>OX104127.1:124105956-125417284 GCA_944470555.2 Heterobilharzia americana | reverse complement strand
CTCTGCTGAAGGGTCTCATAGCAAAACGACACTTGATCAGTGCTGCTAGGTTTTAGTGGTTCTGCAACTGGTTTCACTCTGCAATGAATACTAGCCTAAAGTCAACGGATTCCTACAAACTACCTAATTGAATCCACCTCGTTTTGTTGTATTCAAGTGCTTCAGTTGTTCTTAGGTATGATATGAAGGAAAGAATTTCAGCAGTTTTAAAACTAGTCCACTTACAGCATAGAACTCACATACAGTTTTAAAAATGTATTTTCTGTAAGCATGATTTTTATTACAATGAACAATTTAGTTTTAAAACGATGGAAACTGAAATAAGTTTCTTGAGAAAAATATTCTCCGTTCACGCTAGCCTTCAAAAACCAATTTGCTATATTGATACAAAACTTGACTCGGTGCCAAATCTCAACACTTAATTGAACCTTGTTTTTATAAAAATTTGTCCACGAACAGTAAGCAAATCAGCTGTCAAGTCTTTAGTGCTAAATAAAATCTGTTGACCTATCTTTATCAATACTGAGTTAATGTACGTATTGAATATTCATTTATACAGATATCTAAATGAAATCAAAACATTATATATATATATATATATATATATATATATATATATATATATATATAATTAAACCGAAATCCTCAAAGTACCACGTTTATTAGGCGTTTCTCGCCATTCTTTAATCATTTTTGTCATTATGAAGTATTAAGATGACCTTAAAAACAGCAGCGAAATCTAATAAAATAATGATCTGTAGAAATGAAACGAGGCTAAATCCTGATTTGTAGAATAACTTAGCAAGATATCACAACTGACCGCATTTTTCAAGTTGAATTGTTTCAAAATAGGTCGGCTTTCCAAAGTGATTATTCCTGTCACCTTTGTATGACCTAGTTGTAGACGCAACCCGAGAAACAGTGTTTGGATTTGATTAGTTTAAGACTGCCAGATACCAGACACTGTTATTTTACGGAAACAAATTAGTTTATTGTGTAATCCATTAACCTTATATAACTCTTTCATATGATATAACATTTTACTAGAAAATATGAAATGTTTTTGGCAAATTTAATTATAATAGCAAACCTTTCACAAAGTGTGTCAGTATACTAAATCCTTTGACATCTTTACAGACACTTAGTGACCAACCCGTATAACTAAATCAATCTTGTACAAGGTCAAATTTCGCAAAAGTATCTAAGTAGTAAATAATTTATGATTTCTGTAGTTGAATGATACAGATTAGAAAACAAACTTTTTAAATGCATAACTTATTGATAAGCTTCTTTAAAAAGCCATTAACGATTCTACATTCTCTAACAACTAACTAACTAACGATTTGTTACCAAATACACCCTCCTTCTATGTTTTTTTCCTTTCATTTTAGACACGATTAGCAAGTGAATATGAGAACATTAACATAATCATAGCTGTATTCAAGCACTTTACCTCATCACTTCAGTGTCCATTACTATACACCGAAAGGTCACTGTTTTACTGTATTAACTCATGTCACTTGAATTTCATCATAATCTTGAAATCCAACATATTCGACCATTGTGTGGTATATCTTGCCTGTCATCATCAGTTCTTGTAGAGATACATGACTTGAATCCCATCCAAGGTGCAGATATTCTGAAACAAATCATTAAATATACATGTGTTCCTTTTGTAGACTGGTGATAAAACTGTCAGCAGCATAGAAGTTTAATAAACTATTTGCTTAAGAAAAATACATATCAGATATGAACCATAACACAGATTACTGTAACGCATAATTTTTTTAAACTGGACTGTTTTTACAAGAAGTAACTTTTGTGAAGCAATTTTAGTTCATGAACGATTAGTTAATCTAAATCATCTAGTTTCCCACTTATAGCCACTCAGAAATATACGATTATTACTTTAAGAAAGCATTGAATTACACATCTATAAAGGATGGAGACTAGTTCATCATTTTCATTCGCTGTTTTCAGAACTGAGTGGTTTCAAGATGATTTTCATCATTCATTTACATCAGCTAGTGGACCATATAAAACCTGTGAATACCGGATAGTAGATGAATGATAACAAGCTCACCACAAGACTTGATAGTTCTGAACTTGACCTCCACTAGGTGTGCACTCCCGAGGAGTCCCAAACACGAAACAGATGTTTACTGCAGCCTTATTCTCAGTATTTCCCACCTTTTTTATTTACACTACTTTATTAGTAATGTTTATTCGAACAAAACATTTCATTCATGTCCTTTGACACCATCTTCCCAAATATCTGCAGTTCTAAATAACTAGACAGAAAACTGAATACTATTCTAGAATATTTTGTACAATCCCTAATTCTAACTTTTCAGTTGCATAAAAGTAGTGATTCCTCAGAAAAAACTTTACGTAGATGTGTCTGTTGCTTTGAACAACTTCAATAGTGCTTACCATATTTTGTACTGAAAACGTTTAGCACCAAGTGGAAAATGAACACTCAATCAAAGTACGAGTACCTTCTTACGAACATGAAAAGTAAGGACATTTCGATGTACACAGATATTAGATAATAATATCAGAAGAGTTTACATTTATAAGAATTAAGTTATAGGAACGTTGAGTCTATTGAATAGGCACTTGACATTACTATCGACATATCTAACAATTTAGAGACAGGAATCTTTATTTCAAAATTAGGCATTCGAGGTTGATACATGTCAATAAAAAAATAATCCTTTCATCAGATAATTAAAAATTCTGATAAAATTTTTAAGAACAGTTACCACAGCTAAAAGAATATCAATTTGATGTGTGGATAGAGGCGACTGACAGGAAGCCCTTGACTTAGGTTCAGGACTTCATACCGATTCTCTCTACTTAACCAATATCTAGCTCAGTCCATTGCAGTGATTAATTTCCTGGGCTGGTGGCCACATTGATTAACAGAAGTCAGTCGTCATATAGGACTTGAAAACCTGAAGTTGGTTGCCCTTCAGTGACCAATTATTGTAGAAGGTCTTCTTATTCAGCGCAGTTAACTAATGCTTGACACTTTCCAGTCTACTGACTACTGAAGTATAATGTTCATTGTAATACCGCCTCGAGTGAAGTTCCGTACACACTGATCACAACTACACAGAATTTATTTCTCTTACAGTCAGAGGAAACGGAATTTACAATGAATTTCCCAAGAAATAATGATGACATCTCATTTTCATAGCAACGCAATTAGCCAGTCAGCATCAATAAGGGAATCCGCATTATTGCGTGGCGGTATGCATGTCCACAGTTCACATCAGTAGATTCAGGTTTCGAAATGATGTCGATGAATATCATGTATAGTTATGGTACAGAAAGAAGACAGTTGACAGCAAATCACAAAATGTCGTATGATGATTGAAGATAAAATGTAGGTGCATTTTTATGGCTACGATCAAATCGATAACTGTAACACTTATATTCAGTAATCATCGTTTACCGTTGTCTCGGTGGCTGAAAGCTGAAAGCTGACATTACTGCGCATACTCAAGGTCGATAAAAACAAACTTCATTGAAAAACTTCATGTCTTGGTCTGGTTGAAGTCAGATTTCTTTCAGTCTATCCCAACTTCATTTGGCACAAACGGTTGTAATGGATTGCGACCTGTAATGCTGTACACGTCTCATTCATTTTAAATGGCTTGCTTCTTTTACCTTAATCATTAAGCATGATGTGCGCATTGCAAAAATCATGGTCCCATTGCTTTTGGTCAACGCTAAGAAAACAAAGATGGTCAAGTAGCTGAAGCTTTCTTACATCTTAAACATTCAAAATAATAATTGCTCAATACACCAGCAGCTTTTACTATTATTACTCGATTCTCTATTGTAGCAGATTATTGAATATAAATTCACTTTATTATTGTCAGCTGTACGCTATCATCGGTTAATATTCACATAAATCAACTGGTTTATTCAGTAAACTCGAAACTATAGTTTTTCCAAGGTATGATCAGTTTAGTTCCCTCTAGAGTAACACCAGGTAAAATCTTTTTACCTTGAAAGATACTGAAATGAATTACATAGAAGCTTCTAATAAAAGTCATTATAAACAGCGTGCAGTTGTCATAAATCATAGTAAGTCAAAGTGCAGGTATCCAGCCTCAACTGTAAATCTCTTCATATTCTCAAAATTCTAGTTTGCTGTGATGAAATCAGTACATTTTTAGTAAATTAACCGCACATCAACTATCAAGCTTTCTAAATTTTTAATAAAGGTATACAATGAACTAATTAACCGGCAACAGATAATTCACTTGCTGATTGAGAACAGTTGCTAATGCAATTTCATTTACCAGGAAAGCAAAGTTACTGATAAACGCTTGATTATTACTCAATCTGTAGGTTTATGAGAAAACCATTAACTTTACGGAAGATCTAATTGTGGGTTGGCATCAGTTTTAGACACAGTGAAAGCCAAGAAGTGAATAGATATTTGACTCTAGTGGGGACGTCTCTACCCCTGTGCACACACAACCCTAATTAGGAATGGAACCGTCACTTGTTGTGTTTCAGTAGGTGAATTGTAAGGGGAGATATAACTGGTCTAATCTAGGTTTCTTACAGAGCCATAGGTGTGTACTGCTGAAGATTTCAAAAATAGAGTCAAGTACATGACCAATCCTGGTTGGATTCCACTGATTTCATATCTGTGGTTGACCAAAGCTGGAAACTGTTTTCAGGTTAGTTTATTGGCAAATATCTCACCTAACAGCATACTTCACCACTGTAGAAATACAAACTCACACATCCCTGCCACAGGCAAGTGAAAAATATATGATAAAAAATGAAAAAACGTCATATCCGTAAAGAAACACGTATCACGTAAATTCTCACACTGAATTTGCCCACTGAAAACCACATACTTACCTGAAATAGCAATATAAAGTTACCTTTTTTATTGATTCATTAGACTTATCACAGAGTGTAACAGTATTGTTTACTGGAATCTGCGAGGAATCTGCAGATGGAATGGAAGTGGACTGTCTCAGCTGTCAACTGGACAGTCAATAATCTACTCCGACACTGTCACCCAGACAACAACCATGAGCACACTGAGTTTTGGAGTGGCTATCATGATGTCCCCAAGAACATCGAAGGCACTCATGCAGTGAGAACCAATCTGCTCCTGCAGGATCAGGATCATGACAGCAAGATTCAACCCAAAAAGAAGAAAGTTCACAATCATAGAATGCTAAACGCCTACAAATAATTCGGATCAAGAGAAGAAAGAGGAGTTCTACAGACAACTGCAATCAGTAGTGGACAAGACCCCACCCCACTTGGCAACATCAAAATCCTAGTGGGTAGGGTGACATGAATGCCAAACTGGGAGCGGACAATACAGGAACAGAACTCATCATGTATCGAGAGGCACTTGGGGAAATGAATGAGAACGGAGAACTGTTTGCAGATTTCTTTGCAATCAACGATACGGTGAAATCCGACAAAGCAGCAGGACCAGATGGAATTCCGCCAGTAGCACTGAAAACAGACGCAGAGACAACAGCGGAGATGCTCATACCACTATTGCAGAAGGTTTGCAAAGAAGGAAGGAAAGGTACCTGCAGACTAGAAGAAGGGATATCTGGTCAAGGTGCCAAAGCACGGAGACCGAAGTCTTTGCAGAACCTGGCGAGGAATCATGCTGCTGTTCACCCCAACCAAAATATTATGCCACATCATCCAGGAAAGACTAAAAAATATTTTGGATTCAAAATAACTACCGAAACAGGCTGAATTCAGTAAGAACAAATCATCTACGGATCAAACTGCAACGCTACGCTATGCATCATCATAGAACAGAGCATAGAATGGCAGTCAACTCTCTACCTTACTTCAACTTCATCGATTTTGAAAAAGGCTTCGACAGCATCAACCAAGAAGTAATTTGACAGGCAGCTGCTTCAACAATACGGATTTAGTGCCACAAACCTTTATCAACTTCACTCAACAGCTATATGCTATATGATGAGACTACATGCCAAGTGATTCACAATGCAAAGCTCAGTGACACCTTCAAAGTGAAGACAGGAGTAAGACAAGGTTACCGCCTACTATCACCAATCATCTTCCTGATTGTGGTCGACTGGACTGGACTCGATCATGCAACAAACGACTGTGAGAAGCTGTGAGAAGGCGGGGATACGCTGTCTGACCGATGAAAACACCCTAGAAGAAGATATGGATTTCGCTGCCGATGATGATGATGGTGATTTATGTCTGATGGCTTGTCGTACAAACATGAAGGTCTATAGGCGAAAACCAACAAGTCGACAGAAGAGACAGGTCAGAGAAGACACAACCTCAAGTGAATGTAGAGAAGACGGAGGTGATGAAGATACCCAACCAACAACAACTACAACAACAAAAAGCACCAATCACCGTGAACAGGGAAACGTAAGGGAAGTAGTCTCTTCCACCTACCCGCCTACCTACCTACCTACCTACCCACCTACCTGCCTGCCTACCAACCTACCTACCCACCTACCCACCTACCTACCTACCTAGGCAAGGCAGCATCGTTTCAACTACAGGCGGCGGCAGTCCGACAGATGAGGATGTCATAGCAACCAGGATCGGAAAGACAGCAAAACAGGTCTTCCTGCATTTATCTGAAATCAGTGTGGAGATCTACTGCACTGCACTGCACTGCACTCAACATAAAGTGTGAACAAGATCTGGTTTTTAACAATAATTCAGTCAAGTAAGTCAGTGCTTCTATGTGATGGTTGAGAGACTTGGCGGCACGTTACGAAAAGCGTTTGCAACAAACTACAGATATTCATCAACAGCTACCACCTACGCTCACTCGATACTGAAGATCAGATAGATGGGTAGAGTAATAAGAATGAGCAAGGAGGAACTCATCATGGCTGGTAACGAACCAACCAAGAACCCATCGCCCAACAAATATACAGAAGCAGAAAGTGGAGATGGATTGGATTGGATTGGCATACATTGAGAAGACCTATCTGGGACATCACGCGCCACGCCAGGTCCTCTAGTGGAACCCAAAGGGGAAACTAGGATTTGGACGTCCGAGGTGAGGTTGACATGGAGGAGATGGTGTGAGGAAGGAATGAAGGCTTGTGGGCAGTCGAGGGACGAGGTTTGAAAGACCGCAGAGAAGAGAATGAAATGGCGATGTGCTACCGAAGCGCTCCCTATCTTCCACTAGGAACCCAGTGGATAAATAATGATAAAAATATCATGAAATTTTCTCGCCCCTTTGTGAGATGGGTAATAAGATGTTCCATATATCCGGAACAGGTGCTCAATCATCCCTATTGCATCTAATAGGTGTTGATTCGATAAACAAGAATTAAGTTATCAATCTCTCCCTCCACCCTGTTAATTTCAAGGATTTAACCCTGTGTCATCCTATTGTGTGGTTGTGTGTAATCGCATGCCTAGCTATAGCTGAGCTTCTTTCTAAATTCCTTACCTTACTGGTATCTACCAGTTTTGAGCTAGCTAGGCTTTTGTGTTTGGATAGCCTAATTGACCGCAGTCGACTAGTTTGATCTATTTATTTGACCTCGTAGTCTTTGCAAGGGATTCGGTAAACTAAGTTATTCTGCTTAATTTGATTAACAGGATCTTTTAACCTACCAAGCTTATTTCGAAGTGAGTTTGTAGGTTTAAATGCCAACCTAATCCCAGCCTTACTGAGAACCCTACGTAATGTTTCTGAGTTGCCTACTTTGTAGGTATGGTATGGTATACTGTAAGGGTTTTGAATTCTCTTTTCACAGTATTGCCACTACTATTACTGACATTTTTACCACCACTATTTTTACTATTATTATTGCTATTATCACCACTGTTATCAATACTATTAATAACCATGTTACTGATATTTTTCTTACTTTTTCTAAGTGGCCGATCAATAATTTGGGATGGTAATTGATACTGAACAGGGTGTCTTTAATGTATTTGGTTTCTTGTCGTAGATCTTCTGTTTTGCTAGTAAGTTTTTCGGCCCTGTTACTTAGACAATTTACTCAGCCAACTTTAACTGATACAGGGTGAGACGATTTGAAGTCTAACCAGACCACATGTTTTACAGCCATCCGTTCCCAACCAGCCATAAATATGTCAGCCATAATAGGGGATATTGGTGATCCCATGGCATCTAGTTCTATTTGTTTGTATATTTTATTCTGGAACCTAAATGTTGTGAAGGTTATGCATAGCTTTACTCCTAGCATGATATCATCTACTGGTACCTTGGTTCGCAGTGTAAGCTCATAGTTATTATTGGGCTCCTTTCTAACTGCTTCCAGAGCCATGGCAATTGGTATACAGGTGTACAAACCAACTACATAAAAAATAAACATGTTTTTGTCGTCTTCTAGATGTATCTCTTCTAATCTGTGCTTCAAATCATAAGAGTTAGTAAGTCTTGATTGAGAACGGTTCTTAATTGGACCTAGCACCATCGCTAAATATTTGGATAAGTCATACGTAGGAGTGTTTCTAAGATCTACCATGGGTCTAATAGGATAACCTAGTTTATGAATTTTAATATCGCATCCTACCGAGATTACCAGTTTTCAGCATTAAATTAAACCATTTAGACTCTAGACTATATAAAGTTATTGTTTCTTTTCATGTTACAGCTTGTAAGTCTCCATTGTTAGTATGAACGAACTGACTGGCCAGTACTGGTATCTGGACTGCTATGCGATTTCTTCAATATTGCTGATATTTCCAGTTTCGATATTAATGACAGGTAGTGGCTAGCAGTAGGATAAAAGATACACGTCTCGTTTTATTTGGAACCCGTCAGCTGAATGTACCTGCCTCCTTAAGACAATCAACTCAGTGGTCCGTTGGACTACCCTTTGGTATTAAAACGATTGGTCCTGGGTTCCAGCTTGAGTGGGAACAACACCACTCACTAGGAGACAGGTATACCCAGCCGATGAGTCCCAAGAAGGATGAGACGTGCCTCCTGGATTCCTCTGCTAGCTGCTATCTATCATTACTATTCCGTTTCTATCAAAACCATATTGCCCTGACCATTCTGATTATTTAACTCTGCACGAACTTAGAATCTGTCAAACAATGCATGGTGTTTCCTAGGTGACAGACTATTCCATGAAATCTTGAAACCAAGTATTATTTCACACCTAAATATGTATTCATATTTATGCGTAAGATGAACAGCTCCTTTTTTCAGTTGTAATGTTACTCAGTAAAGACTTCGCTTGAGTAAGAAGCGAACACTTGAAATTACCAAATGTGCAAATGATCATTCACAACATAATTCAACAATTTAACATGCATCTTATAAAAACACAAATACATGCATACCCGTAAGCATAAAAATGAGTAAATTCTTTAGTAATCTTCATTTTTTTCTAATAAGAATTAGGGCATATTGCTTAAGTTTATGGAGATGGTATCATAAGTCCTGCACGTTTTATAACTCACATAACTTTGGTTTGAAAAAAGCCACTGGATTTTAACCCATTGGCTGAACGGTAACGTACTGTTCATAAAACTGGACGTTCCTAATATCCATCTTCAAGAATTTGTGGGTGAAAACTGCTTAGAAGACCCGAATTGGGATGAAACATTTGTGCGGTGATCCCAAATTGTTAATGATTCTCCAACTTATATTCACTCAATGTGAAATTCTGAATCAGTCAGTCCTCACAAACCAGCAAATGAATTACTTATACTTTCGTCGCTAACACTTTGTCTAAATGATTTAAATGAATGAACTAGCACCTTATGCAGAATGTCTAAACCGGAATTCTTCAGACGAGCTGAAACAATAATCCAGCACTTATCGATTTGAGACTATCTTAGAACTTGCTACGTCAGATCCTCTATTTGAACAGTTTCTTATGCAGAAGTTGCAGAGATTTCAACTTCCTTAAGACTTCCTTTGGGTTCCTCTCCGACAAGCTGATTGAAATATGTAGCATACACACTGTGTAATGTAATACTGTTTGCAATTCGGATCAAATCAAAACCTAAATCAGGTAACGCAACAGATTTTTGCTTATGACAAGGATATTTACTGACTTAGTATATCCAACTGGGTAAAATGTAAAAACTCAAAACCATTGATCTGCTTAGTCAGTTTGTATGTAAATATTACGATAACATAATTCACCTCTATGAGGACGATGTCACTGCAACGACGTATCTGTGATATTCCCACGAAACAACTTAAAGTCAATCAAAGACTAAGGTTAGGCTGCATTTCTGTATGTTTTGATATCATAAAATCCCGGGATAACACAAGTCTCAATGGATGTATCAAAAGTGGCATTTCAAATAAGGTTCTGCTTACCTTTAAAATGCTTCGTTTGATCTTGAGAAATCTAATGACTAAGACGTAAACTTTTATGGATAGAAGCTTTTTAGAAATCAGGTTTGTGAGCAGGCTATGAAAATGAGTTGGTATGCAACTGAACCTAGGTCAGTTGGGGCATTTCAATGACTGTCTAAATTCAAACACATCAGTTCTATTTTCTTGCGATACCCAGTCACTTAGAATAGGGGTAATTTTCAAGCATGTTTCCCCGAATTTTCGTCGGTGAACTGAATCAGGAAACATAATACCAATTACTATCTACAGGTGGGTCGGTAAACAGCTAATACCAAATCATTATGAATCAAAGTACTTGATTACTGAGAATAGACAAAATGATGGTGACAGCAGTAAATTCCGAAGTGTGATTTACTACCATTATATTAGGGATAAGACGTATGAAATGCGTCTAATTCATTGAACTATATTCCCTAACAAATGTCATCACAGAATCTAGTCAAGAGTTCCAATGAATGGACCCTTTTGTCTGACTAATATACTGGTCATTTTTGTGCTAAGATTAAGGATTACAACAGCTTTACTAAAACATACTCAACTCTGAGAGTCAGTACTGCAATATGCAAACTTGGGATATGTCTACGAATTTTCATCAGAGTTGGAAGAAAAATAACTGATCAAAATTATCCGTGTTCATTTCTTAACAGTTATGTTCGCTTATTAGGTTTTTGGTGAAACTGTTTGATTTGGACATAAGTACTTCTCACAGATACAAGAAAAACTTTAGTTTACTCAGAGGCTAGCAGTGGAATCCAGGACCCACGTTCAGTCCTATTTCCAACTAGTCAGTTGGGTGTATCTGCAACCCAATGGGTGATGGTTCCCCCCTAAGGCTCAAACCCAACACTCCACACTTCTAACCCCAAAGTGTTATCCACCAGGCCACTGGGTTACGAGGACCATCTCTTGTCCAGAGGATGTCAATTGTTGTTAACTGATACTTGTAATTTCTTGTTGCTCTACTGGACTGAAATGAATGTTCAAACAGTATCGAGACATCCGCATATGAGTCAACATTGGTAGAGCAGTCCGACCCAATATAGCAATGGTTGAAAAATATTCAAGTCATAAATGAATTCGATTCTAACTGCAATCAAACATTACTTTCATCTTATTGAATTTGGGGTTTGTGGGGATTTGGGGATTTTTCAAGTTGTCCATATATGAATCATCCCTTTCCGACTCACTGGCTCAATGGTAATGTGCTGGCCACAGAACCTGAAAGTCGTAGTCTTGATTCCTGGCAGGGTCATGAGTGTGCACTACTGAGAAGTCCCATATTAGGACGACACAGCTGTCCAATGATCCCAAGTTTCCAATGTTACTCCAACTGACCTCAGTCCATGATAAATACCGACTTTCATCTTAGTTGTGATTATTTCTTCTGATAAACTTTAATTCTCTTTTCTTCATCACAAAGCCGTACGTTTACTGTTTATGATAAATTTGAAACTAGACTACAAATCTCTTTTTTGTTAACCAATGTACATGAGTGGAGTCATTTCACAACAATGGGCTTTCAGCAGTCATCATCATAATAATTATAAGAGTACATTTTAATATTATATTACCATTGTAGATATGTTATGCTAAAATTTATCAGCAGAATGTAAGCCAAATGGGGAAATCAATTTGAAACTTTAGTTTATAGTTCTAAAGGAAATAACAGTGAACGCGACCACGTTTGCTTGAGAAATTTCATAGTTTCATATTCCTTATCTGTTTCATAACCTGAATACACCTTATTATTATTATCATTATTATTAGTCCCTTGGGTTCCTAATGGAACATAGGGCTTCAGTAGCACGTCTCCATTCCACTCTGTTCTCTGAAATCTTTTGAACCTGGCTCCACGACAGCGTAAGCAGTTGTTGATGAATGTCTGTAGTTTATTGGAAATCACTTTCGTGACGCGCCTAGTCTCTGAACCATACAGAAGCACTGACTTGACTGGCATTGGTGTTGAAAATCCGGATCTTGTTCCACATGCTGAGTGCAGTGCAGAAGATCTCCACACTGGTTTCAGGCTAATGAACGCCTGTCTTGCCGTCTTTCCGATCCTGACTGACTTTGACATCCTCGTCTGTGCCACCACCTGTAGTTGAAACAGTGCTGCCTAGATAGGTGAAGGAGGTTACTTCCTTTAAGTTTCTCCCGTCCATGGTGATTGAAGTTTGTTCTTGTTGGTGTTGTTGGTTGGGTATGTTCATCACTTCTGTCTTCTCTATATTCATCTGAAGTCCTGTCTTCGCTGCCTCTTCTGCCATATTGTTAGATTTCGCCTGTAGATCTTCAAGTTTATGTGACATCAGGCACAAGTCATCGGCGAAATCCAAGTCCTCTAGGTTCCTTTCCTCATTCCAGCTAGTGTGTCCCCCTCTTCTCACAGTTCCCCACTGTTTGTCGTATGATCCAGTACACTACAATCAGGAATACCATGGGGGAGAGTAAGCAACCATGTTTCACTCCTGTCTTCACTTCAAAGGCATCACTGAGCTTCCCATTGTGAATTACTTGGCTGGCATGTGGCATCTTCATATAGTTGTTGAATGAGGCTGATAAAGGTTTCCGGTATTCCGTAGTGTTGGAGCAACTGCCAAATTACTTCTCTGTCGACGCTGTCAAATGTCTTCTCAAAGTCGATGAACTTGAGGTAGAGAGCTGATTGCCATTCTATGCTCTGTTCTATGATGATGCGAAGCGTTGAAATTTGGTCCGCACATGATTTGTACTTCCTGAATCCAGCCAGCCAACCTGTTCCGGTCGTGGTTTTGAATCCAGAGCATACTTTAGCCTCTCCAGGATGATGCGGCCTAATATTTTGCTTGCATTGGGTGGACAGGAGAGTAATTCCGCTCCAGTTCTTGCAAACACTGAGGTCTCCCTTCTTCGTGAGTTTGACAAGTTAACCCTTCTTCCACTCAATCAGCAGGTACCTTCTCTTCCTTCCACACCTTCTGCAATAGTGGTGTGAGTATGTCCGCTGTTGTCTCTGAGTCTGTTTTCAGTGCTTCTGGCGGGATCCCATCTAGTCCTGCTGCTTTCCCGCATTTCAGTAGCTTTATGGCGTTCAGGACTTCCACTTTTGTTGGAGGATTTATGTTTTACTTGTAGTTCTGTGGCTGTGCTGCAGGTGGTATTTCTGGACGAAGTGCAGGTGGTGGTCGATTCAAGAGCTTTTTGAAGTGGTCGGCCCGTTGTTTCCTTTGTTCCTCTTCTTTCGTAATTAAATTTCCGTCATCATCTTTTATTGGCTTCGTCTGCGTTGATCTCTTCCCAGATAGCAACCTTGTTATTTGATACAATGTCGTCAGGTCTCTGTGTCTCCCACCTGCAGCCTGTTCTGCTTCACTAGACAGTGTGTCGTGGAAGTGTCTTTTGTCTTTCCGTGCACTCTTCTTCACTTCTTTGTCCAGTGTTTTGTACATTGTGCTCAGTTCCTCCTCTCTTTGAGCATCCTTGCACTGGTTTATCTTCTGCTTCACCATCCTCCTCTCCCTGCTCTATCAGCTTCCATGTATCCATCGAGACGCATTCCTTATCTTCTTTCTTCTTCCTCCCTAATACGGCTGTACAGGTTTCTTTCCACATCTCTTTCAAAGACTTCCAGTGTTCTTCCACACAGGTTTCTTCAGGAATGTTCCTCGTTATCTCCCATTTCGTCTTGATAGCTGGCTGACGTGAAGATCTCCTTTGTAGTTTCTTCCTTCAGTTTCTGTTCTTGTTGTTGTGCTTGAACTGTGGTCTGTCACCAGCTTCCTTGAAGGCTTTCAACTTGAATTTGAAGGTAGGTTCCTTGCACTAGACAGTGAGTGGTCTGAACCTATATCTGCTCCTCTTCTTGATTATGTGTCAAGTAGACTGCGTCTCCTCCTTCTTGAGACTGAGATAAAGTCGATTTGATATTTAGTGTGTCCATCTGGTGAAATCCATGTCGCTTTGTGGATATCTTTGTGCTTGAACATACTGCAGAAGATTGGTTTATCATTGCATCATGATAGCCACTCCAAAACTCAGTGTGCTCGTGGTAGTCGTCTGGGTGAGAATATCGGAGTAGATTATTGACTCCTCTCCAGTTGACAGTTTGGAGAGTCCACTTCCATTCCATCGGCTTTCGCAAATTCCAAGCACTTCAATGTGATACCTCTTCATCTCGTTTTCAATCTGGGCTGCCTTACTGGGTCCAAACATCGTACGGACAATCCATGTCCCCAAACTTACTTTCGCCTTCATCGAGAGTGAGAAGACACATCGGCCAATTGGCTTCCCAAAAGCAGGCTTTCACCAACTGGCGTCATTTCGCCTCTCCGATTCCAGCGAGGAATAAGTTTGTTTTCATTTTTTATATTTTGTTTGTGCTTTGAAGTTTGTTTAGCGGTTAGATTTGTTTTCCGGGGTAGGGTTGCTAGCCCTATGCCCAACCTTCCCTGTATACCCGGGCTTAGGACCGGCTAGTAACTAGTGAACTAGTTAACCAGGCGAGGTTGAATAAACCTTAGTTTACTCATATAAAGAAAGAATTTGTCAACTTTAGCAACACCACGTCGACGTGCCCTCTGTCAACCAAGACTAAAACGTTTTTATGGTCAGCTGTTATTAGACCATACAATTTCAGTCAATACATCTAATCAAGTGAAGGATACCAGATTCTTCTATCAGTTCTCTGATGTGACAATCTGATTTTTAAAACGATTTCTTTTCTTATTCTGCTACTATTTTTCATCATATATTCATACAAAAGAACATAATGACGTGTAAACTTTGCGTAGGATGACGTTGAATAAAAACAGCTGAGCTATAATCTGTGGTCAAGGTCATAATACGTGAATATGCAGCCATACTCAAAATTGCTGCATGATTAATTACTTCAAATGCACGGCAGTAAATAAATACTGATCCGTCAAGGCTTGAAATATGAAAACACTAGTCATACTACTTAAAAACATAAAGTAGTATCAGTTACTTGTAGAAATAGAAGCTTAGCATTGGGGTGAAGTATAATCGTACATTACACATTATTTTGCTGTAAAAAGCAGTGATACAGTTTTATTTATTCGGCAAGCTATATGTTATATTAAATGAATGCCTGCTGAGTCAACAGGTTGTTAAGTTTGAATACTTACGCTACTAATTTCATTCGGTATTTGAAGAAAACCCAAAAGGTAGACTCCTTATCCTAGATACAACGTTATTTGTTTTTATAAACTCGTACTTAACAATGGAGTTAGTGATCGAAGCCAAGATGCAGGTTAGAACTCTACGCTTGAATAGGAAGCTGATGACAGACAGGAAAAAAACAGTCAGGAATGTGAAGATTCAGTCATAATATCAAGTTGCTTATTTAAGTCACCGTAGGTTAAATGGTTTCATTAACACTCAGCTAATCGCACTTCATCCTTCATTTAGATAGATGCAGATTAGAGTGAAAAGAGTTGGCTGGTTAGCTGGTGTGATCAAGAAGGAACAATAAGGTATCTCTGGTCCCTAGTTCGTAGTTGGAAGCAAAATTTAAACCTCTATGACAGTTCAGTATCTTAACTCTATCGACAAAACAGCGTAACTCTTGATATGAAACAAGGTTTCTATCAACTTCAGACACTATTCCTGAACAAGAAGGATTGTCAGACTCATCACATACGTAGTTTACTGATAACAATAGTACTAGTTTCTGTACCTGGATACCTGGATTGTTCAGAAACAGTGGCTGGTTTACGTCAGGTCATTTAGAGATAGGTAATCAAATCAACGTCTGCGAGACAGCGAAAATTTCACTTCAAGATCTCTGAGCGCTTTCATTCTAACTAATCAGTTGCAAGAATGCGACTAATGTTGTTTACTAATTGCTAATGTTAACTGAACTGATCGTTTAATCAAATAAACGGACTGTAGATAGAAATTGCAATGAATTAACACTTCATTTCACTGAATATTTTGCTGGAAATTTTGATATCAAACTTTCCTTCTTAGGGTTCATGCGCGTTGATACTTTCTTGGAATTATTATGACCACGTTTACGTTTAAAATCTAGTATTAATTGGCGTCTGCTTGGTATGCAGCTAGAAAACCAACTCTTAAGGTCAGATAGACGTGTGTGAATGGACTGGAAAAAAGAGTTTAACAGAGAATTCACTACACTAAATAACGCTCTATTTCGTAGCTACTTTATCTTATATGGTGCATAAGGTTATCAAGCGGAACCGATCCAAATGAGATATGGGGGTCTATTGTTCTTTTGTCAATGTCTTGCTTCACAAAATGTTATCGACCTTTCTTATCAATTTTATCGATAAAACTATGTAATTGAAAGTTTATACCAAACGTATTTCACACACACCTGAGCCCTCCCTCCCGTACTAATGAAATCATGAATTATTAGAGAGAAAAAAATAACTTTACTGTATGCTCTACTTTAACATAATGATAATTTTGACCTATAGGTCTCAGTCTGTGTAGTTTCACTAAGATGATTCCAATATTATACCAAAAACAATGCAAGCAAACTTAATTTCTGCAAACATATTCGTTTTGAAATACTGACAACTTCTCAAAATGTACTGTATCAACCAAGCTGTTATCTTAGTCATAAACAAGTTAAGAACTTATGCGCGGAACTTTCAAATATTTCTGCGATCATTTAGCTTACAACTGTATTGAAAAAATGGAAGTAGGAAATTGAATATCTACCATTACATTGCTATTAAACATGCAAACAGTTGAAGGTGTATCTTGTTTAAAAAATGAATTCATCATCAATTTTTATTTCTGCATTCACTGCAGTAGACAAAGAGTTTTGTAACCTTTTGATTCTCATTATGAACAGTATAGTCAGTGGAAATGCAACGAATCCTACAGAAGCAGAATACGACAGAAGACGAACATAATGGAATTCACCTTCGTGATTCAGATTTGCTTGTGATAAAATAGATTACGAATGTTCTCATGGTTATTTTATTAGGTCTACTGCCAAAGCCCAAACCCAGACAAACCAAACTGTAAAACAAGATTGTTAAAAACTTCATTAACAAAATAAATTTCCTTATAAAAAACGTGCGGAGTTAGCTTGTATAAGACCTCACATTCAGGTTAGTTGAAATGCGATACTAAAGTATGTGTCTGTATGTGACTTTCTAGATAAATTAATTTATGTAAGAGATTTCATTTGGCCTTACTCAGTACCCATGTCATTCACTTGACACCAAATCGAATACGATATGCGATGAGACTAAACATGATCTTGGGAACCTAACTAAGACAGATAAAATTTATGCCCTTAGATATGAAGATATATATGGTCACTTTTTGGATAGTCAAACAGACGTTTCATGTTAATCTGTTCACAATCTGTTTTAGCACTGATGTTCAACTATACTGAGTCTTTAATGGCTTGCCAGTTTGAAAAATTTTTTTGAGGAAACTGAGTTTACTCTCCGTATGTAAAGTGTGAAGTAGGAAAGAGATAACCATTCTAATCTACTCTTCAACTAGGTGAGCTTTCATGCCCATGACTTCAAATGAAAATTTTAAGATACTTCAGAAGTAATGAAGCATTCAGCAAACTTAAGAAAATACAAAGCCTATTTTATCGAATCAAAAAGCAAAAGTTATTTGAGAAAATGAGTGGTCTTCACACTAGGAAAATAGTGTACATAATTCTCTTTGAAAATTTTACAGATGAATATACAAAAGACACTACAAGGTTTGACTTGTAAAATCTAGATACATATGATTCATAATGTTACAGATACAGATGGTGAATGTTCATGTAAATGGAATAATTAAATTCCAAACTTTACATCAGGAGATCGTCTTTAGAAATTGTGTTGTATAGAAAACAAACGAATAGTCACGGAGATTCTGGAATGAAGTAGACTCTGACCGAATGCAAAAGTGAAAAGTCTTCTGAGATCCACATCATAGCATTCCAGATCTTCTGAATACCATTGCCATAGTGATCCTTTTTGTAATCTACTGAGAGCAAATCAACTAATATCCACACATTTGTCTGGTAGAATTCATTACTTTGATTACCAGGTTATTGCATAACTTGATTCATTTACTGCTGTATCAGTAATTGATCTTGGAGAGACGTAGGATAATGGCACGCTGACTGCTGAACTGCTACTATGAGTCTGGAATCCATGTTAGAACTGCTTGATTATATAATACCACATTAGTGTGTCTATCTGCGTCTTATTTCTTCATATAATTTTGAAACGATAATCATAAAATCTGGTCTTAAGATTTCAAGGAAACTAGCACCAAGTGAATATATGTATGCAGCTTGGATGCAATACAGAATTAACTGCTTGCTTCACTGTCATAACGTGATAATGTTGTTTTATTTTTATTCGATAGAAAACAAATGAATACTTCTTTAAAAGGAAGAGTTAGTTGTAAATAAGTTGAATACACCACTTTAGTGATGATATACTGGGCTGCTGTGCATTACGAGCATTGTATGCATAGTTGATTCAGACATATGTGAATCTCATTTCTGACTAGTCCGCAAGAAAAACATTTGCAGTGGCAGTTTACATTGTCATATAGTCGTTCATCGTAAAGTAAATATTTAAATAAGCCATCCATTAGTGACTGATATCAGCTGGAGAACCATTGAAAACCTGAGGAAAATGAGCATTTATTTCTTCCTAGTATGGGAATCCTCAATAGTACGTACCAATTACCCCTCTAGAGATAGAAATTAAGACTACCAGCTTTTGTGGTGAGCACCAAGCCATTCAGATCCTGAATTGAAACCCAATGGTCTAGACCTTCCTGCTTATACCATCTTGCCAAGTAAAACGACCTTCATCTTACGCCATCGCAGAGCATTTATTCTCAGACCCAACTTAACCGACCCCATAAGTCATCGCTTCTCATTAGAACTTCGAAAAGTTCATCTCACATGGACATAGGCGCACGCTGATGAGCAGTCGCTTACTGGGATGAGATAGCATTTCAGTTCTCCCAAGCTTCAATAGATCTCCAACTAATGTCAGTCCATGAATAATGCTACTTCACACCAAGAAATCCACACAAACTTCCAAACCAAATAAATGTCTCAGTAACTATTCAGTAAACAATCAGATTCTACCAATCTTTTTTGTTTGTGTTCTGTAAAATAGGGAGTGATAAGACTTCAATAACCGTTTCGAACAGAACTAATATCAGATTAATGAGCTAGATCGTGGAAAGTAAACTGCTGGATGCAATTTCATTGTCATTGGAGCATATCAGTGGCTAGTGTTATGGCTAATACTGCCGACAGCTATTTATTAACTCCGATATTGATAAGAAACGGTCGTAAACTTATTGAATTGCTGCTGAAGAATGATGCAATATTAGTTTAATACGTCGAATTTTAGATGTCAGTTACTTTTCCGTAGCGGGAATAAACTGTAAATCGTCTACAGTCAAGCATTTTTCAGCCAAGTCGAGAAGGTTACTTAGTTTTTCTTGAAGAAAACTTAAGTGTCAGGCAGAATACCTGGCGTAAACTTTCCTTTTAGAGAGAACTTACTTCGGTATTTATTATTACCACCAGAATTTTTTAGCATAAAGGTCATCAACTGTCGCTTCATACCTCGTCATCAGCACTTGAAGATACTTCGGAACAATTCTATAGGGAAAACTTCGATTCTTGGCACACACCTTAAATCCGTCGTCATCCCTGACGTATGGTAGTCTAATGTATACTGACATATCCAGACAAAATATAGAAGCACAATGAGATACCATGTGCAGATTATATATCTTTCTCGCTTATAAAAACTGCTGCAAGGAGATATATCACCAACTTCTTGAGCTTACCATGTGTCACTGTCAAATATTATGTATTTCTAGGAATGGAATTCTGCTCGTATCTCTCCCAACACAAAAACAAGATCCAGTAAGAATAAGTGGAAGACAGTAAATCAATCCATACTATCCCATCCAACTGAAGGGTCAGAATTATTTTGTAGACAAATTGCGGATTCATTCTTTTCAGAAATTTTAGTTCATATGTGTTATTTTTAGTTAGATATATTTTCTTGGATTTTAATTGTATTTCTCTTTAGATGGTTGGAGGCAACTGGCAGGAAGCCTTGGACCTAAACTTCCTGATTGTTGGTACTCGTCTGTATTGCGTATCTGCAACCTCCTTAGAACTCGTGTCTTTTCAGAAATTCCAACCCACGCCAACCACAGCTGTACTTGTAGATATCATCCTCGAAGTATTCAGGTCACGATTAACCTCATATATGACTAGATTCGATATACTGCTTGGTTACTGGATAGAAAACAACTTCATTTTATTCAATCCAAAGTTCTGACAATTATACTGGTCATTTTATAATATGTTCATCAAGTTAAAAAGCCCATTATCACGGCACAATTTTACTTGATGCTAAGTGGCTGAAGACAACCGGCAGGAAGCTTGCTGATCACATTACAAAATGATGGACTGAATTCGGACGGCAGTTTGGACAAGACAATATGAAGTTGATTACTTTGCAGTGACAAATCAATACACTTTTCATTGTTTCAGACCAATCAGCTAAGCTCTCTCAGTTTAACTGTATTATTCCGGCATAATCAAAACTATCATACACATAACCAACCTTAAAATATGATGGCAAAGTGTAATGAAGTACATAATAGACTATCCAATGTTTCTGGCATACAACAAACAATCAACTAACCATGACAAGCAATAAAATATTTTCATAAATGATATTAGTTTCCTGTACTGTTGCATACTTAGTCCGATTATATACTGAATACAAACTGGTTGTCCTAATTTTTGTTAAATTTCTTGGCGAAAAGTTTTATTCGTAAGTGATTTAATCGTCAACCTACGGCTATTTTCACTTCCTTTCCACTTTCCTTACACAAACTAGTTCTTAATACTCAAACTCAACATTTTTATAACTACTACTGAAAATTGATAAGTAGAATAATTCATAATAATAAAATAATAAATGCCACTTAGTTAATTGAGATATTTTCAGAGCCTTAGGCATTACTCAAGTTTGAGTTGATTTTTTCCCTAAAATCACTAATTCCCCACTTTTCGCCTTCACATTTGGTTCAACACTTTTTGTTCTACATTCACTATAAGCAAATCTTCTGTTCAGACTCTGTCATTAACTTCATATATTTTGTACAAAGTAACGCGTTTAATGTTATAATCATTCAGTTGAGAGCTGTAAGTCTAGGTTTCACGCTTGGTGAAATGGATGAGCGTTACATATTTACAGTTCGTAAGAAATATGTGTCCTTCTGTACATGTAAACCTGCGTTCTTTAATTCTAAATTATTAAACAGATTAAAAAGATGTTCTTGAATTACATTATCTTACAGTTGATATACTACATTTCCAAAAGTATACAAAGGTGAAATATGAACACATGACAGTTGGTCTTCTAATTTATGAAACTGTTCAGCACTTCACTTGTCTGTAAATAAGACACTTCCTTGACACACCTTTCCTCTGCAGCAAATATATTAAAGTTTCAAGCAGATAGCTGACAAAACAAACTTTCATGGAGTTAAAAAATAACTTGATCAGAGGCATTTATCTATAGCCAGGTAAGTGCCATTCAAATTCGAATCATATTTTTTCTCAAGCTTTTAGCCTGATTTGTTTCGCACTGTTTAGTTGAACTGGACTTCCAGTCCGACTCGTTTGGTTACACTTCACTTCATTCCTTTTCGCTACTTTTAAAAAACAGGTATACACTCATCATCATAATAGAATCTTTTATTGGGAGAGACTTCTCTAGTGGAATGATAGGCTGATTATAGTTATTGTGATGATGGGGTTCCTAGCAATCATTCGTTTTGAAATGTGTAGATTAACTACATAACCATCTGTATAATGAGTGTTATCCCAACTTCAATTTTTGTAAATTCAACTGTTTTAAAGAAAAAGTAGCTAAAAGTCGAAGATTTACAACCACATGGTATCACTCTGTGTTATTTTCGTCTGTTTGCAACTTGTCAAGTAAATAGTAAAGTTTGTAATTTACTTTCAGTTAGCCACACATCACTTTGTCATGTAAACAGGGTAATTCAAGTACTATTATCAAAATTTAATCATTGGATAAATTTTAGTTTGCCAATTTCTAGTGAGACAGCTGGTTTTAGCTGTTATCATGGACGTAATCCTGAACTTTTGATCCCTCTTCAATAACTAACCAATATGATCCGTGGAGGGTGTGGACCTAAGCACAGAATGTATCAGTGTGAAATAATTAAAGATTCTAAGCTTAAGTGAAACGGTTGTTGAATGACTACATGTTATACTCTATCCTCAAGCTAAAGACAATGTCTTACAGCAGATGTCTTCAGTGTCTGACTGAAAAAAAATTGCAACTCCTTGTGTGATTACAAACAGTAATTTTGCTCGAAATATTACTAAAACAAAAACTTTTCATTAAAAATTTACTGACAATATATTAATGTATCCTACAATGCACAAACTTTTCATAGATATATATATATTTAACTGACTGATAAGCTTTGAAAATCACTGTTTGTCTGTCATATAGAAAACACGTCAAACTGCTGAAATATATTAACTGTATAAAATGTTGTCACGATTCAGAAACTATCAGATTATTCCCCATTTTTTAAAGTTTATTTCATCGACACTTTAGGGTGGTTTTCGCTAGTTCTTGTCGAATCTGAAAGTAACTGATGCCTTTTTAAAAATTTCAAAGTATCCCCTTAGTTTTTGGATCTTACGCATTATAATCTATCTGATTTATTAGGCATAGCCTAAAACTTTCACCTAGTATTTCTATCTAGTGATACGTTTCACAGTTTTTTTCAGTCTAACAGCTTTAGAAAAGGTTTTCTTAGCTTTATATGAATCTAAAGATTTTGACAAAAAATGTTCATGAATCTCTATGGACTTTGGTCTTATTTCAGTTCGAATGAATATGATTATACTTGTTAACATAATCGACTGACTTTCTGCACAAAAATAACGTAATTGGAGTTGAAAGATCAGTAAACTTGTAATTTACACAAAAATTATGGTGCAAATAAATTAACACTAATACTAAACTTTTTTAATTATCGAATGTGATATTGTGTATTTAAGTATGAATTTTAAACCAACAGTAATTTGATAGATTATACAACATGCTATTTATTTTAAGGTTGTTCATCGTTTTCCATTTTAAAATTGGTCATCTTCTACTTGGGATTTTTGAATTTATTTCATTAAAGTTAACAAGTTTGAAATTAGTGCTATTGCATCCATTTAATCGATTAAAACAAAATGAATCATCTTCACCTACTGATACATTTAAATATGAATTACACGTGGAATATGCAGTCAATCTACTAAGGACTACTAATGAAGATTGCGTGAAGAAATCTATGGAAGTAATATTATGTATGTGGTATTTTTCTGCTTTTATGGACTTTTTATAATGTTTGTTCTTTAGATATTTTAAGGAACAACAAATTGACTAGATTACAAGGTGAATGTCTATATTATTTGGCTGTTTGCTATGCAAAACTGAAAGTAATAAATCTGATTTCCTTACCTTGATCTTCACTAAAGGATTACAATAAAGCTTTAATCTACTGCCAGTACCTGTTAGTATTCAATCCAAATTGTGAAAAGACGAAGTGCTTGTTATCGGAGATTCAGCTACGTGCTGCAAAAGGTAATTTTCACGTATACATGTTTTACAAAAGTGTGTATCTATGTTCCTCTACTGAATACAAACTGCCATTTTTATCAAAACTGGTAGAGGTCTATAGAAAAATTAAAAGTCAAATGTTTATTACTATGAAAAAGTGGCCTGCACATCACAACCTGAGTAAATTGTTTCATCTAGTTGAAACTAGTCTAAGAAGGTTATAAGATCATTGAAGCACAAATGATATTATTCACTTCTGAATGGGATAAAACTAAACAAAAACGGTATCAAAAGTTTTAAGTGAACCATATTGTAATATAAGCAGATTAACTGTTTCTTATTGAATCTGATAAAGTAAATTGATAGCAATTATTCGATGTATTTGTTGCTTACTCAGTAACCAGTTTGTCAAAGAAATTTGTTTTAAGTCATAATATGATTACTTTTTAAGAATCTGAACTAGTCGCCCGTTCACCTTGTCATCATGACTGGAGAAATTCAGCTTGTAGTCTAAGAAAAATTATAGACAACCAGTTATACACTAAATATCTGGAATATCGGTTGTTTTACTTGGTGAATCTTTTAATGTTGCAAAAAAAACATGGAACAAATATATTGCACTACTCTGACCACAAAATGCATACATTTTTAATTGCCAAAAACTCTCCATTTTCGCACATATTACCCCTTCTTACCAGGTGGTGATACACAGCTATTTAGTAACTCCAGCATAAAGATTTAATAAGTCCTAAAGTGATATAATAATTATGAATTTATGTGCAATTGTTAAACTCATAAAAGAATCTTTGGTAAATTTTCCGTTTTGTACACAAAGTTACTAAAAACCATTGCTTAATCGAATAACCCTCAATAATCTATAAGCTATGAAAAGTAAGATTGGGGCACTGTAGCAGAAAAGAATTACATGTTAGATTAATTTATTTGATTAGGCACACATTGATAAGATGTAATCTACTGACTGATATTACGAGCATAAATTACTGTTCATAATCATATGACACAATTAGCATTAATTTTGTGTTCTAAATGTCATCACTAAGACTTAGATATTGCTCTATAATGATGAACATCTTGATTTCGATTCCTGGCAAGATCTTAGCAGCGCACTGCTGACTCCATATTAGAACAAAATAGATGTTCAATGCTTCCAGATTTCCAGTGGTTTTCCAGCTGATGAGAGTCTGTGATGTATACTACTTTATTAATGATGGTGGTTCACATGTTAACAATTTTTTACGAGGGAAATGAATTTCCTTCACGTTATAACAAAAATAAACAACCCCTTGGTTTAGCGTCTCATGCATGATATGTACATGTATACGTGTGCGTACAGTCACCATCATCAACATAGCACCAGGCATCACTGCGTAACGGTCCGAGTTACCACATCTCATATCAGTAAATCAAGTAAAAAAGCAGTGAAGTGCAAGATGAAGATAAGAAAATTCAGTCAAAAGAAATATAAAGTACGAAAAGAGAGGAAGGAAGAATGACAAAATGGTGAGATTCCGTATAGCATCGTTAATATGAGGATAATGTATGTATACATCTGTGCCACTGATATCAGTTCTGAGCCATGTGATCACCTAGAGCCTCCAACCACTGGTTTCTCTTGTCCCGTGGACCCAAACCACCTAGTCTGCATCGCCGCACATGGCTGAAACCAACAGTCAAAGACTTCATACATTGGTGCCATGTTTTGGTCTGACCGCCTCACGCCTTTTTCCACCCTGGGCCTACTTTAGCCAACATTGTATGCCGAGGCAATCGGCTACTAGGCATGCGTAGTACGTGTCACAACCATCTCAGTCGATGAAGTTCATAACCTCGTCAACTGATTTACCTCTACTCCCTAAAACTCTACATCTGACTTCTGCGTTACTCACGTGGTGACACCACGAATACGCCCTATACTATGAAGGCAGTGGTGGTCAAACACCTGAAGCCTTCTCATGTCTTTCAACTTCAGTGGCCATGTTTCACAAGCATATAGAAGAATAGACCGGAGTTCTGTGCAGTACATGCGACCCTTAATAGACAATCGGATATCATGGCGGTGCCATAGGTGAAGTAAATTGGCAAAAGCCATTCGAGCCCTTTGTATCCCTGAAGAGATTTCATCGGCCACTGAACCACCAGGGTAGGGCTGATCCTACTTCCCAGGTAAGTGAAGTGGTCGACACACTCTATTGTTGGCCGTGGCACCGTTGAAGACCAATCCTGGAGCAACAATTTGCATTTGGGTGGTGAGATCCGCATCCCATTCTCGAATTGCTACTCAAAGTGTTCACAAGATTCTGCACCTCGTCAGCGTCTTCACCTAACAGGACTATGTCGTCTGCTTATTCTAAGTCTAGGTAGAATTCTCCTGTGATTAGGTCAGTTTGCATAGTCAGGTGACGAGAGGGAGACCTGCGTAAAAATATCTTTGATGAAATTGAATAAGAGTGGAGAGAGTAAACACCCTTGACGGACACCACCTGACGAATACAGCCCCCTGGATATCTTACCATAGGCTGTAACATGCCTACAAGTGTTCGAGTAGAGAGCCTTCAATAAGGTGATGTACTTACTCGACACGCCTTTTAGTGAGAGACATTGCCATAAGACTTCTCGAGTAACGGAATCGAAAATGAACCTTCAGGTTGAGAAATACAGCTATAGTTGGGTGTCAGTTAGCGTGTCTGTGTTCCAGAGCCTGGCGCAGTGTGAATATTCAGTTGATACACCCACGGTCGGGTCTAAAGCCTACCTTCCTGATTTTCTCGAGCTTGCTCTTCCGTAGTTCCACTCAGTCGTCGAAGAATCATTGAACCCAGAATCATAGATAGTATGTTTGTCAGGCTGATTCCTTTGTGGTTATCACAAGAGGACTTCTTGTCTTTCTTCGGGACTGGGATAATCAGTGATTTAGACCAGTCAGAGGATATCATATTTGATTCCCATGCACTAGTTAATACTTCGGTTAACCTGACTAAGAGCACTCTACCACCATCGTTGTATACCTCAGGAGTTAGTCCATCTAGTCCTGCTACTCTTCCTCGTTTCAGGTTATCTAGCGCTTTCTCGACGTCTGCAGATGTTGGAGGGCCTATCTCAATGTCTCATTCAGGATCCGACTGGATAGTGGGCAGCGCAATGGTGGCTGGAGGCCAGTTAACCTGTTCCTCGAAGTGTTCTGTCCATCGGTCCAGTCGTCTCTTCTGCCAGTGAATCGCAGACCCGTCTTTCTCCGCTATAGTCTGACTAACCGCAGTCGACCTTTTCCCCCAGTTTCCTTGGTAAGTCTAAATGACTGTCTACTGTTACCAATCTCCACCGCCTTTTCCATCTCTTTAGCCTTCGCTACCCACCACTGTTCGTGGTCGTTGTGTAGACTTTTTCTCAATCTACTTTTAAGTTGTGCTCGCTCTTCATTGTACTCAGAGCCTGCATGGATGTTTTCACGTGCATCCATTAGTTCGGAAGAAGCTGATGATATCCACTGGCTCTTTCTAGCCACTCATTCGGAGTTGGCTACAGTCATCAACGCTGCCTTTACAGCAGACTGGAGATGGCACCAAGCTTCTTCTGGATGAGAGACAGTCTTTTGTTTCGATAACTGCATAGCCAACCTCTCATTGAACGCGGCTTTGGTGTTTTCGTTGTCCAGCAGCACTCGTAGTGGTTTTGTTGCCAGATTTTTCCTACGTCCATTGAGACGCAGGCATATATGCACTCGGACCAACGCGTGGTCGCTATCCAGAAGGAGCGGCAGTCTCACACCGATCCTCTCCAGCGACGACTAATAGCAATGTGGTCTATGTGTCCATCGCTGTATTGAGCTCGGTGGACTCCACGTTAGACAGTGTCTTTCTTTATGTCTGAAATTAGTGCTAGCTGAAAATAGTCGGTTATCTGAGCACAGTTTTAGTAGGCGATCACCGTTATCTGTACATTCAACTGGGACTCCGAAAGTGCCACGTAAGTGCCTTTTGCCGCACTCAGTCTACCCACCTGTGCGTTGAAGTCACCTGCAACAACCACCACGTCCGAACGTTTGGCTTTCGAGAGGAGGCTAGACAGTTTCCGGTAGAACTCGTCCTTCATTACATTCGAGCTGCAGTCAGTGGGTGCGTAAGCAGAGATTACAAAGAGACAACGGTGAGTTTCCCTGTTTTTTTAGTTCTCACTGTGCCGTTCAGTCGGATAGCACAGAGGCGACTATCAACCGGGATCCAGTGTAGTAGTGAGTTTTCTGCCCTAGTGCTTAATGCTATGCCTACACCTGCAAGACCACGAGAGCTAGCTATCGAATCTCCAGAAACTCGGAGGGTGAATTTTGTTGGATTCACTAGATTGGTCGGGAGAGGTCAGGTGAATAACCGCACTTGGGTCCTATATGCGTGTCTCAAAAACACAGCACACATCCATGCCTCGAGTTGCTAGAGTCTTGATCAATGAAGCCTGTTTACCAATTTGATGGGGGGTGCGGACATTGATGGCTCCAATCTGTAATTTGGAGCGTGGTTAAAGAGACCAGGGATGCTGTTCTATGGACTCAGATCATTGCAGAAGGCTGCAGAGTTAGGAGGAATTGAAGATGATGTAGTATTGTTAATTGAGAGACATGGAGGAATATTAGAAGGTAATAATGGAGGAGGTGTATGATAGTCTAAGGAAACTTGAGTGCCGATCGAGTCGTGAGGGCGGTTGACGCTTCCTGGCTGCCCACACCGTGGAAGGCTATTTATTCTTAAGATACCTAAGAGAGATTTGTGTGACCACACAGCCCGTCAGCCGTCTACTTGAGGCCTATCAAACACAGCCTTCTGTGTACAATTATTTTGAACTTTTGTTGTTTTGGGGCCGGATGATCGAAAAGAAAGGACAAATGAACCAACACCACCGGCCCGGCAGACCGTAAGATACAGTGGAGTGTGTTACTTTTGGGGCCGACCTTTCTAACTCCCCTCTTCCACTGAGATGGCAGCATCAGAATGGGACTGCTGGTCATCCAAAGGAAACACCTTACTGCTATCATACCCCATCTAGCTGGCAGCAGTACGACTTCACCCTCAGACCCCCATCATAGTTTAGTAATTTACACCACAATTGTAACCGCTTTTCGTCTAATCACTATCCAACAAGCCTTTCAGGTATGGTAGGACCTCGAGGGAACGAGTGCTCCACCAGCATAACTCTTTTGGTCACTGTGATATGCATATCTGATCACCAGGTCAAGGTAGCAGCTATCGGTCAACACACCAATAGTTCTGTATAATTATTTAACTTAACAAGTTCTAAGCTTTTGCTTCATGCTTAAATAAACAGAGAAATATTTTTAAAACTAAGATAACTTCTGGTCTTATACTGAATCATTTGAGGACTTCAGGGAGATAAACAGCTCATCCTTCCAAAATGCCAACCTCTTAGAAACTGTCTACCTCTTATATCTTACCGTATAGCTCATTTAAAACCTTGAAGACATTTTATGCCACCATTTAACTATTACCACCAGATTGTATATCTAAAAATGATAGAAACCACTTCAGCTTCATTACTGTCCGCCAGAATCCAAAGAATCATTGTTTTCGTACTAGAAACAACTGAGTAAATGCTAACCGATACATTTTTTGTGTCTTCATATGCCAAATGTCTTCATTTCATCATAAATATCGTTTCAGTAAGACAGAAAATGTGTTCAGTGGAATCAAAAAGGTATATGTAATATTAGTTCTGTATGGGCAAAGGTCTATTTAAAACTGAATAAAATATTTGTCTTGTGCACAAAATATCTAAAAAACAGCAGTTTAACTCATGTTGTCAATTAGTTACTATATAATCGCATATTCAATATTGAAACTGTTTCGTATCAGACTCTGGTTTATATTGTTTCCGCACAGCTACCTATCTGGTGATAAATTAAAACGAAACGAAACCTGCTAAACAATTTTGGTCATCATTTCAGCCCTTCTTAAAGTTATTGTAGATTACTGTTAAACTGTGTATTGACAAACTCAAAAGTAATCGACGACTGCAACTTTTCTGTAGGATATGTGGATTCTCATCAGCGTAAACACTTCTAGTCACCTCCTCATATCATAATTCTTTGTTTCAAAAGACGAGTTTCTTTCCACTTTGAACACACGAATGCTAACATGGTTCATGCCGAAGATAATACGCTCAGGAAAGCACCTCTAAGTTAAATTCAGCTAATCTTTTCTCACAACTTCTCTCCTACTAGACAATTCCAAGTTCAATAAATTTCTTGTGAAAATGTTGGTATCTAGATGAAGAAAGTCAAAACATTAGGATGTACGGTTTCCGAATATATATATTTTACAAAAATTGAGGTCTTAATTGTCATCTTAGATATTTTGATAAATATCGGTGTAGTGTACCTATATTGTGGTTCTCCAGCTAGATGAATCAATAGAGTATAAGTTTCTGGTATCTTTTCCGGCATGATATATGCTGCTGTCATCTGGTAGCATAAGTATTTATACAATCTCAACAGAAATTCGTTGTCTCCTTGAAGTTCTTCTGATTGTCAAAATAGTATACAATAATTACACCAAGATGTAAGTAAACGAAGTCATCAGCTCTACAATCCCTTCAAATACTCTTTATATATTTTTTTTTCTGTGAAATGTTTTACTCCTGAATTTATTCGCTAGAAACCTAAGCATTAGTTTTACACGCCAGTAAACTTATCAGAAGTCTCTGGATGGTTGACTGCTGTCCCCCATGTGTGTAATAATAATCACAATTTAATATGGACAAAGAGGTACTCAGGCAGGTTTCCATAGCACCCAACAATTAATCCCCAATAGTTATAGTTACATCACAGCTGAAAAAAAAACAAGTAAACGAGTTCCTCCTAGTTTTTTTTCATTTTTTACCTGAAGCGTTGACGATTTCCATCCGTAAACGATGAATGAGTGCTTCTAAATCCATACTCTGCGATTTCTTTGATTTTCACATTCTTTATAGTCTTTTTCCACTGAAGTAAAGTTAACTTTTTGTTCACTGAGTAAAAAGTTAACTGTTAAGCAGTGCAACTTAACCTTGTCCACTAACAGTCACAATGACATTCTAAAATGAGGCACATACTAAGCTCTTTTAGAGTAGGTCTGATCTGAATTTAGGACCTAGTGTTATTAAGGAATATTCCTCCTTTCTTCCTTCTATACTAGAGGTTTCTGACTGACAATATCGCGAACATCTTTCCAAATCATTATTAAATTATAGTTGCGTTCAATTTTCATAACTGGTTTCATTACCCTAACTGAATATTGGTGAGTGGAAGATATGCCTTCAGCTATTGGTAACAAGAACTGAGACTTATATGCAACACAAGTATCTTAAGATCCCGATGTTAGGTCCCAAACGGAACGATTGTTAAGTTCTCTATGAATTAGGATGATAGTATGGTGCATCTTTATATCTGCGCTTAAACAGATAATAGGTAGTACTTTTCAGGAGGCTTCAGATGTAAGTTGTGCATTCCTCATTCAAGTGAGAAAAATAAATTTGAAAGTGATTTTTATGAATACCGAGAATATGTGATGCAACCCTTATAAATTGTCTCACACAACATCTAGTTCAGAAAGTTTCCTACCTCGAAATTCAGTGCTTAGTGTTACTGGATTTTTATTCTATATCGAGGAGAAATCAAACCAGCATAAATGATGTCATACAATAACACTGAAATTCTATCGTATTTCCAAATTGATTTACGTTCACTGCTATTCGACACAGATATGCTAATCACTAAGTATGGTGACCACAAGATGTCGACATTCATTTTCATAATCTATAGTCGCAAACTCTTTCTTGTTGACATGGATCATTTGAAAGTGCATAGTTCTAGTTGCATGAAGTTGGCTTCACTCATCATATTAGTATAACTGTATCAGTCAACACCCGATCTTCATGGAAATATGATCACATAAAGTGGTATCCTAAGTATGAGTTTCTTATTACTTGTAAATCCGAACAAGTAGCAGTATATTATTGTGAACACTGTCTGTTATATTTGACGACAATTTGTTCAAGTACATACTATTGTTCTACTGAGTAGTAGAGTTTTTGGTATGTATTCATAGAATTTAAGATGTACCCTTCTTTCTGTTCCGCCAACGTAAATGCTATCACTTGAATATAAGATTGTGCCCACGATTAGAGGCAACATGTGAGGGGAATCTGTCGATTTTCGATTGCATCAAGCACCATTTTATTTCCGTAAAGGTGGATCAACTTGGATGCGGGATATGTTCTGTTCACTGTTGTTTACAACCTTTTAATAATTCTCTAAGTCTCGCATTCATAGTGACATCGCTGACGTTAAGGTTAAATTTGGTAAAATCTGGCCTCTTGGTAACTGTAAATTTCTTCAGCTTATTATCTTCTAGTCTTTCATATTTATTGATAAACTTATGTGACCAACTGTTGTCTTGCAGCGCTCTTTCGGTACTCATAAATTCTTCCTACAGTTTATCCTTTGTACATATTGTCCTATCCCTATAAAATAGTGTTTTAACTAAGTTTTTCATTAAGCTGTCTGAAAAAAGCTGTTAAAATTTGGGTATAGTCAATTTCATGTGCTCTTTTGATGAATGGACTTTTGAAGAGTTCCATCCATTCTTCATCGCAAAGCGATTTCCTAAGTTCTGAACTTATGGTTGTCTTCACGTTCTATGATTACCTCAATCTTTTCACTTGCATCATGGAGAGTTCTGGTAAGTAAGATGCATGAAGTAGGATTTTTCACACGACAAAAGTTTTGTTGACATAACTGGAATAAGACACGGTTTCATCGATTTGATGTCTAAACTTTGTCTTCTCAAGGTTAGCTGTGAAGATAGTTCCCAACACTGGCTCAACAAACTACCCACTGCTATTCGATCATTTCGGTGGTATATAGTGTCATCAAACTTAACGTCTTTAGTAAACATTACCAGCAAACATCTGAATTCTGAAATTGGCAAAGTAAGGAGGTCAGGATACTGACTAATTATGTCAATAGTCTCAAAAATAGGAATCTTCATGCGAAAAGGCAATGTATCAAATAACACCATGAACTCATCAGAGATTTTAATTTGATGTGCATTCCTAACGAACTCGATTGATTCCGTCAAGTTATCTGCAACCAGTGGCTAATTTGTAGGTTTCAACTTTTCTGGAATCCAGTGAACGGTCTTGTGATGAAATGAGTTAATAATGGTTAGTATAGCTCTCATAAGCGCATTCCGCTTACTTATCTTGGCTGTATCATACGAACAAGGCGTATGAGACCCTAGAAGTTTCAGACCACAGTATATAGAGTCATCAGTTAGCTTCTTTGTATAGTCATTTTGTTGTAAATCACTTCATCTTTTTGGAAAGACTGTACTGACTTTTAAGACTAGTTAGCCTCATTTTCTTACCCTTACTAACTTCTACATCTCTGTTTTGCTTTGTGGACTTCTACGACCTTTGGTCATGCTACTTCTATTTCTTTATTTTTTGTCCTGTTCTTGTATCTTGACATGCTTGGATGAGATGTTAAAAGATGAACCATTATAATGTAATCACAAATCTCATGTTGATATTGACTGGCTAACCAACGGACACTTCATCTCTCACTATCTGCGAGAATGTCAACTGAATTCATACCTTTCTATGATAGCGAACATCGCGATATAAATAAGGTTTAACTTCATCAAGAACAACTGTTGTGGTCAGACACAATACTAAAACATCAAATAATAAAACCTCACTTTAACGCATAAAATAGGGGTTATGAAAAATCTGTTGCCGTACGATTGTCAAACATTCTTGGGATACTGTGGGCCTCACTAGACTAGTAATCCTAAGACTTATCAAATCTGCCTTGGTGTATTAGCTCTTCGCTCTTGTTTTCACAAGCAAAGAGTGAAGATTATATTTTCAGCTGGTTTAACTGGTTAATTTCTTATCCAAACCACCTTATGAAGAGTTTTGGAGTAGCTTAAAGGCCACACTAGAAACTGATGAAATGACCAGTCAGGTTTTAATATTTCGGCAATGAAGACCGTTTTTCGTAAAATAAGGAAAAGTAGTTGGTCATCTCCACAGTTGTTAGAGTGACCTTTAAACTCATCCATAGTTTCACAGAAGCTATGACCTTAAGAGAATGGCTTCTCATAAGATTTTATTTATTTTTATCTATAGAAAACACCTAAATTGGACAACTAGCAGGATTTCACAAATTTTATCTCTTTACACACAAGTAGGATTTTTTATTGTCACAAAACTCTATAGAAGTATCTACTGATAAAATCACATGGGTTCTCATGAAGTAGACCATAGATACAAACATCTTATGTGTGAAGAAATTGTCAATATGTTCCAATTTCGACACAGTAAATATGTCATCCAGAAATCGACAGCATATCTTAGGTGCAGGATTAAACACATATAAACTCAGTAGTAGACGCAGTCCAATCCACTTACGAAGTAGAAAATAAATAAGATGAATTACCTATGTTGGATTCTAGGATAAAATGAAGAACAAATCATGATTTAAATACTATCATGTACAGGAAACTGGCAGTTTAACAGGTATCTAGACTTCAGGTCATCTCATCCAATGTCAGTTAAGGCAGGTTTAGTCAAATGTTTAAATGATACGCTAGAAAACTCACTAGTCAGTGCAAGGACTGAAACAAAGAATTGAAGGACTTAAAAGAAACTCCAATAGTTAATAACTATCCTCCACAGTTTATGAAGAGATTCGTTTGAACACACAAGAGACTAAAAATTAACAATAAAAGGAGTACGAATAATAACGACAACATGAGTAGAAAGGAGTTCACAGCCTCCATTCTGTTACCCTATAAGGGAGGTACATCAGAAACTTTATGTAGGAATTAGGGTGGCATTTAAACTTACAAAGTCACTTGGAAATAAGCTTTGTCGGCTTAAGGATCCGATAAAATCAGTTCAGCAAAATAATCTGATCTATTAAGTCCCACTCAGTGACTGCAAGATCAAATACATAGGTCAAACTAGGCGGTCGGGGTCTGTTAGATAAGTAGAACATAGGAATTTAATTAAATATGGAATGACAGATCTAAATAAAATCAATAATCTAGAAAAATACTTGGCCATTGCAATTCATCCATTAACACACAATCATACAATAGGGTGAGATAAAACCACTGTACTGTCAGATATAATTAGCTGAAGAGATTGATTACTGAATCTTTGTTCATCGAATCTACACCCAACACACGCAATAGGAATGACGCAAACTCATACCAGAGATATAGAAAATTTTACCACCAAAAAAAAACAAAGAATATGAGGTGACAGGACTATAAAAATCAGTTGTTGAAAGTAGTGTGATTGCACTGATACAAGTATGAACAATAATCTATGCTGGAAGCTTCATCAACTGAATAATAATTTATCACTGTCTGTTATAAATCAAATAAACAAATCTAATATGGAATTACATTCTACCACAATCCCAAGTTTTACACTTATATTAAACAGAAAAGACGATTGCAGACAAGGGAAATTTTCTTTCCGACGAAGTCATTCACGGAAATATATAGTCGAAACAATAAAGCATTTTCGGCTAAAGGTCAAAACACACTGCTTGACAAAGGAAGGTTACGTAATATATGTACGAATGTAGATGTTTGAAGTAGGGAAATCAACAGACGATTGTAGAATAAAATAGGGTTATATCAAAGGAATTATTTAGTGTGAGTGATCCTCTTCGAAGGCCATGGAAAATAACGAATTCGTACACATTCATTTTGAATGCGCATTGATGGTCTGAACTTTGGGATTACTATTGCTTCAGCTATGCTGCGATTTTATAGCCTTACTTCTCTCAAGTGATTTCGTCATACTTTGTACAAAACTTTGAAGAACTAATCAAAAAGAGTCGCGAGTTGACTTAGTGTTCTGCTGCAGAACTGAAGATGTATTCCCGTCCTTCCTTTATAAGTCCAACCGGGTAGTGTTTGCAAGTACGCTTCATAAATTAGCACATGGTATAGTCGGTGTACTCGGTCCCACAGTAGCAAGTGAGCTGAATCACACATTGATGTAACTCAACGCCCTAGTTTATATTTCACGTAATGACGAATGCGTTTCTGACAGGAAAATACAATTCTAACACTGGCAGAAAAAAATATTCTACTGATGAATATTAACAGTCGTTTCCCTATATATAATCACAAACTGTAAGTTAAGAGAATGATTTCGTCATAAAAAACTTCTTTTTACTGGAATCTTCCCTCTTTCCTTGATTTTATCCTATTGAATTCAGTTAGCTTTCTACCCTCATATCCAGTGAATGCCAAACATTTTTGTTAAATTACGTACGTTATGCTACCATAAGTCGATTCATTCATATTGTTTCCAGTGAGGGTAATTCCTGACCCTAATCCCACTGTTAATCCTATTGATAACCAAGTTATTACTTATACTAGGATTCGGATACGAAATATAAACAAAAATGTTGCTAACACAGCAATCCGGTGAACAGATGATGAGGATACTTGGAAATAATGAAGAATATTTGTAACTCAGATGAACAACCTTGGTGGTGCTAAATTCTCTGAAATAAGTGGTTTGCTAGAGAAGCTTTCATTATCTTTCCAAACGTCATTAGTATTAACTACATTGAAAAATCCTTACAGTCACATTTATGCTGAAAAAAGTATTGATGCGGTTGTCTAGAAACACAAAGAAAGCCTCACGATTTAACCATCTAGTTCAAAGAAAGCAGCATTAGCCAGGATGAAAACACCTTCAGTAAGCTTGACACTAACTTCTTTATCTTTTATTGGTCTTTGAGTTAGCATTTCAAAGCAGAACCTATAGTTTTCAGATAACAATGAGACTGCTCTTTTTGAAACACCAAGATGACTTTGAACACTACAAGTCCGCAAAAACGTTACAGAACGCCTTATATTTAAAAAAAACCTTGTCACTAAATATCATAGGTATCACTGTTGTTTTGTTTTAGTTGGAGGGGATTTTAAGTCAAATCATGTTAGGTACATGAATGTCGACTAGATGAAAGCTAAAGCCAATCTCTGGCTTCAACTACTAGTTGAATTGTATTAATCCGTATTGTGATAATGCCGAATTTATCTTCAAACGTTTTATCTAATTTACTCTGTGATACATATTTTCTGAAATTAAGACATACTTTTCATTTTCAGATGGACAAAATAATTTCACAATAATGAAGCATCCTATGTCAAACTAAACGGTTCTTCGGAAAAATTTATCTATCACTAAAAATGAATATAACAATATGTCTAATGATTATATCCTTATTGATAAAGAGTTCATAATATCAATTAAATCAAATGCAAAATAATTCACCTTTAGTCATCGAAAAAATAAAATTTATCTCGATGAATTATTCAATAATTATATATATATATATATATATATATATATATATATATATATATCTTTTTGAAAGTACTAACTAATATAACAATCGAATAATTTCCTTTATTAAAATTATGATTTATATTTTTTCTAAAGATGTAACAGGAAAAAGCACTAGGAAAATATGGAACTCAACTAACAGTTTACAGAGATCAATTTTTACCATGAACTAACGTTAGTTGAAGAATCATTGAGAACGTGGAAGTGCAAAAAAATTGTTTTCTTCTACTTATAGACTTATTACTGATCACCCAAGACCCCTGGATAATTTGAATTCAAGATTGTCAGGTCTGACAGTAGTCACGTTAATACTCATAGAAATTTTAAAGATACAAAATAGATAGATTAAAAATCATAAAATATGTAGTCAGAAGTAATTCTGCTTACATGTATTTTTGATTTTATAAAGTTTTATTGAATAGTCTTTTGTAAATAAGTATTTTAAAAGTACCGCTAAGTCAATACGTCAAACAGACAGCTAGTCATCATGTAACCAAAGTTTTAAAGGTTAGACATGTCAGCAATCACAGAGCACTTGAAGTATCAAGTCAAAGGTTGTGTGTTGATAGCTTGATTTCAAGGGCTAGTAACTCAGATTTCATGTCAGTTTTTCACAGCCTGATATTTCAGTCTATTTAATCGAACTGAATACAGACGTACAGGAATACCAATGATTAGATTATTGTAGGTTTTGAACATGAGAAGAAATGACTCAGTAGTCTTATATTCAATATCTTTATAGCCCTGACTGATACTAACAAATCTCCGTTGTCTGTTGATTAAATTAAAAACCTTAATCTCAAAGCTGATGACGAGTTATATAGGATTACATAACTCTGTAACGTAAATAATTCGAATACGTCATCAAACACTCTGTGGTTCAACAGTCACTGTCAGTATTACACAAGCGAAAACGTGTGTTTCGACAAATTTCTGACTTCTGCAGTCATAAAACGCTCCTCGAATCACTTATTAATACCTCGAAATTTTCATATAAAACCAAACATAATAAATACTTTTGGCAGGAAGGCGATTTCACGGTAGTGATCATCATGGAATAACATCAGTTGGAAAACCAATAATTTCCCTGGAGCACTGAATAGAAGTTTTTTCTTGGTATGGCACCCCTTAGCAGTGCACACCCACGGCCCAGCAGAGCAAGGGATGGAATCCATGGCCGTTACCGCCGTCCATATTTTTCTACTTCTGTCAGTTCACGATAAAGCGCAACCTTAATTCAGTGACATTGTTGACTAGTTATCCTGACGTCTGACTTGGTTTTCACCACCAGTCACAACTTCTCAGTTGAACTTTAGTAAGTCTCATCCCGAAACAATTCACTAATCCGCACTCAATGGTTATTCACTCAGGAGGTTTCTGGGGATGTGACTGGTTTCTGCGTAGTATTCATCATTGCTGAGTAGTCCCATATTAGAACGAAACAGCTATTCAATGCTCCCAGATTTTCAGTGGTTCTACAGGTGATATCAGTTCGTGATGAATTCCACCCTAAAATCAATCAAACTCCACGAACCTCCAGAAAGCTCATTCATGAGTTAAATACAATTTCGTCAACTGTTGTCACAGAAACCTGTTTCCGTCTGTTTTCGTATTTTGAATATCTCGACGACATTATTGTACAGGGCTAGCTTAAATGATTAGAAACTCCTTCCTGACATAGCCAGAGATTGGCGAACTCCCTCCAAATTTTACGTCTGGTTTTCTTCACAATTTCATGTGTAACTGCAGAAGCAGAATTCTTACCATTCTCATAACTATTATAATACGTCCATTGGGTTCCCAGTGGTACCGTGAACTCAGTAATACGGGTATTGATCATTAGTGAAGAAGTCTTACCTGAATTCGTTGAGCAGTCGTCACCAGATAAGACTGACAAAATGAACAAAGACTCCATTTTATTTCATCATTCAAAGAAAACATTTGAAACCTTGGCAGTCCTCAACTCCGAAGCCCCATGAAATGTAATTATATGCCCACATTTATGATACTGAACATTGCAAAAACGCTAATTCATTTTTAAAACGTAACTCCTACATGAATAACATGGTTTAGTGCCAGATATTTGTTTAAAAATGTTTAAAATGTTCAATTATTTGTGTGATTCGTCATACGAAAATGGTCAAACTCAAATAAATTCTGTTGTTAGGTCAAGGTATTCTAAATTTTGGATAGAATTTCTTTGGGTGTGATCTGAACTGTGATTAATATCCAGTATTGATATATTAAAAGGGAATAGGAGGATCTTTGGGAGCTTGAAACGTATATGATACTTCCTGCTAGCTGATTTTTAAGCTTACGAAGGCTTGTCAATTGCTCACTGAGTTTCAATGTCGTCAAATTTACACTTGAACAATCAAACTTACAGATAAAGGGTAAAACTACTCGTTTCTCAACCAGAGGCTTGGTAAGCTGAGGGAGCTAAGGTCACCATGTTTTTGAAACACTTCATCTGAAAATTATTTTCAAGCAATTCCTTAAGTTCCTCATTTGAAAGAGAAAGTGGCTTGTCAGGAAGAACTGCATTTTTCAAAAAGTTATGCGTTTCTGTCTCATTGGGAGTTATAAAAAATGAGCATATGTTTTATCTTCTTTCAGATACTTTCATATGCACTGGGCATCAAAGGATTGAATTTTAATCTTCAACTTTTCCTGATAGATGGTTTGTAAGCTAATTTTAAAGTTTGCTGTGATGCCAGCATTGGTAGAAATTGTATTGCTAATCAAAATAATGCAACAAAGACGAAATGAAATAGACTGCAAAAAACGAAGGAATAAAAATTACATGAACAAAAGAATTTCGACAAACAGTTAGAAGAGTAGTAAAAAATTCGAACTATGCAGTGTGTAAAACAATAAAAATCGTATATATTGAGTGGCACGGTCTTAGGTGGTTATTCACCTGGATCATACAATAAAACAGCAGCTTCCTGGATATTATTTTGGACACAATTTACTGCGCATAGTGAGATCAAGGTAAATCTAAAACAGTATGTACAGTTCTAATTCTCAGTTCTTCCTTGAGATACAGGCAAGTAAAATTATCGAAATATCTGGGACAGGTGTTGAGTCACGCCTGTTGTACATATTCTATGTATTTCGATGAAAAAATATTCCATTATCAATCCGTTTGTTATCCCCACTGAGGCTTTGGGACTACTACCCTACCTCATCATAATCGCCAGTGATATTGAACATATTCCATTACATTAGGAAGGTCATCGCATTGATCAAAACTAGACCTATTAGGAGGTTAAGAAACCAGTAGACATAATTATAAGATAAACAAATTCATAAAAGATTTAATGCATCAAATGAAGACGTTTTTAAGTAAGTGGAAATTAATGGCTTACTACTGAAAACTAATAATCTCAGTTGGATTCATGGTACTATAAAGTTCGTAAGGGAAATTATTCTAACAAACGTGCAGCTGACTCAAGTAATGAGCCGTCTAAATATGTAGCAGAGGTGTCAGGATAAATTGGAAACCATTTTAAATCCAAACTGATTAATTAAATGGTTTTTTATTTTTTAATATTTGACCCTTGGGTTCCTAGTGGAAGATATGGAGCGCTTCGGTAGCACATCGCCATTTCATTCTCTTCTCTGCGGTCTTTCAAACCTCGTCCCTCGACTGCCCACAAGCCTTCATTCCTTCCTCACACCATCTCCTCCATGTCAACCTCACCTCGGACGCCCAAATCCTAGTTTCCCCTTTGGGTTCCACTAGAGGACCTGGCGTGGCGCGTGATGTCCCAGATAGGTCTTCTCAATGTATGCCAATCCAATCCAATCCATCTCCACTTTCTGCTTCTGTATATTTGTTGGGCGATGGGTTCTTGGTTGGTTCGTTACCAGCCATGATGAGTTCCTCCTTGCTCATTCTTATTACTCTACCCATCTATCTGATCTTCAGTATCGAGTGAGCGTAGGTGGTAGCTGTTGATGAATATCTGTAGTTTGTTGCAAACGCTTTTCGTAACGTGCCGCCAAGTCTCTCAACCATCACATAGAAGCACTGACTTACTTGACTGAATTATTGTTAAAAACCAGATCTTGTTCACACTTTATGTTGAGTGCAGTGCAGTGCAGTGCAGTAGATCTCCACACTGATTTCAGATAAATGCAGGAAGACCTGTTTTGCTGTCTTTCCGATCCTGGTTGCTATGACATCCTCATCTGTCGGACTGCCGCCGCCTGTAGTTGAAACGATGCTGCCTTGCCTAGGTAGGTAGGTAGGTGGGTAGGTGGGTAGGTAGGTAGGTAGGTAAGCAGGTAGGTAGGTAGGTAGGTAGGTAGGTAGGTAGGTAGGTAGGTAGGTAGGTAGGTAGGTAGGTAGGTAGGTAGGTAGGTAGGTACGCAGGTAGGCAGGTAGGTAGGTACGTAGGTAGGTAGGTAGGTAGGCAGGTAGGTGGAGAGACTATTTCCTTTACGTTTCCCTGTTCACGGTGATTGGTGCTTTTTGTTGTTGTAGTTGTTGTTGGTTGGGTATCTTCATCACCTCCGTCTTCTCTACATTCACTTGAGGTTGCGTCTTCTCTGACTTGTCTCTCCTGTCGACTTGTTGGTTTTCGCCTATAGACCTTCATGTTTGTACGACAAGCCATCAGACATAAATCACCATCATCATCATCGGCAGCGAAATCCATATCTTCTTCTAGGGTGTTTTCATCGGTCAGACAGCGTATCCCCGCCTTCTCACAGCTTCTCACAGTCGTTTGTTGCATGATCGAGTCCAGTCCAGTCGACCACAATCAGGAAGATGATTGGTGATAGTAGGCGGTAACCTTGTCTTACTCCTGTCTTCACTTTGAAGGTGTCACTGAGCTTTGCATTGTGAATCACTTGGCATGTAGTCTCATCATATAGCATATAGCTGTTGAATGAAGTTGATAAAGGTTTGTGGCACTAAATCCGTATTGTTGAAGCAGCTGCCTGTCAAATTACTTCTTGGTTGATGCTGTCGAAGCCTTTTTCAAAATCGATGAAGTTGAAGTAAGGTAGAGAGTTGACTGCCATTCTATGCTCTGTTCTATGATGATGCATAGCGTAGCGTTGCAGTTTGATCCGTAGATGATTTGTTCTTACTAAATTCAGCCTGTTTCGGTAGTTATTTTGAATCCAAAGTATTTTTTAGTCTTTCCTGGATGGTGCGGCCTAGTATTTTGCTTGGAGTGGGCACAAGCATGGTTGGGCGCCAGTTCTTCTAAAGGCTTAGGTCTCCCTTCTTTGGAAGTTTGACATGATAGCTCTTCTTCCAGTAGATAGGCGGGTAGCTTTCCTTCCTTCCTTGCAAACCTTTTGCAGTAGTGGTGTGAGCATGTCCGCTGTTAATTACATGATATGCATTAAGGTAGAAGAGAAACATGGTTAGTTTTGATGCAATTAGTTTACATGCTGATAAATCGATTGATGTGGCTTTGGATGCAGTTAGAAAGAAGTTCGCTGATAACAGTGAGTTTACTCTTCGAACTAATATGCTGGTCGATGAGATCATACTAGGTATCCAGTTATATGTGATGTTTACAGTCTCTGAGTTTCAGAATATCATATACATAAACAGAAGGAGTTGCTATGGATTCACTGATATTTCTTATCGGGGTATACATATTTATAGATAGTTGAAAAAAACGAGTGGTTCATGAGACATTTACCCACACTCCAAAGATTTGCGGGGTGAAAGGATACATTGATAACGGAGTCTTTTTATTAGAAAAATATTTTTAATGAATGTTTACACACAATAAAGTTATTTAGTTTTGATATTATTTCGATCAAAATTACTGCCTGTGATCACACCAGTTAGTGGAACTATTTGTTCACATATTTACGGATGGAGTTCATATATATAGTACTTTTATGTTGTAGGTTTGTCATTGCTTTTCTTTAGCACTATGTTCCACAGCTATCTGTGGAAGATATATTGAAAGGAGTAGAATACTGTTTAACAACAACGTACTTCACATGTGAAGGAAATTTACATCAGCAAAACGAAGGAATAGTCACGGGGTCACCTATCTCATCAATAATAGCCGATATATTCATGGACGTTTGGGAAGAAAACTCACTAAAGTCATTCATGTCTTCAGTAGAAGGTTGGTGGAGAAATGTAGATGATACACTGGTCCTAATAAAGAAGAAAGATATTGATAGTTTCTATGAGCGTATAAATAGTCATGCAGACAATTAAATTCACTATGGAAATAGAGAGCGAATCGGGAGAATTACCAATGTTAGACTGCAAAATACAAAGAATGCAAGATGGAAGTTTAAAAACCACCATGTACAGAAAACCTACGCATTCCGGAACACTTCTGGATTACTACTCAGCGCATCCACTCAGTGTAAAAAGAGGACTAATACAGAGTCCAGCAAATAGAATACGTGGATTGACAATATGCCCTAATGATCAAATGATAAAAATAAACATTTTATTCAGAATGTATAGTCATGACGGGCAGTGGCTAGCGGTGGAATCCAGGATGCGCAATTCGTCCTACATGGGACTCGTCAGCTGGATGTGTCTGCCTCCCAGTGAGTGATATTGTTCCCACCGGGACTCGGGAGCGATCGCTTCAAACGCGAGAGCTTTATCCACTACACCACCGAGTCACGATAGCCACTTCTTGTGCGACGGGTACAGTTTAAGTATTATTGCTTTTATGACACCGTCGTTGATCGGATCGAATTGATCAGTCTCTGTTGGCATATGGGCTCCTGCGCGGATGTTACTAAAAATCACTATCTTGAACAGTTCATGAGAGAAAATATCAAGGAGAAAAAGAAAATATAATAAACACAAACAGAAAACGATAAGAAAGAGGAATATAAAAAACATCCATCCGTAAATATGTGAACAAATAGTTCCACTAACTGGTGTGATCACAGGCAGTAATTTTGATCGAAATAATATCAAAACTAAATAACTTTATTGTGTGTAAACATTCATTAAAAATATTTTTCTAATAAAAAGACTCCGTTATCAATGTATCCTTTCACCCCGCAAATCTTTGGAGTGTGGGTAAATGTCTCATGAACCACTCGTTTTTTTCAACTATCTATAAATATGTATACCCCGATAAGAAATATCAGTGAATCCATAGCAACTCCTTCTGTTTATGTATATGATATTCTGAAACTCAGAGACTGTAAACATCACATATAACTGGATACCTAGTATGATCTCATCGACCAGCATATTAGTTCGAAGAGTAAACTCACTGTTATCAGCGAACTTCTTTCTAACTGCATCCAAAGCCACATCAATCGATTTATCAGCATGTAAACTAATTGCATCAAAACTAACCATGTTTCTCTTCTACCTTAATGCATATCATGTAATTAACAGCGGACATTTCGCTGCCGATGATGATGATGGTGATTTATGTCTGATGGCTTGTCGTACAAACATGAAGGTCTATAGGCGAAAACCAACAAGTCGACAGAAGAGACAGGTCAGAGAAGACGCAACCTCAAGTGAATGTAGAGAAGACGGAGGTGATGAAGATACCCAACCAACAACAACTACAACAACAAAAAGCACCAATCACCGTGAACAGGGAAACGTAAAGGAAATAGTCTCTCCCACCTACCTGCCTACCTACCTACCTACCTACGTACCTACCTACCTGCCTACCTGCGTACCTACCTACCTACCTACCTACCTACCTACCTACCTACCTACCTACCTACCTACCTACCTACCTACCCACCTACCCACCTACCTACCTACCTAGGCAAGGCAGCATCGTTTCAACTACAGGCGGCGGCAGTCCGACAGATGAGGATGTCATAGCAACCAGGATCGGAAAGACAGCAAAACAGGTCTTCCTGCATTTATCTGAAATCAGTGTGGAGATCTACTGCACTGCACTGCACTGCACTCAACATAAAGTGTGAACAAGATCTGGTTTTTAACAATAATTCAGTCAAGTAAGTCAGTGCTTCTATGTGATGGTTGAGAGACTTGGCGGCACGTTACGAAAAGCGTTTGCAACAAACTACAGATATTCATCAACAGCTACCACCTACGCTCACTCGATACTGAAGATCAGATAGATGGGTAGAGTAATAAGAATGAGCAAGGAGGAACTCATCATGGCTGGTAACGAACCAACCAAGAACCCATCGCCCAACAAATATACAGAAGCAGAAAGTGGAGATGGATTGGATTGGATTGGCATACATTGAGAAGACCTATCTGGGACATCACGCGCCACGCCAGGTCCTCTAGTGGAACCCAAAGGGGAAACTAGGATTTGGGCGTCCGAGGTGAGGTTGACATGGAGGAGATGGTGTGAGGAAGGAATGAAGGCTTGTGGGCAGTCGAGGGACGAGGTTTGAAAGACCGCAGAGAAGAGAATGAAATGGCGATGTGCTACCGAAGCGCTCCATATCTTCCACTAGGAACCCAAGGGTCAAATATTAAAAAATAAAAAACCATTTAATTAATCAGTTTGGATTTAAAATGGTTTCCAATTTATCCTGACACCTCTGCTACATATTTAGACGGCTCATTACTTGAGTCAGCTGCACGTTTGTTAGAATAATTTCCCTTACGAACTTTATAGTACCATGAATCCAACTGAGATTATTAGTTTTCAGTAGTAAGCCATTAATTTCCACTTACTTAAAAACGTCTTCATTTGATGCATTAAATCTTTTATGAATTTGTTTATCTTATAATTATGTCTACTGGTTTCTTAACCTCCTAATAGGTCTAGTTTTGATCAATGCGATGACCTTCCTAATGTAATGGAATATGTTCAATATCACTGGCGATTATGATGAGGTAGGGTAGTAGTCCCAAAGCCTCAGTGGGGATAACAAACGGATTGATAATGGAATATTTTTTCATCGAAATACATAGAATATGTACAACAGGCGTGACTCAACACCTGTCCCAGATATTTCGATAATTTTACTTGCCTGTATCTCAAGGAAGAACTGAGAATTAGAACTGTACATACTGTTTTAGATTTACCTTGATCTCACTATGCGCAGTAAATTGTGTCCAAAATAATATCCAGGAAGCTGCTGTTTTATTGTATGATCCAGGTGAATAACCACCTAAGACCGTGCCACTCAATATATACGATTTTTATTGTTTTACACACTGCATAGTTCGAATTTTTTACTACTCTTCTAACTGTTTGTCGAAATTCTTTTGTTCATGTAATTTTTATTCCTTCGTTTTTTGCAGTCTATTTCATTTCGTCTTTGTTGCATTATTTTGATTAGCAATACAATTTCTACCAATGCTGGCATCACAGCAAACTTTAAAATTAGCTTACAAACCATCTATCAGGAAAAGTTGAAGATTAAAATTCAATCCTTTGATGCCCAGTGCATATGAAAGTATCTGAAAGAAGATAAAACATATGCTCATTTTTTATAACTCCCAATGAGACAGAAACGCATAACTTTTTGAAAAATGCAGTTCTTCCTGACAAGCCACTTTCTCTTTCAAATGAGGAACTTAAGGAATTGCTTGAAAATAATTTTCAGATGAAGTGTTTCAAAAACATGGTGACCTTAGCTCCCTCAGCTTACCAAGCCTCTGGTTGAGAAACGAGTAGTTTTACCCTTTATCTGTAAGTTTGATTGTTCAAGTGTAAATTTGACGACATTGAAACTCAGTGAGCAATTGACAAGCCTTCGTAAGCTTAAAAATCAGCTAGCAGGAAGTATCATATACGTTTCAAGCTCCCAAAGATCCTCCTATTCCCTTTTAATATATCAATACTGGATATTAATCACAGTTCAGATCACACCCAAAGAAATTCTATCCAAAATTTAGAATACCTTGACCTAACAACAGAATTTATTTGAGTTTGACCATTTTCGTATGACGAATCACACAAATAATTGAACATTTTAAACATTTTTAAACAAATATCTGGCACTAAACCATGTTATTCATGTAGGAGTTACGTTTTAAAAATGAATTAGCGTTTTTGCAATGTTCAGTATCATAAATGTGGGCATATAATTACATTTCATGGGGCTTCGGAGTTGAGGACTGCCAAGGTTTCAAATGTTTTCTTTGAATGATGAAATAAAATGGAGTCTTTGTTCATTTTGTCAGTCTTATCTGGTGACGACTGCTCAACGAATTCAGGTAAGACTTCTTCACTAATGATCAATACCCGTATTACTGAGTTCGCAATGCCTTAGAAGGATTTATATTCGTTTTACAATAACGAATAATTTAGGTCCACAGACTATATTATCAGCTATAAGCTTACTATAAGAAACACTGCAAACCTTTCTGAACAGAAGAAAATTGAAACTTTTTTGATGGTTGTTGTAGTTATCTCTGAGTACGGTTCATGTGTACCCAGGCTCAAAGCTCTGAGTGTTGAACGACCATATATATTTGTGTACTTATTGTATGCCTCGTGTAACTTTATCTGAACATGGGCATATTTTGGGCACCTTAACCTATATCTATACAAAATTTGGGTGGAGACTATCTTTATGTTCCCAAATAGACCAGTTAGATTCAAAAAATGTGATTAAAATAATAGTATATTACCATCTACTTTTACACTCCGTTTCCTTCAACTTTGGAATGGCATTTCAAAATTAGGATGCTTAGCGAAATCTTATGAACTCTTTGTATCTGCACAACAGATAAATTGGAAAAAATCAAATTCTCATCACAACACAGATGATTACGTTACATCCCACTGTGTATACCAGTTTACATGTGTTTGTGGTGATACACATTGGGAAGAGTAATCGAACTATGAAATCGAGAGTGGTGGAACATGCTAGAAAAACAATAACATTCAAATAATCTGATAAATACAGGGGGTAGGTAGACACTATCTCCAATGGGTAAACATATTACAGTAAGAGGTCACAGGATTGATCCCAAAACACCCTTTAGACCATTGTATAAGAGTCATCAAGACCGTATACTTAGGTTCATTGAAGCCTTAGCAATATGAAAGTTCAAACCCACTCTGTGTATTCAAAAGCTATTTGGCCTTACTAACCAAGGGAGGTGTGAAAATATATTATTTTCCCATATTGTTCCTATATTTCCAAATCTTATATATATTTATTTTACCCCACCTTCTTTACATCCTCCATTTAAAATGCATTGACAAGTTAATGTGCGATCAAATTTTCGAAATGTGTTTAGCGAATACATCACATTTCTCAGATAACCTCCGTTTTATTATATTATGCGAAATCTTGTGGGTTTATTGTTATAATTTATAAGCCAGATAAATAAAAACAGGTTTTGACATCGGTGAAACTTTTTTACCATTACGTCTTGGGTAGATCGATAGAAGAATACCATCCGTTGAACGACCATTTACGATGAGGATACACGTGCGATCATTCTTCCCGCATAAGTTTTTCGAAATGGAAGTTTTGGATTATTTAGGTAGCAGCACTGTTTTCACTCTTAAATTTCAAGGATGAAAGCGCTTGAAAAAACAAATCATAGAAAATTTTCTACACAAATCCCAACCACTCGAAAGTAAGCAATAAAGCGCAATAATTTGCAGTGTTGACTGTCGAAAATAAAAACACTTAGGATGTTGTAGTGCCAAATAATTTCTCACAATCAACGATATTTAACATTGATGCTAACCTTGATAGATTTAACGAATTCATTCAGCTGGAGTCACACTGTCAAGCATGCATGCCATTCTACATATTATCTAGTCAATTTACTTAGTGCAATATCTAGGTATATTGGCATCATACGACAAATATACGATTTCCACCTAGCTACCGAACTGTTTTATTTCCTGGTCTTACATTCTTGAATATCCAACAAGTACGAAAAACTGATGGTTGACCTCAGCGTCTGTCTAAATAACGTGCGACAACTACTAGACTGGTGAGCTCATTTCTTATTGTACTCCTCTATTTGTATTACTTCTGTAAGTCTTTATAAATCCATGTTATACCTTTGAGAATTCAACCATCTATAACTTAATCAAAAGATGAGGAAACTTATAAACTATACTACACCAACTAATTAGTTTAAATACCGTTTTCTACACTATAGTGAACCTGTTGGAACGCTAAACATTCCTTAAGAGACCGGTTAATATTGTGCACGTATTAGAGGTCGCTTACTAAGTGACCTAAAATCGACGACTAACTCCGTGACCTTGAACAACCACCAGAATCGTCTTAATTAGGAACACACTTTTAGGATAAAGATATATTCAACAGCCTAAAAGTTAAAAGCGAGCAAAAGTAGTTATATATATATATATATATATATATATATATATATATATATATATATATATATATATATATATACCCATAGATGTGTTCGTAATTGTTGAGTCGTTGACCCACTTTTTCTCTTCCTATTTCCCCCTCCAGGCTCTTGTGGTCACCACTGGACTTACACTCCTCTATGCGTCCTCCTGCAACAATGTACCCATCTATAGGCTAAATGAAAGCCTGTCAACAGCTGGTCATTAGACGCTCATTATATTTAGATGCTCGTGTACAAGTTCTAAAAATGATAACATCGAAAAAATATGCTTGCTGAAATCTTTTTTATGACTCAGTAAGAATATTTAGGCATTTCATATGTATGTAGCTCATCATATATAAACGATAAGGCACCCAGTAATGCAACTGTTTTCTAGTTGATTACTCATTGCTTTTAAACTAAAAGATACATCCAGTCAATGTTAGAAATGTTCAGAAACGTCACAAACCACCAAGACATGTAAACATTCAATATGAGTATTTGAGGCTCTTCTTGTTGACCGTTCAACAATGATTAGAGACTCAGTTTTACTTTATTGGATATTTCTGAAGGCATCATAACCCCATATAGGCATGATCATTTACGCTGTGACTTCCCACCATTGTGGTATTTTGCATTGAAAAACTAGTCGACAGACAACTGCTCAAAACGCTTAGCAGCAGGAACACAGAACATTATTCAAGACAAAATGCATTTTTATCGACTTGGATTCCGATTTATTGACAATTCCATATCGAAGACCTCAAAGCCATTTTGCATAAAGTACACGATTTCAAACTGTGATTCAAAAAATTTAAGTCATGGACAAATAAGCGGTAAATGCCACAGCTCTGGAAAGAACACGATAAATTGTTTGATATAAATGTATGAAGTACAGACAAGTTGGTTAAAAATTAATTTGATTACAAAAACATTTTGGGAAGCGTGGGACATTTCCGCAATAGTCAGAAATTAGTAACAGTGTCCTCCTCAGTTACGTCTTGTACCATGGTACTGACTATAGACCCTTAGCCTTGTATTTACTTGATTTCCCTGGTCCCATCTAAGATGTATTGCACCTAGTTTAGGAAGCTACCTATTTGAAGTGACCGCAAGTCAAGTCAATGAACCCATCAACATCAAAAAGGTTACGCGTTTCATCCAATATATCTTCCCGTCATGGTCTACCTAAAACCATAGTTACAGATATTAGTTCATAATTCAACTCCTTTGAGTTTCAAGATTTTTACCATCGTAACACCCCTGCTCAGCTGTACTGACCACCACTTCACACACAGTTAATAGCCAAGCGAGATTATTTGTCGACACCCTCGAGGCGTTACCTAGAGCCATTAAAAATGTTTTGCTTGTATATCGTAATGCTCTGAAATGGGCGACATCAAATAAGCAGCCACCGACTGTGTTTGTGGGATGTAAACTATGGATTATTCGCGACTTCATTTTAACAAAAGGAATTTAAACATCTAGAGTCACCAATCATCAGTAAACGATCTATCATAGTAGGTACGTCTGTTCGCATTTTCGATAATAGACTGGGGAACCGAACTTGAGTCCACTGCGACCTGGCCAGGTTCAGATATGGACTCATCAACACAATCAGTTGCATCGGTGAAAACCAACCGTCACAACCACGTTGATGTCAAGTCATTCACTAGAGTAAATGTTGAACACATTCCATCTTCATATGAATAACGAAAAAAGAGAAGATAAGCTGTAGAAGAAATGTTTCCAACACTATTTTGAGTGAACCCATCTCCAGGGTGTTTAGATCGATGAGGCAAAAGAATACCGCAATTGCAGGTAGGTGCGAAAAGAAACGAAACGCATTCACCTACCCTGTGCACATCCGTACAGCAGGCAATAAGCCACACCTTTTGTGCGAGGGCTAGTGATACTACCTGGCTGCCCGAACTTCGGTAGGTGGAGCGAGGTTCGAACACGTGACCCACTGATTGATAGTCATCCACAGAAACTACTGAGTCGGGTCTCCACGGTAAGAAAAGAGCCTACAACTAATTTTTTTTTTAAGGCAAGCATGCTATAAACAGACGTTTTCGTTCGCTAGTTCACTATATTTCTTAAGACCATTAGCTTTTTCAAGTCTGAATTGTATTTTTGACCCAACGTACTCTGTAGCGATTTTATAAATTTTTAATCTACCTTTGCAGCTCATATATGTTGGTCTTTTCTTTATGGCCATAATCTTCTAAAATACGTTGTTTATTAATCTTCGTCTTACAAACTACTACAAATGCGGCAGCGGTAGTCTGGTTTTAAATTACTGCCATTGGTTTAATAAACCATTCTATCCAGTTAACCTTTTCTCCACTAGCTGAGGCTGAGAAGAGTCTAATGAAAAAAAAAAATACTTCGTTGTTCTTGCATAATCTAACCACTCGTTTTACCGATACATTTTTCAGCAAAAAATATACAATTATAAAGACAAGAAATGAATTGTTAACACACTTATATTAGAAAATCTTGCTGTTAAACCATGTTTCGTGTTATTTGATAATGATTAAAAAACTATCTCTCAGAGTGCCATTTTCATAGGGATTTTCGGATAAGGTTTATAGTCAGTAAGTTTGAAATCTTCAAACTTAAAATCTTCGATAGCGTTCACTTTCCGTATAATTTCCAATTTCGGAAAAGGTCGAGGTACACGTTTAACCTGTAGAAATTGAACAGACAAAAATAAATATATTCAGTGCAATTACGAGAAAAGAGGATGCTGTCCACTCAGATAGACTTGGTGATTATTTATTATTATTATCATTACTATTGTTATTATTAGAACACAAACATGGTACAGCAATGGCACCAAGAAATGCGCCACACAAAATAGCTTAACAACATTATGAAGACATAAACGATGGACAGTGGATAAGAAAGAAAAACGTTAACAATAGAATGATTAGAAGTGCAGTCCAGTAGGATACATTCATTACTTTTAAGCAGCAGAATATATAGCTTCGATTCTGAGTTATATCTGATAGCATATCAAGCCACAGAGTTGCGTGATCTTTCGGATCCCGCTCAGGGAGTCGTGATCCACCCAACAGATGCTAACCCAATATAACTATGTTTAATCTCACGACGCCACGTTATACACTGACCACCCTTCTGCTTCTTCCAATCAGTTCTAGGGCTACCAAATAATAAACGGTATGGAAGCCACTGGGACGACATTCGTAACATATGTCCAAGCCACCATAGCAAATGTTTCAAGATGACTTCACTTACTGAATGACGATCTCTATTATGCCCAAACACATGCTGTCACAGGATAAGAGCGATCCTACGGAGACAACGATGATCAAACACACAAGGTCATCGTACATCCTCAGCTCGGAAAGGATAGGTTTCACAGGCATAAAGCAGAACCGTTAGCACCGAAGAGCTGTACACCCAAAGTTTAACGGTCAGACTAACGTCGCATCAGCTATTTTTTAGCACTTAACGGACACTACTTTTTCTGATATTACAGGAGTAGCCGTCTGCCTAGATGACGTCTGAATTGTAAGCAATTCTCTATAGAAGATTTACGGCTGAAAAGAATTGATTTTTTCACGAATTAAAGACAGTAGATTAGGAATACGCCCACGTAGAGGATAATAGTGCTGTTACTTTTTTTGGAGAAATATTTTAAAAACAGAGCACTTTAGCTAAGTTATATGATTCTTGATGTAGATTCCGTACCTCACCTTTTCGATCCCTGAACACAATTATACCTCTCTACTTCTTCAATTATCATCACAATACTTGGAACCCATTGAAATGTATTTGCTTAGATAGTTCAAAAACTGTTACAATTATTCACTGAGACCCAATGTACGATGTTTCCAAACGGTGACCTTGCCAATCAATGGCATATACAGTTCTACTATTGATCACTGGATGACATAATTACAGCATTACAGGAGATAAAACAATCGACAAAATTAGTTTACAAATATATCTGCTACCTCTTTGAAATGTTAAGTATAAACTAGGTTTAAATTTCAGAACATATTCTGGTGACAACTTATCACCTTCATCGATTATTATTGTCAAAATCATGGAATACCAGGAACGTTGTATTCAAAAAAACGTTATTCAATAAAATATTAACAATAATGACGATAAATAGTGAAGCCCCAAATCCAATTTAAGTCAACAAACTTTTGTGCTAGCTCGGTAGTGACTGAATAAGCTTCTCTATCATTCACGCAAAAATGTATCCGAAAAGGTATTAAATTTACCTGTTCAAGTAATGCCTCACGATGATTAGAATAAATATGTGCATCACCCAGTGTATGTACAAACTCACCGGGTTTCAACCCAGTAATATGAGCAATCATACAAGTTAACAAGGCATAACTTGCAATGTTGAATGGCACACCAAGACCCTAAATGGAACAAAATTCATAAATAAAAATAGAAATTCAATTTGATTTTCATAAACCAACTGACTTAGAATAGCAGAAAATCATAACAAATCCACCATCACAAATGAAATTGGGTAGTTTCAGTATCCTACAACAAAAATATCATCTAAAACATGGAGAGAAAACAATATAACCGCACATAGTTTAGTATAAACACAAATGTATAGTCGTCCTTAGAAAAATTAGCAAGTGAACTTTCAAACCTGAAACCCACATAGAGGTCACTATTTCGTTATTCGTAGTATGCTCTCTAACGTCACTTGACGGCTAGTCTCCTGTTTGTTTTACAAGTTACCCACACTGCTGCAGCGAGTAGATATTCGTATTTAAATGTGATCCATCAGACATACAGAGACTGACTAGTTGACCGAATAAATAACAGAACCAGACAAAACAGTTCGACTTATTCACATCAACGACAAGTCAGACGGTGGGACTGTGGCTCATTGGTCAAACCGATGGGTCATTGGTATGAACCCAGCTCCGCCTGCCGAGGTTTAGGCTGTCAGGTAGTATCATTGACCTCTCCCACACGATAAGCGTAGCTTGTAGCCTACTGTACAAATGTGTATATGGCTACTGAGAGGATTCCAACAAACGGGACATAAAAGTCAAAAGAACAAATGGATTTAAAACAAAATATTCACGATTTAAAGCCAGAATGCATTCGCGTATTTGAGGTCACAGTATCATTTTAGGTTCAAAATCATCAATCCTGAGATATGGAAGAACTCACTCGCAATTATTATTTATTATTTGTCCCTTGGGTTCATAGTGGAACATAGGGCTTCAGTAGCACGTCTCTATTCCACTCTGTTCTCTGAAATCTTTTGAACCTGACTCCATGACAGACCAGAAGTTCTCATTTCTTCCTCGCACGATCTCCTCCAAGTCACCGTCGGACGCCCAACTCGTCGTTTCCCATCTGGGTTCCACTCGAGTGCCTGGCGCGTGATGTCTCCAGTCGGCCTTCTCGGTGTATGCCAAATCCATCTCCACTTTCTTGAACCTTGCTGTTATGATCCTGGAGGAGATTGGTTCCCACTGCACGAGAGCCTTCGATGCTGTTGGGGACACCATGATAGCCACTCCATAACTCAGTGTGCTCGTGGTTGTTGTCTGGGTAACGATATCAGAGTTGATTATTGACTCCTCTCCAGTTGACAGTTTGGAGAGTCCACTCCCATTCCATCGGCTTTCGCAAATTCCTAACACTTCAATGCGATACCTTCTCATCTCTCTGGCAATCTGAGCAGCCTTGCTAGGTTCAAACATCGTGCAGACATTCCATGTCCCCAAACTTACTTTCGCTTTCATCGAGAGAAGACACATCGGCCAATTGGCTTCCCGAAGGTTTTCACTAACCGGCGTCATTTCGCCTCTCCGATTCCGACGAAGAATAATTTTATTTTTATTTTTTATATTTTGTTTGTGCTTTGAAGTTTCTTTAGCGGTTGGATTTGTTTTAAGGAGTAGGGTTGATAGCCCTACGCCCAACCTTCTCTCTTTACCTGGGCTTAGGACCGGCTAGTAACTAGTGAATTAGTTAACCAGGCGAGGTTCCTCACTCTCAAAGCCTACATTTTTCGTAGGAAAACTAATTACTTCAGAAATTATTCTCATACCCTGGTTTGATGAATGTGAAAACTTTCTTATCCTTTTCTTGACCGAACTAAGATAACGCACCCACCAAAATGCAAACATGAGTAACCCATATTTCACCCAACTTTATTTGATTCAGGTTTACGAATATCAACTGGCTTTCTTTTCTAACGTAAAACATTTCATTGCAAATAGAAAATGTAGGAAAAAGCTCAAAATATTTACCATATCTCCTGAACGCTGGTATAACTGGCAGCTCAGTTCATCGTTTGCAACGAAAAATTGCACAAGACAATGACAAGGAGGAAGGGCCATTTTACGTAAATCTATGTAAATGCAGGATTGTAAGCAAAAGTGATAAAATACAGTGGTGATTACAAATATGAGGATACAATGAACGATACCTCCTCTAACTTTATTAAAAGAAAATCAAGTAATCTATTTACGAAAAGAATGAGAAAGCACCAGAGCCAAAGCTGTACTAACCGACGGTTTCCTCACCAACAGTCATCTTTGCACTGTTAGATTAGAAGTTTTGAACAGAATGGAAAGTAACTGGTAGAGAAAACGATATCTTCACCATCTCTGCCTATGCTCCAACCGATTGTCCCCTGCATGCAGTTAAGGATGAGTTATACACAAGGTGAGTGATCATCCCCATCACGTTCGCTTGACAGACATCGTCGTGCCAGCTGAACGCGCGGGTAAAGCGTTCGGACCGATTGGAGGATTGTTTAGGTGGCTGACGGTAACGGTAATGGTCAGATAATGAGGAATATCTTAAGCAGCTTTGTGTAGATCACAACTTGCTTCTGGCAAACACCAACTTTCGGCATAGCCATCGTCATTATGCTGTACAATATGACAATATGGCTAAAATACGACCCCTAGGACAAGAGGATACGAAAATATCACACGTTTTTGATCATGAGTGGCGAAATCAACACATGAGGTAATTCAATGTTAGGCGTAAGGGACTAGGCACAGAAAACAAGTCACTCGATGAAATTGCGAGTCTTCACTAATGGATGAGGTTTAGATGCGTTTCGCATGCTGAGCCGTAGTCTATCTTGACGTACAATGCTAGCCGAATCAGGATCAGGAATGGGTTAGACGGCAGGATAGTAACGTGGCACCAGTCCATGCAGTCTCTAAAATTAGACTAGGTCGTACATGGCGCAGAATGCCTAAATGGGGTACTCGAGATAATTGGAATCACTGGTTCCACACTCTCAGTAACAATCAATTACAATAGCGCAGATGAATTCACTTTTCGACATCTTTGGGGGTTTGAATTTTTTCACTAGCTTACACTTTTCAGTTGTCTGCTCCCACACACTTCTGTTTACCCTTATGTCGCTCTTTTCCTATCTACTTGTTCTTTGCAAGCTGCTGTGAAGTTTGACAACTCAAATGGATGCATTTCTATGAGGTTCTACGTCTATTTCTTAACCTCTCTCTCTCACACACACACACACACATACAAACACCACTGTGCTATCTGATACCCTTCGTCTGCCGCTTAAGCCTCAATTCAAATAGATCACACTGCAACTGGCTACGGATAGCATGGGTACATTGGGGAGTGTCGCTCTTTCTGGAACAACTGTTTGGACTCTCATCATACTTTAATACATGCTAATGTTCTTTCACGTTCTTTTGGTCATCGTAAAAAGGTTGACGTAAGAAAACTTACTGCATCTATTATTGTAACTAAGTACAAAATCTAACTATATTCAAGGCTAGCTGTCGAACCTCAAAACAGTAAAGATGAACATTAGCTGCACAAACAGGGAGCTATCTATGGTGAAAGCTATTTGTGGATAGTAGGAACGTCCCAATAATAAACAATAAGTCTCTGAGAGGTACTTGCAACTTCTTGACGCTCTTCGGTTTATTTCAGCAGACAACAGGTACAATGGTAAGCGCAAGTCCCTTACCAGACAAACAAACAGTACTCGCGCAATGCTTGGTAGTTAGAAAGTGCTCCATCTGGTGATAGACAACTGTTCTAACTCATCCGAATTACTGGTAGCAAGAAACCTAGTGTCACCGAAACGGTCTGTAAATCAGATGTTACGCTGATCACTAACCTTTGTAGACACCTAGAACACATAGCGGAGCTCTTAGGTAAACAATTTGATTGGCACATTGATCAAATACTATCGACTACAATGCTCCATGGCTAGCTAACACCGACTAACCCAACAAAGTGGGGGTTCAGAGGGGACTCCAAATACTTTACGGCAATGACATCCGTTTCTTTCTAAGGACGGAAGTGAGACAGTAGTCAAAGTACCGACTAGACTACTTGAGAAAGTATGACAGACTAAGTGTTGCATCCCTCGGGAGAGAGGAAGTCATTGTACCAATCTTTAAAAAGGTTACGCAAGGTGTGTGATAATTATCGCAGCAGACCCGGTTTCTTTAACATTGTGGATGCAATGATGCTCTGTTCGCCATTTACCAGATATTGGGATACTATCATACGTATTGTACACTGACAATAGATACATTTCTCGACATTAAAACTGTCATCCATTAGTTGGGCACTGCTGTGCTCATGTGATTATTCCACAATACACGAGCAATGCTACGAAGGTACCTGTCTCCATAGACCTTTAAACACTTTATATCCTCTACTTTTAACAACCATGTATAACAGCCATATAACAGAACAGAACTGACCTCAGCGCAGCATACTTGTCCTTTAATAAGTAGTTGAATATCTCGCCGGCATCAGAGATGAATCAAACTGGAAAATGTCAAACGAGTCTTCTGTATCCAAGCTGAGATTTCATCAGTAAGCAGCCCGTTCGGCCTAATGAGACAGCACAAAAGGAGGTGCATGAGGGTAGTGGTGTAGACTTGTTACCAAGAGAGAGTTTTCGAGTGAGTATTCGGAGGATATCACTTTAATAAGCGAAAACGTACAGGCTATATTTCCATTGTAGTTCTTTTACTATATGTATCGCATGGTGAGACGAAACTATAATGAACTGATACTCAACCGCAATGCCTGAATTCTACTGTGAACCATTACCACTTATTATGGATTATTTTAATACAACGAACTACCACTCGGAATTGGGACTGTACCAACTATTGTTTAGTACTTACTGGACACTACTTTACCGAATGTCACCGGAGTAATCATCTACCTGGATGACGTCTGAATTGTAGGCAGTTCTCTAGAGGAGCTTTACGACTGGACGTAAATGGTCTTCTGCGAATAAATGAAAGTGGATTACGAATACGTTTAGACAGAAGATAAAAGTGCTATCCTAAGAACCAGTAAAAAAAAAACCAGAACAAACACGTGGAGAACCACTGGCTTTATTGACAACTATAACAGGTGCCACCCAAGCCGAATAAGTGGTAGGTTTCAACACATTTTGCCGTCGAATATGCTGTAATTCTTCACCAACCTTAGATATGGTATCACATAGAGCTGGCTGTTATGTGCGGAACATTGACCTAGAATTTGACAGGAGACAGACGACAGCTTGTGTCGCGGTACAGCGGGCTAGACAAGGTTGGAAAATAGATGAAAACGTTTTGCAAAGGTTGTGACCTTTGAGGATGGTTTATCATGTTTCATATGGAAATAAATGGCACTTGAGCAGGTTGAAGACAGTTTGACCAATGAAGTCCAAAAAGATTTAAGTCCTACTAGATGACCCAAGAAAAATCCCTATGAACGCCAAACTACGTAATGATACACAACTACTAAGCTGACTGGATGCTACAAGGTATACATCACATGCCGTCATATCAGTTTGAAAAGCTTCTTGAATAGCAGAATCACCGAATTCATCCTTAAGCTTCCCCGAAATGATAGTAGTTTCGGTTGCAATATCTAATTGTAAACTTGCTTTACAAACCATTTGTCTGGATGTTAAGAGACGTGTTTGCTTAATGCTGTAAAATGACATGTAGCCGGTAGACTCATAAGCGTACCTACTGGTTTAAGACTGACGTCTACTGCGAATTTCAATCGGGATCTAAATCTATTTCTACGTGACTGGTTCGGCTGGCAATACCCATCTTTGTAACCAAATGCATTACACCGTTGGCAATGGCGATGTTTCTAGGGCCAATGTCTTATGAAATACCATGCGCTAATATGGTATGATGCGGACAATCAACAGATGTGATAGAGTTAGTGCTTTGTAACCTGACGAAAAGAATGCAAATCCAAGCCCTTCTGACTACCGGACAGGAGTAGACTTATATCCTTCTATAAGTTGATTAGCCGTTGGCATTCATGTGCAATATCACCTGAAGTCAAGATCTTGTTTTAGCGGGGTAAGCAGGTGCGTTCAGATGTCTGCCGATTTAGATGATTGGAGACTGCATATTAGAATAAGGGCTTTCAATTGATCATCCGACAGAGACTTATGCCGAAATCGTTCGCAATTCTCGATGACAACACCCACGTTTGTTAAGAAATTGCTTCTTATTTCCTTCACAAAAGATACCATATATTGAAAAATGAATGGTCTCCAAACTGCTGACTTGGCCACTTGACTGTAGCATCGAAATTTTGATCGCTTGACATCTGAGGGGGAAGTTTACAGTCCTTATCAAATTCGGTAGGTCAAGTTTACGATGCTAAAGACACATTTCCTGAAGTGACATTAAATCTGCTGTAGAAACGATGGTAAAGACAACCGGTCATCATCACCTATCAACATAGGACCAGACATTACTGCGTGACGGTCCGAGTTGCCACACCTCATATCAGTACATCAAACAAAAAAGCAGTGAAGTGCAAAATGAAGATAAGAAAACTCAGTCAGAAGAAATATAAAGTACGAAAAGAGAGGAAGGAAGAATGAGCTGGTGAGATTCGGTGTAGCGTCGTTAACATGAGGATAATGTGTGTATACATCTGCGCCACTGACATCAGTTCTGAGCCATATCACCTGGAATCTCAAACCACTGATTTCTCTTGTCCTGAGGACCACAACCAGCTAGTCTACATCGCCCCACATAGCTTAAACCAACAGTCAAAGACTTCATACATTGGTGCCATGTTTTGGTCTGACCGCCTCGCGCCTTTTTTCAGCCTGAATCTACTTTGGTCAACATTGTGTGATGGGGCAATCAGGGACTAGGCATAAGTAACATGTATCCCAACCATCTCAGTCGATGAAGGTTCACACTCAAAGGTTAACAAACCTCACTGGATTTCCGCGACGTCACCCGAACTGATTGGTGCGAGAAGACTGGTCCCATCTGGCTCTGACCAAGATGGAGCACAAAAGCAGTTCAAACGTAAGTCTTCGCGCCAATTGAGAGCAATAAGGGGGACGGGGTGGAAGTGAGAGAGATCGAGAAGACATCAGCGTTGGGTAACACTCCGTAACTATAGAAGTTTCTTAAGGAGACCAACAAGATGATGGTGGGTGAAACCATCACCGAAAAGAATGGGATGCTGATAATATCCCAGGAAAGGCTGCTAGAACGCTGGGCAGAACGCTTTGAAGCACAGTTCAAGTGGCTCTCAGCAACGCTTCAGTTGCATAACATCTAGCCACAATCTGAATAGGACGTAGATGTTGGTCCTCCAACCCTCCTTGAAGTTGAGAAAGCTGTACAAAACCTGAAACAATGCAAAGCATCTGGATCTAACAGTTTGCCACTTGAAGTTTTCAAGGATGGAGATGGGAAGTTGCTGATTAGATAGACGGAGATACTGTGTAGTGTTTGGAAATGAGAGGTGGTGTTGTCAAACTGGTACACTTCACTGATCATTCCAGTTTATAAGAAGGGGAAGAAATCTTGTGACAAATATAGAGAATTAGTTTGATTAATAATGTATCTAAGGACTAATGGTTATCCAACGCCTAGTTAGAGCCCAAGAGCAACAAGCTCGAAAAAACCAGGCAGGTTTCACACCTGAACCAGAGTGCATTGACCAGATTTTCACCCTTCGAGTGATTGTGGAAGACAGGCACACTTACCAGCGGCCAACACTCACCAAATTTTTTGACCTGAAGGCGTCACTCAACTCTGTAGTCTATAAAGTGTTGTGGTAGTGTCTGCATGTGAAAGAAGTGCTGAACACGCACGTAACCCTTATCAAAGCTTTTTACTGAAATTCATGCAACCATATAACGGCTTATGGAGAGTTGTCGTTTGAATTGACGACGACTAGTGTCAGCCAGCTATGTCCACCATCACCTTTCCTGTTCAACAGGTGCATTTCACACCTGCCAAAGACGATCCTTTAAAACTGGTCAGCTGCAAGTACTCCCAGTTTACTGATAGAGAGTGAAGTAAGGGAATGCATCGACCACTTCACTCACTTGGAGAGTTGCATAAGCCCGAACGGGCTGCTTACTGATGAAATCTCAGCTTGGATACAGAAGACTCGTTTGACATTTTCCAGTTTGATTCATCTCTGATGCCGGCGAGATATTCAACTACTTATTAAAGGACAAGTATGCTGCGCTGAGGTCAGTTCTGTTCTGTTATATGGCTGTTATACATGGTTGTTAAAAGTAGAGGATATAAAGTGTTTAAAGGTCTATGGAGACAGGTACCTTCGTAGCATTGCTCGCATATTGTGGAATCACCACGTAAGTTATGTTGAGATCAGGCAAAAAGTATTAGGCAAGACAGCCTGGTAAACAGATAAGGTTGCGAACGTTCAATGACTGTGGTGGCTTGGACACATGCTTCGTATGCCGAGATGACACCCGCCTCAACGTGTAATGCTAGAAGAAGTTGGATAAGATCGGAAAAGAGCTAACGATGACCAGACCGAGATGTGGCACTAATCAATGAAATCTCTGGCTGTTGATTTGAGCCGCGTAGGAAAGTGGAAACTGCTTCGTTGGGATGCCCAGACGACAGGTATCAGACGTTGAGGGAGTCTTGATGAAATGGCTGAAAATCAGTTACAATGATGACATATTCACTCTCTGATGTCTTCTAAAGCTTGAATATTTGCACTTTTATCCTATATCTAACCTTTCTCTTCGAATCGCTTCTTCTTTCATGCACCTTTATCTACTTTGATATCAATCTTTTTCTACCTACGTGTTCTTTGAATACTACTATGAAGTGTGGCAACTAAAACTGATGCACTTGTGTGAGAGGTTCTACGTTGATTTTGTCTGTTTGATAACATTCACAATACTATCAATTGATGATGCAGAGGAACGGGAAATCATGTTTGATAGTAATGATGAAACAATCTTCGTTTTGGTAAGCATTCTCATCGATTTTAGATGTTGCTCTAATAGCAGTTCAACGTTCGCAGGGTTCATAATTACAACTAGGTTCCATCACCAACTGTGATAAGGTACTAGGTGAGTAAAGGAAAACCGACTGTCAGCAACGAACGATTGGCAACTTCCTGATTGATTTCCTCAGCACATACTTAATATGGAAAACACTCAGTGTAGTGAATCAGACGTATGATCCAAATAGAAAAGTTAAGTGAGTAAAATAATGGATATATCACATTAATCTAAAGTGGTCGGAGTAACACAAGGAGAAAACCAATTGGTCACGAGCTAGTGTTAAAGTTAGCCATAAGAAAAACAAAAGAAATTCGAGCAGCTTTAAAGACCACCCTAACAAATGCTAAATTGGTCAATCATGTTTATTTATTTTTTGAGTAAGTTGTCTTTTTAGTCGAAATAGGGAAACCTGATTGGTCATTTTGGGAATCGTAAGAGTGGCCTTCAGAGTGCCTCACTAAAATCATATAAAGCCCAATATGTGCATCTTAAAAATGAACTAAGATGAACTTAAAGATATATTTTCTTACCTCTGACATTCCAAGCTACAATCATAATCCTTCTGTCCCAAGGGCGTTCTCGGATAAGCTTAATGACATCTGCAAGTTGGTCAACACCTTGACCACTATAATCAGTTTTACAATCTACGTATTCAGCGCCGCTGTGACGCCACTGGAAACCATAAACGGGACCAAGATCACCTAAAATGAATTGAAGGCGCAAGAGCAGATAAACACGAAGAATATAGCTTTTTTAAAGAACAGATTTACAAACATTTAAAAGCAGTGAAGTTGCAATTGTCCAGATCTTAAGTAACGTGTACTGAAAAAGCAAGCAAGCTTATACGTTTACCTACAGAATTACGTAATGCACATTTCGCATGCCTATGGCAAGTATCACGACTAACATTGTCACTTATACATCAAGTAAGAAACACAGAAAATTTTCGAAAATTTTCATACCTAACTTTACGGTCAGTTAGACCACGAGTAATAAAAAACCTGCATTCGTCTAATAACACTAGATCCCATTTATGATGAGCAGAATGGTATTTTAAGTAGAACTAGATGAATAAAACCATGTAGGCGTAAATCCTTGTCTGAGTTAGTTGCATCACATGCAAAACAAAAAAGTAACAACGTACATTCACTCATGGGTTTAGAACACTTTTGAGTCAACCTAATAAACTAACCTTCCTCACGTTCAGTGAAACCTAATCCATCAAGGAACTCACGGGACCCATTTGCGTCCCAAAAATGTACTTTTTTTTCTGCTAGTTCACGAGAGTTAGTAGATCCACGAATAAACCACAACAGCTCCTCCACAATTCCTCGAAAAAACACCTAGCAAACAAAATTAAGGACACAGTTGCTTTAGGAAATATAACCTGACATATTCTGATGTATATATAAATATATGCAGAAAGCGAGTGAGGGGTGAAAATCCAGATTCTAAACAATACAGCTGACGTGTACTTAGAAATTTTAAGTAATGAAATGAAGCATGAAGTTATGCTTATCACTGACCACAATGAAGTAACGATCCCTAAAACCGTCTCACTATTTTGTCCATTAGATAAAAAAAAACCACATATAACCGCATAATCTACTTGAAAACCACATACATGTGGGTCTGTTACTAGTTGCCATTATACTAAGCAATCCACGTAACATATATTCATAACTTTAATTTTGCCCACGCATAAATGAAGTGGACTGCCAAAGGCAAAACTTCGTTTATTTAAGTAGAGAAGCGTCAGAAACAAATGAAAACTTCAAGTTCTTGAGAACCTGTGGATACTTGTAGGTGTAACAGATAAACCCTCTCACTTTACAGAGAAAGCTGTTGTGATATATTTTTTAACCTTCTAAACCCAAATGCGATGGTTTACGTCAGATATATAAAACCAGGTAGACAACACTTTACAACGCGCATTCCTCTTATGACAGTGATATATAAGACAACCCAAACGGCTGACAAACATCACAGCACACAATTATCATACAGATATTGTAGTATAAGCACTGAATAAATAAATAATTTGTTGATAACTTGATTGCACACATCAATACTACACCAGCAACTTTCACACAATATAACCACACAATCAAGGAACTAGGTAAGCATAAAAAATTACATGATACTGGTGAAGAGAAAAAAGCGAAAGAATGCATAAGTTCAAGATTTCCGCAGCAGTGTGATTCAACTGTGTACATATATATGTAGTAGGCAATGGGCCAAACCAGTTGTAAACGTCTGCAAAGATCCGCAGCTGACGAGAGTTCGGCACGGATATGAATAGTTTCGATGGTCTTTACTAACGTAGCGCACTAGTAATGAGATTTGCTTTCCCACACATACTACACGTTAACTAATGGTCAGCTGGATACATATAACCTCCCGATCTTAGTCATGGTACCTCCGCAATCTACACCAACTGAATTGCTTTCCTTGCGCCTAGCTCAGATATTGCCAACTTCAAATTTCTACAGTATGCACAATATTTGCACCATAGTAATGATCTCATATGAATGGCCACATTGCCATCTACCATGAACGATCACTCACTACGGTATTGTTTACCTACTTAAAGCTAAGGAAGATAAGACAAACACATCGAAGGAGATCATGACACAAGTATGCATCAGTTTAAGTTGTTGCACTTCACAGCAAAATGTAAGAAAGAAGCGGATCGAAAAACTAGATGGAAGTGTATGTGAGTTGAGGGGACAAATAGATGAAATCTAATGAAAATGTTCAAGAAATCGAAGATGACAAGGAGCATACATCTGTGCCATTTGAACCATTTGTGAGCTGTATTACCAAGAAGAGTCTGCAAGTACTGATTCCTTTTATTTCGAGGACCCCACCTAGGTGGTCCACTCTTCTATACACGGCTCAGACCAACAGTCAAGGACTTCACATATTAGTGCTACATCTTGTTGTGACCATTCTTTTTTTCAACCCTATCCTACTTCGGCTAATACTGGACTTTGAGTAAGGCATTGCCTTGGCAATTGCAACACATGTCCAAGCTATCTTGATCAATGAAAGTGGAGTCTGATCGTCTGACTTGCCTTTCTTGCGTAGTAGCGTTTGCATAACCTCGACATTGCTCACAAGTGATTCCACCATATGTGGCAAATACAACAAAGATACCTGCGTTCGGATACCTGTAATCTCTTTACGTCATCTAATCTCAACGGCCATATCTCACAGCCTTAAAATAAGAAAGAGTGAACTGGAGCACAGTATACTCATCCTTTAACTGTTAGTCGGATATCTCGTCAGTGCCAGAGACGATGCAATTTGACGAATGCACTGTGAACTTTTTGCATCTGATAAGATTTGTTGTTTAGTGTAGCACACAGAGACATAATAGTATTCACTAGGTGACGCTTGTTGCTTCGAGGTCCTACCATACCAGAAGGATCTACTGGATGTTGACTTGACAAAAAGTAGTTACCATTACAGTATCAACTGCCACCCCATGATAGGGTTTTGAGGGCGAATTTTTACCGCTGGCTGGCTGGGAGTTTGACGGCAGTAAGTTATTTCCCTTGGGTGACCAGCAGTGCTACCCTGATGCTGCCTTACCCACGTGAAGGAGGGGTTAGAAAAAGTCGGTCCTAGAAGTAACATACTGGAGAAAAATCCTGCATTTGGACGGCAAGAAACGCATTCCAAACACTCTTAAATTACCATTTAATAAGTCGAGAATACTCTACTTCGTGGACATCGCCTGACAGGAATATGTTATATGCGTACTCTAGGTCTTTCGTGACAAAGTCAGTCCCTGAAGTCAGATGAGAAGAGTGGGCATTCCATAAGCAGGTCTATAAGAAAATTATATAAGAATGGAGGAAGGGTATATCTTTGAAGGACAACACTCGGCGTACACAACTCAAATGATAACTAACTATAGGCTCTAGCACATCCATGGGCGTTCAAATACAGGATCTTCGGTACAACGATGTATCTAGACGGCACCTCTTTCAATGAGCGACAATCGTAAGACATACTGGCTGATAGACTTAAATATCGTCTTCAAGCGAAGAGATTCAGATAGTATCGGGTTACGGTAACTGTGTCTGTGTTCCAAGAACATGAGCAGGCTGAGAATGAGGTTAAGAAACCCAACTAGGTCCGAAACCTGCCCGTTTATCTCGGCTTTGGTGTCATATCAACAGTCAAGTATTTGTGTGGACAAAGATTCCAAAAGTAAACGTAATCCTTTTACCTTATCCAAAAGAATCACACTTAGTTCCTAGCGAATCACACTTCAAGCAGGATTAACGAAACGAATATATCAAATAAGTTTGCCACTCTTTGCAAACTCCTCGTGTGGCTAACAACCAGTTACAAAAAGATCAACTTACTTAGATAACTCTGTGTTCACTGTTCAAACCCTAAAACTTAAGCTAATTATTGACTGATCGGAAAATGATACTCCAGAAAGCTACAGCTCCGAAACGGAAACAACTTTAAAAAATGAAAATAACTCAAAGAAGGTCTTTCCTAGCAATAGATGTGCTGACTATTAGATCACTTGCGCTAAAAATGTATGGAAGTTCTTTTGCCTGAAGACGATACAAATTTTAGTAGTAGTCATTTGCTACTGTAATGTCGAATTTAAGCAAACTTCAATTGAACTAAAGGAAAATAAATAAATAGTTGCAATAAAAGCAAACTACCCATGTAACCAGATTTGGAAGTTTCGCAAAAATACGTTAAAATTACGATTAATTGGATAGCTGTATCGCATTAGCAATAAATATTCTTTCGACACGAAATACGCACAAAATTAAAACAAATATTAAAATCTTGAAGTCTTACCTATACTCAAATTTTCACTAGTGAAAAGCCAAATTCAAGGAGTGTCCATATAAACAGTCGGATTATGACAAAAGTTGCCCTCCAAACGCCCTAATATGACCGAGGGTGGGGTGATTCTGCTCATCCTCTCAAACGACGACGCATTCAAAGCCTCTGCAAAGGAAGTCTTACTCATTATTTCTATGGGGCGGGAGTTGTTTCTACAAGTGAGATGGCGAAAGTGAACCTACAGCCTAATCGCTGAGTTGGTTTCACAGGGTAAACCTAAGATAGTTGGAAAACCAAGATTGCAAGACAGTGATGCACGAGGGCTCCACCATCCAGAATGAAGTAATGGCGTATGAATCCAGCTAGGCCAACAATAACCATAGAAATGAAGAACTTAATGTTTCTTCGCTGCCTAGTGGATCAGACTTACATCAAAAACCTCGAGGAGTTATCCTTAAAAACAACCACTTCCTTCGGTCCGGATGTCTGAATACTGTCACAACCTACATGGTGTATCACTCGATGCACATTTTGTGTCAAGTATGTAGTCAAAATAAATAGTAACTAGTGAAGTTTCGTCTTTAATGTGAAAACTTAAGGCAGTATTGGCCGGAAATTAAAATATTTTCAAAATTAAGAGGGACTCACTGTTTTTGTCGTCAAAAGAGGGAACTCGTGATTTCTAAGGGAGAATCGCATCTGTGGACCGAAAACTGCACAAGTCCCAGTTTTAGTACGGTCTGCCCGCTCGATACCTTTGGCAAGTATGTATCTCAACAGGTTTAAATAGCCGTTTTCACCAAAAATATGCTCAGGAAAATACGACAATTCCACTGGTGGGTTTTGAGTTTCGCCATTTCTGAACAATTAAGCAACATACGAAAATCATACTAAAATCAAAAACTGGAAACAGCAGTTTCGACTCAAACATATAAATACTAAGTCAAGACTCAGTAAGATTTATTTGTTATCGGTAAACCACGTAAAAGCAGAAGTCAACAGCAGTTGTCAACAAAGACCGATCATATGGGTAAATATCTTCCAAAAATGTCAACTCTTTAAACCCAATACAACAGGAAGACATACAGAAGTACTGAGGAAGATAAAAATCAAAATCCAACTAGCAAATGTGTCCATGTGCAGCAAGCATTAAACCCCACCTATATTGTGAGGACTAATGACAACTTGCTCCTAAAACTGCTGTAGGTGAATCTGGGTTCGAATCCATAGGAGATCCAAGTGTCAACTGTGTCAAGTAGAATGAGTCCAACCAAAAAAGCAGTTCTGACTGTAACACACCTGAAGAACGAAAACTAGTCTAATGACATTTACTTTCTCCGCAGTTCGTTACCAGCAGTAGACTTTGGTAGTACATGTTAAACGGTAGTAAGATCAACTTAGATTACAGTTACTGCACAAGTTGCACTGACTGTATTACTTGCCAAGATTGCATCCTAAATATAGTATACACGGTGCGGATTTAATCATGAGAATTAACAATGTAGAAACACATTAAGAAACGCACCTCCGAACAATGTTTTCGTCCTCACAAGTGGAGTTATTTGTTTCCATGGTCAATCAATTTAGCAAAACCAAACTATTGTGGAGTTTTTAAGTCCACTAGCCACGATCTTTGAGTACTCAGGGCACCTGTGAGAACAAAAAAGGTTCATCAACCAACGGCACCGATAGAACAGAAACGTTTTGCTAGATGGTAACCTACAAACAATGCATCAATTAGAAATACCAGGTATTCCAGTAACAGAAAACAAAAGTGAGAAAAGCAGAGTACAACCTAAAGTTGAAGCTTACAGATCAACCGCACTTACTAAATGAATTTAAATTAGTAATTACATCTTAACCTTGCATATGTTTTGAGTAACGCATATATTCACTGCTCAAAATGAAGGAGTTTTGATTCGTTGGGTCTACTGACCGATCAGACGTACGATTCCGACGTTATAAATCTCCATAGGTAGCTTGTGATGTGGTTCCAGGAAACCAGAAAGAAGATTCATTTGAATCTTTAGTGATGGTCTAAGAAGGAAGCCAGGAGTTGAGCGATAATGTCAGTAACAGGAGGAAACCACGCACACCAGAAAAGACAGAAACAAAAGCATGATTTGTCGCTGATTAATTCTTTTACGTCACTAACACTATAGGTGGTATACATTTTATGTATTTGCGACAGAGAACGAACTAATATTGCGCGATCGTGCAGTCTAAATATGATCTATCTTAGATGGCATAAGGCCTGGAAAAGTTCATGCTTCCAGACTTTCGCCAATCAAACTTAAAGTTGATAAAGGGAAACTATAGGTGCAATTCTTAGCTTTCAGAATTAATCCTTCTCAATCCCCTTACTTCAAAATAGAAAGTCTGCATAACTAAAAATGCTGGGCTTGGGATTACAAATACGTGCTTACAAACGAATCAGTGAGTTACTAACGGTGCGACAACAGATATTTCAGTCTTAGCAAATCTTGAATAACCACCCTGGCTGAATAGAAGTTCAAGAAGTAAACCTTTCAGGTATTGATTGAATTATGAAAATATACTGTACGAGCGCCTAGACTATTTACCTACGTAAACAAGCTGGTCTCTAGTTTCAATAACAAGGTTAGTCACAGACCTGGTACGGGAGATATTGCTGAAGCTCGGCAAGTGAATGATGGTGAGCGTCAATTTTCGTTGACAACACCTTCAGTTACATAGGTTGATAAGTTAAAATGGATGGCTAATTTACTCAAAAAAGTTTTACTAGTATTGAATAATAACAGGGAACCGCATACCTATCATACAGCATACATTTCATTTCTGTTATTCTGATTTCGCTAACGCAAATAACCTTAAGTGTTTCCGAATATCCGCAAACCGAATTAGACTTTATGCTGCGCCTGGTTGTCATGATGTACGCGAATGACATAGTCCTGTTAGGAACAGAGGCTGCAAAAAAGCAGTCTTCCGAACGCCTGCAACAAAATTCTGCTGAGAAAAAGATCTGCGTTGACTCCCAGTTTAAGGAAAAGGAGTGAAGCATAACTGGGTGTTGAAAATAATAGTAAGATCAATAAATTCTGCCTGACATCATCGAGTGAATACTACCATGTCTCTGTGTGCTACACTAAACAACAAATCTTATCAGATGCAAAAAGTTCACAGTGCATTCGTCAAATTGCATCGTCTCTGGCACTGACGAGATATCCGACTAACAGTTAAAGGATGAGTATACTGTGCTCCAGTTCACTCTTTCTTATTTTAAGGCTGTGAGATATGGCCGTTGAGATTAGATGACGTAAAGAGATTACAGGTATCCGAACGCAGATATCTTTGTTGTATTTGCCACATATGGTGGAATCACTTGTGAGCAATGTCGAGGTTATGCAAACGCTACTACGCAAGAAAGGCAAGTCAGACGATCAGACTCCACTTTCATTGATCAAGATAGCTTGGACATGTGTTGCAATTGCCAAGGCAATGCCTTACTCAAAGTCCAGTATTAGCCGAAGTAGGATAGGGTTGAAAAAAAGAATGGTCACAACAAGATGTAGCACTAATATGTGAAGTCCTTGACTGTTGGTCTGAGCCGTGTATAGAAGAGTGGACCACCTAGGTGGGGTCCTCGAAATAAAAGGAATCAGTACTTGCAGACTCTTCTTGGTAATACAGCTCACAAATGGTTCAAATGGCACAGATGTATGCTCCTTGTCATCTTCGATTTCTTGAACATTTTCATTAGATTTCATCTATTTGTCCCCTCAACTCACATACACTTCCATCTAGTTTTTCGATCCGCTTCTTTCTTACATTTTGCTGTGAAGTGCAACAACTTAAACTGATGCATACTTGTGTCATGATCTCCTTCGATGTGTTTGTCTTATCTTCCTTAGCTTTAAGTAGGTAAACAATACCGTAGTGAGTGATCGTTCATGGTAGATGGCAATGTGGCCATTCATATGAGATCATTACTATGGTGCAAATATTGTGCATACTGTAGAAATTTGAAGTTGGCAATGACATGGTGTCGTCGAGAAAGACGATGAAAGCTGCATGATGAAACAACCCAGCTAAGAGAACACAATACAACCAAGACCGTGCACCTGAGCTACCTGAGCTCCATTGTTTCATAACCTAGAAAGTCTTTCACCACCTCAAACATCTTTGACTTTGCTGAAATCTATGCCTATCTGTAAAACAAACATCATTAGCTGACATCATTAACAGTCATGCCACTTAAATGCGCTTGGCGTAATCACATTCGTCTAGCCATGTCACTCTCAATATAACTAAGATCCTTAATAATTATGACGTGTAAGACTCAGTGTAGCAAACGGTGCGTACTAGGCCGTTTGTTGATATTCGGTCAATGGTATACTATCTCACATGGAAGATAGTCGGTGATTCCCTGAACCAGCCGGCATTTACTTCGAACGCTCTTTAGAACTTTCGGGTTTCACTTGAAGCTACTTTGGGCGTAGTTAGCAACTTTCGGGTATTTCCCCAAAGTTTCTCAAATATTTTACTAGGCCGCTAACATTTTATTGACTTCTATAACATAAACACATGTAGTACATAAACGTCAAATATTCAGATAAAAAATACTACGGATTACGGCTTCTCATCACTTGGGATACGTGTTATTACAAATTTTCGGGTGCACTACAGGTACTTTGGGTGTTGTTTGCGCATTGCAGAAACTTAGGGCCCACTTCGTGACTTTTGACACTTTAGGGGAAAAGGTTTAGAACATTCGGGGAATATCGTGCGTCACCCGATATGCGCCCGAAGTAAGATTTTCGGTTTTAGCCCGAAACTCACAATGTGCACCCGAAGCTAATGTTGGCTGAGATGAGCAGACAAAAAACCAAACAGTAGGATACCCCGAGATCCGCGCTATAGTCTCCTTGTGGTTGAATTCGTGCCGTAAAAATTACTGGCGGCACTTTAAAATCAAGTACTCTAATTCAGCATACTTTTTGCAAGAAAAACTCTTCTGATTCCCTAAATCATGCTATGAATAACATCCAAAAAATCAGCGGATTAAAGTGGATACGTAAGTATGCGTCACATCATGATAAAGAAAGACAAGATTCCATTGCGCATTTATCATCTGTCTATTCATTTTCGTGTGTTCGTCTCTTTGGTTTTTAACAGTGATATTACAGTCAATGGAAGCAACTCTTTTGACTTGAAATTCAAAATAAGAATAGCCAAATAGTTTTTAAATTCCGATAGTATAGATATTAGACATTTTCACTTATTTTTGGAGTGCTACCCGGCATCATGGATAAATATCTGGTTTGTACTGTGGAATACAGTGAGTTACAACCGCAGATGCACATATGGATATAACTACGCCTCATACCAGGAACTATGGTTTCCATTCACCCTGTTATCTTCCGACAATCAAATGGTCCTTCGAATTTTTCAAATCTCAACTACTATGTATTTGGAAAATGCTTAAACACAGTTTCTGACCACAGCTCTTTCTCCGAGCCTGAAAGACCGGAAAGGGAAAGATGCAAACTATTGCCATTAGGTTTTCTGGCCTAACGTTAAACAATTCCTCAAGATCAATGGCCTGTGATTCGGCTAGATGCAAAACTGATGCCAAACTCCATATTTTTGGTGGGCTTGCCAAGCTGGAGGCAGACGGTCAAGCCTCCAGACCGGTCAACACGTAGTGCTAACTTGCGTTGGTCGTATGTGACTCTTTAGCCGTCGAGTCGGGACGCATAGGTATTTCGGCATGGACTTTCGAATTCACCACTCCAACCTGGCTAGTTAACTGTTCTTTCTCGGTCTCACACTCTCGGGTACATTACGAGCATGAATATTTGTTGATTAGCATTTGGGTCTGTCGAATTCGCCCAAGATCAATTTCCAAACAGGTACTGTTGTTGTTGGTGGTATCCAAGATGACATTAGATTTTTTGACTAGACCAATTCATTGCCACACAACTCTTAGCAGATGTAAAAACAACTTTTGATGGCGGTAGCCGAAACGGCCATAATAAATTGCCCAAACAGTGAATCTAACAGTTCCCACATCCTGACCGCTAACACATTAGGTTGGATCTCCACTGATGCTCCCCCATACCCTAATACTAAAAGATGGCCAAACTGGAGGCAGTTTTCCGACCAGAAAGTAGGAGAGATATGTCATTACATGACCATTCCCGTGCAGTATGGTGTATCATATTCATCTCACTGTGACCTGATTTGTTTTTGTTGTGATGGTCGCAGCCAAATGGCGAGCGAGCGAATTAGACAGAGTTTGCAATGCAGTTCAATCACCTTACTCATGGTCATCCTCCAAGCATGTTGCAGAGTGCCAATGTGGTTTTTCAGGTATGACTGCATGACACGTTGGTCCCTGTCTTGTTTTCCTGGTATATAAAGTGCATACACTCTTATGAATGAGCCCATAAATTCGAGGAAACTCTGGGATTCCATGATCTCAATTAACTGAAAACTGACAGTGAACCCGCATGATAGTGGTTTCGGATAAAAATACGGAGGCCTTTGGTATGTAACCTAAGGAACGGTTCACATACAACTCTTAACCACTGTTTTCTTTTCAGACTGATGGGAAGAATAGGACACATCAGAGACCGAAATTTTCACAGGTCCTCTGCACAGTCAATTGGTAAAACTGATATGAAACATGTAATTTTTATGGCCGACGGCACAAAACGGCTGATCAGAAACTGTGCATGCACTGTGGCATGTAAACACCTAAAAATGTATCGTGAGTTATCCTTTTTACGGACTAACAGTTTCTACGAGAACGGAAGTCTATTCAACTCATTATTCAAATCGGGGAAACAGCCTACAGATTTTATCGAAAAATAGGCTAGCAGGTTCAGATCCTTTACTAATTCTTTAAGAAAACGCCGTTGTTTGACCTATTTAATTCTCTTTGGCATATACATCTTTTTCTTAGTCTCCGCCTCCATCTCCTTGTAAGGTAAACTGTCGTAGCCCGAATGGCCACTTTCAAATGAGCGATATTTACTCGTCGTTTTGTTTGTTAACTTTATTACGACCAAAATCCGAATGTTTCGGTTTGAACCCAGAAAACAATTCGATTGAAACAAGTTAACAAGGTCCAGACAAGTTACTGCGTTCTTCCGTTTAGTTTCCCAAACCTTCTCTGGTCATCCACAGTCAAAGATTATATTTCAGCAATGTAAAAACACGACTTGACGTGATAAATCGGCGATAAATTTGTGGTACTGTCAAACAACAACAAGTTGTATCGAGATTACAAAGTACCTCAAGAGTGAAGCTGGGCAACTACACGGCCAGAGGATTTTCCTGGCACGGAACACGTGCTGAAGTTTAAATTTTAGTCAGCAAGGCCAATTAAGTCACTGAGGTGAACTCTGACTGATGCCAGCGAGTCAACTGACATGTTTCCAATCCAGAACATTCAAAACTGACCTCCTAGGTACACATTACAGCAGTCTGAATAGAAAAGTTGAATTTCTTCGTCTCCCGCACTAAACAACCAGGTATCTCACCAACATCATAAACGACATTGAAAATGAGTCGAAAAATGAACTCAGCCTTTCGATACGGCAATAAATTTTTGTGAGTCATTGACCCATCAGTGCTGTTCTGACTTTCACAGTGAGTTAGTCGGTCAACTTCCGACATCACTTCATCACTGAATGTCAAGCAAGGCATTAACACAGACAAGCTTGATGGCAATTACTTAGATTATCGAGATCATGAAGACACTAAGAAACGTTCTAAAGCTCCCAGTCAGAATGTCCGAAAGATTGCATTCTGTCAGGATCTTCATTCGTTGGGACTATCTTCCGGCTACTACAGGTAGCTGAAAGGTTTCTTCCCATTAAATCAATTCTCGTCAATACACAAAGGAAAAGGGAGATTCCAGTGGTCCCACCTTCGAAAAACGTTTTGAAAAATGGGGGGCGGAAGTCTCTGACGAACAACAGGCCGCAACCTCACCACACAGGCTTATACATAACGACCTTAGCAGTAATTGGAGGCATGTTTTTCAATTCAAAGATGACCAGCACTACTCTTCAGGTTTTTTCTTTTCCGCTTCTTAACACGTCGTCACATCTTCACTTCAGACTACATCATCGTACCCTGCTGGTTGAGATACTCTCTGTATTTCAAATCGTTGGCTACAAACTATAACACCTGATCACCAAAAATTACACAGACATGAAGACATGGTTTTTTAACTAACTGGCTGCCAGACTACGTATCGACAAGTTGAAAAACCATGGGGGTTTTCTCGCCTTCTAAGGAAGGTTTGTGGTGTGAGGACCAAATTCCGTTTATTTCGGCCTGAATGAGGGGGACAATTCAATGTGACTACACTGATGCGATCCGTATGAGTTACTGCGTTCTAGCGTATGGTCTCCCAAACTTCCGTGAGTCACGTACAGTCAAAAATTGTTTCGACGACATCAAAACAAGGTTTGACGTGATGACTCCATGATAGACTTGTAGCAAATTTATAATAATAAAAATGATAATATAATATATTTCATACAACAAAAGTTACGTGAATACAAACCATTTTACAGGTTTGATCACTTCGGTAATGAGAGATGACTATTACGCACAATGTTATGCTATACATTAGATGCCGTGATTTATGGCATAAAGGAGGTGTGTTGAAGCAGGCTCAGTTTGAATTTGAAGATTATCCGGTCATCGTTTGAATCATCCAACATTCTTGAAGGTGAGGCCGCATCACGGTCATGACCTTGAGGTGTGCGCGTTCGTCATCAGGTTTTGATGGCAATATTTCCCACTGACGAATGCGATTTGTAGGATTCCATTTGAATGCAGGACTGGTTAAGTAAATCTGAAAAGTGAATAACAAAAGCGAGCAGCGGGCGAAATCTGTAACAGGATCACAAAAATACGCAGGAGTAGATCGACCATGATACATCTGGGTGAGTTTGTACTGACTGTTAAACTTACTTGAGGAAGTGTCCAGAACCAACTGTCTAGAGGTAAGCTTAGGTGGAAGAAGATGAAGGTGTGCACGACAGTGATGAAAGTCAATCTGAAGCTGAAGATATCACTACGAAATAGAAAGATTAGAGGATATTTGACCAGGTATTAACTTGTTATATGCCTATGTACAAGCGTATGATGAAGTTATAAGCATTTAGGTGAAATTCGTGGTTTTTTTTGTTCTTCGGACCACCACCCTTTATCTGGTCACGAGGGGGATGATCATGGTGTTGCCTGTTGAGTATTACCATATCGCTGATTTGCGGCACTCGACAATGCTGCTGTGCAACTGTACAGTAAAAAATGTCTGGCAAGGACCACATACTGAGAATCAATAAGAATGCTCTTAAGAAAATCGGATGAAAACTCTGTCTACAGTAATCAGATCAACCAATAAACGTTTTCAATGGACAGTCAAAATATATGCAGTCAATTCGTAACACAACCGTAAGTTGAGCCAAAAACAAAATGTCGGAAACAGTAAAACAGCACCTCGTTATCGACAGTACACTATCTCACAATAGCAAAACGAAGAATCAAGGAAAACTCTCAATCAAGAGAGAGATAACTAAAAGTGTCACATCAGAGGGGATGAGCAAACAACAAAATAATGTTGCATCGGTTACGGCTGAAAGCGTAGAGTTCACAATGAGGGCGAAAATATTTAGATAAATATTAAAACTGTCAAATAGAGTGCTCCGGAGGTATTTTCAAACAATTTGTTCTGTTGCAGGCGAAGAAATTATTACGGGTAAAAAATATATCAACTCATAAATAATAGTAGTTTTCAAGTGAAACCTTTGGCAAAAACTGCGAAACGGCAGGCATTTTAATGCCTGTAGATGGTTTGGAAACCGCGAGAGACTGGGACCAGTCAGACAGTTCTTGGCGCCAAACAGCAGGTGTTACTTCCGCCAAGTAGTTTTGTTCAGATTGAAATTCGGCACCAAATGTCCTCATCTAGCTGGTGCTGCAAACGGGAAAAGGAAGAGGAAGCACGTGCAGATATGGGAAAGGGAATTACTACAATATCCAGTTCGGAGAAGAGAGGAATCCCTATTCTTTTAGACCTGTTCGAACTTTATGTAGACCGTGTAATAGTAATATGTTTCGAATGATGAATTATGCGAACAAACGCCGTCTTTGCAGACAATATCTGAATGGTATCTCCTTAGTGCAGGTGTAAACGTTTGGAAAGGAATAAATAATCGTGCAATGCAAAGTTTTCTGGAGTAAACAGCTGTTTACATATTGCTGTTCACAAATATTGGACGAGAGCGTTATCGCTGAACAGCGGTGGCGAAGTTTGCTGAGGGTGTAACCTGTGATAAGTATTTTAGCGGTGGAGAGTCATGTAATCTATAAGAGTATATAGTATATCGAGTGTTGGAATCAAATGAATCCAGAGATATGCCAGTATTCAATAAGCTTGCGCTGTCTACAGATGGCAACCTAAACTGGGATGGACGGCAGGGGGAATTTCGGGTCTGGCATTGTGTAGTGTCATTCAGGAGGGTCGAGATACATTCACCTACAGTAAATACCACGGCTGTTGTGGATAGAAGTAGATGAGTATATCAGTGATAATTTACGTCTATACAAGCAAACGGACAGCGGGATCATCTGAAAATCAGCACTCATAAGACACCACGACAACTGGAGAGTCAGCAGATGAGAAAGCTTAACTTCACTGACAGATCACACTTTATCGGGCGGTCAGAAGCGTACCGTCTGGGTAGTATACTGCGGTGATGACCATGGCAGTGTATCGCATGACGGAGTATTTTATCAGTCTGACAACTTCCGGATTCTTCCGTCCCGAAGTTGAAAGAGAACCCCGAGCCGCCATGTACTTTGTTGAATTTTTTCAAAAAGCTTTGCTTAACGATAATAAAGGCATCGCTCCCCCTAATTAGTCAGTACAAGCCCCGGGGCTGTTTATAGAGTTGGCCGGACTAAGAGAGTTGTAATCTAGAAAATTGGTGGACAACATCTAGTGGGTCTCACTCCACAGATGCATCACCTCTACTAACTTAGGAAATAGATGAAGGAGTGCGTAGATGCGGGCGCATTTGGACCACCATTTACTTATGTCAGTTAGAAGAGAGAGAGAAACACATGCGGAAGACGTGCGTGAATTCGTGTATTTTTGATGATGAAGGCTGTTTATATTGAAATGGCTCAGATACTCAGCGGCAGCTCATTCATTCTGGCCCCACTAATATTCAGTAACCGTAGAAGCCCACTCATAGTAATGTTCACTGACCAAGAGAGCATCGCTATAGGTCGTCGTGAAAAGTTGAATGAATAACTTAATTACTTTCAAAAAAATCCGTGGAGAACCAGTAAGCTGGGATATAAAGAGGCGGCTTGCCGGATCACGAGCCTTCAATTGCGATGGTTCAGATATTAGGTTGGCTGGAATTATTAACAAGGTGCCACGATCACTGATTAGAAGACAACCCATGAGCTCTAAAGCTCTTGAGACGTTCTCAAATGTCGTAGGTAGGCCTACAAGTGACGCGCCACTGCAGCTTATGAAAGATAACGGGAAAGTCTACAACTTTCTTACTCCTATTATGTTTTTTCTCCTAGGATTAGGTGGTGATGGAATAAAGGGAAGCAAGGTATTTAAGAGATTTGGTTCGAAGAAAATGGTCAAGGATACGCATGCCAGCTTTACCAACTAGAAATAAGCAGAAGCGCGACATAAATTTCCAAGTTAGAGACGAGGTGTTAGTGAGTATCAGAACCAGTATTGACGTCTGGTTCTCGGGAATGACAAACGATTTACAGACGGACCACCAAGGACCATGTAGGTAAACGATAAAAATGGAGACGCCAGGGACAGCAACTGGGAAGTTCCTTTTATCTTGGACCCTAACGACGGTAGTGCACTTGAGCCTGATCCAAGAACTGAAATTTGCGATCCAAGAATCGAACGGGACAGTCGTGGCGCGGTTCATTGAGTGCAGTGTTTGTCAGTCCGAATACAATCGATGCAAGTATGATCACTTCACCTAAGATTACGATCGGTGAAAGCCTACCCATTTGAATAAACTTGGACCACTGCACTTGAGATTACCAGCTGCAAGAAGCCAGCAGTGATTGGAGATTATTCATTGGCGTATAAAAGCTTCCCAACTCCCAGCTACTCATAGATCACCCATGCTATACAGAAGTCATCTTTATTTCAAGGCATCGGGTCCCAACTAGCATCTTCGGGATGCTTTTTCGGCAGTTTTTGTGAGCTTTATTGAGCTTGTGTGCATTATGATCATTCCTTTTTTGATCCACATACTTTCTTGCTCTGATTAATGGGTTACTGAACAAACTGTGTGTGACACACTGGGAGGGCCTAAGAGGGAAGTAAATGTGGGCATCTCTACCACGGAATGAGATTCATTGGGGTACAGAAAGCATTATGCGCACTGTATTGCATCGCGAGCGAGGCTGTGTATTGTGAAATGGTAGGAAAGTGCAACATCGGCGAGTACGAATAAAGGAGTTCGTTCGTCTCTATACCGAAGATAGTCAGGACTGTGTCGCTATCATTCTTCGCCCTCATTGTGACAGAAATTTATTGCTGTCATCCTGTTTCAATGGCCGCTAAAACACTATCAAGTTACGTCGATTAGTGACGCAAACATAAGCATAGTGAAAGCGATGGGCCCGCCGAGGTTGCAGATACCTGAGCCAGGCACGATACGTAACTTGTAGTTGGTGACTCCTAGCAATATTCAGGGAACGTATGAAAAACCGAACGCTGAGAGATGTTCCCCCCAGGATCCTACCAACTTCTGAGGCATAGAAGGAAAATCAAGCGTTGAGGTGTAGTTTGTTGGACGTAGTGAGTATGCGACACCCATAAATAGAAGTGGGCACCTGCCAATTTCGAAATTGCAACAACAAGAAAGACATGAGTTGAATGGACGGAATTTCCTCGGCGGTGTTGAAAGGGCGCAGATGACAAAACTGCGTATGCAGCGTGTGAATGCAATGTGCCAAAGGTTATCTGATGAGGACTTGGAGACTCCAATGCCATCTGCATGTCCCTGAGATACCCGTGATATCCTTGCTTTGTTTTCATTCACAGGAACGTCCAAAGTAAACCAGAGCAGCTGTTTCCTACCACCGGCTGGAAGACAGACGAGCCTTCTCACTGGGATACTGCACATTGTTCAGGCCTCGGAACATTCATACCTGTTTGTTCGGACTGATTTTCTTGTCGTTGGTTCGCAAAGGCTTCGAAGAAATTTGATTACCAATGCAGATTTAAAACAAGCAGCAGACGTAGTTGAAGTAAGAGTTGTTGAATTCGTGGATTTCAGTAGGACTCGCCGGCGTTTTACTCTGCATGCGTAATCTTATATCACAGAAGTTTCCCGAGTTCATTCAGATGGTCATAATTCTGTCCAGGAACGATCCGAAGTTCGGTGTAGTAGTGCAGTGACGTCACTTTTAGGACCTCATGGCCGTTCACTTCATGAACAAGCTGCTAGGAAGTATGCGAATAAACTTCCGAATCCAGTCCAGCGCGTCCTTCTGATGTTGCCCTGGCTTGAAAAAATTCATGGTAATTTTTCGTAGGCCTCTTTTCTATGGCAAAATGCATTGAAAAACGTGGTACTACACCTCTGTTCGGCCGCAAAATTGTAAAACGATAGGATCTTCGGCTTTACCTTTAAGTCGTCGAGTGGTTGGGAAGGCAATGGATTTACGAAGCTGCTGAGCACACGACCTGTGGTGCAGAGGAAGCGTGTCCATCAAACGGTCATGGAAATACCGTTTGCTCACAATCTGCTTGCAGCTTAGGCGGATAAGATGCCGCATCAAATGCAGCCGGGCAAATTTCACTTCCAAACTCGTGTACGACAGTTGTCGGAAGGTAGCAGTGTCTTCGAACTCCAACCTCTCGCGCAGTCGGCTTATTGTCGTACTGGACTGAACAAGAATCTGCCTCATTATTTAAGGAAAGGCTTGGGTGCGGGTCGATAAAGGAATCTGAAATACAACTTGGTTAACATAGTTGGTCAATATCTAAGAGTTCTGTTTAGTAGTTTTGAATTTCTTCGGTCAGATAACTGCACCATACGTTAGCAACTTCTTTTTGATAAGTGGATACAAAGCGCCAGAGCAGCAGGGTGGCTGCAAGGAACCGTTACTGGACCCACTTAGGGAACCCCTATGAGGTGGAATGTTTCTCATGGAAACTGCTGTTATTTTTAATTCCGCTACGCGGTCTGGCTTAAGATGGATGGTTGGCCAAAATGAAACGGCGGGCTGATATAGGTGCGTAGTTTAAGGCCGCTATTAAGATGAATGCAAACAACATGGTAAGGGCCATATGCGGTCGAGAGGCGAATCTTTTCTCTGCATCAGAGGCATGGGATGCCCATCGTTAAACTCAGAGGTCCTTCAGGGACTTACGGCTCTGTGTGGTGAAATACTTTCCTAGGAAACCTTCGCATTGTATATATATATACATATCCGGGGTTATTGGGGAGGTTAATCACCAAATGGAAGGGCTCAGTGAACTGATTCCAAGGTGTAATGAACACTGGAATCACGGTTGATATGAATGACGGACCACCGCAATGTACACATGGGGCTTCCACAAAATTATCGTCGGCCAAACGATGCTTCTGCCTGAAAGAACACCAAAAAACAACCTTCTTTACTCCGTTTAGGACTCGTTGTACTCTGACGTCTTTCACCAACTCCTCTTCACCCCAATTTTCGCGCATACTGGACAGCAGTCGATCGGCCGTGTAGATCTTTGACACATCGTGGCTTTTTGAAGGCGGTCACAGCGGGTCCTGATAACTTTCCGCATGAATGTGAACGTCGTTGGCACGATCATTACTTCGTCTGCATTGTACAGTAGATGAATCATATTTCTGGCAAAGCCAAACTCCCTGAGCCACTCCAGTCACTTGACGCATTCCCCTATGAGTCCTGCATGGGTAGACTAAGGCTATCCATTAAGTCTGTGTATGCAACGGTTTGATAGGCTACGCCATAGTATGCCGGTCAATTATTCTTGCAGCGAAAGATTAACCGGTATTGTAAGTGACCGTACATCTCATAGGACAAACCCATCTTCCACAGGAATGACGATAAAGCTGGATACGTCAGCAAAAACGTCTCCACTTAAATCCCCGACAACACAGCCACAGTTGGAGGGGAACCAGGACTCATTTATGAATTAAGGGGTAATAATAATAATAATAATATATTTCATGCAACAAAGGTTACATGAATACAAACCAGTTTACAGGTTTGATCACTTTGGTAATGAGAGATGACTATTATGTACAATGTTATGCTATACATTAGATGCTGTGATTTATGGCATATAGGAGGCATGTTGAAGCAGGCTCAGTTCGAATTTGAAGATTATCCGGTCATCGTTTGAATCATCCAATATTCTTGAAGGTGAGGCCGCATCACAGTCATGACCTTGGGGTGTGCGCGTTCGTCATCAGGTTTCGGTGCCAATATTTCCCACTGACGAATGCGATTTGTAGGATTCCATTTGAATGCAGGACTGGTTAAGTAAATCTGAAAAGTGAATAACAAAAGCGAGCAGCAGGCGAAATTTGTAACAGGAGCACAAAAATACGCAGGAGTAGATCGACCATGATACATCTGGGTGAGTTTGTACTGACTATTAAACTTACTTGAGGAAGTGTCCAGAACCAACTGTTTAGAGGTAAGCTTAGGTGGAAGAAGATGAAGGTGCGCACGACAGTAATGAAAGTCAGTCTGAAGCTGAAGATATCACTACGAAATAGAAAGATTAGAGGATATTTGACCAGGTATTAACTTGTTATATACCTATGTACAAGCGTATGATGAAGTTATAAACATTTAGGTGAAATTCGTGGTTTTTTTTTGTTCTTAGGACCACCACCCTTTATCTGGTCACGAGGGGATGATCATGGTGTTGCCTGTTGAGCATTACCATATCGGGTCTACCGAAACTATGTTGGTGCAGAGTACTTAGATGTAAGGGCAAATAATAAAGAGTTGCATGCTATGAAAATGCACCGACAGACAGTTCTTTTATCTTTTCGGAGTGGAGAGTTTACTTTAAGGGGCGATTTTTAGGAAATAGGTGTTAAGTCGTGAGATCGGTTAGGTTGTGAAGAAAAGTAGGTTACATTTGAGTATCTAATAAGTTCACTGTAGCATATCGTGTCGCACTCCGCTTCCTGTCCACTCTTGGTCATTTTTTTTCTAAGAAATTAGATTTTAACTTAACTATTGCGTTTAGTTTTCGGCATTGTATACTTATGTCATTGCTGTTAGTCTCCCTTGAGTCTAGGTACCAGTAGTACCTTAGTGCATGGCATTACCGTTTGTGGTTTGGCCGTCAACGAATTGATGAGATTCGTTAGATAGGAGGAATTTACTAAGTAATCGTTGAAACTGGCCGAGCGAACGGCATGCTCGTATAGGAGCGGGAAGTTTGTTCCACAGCATACTGTATTGCGTTATGAAAAACCTACATCGAAGTTTTGAGCGATACTTATTTATTGGGATGATGTTCTCGCTATTACGCAGATTATATGCCTGTGTTGTTTTAAAAGTGACAGCACATTTCGTTTTAGGGTTTGTAAATAAAAGACGAAAAAGAAGTGTTAAGTTGAGCTTCAGGCGTCTCAGCCAGAGTGATTCTAGTCCTAGTTTTTTGCATCTTGCTTCGTAAGGAAGTCCTTCGTTATGTATTAGTAGGCGCCGAGTAAAGTTCCGTTGAATGTTCTCTACTCGAATTCTGTCCGACACATTCATGCTACCATAGATAACGGTGCAGTACTCTAATATTGGGCGAACCATAGCCTTGTACAGTATAAGTTTTGCCTCAGGTATGAGTATGTTTCTGTGTAGAAGACCGATGAGTCTTCTGCCCTTGGAAACTACTGAGTCTGCATACTCCGTAAAAGTCAAACTTCTGGAGTAAGTGATTCCGAGGTCTTTCACAGTGTTGTATACCTGCAGTGCAATATCACCCAAGTGTAGCGTTACTTCTGGGTGGGATTTATTGAAATGGAGGATGCCACTTTTATTTGGGTTTAGAGGGAGCTGCCAGGTCTCGCTCCATATGAATATCCTCTTCAGATCTTCTTGTATTTGAGAGAAACCCTGTGTTAGTGCTGCAGGAGAAAAGCTGTAGACTATCTTCAAGTCGTCAGCGAAAAGGTAGGGTATGCCATTTCGGATAACACTGCAGATATCGTTTACATAGATTAGGAAAAGTATCGGTCCTAGCACACTACCCTGGACGACACCACTTTGTATAAGTCTAGGGGTGGAGTAGCAATTACTGAATTTTACTACTTGGAAGCGACCCTCTAAAGATGTTCTGAGCCAGGACAGTAACGGGTCTCGGAAACCATATGATTGCAACTTAGTGACCAGGCGTTTGTGAGGCACCTTATCGAATGCTTGCTTGAAGTCTAAGAAAAGGGTAGTTACAAATAGGCCTTGGTCACGCTTGCTTGTAACGTTGTCTAGATAGTCAAGATAGCTTGTAGTGCATGACCGGCCTTTCAAGAATCCATGTTGTGCTGGTGAGAGTAATTGGTTAGTCGTCATATAGTCGACAACTGCTTTCACAATCACCTTTTCCATAGTCCTGGATACTACTGACGTGATGTTTATAGGTCGGTAGTTTTCTATATTAGATGTTGGTCCACATTTATGCTTAGGACATATGTATGATAGTTTCCAGTTCTCAGGGTAATTGCCACTGGAGAGGGACGTATTAAAGAGCTTCAAGAGAATCAGCGGTATATCTTCGCCACCTCTTTTTAACAAGATGGTTGGAATTCCATCAGGCCCCGCACTGTATGAGGTTCGAAGTGATGCTATAGCTAGAGAAATGTTTTGTTTAGAGAAGAGCACTGTACTTATGGAGTGAGTTGGTGTTGACGGTGCACCAATGACTTTTATTTCGTCCTCTTGTGTAAAGCAGCTAGCAAACTGGTAACCGAACAGCTCGCTGATTTGTAGAGGGTTATCGTAGAGGATGCCGTTGTCCATGATTAAACTAGGGGTACTATTTCTGGAGCTACTTATCCGGGTTTTCATCAGTCTCACTAGTGCCTCTGTATTACTAGTTTTACTACATTGGATGCGTTCTTGTTTAACGGCTTCTATTACTCTTTCTGCCTTGAATGTGTCGTATGTGTCTTTGAGTGTGACAAGCGACGAAAAGTCATTCGACTTATAGTACTCTCTGACATGGTTTCGCATGCGGATGCGTACTTTCTTTGGTATATAGTCAGCTCTGTTTTTCTTAATTTCTCTTCGGAGCGGTGGAGCAACATAGTCTTGAGCTGTGCCTATATATTCATAGAATAGATCACAGAGTTCTTTGGCTGAACTGTTGGTAAAGTAGGGGCTCCAATCTAGGCAGCGCAGAAACGATTGTAGTTCGTCCCATTTGGCATACTTGTAATTTCTAGTTAGTACTGTTCCTGACTTTTGGGCCACTTTTGTGCTGGTTATATTGAAGTATCCATATACAACCTTGTGATCGCTACCTGGAAGTTGTGTACCCACTTGGAGTTTTGTGGGTGTGGTTCCGTTTGTGAAGACTAGGTCCAGGACACTATTGTACCTGGTAGGGTGTTCCACATGTTGTTGCCAACCCTCTGTTTCAAGAATGCTTATGAATTTATCAAAGCGCTCTGGATAGCTAATTGGTCGCCACTTTATATCTGGCATGTTAAAGTCACCACATATAATTTTCGCTGTGTGTGGTAGTGTTGCCACACGGGCGAACACGCTTGTTAGCTTGTCGTCGTATTCGACTGAGGAGGAAGGGGGCCGGTAAATGCATCCTATTAGGAGGGAAGTGGAGCGAGTAAGTTTTGCGATAATCCATACTGAGTCGTCAATCTCGTTTAGCTCAGATGTAGGGCACTGCGTAGCAGTGATGTCAGACTTTACATAGATAATGCACCCTCCTCCCCTACCATGCAGTCTATCCTTCCTGAACAAGGAATAGTTGTCAATGGAGATCTCTGCGTCGCAAATATCATTGGTACACCAAGTTTCTGTAACCATTATCACGGACGGACCACTTATCAGAGATAGCAGCATAATCTCTTTCATTTTGTTGCGTATAGAGCGGGCGTTAATCAGGCAAAACGAGAGCGAGTTAATAGTACAAAAGTGTTTAGATATATCTCGGAGAAAGTCAGCACTTTGGTACGTTTCTTGGGCGTCCTTTGCGTACATCGTGCTAGCGATGTCATGACCTTTTGTACAGGGTGACGATTCGGTACTGTTTACCTCGGAAGGAGCGAGGTATTCACTACATTGTGATTGGTATAGAGACTGTTGGTCAGGGTAGAGAGCAGATGATCCGACAGCATCCGAATCACCTGCATTACTGGTGGCGTTGCAGCCGTAGGCTGTCCGAAAAAACCCTGTTCATAAGAAGTAACGGGGATTGATAAGTTGTATGGCACACCTGTCCGCTGGTTGCCGTATGCATTTTGGTCATAGACAGATTCATATTCCCCTTGATTTTCTTTAGGGGATCTGTTGTAAGTTTGTCCTTGTGAAGCGTATGACCCACGTCTTTCGGCGTATGGGTGAGGCGGAAAGCATAGTCTGTGACTACCATTTTGCTCCCTATCCAATAACTGTGATCGTTGAGGGGTCCGGCGGTGATGTGTATCTGCTAGTGACCGCGGAAGTGTTAAGAAGTGTGGGTCGCCTGGAGAGTAGTTATTTGACTTGGTCATAGGATGACCTGAGAAATAACGTTTGGCATTTTCCCTAGTGTGACTTTGCGAGGGTGCAATGGTCTTTTGACTATTTGTATTGTTTTTTCGTCTATTGGTGAGACTGCTTGATTGCCTTTTCGGCAGTTTATTTAACCTGGGTAGGTGCATAGTGGGGTTTGTGTAAGAGTGTCTAGTGCTATCTGTACTCTTTATCATCTGCCTATTTGGTGCATATAAGTTTTGCACTGGCTGAGGTGGGATAGATTTGACTGTTTACGCGCTAAGCTTGGGGGCGGTCCTATGATAACAGGGTGCTTGTGGCTGGTGCTGGGTATGTTTATAGGCTGAGTGACACCTGGTGATGACATAATAACGTTTTCAGTAATTTGATGGGTCGATAGCGTAGCACTTGGTTTGGGGGTGACCTGTGTGACGGGGTAAGACGGGGACTGGCTTTCCACTTCTGTAGACAGTGAGACCACCTTTAGGAGATCGTGTGCCTGTTTTTGAGTGTAGTTCATCGATTTGTCCAAGCCTACCGTCGTGTCATCGGCTCTACGTCTGTGTGTGAGTGGGCTAGTTTGTGGGCTTTGGTATTCCTCATTCCATTGTGTTTGTACAGTAGCCAGTTCGCTAATAGATTGTGTTGCTGTTTTGGGTACCAGAGCTTGACTAGAATTAGCAGTTTTTGGTATTTTTGTGCGACTACGTCTCTGACAAGGTGTTAAGTCTTGCGAAAGTTTGACATTTTTATATGGTGTGGATACACTAATAAGTTGCTTGGATGATAGGAAGTGTCTGGCATGGTAAGAGCCACTAAATTTGAACAGCAAGGGGCAGGTATATTTCCCCAACTTCTTGCGGAGACGGGTAACTTGGCATTCTGTAGAAGACATGTTACAAGCCTGCAGACATAAGGCTTTTGCTTGCTTGATCGGTTCGTGGTCAGGTATGTTGTATACTAATACATTATGTGAGGACATAATCCTTTTATTAACCTCTGTAGCAATGAAATCTAGGACACTTTCTGTTTTTAATAAGGTTTCTGTACTGGCTTCTAGATTAGGCTGACAAAGGTGGAGCAGTGGTAGAACAACTTCAAGCTTAGCGTTCATGTCTTGTAGTTGCTTCTGGAGGGTTATCAAGTCTTCCTTGTTTTTACGCGAAGTGTTATATAGCTCCGGTATGAGATCGACTACCTTAACTTCAGGACCTCTTTTATGGCTTGATGTCGAACCACTTAGTGAACGTGCTCTTTTAGTTGAGGCGCTAGGGTTAGGTTTAGGTGTATATATAGCACATATACGTTTGTTAGGGTGGACCATGGTGTGGCAGTAGTAGTTACTCGTTTATTGGGTTCGTCAATACCGAAGAACAAGTGAAGTAACCAGAAGTCACAGAAGGTTTAGCAACGACTTATGTATCAAATATGACAGTTGCTAGCGAGTGTTTCTTTACACTTCAGGCAACGTATATTGCGGAACTATTGTGTCTCGAAGCTAACAGCGTTGGTTCGTAATTAAACTGAGTGTTACAGACAAATAACTTTTCTTCAAGTTAGTCCTTGTTTTGACTCCCCTGTTTTCTCAGTAATTTCTTGGGTTCCGCTGTGTATATCAAAGTGGGTGTCTCTTTAACGTTCCAGAATAGGCGTATGATGCTCAGAAAGTTTAGTTTCTGAGAATAAGAAGCTATATATGCTCCGAGTCTTTCTTTTATACAGACAGATCTACTGTACGGCGGAAATTGCCGATATAGAATACCACGTTGTGCAGGAACAACGAAACGTAACTTTTGGTGCTCAAAAGTACTATATCAAACGGCTGGTAACGTTAAAGTTATAGTATAACAGATCACGTGCAAATGTAACGCAGGTTACGAACTCACCGGGTAAACAGTGAGTGGGTTACTTTGTCTAAGGCAGCATGTAGGCTTCATAAAAGACCCAACTTCTTCAAAACCAACAAAATAAACGTCCTTCAGTAAGCCACGAATCTTGATGGATATCTGTAGAGAAAGCCACTTGCAAGCATATTGATGTGAGGAGACAGAATTATGAGGTTGCCATGCCCCCTATTGCGGCACAGAAGTTCCAGCCAAGTTCGGAGAAGCCACGGACTCCTCCTTTCACGGGTAAAGCGCTTAAAAGGAAGGTGTCAGTTGGCTGAGGTGCACTGGAGGTTTCACAGGCAGATGTTTGCCGTATTTGACTCCGGTTTTGTAGTAATTTGGTCAGTGTTTATCCGAATGCTGTAACAGATCAGAAAGTGTGCAACTGAGGTACGGAAACACCACAAGCCAGACTTCCATTTGAGGCTGAAAGCGCCCGCAGATCCTACGACATTAAATATACTGGCAGTAGAAGACATGTAATACGGATACTGGATATTTCGAGTCGGATCTTTTGTTCAAATTTAGGTGTTTGCCGACAGTGCCTGTATTGAGAAAAAGCCGATCAAGCAGTTTAGGCATAGTAACAGTGTAAGGGACGAACGCAGTTTGCCTAGGCTACCTGTACCTGCGATCAGATTGACTGTACATAAAAATCATGGAAAACTACAGTCCACATGGCCTGAGGCACAAACAAGTGTGTGTGTACGCATGAAATACTCAAAATGAGGTTTATGCGCTTTATGCCTGTGGTGAGCTGTCAGTGGGTGAACGTCAGTCACGGAGTGTCGCATTTATTCAACGACGATGAGTTTTCTTCATTTTTAGGCTGGGAGTGTGCACCATTAGAAGAAGACTGCATGATAAATGCTAGATTCACCCCACATCGTGACTGTTTAAGTGTTTTGTTTTCTACCATAGCCTTCAGGTGAAAACAAAAGATGACTGTGGTGTTTGCACCCCCTTAACAGTCAGAAATATCTTATCAGTACGTCATGTGTCGTCATCCTACTGCGCATCCATCTTGTGACAGTCCATCGTGGTAGTACCACCGAGACACTGGGATACGCCAGGGAATGTAACTATGAGCTCCGTGAATGAGGATTAATCTCCATCAAACTGAGATACCAGTTTTGTTAGCTAGCCTCCTGATTGAGTGTCACCGCGAAAATGTTGGCTATGAGTAACGGTATCGAAAGGTAAAGTTCGTCATTACGTAAGCATGTCAAGTTACGGACGTGCTATTCACATTGACTTTTCGTGACAGGTCTCACGAATACTCGACGCCACGTAAGTTTTCTAACAACAAGTGGCTTGGCGTTGGTTCTGTCTCTCAAAAATCAGGAGTTTACAGAAGTCTTTGTCCGCGCTGCTACATGTTCTCTCGAAAGGTGACCCACCAAGCCAAATCCTCGGTTGCGTCCCTGGACTTACTTAGATTAACGGGATCATGAGCCATATGGTGCGTCGTAGACCTGTTCCGCCCAGAACTGTTACAGAAACCCTGGCTCGCCCCGCCAAAGCTATAGTTACGCGTGGGTCGAAATCTTACCACGATCAACCACGTTCTTGACATCTACCCGGTCCCAGTGACACAAAACAAAAAGCCGTCTAACAAAATGATTTAAGGTGAGCGATAAGTACAACGTAGGTATTGAAAGTACACTGCTCAAAAATATCTTACGAACTACGGAACCATTTATCTGAAATTTAGGTTAGTAAGGTAAAGAATAATAATAATAATATAATAATAATAATATATTTCATGCGACAAAGGTTACATGAATACAAACCAGTTTACAGGTTTGATCACTTTGGTACAAGGTTGTTGATAACCATGGCCGACGTGAAGGTTTTGGGGTATTCCTGGGATTTGCTTCAGGCTTGGCCACCACTAATCTTTGTCAGAAAGTCTCGAGTGGCACTAAAAAGATATCCGCTTTATGTATTCTATGCACTTCATGACACCGCAGCAGAGAGGTTACCCACATGAATGCAGTCACGATGTTTATCCGGGGTGATTCACTCCCTCCTGCAAATGACTGATGAAGGCAACAGTAGAAATGACGATGAAACAAATTCGTGACATATAAAAGCGCTTGAATTATTCGACTCATCAAAAACTAAAAGCGACCAGACAATCTCCAGTAGAAAGTTGGGCTGGATAGCTCTAAACTCCGCCCTTCCTTCAATTTTGGGCTCCTTCATGTGTGAAGATTCAGAGCTCCCAATTTGGATCAGTTGTAATTAAGAAATGGATTTCTGCTGCTTGAAATGTTCGGAGCAATGAATATGTGCACAGAAAGGAGTAAAACTTGTGAGCGTGTCCCCCCGGCTACATATGCAACTGCATTGAAACCGGATAATAAGTGCCACTTGCGGAGGTAGATAGGCGGCAGAACGGAAGATAAACACAAATGGTCTCCACCAAGCAACAGCCAGACCCACCTCAGTTAAAATACGCTACGAGTAGTATAGCGTTATGTTGAACGACCAAGAATCCGCATGTTAAACAATTGAAAATAGAATGAACGATAAAAAATGTACTCTCAGATAACAGAAAACTTTCAAGGCCAGTGACTACCAGGACGAAGTTACTGACAGTAGTAATGGTCAATCGAACAAAAACGTAGGAGTAACACAATCCTGGTCGACAATGCCGCTGAACAGGTAGACCAGTCACAACTTTAGATCTCTCATGGGCGGTCACTGGCGGTACTTACGTAGCCATTTTCAATGCTGGAGCTTTGTTCACAAGTACTTCAGCATCTAACCAGTTACCTGATACACAAAGCCAAAACTTTACCCTTTCCAACCCTGTAACCAAGCCATACTTTTTGATAGAAATGGTGGACGACCAATTAATGATGTTTCTTTATTCCCCAGTTCTGATTACGGGTTCGTCCATGTTCAGCAGAAACCACGAAGGTCAACGGATTCGGTTTCAAGAGGCAGAAAACGTCGGTCCGCATGTGCGGGAAACTGAGTATGGTGCGTCGGATACACTGGAGTGTGCATTGTAGAATCGTTTGCGGATGCTGAAAGCTTTAGAACCTAATCTGAAATGACAGCCTGGAATTTGCATTCAAGTACATGGATGAAACGGTTCTGACGCCGGTGAGGAATTTTGAGTGACGCGGAAAGAAGGTGGATTTTGTGTAAACCACGCAGAAATGAGGTATATACTGGGCAGGTCACGCAGAATTTGTGCATAAATAAGCCAGGTATTGCGTAAACTGAGCAAGACTAGTGAACCCTAGGAGTCATATTTACCCATGCTCTCGTGAAAGAACTTGGGCGAAAGTCGCTCTATACCGTGAGCTGATAGTAGTTGGAAATTGTGAGCCACTGAAAACCGACCCAATGGCCGAATGGTTATCACGTTCGCCGTGAGACCTGAAGGTCCTGAGTTCGATCTGTAGCCGGGAGGCGGATGTGTGCTGATGAGCTGTCCAGAACTAACAGATTTTCAGTGGTTCCCGAAACGATGTCAGCCCATGATGAATACTTTAGGATTTGTCCTGGTGCGAAACTGACAGACGCAAAGACCAATCACTAATTATTCGGACTTGTTATATACCCACGAATACAAGACCAAGGAAGAACATGATAGCGTAGTCGGATTGAATGGTATATTTGGATGGTTGTGCCAAAATACCGATGCGTCCCAACTAACTGGCTAGAGAGTCGAATACGAGCAGTGCAACGTAACACGACAGCGTGCCAAATGGCCAGGATGCTTGACCGGGTGCCTTCAGCCTAGCGAGTCCAGTTAAACTATCAAGGTCAGCATCAGTGTCGAAAGTCGTCAAACCCTGGGCTATTGATTTTGGGGAAGTGTGTGACGCTACAGATCACTCCCCCCTAGTGGGTTCGAGAGAACCCTAGGACGATATCAGCCGGAAGTAAAAACCCAGTGGTTTCTCCACTGGTAAAACTCTTTCCATGGGCTCACTGCGTGAAGTGGCCCCTGGTTGTCTGAACTTATTCTAGGGTGTCGTGGCAGTTAAAAAATAAAATACAATAAATCGAACTGTACATCAATCGTGGTCATCAGTTCCTTTTGACAATCCGTGTAGTGCTCGTTGTGTCTGGAATATAAATAAAAGTCTGTAATACCACGAAAACGTTAGGTCAAAATGGGAATTATTTATATATAAGCATACCGAAAAATAAAAATTTACCCTTTTAAAAAAAATTTCATTATATGGTAATTTGGGCTAGAAAAGAGCCTAAACGGCTTCCGTGTGTCGCGTGACTGCGCTTTTGACAAGCTAAGCACGACTGAGCCCGCTCCTTAACGTCTTTGTTCATCCCAGGCCAGCAGAAACGTTGTGCGAAAAGCCTAATGGTGGCTCGTATACCTGGATGACAGAGTTTGTGCAACGTATCGAAGAAGTTGCGTCGACAACTCTTCGGAACTATTGGGCATGGTTGACTAGCAGAGACATCGCACAAAATTGTATCCTTGTCTGATCCAACCGGACAAAGTCGCAGCTTGAGAGTTGTGGACGACAACTCATGATGCAGCTCAAGGTCTTCCTTTTGACACCGAGCTAGTTCAACGAGATCAACGCCCTCGATATGGTTTATCGAAGCTATTCGAGATAGTGCGTCGGCTGCGGAGTTATTTGCTCCAGAAATGTGGCGGATGTCTGACGTGAACTGGGAAATGTAATCCAGCTGTCGCGACTCACGAGGGGAGTATTTGTCAGACGCCGAGCTGAGGGAAAAGGTTAACGGTTTGTGGTCTGTGAAAATAATGAAATCACGACCTTCCACAGAATGTCGAAAAGGGCGTACAGAACAGTACATAGCTAGGAGTTCCCTACCAAATGTACTGTATCTTGTTTCCGCGTCTTGCAGCCGCCTCGAGAAAAAGGCTAACGGTTGCCACTGGTTGTCAGTCAACTGTTGCAAAACTACTCCAATTGCTGAGTCAGATGCATCAACAGCAATACTCAAAGAAGCATTGGGGTCATGATGCATAAGCATGGTTGCGTTCGAAATGGCTTCCTTGACTTTAGAGAAAGCAAGTCTAGCCACGTTGTCCAGAGCCACGAACTTCGCAGTTCCTCGAAGTAGATCTGTAAGTGGTCTCATGACAGAGGCACAGTTGGGGATAAACCTTCGGTGATAACTTACCAGGCCATTGAAAGTGCGGAGATGTTTCACAGTGGTCGGCTCTGGATAGTTTGTGATAGCCGCCACTTTATCTCTCAATGGGCGTATACCTTTGTTGTCAATGGTATGCCCAAGGAAGCTGAGTGATTCAACTCCTATTTCACACTTCTGTAAGTTGACTGTGATGCCATGTTTTTTAAGTCTTTCGAATGCGAGGTCCAAATGTTTAAGGTGAGTTTCCTTATCTGGACTCGCAATTAGACAGTCATCGATGTAGACATGAACAAAATTCAAACCACAGAAGACATAATCCATAAAGCGTTGGAATGTTTGTGCTGCATTCCGAAGACCAAATGGCATGCGCAGGAATTCAAACAGGCCAAAAGGAGTTATAATGGCTGTTTTCGCGATATCTTCTGCTGCCATAGGTATCTGGTTGTACGCTTTGACCAAGTCGATTTTGGAGAAAATGTTCATTCCGCATAAGGTTGCAGTCAAATCGTAAACGTGAGGTATCGGGTAGCAGTCCGGAGTTGTTTTGGCGTTAAGCCTTCGGTAATCGCCGGTTGGACACCAGTCGTTGCTGTCCTTTTTTGGAACCATGTGCAATGGCGATGCCCAAGGACTGTTTGACGGTTTGATAATGCCCAGTTACAGCATGTGATGGAATTCATTCTTCGCCGTTTGGAGCTTATCGGGGGCTAAACGGCGCGCTTTAGGTGCCACAGGTGGACCTGTGGTTGTGACGTGATGCATAACATTGCTGGTTATGCACAGAAGAGTGTGCTTCGGTTGCTGCAACTCTGGATATTTCCGCAAAACTGCTTGGTAGGACGCGTCGCCTGATTGTTTGGTTCTAACGATGGCTAAACTCGGACCTACATAGGTGGTGCCGCCAATAGGTAACTTTGTGTTGTTATCTATCAGTCTTCGACGACGAGCATCTACGAGTAGATCGTAATGGTTCAGCAAATCTATGCCAATGATGGGCATAGAAACGTCAGCCAGGAGGAAGATTCAGTGGATAGGTTTACGTAAACCTAAGTTGAGGTAGGCATACTGTCTCCCGAATGTCGCGATTGCCCTGCCGTTGGCTAATTGAAGATTGAAGGATGGGTCGTCATGACGCTCCTTTGTCGGTGCGGGAAGAACGCTAACTTCTGCGCCGGTGTCGATGAGGTAGCGGACTTTCGTTTTAATGTCGGTGACGTAGAGCAAACGGCTGTTTCCGCCGGCTACGGTTGCCGTGAGCACGTGCCGGCATGACCGTTTCCCGAGTTTGTGTCCTCCTTAAAACGGCATGGTTTCCAACATTTTCTGGCTTCGTCTCCGTAAGTATTATGAAACCAGCACCATTCAGGGTTTTCCACCCTGCTGGGCTTGGTTTTGTGGCCACCACGCGACTTGCTGCGATGCGCCAAGGTACGTTTGTGTGAAGTGCTACGTGAGCTACAACTTCGAGATTGTAGCGACCGTTTCACAGAGTTGCACAGCTTGGTCACCTCTGAATCCTGGCGCTCTGGTTTGTCGTAGACAGAACATACGTTGGAGATGGGTCTGCTAGAAATCTCCAGTATTTTATCTGCCGAGGCTGCCAGGTCATCGAGTGGGACTGACTACAGTGTCACCAACACGGTTTGCACCGGTTGTGGTAGTTTCGAGAGAAATAGTTCTCGGAAGAGGCCATCGTCGAATGTTCGTGCACCGATTACTTCTCGCATGCGTGCGAGGACTTCAGTAGCTGAGTGGCTGCCTAGCTCGATGTTACGAAGTAATTCGTCTAGGCGCTGGCGATCTGCCAGATCGCTTTTCCTCAAGAGTGTGGCCTTAAGAAGTGCATAAGGATCACTTACTTCAGGATTAAACATGTGTGCTGTAACGTGTCTATTTAATTCTCGCGGTAGTGACCGTATGACAGCAAGAAATCGAGAATGGGGATCTGAGACACCCTGTTCTCGAAAATCGGCCTCGGCATACAGAAACCATGTTTCCGCATTGTCTGGCCAATATGGCACGAGTTGGATCGTGTTCGTAGTCGGCTTAATACGAATAAGCTTAGGAGTGTGGTCGGACATGAGAAAGTGTAGTAAATGGATATATAAATGTTATCGAAATGAAAACAATAAAGAAATATAAAATGGAACAGGCTCACCAATTCAATACTTGTTATTGGTCGGGATATTTGATCACGTTGGGCCCACCAATTTAGGATTTGTCCTGGTGCGAAACTGACAGACGCAAAGACCAATCACTAATTATTCGGACTTGTTATATACCCACGAATACGAGACCAAGGAAGAACATGATAGCGTAGTCGGATTGAATAGTATATTTGGATGGTTGTGCCAAAATACCGATGCGTTCCAACTAACTGGCTAGAGAGTCGAATACGAGCAGTGCAACGTAACACGACAGCGTGCCAAATGGCCAGGATGCTTGACCGGGTGCCTTCAGCCTAGCGAGTCCAGTTAAACTATCAAGGTCAGCATCAGTGTCGAAAGTCGTCAAACCCTGGGCTATTGATTTTGGGGAAGTGTGTGACGCTACAATACTATCTCTGAATTACAAAATCCCCATTCATCTAAAAATAAATATTCATTCTCGGTTTAGGAATTTAAAATGAGAGAAGCCAGCTTACAGGGGCTATCAAATTTATAAGGGTGAGGAAATCTCCAGGAATTGAGTTGTCCCGAATGATACAGAAGTTATCGCAACAAGGTTCATCATGATATGAATAGTAACTGCAGGTTATGAGAATAGAAAAATTTCACTGCACAGTAAATACAGATTGTTTATGAGTTCGGGTCGTCTCCACTTGCCATTCTTTTTTCATAGTAAAGTGGTGACAAAATCGTACAATATTCGACGTTTGCGTCACATGCGACTGTGGTGCTTCGCCTAGCGGAACCGATACGTGTATCATCAGATAAACGTTTATTTTAACGTCAATTCACATGTTTATAGTATCATTGGCCAACGAAACCTTACTTTATCGACTTCAGATAACAGTAAGAGTTAACATAACCATCTGATCCACGCGACTATCTAATTAATTAACAAGTCCAAGGATTTCCCACTCGTTGTGTTACCTTACACAACAATGCAGATGTAAGCCATCAGAATTAGCTGTTGCGGTAAAAATAAATCAACATTTGAAATACTATTATTCAGTGGTAATGGGGTTTTGCACATAGAATTTACATTGAAGCATACAGCATTATCAAGGAGGTATGTTGACTGTTAATTGTCTTCTATGAAACGGAGTCAAATTAAGTGAAGTACTGGAGAAGTTTGTTCGCGAACATGCCTCACTTTGAGTCGCTAGGTGAGTTTATTTCTTAGATTTAGTTGTTTGTCCAGATTTTCTCTGACATTATAACCGCTCAGAAGCCTTAGACCGGTTATTGTAGTTGTTTTCATATGTGGTAGCATAGTAGGATGTTGGTAACTAAGTGAGTTTACTAGAGAAATTTTCAGAAAGTTGGAAGTCAATAGAGGAAAACCAGTTGGCGAATTCTATCACACGTGCGAAGTAGTATATTCAGTAAGTTGAAGTTATGCTCAGGATTTTCTCCTCAAGCTTAAGCTGAAAAAAAGGAAGGGAAGCACGAGTAGAAACTGGAGAGTGATATACCACACAAGACGAAATCGGGAAGAGAGAAGTTCCTATCTTCTTAGAGACACTCGGGCTGTATGCACACTTTAATTTATGCATATAATGATTAATCTTATGATTTACTGACGTAAAGTTCGTACGAGGTTTTAGATATATTGTATTTGTTTGTAGGTGTACAGGGAAAAATGACTACATCAAGGTGATATGTACTTTTCTGATGTAAACTTTACTGACTGCACAACCTTATCTAGTGGAATAGTGATCAAACGCCTTATGCAGAAGTGTTTGAGTCCATTAGGGCCAAAAGCGCTTGAGATTGGTGACAGTCTTACTTTACACGTTTAGAGGCCCTACCGTGTTCTCATTAGCCCAGAACGAAACGGTAGTGACTAAGCGAGTGATAGACTCATGTGTGAGGAGCGAAAGACAAATAATGAAGCTGCAGTTCGTATTTCATCAGGAAGTCCATTCCAGATGTGAGAGAACTTATTTAGGAAGAAATGACTTCGCACACTGGTCTTACAGCACTCAGTTTTAGCTAATAGTTTGGTATTAAGTGTGTTGTAAGTGGATGTTACAACTATTTTGATTTCTGGGCCGTATGAGTGCATTTGCTTACAAGGTAGTGAATAATAAAATGTAAGATTCATTCCAAGTTGCCTCTTCCAGAGTGGTCCTAGTATTAGCATGTTGCGCCTGGAGATGTAGTCAAGGCTGAAGTCAGCTTCTAGTGTTCTTAATGTAAAGTGGCGTTGTACCCCTTCGATTTTTAGTTTGTCGTCTATTCAAAAGCTACTTACGACAAATGAGCAGTATTCTAGAATTGGACGGATGCATACTTTGTAGAATAGGACTCTTGATTCAGTACTATAAAAGTTACGAATGATGCATCCTAGGAGTCTGCGTGACTTAGTTTCACTATACGCTGCCCACTCAGAGAAATTGAAGCCACTAGAATACCTAAGCCCTTGGTCTGAGACAGAACTAAGTTTTGGTAACAGTTGTCCAGATACTTCAAATACCAACTCAAGGTTACTGTTACCAATGCAGATCCATCGCATTTGTTGATGTTGAACTGTAGAAGAGTATCAGGACACCAAGGAGAAAGCCTTTCTAGTTCATGTCGAATAGCAGTCATAGTGTCACCTAGCTCATGGCTACAACAAAAATAAACGACTTTTAGGTCATCGACATATAGAAAAGCATCACTTGTGTCAAGGCAGTTGCAAACATTCTCAATGTAGATAATGAACAAAAGAGGCCCGAGAACGCTACCTTGCACAACTCTACTTGTGATGTATCTTGGTGTAGACAGGACTGAATTGATTTTCGTCATTCGGGTGCGATCACCGAGAAATGATTTTAACCAGCTTAGCAGGAGGTTGCTGATACCTAATGCGTTTAACTTTTCTAATATTATATCATTCGAAACCATGTCAAATGCCTTCGATATATCAGAGTACAGAACAAGGACTATTTTGCATGCCTCACGACTACTGGTAATGAGGTTGAAGTCAAGATGACGCGTAATGCATGATCTGTCTTCATAAAGGCGTGCCGAGACTTCGTTATAAAATCTCCTGCAGGTAGGTAATCAGACATACCGTCTTTCGCAACTTTTTCCATAATTCTCGATGGAACCGGGATTATATTGGTGGGTCTGTAGTTGCTGACACTAGCCTTGTCCCCAGTTTTGTAGTGTGGAATTATAAAGCCAGTTTTCCACTCAGTTGGATGTTTCACTTTCTATCGAAAGTGAACAGCTAAAGCATAATCAAGGGAAGGTCCTGTCCACTATTCTTTAGGGCTATTGAATCGAGGCCGTCTATTCTCATTCCTTTTGTAGGTCTTAGGCTTTTGTTGGCTTAAGCTATATTTTTGCAAGTGAATTCTACGGTCGCAAAATGGCTACTGGAGAGTGGCGTGCTACTGATGGAAGTACGCTTTTCACAGCTGAGATTCCCAAATCAGTCACTAAATTGTCCACAAATCATAACTGGATTGCTGTAGACTACCTCGTTGTGAAGCAAGTATTGTCTATCTCTTGTTGTTTGAAGGCGTTTCTTTGGAAGTGATGTTAGACTGTATACCTTGGAGCTAGTTCTAAGGGCTTGTAATCCATAATTTCGGGCTTTTTGTGCACTGAAGCTTTTAACTGATTCTAGGGTATCATGGATCGTGTGCAGCGAGGAGAAATCCTTAGTGGAGTGGTACAGATTCGACAGTCGCCTGAGCTTTTTGTGGTATATGGGTGGAATGTATTCTGAGTGGCGGTGTAGTTTCACTGTTTTCACAGAAGCAGCAGTATCCAGACACGACTTAACATTCCTGTAAAAAAATGATATCGTGGTTGGTAGTGAGTCAGTGGTAAAGCAGTCATCTCAAGGGGAGAAACTTTGAAGCTCTGTGAGTAGTTTCTAGTCCGTGTCTTTATAGCTGCGATATTCAGTAATGCGTGAGGCTTGCTTACCACACGCATTTAGTGTTGGGATAGATAGACAACAGAATACCATTCTACTATCGCTATTGGAAAATTCACCACTAGCATAAGTGGTTACTGGGGTGATGTCATTGCAAAATACTAAGTCCAACATGTCACCGCGAGTAGGTTCGTGAACATGTTGCTTCCAACCACAGAGATCTATGACAGTAAGTATCTCATCGAAGCGCGGCGAACCACAACCAGCTATTCAGTTAATTTTAGGAATACTGAAGTCACCAGCAATCAATTTAAAAAGAGAAAAAGAGAAAAGATGCTGAAATGCTTCAGCTAGAAGTGTACCCGTTTCCGCTGTTGAGCATGGTGTTCGATATACACAACCTACGAGAATTTCGTATTTGTCACCTTATAAGGTGACCCACAGGGAGTCGGGCACTGCATTTAATATTTTGTCTTCAGCCTTATTTGCCGTTACTTGGTTACATATATAAATGCGACAGCCACTACCACGCTTATGATCTCGATTAGTGAGATAGGGAGTGTATCCATCAATAGATAAGTTTGAATCCAGGGTGCTAGGTGGACACCATGATTCTGTTATAAGTAGTATCGTCGGTTTAGTGACTAGGATCGTTTTTCTAAGGGGAGGTATTTTCTTCGGTAGGGAATGTGTGTTGATGAGCAGCAATGTAAATAGATTTCTATGACTGACAAACTTACCTAAAATGTCAGTTACACCTATCTCGGTACGTTTATTTCCATGCAGTGTGCCTATATGTGATGTATAGTTTGTGTTAGAAGCGAACTGAGACTCCCCATTGGTTTGTAGTGATAGGGCAATGGGTGGATTTGACACAACTAAGTCTATTGGGTGGGACAGCTTGCTTGTCAACAGGTCTTCGCTCCCTACCGATGTAGTATGTTGAAGTTCGTTGTCGGTGAGTACCAGCTTGGACGATTCCAACTTTGTGCCGGTGAATTGTGAGCTGGATGCCAAAGGTAGTAGATAAAATTTGGTGACCCAAAAAATGAGACCCAGGCATGTTAACTTACTTTGCAGGTGGGGTGATGTACCTAGTCTTTGGGTCATGATCATGTGAGTTGCACCCTGGTAGAGATGATTAGACCCCCCAAGATTTGTTGTGATGCTGGATGGTGGCATGTTGTGGTTAATGCGTTCGCCGAAGTGATAGGTGGTACTATAATACTCGCCATTAAAACCTGAGTTGTGACCAGGCATATGAGCTAAGAACTTTTTATTCCAAGGCAATGGTTTATGTTGCTTGGCAGCGCGCATTTGTGTTGGAGCCCTTTTGACAACGAAATATTCTTCATCGCCAAATGTTCGTATTGGGTTTAAATCCCTGAGTTTTGCCTGAGGGTTTTGTGATCCTAAGTTTATCCTTTGATGGATTACTCACTATACTTTAACCACGGTGTTCAGTCTTGGAAGTGGAATTCTCAGGCTTTGCCAAGTTCAATGGAGGAGTCACATAAAGGTCCACAAGCACCTGTTTCTCAGGTGATACTGGCGGATAACTACATACATTTTGCTGTCAAGTATTCCTTGTATGCTTTCAGTTGCCTCCAAAATTGTAGAATGAAAGTCTAACTCATTCTTAAAGTGCTTTCTACATTGACACGGTGTTCTTGCATAATAGCAATTTCTTTGGAATTACAGTTAGTTCTAATGCTATTCTGCAGCTTAATAAACTTATTAGAAACTTGAAGATAATAGGGGAAATGCCTTGTGAAAGTCTTTTTGCGCAAACGTTTACAATCGCGGGGTACATTCACCATACCACAAGCTCGTAGGATCTTTTAGCAGCTTCTAAATGCACGTTTTCAGGTACATTGTACACTGTGGCTTGCTGAGATGATGCTAATCACTTTATTACCTCAGTAGCGATGAAATCTACTAAACTGTTGACCTTCTGCAAGTTGTCACTTGATAGGGTGTTAGTTCGGCCAAACAAACGAGCTAATGGAGAGAATTTTTCAAGCGTCCTTTGAATATCATCTAAGATAACCTTAATATTGGCAATAACATTTTCATTTTCCTCGAGTCTTGCATGTATTCCGGAGACAATGTCCAAGGCTCTGATGATCGGTGTGCAGAAAATAATTTCTCCTGCATCAAAACTACAGGTTGAGGTACCTATCTTATTCCATTTAGAGACGGATCCTGAAGCACTCGCTTTCGAATTTCCACTAAGACTCTGTTTTCGAGCGCTTAGCCTTATTTCTTCCCATAATTAAAGCATGGATTTGGTTTGTTCTCTGTTGCGTCAATGAGAGGTTATTTAACTCAGAAAGCTAAACGAATTTGCTGACCAAATATGATATACGTATGTATTACTACTTTTTAAATAGTACTAGATATCGCAGTACACAGATAAACCGATTCATAGCAAATGACAGAAATCACGTTAAAATGTAACAGTTTCGAACGTACTGCGTATCTTAACCACGATACTGGTAAGTCTAACAGGTCAGTATTTGATGACTAGTTACCTATTACTTCCCTTCTACATGGGACTCATTCTACCATCTTTCTAATCAGTAAGGAGCTATGCCTAGAATAAGGATGTGCTGAAAAGAATAGCCCACTGCAGCATGAACTTAGGATGTCGTTCATCTGAGCCAGGTCACATATCAGAGTTTTTGTTTCAAAAGCAGTCAGAGGGCTGAGTCCTTTACGATTTCAATCGATCCTATTAATTAGAGAAACTTATGAACACAATAAGTGTCCAGGGTCACTTCAGAATCACCAGCAGAAAACATTAGATTAAAAATATTAGATAATATATTATTCCTGGATTTACGGGAGCCTTTCAGTTTCGCATATGTAATAATTACGACCAACTATCTGCTTTATTAAAACGATTGTGTGGCTCAATTATAGCGAACTATTGGTATTTTTTAGTCTATGCAGCCTACAAGTTTTTCGGACAACATAACTCAAATGAAAATGGCAGTAAGGTTGTCACTCATTTCTGGTAAATCCGGTCGCACATAAATTATGATATAATTGTGGCTTTTCAAAATAAAGCAAAGGGGTTCCCGCAAGTTAGTAACTAGTGAAGTGCCCTATTGCCACATTCACATTTCATAGCATTTATACAGTAGGATATCACCAACATCAAAAAGTGATGCACCACATGAAAAATGAGAACTAAGGAGGATGGATGTAGTATGTTCTGTCCAGGTCATTTTTCAAGCAACCAACGTCACATTCTACAATAAGCCTCCCCCAGATTTCTTTGTAATGTTAGACTTCGGGCTTAGATACTCAACTGACCTCACTTTTCGACTTCGAGCATTGGGGTTTCTTCTGATTATCGTTGTATCACTTCACAAATTGAACCACTTTGATTCCGATGTGTAAGACTACACCTTACATTTTTATTTTGAATACTGAAAGGAAAAGCCTGCTTCACAAATGGAAGTCATTTTTGCCGCTCCAGAGCATCGCAATCTACGTGGCTGTAAGTATTTTCTTGAAACTATTCAAAGTTGCACCAAACTTCGCCATTATTTCCTCGCTGTAAAAAACAGACGAAAATGAAATTGTTTACCACTCGATCTGAGACCCACTACATTACCGCAATTGAGAATATAATCATAAAAAGTTCCCTTTGAATATGGTCTTCAAGTAGTTAGCCGGAAACTAAAAGCTCGTGATATTATTTCTCACCAATCTGGTACAAATAACTAGTCATCTATATTCTTCAAGATTTCTTTTTCTGATTGACAAAACCACTCATTATATTTTAACATTACCGGGACTATATTATGTGAAAAAAGTCTAACGTACAGTCTAGCCCAGGTATATATTCTTTCCTGTCGTTTTTCTCATACAGGCTTCTTCGGAAGAGAAACTGAATATACCTGAATGTGTCCAAGCCAAATATTGGCTTCATATGCACTTGATACTATGGTTTTGGAAAAAAATTCCATGTTCATTGGGTAGTCCTATTTCCTGAACACACCACTGACCAAACTACCACCCAGTCTCCTGAAGAATTACTGGTTTGACTATGTACACATTACATTTGTGTTCTGACGTTACTGGATTTCACTAAACATGCCCTAGAATGTGTACGCATACCTAAAACAATACCCCTTACTCTACCTACACAGAGATACGGCTCTATTCGCGAGGAAAATATGCTCCAGTGACGTGGCCAAAAGTTTCAACACGTGTTTCCGAAGTTAGTCCCATAAACTTCTCTTCACGCCTACACAACGATATGGAGTATTCACCCATAAATGTACCAAAACAGACAGCATTTGCAGCGCGGAAATATTTCAGCAAGGAGGTGTTAACCGTAACTCTACATCTGTTTCACAATAACTCAGTCCTTAGGTTGTCGTGACAGGTTTCTAATCCTTACCGTGATACTGCGCGATGTACCGCAACGTTCGGAATCCGCTCTTCACAGACACTGCTCGTAAGAACTTTATTTTCGCAAATATTGTTCAGTTTAATTTTTTCTAACTACCCTTCGATACACAACATAATAACATTTTATGGTTTTTGAACGTATGTGCCGCACTAATTGATGTTACAACTATATTTCTGCAAAACTGTCAACAGTTTTGAGGTCGCTTCTACTGGTTGGGACGCAAATGTCGTGGAACAGTTTTCTGTACAGTTTCGAAAGCCTAGTTGGCCTTTTCAATCCACTTATTCCATTGTCAAACATAATGGAGCATTTTACAGCTCAATGTGATGGTGGTGATTACTTTAGTTATGTTGTAATCAATATTCAGGTAAACGTGTTTTCAGTTGCAGCCGTTGATAATCTCTTTAGTGGAATAGCTCAGTACCTGGTAATTCCATTATCGCCAGCTACAATGCAATCACCTCACACATTTTAGGGTGGTCGAAATGTATTTCAGTAACCTTGGTTGGAGCTTTGAACCTGCAATGGTAATAAACAGCAGAGAGTCTTCATGGATGACACCAGGTAACTTCTAGCCATTGGTGTATCAATAAAACACCCCGCAAATATTAGTTTGTGGTTTAAACATCAATGCCGAATAAGTTCTAAGGACTGAATACCTATCACACTGAATACTCTGTAGATCCAACCTTTCAGCCCTACTGCTTCCCTCACCTTGGGATCACAGTAGCTGTCTTCTATTCCTCTGGTTTGACAAAATAATGGTTAATCTCATGCATGTACCTGTGTAGAGTTTCTCACTTGCAGAACGAAGTCAGCAACCTTGGTTAATCATAAAATGACTTGAGTGTAAACACAAAAGGCAAGATATTTTTCTGCATGTAATTGGTCCTTCCCTTTTATCCATTTTATCATCCCTATCATGTTTTCAAATTCTCAGGTGACTAAAACCACCTTTTTTTAGCTCCATGTTTTGCTTTCTCATCTCATTAGCAGATTATAACCGCTGAACATACTAATGCGCCATCTGCACTTTAATACTCCCCTCATTTTGCCAATTAGGATGCACAAACTATCCTTTTCTATCACCTAAAAATACAGGGATCAGAAGACAATTTTCGCTTAAATGTAGGCTCTTCAGTAATCAAGGCTGAACTTTGAAGGTCGTGCGTGTAAAGTTGTCATGCATCCACGTTAACCAATTTATGTGACATTCTTTGTACTGTTATTGAAATGCCGCTTGTCAGTGGTGGCTAAGAGAAATCGAAGAATAATTTGGGTGCTTTGACACTTGGTGCTTATGAAAGAACATACAGAACATACAGAATACCTGCTCATTTTATTACAGCAAACGGTCCAGAAGTATGCATTTTGCTGAAAACCAGCCGAACAAAATTCTGTGACGGTCAATAACGTTCCAGTATGCACGGGCCGATTAGAATCGAATTATCCGTAGGACAACGTCCAAATTTTTTACGTAAGAGAAATAAAGATATCCAGATCTCAAATAGGTTTAACTTTCCAGAATCTTTGCTCCTGTCTCTATTTTCACTCATCCAAATGCAACCATGTTATGTTACTTCGTGATCCTGCTAAAGGATTGAATAAATTCCTAAGACTGCTTCACGTATTTTCGACGTAGTTTGTCCATACTCCAGTCATCGGACCAACGAAGTGATTTTTGTGAACAATAACGTGATGTAGACACTCCATTTCAGATAACTGCATATGTGACTTCCAAATTTCTGTGTATATTGTAGCGCCCAGTGTAACCCACTTTTCCAGTACTGATGGTAAAGGTTTTTCTGATCTCTTTATCTACTGTTTCTGTCTTCTGTTCGTGTTCCTATGGCACATGTGAATACTCTGTGATTTGTCAAGACATATGTGTGTAACTTACCTGATCCTGTTTAAGTTGTCTTTTTCCTTTGTCTATTTTTTCGAAAAGGTCATTTGTCTTTTCCCAGCACGTGGTCTGCTCCACCAAACTTCGCAACCAGCCTGAAAATTATTTCGGTCCAGAGCCTCAGTTGACTTTACAAGTTACCCAACAAGCCAATGCAGTACTTAAAGCATCATATTTTGGAGAGCTAGATGAGATTCTAGGAAAAACAATCGCGTTCTCAGAAACTTTTTTTGCTGCAGCTAGGATGATGAAACCATCTCTTTCTTCAATAAGAAGCAAAGAAACCATTACAATTCCTCATTCACCACTTACACTTCTCAAAAGCAATGCAACTCTGCAAATTACCATCAACGTGGTCTTCCCTACAATTCATTACAAGCTTATGTATTACCTACAAAGAGGTCATAAGGGACTGTCACAAATGACTTTGAGATACATCATCTACAACCTCACTGATCGTTCTCAAAGTTCACCAACACTATTGTTTGATTCAGTCAGAGATTTTTCCAGTCCCAGAGAAGCTAATCCTTCCATGACATGAAAGGAATCGAAATATTCTAAGAGATCATTTTTAAGTGAATTGTTTTAATTTTCGCGAGAGCCTAGCTTGATAAACTTGTCCGTGTTCCTGAATAGAAGATTCGGAATTTTGTTCTCCAGTATTCCGGTGTTATTTAATGACCGGTTACACACCCATTAGCGCATTTTTATAGTAGCTGGTATCAATATTTCGAAGCCCAGGAAACAGTTGGTACATATTCCCTCTTGCACACTGCAGAATTCTGATAAATTTATATCACCAACAAAGAAGTCACGAGTAACTGACCGAATGAATTTTTATCACACTCTGATGGGATGCCCTCTACATTCATAACCGAGTTGTCAATCATCTCATAAGAAGAGGAAAAAGTCAATTGCGTGTAATAGATTGTTAACAGGGAAAACAAAATGTGCTTCACCCACCACCTTGATGCAAAATAGTATCAGATTACTTTATTCACAAAAAAGTTTCAGTTTCGAGGTACCTTTTGGTTTCGTAGTGCAATTTGTCGAATGAGGTAAATTTTGAGGAATGTGTATTGCCTACAGAAATTCAACTACACTAACTCCTGAGAATTCGTAACCTTTTTTTCTCAAATGTAAACTGGAACGGAACCACTTCGTCTCTCAACGGTTGAGAAAGCCAATTCCATTCAGTGAAAATCTCTAATTCTGGGTCAGACAAGTTCCATTCATTTATTTTTGATACTGAAAGGATTGAGTATACATTATTTAGGAAGGATTTGTTGTTACTGTGTGATTATGTAGAGTTAATAATCGCCAGTTTTAATTACAGGCATAACTGGTCATACTTTACTCATTGTTAGTACAGTTGACATTCTTTTGAAAAAGGACTATAGTAGCTTTGCAAAGGTTTCCACCTTTACTGAAGCAAAAGGCTCTTTGGTGTGTGTGCCTGTTCGCTAACTCATGTAACGAGTCCTTGCTGAAAGAATTAAACATATACTGTTTACACACAGCAGGTGGCATTAAGCCAATGGATCCAGAAATAAAAGATCGTGTTACACTGAAGCTTTAGAAACTTCCAAGCCACTAAGAATTCATCTTCCATGAACTTGTACGGCGCAGAGGCGAATCTTTACTTTTTTATACTTGTAGTATACCCATGAGTGTCAGACCAAGAAAGAACACAATATAACGACCAGTTAGGAATAGTATATTTGATTTACCGTGCTAAAATACTAATGTGTCCCAACTAGTTGGGTTGAGGACCACATACAAGCAGCGCAACACGACAACCTGCAAGACAGCGTGGATGTTTAACTATGTATCGTCAGCACAGCATTTTCATTGTGATTATGGAGGTCAGCTTCAATATTCAACCTCCTTCAAACCTAGGGTATTGGTTTTGGGGGGTTATTTGCCGTTGCTAACCTTTGGTGAACTAACCACTTTCAAAGCTGTAACTGGGATGCTTTAAAATAAATCTTTACACCTTGGATTACCAGTATCATACGTGATATTTCGAAAGGCTATATCTCATATTGACTAGGTGGTGTTAAATCTTATCAAGGGGATATTAAAATTCATGGCCTGAATATTGACTTTCATAACGAACGCCATTCGGGACTGCTTAGATGTTTCGCGGTTAAAAATGTATCAGTTAATAGATAAAAATACTCATTTATTTTGACATCTGCGTTGCGTCTTGGAGACAATGTAGATTCGAGTGGTCTTTAGCTTGGTATGAATGAAACGTCTTGTATCGCTGATTAAAGTAGTTTCACCGACAAATCTTTCGTCTGTGAGACAATGAATTGGCCGTTTAAGCTACATCGCAGATTCATTCCTAGTTTCAAGAATCATTTTCTTCTCCTTTCTACATTTATTTTAGTGTGGGAGTATTAAAATGAAAACATTTTATGAAACACTTTTAAGTTTAGGAATAATCGAGATTTCTTGAGACTTTTCTCATCAAAGGATTAATCTGTTCTCACCACAGATACTTTTCTGGTGGGTATAGCTGCACTACCAGAACAAAATGAACAACCTGTCATTTCTTTTCAAGACACTTAATTGAGAGGAATACTCCCAAATACAGAAAGGAGCACTAGATGTTGTTTGGCAAGTAAAACGTCTTTACTAGTAACTGTTTGGTTCGAAGATTCGTATTGCCACTAATCAAAAAGCTCTTAAATTCATTTGACAGCTAGACAAATCCTTAAATAGTTTATATGCTGCTAAGGTTCAGAGATAGAGTTTACAGCTGAGTGCCTATGACTACACGATTGAATGAGAACAGACCAAAGATATATGTCATGCGGATTTCCTGCCGTCATCATTCGAAAGTTATCCTTCTGATATTTTATTAGCTCAGTCGTTATCTATGGACAGATTACGATTCATACGCCATTCAGGACTGTTCACGTATCTTTGGGAAAAAATGTGGCACTTAATGAGTCCAAAGGTACTGATACTCAGTACCAGTGAGCATTTTATGCGTTCTCTGAACGAAGCTGTGAAGTATCACTATATCTTGCAGGATTTTATGCTTGAACTACAAAATTTGTCATCCCTCCAATATGGAATTTGCTGTATAGATGATCTCCACTTTGTACGTCAAGAAGCTGAGAAAATGAAACCACTGGCATGCCTAATATGCTGGCGGTCGGTACTTGATGCTGATATTATGAGGTGTAAGAGCCGTTTTGATTGTCTGAATAAAAATGTCGTGTGAACAACCATTATGAAACCCATGGAATTGCATCATTTGAGACACAGCAACACACTCATTTAGGTCATTGTCGTCCTTCCTTAAACTTGTAATACACTGTAGACATGGCATACTCTTATTTCTAGAGGTTGGAAGTTACACTTACAGACAATTTAATGCAAAGTCCATGCACAAAAAGGTTAGAAAGACCTTTAGATTTGGAGGAACACCTAATATCCAAGTTAGCAATGATGGGACCCATTTTATTGAGAACTTTAATAATTGGCTAAGATATTAGCTGCCGTCGTCTATGTCATCCTCAGTTAAATGGAGTGGCTGAGAACTTTACGTGGACGTAAAAGATTACCGTAGTGAATCTAAGCGACTTACAAGAGCCGGAAACGTGTGGATAATTTACTACTTCAGTATCGGAATGCACAACAAAACTACTCGTGAAAGTCCAGCAACCTCGAATTCTTTTAAACACCCTGATGTCTATTAACTCATCAGACGTACTTCTTGTCAATGAGCGATTATCGACCGTCAGAAAATGAAAAAATCAATGTTAGGGATTATGAACTTAGATCATAAGGTTCGATATCAACATACAGTTCAAGTGGGAATTGGTTCAGTATTCAAATAAATCAAATGATACCTCTACTAATCCCAATTTTAAAAGGAATTCCCAGATGAGGACATACAATATTAGCAAAAATACTGACACAAAAGCAGTTAGGAGATCTCACAGACTTGCTAATAAAGGGAGAATTCATTTTGAATAAGCAGGGAGACTGTTTGACTGATAAAATCAGCGTAGAGCCTAGCACACAGGTGCATCGCCTCAAGTTGCCAATTTGCAGTGGTATACAAAGTCCAAGGGTATTGAAAAAGAGTGATATCAAAGTAAAGTAGTATGGAAATTCAGATTTTAGAAAACGTCAACGAGTGAATGCATCTGCCTCACTGTGATCGAATTGCAACCATGTCACCAACCACTAATTCCTTTCCTCGCGAGGATCCCAACCAAACGGCTTAGGCCAACACTGAGAGACTTCATCGACTGGTGCCAGGTCTTGGTCTGGCCACGGTGAACCCTCTTCCATCCTCATCCAACTTCTAGCATGGCATTTTATTTCTAAAATTATAGAGATGGGACGATGCACCTCTTCTATTTCTTCATACACAGTAGTTTCTTACTACTATGGTAATCAGACAAGGAAATAACAAAGCGAAGTCATATTGCAAAAGTCATGAGTTTCGGAACTGAATTACTACGGGTTTACCAATTTTGGAGCTGAAAAGTTCACGCACGTTTAAATTTGTTAAGTGAAGCATTCAAGCATGATTAGCTTTGTCGTAGTCTTCTTTTAAGTTAATCATAACAGAACGCTCTTCATTTAGTATCACTTTCCAGTGACTTATTTTCGGTCATCTATTACTATTTCCTTTCATTTTTAAAGAAGTGCCGTTGACAGGGTTATAGACATTATCTGCACTAACTAGCTCTACAATTAATACTAGTGATTTTCATAGAACCTGCTACTACGCAAGTCCAGATGGGAATGCTCATCGTAGTCACCCGCAGTAAGATTTTGGAAGGCTCTCTAGGTATACAGTGACTGTCAGCCTAGTCGAGTACCAGCATTTTTTGGTCACATTATTGATGAGCATGGTACCGACAAAGCACAAGCGATTCAAGCTTACCCAGTACTGACGGTGAGCTTTTACCCCAGCTGTGTTCCGTAATGTGCACACATTTTAACTATAATAACAAACTTGTTCCAAGGTAAATGCAAAACGTTGAACATGACTCCTACTACATTTCACAAGGTCAAAAAGTTATAACAGATTCCAGAATGTTAGTACATCAAGTTGTGATTTTCCTTCTTAGTATTGCTGTTGACACCCATAACACCGCTACTGGAGCTGTATTTCTGCAGCTGACAGACAGCACTTAGATTCCCGTGCTTTCTTCTACCTGAAGCTGTATGCGTATGAAATACTTTTGGTCATGTATTGCCCGCATCCGACATTCTTCGCAGGTCACCATTTCATATTTATCGGTCGAAAACCTTTTACTTATGCCTGGCATACCACCACTGGCACGTATTCTTGGCTTAAATAACGTCATATGGACTACATTTTACAATCTACATCAGAAATCTGCCACGTTTTTGGTGGGAATACTTCTACAGCAAACGCTTAGTTTCACTTTTGCACCACTTCTTTCTTACAAATGGTTGATGTACAAAGATTGCTGAACTTCAGGGTGCAGACAGGGATAAAGAGGAACTTCAATATAACTTCCTTGGAGATAAAGTACTTTTTGACCGCAAATGGAAAATATATTGTTGTCTGTAGGCTGTCTGAGGTTTTTTGTTCCTTTCCCTCTACGTAAGTTTGTCTTTGAATATCTCTCTACAGTGAAAATTGACTGCGAGTAACATCTGGAACCCGTTAATTTCCAGAAGCTGTTGAGTTTGTTAGAATGCGAACGTATTTGAACCGCTGTGTTTCACTCAGCTTCTGATAAGCTTGTAGAACACTCCCTGTCGTCTTATGACAGCCAAGAGCGTGAAGTGGATAAACTCTGTCATTAGCTTTTAGTGTCTTCTCGACAATTAAGACGGAAATACAAGACACTCTTATTGGGTTAGTCCACTAAACAAAACTACCAAAGCTAGGCGAACCACTCGCTTTCGAATGTAGCGAAACAACTTCTGATATCTACGACTGTATTCAGAATATTAAGTGTAACGATTTACACCTATTCAGACAAACACTTAAAATATACATGAATCAATGAGTAGCGTTTGTACGTCTGCAGCGACTTCAAAGTTAATGATAGAGAGTGAGGCGGAATTAGTCGACCACTTCACTCGAATGACGAGTTACTTCAGAAAGAACAGGCTGGTTGCTGACGAAATCCCAACTAGGATATAGAAGGCCCGTTCACCAACTTACGTCACTTGTGGTGTCGGTGAGACATCCAACTATCTATTAAAAGATGAGTATACTGCCCTATAGCCTATTCTGTCCTGTCCTGTGAGAACCTCGCGTGGTTAATTAGTTACCAGCCGGTCCTAAGCCCGGGTAAAAAAGGAAGGTTGGGCATAGAGCTAGCAACCCTACCCCGCAAAACAAATCTAACCGCCAAAGAAACTTCACAGCACAAACAAAATATAAAAAACAAAAACAAACTTATTCCTCGTTGGAATCGGAGAGGCGAAATGACGCCAGTTGGTGAAAGCCTTCGGGAAGCCAATTGGCCGATGTATCTTCTCTCCCTCGATGAAAGCGAAAGTGAACATGGGGATATGTAATGTCCACACTATGTTTGGACCTACCTGGCAAGGCACTCTAGACTGCAAAGGAGATGAGAAGGTATCACATTGAAGTGTTAGGAATTTGCGAAAGCCGATAGAATGGGAGTGGACTCTCCAAACTGTCAACTGGAGAGGAGTCAATAATCTACTCCGACATTCTCACCCAGACGACAACCACGGGCACACTGAGTTTTGGAGTGGCTATCATGATGTCCCCAACAGCATCGAAGGCTCTCATGCAGTGGGAACCAATCTCCTCCAGGATCATGACAGCAAGGTTCAACTCAAAAGGAAGGTCACAATCATACAATGCTACACTATGCACCTACAAATAATGCAGAGCAAGAGAAAAAGGAGGAATTCTACAGAAAACTTCAATCAACACTGGACAAGACCTCAGTTGGCGATATTGCAATTCTAACGGGCAACATAAATGCCGAACTCGGAGCGGACAACACAGGAACAGAACTAACCATGGATCGAGAAGCGCTAGGTGAGGTGACGAACGAGAATGGAGAATCGCTTGCAGAATTCTGTGCATTCAACGATTTGGTGATTGGAGGCACTGTGTTCAAGTACAAGGATATCCACAAAGCGACATGCATTTCACCAGATACCAGGACACACTAAAATTCAGATTGACTTAATCTCAATCTCAAGAAGGAGAAGGGGGAGCCTACTTGACACAAGGTCAAGAAGAGGAGCAGATGTGGGCTCAGACCACTATCTAGTGCAAGGAACCTTCCAAATCAAGTTGAAAGCTTTCAAGGAAGCTGGTGGTAGACCACAGTTCGAGTTCAACACCCGGAAACTGAAGGACAAAACTACAAAGGAAATCTTCAAGGCGTCCATCGAGGCAAAATGGGAGATATCGAGCAACATCCCTGAAGAAACCTGTGTGGATGAACACTGGAAGTCTTTGAAAGCTATGTGGAAAGAAACCTGCACAACCGTATTAGGTAGGAAGAAGAAGGTACCTGCAGATTGGGAGAAGGGCTACCTTATCAAACTCCCGAAGAAGGGAGACCTAAGTCTTTGCAAGAACTGGCGCGGAATCACTCTCCTGTCCACCCAGAGCGAGCAAAATATTAGACCGCATCATCCTAGAGAGACTAAAAGATGCTCTGGATTCAAAACTACGACGAAAACAGGCTGGCTGGATTCAAGAAGTACAAATCATGTGCTGACCAAATTTCAACGCTTCGCATCATCATAGGACAGAGTAAAGAATGGCAGTCAACTCTCTACCTTACCCCAACTTCATCGACTTTAAAAAGGCCTTCAACAGCGTCGACCGAGAAGTAATTTGCCAGGCAACTGCTCCAACACTACGGAATACTAAAAACCTTTATCAGCCTCATTCAACAACTATAAGAAGACGCCACATGCCGAGTGGTTCACAATGGGAAGCTCTGTTATGCCTTTGAAGTGAAGACAGGAGTAAAACAAGGCTGCCTGCTATCACCCATGAAATTCCTGATTGTAGTGGACTGGATCATGAAACAAACAGTGAGGAGCGAGATGATGGGGATACGCTGGCTGGACCGCGGAAAAGAACCTAGAATATTTGGATTTCGCCGATGAATTGTGTCTGATGTCGCACAAACTTAAAGATCTACAGGCGAAAACTAACAGGTTGTCAGAAGATGCAGCGAAGACGGGACTTTAAGTGAATGTAGAGAAGACAGAAGTGGTGAACATACCCAACCAACAACACCAACAAGAACAAACTTCAATCACCATGAACGGGAGAGACTTAAAGGAAGTAGCTCCTTTCACCTATCTAGGCAGCACTGTTTCAACTACAGGTGGTGGCACAGACGAGGACGTCAAAGTCGGAATCGGAGAGCAAGACAGGCGTTCATCAACCTGAAGCCAGTGTGAAGATCTTCTGCACTCAGCATGTGGAACGAGATCCGGATTTTCAACACCAACGTCAAGTCAGTGCTTCTATATAGTTCAGAGACTTGGCGCGTTACGAAAGGGATTTCCAACAAACTACAGACATTCATCAACAACTGCCTACGATGTCCTTTGTAGCTAAGATGACAAGAAAGGATAAGCAACAAGGAACTCTGCCTGGTGACGAACCAACCAAGAAGCTATCGCTCAACAAATACTTAGAAGGAAGTGGAGATGGATTGGGCGTTCGAGACTACGGTGACATGGAAGAGATCGTGCGAGGAGGAAATGAGAGATTGTGAGCTGTTGTGGAGCCAGGTTCGAAAGATTTTAGTGAACAGAGCGCACTGGAGACGTGCTACTGAAGCCCTGTTTTCCATTAGGAACCCAAGGGACGAATAAATAAATAAATACGGCTGAGACATGGCCGTTAAAAGTAGACGACATGAAACGGTTGCAGGGTTTGGATCATAGATGTCCTCGTAGCATTGCTAGCGTGCTCATAGTGGGATCACCGTGTGAGCAGTGTTGAGGTCAGACGAAAAGAAATAGGCAAGACAGGCAACTTGATTGATGGGACTGAGAAACAGACGACTGAGATAACCTGGGCGTGCACTGTGCATTCTGAGTCATCTCAGTCGACTGTATTTACACACTGAAAATCCTTTAAGAATTGCATTTTGAATCAAATGAAATTCACACCTTTTTATGAAAAGAAAAACACTTCTGATGCCACTAACATAGGTATACTTTAAATTATCACTCTGCCCGCATGCTGAATATGGTGATTAATTTTAGCAGCACTCTTGTTCATGAGAACATCAATCATTCATAGGTAGCGGAATTCGAACAGTGTAAAGAAGGAATTTTATCATGAGATTTATAATTATTAGAATCAGATAATTGGTCTGTTAGTTGATATTACTAATGTTCAACGCAGTTTCTTAAAAATGAAACCTAAACCAAAAACTGAATGAGTGTATAAAGATATCAGATAGCAGTATTCAAAATACATGATAATGAAAACAGAAAGTAAAACTTGAATATCCCAATGTTGACATTACGATATTTTTAGGATGTGCACTGTAATGTTGCCTAAATCACGTGTTACTCACCTTCCTCGTTTACCTGTTAGAATTATATGAACAGATAACAACAATGATCATAACGATTAGAGATCACAAATCATGATCCACAGAGTACTGTTTAAAAAGTGTAACCTAATAAAATAAATGGGCTGTGTCAGATTCAAACCTCCCCTGAGAATGAAATGAATGCAAAATGCTCATGATTAGTGGGAAGGACTAAGATAAACAATCATACGAAGAACGATAAGATACATGTGAAGCAAACTAGAAGAGATAAAACATACCAGGGATATAGAAAGTGAAACCAATACTCTCTAATAACAAACATACTTCAAGCGAAGGATACCTCGAATTTCATACAATTCTTCTCTTTCATAAATTTGAATTGGGCGAGGAGGACAATAGTAGCAGAATTAGCGTGCATGTATTTCGCGGATCCTCCTCAGCTGCTTTGCAACCTATAGAATATAATGTTGATGATGAATAAAATGTTATACAACGTGCTTTAATAGATCGACAAAGTCTTATACGAATTGAGATGGGAGGTTACAAAGATTTAGGATGTATAACATATTATTCATCATAAACATTATATTCTACAGGTTGAGGAGCAGCTGAGGAGAATCTACGAAATGCATGCATGCTAATTCTGCTACCATTATTCTTCTCGGTTGATTCAAATACCTCGAGTAAATGGGTAACAGAAAATCTGATCGAATTTAATCATTTTTGAAATTTCAATTCGTCAAACGAATTTTCCTAATCGATTTATTGCACTACATGAGTGGTGAGATATCATTTATTTGCTGGTATGAATTAATGCAATATGACCGTTCGTCAGCAGCAGTAGAGAAATAAAATGTCTTTTTAGACTATAATTGATTTTGGAAATATGCTCAGATATCACAAAGCTGTTTAGTCTAGAAACATTAAAAAAAACCCACTGATATTTACACTAACATAGCATCACAGATTAATTCTTCAAAATATAATGAAGTCGACAAGCTGTCCACATGTAGATTTTTCCTTCAGACAGAATCATTTATAACTGTGTTGGATAATTAAAATGGTGTGAAATCACTGATATCATTCCAATCACGAAAATATATATAGTCTGGTTATTATGAGATGAATATGACCCGAAAGAATTCTAGAACACAATTATGTCAAACTTTTTATGATAATGACATTTACAGTTGGCGGGAATGCACGATAAAATTGGCGAAGCTTGATTTTGCTCACACAATCAATTTTTGTGCACATAGAAAAATCAATCTTGAAAAGTTGGTGTTTCCGATTATCATTCGATTTTACGAAAGGAAATTATGCCATAATGGCACCAAAGTTTCAATTCATTTTTAAAATAAGTAAACTAATTACGATGAACAGAGATCAATCACCTACCAAACAATGAACGTGAGTTCGAATTCTGTGCATTCCAACGAAAATCACTTGCAAAACATCATTACGCCACCCAAAATTAAACTACTCTGAAATTTTCTTTGATACCTGTGATTCCCCGTTGCTATACAGGGGCCAGTTGCTCACTCTCTGTTGACAGGTGCCTCGACAGTGCTGAAAATTGACTACTGTATTCATCCTTGTGCCTAGCAGTGGAATCCAAGGTGCGCGTTCCCTCCCTTTTGGGATTTGTCAGCTGAATGCACATGCACTCCAGTGAATGGTGGTGTTCCTACTGAGACTCAAACCCCATCACCCATCCCTTCAAACATTAAAGCGTCATTCACTAGGTCACTGAATATTCAGGCAACCATAAAGGAACCCGTATTGCCAACATAGATCGATTGATTCAAATACAACATAACAAACGGAAGTTACAAGTACCACATCTTTGTGTCAACCCCACTTTTTCTAACGTGATTGTTCGTCATCTACACTGTGACGTTAATATAGAGTGTGTATGTTTACTATCTACTAGGTTTAGGCACACATAACGGTGACCGAGATCATTTGCATTTCCTGACATTGAGGTGGTATATGACTAATATGGTGACTGCTGTTCACAAAAGTGTCGATGAATAGGCGACTGGTGATGTGCATGTACATTTTCATCCAAAGAAAAGAATGTGAACATTATTTTACTTATAATAAATTAGTGTTATGTAATGGCGTCTTACATTCATCATAATTTAAGAGACGGTACACATGAACTTACCAATTTGACATAGTTATGTCTAAATAAGCAATTATCCACTATCATTTCCAAACTAATGAAGAAGTACTGGGTCACCTTAATAAAGCACGCTAGTATACTTCAAAGCCGTTCGCATATAATTTGTGATACGATACCTTTCTTCACTTCCGGTGGTATTCTATAAGGTGTTGGTTCCAGTACAATTTCATTTGTCTATAGCAAGCATCAATGAGATATATTTTTGCTACATGATACATGCTACATGTTTCTGCATACTATCAAATGATGGATATATCGAAGAAAAAACAAATTTTAATGTGAATACAGAGAGCATTACCGTTGAAATACTAAGTCTTTCAAAGGTTACCAACATAAACATACAATATCTAATTTCGGAAACAAGCCTAGAAAATTCAGAACAGAGCTGTTGAGGGAAATACTCATCATTAATGAATCCTTGTAATATCTATCGGTTAAGTATTTCATATATAGACCGTATGCTGGCCAGGTTTCATTAAACTTACCACAAGTATCTTCGTCTATATGACAAAATCGTTGTGCATTACTCAATAAGAAACAAAACTAGGTCAGTAAATTCTAAGTTTAAACTTACTTTTTCAGAAGATGTGAAGTTAAAACATTGTCGCCTTTTGATATGTTGTAGGACCGACTGTATGAGATATCCAAAGAGCATGAGACCAGCGGAATTTAATTTTCAGTCACGCCGGTAAACAATATACTATATGTAGCATTTTTCCTAACATAATACTCAACGTAAAAAAAATAACACGGAAAGATGTATTCACGTAGATATGAGGCGAATATATGTAACCCTTGGCATGTTAAATGAGGAGATTCGCTGATGAGGTGGCCCGAACAGCTCAGTGATAACGTATCTGACGCAGCACCCTGTGGTGTGAGTCCAAATCTTCGACAGGAAATCAGCTACGTCAAGGCTGGAGATATACCTTGTTGGTAAGAGCTAGGAAGCATGAAACCTAAATTCAGATCATCCTGGAGATTGTTTCCATTCAACTAACACTCTCACTGTTTCATGAACTAAGAATATCAAGGAAGTAAAATTGCTTTTTTCTCAAGAAAAATGTTTCGGACATTACTATACCAGTAAAACATAGGAGCAGTACATTGATTTCAACTTAGTAAATAAGTCAGTTGCCACCACTTTAAAAGTACGGTATTTCAATATACACCAAACATGTCTATAACACAAAATTGTATAACATGATTCAATTTTAAAAAACGCAAGGTAAAGTTCAAACATTTTCAGCATTGTATGACCTGCTTTTCCCTTAAGATGTTCGTCTTTATGTGATATTCTAACTCTAAACTCAATGAGAACAAGAATTACATACATAATTTACGAAAATACTAAGTGAACAGTGTCGACCAAAAATTCAAAGACATCTATCGCACTTACCTTCTAACAAGGTGACAGACAAAATCAACTTAGCAACATGTTCAGAGTTTACATAAAGATAGTATTCGAACTCAGTTCCAAGCTTACGTCAGAATTTCACTCAAGCTATTCAAGATAGCCACGCATTGATTCCATACACTTTGCTGGTAACTAGAAAATCTAAACTTCTTCATACATCTCAAACAGCGAGCAACTACAAAGACTACTTTCATTTTGCTCCAACATAATACTTTCTACCATATGAAACTCTTTCGGCCTCCATGTGTCTAACATCCCTGATAACGAAATCATCTCAGAGTTAAAGGCTTACAAAGCAACAATCTCCTTTACGTATGATTCTACGCTTTAAAAGCTCTCATAAATCCACTCAGTAAAAGTAGTTTTATGACTGAGTTAAATAGACGATGGTCTCTTATAACTTTCACCTTTAATGATCAGCACTACGCAAGTTTCCATATTCAAGAATATGTAGGTTACTACTCACAATTCACGGTTATATGTAAATTAATATCGCTAGTCAGACGTGACTCAGATTCCCATCTCAACTTCAATCATCAATGAGAGGAAAACTGTAAATGATGAATTGCATACGACAGAGAATCATTGCACAGTTAGTCAAACGTTGACACGTATTAGACAAAGAAATTCCTAACGAAGCTGATCAACACAAACTGCTTTTGTCGTTCAGACTACCATTTTTGATGATTCCAAGTTCGGTAGTCATCTGCATAGCTTTCAGATTTAAGACTTCAAACGAAGCTTGTACTTGCAGTGCAAGAGATCGCAAAGATTGATTCTACATAACCCGAAATACAAGTTGAGAGGAAGGAATAAAGAATAACCAGACACACTGGTGTATGATTTAACTCCTTACTATATCTTGATCCGAAGTGGAGAATGTCGTGCGCAAAGGAGCAATTCAAAGTCGGAATACATGCAAAATAACAAAATGTGATTAGGAGAAAGTGCTGATCATGATTGGCTTTGATTTTCTACTAACTCCTCAACTTTATTAGAAGTGTACATGCTGATATAGGTGAGAAATTGAAGTAACTCTAATGACTTCTTACACGACCACTGAATCCCTTTGACAATAAACCCCGGGTCTTTGTTTGCACTCAGAATTTCTTCTGACAGAGATAACTTACAATGGTAGTAAAAGAAAATGAATTATTGGTAGACCAGCAATAACCAAGTTTGAAGGTATGTTAAAGGAATTGGTAGGTAGATTTTATGAAAGAGAGATTACGACTCAAATGGGTGGAGGATTCAAAGTCAGGCATTCGAACTTAGTACAAATAGCTTCCGATTTACAGTTAACAGAGTTGATTGGTACTATAATTTATCGTCCCAATAAATAAGAAAAATCAAGCGAGTGGAAATAAAATAATTAATTTTGAAGCCTATTGTACATATTTCACTTTTATTCGCATAACATACATTGTTTCTCAGTATGATTCACCTGATATATATTATTAACTGTAATTTAGTTAAGAAAGTGATCTGTGACAGAAATATCTTCCTATTTTTTAACACGGTTATAACATTTTCCTCTTAGGAAGCACTTATGATAAACTTCATAAGATCAGCAGATGAATGAACCATTTTCCAGCACCAGTAATATCACTTTTGATTCGTTTTTAAGATGCATCGCATTCCAATCTGCATGAAATACATAGTATGACCAGATGATATCTATTCCAACTTAATGTACTTATAGTCTATCAGATTTATTTCAGAGAAGTGATTATCGACGTCATGCACGAGTCACTAGCAAAAACAGATTATCTGATAACTCTAAAGCCGTATTTTTAACACGACACGGTAATTCATCAGTTGAAAGGAAAACGAACATTTGAAAATAAGTATGCATTGTAACTATTACTGTGATATATACATATTCATCTGTCAAATAAGAGATTATGCAGAAAAATTGCAGACAAACTTCAGCACTCAAAGTAGTTTAACAATCAAACCGACAAGTTATCCCCTAAAAAAGAGAAATTAAAACCAGAGAAAAACTCAATATTACGATGTTTGATAAAACACCATCAGGTCACGATTATCAGAAGCAATCTCGAAATAAGACAAGTATATGAAGCATATGTATATGTAAGTAGGAAGCATAACACTAAGACTGAGTGATACCTTAAGAAAAGAGAAGTAGAAAATTTACACATCCTAAACAGTGGATAGAAAAAAGTAATGTGATTGGGAAAAGCATTGGAAACGAAAGAACTTGGGGCATTGCTTTGATTGTACTGAAAGAATAGTGGAGAATGTAGTATTCCTTTCACGTTGATTTATCTTTTTTGCATTTACGATTATGACTTCCTTTAGGTTTGATATGATGCCACTGGAGAGAAATAAGAAGAATGAGATAATATAACCAAAAGTGGTAATATGCAGACAAACAAAAAAGCAGAAATATCTTAAGCATGAAAACTGAGTTTTACTTTTGTGCCAAACAACGACAATTCTTCACCGCATTAAGAGATTTCCAATGAAAATGAGAAGGTATGGGTCGTATAAACCAACGCAATTATCTCATATGTCAATATAAAGACAAATACACTGACAAAATCTCCATATTCCTTAGTTTACCTAAACGATAACACTTCACGAAGGGTTTTCAAAATCAAGAAACAGTGATTACGGTTCCTGAGTAAAAAGCAAAAGTTAATTTTCTTCCTCTACTCGAACCACAACTGTAAGCAATAATCACATCACTTTTGGATGAACTTCGTGACTATACATCGTTTATTCTATTCGTAAGGCTTGCTGAACCACATCGCATTACTTAAGGTTGTGAAAAGTGACAGATTACCTTAAGTGGTGAAAAAATATCATGAAGGTAAGCATCACAAAAAAGTAAATTCATATCCTCGGTAGCTAAAAACCACCACTAATTTGCGCGAAAACTCGAAGAATCCCACCGCAGAGTACACCTGAGAATCAAGTTAAGTGAAGTGTGCAAACTGTAGATTCAATCCGTCCTAGTCAATTATGTAGTCTATAAAGAAGTAGAAGGAATACATAACGGTACTATGTATCGAATAGAAATCCACTTAGCACCTTTGGGCACATTAATACAGTAAACGGTGAACCACATCAATACCAATTGTGTGGGCGCTAATGGTACTAACTAGCCGCTGAAACTTCAGCAGATGGAGCTGGGTTCAAACCTGTTACCTAACGGTTGGAAATCGAGTACCAAGGCACACGAGCTACAGCTCCATAGAGGCTTTGTATGATAAGAAAATAATCTTACTATCTACATATTCTTATGTAATCAGTCTCAAAGCCTTATCTTCCAGTTACTGATTAAATCATGATTACAAATGAAAAACATTATTGAATGAAGGGCGTTATTATGGTCAAAAGTCAGTCAAATCAGTGGGGAAAAAGTACCAGACTTCTATTTTTGACAGTTCCATGCAAATTAAGTCTAACAGAACGACCACGGATCAAGCAGTGTTGAAATCGAACAGATACCCTGAGAAAAAGTGATCACAATAAATCTAAAGTAATTTAATGAATAAGCAATCGCGAAATTGTTTTGCCTACAAATGTTACGTATAGCATAGGATAAAACTTTCTTGAGATACGGAGAAAAAGTCAATATGATAGGGGTACTCAGAAACGTCACGACTGTAAACCCGAACCTGATTATCCTGCGCCTGTTCAGTATTTGTTAGGTGAACAGGATCTGATTTGGTCCAACTCAGGCCATTGCAAGTGCTAGCGTTCTGGCGCTGTGTGTTACTGGTACTGCAATCATTTGGGTTTGCCCGTTTCTTTTTTTCAGTCGGTCGAACTGTGTTCACAGACTGATTACCAGGATTTTGACATGTAGATTCCTGCATAGTACACGCCTGTTCCCTGCGTTTTCTATGCAGCTGCCAGAAAGGTCTTCGACGATCAAGGAAATCTTTGACGAACTGGGTTGTACGAGCTGTTTCACCCAAAAATGTTTGTACCATTCGTTCAACCTATATTAGATTTAAAAACCGAAAACAAGGAAGCATTTAGTTGCTATGAAAAATCGAGTACCAAAACAATGAACCACAGTTTTAGCGTGAGAGTCGATGCACATACGTACACAAAAAACCTTTACTTCATAAAATCAATGAAAATTACCTTTCAATAAACGCAGTTATAGTCAATGCTTGTGTGAAGGATACTAAAAATGAACATTTTATTTTGCGTTAGGAAAGGAATGTGGCATTTCATATATATATATATATATATATATATATATATATATATATATATATATATATATATATATATATATATATATATATATATATATATATATATATATATATATATATATATATATATATCTTTGACAGCTTATGTACTTCTGTATGAAAGTTGGTGATTTGCTAATGAATATACATGAGAAAAATAAGTGCTGAGTATGACGGACCAAAGAATCGATGTTTGCTGTTCGTCGAAACCCGTGGTTATCATGCTTCAGCCTTATTGTTTTCATTCTTTTTCCTTTTCTGTCATGTTGTTGCTTTATTATCTTACATGGCGAGTCTCTTGGTTTCGATGCACCACGGTTTCATTCTCATTGAATAATAAACGATTCACTAAGTGGATCTAAAACTTGCAGTTATTCTCACTTCACATAGTTTCACCTCAAAGAAGTTACTTATCGTCTCTATTTTGTGATGAATCATATGTATTTTGCTTCTGAGGTGTTAATTGCAAGACAGATGATTGCAACGTAGGATTAATCCTACTGATGTTTAGTTTCGCTACAATGTCCTTAAAAGTGACAGTAAAACCATGAGAATGAGCTGTCACTGTATTACTGCAGCGAGAAATTGGTCCCGTCTGTGATTAGTTTGCTTCCTGGAAACATAAAACAATTTGATCAGCAAAAACAACAATTAGAAAAAATCCTTTATGATGTAATTTCTACTAACAATGGTCAAAGTTATGATGTAGCACCAATGATATCTAGATTTGCCACTTTTACGATCCTAAGGGACTATAGCTCCTAACCACAATAAAGTTGGTTTCGACTGGAATTTCCGACAAAATCGAAAAGTGAAAGTGATTTTTAAAACAGCACGTCCAGTCGCGCTTAGCGCACAACGTAAAAATTTCTTGTTGAGTTCCAAAAGTAAGTCTCCAGTCAGTTAATATCAGCCTGGTGATACTGCATAAGGGTCAAAGTTGCCACAATTCACATCAACACACAAAGTAACAAAATGAAAGATAGAGATATTGGAGGAAATACAAGCAAAAGGTGTAGAAAGTCACAAGAGGAGAGCAAGAAGTTAAACGAATAAAGAAAAGTGATATGACGACCAAAATAAGAATAATGTGTAGATGCATCTGTTCCACTGCGATCGATTGTGAGCCCGGAGTCGCAAACCACTTATTTTTTTTGTCATATGGACGCCAACTCGGAAGCTTACACCACCTAACAAGATTCAGACCATCAGTAAGAGGCCCACGCACTAGCCATATGTTTTAGTCTGACTGACTGTGGCTCCTTCCCAGCATAAACCCACTTAGGTTAACAACATTATGCAGTGAGATAGTTGATGATTAAGCATACGTAACACGTCTTAGCTAGTTCGATGAAGGTTTGCAACCTCATCAGCCGACCCATTTCCCTCACTCAACTGACAATATTCAGATTCTTCTAAACGCTCTGAACAAACCTGGTTTTGAAATGTGTTTTGCATCTATCAAATGGAAGATAATTCTTCAGGACTGGTTTGCACTGGCTCATAGTTTATGTACCGAGAGTGAAGTGATGGAACATGTAGACTGAGTGGGGAGATTGCTTCAGTTAGAATGCGTTGGCTACAGACGAGATATCAGCTCGAATGAGGAAGGTCTGTTTAGAATTTGTCAAATTACACCACTTACAGTTGGAGTGAGATATCTGACCGACTATCAGAGGAGAAGTATCTCCTCTGCAGCACACTCTGTCATGTTATACAAGAAATGAATTGCCGTTAAAAATTAAAAAAAATGAATAAAAACAAATCACTGGACTTTGATGATGGATGTCATAATTCCACTCGAGATTGGCAGCGCCGAAAGGGGATATTAGACTTCCTTCAGGGACGCCACTTAACGGATGCAACTCACCTCAATTTTTGCTGTAGGCCTTAACAAGTCAACGGACGTCCATATACAGAGCATTCAGCAGAACCACGTCTCCACACAGCATCATTTTTAGTGTGCGACAGTTATAAGACCTATAGATGGAGTGAGTAGAATGTCGCCACAATGTCAGGAAATGCAAATGATCTCGGTCACCGTTATGTGTGCCTAAACCTAGTAGATAGTAAACATACACACTCTATATTAACGTCACAGTGTAGATGACGAACAATCACGTTAGAAAAAGTGGGGTTGACACAAAGATGTGGTACTTGTAACTTCCGTTTGTTATGTTGTATTTGAATCAATCGATCTATGTTGGCAATACGGGTTCCTTTATGGTTGCCTGAATATTCAGTGACCTAGTGAATGACGCTTTAATGTTTGAAGGGATGGGTGATGGGGTTTGAGTCTCAGTAGGAACACCACCATTCACTGGAGTGCATGTGCATTCAGCTGACGAGTCCCAAAAAGGAGGAAATGCACATCCTGGATTCCACTACTAGACACCACCGAGTAAATCATAAGATGTTGATCTAACCTATCAAGTCACTGAGTATTAATTTGAAAGTTGATGAGCGAGTAAACCATTTGGATGAGATATTGGAGAAGTTATAATACAATATCAGAAAATCTTTGTACAAACGATGGCATAGTACCAACAACACTTTTCTTTTTCTAGATCTTGAACAGACTACCACTCTATATCTACCTGTTTTTGTACAATATTGTTAACTAAGACCCAGAACAATGGAAGTTCAAGTATCAGAAAAAGACAGTATCAAATACTTTAGCTAAATGTCTTGATAATGAGCTCCATGAAATTAGGAGCGCATATCGACTTTTTCGGTTTCATAAGTCGTATTTCTAGTATAACCCTCCTAAGGTTTATAAATGTAAAGTATTTAGCTAAAAGATCAAATCTAATAAACGAAAGTACTTACTCAAAAAGGATAAAAACTGAAACACAAATAATTGTAACCACATGACTTATTTTGCAGATTGCACTTAATAAGTAATATAAGTCAGATCGTAATCTAGTAGTGCACTTACCTGTTGAGTAGTTAGAAAAACTACATATTCTGATTCACATGATGACTACAGTGCAGATTGTGAACGACACACTAATGAAGCTAATTATTAGATCAATAAACTTTCAAAATAATTTAAAAATCAATCAATATGAAAATTTAGAACAGAGATTCAAGGTAGCAACAGTTTTCTCTACAGCTTCCGATCATGAACATTTAAACAGTGATATTTCAATAAAAAATAAAGTTCTAACCACTAAGTTTACTACATAGTAAAACGAAGCACATGAGATTTAGTTTCCTACTTTATTGTATTTTTGAGGTAAATGGGGATTTTTAATTTAGAGGTAGTGTTCATCATGGACTGACATCAGTTGGGGAACCATTGAAAATCTGGGAGCACTGAACAGCTGTTTGGTCCTAATATGGGACTCCATAAGCAGTACGCGAATTGACAGATGTTGAAAATTGTGAACTACTGAAAACCGACCCAGTGACTGAATGGTAACGCGTTCGCCGTTCGATTCGTAACCGGGTCGTGGGTGCGTACTGCTGAGGAGTCCCATACTAGGACGAAACAGCTCTCCAGTGCTCCCAGATTTTCAATGGTTCCCCAGATGATGTCAGTCCATGGTGAATATTACTTCTACTTTATCGTTCCACTTCTTCATTCGTTACGATCCTAAGCAAAAATATCAACGAGATACCTCCTTTTCTAGGTTTTCACTTCAGCAGGATACGCTTCACACAATGTAAAGAACCGGCCACAACCTGCAGCTTCTTATGTTTATGCTTAGAAATACTCAAGAAATATATCTGTATTCGTTTTATGCAAGTGGACGTGATTTACTGGCACATCCTACTTGTACATATTGTTTCCCTCGAATTTTGCATCTGAATGACTTTTAAAATCGCCTTTGATCGACCACAAGGTAGGCAGGAATTTTTCTGGAAAACAACCTCAGTACATAAACCATTCTTTGTAAAGTATATCGTCTGAATAATAATGGCTTATGAAGCATTATTTCAGGGGAGAATGAAAGCAGTAGCAAAAATCAATATGCAACCTGATGAAATAAATAGGAAAGGAAATAAACTTCGGAGATTTGCATATCATCCATTTTTATATCCAAAATATAACAATCCAGTGAAAACAAAAGTCATAAAACATTTGACGATTACGATAAAACATCTTACTTCGTAAGGAGCATCTAGTGTAGCCAATAATTCAACAACCGTCGGGATATCGACCTTTTCACGCATCGGCATTGAACTAAGTCTTGACTGACACCATTGCGTTAGCCTTTTAAGTTCTTCTTCAACCGTCTGATCAGAATCGTTTTCTGAATTTGATACAACGGATGAGAATGTAGTTTCAGACGAACGAATATTTGCATTAGCAGCTGAGTGAGCCGATGAGGGATTATTCAGAACAGTTGCCTTCGTAGGTGATCGAACATTACTTGATTTAGATACCTATGAATATGTGGATGAGTTTTTAAAAGCATGAAAGGCAGTGAAACAAGACGGATATACTGAAAAGAAGTATGAACAAGAATATCTTGTGGGGAAAAACTAGCAAGTACTAAACTACCTATTTTGATTTTAAATCCTGGAAAGACTATGGAAGTAGTGTCATAGTGTTGTACTTTCATTTTCAGATAATATACCATCATTGTTACTGTCTGTATTATCCTGTCGTTGAGTGGGCCGAATTTGACCGGTTTCTAATGGAATATGAGCTCCTGTACGGATGTCTAGATACTGTCTGTTTGAGTTATATATTAATGATGGATGGATGCTTCATATCACTCACTAGGAGGCAGTTACATCCAGCTGACAAGTCCCCAATAGGAAGAAATGCGCATTCTGGATCCCACTGCTAGCCAACATCAGTCATTAAATATACTATTATGACGGTAAATGAACTACAATGCACTTTTAGTTTATACCTCGAAGTTGTTCATTTTCGTTACTAGTTTATTTCGTCTTCCTTCACAAAAGCATACAGCTTGAAAGGAAAAAAGGTATTTTCAAAAGTTGGTTATACGTAGATGTGATACCGATTAATAAGGAAGTCACGCAGTAAATTGTTGAACAATAAACAAACACGATGTGACAAATCCAGATAGTACTAACAGGGAAGATCAAGTTAACCATATTTCGAATGCTGCGAAGATTAAATATTACTCCATCACTCAGCCTTTTATACATGGAATGCAGAACAAATGAAACAACTACACAAAAAAAACAGACATATCGACTTCCTACAAACCCCTATGAGAAAAAATAGAGACTGACCAAAATCGAAATCGATACATTGCTCAGTGGAGAACAAATTAATAGGGAGAAGTGATTGTTCAAGTACGGTTTGGGTGCATTCACGTATTCACTAATTTCTACATCAACCTATGTCTTGAATTCATTCACTCGCCTCAGGATACAACTGTTCATTTCATTAAGTATACAAACGCAGTACTCATTAATAAATGAAGACTGCATAACGACAAAGTTATTTGAAAAATCAGCAGTTAAATGTGCTGCGTCATAAAGAGTAACAGTACAATGTTTGTAGGATAGAAGGTAGTAGGCTGGTTGTTACAGTAATTGCTTTAAAATCAACAGTCCCATGAAAGTGATGACTATATAGGGGAAAACAGTCTCAACAATCACACACAGCAGTTTCTTTTGACAAAGCCACTACTTACACAATCGTCAAGAGAATTATTTTTAAAATTCCAACTGAAATGACATAATCATAAACTGGAAAAAATACGCCTTCATACGTAATTACTCAGAAACAAATAATCAACAGCGTAAAATAAGACCAACCGAATTGGTGAGTGGTTTTTGGCTGTTCGCACTTGCATTATCAATAACCACAGAACTCGACGAATTCCCAGAATCAGATTCAAAACGTGCGAACCGAGCATCCGACAATTGTACACGTTCCAAATGCCCACTAGTTGGATGTTTGACCTTATGAAAAAACAACAAACGTAAACTATGCTCATGATTCGGTCATAACGAAAGGCATGGGGAACAATTCGATTTGTATAAAAACCTGAGTACATTGCTAATATGGATGACAAAAGATAATTGTCATGATTAAAATGAAGTTCAAAGAGAATTAGGGGTTACGAAAGATAAGTAAGTATAAGAGGATCGATGAACGCCAACTTTAAACGAGTAATAAAATTAGCTTCAGACTTAGGAAATAAAATATTTGAAACATCTTGCAACAGTTCAAAAGCTGTTCATGAGCTTGTGTCGTCACATTAAAACTTGAATATAAACTAAAGCAGATAATACGCCACAAACTTTCTTGCTAACCTAAAAGATTTCGTAAGCTGTAAAGTTGTACTTCCTTTACTCAACTGACAGCTGCTATCTTGGTGTGATGGCCAGGCCTTTCGTATCATAATGACCCAACGAGCTACGCTAGTTATAGCACTTGTTCCTTGAAGTCATATCATGTCAGAAAGGTTTGTTGGATAATGGTAAAATAACAGATGCCATTATATTACTGACAGATACGTTATGATGGGAATCCAAGAATGAAGTCGTACAATCAGTCGGAGGGGATGTGAAAGTAATAATGTATTTCCAAAGGATAACCAGCTGCATCATGTGGATGCTGCTTTCGTTATGGGAATCGGGTGTTAGAAAAGGTAAACCTCCAAAATAGCAAACTTCTCTTTACCCTCCAATATTCCAGAACCAGCAGTTCACATAACTCAAATGTGAATCCAACGATCTTAAGAAGGTCGTATGTGATAGACCTCAAGCAGATGCTGCGTGGGGTCTTAAACCATATAAAAATTGATTCCTCTCGTCCTTCAAGTATCTTTCAGTGATAAATTTTACGGTATGGACAGACAGGATGTACCGAACACCCGCTCGCTTTCAGCTGTAAACAAAGTCCAACCACCTATAGCCCTCCTTGGTAACCTTTATCTCATCTCTTACTTCCGAATTCTGATACCAATACTAAGCCTTATACAACTTCATGAACCATTCCTTACCAGAGGCTGGAAAGTCATGGATGTATGCATACATATAAGAGCTAAATATGGTTATTCCCTTGGCCTGGACAATGTGGTGGTGAATTCACGAAACTCATAGTATGAGCATCGAGTGATTCTGTGTTTAGCTCACGTAAACTCGATAGTATTTGCACAGCATTAAGTTCTCGAACAGTAAGCGCAGAGTCAATAACCGTCTGTGCACTGTTTGGCTGAATGCATCTTCAAGGACTCAAAGAAACTGTTACTACTCATCGACGCCTATTCGTAGTCTTCACATGCGCTCCCACTAACTATAATTCAGATAATGCAATGGACAAGTCCTACCAAAGATTTCAGTTTTACTTCATAAAACAAAACGTTTGGATAGTCATAACAGTAGTGAAGCTGAGCGATTCGGAAGGGCCTACGAAATGACAACAGTGATGGTCCCTTACAGTTTTCCTTCATTAATCACTTGTTTCTGAGCGGCACTAACTTCAAGCATAAGGAGAAATAATCTCACCTCGTATCCGCTAATATCAAACTAAAAGTGGACACAGATAGACGACATCACTATAAGTTATCGCTGAAGAGAATTGTGTCTGTTTCTGGAGCCCCTAGTTAAACTCCGATCGAGTAAGTACGTACATGTGTGTTCTTACACTACGCTGATAGCAAAAGCAAACAGCAGTAGAGCATTTATATGCTCAACTGGAAGATAAAAACGTCAAGTGTGAATTTAAAGAGATAGCTATGAAATTATCTGGACATGGTAGGAATTCTCTTGCTCAAAAAACCCGGTGTCGTGTTCAGTCTTCTGTTAAAAGAACGATAGATAGTCAGTAACCAAAAGCCAAACGTCAGCACAAGCCAGTGAGTTTTTACAACTTGATCCAAACCAGCTGATACGAGAATATTCATTCCAGCTGGCTATGATCACCATAAGAAGCGAAAGAAACTTAAACATAGATTGACTAAGAGTTTCAGCAATGATTGCGAGCAGTCACAAGTGGCAAAAGCAAAAAACAGATGGCATAAGTAAAAGCTGATACTCAACAGCTACTTCACCTTATTGAAGCTATTGACAAGAAAGCGTTGTTTAGTCAGACTATCGCTGAAAATGATTGCTCCGTGATAACCACAGGATAGACAGGTGGAACACTTTGGAGAAGAATTCCACTGGTCTACAGCCACGCTTCAGTCGCTCAATATTTGTTCCAAACCAAGAAGGGACGTAGATGTCAATACTCCGACTCTTCTCAAAGTTGAGACGGCTGTTTCAAACTTCAGACCCTAGGAAACAGGGAAACTCCAGTAAGAAGAATATAATTCAACGACAGGTAATTTTTGTAAGAGAGAAGTCTACTTGTGATGATCATAGAGGAATCAATTAATCTCACATTGTATCATTGAGGTCAGCGGTTATGACACTTAACTGCGGCTCAAAAAATTAGACAGACTTCACACGTGGACGAGAAATCATTCATACAATCTCCACCATTCGTCACACTATGTCCCACACAAGCATACTTACCCGCAACCGACACTCACCATATTTCGGACCTGAAAGTGGCACTCAACTCCATAAACCATGAGCTGCTGTGACAATGTCTCACTGACTGTGAAACCAGTACCCAGCAAGTATGCGACGCTAACCAAAGACCTCTCTACTCAAACTCACGCAACTCTCAACGGCTGGCTTATGGGGAGTGGTCATATGAATTGACAAAAAATAGTGGTTACTGTCAGAGAGGCACACTATCACCCTTCCTGTCCAACTTCGTTATACACGCATCAATTAACATAACACTACCCGACCGATAGCTGCTACCATGACGTGGTAGTCGGGCTTGCATATCACAATGACCAAACGATCTATCCTGGTGGAACACTTGTTCCCTCGAGGTCCTACCATGCCTGAAAAGTCTGTTGGACAGTGATCCGACGAAAAGCAGTTACGATTGTGGTGTAAATTACAACAGTGTGATGGGGGTCTGAGGGCGAAACCGTACAGCTGCTAGTTGGATGGGGTGTGACGGCAGTAAGATGTTTCCTTTGAATGACCAGCAGTCCCATGCTGATGCTGCTTTCTCAGTGGGACGGGAGATTAGAAAAGGCCGGCCTCAAAACCAACATACTCCACCACACCCCACGGTCTGCCGTTTCTTTAAACTGCTATCCACCTCCCCCATTATTACCTTCTAATATTCCTCCATGTCTCTCAATTAACAATACTACATCATCTTCAATTTCTTCTAACTCTGTAGCCTTCCATAACGATCTGAGTCCACAGAACAGCATCCCTGGTCTCTTCAAACCACGCTCCGAATTACATATTGCAGCCTTCAATGTCCGCACCCCCCCCCACCCAATTGGTCAACAGGCTTCATTGATCAAGACTCTAGCAAATCGGGCCATGGATATGTGCTGTGTTTGTGAGACCCAAGTGGGTTATTCACCTGACCTCTCCCGACCAATCTAGTGAATCCAACAAAATTCACCCTCCGAGTTTCTGGAGATTCGATAGCTAGCTCTCGTGGTCTTGCAGGTGTAGGCATAGCATTAAGCACTAGGACAGAAAACTCACTACTACACTGGATCCCGGTTGATAGTCGCCTCTGCGCTATCCGACTGAACGGCACAGTGAGAACTAAGAAAAACAGGGAAACTCACCATTGTCTCTTTGTAATCTCTGCTTACGCACCCACTGACTGCAGCTCGAATGTAATGAAGGACGAGTTCTACCGGAAACTGTCTAGCCTCCTCTCGAAAGCCAAACGTTCGGACGTGGTGGTTGTTGCAGGTGACTTCAACGCACAGGTGGGTAGACTGAGTGAGGCAGAAAGGCACTTAGTGGCACTTTCGGAATCCCAGCTGAATGTACAGATAACGGTGATCGCCTACTAAAACTGTGCTCAGATAACCGACTATTTTCAGCTAGCACTAATTTCAGACATAAAGAAAGACACTGTCTAACGTGGAGTCCACCGAGCTCAATACAGCGATGGACACATAGACCATATTGCTATTAGTCGTCGCTGGAGAGGATCGGTGTGAGACTGCCGCTCCTTCTGGAGTACATGCTTGGATAGCGACCACGCGTTGGTCCGAGTGCATATATGCCTGCGTCTCAATGGACGTAGGAAAAATCTGGCAACAAAACCACTACGAGTGCTGCTGGACAACGAAAACACCAAAGCCGCGTCCAGTGAGAGGTTGGCTATGCAGTTATCGAAACAAAAGACTGTCTCTCATCCAGAAGAAGCTTGGTGCCATCTCCAGTCTGCTGTAAAGGCAGCGTTGAAGACTGTAGCCAACTCCGAATGAGTGGCTAGAAAGAGCCAGTGGATATCATCAGCTTCTTCCGAACTAATGGATGCACGTGAAAACATCCATGCAGGCTCTGAGTACAATGAAGAGCGAGCACAACTTAAAAGTAGATTGAGAAAAAGTCTACACAACGACCACGAACAGTGGTGGGTAGCGAAGGCTAAAGAGATGGAAAAGGCGGTGGAGATTGGTAACAGTAGACAGTCATTTAGACTTACCAAGGAAACTGGGGGAAAAGGTCGACTGCGGTTAGTCAGACTATAGCGGAGAAAGACGGGTCTGCGATTCACTGGCAGAAGAGACGACTGGACCGATGGACAGAACACTTCGAGGAACAGGTTAACTGGCCTCCAGCCACCATTGCGCTGCCCACTATCCAGTCGGATCCTGAATGAGACATTGAGATAGGCCCTCCAACATCTGCAGACGTCGAGAAAGCGCTAGATAACCTGAAACGAGGAAGAGTAGCAGGACTAGATGGACTAACTCCTGAGGTATACAACGATGGTGGTAGAGTGCTCTTAGTCAGGTTAACCGAAGTATTAACTAGTGCATGGGAATCAAATATGATATCCTCTGACTGGTCTAAATCACTGATTATCCCAGTCCCGAAGAAAGACAAGAAGTCCTCTTGTGATAACCACAAAGGAATCAGCCTGACAAACATACTATCTATGATTCTGGGTTCAATGATTCTTCGACGACTGAGTGGAACTACGGAAGAGCAAGCTCGAGAAAATCAGGAAGGTAGGCTTTAGACCCGACCGTGGGTGTATCAACTGAATATTCACACTGCGCCAGGCTCTGGAACACAGACACGCTAACTGACACCCAACTATAGCTGTATTTCTCAACCTGAAGGTTCATTTTCGATTCCGTTACTCGAGAAGTCTTATGGCAATGTCTCTCACTAAAAGGCGTGTCGAGTAAGTACATCACCTTATTGAAGGCTCTCTACTCGAACACTTGTAGGCATGTTACAGCCTATGGTAAGATATCCAGGGGGCTGTATTCGTCAGGTGGTGTCCGTCAAGGGTGTTTACTCTCTCCACTCTTATTCAATTTCATCAAAGATATTTTTACGCAGGTCTCCCTCTCGTCACCTGACTATGCAAACTGACCTAATCACAGGAGAATTCTACCTAGACTTAGAATAAGCAGACGACATAGTCCTGTTAGGTGAAGACGCTGACGAGGTGCAGAATCTTGTGAACACTTTGAGTAGCAATTCGAGAATGGGATGCGGATCTCACCACCCAAATGCAAATTGTTGCTCCAGGATTGGTCTTCAACGGTGCCACGGCCAACAATAGAGTGTGTCGACCACTTCACTTACCTGGGAAGTAGGATCAGCCCTACCCTGGTGGTTCAGTGGCCGATGAAATCTCTTCAGGGATACAAAGGGCTCGAATGGCTTTTGCCAATTTACTTCACCTATGGCACCGCCATGATATCCGATTGTCTATTAAGGGTCGCATGTACTGCACAGAACTCCGGTCTATTCTTCTATATGCTTGTGAAACATGGCCACTGAAGTTGAAAGACATGAGAAGGCTTCAGGTGTTTGACCACCACTGCCTTCATAGTATAGGGCGTATTCGTGGTGTCACCACGTGAGTAACGCAGAAGTCAGATGTAGAGTTTTAGGGAGTAGAGGTAAATCAGTTGACGAGGTTATGAACTTTCATCGACTGAGATGGTTGTGACACGTACTACGCATGCCTAGTAGCCGATTGCCTCGGCATACAATGTTGGCTAAAGTAGGCCCAGGGTGGAAAAAGGCGTGAGGCGGTCAGACCAAAACATGGCACCAATGTATGAAGTCTTTGACTGTTGGTTTCAGCCATGTGGGGCGATGCAGACTAGGTGGTTGTGGTCCGGGACAAGAGAAACCAGTGGTTGGAGGCTCTAGGTGATCACATGGCTCAGAACTGATATCAGTGGCACAGATGTATACATACATTATCCTCATATTAACGATGCTATACGAATCTCACCGTCATTCATTCTTTCCTTCTCTCTTTTCGTACTTTATATTTCTTTTGACTAAATATTTTCATCTGCATCTTGCACTTCACTGCTTTTTTACTTGATTTACTGATATGAGATGTGGTAACTCGGACCGTTATGCAGTAACGGCTGATACTATGTTGATTTGGATGGATGAATAACATAACTCTATGTATCTCCAAATTCACACAGATTGATCTATTCCCTAGATGGCAGCTGGTTGACTTGCAGTACTCAAGTGAAATTGTCCTGCTACACGAAAACCTTCACAAAATCTAGGGTCTTCTCAATGACATAAACAGAAATCTGACCATCTTTGGCATGTGTTTCACTGGCACCTGTCAAATATAAGATGATGCTTCAGGACTCCTCTACATCTACTCCCAGTTTAATGACACCGAGTGAAGAGGTGGAATGCATTGACTACTTCACTTACTTGGAGAGTTGCATCAGCATAAACGGGTTGGTTGCTGACGGATACAAAAAAAGATTGTTGAGTACTTGCCAACTTGTGTCATCTCTGGAGGTGATGGATGAGATATACCACCACCTATTAAATAACGAGTATATTGCACTTCAGCCTGTTCTGTCCTGTTATACGGATGTGAGGTATGGCCTGTGAAATTAGATATGAAGTGATAACACGTTTTAGACCGCAGATTGCTTCGCAGAAATAGAGAGGTTAGGCGAAGGATATTAAGTAGGGAATTTAAGTTAGCCGATAGGGATATGAACATTCACCAACGAACATAGCTTGAAAATGTGTTGCGTACGCCGAGCTATCATTTACCTTGATGTTGAATGTAACATGAATTAAGATTGGGCTGCAAGAAGACTCATAATGACCAGACTACGATGTAGCATTAGTTGATTGTTGTTCTCAGTCGCATAAGGAGGTGTAAACATTCTGGATGGGGTCTTCGAGACAATAAAATCCCGTGGTCAGAAACCCTTGTTGACATATTTGAAAATCGATCATAATGGTGCAGATGTATTCAGTCTTTGACATCTTCGAAAGCTCGGAGATTTTCACTAGCTTACACTTTTTAATTCCTTCTCTTGACATATCTTTTGTTTTCATTGATACCCGCGTTTTCTTTATATGCCGCTATGAAGTGTAGCAACTTGGACCGATGCACTTGTTTGCGAGGTTTTACAGTGACTTTTACTGTCTGTCTGTAAATTCTGTACAATTATGACAACATAATCATTCGTGGCTTAGACAATGACAGTAAAATGTGACTATGATTATGTTACAGCAATAAATAGTATATCCTATGCACGACATCTAAAAATAATATTCGCAATAAGTGACTGAGAAACTGCAACGTTTGGAACATTAACCGTTGAAAAATATATCTCTTAAAACTACTTTGACATGAAATCTAAGAGTTAATGATTCTCGGTTGGAATGATAGTTTTATGTGACGTCATTACAGAAGTGTTCAAAGACACAACACGTACGCAAATCAATCGCTTTATGTAAAAGCAGAGGTCGCATGACAAACTAACACAAATGTAGTAAAAATCACTAACAATAAACTTCATTGAGTTTAATTTACTTCAATACATATCTTTTTGTCGCTATAGGTCATTCGATTAAACACTTACTTTCAAACTGGTGGGTCACGATATAAACACTGCACTATATTTCAAAGTTTGAATAACTAAGTAGCATAATTCACTCTCTCACAACAAATAGGGCCTATAGCTTGTTTTTTGTAGCTGAATGATTATTTATGAATAAGGAATAAATAAAGTACATGAATAAATGTTTCACAAACCTTAGTTTTGCTCTGGTTTGTGGATCCCGTTAGGGATAGATTATTTACATTCTGTCTCACTTCTACACTACGTGCAGAAGCACTAGAACAAAAGCCAGTGTTTGTTGGTGTTCGACCATTTTGCTGACTTCGACCGCATCCGTCAAGTGAACTTAATTGATCAAACGACATAATTTCAGACGAAGCTGAGTCCAACTGGTTTTTAGATTTAGCTTTTGTCGATCGGGACTAGCTGATGGTTTAGAAACTGACGGTTGAGATTTGTTTAGATTGTTTGAACGATGAGAATGCCCACTTTGATTGCCATTAGGTGAACTATCTGACATGTTCGTACAATTTTTCGCAAACACTATTTCACTAGATGTCTTGTTCAGTGAATTGAATCGCCTATATAAAGGAGTTAGGTGATATCAAATGAGCAGAAGAAATAAATCACACGACGGAAAAGACTATGTGGCATTAAAATCACTAAAAAATATTCACCACCACTGGAAAAGTGAATTTACACACAGCAATTGTAAAAAGACAAATAAAAGGATTGAACAGTTTTCCTCTTCATTTGCATTTATATAACTGGTCATAAATAGTTCACTTAGAACGATATAATTTTAGAGGGTTAAACAATCTTCGACATAACTATTACGTCTCATAGAATGCCCCAAAGTCCTTACTTGCAAGGATCTGTGAGTCCTCCCTATATATGTGTCACCACACATACTTGAATTGGTAGATCCAATGGGACGTGACACTGTCATTCATATGCTGTAAGGGTTTGGGAGAGTATACAAGCTTGGTGGTTTCTACTAGTCGGATCCTAGATGAATAATGTTTTTCTAACAGAAGTTTTAAGTCTGCTTAAGGATTGCACTATGAGAGTCACCTTTGTATGTAAGACTGGGGAAGACATCTTTCTTCGGAACAAAGTGAAGAGAAGGTTTTAGCGCTCTGGATACTTTGTGTTGGCCAATAAATGTTAATGGATAGCTATTTTCTAATAGTGTTTCAGTCAATGTTTTTCTCTCGTCTTCCAGAATACCATCTGCGCGTATTCGTTGAATTCTATTGAAGAAGCACATAACTAACGCTCGCTTGTACTGAACAAGACAAAAGCTTTTGCCAAATAGTAGTGAAATTTTAATAAGTAAACAAAACACATTTGCCCTACGGTTAATTTAATTAGATTTTTTCGCATCTACTGCAGTCAAATAAGTGCGTGATAAACACATTGATAATAGGTAGTAATAAATAATAGTAAATGATCTAAAATTGGCCTTAAATTTGAATTGTAAGTCCCTATTTAAATGACCCAGAAGCTGTCTTCCGAGCCTCAACTTTCAATGTCACATTTATAAATCTACCAAAAGAAAAAACTTACGAAGTAATGTTTACCAGACGATATCGTTTTTATAATCATACTTAAGATTAACTTATCCGGCAGCTGATAAACACAAAATCAGTTAAACTAGAAAATTCATGCACATATTATTAATAAATGCACTCAGCAACCGTTCGCACTTTGGTGCAATCGGAAATGAGCCACAACCATTATATGAGGACTGATGATACTACTACCAGTTTGCCCAGATCCTGATATGTGGAGCGGTGTTCAAACCGGTGACCCACGGATTGGAAGTAAGCTCCCGAAACCAATGAGCCACAACTCTACACAAGTATTACGTATTGTGAAAAGAGAATAAATACACCTAACGACATTCTACTGAATTTAAGTGTGAAAAGGTTTGATTACTCACCCATCACCACCATGAGATGGATTTCGATTTGCTGACGAACCAAGACAAGGCCTCTGTGTTTGTGATTCCTGACGCCGTTCACTTATAGCACAAGTTCCTGAAGTATGCAGACTACATGAATTAGGACCACAATCTTCGTCGAAACACTCATCTTTTTTGGAAGAGATTGGACCAACGTTGGAACAGTTACTTGTTGTTGTATTACCGTTCCCCAGCCCAACACCCTATGAAAGTGCGAAATACTAGAGTAAGATTAAGCTATGAAAGGCATTTGGTGCATAATAATAAATTTCTTCGAAAACAAGTTCCCAGTCTTTTTAAATGTTAGAACTGACTAGGATTTGACGCTCTTCATTACTTAATGATCAGTGAAAAGCCTATATAAATTATCAGACTGGATATTACTTAAAATTTCAGAATTAACAAAATACAGCTCTCATTTCTTTTACAAAAACAACTTATTATAATAACAGAAATCATAGAGATATCTGCTTCGTAGATTTTGCTTATGTTGTGCAAGCAGTGAGACTTTAAATCTATTAAAAGTAATCAATACTTAAGTTTCATGTCTAAGAAATACGAGAAGTGCACAGTAATACAACTCAAAAAAGCTATGATATTTCTAGATATAAAATAAACACATGATTACAAAATATGTTATTGTCTGTCACAGGTTTATGGCTATATAAAAAGAAACACGTGAAAACTCAGAATTTGGCAGAAAATAAATGGAATACAGCTTCAATGCTTAATAATTTGTAAAGCATCTGGAAAAAGAAAAGAAATAGAAAGAACACAAAATTATCATCCGAAAATACAACTTCCTACCCGAGTCATCAGAAATTGCGCTAGAGCTAATGCCTGAGCAGGTTGCATGGGAGTTTGATCCGGACTATGCGATCCAGCTAAAGCTGCAAGTTGGGCTGCTAACTGTGCCGTTTCAGCTAGTTGTTGCATAGGCGTAGTAGTCTGGTTTGAAGAAGGTGGATTCAGATTTAGGTACTGGGTTAAAATAGACCAAAAACCTGGAGACAGAAATGAGCTAGCTGTTGCAGTGAGGTCTTCCATGGTAGTTCCATTTTCAGTCTGAGGTCTGGAAGGGAATTGAAAGTTAAAGGATGGGAAAGACTGATTCAGTGAAATTAATGAGGCTAAGTTCATGAAATTTGAGACTGAAGTAACTGGTTGCTTCTGCTGGTGTAGATTACTGGAGTTGTCTAGTATAGACTTAAAATCTGCTTCCGTAGAATCACCAAGTCTTAAATTACTGATCGAACTGTTTAACAAGGATATTGGCGCACTCACTGATACTGATATGTCACTAAGACCATACAAAGGATTCTTGGGTCTCATAATGTGTAAACTCTCTTCAGTAACGTGACATGAAGATACCGATGTTCCGGTAGCATTGGTTGTAGCATTAGAAGTCTGGAAAGAAACAAGGGCGGCATTCTTTAAGCAATCAGAATTCAAGTTGTTTCATAAGCATGAATACAAAGCAAAAGCACAAAATAAATTACACTATCTAACCAAGGCAGTTTTTATTACCAGTAAACGATTGCTTCGAAGTTACAGTACTATCCTTTTTCACTTTGGAAGTCTACGCCAACACATCTACTGGGCTGTCGAGTGAAAACTCAGGCAGAAACAATATTTGACTGGAAAAAATCCTTTTACCAATTTGTTTTCTTATTCGAAGTCGTGAGTATCAAAATTGAATTACAGGCAGATCCATACATTAAAAACATTCAGAGTTAATGATGCATTATTCTCTGAGATTAAGCACCTAGTTTGTGGAAAGAATTCCAACTTTCCACTATTCACGAATTTCAAATTAGATTTGTTTATTTGACTAATAACACACAGTGATATAAGATTATTTACTTGATGACGTTTCGAGCATAAATTATCGCTCATAATCATATCAATAGAATACAACTTTCGACATTTGTTTTTTTAGTTATGTTCCCTCATATGATTTGTTTTTATCGGTGGCAAAATGTTTTTTCTATTCACGAATTTCAAGACAGATGCATTCCCGCAAGTAACATTATCCTCGGAATTTTTCATTTTCACCAATACTAACGGAGGTCCATACTTGCACTTGGAGTACGTAGATGGCGTAACCGATACGAAAAAAAATTATCGCTATTCAAAACTCCTTTCTCGTAGCCTAAAATGAAACCTCTATTTAAGTCTAATCTACATCAATATCAGTATGACAACGTGGAGTAAACGCAGTTGGTCATATCAACAATTTGGAGTCACACCTACAAAGGAAGGTTAGCAGTTAACGATGCAGATGCAAACGTATGCTCTAACTCTTGTCGACTTAACTCATCAGCTGCAGTGAAAAAAACATCCAAGTCCCTATTGAAAGCAAAGTGTACTGCGTTCTACATTACATGTACACGAAACGTGGTTTCAGAAAAGGAATATAGGAAAGTCAGAGACCTCTGATCATCATTAACTGCGTTATACCCCTCGTGTAGACAATGATGTTACACACACAGAACTGCCCAAATGAGGTAAGTCACTTGGTAAATTACTGAACCTTTATGGTCAGGAGTTAAGGTACATTGTGTAAATAGTTTATCACCTACTAGAAAACACTTGTAGCTGGCGTAAGACAGAATCAGTCTAAAGATAAAGAAAGAAAGAAAAGAATGTTTAGGGATCGTATGAAAAAAAGTGACAACCTAACAAGAGTTTTCATATAAAATACAACCAACTGTTTAACTTTCTAACCACTATCCAACATCAATACGGGGAAGAAAAAACCTGTTAACATCTTAAGAATATAGCGACCTCGCTCAAATTGACATCCGAATGGCTTATCCAACAGATGCTAAGTTAGCGGAATTCAGAAATCATGTACATGATCATCTGACACATTGTGAACCACTCTTAAGGAAATGATGAACGATAAGAAACTAACCAAAGTGAGTAATAAATGGAGTCGGAGTCTGAAGTCGCCCAGGTAACTTATTTAAACCTCGAGGAAGAAAAAGTAGGTAACATCTTAAACCAAATTGCGTCTTCACCTTAATTTATATACACATGATTAAAAAAGAAAGTCTAAGTTCAAGTTAACGCTGATTAAAAAAAGTGATATGAGAGGTCAGAAAGATATGATTTCGTTGGAAGTCATACATTCAAAGAATTCAAAGAAACAGTGTCCGTCACAATATTTTCAACAATTGCGTGTGTACGATCTCCATTTAAAGTACCGTAAGCATTGAATGACCGGGAAAAAACTTACGGGAAAATCTGAAAGCTGTTGATAAACGCGGCGCTGTGATTCAGATAACAAGATACGACTGTCATCAACTGAGTTGGCTCCGATGATTCTTGGGTTGATCATATTAACTTCCGCATGATTGTGACTGTTTGAATTACCACTTGATGTCAAATTTATAGAGGAATTATCCAAACTTTCAACAGTGAGTTTATTCGAGCCAGCAGTATTAGACAATGCCAACATTGTTAGGTTGATTCCTCCATGAATAGGAGGTATCCGTGGGCCAGGAACAAATGGAACACGTTCAAACAGTTGTGTATAGCTAGCTAGATAAGACATAGCAGAATAACCAATATTTATTTTTTGAATGCTCAGTTCGATTAAATAAGCTGTGAAATTTTCATCAGTTAGCACGCCAGTGAATACAGTCAATCTTTCAAAATACATACTGACACTCGTAAGTATAAGTCAAGAAACTAGTAAATGAGGCTTTTTAGCAAAAGACCCCACCAACTTCATATGTGGCAAATAATGAATAGCAAGAAGACAAAAAAATGAAGTCTGTCTTACCTAGAGTAGAAAATGTGTCATCGCATTTACGTCGAATACGAAGATACGGAGTGAAATAAATCCCAGCCATAAGCCATTCATTCATTTGAGCATCGCTAAAACTGCCTTGTGTCCTACCTTGAGGATCTTCATATAGCCACATATGTTCATCAGGTTGATCAGACCCATCAGGCCTGAGGAAGCCTCTTTCTTCATCTAATATATTACAAGGATTTTGAATTTTGACAGTAGACTGAAAAGTAAAATCAAATTGAAGTGAATGACAGACCACTTTTAGAGGGGTAGATATTAGAAACTATCGATTTTCTGCTAGCACTGACAAACACATACGTTAATGCGAAACAGTGAAAAAAATGCAACAGGTTAAATTTCAAGCTCTCACAGAACAATACAAAGAAATGGATACAAAAAGAATGACAATGGAGTAGACAAAAGCGTATGCGAGGAGATATACATAGACGAGAAAGAATGAATGGATAAAAATTCATAAAAATATTTAAAATTTTTTAAACATGAAAAAGAGAGTGTATATCTCCACGAATGCAACCTATTTTGAACCATATCTCATTGTCTTCAGTCACTGATTCAAAACATTTCGACTACCACAGACAATAGTCTACACTTCTAGACACGGATTAGAGCAAAAATCGGGAACTTCATGCACATGCCGTTACGATCTAACGCTATAGATAACGACGCAACGCTCCGAGACGAATGCGATTAACGATAGAACAATGACTTCTCAACCCGATATTCAGCTGACGCCAGAAGAAGATGAAACCGAGAATTTATTCACTCCAACCGAATTCTAATAAGTGAAAATTCAGTCGTTTATACATCCTTAGATGGCCTTGGTCAGAGAAAACAGAATAGCATATTCAAAGTGCAAAATGGACCGATCAGCGTCCAGCATTCTAAACTGCGGTAAAAATAAGAAACATAACGTGCCGCAAAAACGGAGCGAAAATAAGGCTAACACGTTACAGTGATAATATAAAAATATCATAAGTTAGTTATCTTAGGGATTGGCCATCCCTAACATCTCCCCCCTTGTAAGAAAAAAAATTAAGTTTTTACTTGGGATCCAGCTGGAACCGAACTGTCCGGTTTCTGCACCGATCTGACCAATGTCAGGGTAGTAGTTATTTGTTTACTGGAGGTTCTGAGGGTTCCTGGGCATCATCTGTGCGTGGTACCGCGAACGTATCCGGTAGGATTTCTAGTGAGGTGCCGTTGGGTTTTGTTTCTTCGACTAGTTGTACTCGGTATCGCAGCTGATTTTTATGTCTTACCCAAGTTTCTGTTCCCACTACGACATCATATAACACGCAGCTGCGTCTGCTGATAATTACTCCTTGAATCCATTTTTTGTCCCGGTCTGTAGTCTGTCTGGCAAATACTGGCGTTTCGATCTGCAAATACTTTTGACCTGCTGGTAACCTTTGTTGGCTGTTCTTTTGGAATCAGATCATCATGGGTCGTACGTAACTTCCTCCCCATCAGTGATCCTGATAGACTCTGGTGATCTGGGAGTGAGTCGTTTGCTGTTGTTCGGTACATAAGTAGGAAGTTTTGAAGTATATCCCCTGTGTTTTCAGTAGAGCTCTTTTGAATGTATCGATGAAACGCTCCGCTTGTCCATTGGACTGAGGGTGGTATGGTGGTGATAGAATATATTGTATGGTACGTCGACGACAGAAGTCTTTAAATTCCGTAGAGATAAACTGAGGGCTGTTGTCAGAGACGATAGTTTCTGGAAAGCCATGGCAACAGAAGATATTGGAGAGGGCTTTTAACATTTTTGTGGTATTCGGCGGATTGGTCAGTACGATTTCTGGCCATTTTGAGTAGACGTTTACCAAAATAAGGTAATGATTTCCATCAGTCGGTTCGGCAAAATCGACATGAACTTTCGACCATGGGCGTTCGGGCTCTGGCCAGGGCACGGGTGATGGTCATGGAGGATGCTTGGCGGCTTGTTCACATTCTGAACACCGGTTGACGTAGTCTCGAATTTATTAATGCATCCGTGGCCAATACACGTAGCTGAGAGTGACTGGTTTCATGCATTCGATACCAGGGTGACTCAAATGAAACTGATTTAGGATTTGGTCACGAAGAGATGTAGGGACTATGACCCGGTTTCCAAACATGAGCGAATTGTTGACAATACACAGGGAGTTTCGGCGATGATGTAGCTGTTGGAGATAACCTGTGAACGTTTCTTTCGGCCATCGGGTGAGAACAAACTGGATCGCACGCTGTAGTGTGTTGTCCTTGCGTGTAGCCATCTGGATATCGTCTGCGGTGACTGGAAGCGCTCTGATGGCTGTGGTTAAGTCAAAAGCTGCGAAATCTTTTGTTGAAACTGCTGCAATAACTTTTTCTTCGTTGGTCGTAGGATATTCGCTTATAAGATGGGACAAGGCGTCGGCTTGGCCAGACTCTTGGGTGCGTCGGGGTTGAATGTAAAAATCATATCCTAGTAACGTTAGGCCCATCGTTGTAGACAATTTGCAAAGTGAACCGGAACACCAGATTTTGAAGCAAAAACAGCCAGCAGCGGTTTATGGTCTGTAAGTAGAGTGAATTTGCGGCCATATACCAGCTTATGGAAACGATGGACGACGAAAACAATGGCCAGGGCTTCTTTCTCAAATTGACTATATTTCCGCTCTGGAACAGACAGCGTTTGAGAAGCGTGCATGATGGCCTTCTCTTTACCATCTGGGAAGACATGTAGGATTACAGCCCCAACTCCATGTGACAAGGCATCTGCGGCTACAACGATTGGCAACCGTGGGTCATAGTGGGTCAGCAAAAGGTCGGATGATAACATAGACTTCAGCTGACGAAAGGCTGCTCCACATTCTTTGGTCCACTGCCACGGAGCGTCTTTACCCAGGAGGTGATTTAACGGCGTCTTCACAGCAAGCAGTGAGGGTAAGAATGCTGAATAATACGTAACCAGTCCCAAAAATGATCGTAGGGAGGGAATATCAGTTGGTTCTGGCGTTTGCTGTATGGCGCGAATATTTTCGGGGTCTGATCGGCGACCGGAAGCATCAAAAATAAATCCCAGATATTTGACTGAATGTAGGCTGAACTGACATTTTTCGAGACGAAGACGGAACGCGTTATCTTTCACTCGTTTCAGCACCTGATCCAATCGGTTTTGTAGCTGTTCTGCGGAGGCCACAACAATGAAAATATCATCCAAATAGGCAGCTACCCCGGGTATACCGGATAATATGGTGTCTAGTATTTGTTGGAAAATTGCTGGAGCTGTTTTAATTCCAAATGGGAGGCGGTTATACGGGTATAATCCACGATGTGTGTTAATTGTTAATAATTCTCGGCCAGGTCAATTTTAGCGAAGCATATACCGCCGTTGAGGACAGTAAAAATACCCTCCGGTGCTGGAAGTGGATAGTGATGACGTTCCAGTGCTGCATTAAGTCCCGTAGAAAAATCTGCACATATGCGAATAGAGCCATTTGGCTTTCTGACAACCACATTAGGAGCCGCCCAGAGTACGAAACTGGTGTGAGAACACTTTTTTCAGACGGGAGATTCCTGCGTCGATTTGTGGTAATGATGCATAAGGCACGGGTCTTTTGGGCTGGAAAACAGGTTTGGCGTCGTCTTGAAGGCGGAGGAAAGCTTGAGATACTGTGCAACGACTGAGACTAGGTTTGAATACATTTCGAAAACGTTGGCTAATATCAGCGATTGTTAGCGGATGCTTGACCTGACTGCAAACGGCACATAGAGGCATATCCGAGAGACCAAGCTTTTCCAACCAATCGAGACCCTGGAGGTTTAAATCAGCGTCAGATAGGTAACACCCCATTTATCGAAATATCGTGGAAACATACGGTACATGATAACTGACCTGTTAGTGGTAATCGGCCACCACATGCGCTAATAGCAGTTCGTAAAGTCTTCTGGAAAAAAGGTAGGGTAATCTTCCACCATAGCTTCTTGGAAACAATCATAATATCGGAAGCTGTGTCGATTTGTAGTCGTACGGAATGGTTATTTATCTGGACGCTGATATACTTTCTTCGTGCTGGTGCATGTGCTTGAACAGTAGCAGTAAGACTAAGAGATTTGCCGACGGGTAGAGACTTCGATCTTCGACGGTGACTGGATGGTGACCTACCTGTTCTGTATGATGGGGGCTGCTTGCAAAATCTGTCCTTGTGACCCGCAGTATTACAATCTCTGCATTTATTCTGCTTATAAGGGCAAGATTTAAAGAAATGCCATACGCCACAATGCCAGCAGGGGGACGGAGGGGTCTTCGTGTTTCTTTTGGTATTGTTTGAGCTGTTAGGATGACGAAACGGAGACGAGAAACCAGGGGTCTTTTGGTCAGAAAAGGGTGCAGAGGAATTAGATGTCTGGCGAACCGCAAGCACTTCATGATCACCCTGGAGTCCGGATTGGACTAAACTTGTATCCCGTTGCAGGTTCACATATCATTGATATTCAGTGTTGACTCTTGTTCCAACCGCTTTAGCAGTCTCATTCTAATATCTGCGAACTTGAGCGATGTAAGGCTGCATATGAGTATCAACGATTCGAATTGGTCATCGGTGATGGACTTCAGAATGAATTTTTCGCATTCGCGATTAACAATACCAACATGAGTGAGGAAATCATCATTCTCGTTCATGACCAGTTTAAGACAAGGATATATGGCATTGAAAAGAGACAAATGATCACCGAAATGTTGTCTTAGGGTTTGCATCATGGATCATGAATCATGTATGAATCATCTTGACCAGCAAAATCAACGCTGAAGTGGTCTTCATATCTTCGGAACCAAGTATCGAAAGTCACATAAGCATCAGGATCATAGTGAAGTTGTGATACTGGTTGCAATTCCGTCGACTGAAGAAGCTGATATAGCAGGCGTAGGATTCGATGATTCCGGTGCAGAAATTCTGGAATGAGTTAATAACTCGGTAATATTCATATATTGTTCGAGAAATTTATCCAACTTCGAAGACTCCATCTTTGATCAAATTCCAGTCGCCACTATTACCATCTAACGCTATAGATAACGACGCAACGCTCCGAGACGAATGCGATTAACGATAGAACAATGACTTCTCAACCCGATATTCAGCTGACGCCAGAAGAAGATGAAACCGAGAATTTATTCACTCCAACCGAATTCTAATAAGTGAAAATTCAGTCGTTTATACATCCTTAGATGGCCTTGGTCAGAGAAAACAGAATAGCATATTCAAAGTGCAAAATGGACCGATCAGCGTCCAGCATTCTAAACTGCGGTAAAAATAAGAAACATAACGTGCCGCAAAAACGGAGCGAAAATAAGGCTAACACGTTACAGTGATAATATAAAAATATCATAAGTTAGTTATCTTAGGGATTGGCCAGCCTTAACACATGCCAGTTAAGCCTTGGGTTTCCTTAAAAGCGTGACATCCGTCAACAAACTTCAAAGGTACGGTATGCGTTGACTAAATACTGGACGATTATTTAGAACAGCAGTCAGTGAATGCAAAAGTCGAGAAAACTAGACTGACTTCACACGTGGACGAGAAATCATTCATACAATCTCCACCATTCGTCACACTATGTCCCACACAAGCATACTTACCCGCAACCGACACTCACCATATTTCGGACCTGAAAGTGGCACTCAACTCCATAAACCATGAGCTGCTGTGACAATGTCTCACTGACTGTGAAACCAGTACCCAGCAAGTATGCGACGCTAACCAAAGACCTCTCTACTCAAACTCACGCAAATCTCAACGGCTGGCTTATGGGGAGTGGTCAAATGAATTGACAACAAATAGTGGTTACTGTCAGAGAGGCACAGTATCACCCTTCCTGTCCAACTTCGTTATACACGCATCAATTAACATAACTCTATGTATCTCCAAATTCACACAGATTGATCTATTCCCTAGATGGCAGCTGGTTGACTTGCAGTACTCAAGTGAAATTGTCCTGCTACACGAAAACCTTCACAAAATCTAGGGTCTTCTCAATGACATAAACAGAAATCTGACCATCTTTGGCATGTGTTTCACTGGCACCTGTCAAATATAAGATGATGCTTCAGGACTCCTCTACATCTACTCCCAGTTTAATGACACCGAGTGAAGAGGTGGAATGCATTGACTACTTCACTTACTTGGAGAGTTGCATCAGCATAAACGGGTTGGTTGCTGACGGATACAAAAAAAGATTGTTGAGTACTTGCCAACTTGTGTCATCTCTGGAGGTGATGGATGAGATATACCACCACCTATTAAATAACGAGTATATTGCACTTCAGCCTGTTCTGTCCTGTTATACGGATGTGAGGTATGGCCTGTGAAATTAGATATGAAGTGATAACACGTTTTAGACCGCAGATTGCTTCGCAGAAATAGAGAGGTTAGGCGAAGGATATTAAGTAGGGAATTTAAGTTAGCCGATAGGGATATGAACATTCACCAACGAACATAGCTTGAAAATGTGTTGCGTACGCCGAGCTATCATTTACCTTGATGTTGAATGTAACATGAATTAAGATTGGGCTGCAAGAAGACTCATAATGACCAGACTACGATGTAGCATTAGTTGATTGTTGTTCTCAGTCGCATAAGGAGGTGTAAACATTCTGGATGGGGTCTTCGAGACAATAAAATCCCGTGGTCAGAGACCCTTGTTGACATACTTGAAAATCGATCATAGTGGTGCATATGTATTCAGTCTTTGACATCTAAAAACTGGACATTTTCACTAACCTTTTTCGAACTTTTTCTCTTTCCATGCACCTCTTTTTATTGAGATATTGGCCTTTTTTATCCATTTGCTCTCTGAGTGACTGTCGTAGGTTACGTTAACTTGAACCGATGCACTTTTGTGCGGAGTTCTAAGTTGATTTTTTTCCGTCTTGTGCAACACTGACAAACTTACAAAAAACGTTTTCTCACAAAGTTAGTGAAAAAGCAGTGAAACACATATACAGGCTAAATTTTGTGGGGAGACAGAAAACAAACTTTTATCATCTTCCATAGGGAATACTAGAAAGTTTGCTTGATTCTCTGTTTGGTGTATTTCTTTTCTTGACGCCAGATTAGACGACAGTTATATTTTAGTTATCTGACTCATTTCTCCAAAAAAAGATAGCCATAATTTTTCTGGCAGAGACCAATTAAAGATTTCGAGCACATTACCTGATTGCCACACAAAAATGTAAATGCTGTTATCTCCTAACGAAGAACAACGGTACAAGAGAAAAAAGTAGTCATGTTGTTATATAATGACGGAATTGATTTGTTCGCCAGTTTACAAATTTAATGAACATGGTATGTGATAAAAAACATTACATAAAACCAGAGACAACTAATAATTCAAAACTAAAATATCAGTTACTCCTCAAGATGTGATAGTTAACTAATCTACTTACTGGGGGATAGGGATTACTTAAACTTGACTGAATAATTCGGTCGAATGCAGGTAACCGTGAAAAAATATGGTGTATGTTGTCGATATCAGGAACACTAGAGCTTGTATGGCGACCGCTTCCTGTAGTCGCGACCCCACAAAGGTTCGATATGGAACTGGATACGGAGTCAACAGGATTAGGACCATGCAAGTGTTGAGGAACAGATTTAGACCAAATATGCTGTTGCATCCAGATTGTACTCGGATTCATATTAGAATCTGATATCTATGAGACAAAACAAGTAAACCAAAGTGGGATAAACTATTAGGAACCAACAAGCCTCCTTGAGGTCACAGACCAAAAGGTAGTGGGAAATATATGACCATCAATTATTAATCAAACTAGTTCCAAAGATCCATGAAGCCGTTATTTCTGAAATGAGGACAAACGTCGGAGTGCATTTAGTAAGCAAGGACAACTTTTAATTCTTTAGAAGCATCATATAAAAAACTTTTGAAAAATCTCCACTGATTGCAGCAGCGAGTTGCTATCATGAAACTTATGAGTACTTTTGTAAATAACGATAAGAATAATCACTTTATTCCAAACAATTTTTTTAGTGCATATGAAAACTCAAACGTACACACAATTCTAACATTGTGCCAGTTCACCCAGAAAGTAATTTTATTCACATCCATCCAATATAAGCAATTTGAATGTGTTGTACACTTACCTTGTCTGGATCCTTGATCCCGTAATAAGCACTAACAGCCCGCTTACTTTGATTATATGAATCAGCATTATTGTTCCGAAATGAATCTGATTGGGGAACTGGAACACCATCATTAAGCGGACTAGAGGTCACGTTTAGTGTAGCATTGCTTAAAACCGATGAATTTCCAGGAAAAACAGGAGTGGCTGCATAGGGTATTTCCGAAGATCCTACACTCTGTGAAGAGATAGAATGCATTGGTGTACTCAGATGAAATGAATCTAGGGTTTTGCCGACCTGAAAAGGAAAACTAAATAAGTTTAGGGAAATACAAAAGAATGCATATCGGCTAAACAAGATCTTACTTTTTTATTACGAATATACTTGTGATGAATATTTACGCATAATGATTTTGGTAATATTCCGAACAAAACTGAATAACATCACTGTAAATATTTATTTCAAACATACTAATAAAGTCAGTCTCCGAAATTCATAAGTTTTTCATGGATATAATCATGATCTCACCTCTGAATTCAAAACTTAGCAAAAACCAATCGAAATACGCGGAAAACTATTTGATGAAGTACTCAGAATGAAGAAATCAACACTATCACCTGAAGTATTCGCAAATCTAAACCCGAGATCAAAACACGCACTGTTTAGTTATATAGCTACAGGCAATACCACCAAACTCTTCAAAATTAGGAACAGCTTAACCACAATTTTAGGAATCTATTGTTACTTGACAATGGATTACATGATACGATGTCTCGATTAGTAACCAGTAAAAAATATCACATACTGACAACTATTGAGTGTAACAGCAAACGGATGATCAATTTTTATCTTACCGTCGATGAAATCCAGTAATACAACCCTTCAATTCACGTAAAAACAATATGAAGCACAACAGAAACACACAATGGCAATCTTTTTGCGTTAAAATGAAGCAATGATAACAAAAATTTATAAATGAGGTCTCCTAGAGACAGCAAACCCGATACGATAGTTTCATTCGAGGACCAACTTATGTTAATCTTAGTCTTAAAAACCAAAATCGCACACTACCATCGACACATCAGGAAAACGTCTAAAAAAATTACGTTCAACAAGCAATGCCATAATTGTTTTCACATCGATTATCTATCTATCAGCACATAGTAAAAAATCTGCTTACATCACAATCCAAATTTTTACTGTAATATCTTTAGACTTCAGTAAGTATAGCAAATGTGTGGTTTTAAAGTAAAACGACCGGCTTATACAATATAGGTGTTTTGAAAAAGAAAAGGACTTCAGCAAGATCATAGAAATTAAGACAATAAACTTTCACCTCCGTTAAGTTCTTCAAGAGAAAATTGATGTCATCCACCCTCATCTGAGTGATATTTAGAGCATTCATACAATATGATTCACGTTCAGAGAGTGGATTTAGTCACGTAGAACATGAACCTGTGCGTGTGTGCTAAGTTGAATTATTGTCGTTATTAGTGGGATTTAAGTTACCTATCAATAAAATAGGTTTTACAGGTAGCTGCCGTTTAAATGACAACAAACTGTAAAAACAGGTATCACTATAAAAACATTTGTAGAAAAGCGGCTTGAGAAACCTACCAACATGACGTCTCCTGAAGTTGAGCAAAGTTGCCAACATGGCTCAGGTGCAGGAATAAGAGACTTTTGATCCCACTGTAAGGTATGCTTGTTGACATCATCACAAGGACCTGAAGAATTAATGACTTCGTTTGTATTGCATTTTCGAGAGTATATTGAATTAGATGGGACACAATTTGAATATTGTTTAGACGGCTCTCCAGAAGAAAGTCCCTGACTAAAAACCAGCAAAAACATATATATATATATATATATATATATATATATATATATATATATATATATATATATATATAATTTGGAAATAAGCCAGATTACTTGACAAAAGTTTCGATGTATGTTATACACTTAAATCCCTTATCAAACTATCAGATGGCCATATAAGAAAATGACTTCAGTTGGTAACTAAATGTACACTTAGTCCTTTTTGATCACCAACAACTTTCTACATTTTTACTTCGAAATCTTTCTTCACACTTTGCGGTCAACATGCCTACACCAATCATATATTCTTTTGGCTCTGTAGGCCATGGAAATGATTCGAACCAAATCGAACTGCTCTCAGAAACCTTGTGCACATTCGTACAGCAGGCAATGACCCCAACCTATTGTGTGACAGCTTACGATACTACCTGACTGCCCACACTTGGATAGGTGGGGTGTTGTTTGAATCCCTGACCGATCGGTTGAAAGTCAACTGCTAAACCGGTGAGCCACAGCTCCAAAGATTCAAATTCACGAAAGAGAATCACTAGTCTCTTGAAGCCCTTAATGTTCACGATCTCCGTCTAGTTGGACAAAAAGCTTCTCGAACCAAAACTCTGCCATTTCAGGCCATGAACATATGCTGTGTTAGTGAGGCACACACAGAGATCCTGCATCTAACTATTCAACCAAACTCACCAAGTCAACGTGAACCTGTGAAATTCCATCTTCGATTATCGGAGACGATTTTGAAAGAGTAAGTAGAGGGTTAAGTCCTAAGTCAGGAATTGCATTGCTCTACTGGATCCAAGTTGATAATCATCAGCACATAGTTCGCCTGGGGAGTTGTCTCATTGGTTTACGGAGTTGACTTCTAACCAATAGGTCGTTGGTTCCATTACCGCCCCACCTACTAAATTTCGTGCAGCCAAGTAGTATCATTACACCTCACACAATAGGAGTGGCTCACTGCCTGCTGCACGAATATGCACAAGGTTGTTGATCGGATTTTGATTCGAGTTCGCCTGAATGGTGCAGGAAGGATTAAAAAGCATAGTGGAGTTCGTCTTTTTCTTTATCACTGCGTATGCACTCACTTACTGCAGTTGAGACGAAGTGAAAGATAAATTCTACCGAAAACCAAATGACAGCCGAACGTTTGGATGTGACTGTCATAGCTAGTGACTTCAATACGAAAATGAGAAAACTGTTACTTGAAACACCATTGGGTGGTTACTTTCAGAATTCTATCCGAACAAATACTACAGTTGCAGTAAGATAACCATCAGTTTCTTGTCAGAACACATCTCAGATAAAAAGAGAGACATTTCACATGGCATAAACAGTGAGCATTAGAGATGCGAAAGGAAGAAGTGATAGATGACAGTACGCAGTTATCTAGCCAGATCCAGAAAACCAGGCTGAGAAAGTCAATGGTTAATGGTCCGTCCAATAGCTGCTACCTAGACGTGGTGGTCGAGTTCGTAGATTACGATGATCTAACGAGCTATGCTGGTGAAACGTTTCTCCCTTTGAGGTCCTATCGTAAAAGAAGGGTTTGGTGGATAGCAGTTAAGCAAAAAGTAGTGACCCTTAACATGTTCTTAAACAATGAGATAATGTATTGTGGTGGCTTAGATCAGTCATCAGTGGTTAGTGGTAATCCAAAACCACAGGACATATGTCCAAATACGTCTCCCATACTACAAGCCAGTTGTAGTGGCACCAAAAAGGCCATATGTGATCTGCCTTAAGCGGATGTCTCCTGGGCTCTGCAGTCACATGAATCTTTTCTCTTTCAGGTACCTTAGGAAGAAACAGCTTTCCACGGTGTGGGCAGCCGGGAAGTGCCAACCGTCTGCAGGCTTGCAGTAATACACAAGATCAAATCAAGCATAACATCCTCCACAAAATTGTCGCCTCCTTCGCCTTCCCCTCCTGATACTAATATTAAATCTCTTACGCCTAACTAAAACTCTCACTCTGAAATCATTGTCGACGGCACCTCATTCCTAGTCCCTTAAGAACTCGCTATCGATCTTATGGTGGAGTTTTCAACGTCCAAACTCTATACCAAATCTGGTAACAAGCATCGCTGGTCAGCGCTCTGCAATCTCTAGATATGGATGTACGCTGTCTCTGAGATACGTATACAGGAGCCAATAACGGTCGTTAAACTAACCTCACTAGGCCTTAGTAGTGAATCTCCAAAACACCTAAAGTGATGCCTATTCGTAATCTCCACCTACTCACCCACCAAATGTAGTTCGGATGATGCAAAGGATAAATTCTATGGAAGGCCGTTAATTTCGCGACAGAAAGCAAAACACCCAGATGCAGTAATAATGGGATGTGACTTTAACGCTGAAGTAGGGAAGCTGAGTCAATAAGGGAGGCATCTCGGAAGCATTTACGGAATCCGGTGGGAACGAACCGACAACGGTGATCGTTTGCTGTAATTCCGCTTCAACACCCACTTGTTTTTGACCAGGACTAACTTTAGGCATAAACAGAGACACTGCCTTACATGGCGTTCGCCAACATCAAACCAACGATGGACACATAGATCACATTGCTACAGCCCATCGTTGGAGGGGGTCCCTGGATGACTGTCACTCTTTTTGGAGTAATTGTTTGGACTCCGACCACGCGCTAGTACAGGTTTGTGTATGTCTGCGCCTTACTGATAGATAGCAGGAAACCCCAGGTAGTGAAGCCTGTCTATGGTCGATTAGAAGATAAGAACGTCAAGTATGCATTTAAGGAAGAAACAGCTAAGAATTTATCTAAACTTGACATCAATGCTCAGCCTGAGAAAACCTGAAGTGACATTAAATCTGCTGTAGAAACGATGGTAAAGACAACCGGTCATCATCACCTATCAACATAGGACCAGACATTACTGCGTGACGGTCCGAGTTGCCACACCTCATATCAGTACATCAAACAAAAAAGCAGTGAAGTGCAAAATGAAGATAAGAAAACTCAGTCAAAAGAAATATAAAGTACGAAAAGAGAGGAAGGAAGAATGAGAAGATGGTGAGATTCGGTGTAGCGTCGTTAACATGGGGATAATGTGTATATACATCTGCGCCACTGACATCAGTTCTGAGCCATGTGATCACCTAGAGTCTCAAACCACTGGTTTCTCTTGTCCTGAGGACCACAACCAGCTAGTCTACATCGCCCCACATAGCTTAAACCAACAGTCAAAGACTTCATACATTGGTGCCATGTTTTGGTCTGACCGCCTCGCGCCCTTTTCCAGCCTGAATCTACATTGCTCAACATTGTGTGATGGGGCAATCAGGGACTAGGCATAAGTAACATGTATCCCAACCATCTCAGTCGATGAAGGTCCACACTTGAAGATTAAGAAACCTCATTGGATTTCCGCGACGTCACCCGAACTGATTAGTGAGAGAAGGCTGGTTTCATCTGGCTCTGACCAAGATGAAGAACAAAAACAGTTCAAACGTAAATCTGTATCAATTGAGAGGAGTAGGGTGGGGAGGAATGAAAGCGAGAGAGATGGAGATATCAGCGTTGGGTAACACTCCACAACTATTGAAGTTTATGAAGGAGATCAACAAGATGATGGTAAGTGAAATCATCACCGAAAAGGATGGGATGCTGATATCTCAGAACAGACGGCTGGAACGTCGAGAACATTCGGATGCAGTTCAACTGGCCCTCAGCAACGCTTCAGTTGCTCAGCATCTAGCCAGAATCTGAAGAGGACGTAGATGTCAGCCTTCCAACCATCCTTGAAGTTGAGAAAGTTGTATAGAACCTGAAATAATGCAAATCACTTGGATCTAAGTTTGCCACCTAAAGCTTTCAAGGATAGGGGTTGGAAATCGCCGATTAGAGTGACGGAGGTAATTGATAATGTATGAGCATCAGAGGTAGTTCCGTCAGACTGGTATACTTCACTAATCATCCCAGCCTGTAAGAAAGGGGAGAAATCTTGTGGCAATCATAAGAGAATTAGTTTGTGTTTAAGATCCTACGGTCCATAGTTATGCGAAGCCTAAATGGAGCTCGGGAACAGCAAACTTGAGAAAACCAGATTTGCTTCAGACCTGGTTGAGGATGCATCGATTATAATTTCGACCTCCAACAAATTGTGAAACACGGGCATACCTACCGTCAACGGACACTTACCATATTTCTTAACCTGAAGGCGGCAATTGACTCTGTCGATCATGTGTTAGGGCTGTATCTGATTGTGAAGGGAGTTCCGAGCAAGTACATAAGGCTTATCAAAGCTATCCACTCGAACCCATGCATCCACGTCAGGGGTTATGGAGAGTTGTCAAGTGACTTGACAACTAGTGGTGTCCCGTAGGGATGCCCACTGTCATCGTTCTTATTTGACTTTGTTATAGGCATACTAATTCACTTGACCCCATGTACATCCGACTTCACGGGGATTAGTCTACTCCCTGGAGGCCGTACGGTTGACCTGGAATATGTAGATCCCATTGTCTTGCTGGATAAAGACGCTGACCAAACGCAGGGTCTTCTGAACGCCTTGAGCAGAAGTCTGAGCATTTTCGGCATGCGTTTTACTGGCACCTGTCAAATGTAAGATGATGCTACAGAACTGGTCTGCTGCAAGTACTCCCAGCTTAATGATGGGGAATGAAGTGGTGGAATGTGTTAGTCGCTTCACTCGCCTGGGGAGTAGCATCAGCCAGAATAGGCTGGTTGCGGACGAAATCTCAACTGGGATACAGAAGGCCAGTTCACCATTTACCAAACTTACGTCACTTGTGGTGCCGGTGGGATATCTGACTATCTATCAAAAGACGAGTACACTGAGATGTAGTCTATTCTGTCCTGTTATACGGCTGTGAGACATGGAATGGAACATCGGGATTAGACTTACAACTCTTTCAGAAATTGAGGAAACTGTAAGTAACCTGACAGAAAGGGCGGTAGGTATTTAAAGACAGTTGTCAACGACTACTGGCTAGACTGACTGCCTAATAGGGATAAATAATGAGCACTTTTGACTGGGCTCACTTGCTGATTGTCCCAGTCTTCAAAAGGGATAGGAATTCTTGTGATTAACGCGAAAAAATCAGTTTGGCGATTAGTGTTTCAGGCTCTTGGTTCCATAACTATTGGACGCCTCGGTGAAGCTCAGAAACAGTCAACTTGAGAAAAACTTGGTCGTGGATGTTTCAATCTCATATTCCTTTTCTATTAGGTCTTGAAACATAGAAACTGTAGCCCGAAACTACCTACATCTCTTCATCTGAAGGTAGAATTTTAAGCTTTTGACTCACTCATTGAAATAGGTGCCGAGCATATACATCTCTGTACCTAAAACTCTATATTTGAAAACCCGTGAGCTTGTAGGAGACTATAGCGAGGCACTAGATGAGTTGTATGCTTTATGGCATTGGTCAAGGATATCTGCTATCTCCAGTTTTATTTAGCCTAGTCACATGTGCTCATGGATGCCTTACTCTCCATGTGTAACCTAATTCAGACTGACCTTGTTGCAGAAGACTCCTTAGTCGATGTAGACTAAGCAGACGATGTGTCATGTTAGGATGATGACAAGATCAAAAATGGCTTTGAGGATATGTTTTGCATCACCAAAATGTGGACTGTTGTTTAAGCAACGGTTTATAACACTATTTCGTCTAAAAATATAGAATGAAGTTGTTGAATGAACAGACTACTTCAAACACTTAAGGGGTCAAACCATCCTCGAAAGGCTGCTAACGAAATCGTTGAACAGGTGCATAAGGTCCGACTAGCTTTTGCCAACTCTTACCATTTATGAAGCCGGTGGGATATCAGATTGCCTATAAGCGTTTACTCGATAGCGGTTCTCACTAATCACAAAATTCCTATCATCTGCATGACTCCAAAAGGGAAACCTGCTACTCTCTACACGGTTTACGTCAATAGTCAAGGAATTTATGGAGTGGTCGCACACATTGGTCCTACCTCCCCTAGTCTTCTTCAAACTCCAATCTGGTTTCGTTAATACCACACTTTGAAGAAATGAATCTTTCAAGATGCACCATAGATTGAAATCACTTCGGTCAGTGAAAGTCAAAATCTCATCAACTGATTAACGTTTGTTATCTGAAATTCTAAGCCTAACCTCGACATTGCTATCATAGCGGTCCCTTCAATCACGAAGAAAACTATGACGACATCCGTCATTAAAGTTCGGTGATTTGTTTTCATTTATTTTCAACGGCAATTCATTTCCCGTATAAGATAAAAAAAGTGGGCTGTAGAGGATATACTTCTCCTCTGATAGTCGGTCAGATATCTCACTCCAACTGTAAGTGGTGTAATTTGACAAATTCTAAACAGACTTTCTGAATCCAAGCTGATATCTCGTCTGTAGCCAACGCATTCTAACTGAAGCAATCTCCCCACTCAGTCTACATGTTCCATCACTTCACTCTCGGTACATAAACTATGAGCCAGTGCAAACCAGTCCTGAAGAATTATCTTCCATTTGATAGATGCAAAACACATTTCAAAACCAGGTTTGTTCAGAGCGTTTAGAAGAATCTGAATATTGTCAGTTGAGTGAGGGAAATGGGTCGGCTGATGAGGTTGCAAACCTTCATCGAACTAGCTAAGACGTGTTACGTATGCTTAGTCACCAACTATTTCACTGCATAATGTTAACTCAAGTGAGATGACATAATACATGTCCATGTCGGTCCCACAAGTGAAGAGCGGAACTGCACACACTGACGCGTTGTACAAGCAACGTTTCACAAGAAGACTAGCCTTATGACAGCGCCAAAGGTGACCCAAATTGGTAAATGCACCTAAAGATTTCGATAAATGGTTGGGAATCTCACATCATCAGCCCTCAAACGACAATTTAGGTGCACAAAATCTTCAAACTTATAACGAATTTCCAGCTACGAGCAAGCGCGGGAATAGACTCCTCTTAATCTTGAAGAAGCACTCTGAACTTTGATAGGACGAAGCCCATAGCATATTTATAGACAATGATAGCTAACTGATTGAGTGAAACACTTCCGTGCAACAGTCTACGTAGCTTGCTATACCATTCATAAAATCAGTGAAAAGAGTAAACACAGAAACGTACTCAATGGAGTTCTAAACGAAAAACCGTTCAGAAAGACTACAAGCGATTAAATCAATATAGGGCCTGGAATTACTGTGTAACAGTCCAAGTTCCCATATCTTATATCACCACACCAAGCAAAAATGCACTCAGGTGGGAGTGAAATGAAGAAAGCAGTGAGAAGTGGTAGGACATCATCAAAAAATACCAAGGAATGAGAGGACACTGAAATTCAGTATGATGACTAAAACGAAGATAATATGTGGATAAATCTGTGCTACTTACATTATGAGCTACATCACTTAGAGCCTCCAACCCCTGGTTTCTGTTGTCACACAGACCCCAACTGGGAAGTCTGCATTTCTCTACCCAACTCAAACTATGTCAAGGATTTCAGGGAATGACGCTACCTTTTAGCCTGGTCACCTCTAACCTTTTACCAACCTAAATCTAATTCATTCAATATTGTCTGGCGGGACAACGGTGACTAGGGATGAGTAAAACCACTTCCGGCCACCTCAGTCGATGGCGGTTCACAACCTTATGAAAAAGCCTTTCTTCTTCTTCCTACAACTCTATCCTTGACTACTGTCTTACTGACGGTGACACTACAACACGAGGGTAACGGTGGTCGGACACCAATCCTTCTCATGTTTACCTTTAATAACCATGTTTCACATCTACATCGTAGAATAAGAACTGCAGAATAGTACACTCAGATTCCTGATAAGTAAACGGATATCAGGGCGGTGACATAAATGGCGTATGGTGGTGACAGCCAATCGAGCCTTTCTTATCCGTGCAGCGATTTTGTCGGTCACCGACGCAGGGATAGTTGGACTACCCAACTAGGTGAAATGGTCAATGTGCTCAACTAAACAAAGTGATATCGAATACCAGTTCTGGAGCGAAAAATTGCATTTCAGTGGCGAGAAACGCATCGTAAACATTATGAAATCGCCACTCGAAGTGTCCAAAAGACTACATTTTGTCAGCGTCTTCACTGGATAGGACAATGTTATGTGAACACTCTAGATCTGTTAAGGCGTTTCCTGTGACAAGACCAATCCCTGTGAAGTCAAACGTCGAGAACTCCATAAACATGTGTAAGATAAAGCTGAATAAGAATGGAGAGTACACGTCCCTGACGAACACCATTCAGTTTTGACAACTCGCCATGAGCTTTAACACACATACGGGCGTTCGCGCATTGAGGCTTTAAAACACTGTAATTACTCGGCACCTCTCAATAAGATATAGCCCTAAGACATCGGCCAGAGTCGAATACCGCGTCCAAGTAGAGGAGTAAACCAAGTATTGGGCATGTGAGTCTGTTCCGGAAACCGGAGGAGTGAACGCCTGGTCGACACGCCCATGACCAGCCCTGAAACCTGGATGTTTTCAGGTTTGCTGTTTCGGAACTCTACTTAGAAATCCGATAACCGCGGAACAGAATTTGAGAAATTGTTTATCAGACTGGTTTTCTTGCGATCATCACAAGAGGATTTCTCGCCTTTCTCGAAGACTTGGACAATCAGTGACTGGAACTAGTCAGAGGGAACCTAACCGATAAAAATCATACTAGCAAACATTTCAGCTAACCTGACTAATAATCCTAAAACAGTTTTTAACTGCCCTCGATACTGGTCCATCTGCTTTTCCTCGTTCCAGATTACTAACAGCTTTCTCCACTTCTGAAATGTTGAAGGACGTATATCAATGTTCCATTCAGTACCCAACTGGATAGTGGGCAAAAGAGCAGTAGTTGGAGGTTAATTGAAGTGTTCTGCCCATCGTTCCAGTTACCTCCCATGTAACGCAACCTTCTCCGATATCGTCTTACAAACTAGACTTTCGGGTATGTTTTCTTGACAGGTTTAAATAACCGTCTACCGTTACTTATCGACAACCGTTTCCATCACTTCATCCTTCAATACCCACCACTGCTCGTATTGAATTCTTGTCACTCCACATCTGGCTTACTTTATCTCTTTATTGTGCTCTGAACCTTGAGGAATGTGTTCACACACTTAGTGATTCAGAAGAAGCTTTTAAGTTTCACAGACCTTTTCTAACCACTTTCTGAGAATTACCTATGGTCTTAAACGCTGTTTTTACAGCTAACTGAGGATGGCACCAAATTTCTTGTAGACGAGTGATGTTGTTCTGTTTCGATAACAATCTAACCAGTTCCTCGGTACAAAAAGCCTTAGCAACTTCATCATTGAGCTGAGCTCGGAATGGTCCTGTCGCCGCAGTTACCACACGACCATTAAGGTGCAGACACACATGTGCTTGAACCAAAGTGGTCATTGTCCAAACACGTGCTCCAGGAGTGAGGAACTACCACTGACCCTCTCCAGCGATAACTGACTGAAATGAAGTCAATCTGCGTAACCCTCTGAATTCAGGCCGGCGGACACCACGTCATATTATGTCTATCTTTATGTCTGAGGTTCGTCCTGGCCTGCAATAAATGGTTGCCAATGCACAGCTGTAGCAAGCGATCATCGTTATCCATTCGTTCAGCTGGGATTCCGGGTGCCACCTAAGAGTCCTCCTGCCTAAGCCTACCCACTTGCGCAATGTAAAAAGATGAATACGTCTGGATGTTTGGCTTTTAGTGGAAGGTCGAATTTTCGGCAGAAATCCTTTACTTTATCCAAGATGCATTCAGTGGGTACGTTAGCAAAAATTACGAAAGACTAGTGAAAAAGCAGGACAACTAGGGAGGGTCTGAGGAACGATTTTATATTGGACCTAGATGGAGGACTTAAGTCCAATTGTAACGGAATAGTGCTACAGCCTCGCCAGCTGAAATAAGTCCTAGTAAGTGCATAAGATCACTTAGAAAGCTATCAAGCAACCATGATTTGGGTAGATTTTGCGACAGAATATTCTGGAGGTGGTAACATCTTATACCAACCTTGGATATCCGCCCTACAAAGGTTCACTCATACAACAAATGCTTTTTCGGTGACTGATCCCATCGCTAGAGATAGCTCGGTGGACAGAAAGTATGCAGATAACGTACCGTTAATCAATAGAAAATTATTAGTACTTAATATTCCTCACAGTTAAGGCGATACTTTGAATACTTCTCATCGCCTAAGTGAAACCTCTATTTAAGTCTAATCTACATCAATATCAGTATGACAACGTGGAGTAAACGCAGTTGGTCATATCAACAATTTGGAGTCACACCTACAAAGGAAGGTTAGCAGTTAACGATGCAGATGCAAACGTATGCTCTAACTCTTGTCGACTTAACTCATCAGCTGCAGTGAAAAAAACATCCAAGTCCCTATTGAAAGCAAAGTGTACTGCGTTCTACATTACATGTACACGAAACGTGGTTTCAGAAAAGGAATATAGGAAAGTCAGAGACCTCTGATCATCATTAACTGCGTTATACCCCTCGTGTAGACAATGATGTTACACACACAGAACTGCCCAAATGAGGTAAGTCACTTGGTAAATTACTGAACCTTTATGGTCAGGAGTTAAGGTACATTGTGTAACTAGTTTATCACCTACTAGAAAACACTTGTAGCTGGCGTAAGACAGAATCAGTCTAAAGATAAAGGAAGTAGGATGTCAGTGACTTGAGATGTAGCTGATTAATGGTTTGAGTTGTATAGGCAACTGTAGACTCACGAATTAGACTCACCAAAACAGATAGCTGTAAATCTTCTGAAGTATGAGCACATGCTGGTTGTAGTTAATCGCAGCTGCGTGTCTCACATTTTACTCCCAACATCGGACTATCAACACTGACATGATTTCAACTCCTTAATAATCTTTTTGGTCGGTTAACTTTCTTTAACTAGATGTTAAGCGATAATACTTAGAACAACAGCCTATTTTTGAATCACCTTTTCTTCAGCCTTTCTGGCCTAATTTGTTGCTGATATTGATACTCCATCTCTTAGTAAAAGCAATAAGTGGCACGTTTAACTGAATTCGTGAATAAACACGAAACACAGATGACTAAGTTTACTTCTGATTTTGACCGGGTCAACTCTACAAAGATGACTAACTATATGAGCTGTTAAGAGAATTACGGCAGCCCAGGTAAACGCTTTTGTTGTGAATTGAACGTATTACTTCGTCATACCTGTATTCTAGAGTGTAGACACTACGTGCGAAACAAAATAGCACAACACAATCTTGACAATCCAGTGCGAAGCACTAAACTGACAAGTGGGACACAGGTTCCGACTCTATAAATTCGAAGGCAACTCTAGGCAGCAATGAAGTATAGTCTCGGCAAGACGAATTCCCGAGCATACCAAGCAGTCATTACTTATTTATATTATCCTACAAGAGTATATGACGTAACCAGGTGCAGATACAGTTACGACAAATTATTATTTTCCTAGAGATGAAGTAAGTTCAGCATAAGTTGATAAACAGTACACAAGTACATCCATTTATAGGCTTAATGAAACATCTTTATGCTTCCGCATTTTTATTGAGGGTGGGAAGCTAATTCTATATCTTTTTGAAGTGAAATCGTGCGTAATCTCAACAAAACATACCCATCTACGTCAATCCCAGAAACAGGAGTACACAGAGATTCTCCGAACCAAAAGGACTGCCCGACACTATCTGAAACCAAGTCTTACAGAAACAAATAAACTAAATTGATGATAAACCTTTCCTTTTGTCCCCGAAAGATGAACTAGAGACTTCTGCACAACTGGAAGAATTATTTGGCAGACATTTTATGGACGGCACCGGTGACATGTTTGCAATGCGATTTCTCGTTGGACTGCGACTTGAATGTCTCGTCGGATTAAATGCACTATCCGGTAATTCCCGTATCCATTGAGGACCATATTTTAGAGTTTCTGGTTGAGCTGCCATTGTTTCGTGACGAAGGCAGACAAACACTTATAGCGTTATGATTCACTCTACTGTCTCTCAAGCTTAATATAAACAGTCTCGATCCCAAAGTAGTAAGATACTAATTCAGTAAACACTAAGCAATCCACGAACAAAGACTAAAAACGTCAGCTGTGACGAATACTTTTGAAAAGGCCACAACGACTACCTTAAATACCAATAAAAACAAACAACCTAAATATAAAAACACTTCTCAGGTGAACACATCCACTAATTTCGAACTTATCGTGATAACGACATACAGCAACTGGAGTCGTGCACGGAATTTAAGAGCTGATGACTTCCAACATCCAGCAAAAATCGTGCAAGAGTTAAAAACTGGCAGTTTACGATCTCTCGCGTCTAGCTCATAGTGCTTGGTTCATACTGTCAGGTTTGTTCCTGCAGTGGACAAGGAGATCTCTTCTTCTCCTTTGCTTTTGGCTCCATGGAGGAGAACTTTTTCGGGGTTGACAAAGCGAAATTTGTAGAGCAATTAGGAAGCGACGGGTCGCTGGGACGATTGTGGGTCTGTCGTGACTCCTATCTGCATAGGCTCCTGAATAGGAATGGCAAGATAGTAAGAAGATGTATATGGGAATCGCCCGAAAGGCAAAGGTAGATAGCATGAGCCAAGCTGCCAGAGAAGAGTTAGTAGATAATATAGGTGAACCAACAAGGGAGGTGGTGAGTGGCGAGGAGGGGGGAAGTGGTGGTGGCCCGGTAAGGTCACTAACTCCCTTAGTACGTCTGCGGTAAACCATGCCAAATGGTACGACTGCCTAACTGTCTTCCTTATAAGTCTGCCGAGAAGATCGTGACTTTGTGGCGTTATAAAACGTCCCCAGAATCAGAGGCCTAGAGTCCGGCGAGATTCAACAGTGATGCTAACTTTCGCATTTTAACCGAACTCGCTGGGCTGAAGGCACCTAGTCAAGCATCCTCGCCATTTGTCACGCCGTCGTGTCGCGTCGCATTGCTCGTAATTGACCCTCTGGCCAGTTAGCTGGAACGTATCGGTATCTTGGAGCGACCTCGAAAATATACTGTTGCATCCGACTATACTATTGTGTTTTTTATCGGTCTCGTATTCGTGGGTATATGACAGGTTCGAATAACTAGTGATTGACTTCTGCATCCATCAAGTTCTCACCCGGAACATTCCAAAGTACTCACCCAGTTGTTATTTGAAGGAGTCGGCTGACGTAGGTGTTGCCACTTCCTTCAGCAGACCTTCAGATAAGGCATATGCTTTGTGGCAGAAGTGGTGAGACCTGACTCTCGTCTTTGCCCTTTGGTGGGGCATGAGAGTGGGGTTCCAATGAGACTGTCAGTTTTGGTCCGAAAACGTTGTCCTATTTGGGTGGTCCACTTGGTGAATGATCTTGTGGCATTTTATTTCACTGCATTGTGTTGATGTATGTAACAACTCATTGAACATTTTTTGTTTAGTTGTACTGAAAAAGACTTTTTGCTCACTCGTTGACTAATACAACATTCTGAAATATACTCCGCGTTAACTCCTGATATTTACACCGTCTGACGCAGGTGGATCAGCAGTGTCGGGAATTATAAATGGGCGATAGTGTATCTGGACACATATATAAAATTTGGAGTCAGATTTCAGAGCTCGACAATCTTGTGGACTGTTGTCAGATCACCTAGTTTCCTTCGATAGCTTACCGTGAACAGGTTGAGTTGTCTGAGGCGTTTTGCATATGTTTTTCCTGCTAATTCGACATCCAACTCTGTGCCTTCTCTGGAGTATATGCGTCTGTCCTTAGTAGTGGGGGGCTGTCGTGTTGAACACCTCTAGGCGTGATCTAACATTGGTCTTAAATACCATACGGAGTCATTCTGGGGTTAACGATCCAGGCTGACCTCTTACAGAGTGCATAATGGCGCTTACTCATGTTGCTGTCCCATTATAATTGCCAGTGGCACCCAGCGTGTCAGAAAAGTTTACTCCTAGGTCCTTCTCCGTGGATACCTTGAAGATTGCATAACTGTCAAGAGTGTGGCGGATTTTAAGCGTCTCCGGTGCGTGATGGGCCCACTGATTAATAATAATAATATTCACTCCTGAATATACGGGCACACACCATTTTTACAGGTATGAATAAGTTTATATATAAATTGCATTCATCTTCATGGAAGGTGATCTGGACCCCTACCCGCTGTCACTCTAAGATATAAGTGCTGGATGTTCGTGGAACACCCCAGCAGAATAAGTGTACGGAAAATTTACAAGTTGGACATAAGTAAGTATTGTCTCCACATTGGCATAAAAGCCAGATTTGTATCTAGGCATTACAGGTATTACCCGGAGAAAAATAATTCTTGAAGCTAATACTTCCATCGTAACAGCTTGTACTTTTTGCTTGAGATAATGATAAAAAGTTTACGAAGGAATGTGCGCACGAATTGTTTACATATTGTACTACATTGATGATTCCAGGACTGTAAGATTCATCCATGTTAATACCATTCCACAGCAAAGATTCATGATCTTGATGAATATTATGACTGAAAGCCAAATGTCTTCATTTTTCCAACTCCAGCATCCAGAAGCAATAGACTCGTTTGAATGCACCAAATGGGCTTCCAAAACGTCTTATCCGCCATTTTCACGGGTCGTGATGGCCTTGCAGTTGGCAAGTATTGGACTTTGCTGATCACTTTTATGTGGGTTAATCCTAGATTTTGATAATTATGAAGTCGTAACCCAGTGAACACTTTTTATTTCTGCTTGTTGTAGTTAGGTATTCTCAAAGTGGTAAAACTGGTTACCCTCCATGGAAGGTAGTTTCAGCCATGGTCTGCTGCTTAAGTAATTATTTATCGATGGCAACAAAGCCAACGTTAAGAACTGAATCGTTTTTCTACAACGAGAAAAAAAACAGACAAAGCAGCAGGCGGAGAAGGCAAGAACTCTAACAAGGAGAGTGTTTTCTATGATCATGCATCTCCCTACTTAACTTCACTTGCTATGGCTTTCATTCTGTGTCCTTTTTCTACAGAGTATTTAAAAATATAAATTTCATGCTGTCATGTGGTGTAGAATTTCTGTTTTTTATTTCCGCGTCGGATGGAGCGGAATGCGCCGTTAGTCTGAGGTGGTAACTCATAAATAAAAAAAATGAAATAAATATCTTTATTCTCAAGTTATGAATTTCACATGAGAGAAGCCAGTTTACAGACCTCATCAAATTGATAATTGCAGGGAAACATAAAACGTTTTAGCAGTTTTGAATGGTACGGAGGGGGGACATTGAGCTCTATCATAGTACCAAGCGTCTAAGTGTCATGAAAATAGCGGGAAAATAGCATTTTACAGTACGGACGCATCGTTCTGAGTTTAAGTTATTCCTAGTCACAATTCTTATTTCACATCAGACGGTGCAGTATTCGGTGTTTGCTTTGTGAGTAGTCGACATGATTCACCTATCTACAAAACCAAGTGTTTCGTCAGATAAACGTCTATTTTAACAGCGATTCTCGTGTTCGTAGATTTATTGACCAATAATAACTTACTTCAATGATTTCAGGAATAAGTATCCATACAATCATTTAATCCAGGTGAGTGTCTAAGTCCAGGCGTTAACGCCCGAGTGGGAAATTTCTCACTCTTCACGTGTTACCTTTTCCAGCAATTCAGATTGGTAGTACTGAAAACACTTGTTGTGGTGCAAGTAATTAAAGAATGGAAGAATTGTCGTTCAGAAGTGGTGAATATTATATATGTGTAAAACTCCATAGACTTCAGTCTATGAACTCACATTAAAGTATGCAGCATTGCCAAGGAGATACATTGGCTGTCAATTGACTTCTATAAGTTGGACTGATACAAGACAAAGTACTAGAGGAATCTGTTACATAGCATTATTATGGATGTGTTGCCGTTAGGCAGAGTGATCTGTTGAGTTTGGTTGTTTATCCAGATTTCCGCTGCATTTGTCATGGACCAGAAATCTGAGACCAGTTATTGTGCTTGGGGTTTCTTATATGGTGGCATTTAGGGTACTGGTAGGGAGGTGAGTTGGTTATTAAGCTATTCAAGAAACGGAGAAATCGGGGTGAGACAGTTGGATACCTCTAACATCGGTTTCCAGTATCAGGCTCGAAGTCGGATTTCCAGTGAGTTGATACTTTTTGATCGAACTAATGCTAAGGACTTTCTCGTCAGGCTGATACTGAAAAGAAAAAAGAAAAGAAAGTGCAAGGAGAAACTGGACAATGGAATACCACGTAAAACAAACTGGGAGGAGAGAAGTTCTTGTCTTTTCACAGTCATTCGAGCCATATGTAAACTTTAATTCATTCACACGAGAGCGAATCTTCCTTTTTTTTCTTACCTGAAGTTCGCATGAGTTATCGGATAGGCAGTTTTTGTCTTTAAACTTGAAGGGGATGCTGCCTACGCATTTGTACTGCACAACCCTACCAGATGAACTAGTGGTCAAACACTCTTTATGAGTCCATTGAGGTAAAAAGTACTTGAGATTTACGATAGCGTTACTCCATACGTTTAGAGGTCCTGGTATGTTTTCATTAGCAAAGAATGTATAGATAGTGCCCAGGCGAGTGATAGACTGATCATCTGTTAGGAGCTCATTAAGTGACGAACAAAAGACAAGTAATGAGTCTGCAGTAAGTGTTTCCTCGGGAAGTCAATTGCAGATGTGAGAGAACTAACTACTGAAGAAAGTTTCTTCGCAATTTGGTCTTACAGCACTCGGCTTTAGCGAATGGTTTGTGATTACGCAAATAGTGAGTAGATGTTACAACTATTTTAATTTCCGGGCCGCATGAATGCACTCGCTTGCGAAGTGATTCATGGTAAAATGTAAGATTCCTCCTAAGCCGCCTCTTCCATAGAGGTTACAGTCCCAGCATGTTGCATCCGGAGATGTAGTCTAGGCTGCAGTCAGTTCCTAGTGTTCTTAGTTTAAGGTGGCGTTGTGCTTCTTCAGTTTTTCCTCCGTCGCTTATACGAACGCCATTTAAGACAAGCGGGCAGTACTCTAAAATTGGACGGATGGTCACTCTGCAGAGCAGGACCCTTGCTTCAGTGCTATAAAAGTTACGGACGATGCATCCAAGGAGTCTGCGTGACTCAGATGTGATACAAGCCGTCTGCTCAGAGAATGTTAAGTCACCGGAATATCTAAGACCAAGATCTAGCACCTAAGAACTTCTAGGTAGCCTTTGCCCACACACTTCGAGAGACATCTAGGTTATCGCTGTCTACGCTAAGCCAACCACATTTACCGATGTTGAACTGTGGATGGGACTCGTCACACCATTTGGCAACCTCACCTAATTCTTGTCGAGCAGTAGATAGCGTATTACCTGGTTTATGGGTGTGACGTGAGTGAGCATACAACCTTAGGGTCATCGGCGTATAGGAATGTTTCCCCTTCAGGGAGGCGCCTGCACACACTATCAATATAAGTTATGAACAACAAAGGTTCAAGGACGCTACCCTGTATTACTCCACTAGTTATGAGCCTAGGTGTAGACTGCATAGAACTTACTTTGACGATTTGGCTCCGACCACTAAGAAGTGATTTTAGCCAATGAAGTAAAGGATCATGGATGCCAATCGATTGTAGCTTGTGAAAGAGAATAATGTGTGGCACCTCGTCAAATGCCCTTGACATATCAAGGTATAGAACAACGACGATTTCACGTGCCTAGCGGCTACTAGCGATAAAGTTGAAGAAGTCGAAATGGCAAGTAACGCAAGACCTGTTTTTAATGAAACCGTGCTGAGACTTTGTGACGAGGTTTTTGCTAAGTAGGTAGTCAGACATGCCGCTCTTAATCACCTTTTCCATGATTCGGGAGACGACTAGCGTTATGTTGATAGGTCTGTAGTTCCCAACATTCGCCTTGTCACCGGACTTGTGGCGAGGAATTATAAAGCTGGTTTTCCACTCGCTAGGATACTCCCCACTTTCCATTGATAGTGTGAACATCTTAAGCAAGAACAGTGGCATATCATCGCCACTGTTTCCTATGACTATTGAGTTTAGGTCATCTATCCCCGTACCTGTCGATAGTTTCAGGCTTTTGATAGCCTCAGTGATACTTTTGACAGTGAACTCCACCCTAGCACATGAATTAGCAGTGATTGGAGTAAAGCTGGTGGGGTTGGGGCATTAGGGTTGAAACTAGCGAATGATTCGCTAAACAGTTCACTAATCTTGAGGGGATCTTTGTGCACCATTCCATTATGGAGTAGACAGGTTACATCCGTTGATGGCCTCAGACGTTTACTCAGAAGGGATGTCAACTTGTGTATTCTAGAGCCACTTTTGAAAGCGACGATCTCTTCGTTTACTGCGTGTTTCGCACGTAGTGTCCTGACAGATTCGTAAGTCTCGTGAATTAAGTGCAGTGGCATGAAGTCTTTCGACGAGTGGTAATGTGATGATGATTTCCTAAGTTTATTGCGGAGTATTTTGGGGATATATGGGTCTGGCTCCTTGCAAACCCTAACTGTTTTCACGGGAGCAACAGTATCTAGACACAGCTTTATATTTCTGTGGAAAAGTGGGAGCGTGTCTCTTAATGAGGCCGTGGTAAAGTAGTCATCCCATGGAGAGCACTTGAGTAGCTCGATGAGTACTTCCTACTCTATATTCTTATAGCTTCTGTGTCGAGTATAATTTAAGGATTGTTTATTTTTCTCATTGCGGGGAAGAATTAGTAAGCAACAGAATACCATCCTGTGGTCACTGTTGGAGAATTCGCTACTAACGTGGGTAGTGACTGGGATGATGTCACAGCAAAAGACTAGGTCCAGCATACTATCTCCACGCGTGGGTTGCTGAATGTATTGCTTCCAGCCATAGATATCTGTGGCAGCAAGTATTTCATCAAATCGTTATGGGCTATGACCGACCTCCCAGTTAACTTCAGGTAAGTTAAAGTCGCCTGCAACCAGTTTGGAGTCAACAGTGAGGGATCCAGCGTGGGCAGATGATCTGGCCATCAGTTCATCATTTTCTCTTGTTGAACATGGTACTCTATACACACAGCCTATGAGGATTTTGTAGTTGGTGCCGTTTATAACGATCCAAAGTGAGTGCAACAGACCAGTGAAGATATCATCTTCAACCTTATCTGAGGTAGCAAGGCTACACACATAGATCGAACGGCCTCCACCACGCATGTGTTCACGATTAGTGCAATACAGAGTATAACCGTTTACGCACAGGTCCATGTCTGGGATTGAGTCAGTACACCATGGTTATGGAAGTCTCCTCAAAGCTTCGTAGGAAAGGTCAGTCTTGGAGTGTTGGCCGTCTCACTGCATACTAACAAAACAGAGCATAATAAGTGTCACCGGAGAGACTGACGGCGCATTCGATAAGCCAGAAAAGTCACCAGAGGATAAGAAGTCAGACAGCAACCGATCAAATTCAGACAATGATTTCAAGATGATAGCCTCAGCTGGAAGTATGTTCCACAACTGGTAGAATTTGACGGCAAAGAAGTTTGCGCGCAAGCAGGACTTGAACTATTTCATTTTGACACTATGGGCGTGGTTGCGCAGATAGTAACAACTGTCGTGTTCGAACTGAACCTCACCACTGGCCGTAAAAGTGTGTCTATGTAACACATTAAAGAGGGTGTCAGGTTAATTTTGAGTCGTCTCATCCAAAGTGGTTCTAGACTTAGTGTTCTGCATCTGGGGCTGTAGTCCCGTTTGCAATCGTGTCCTAATAATCTAGCTGTGAAATACCTTTGGACACCCTCTACTTTATGTTTGTCTTTTATGTGGATACCGCCCAATATAAATGGGCAGTAATCTGATAGTGGACGTACGCAAGTTTTGCAGAGCAGTAACTTGACTTCTTTGAAGTGGAAGTTGCTAACCATGCAACCCATCAGGATCCTAGGTTTTCGAGTCTGTGATGCTACCTGTTAAGAAAATGTGAGGTCCCTTGAATATCTTAGTCCAAGGTCACATACACTTTTAAGAACATGAAGTTTCGTAGACTGAAGATGTAGTTGAATATCCACCGATGGAGCACAAAAAATATCCAGCCACATTAACCAATATTGAGCTGAAGTTTCCGGGCAGCAGACCATACGGATTTTATACTAAGCTCCGTTTGTATCGGCGCCTGGAAGTGGGATAAATCGTCATGGGTGAATGTGCGCGCAACTCTTGGGTCATCAGCAAACAAGAATGGTTTGCCTTGTGTGAAGCAGCTGCAGATGTCATTCACGTACAAAGTAAGAAGGGGACCTAATACACTGCCTTGAACAACACCAGAGGTGATTGGCCTAGGTTTTGAAGTATGAGTCAACCTTCACCACCTGAGTGCTATTACTGAGGAAAGACTTAATCCATCCCAATAGTGGATAGTCAATTCCCATAGTCATCAACTTACTTATTAACAGTAAGTATCGACTGTGTCAAGTACCTTAGAAATGTCTAGATAAAGTACGAAGACTAATTGGTGTCGGTCATGTATAGTGGTTATGAGGTTAAAGAAGTCACGATGGCAAGTTACACAGGACCTCCAGTTTAGGAGCCCATGTTGACTCGATGTGATGATGTTGCCACTAAGCATGTGCTGAAGAATGCCTTCTTTGATTACTTTCTCCATAATTCTACAAACTACGAGCGTGATATTTACTGGCCTGTAGTTACTGGCTAGTGTTTTTGAACCGGATTTATATCTGGATAGGATAAATGATAGTTTCCATATATCAGGGTATGTGAAAGATTCGACAGAGAGGGAAAATATTTTAGGTGATAATAATGGAATATCAGGGCTACCATATTCAAAGAAATTTCTTGACACTCCGTCTGTGCAAGCGCTGCCGGAGCATTTTAGCATCCGATTGGCTTAGTCAGTATTATGAAATATGAATTTAACCGCATCTACTAACGTTAGTGGAGAAGAAGAGTAACTTTCAGTAATCCAGACAATATTAGTATCACACGAAAATTTGTAGGTTCCAGGTAACCAAGTGCAAATAAGTCGATAAATATTTCACACGTATCCACTGGATTACTGTGAGCTTTGATGTCATGGATAAAAGAGGAACGTTGTCTTGCACAATTCAATCGCTCCTTGAGGAATACTGGGAAAGCATATACTCTAGATGAGCTGGCTACCGCACGACTTGATTCATTCGTCATGCTGTAATCGTGGCTATGCGAGGGAGTTAAGAGTACCAGAAATGGACGCAAGTGCATCGAAGTCTTGGTGTCTGTGGGACAAAGATATCAAGACAGGTTTTAGGGTTGTCGTAAAATATACTAATGGCTAATTCGAGGTCTGTATTAGTGAAGTATGATCCCCAGTCAATGCAACTAGTATGTGTGAAATATTGGGAGACTTATTTGCAGTTGCTTATCTGGAACCTACAATTTTTCGTGTGACACCAGGGTGGTCTGCACTTATAAAAGCTATTCTTCTCCTCAACTAACGACAAAAGATAGGGTTGAATTCACATACTCTAATATTCACCAAGCCATTGGGATGCTAAAGTGCTCCGGCAGCGCTTGCACAGACGGAGTGTCAAGAAATTTCTTTGAATATGGTAGCCCTGATATTCCATTATTATCACCTAAAATATTTTCCCTCTCTGTCGAATCTTTCACATACCCTGATATATGGAAACTATCATTTATCCTATCCAGATATAAATCCGGTTCAAAAACACTAGCCAGTAACTACAGGCCAGTAAATATCACGCTCGTAGTTTGTAGAATTATGGAGAAAGTAATCAAAGAAGGCATTCTTCAGCACATGCTTAGTGGCAACATCATCACATCGAGTCAACATGGGCTCCTAAACTGGAGGTCCTGTGTAACTTGCCATCGTGACTTCTTTAACCTCATAACCACTATACATGACCGACACCAATTAGTCTTCGTACTTTATCTAGACATTTCTAAGGTACTTGACACAGTCGATACTTACTGTTAATAAGTAAGTTGATGACTATGGGAATTGACTATCCACTATTGGGATGGATTAAGTCTTTCCTCAGTAATAGCACTCAGGTGGTGAAGGTTGACTCATACTTCAAAACCTAGGCCAATCACCTCTGGTGTTGTTCAAGGCAGTGTATTAGGTCCCCTTCTTACTTTGTACGTGAATGACATCTGCAGCTGCTTCACACAAGGCAAACCATTCTTGTTTGCTGATGACCCAAGAGTTGCGCGCACATTCACCCATGACGATTTATCCCACTTCCAGGCGCCGATACAAACGGAGCTTAGTATAAAATCCGTATGGTCTGCTGCCCGGAAACTTCAGCTCAATATTGGTTAATGTGGCTGGATATTTTTTGTGCTCCATCGGTGGATATTCAACTACATCTTCAGTCTACGAAACTTCATGTTCTTAAAAGTGTATGTGACCTTGGACTAAGATATTCAAGGGACCTCACATTTTCTTAACAGGTAGCATCACAGACTCGAAAACCTAGGATCCTGATGGGTTGCATGGTTAGCAACTTCCACTTCAAAGAAGTCAAGTTACTGCTCTGCAAAACTTGCGTACGTCCACTATCAGATTACTGCCCATTTATATTGGGCGGTATCCACATAAAAGACAAACATAAAGTAGAGGGTGTCCAAAGGTATTTCACAGCTAGATTATTAGGACACGATTGCAAACGGGACTACAGCCCCAGATGCAGAACACTAAGTCTAGAACCACTTTGGATGAGACGACTCAAAATTAACCTGACACCCTCTTTAATGTGTTACATAGACACACTTTTACGGCCAGTGGTGAGGTTCAGTTCGAACACGACAGTTGTTACTATCTGCGCAACCACGCCCATAGTGTCAAAATGAAATAGTTCAAGTCCTGCTTGCGCGCAAACTTCTTTGCCGTCAAATTCTACCAGTTGTGGAACATACTTCCAGCTGAATCGTTCGGCTCGAAATCAGCCTACGAATTTAGTCGGCCGCTAGTTAACTTATTCTCTTCTGGCAATTTATGCGGCTTACTGAGGGGACCAGCACGCTTCTGCAGAAGATTTGGCTTACTAAGCCGTCTCAATGTATAATAAGACATCCACCGCAGAGGCACTGATTTTTCATGCGCAGCTTTGGTCAGACTTCTATAGGTTATCTTCTGATTCTGAGGGCACCTTCTACCCTACGCGACACAGTAGTCAAAAACGGAGGTTGTACACCACACGACAGCACGAAAGGTATGCTTTTTAGCATTCAGAGAAGAAAGGGAACACAGAGAACGCCATAGCAAGGTAAGTTATGTAGAGAGAAATATGAACACAGAAAACACTCTTCTTGTTGGAATTCTTTCCTCTTTCTCTGCTCGTTGCTTTGTCTGTTTTTTCTAACCGTAGAATAGCAATTCGCTTCTAAACGGTGGTTTGATCGTCATCGAAAATCAATTATTTAGACAATAGACCCTGGTCTAAACTACCCTCCAAAGAAAGTAGCCAGTGTCACCGCTCTTGCGATAGCTAACTACAACATACGGAAGCAAAGAACGTTCGTCCTGCCGTACTACGCTTTTCATATCACTTTATTGTGGAAGAAGAATGGTGAGTGGAGACAACCAAAACTCATAAACAATCTGTATTTACTGTGAAGTGATATTTTTCTGTTCTTTTTCTAACCTCCAGTCACTGTTGACATCGTGATGAACCCTGATGCGGTACCCTCTGTATCATTCAGGACGGCTCAACCACTGGGGAGTTCTTTACCATCATCAGTTCGATGGTGCATAAAGGCTGGCTTCTCCCATGCTGAACTCCTAATTCAAGAACAAAACGTTTACTTGTTCATCTATTTATAACTTCATAATTAACAAAACCTAGGATTTACTCATCATAGAAGTGACTGGGAATGTCCAGCACTTTCTGACCACAAGGCCGTCACGACCCACGAAAACGGTAGGCAAGATGTCCCGGAAGTCCGCTTGACGCATTCAAACAGGCCTATTGCCTCCGGATGCTGGAGTTGGAAAGTGCGGATATTTAGCTCCCAGCCATAACATCCATCAAGATTATGAATCTCTGATGTTAAATGGCATTAACATACCCGAGTTAAACAGTTCTGGAATCGTCAGTGAGTTGGAATAAATAAACAACATGTATATACATTCCCCAATAAACGTTTCATCATTATCTCGAACAATGGTACAAGCTGTTAAAATGGAAGTATTATCTTCAAGCCTTATTTCTCTCCAGGCAATACACGTAGTGTCGAGGTATAAACCTGGCTTGTCTCGTTGATCCGAAGAGACTACTTCCATCTTTCCGACTTGTAAATTGTTGCATTTTTATTCCCGCTGGGATGTTCCACCATACAAACATGCAGCGCTCATATCTTCTAGTGACAACAGGTGGGGGTCAGTATTACGCGCCACAATGACACAACCTTCTGTTTTATTTTTTATTCTCACTACGGTAATTTAACATGAGAAAATTCAGTTAACAGGCACCGTCACGTTGATATATGCCGAAAGATATGCGCGATTTTACGAGTCCTGCATAGTGAAATCGCGCGCGACTCACGAAGCGCATGTCACGTCCTTTGCGTTTTCCTTGTGCTTATGAATTTTGGCAATGTGGCTACGATCTAATTACAATTTTCTCCTGCTAACTGAAGCACCCACCCTTATACGTTATCTGTTAACTGCTGCTATCATCCCTCCGCAGCTATTGATGGCTTATCTCTGGTTTTCGTCGCCAAGTGAATTTCGGAATCATAGGCTTGGCCTTAGCGTACTTCTCTCTTTGACGGAAAGTTGTGGCATTCCACTGCCTTATATACCAGTTTGCTGCTGAAGCTGAGGTTTGAAGACAATTATTAATTCCAGTCTATGTCGCAGCTGAGTTTCTAATCTTTCCATTCCACCGTAGGACAAATTTTTATTGTTTGATGTCTGTACCTTGTAACCCCAACAGAAGTAACATGATCGTTGCCATAAATATGCCAATCCTTAAACCAAGGAGATCGAATGTTTCGAATCTGTCAATAGGGTCTGAAAATAGCTTGTTTGCTAACGGTCTCTTCGTCTATCTGTTGGGTGTCACGACTGACATAAATAATGGTGTCATTGCAAACAAGCTTGATATCTTGGACAATACTAATGCAATTACTGGTCTGCAGTGCGAACTAGATTGTCTTATACCTCTGATTTGCCTACTGAACCCTACAACAGACCTATCCGTGGATAACCTTATCAAGTGTGAAACATCAGTGAACTTTGTGGCCACTGAAGCCAGCCAACGACTGACCTTGTCGCACAACTCCATTGTCCTCAACGTCCCTGATAGTTTTTCACTAAAACGCGTTAAAATGATCTCCTCAAAGCTTGTGGTTTGCATTGATCTGTTTGCACAGCCCGGAGCCTTAGGAAGAGGACTAGTAAATACCCCTGCCCAATATTATTCCAGTTCAACTCGCTCCTTGATGCAAGTCACTTCCGTGGTTCACAGAAATCTGTAAGACTCAAAATTATGTGAGAATGTTAGGGTACCTCCAGATGTTATTCCCTTTTGAACGACGCATATGTGGTCCAAAACCTTATGAAGTCCCACTGGAAACTCCGTCCGAACCAACGGCCACCCGAGGTTTACTGGCGCCCGGGAGTCGGCTCATAACACTATACAACTTGCGAATGTGTGTCAACAAGGGCTGGGCTAGCACATTGTTTCAAGCACCTCAGTTGCTAACCTTTCACCTGCTACCATGGTAGTAACCACTGAAACTGGAAATAAAATCTCCGGAAATTATGCAGATTTATTCCTGGATGCTGTTGATTTAGATGACAGTGGTAATGATATATCCGATATGCACCTGGTCCCGCTGAATGTGCCGACGAAACCTGCATCCTCGAGACTCAATAACGCCGATAGGCCTTTACCCTCCTCAGGCATCCCACATACGACGATGACCTCCAGCTGTATTGGCAAGTCACAGTCTCAAAGTGCCATGCTTTGGAGATCTAAACCTAAAAATCCCAGTTCAAGTCTACCACTTAAGCCCACGGCACAGAAAGGGCTTAGTCATTCTCTAAATAATTGCTTCCATTCTGTTAAACCTAGTGGTTACAATACCATTCAATGAGCGGTCCCGTTCCCGCTACACAGACATTCACAACGTCCATAAATACGACGCCAGGCACCTTCTTTAATCGGCAGAAAGATAGGATTTATAAACCATTGTGGTAAGAAATGAGGGTACATGCGGAAGAATGTTCACGACACAAATGGCTTCCATAGACAGGCGAACAATGCCTACAGGAGGATTATCGCGTTTTTCTTCTCACAACCATCTACACAACATTCAGCTCCAACGTATGCTCATCCCAGTACGACGACATCACCTCCTAATTGAAAGCCTGATGTTCAGATGAAGCCTATGATTCTGGCTCCCCAACACTACGCACCCTACCTCATCCCGTGCAGAAGTGAAACTACGGAACTATGTAACTCATTTCCACAGACACCCACATCCCGAGCTCATACTAAAAATTCAAGTTTTCACTCAGTGCAAAATATAATAGCGCCTTTTGCTGTTCAGATGATGGCGCTTTCGAGCCAGCTACTTTCAGCCCTAACTAAAAACCACTACAGTGGCAGAGACGACTTTACGCCAACCTGTCATCCCCCGGCTCATCTACAGCGGGTTAACATCAGAAACAATATGGGATAATAATAATAGTGGTATTAATAATATTAGCAGCCAGGAAATATCTTATTCCCCAGTATGCCCCCAAAATCAAATTCTGCCCCATGCTTCTAACCACTACGGTTCAACGTAACCTGCCAGAACATGTTTTCGGAAACAGGTTCAAGTACTTATGCTTGTCCTTTTCTTTGAACTTCTGTCTGATTAATGCCCGTTCCATACGCGTCAACAATATCCCGAAAAATGCTAACAACTTCAACTACGGTGGAATTTCACCGTTGTTGACCGGTCCTCTGAGGGCGGTGCATGGCATCGTGGCGGCTATGGCAGACATATGTTTCGTTCAACACGAACGAGCAGTGATAGAACTTTTCATCGGCAAGGTGATGTACTGTTATCAGTATTATTTATTATTATGTGTACATTATAGCCTGACATTTCAATGGACCTAGTGTTGCCACTCGGTAGCACGTAATGGAGATACGAACTTCCACAGTTCCCAAAGCGAAACCTATCGAATCCAAAGCAATTGGTTGCCAAATAACGAATGCGCACTCAAACGGTAAGTGAACCCTGCGAAATTTTTTCTTCACAACAAAATATATGCCCAAAACTTAGTTACGAATATTCAATTTTGACGGCTACTGCAGTTTCTGTTCAAAAACCAAACGCAACCGTAACACCAACCGAAACAGGAGGTTAAATGTGGCTGTACAAGCAAACTGAATGAGGTCAGACAAAATGAGTGATCAGTGTTTTAAGTACATAAAAAGAACAAAATCGAAGCACACTCAAAACCTAGAAATGCATTTTTTCCCAATAAAACCTAGAATCTGCCCTGGTACTTCCTTCTATGTACAAGATATTTAAAAGGAAAGCACTCGAAAAGTTTGACCAGTATTTCTTTTTCCTTGGGATGAACTTGCTTCATTGTTTACGCTTTTTTCATGACTGATGCTTTTACATATTCACTTAACATGGCTTTCATTTCTGCCGGGTAACCTAAAAACATAACAAAACTCCAACGTTTAATTTAACGTGCACTATTTATGTGTGATGTAAAATGTTCTTTCTTTCATACTGGATTCCCACCACCTGGGATGAGAAGGAGTTGGTAAAAACATTATCGAAGATTTTTCATCACTGAATGTAATAACCTGTAAAAATGATATACAGCTGTAAATTCAAGAATAAATTACTATTACTATTACACACGGTAAAGTGGAATCTATACGCTTCTTTTTCACGTGGTTCTTGATTGTGTCAATTTGCAGACTTCCTGTTGTGTCCGACTACTTAGTACTATATTTTTGTCGTAATATTTCAATCGATCCCACACATGTGGATTACGGCTCCGCTACTCTCCTCACATAACGTGTTACCAACGTTTTGGTATACTTCCCATAGCCATTTGCTGTTTTTCTATTTCAGCACTAGGTTTCGATTTTAACGTCTTTTTAAGCGGGATGATCTAAGGCTAAGAGTTCTAAAATTGACTGCTCTAGTGAGAAAAAGCAAAGACTTGGTCATTCCAGTGCTCTTTTGCGTGACAGAAGCATTGTTACTCTGTATACCTCAGATCTCGATGAACTGGTATACTCCACGCCTTTTGTCAGAACCGAAGACGTCAGTCATGAGTAGCAGTATTAACGACCACAGGAAAGAAACAGATAACGTTAAGACCACGAAGGGAGAGATTCGGAGAATAGTAGAGGATTTCCATCCATTAGCATATCTTCTAGGGAAGCATGAGACTTTAGTTGAAGACCATGTAGTGAAAGCAGAAAACTTAATAGACCACTTGGCGACGGAGGTGATGAGGAGACCATCGTCATCCCAACAGGATATCGTTTATAACATACCTGATACCCTAGCCTTGGATGTAGTTAAGACAAGGGTATTAAACTCATGAGGTATGACAGGAATACACTGTGACTGTAAGCGCCTCCGCAAAAAGTCAGCGCAGTCTAGCTGCCCCATGATCTTCAAGTTCACCACTTTATTGGACGTCAAAAGATTTATCAAACTTCAAGACCACATAAAGTTATATAGCAGCCTTAAAAATATTGCTATCGCACGAGACAAAACCGCATGCCGGCACAGAAGACAAAAAAGGAGTAATCTGGCCAGTTCATCACCCTTAAACACAGAGGCTACTGTGTGCACGAACAAACCACCAGAAAGTGCTGACATGGTCAGTGACTCTGTCGAATGTACCTCTTCCACGGTATGACAGTCCTAGTCATAGCTAGCTTCAAGTGAACCTGATCCTTCAGTTGCTGGTGAAAAGAAAACTGTTTGTACCGTCCCCCTTGAGGTCACCATAAATAGAAGCCCACTGGGTGACAGAAAACCCAGAAGTTCGGGCAAAGCCTCACTACATAAAGCTTAAACTTTTTTGAAGAAGGACCATTTCAGGCGAGTGTTTTCTAATGACAGAGAAGAATATTTCATAACTAAGACAGTGGCAATACACGAAGTCAAAAGACAGGTTTTCCGCCGCACCCCCTCTTTCAGAAATGAATTTTGCGACAACTCGAGGTTGCGTCTCACGAGACGCCCCTTTGGACCACGTCCCTTTAATCACGGGAATCATAACGTGGTGCCGAGTAGCGTACCGAAAGCTCAGATGTCCTACAAATCAGAAATACCTAAGCACTGTTTAGCCGTGCATCTTAACAATCCCAGTCAATACTTTGGGAACAGATGCATACCCCCGCAAGAAACTTTCCCACTTGTGAACCTTGCCCTAATTTTCTTCGGATCACGCGCAATATGTACAACCCATTGTGTTTAGGCTCTTTTGACCCCCTGATAACACAGGACTGGAGCCAATTTCCTCTACTTACACCGGTCATAAACCATATCTTACGCCAACAGTAAAGAGGAGGTGCACGTTAACAACCAATGAGAGCCGTGAAAAACTAAGTAATCACATACTTGTGGGAGACAGAAACTCACCAGCCACACAGACACACCCCACTATTGAGTCCTGTCACATCCAAGGCGTAGGTAGTGCATCGTCTAGCGAACTGAATACCAGAAATTCTTCCGCTTACCGAGGCTTTAAGAGACGTAGCAAGTTACTCTGCAAGCCATAGTAGCTTTTCAACGCTTCTACTAATCAATGTCCGCTCGTTAGCTAAGAAAATATCTGACAAAGGAACAACAGTTTTACCAACCGAACCCACTGCATTATTAGTTACTGAATCATGGTGTACTGACTCAATCCCAGACATGGACCTGTGCGTAAACGGTTATACTCTGTATTGCACTAATCGTGAACACATGCGTGGTGGAGGCCGTTCGATCTATGTGTGTAGCCTTGCTACCTCAGATAAGGTTGAAGATGATATCTTCACTGGTCTGTTGCACTCACTTTGGATCGTTATAAACGGCACCAACTACAAAATCCTCATAGGCTGTGTGTATAGAGTACCATGTTCAACAAGAGAAAATGATGAACTGATGGCCAGATCATCTGCCCACGCTGGATCCCTCACTGTTGACTCCAAACTGGTTGCAGGCGACTTTAACTTACCTGAAGTTAACTGGGAGGTCGGTCATAGCCCATAACGATTTGATGAAATACTTGCTGCCACAGATATCTATGGCTGGAAGCAATACATTCAGCAACCCACGCGTGGAGATAGTATGCTGGACCTAGTCTTTTGCTGTGACATCATCCCAGTCACTACCCACGTTAGTAGCGAATTCTCCAACAGTGACCACAGGATGGTATTCTGTTGCTTACTAATTCTTCCCCGCAATGAGAAAAATAAACAATCCTTAAATTATACTCGACACAGAAGCTATAAGAATATAGAGTAGGAAGTACTCATCGAGCTACTCAAGTGCTCTCCATGGGATGACTACTTTACCACGGCCTCATTAAGAGACACGCTCCCACTTTTCCACAGAAATATAAAGCTGTGTCTAGATACTGTTGCTCCCGTGAAAACAGTTAGGGTTTGCAAGGAGCCAGACCCATATATCCCCAAAATACTCCGCAATAAACTTAGGAAATCATCATCACATTACCACTCGTCGAAAGACTTCATGCCACTGCACTTAATTCACGAGACTTACGAATCTGTCAGGACACTACGTGCGAAACACGCAGTAAACGAAGAGATCGTCGCTTTCAAAAGTGGCTCTAGAATACACAAGTTGACATCCCTTCTGAGTAAACGTCTGAGGCCATCAACGGATGTAACCTGTCTACTCCATAATGGAATGGTGCACAAAGATCCCCTCAAGATTAGTGAACTGTTTAGCGAATCATTCGCTAGTTTCAACCCTAATGCCCCCAACCCCACCAGCTTTACTCCAATCACTGCTAATTCATGTGCTAGGGTGGAGTTCACTGTCAAAAGTATCACTGAGGCTATCAAAAGCCTGAAACTATCGACAGGTACGGGGATAGATGACCTAAACTCAATAGTCATAGGAAACAGTGGCGATGATATGCCACTGTTCTTGCTTAAGATGTTCACACTATCAATGGAAAGTGGGGAGTATCCTAGCGAGTGGAAAACCAGCTTTATAATTCCTCGCCACAAGTCCGGTGACAAGGCGAATGTTGGGAACTACAGACCTATCAACATAACGCTAGTCGTCTCCCGAATCATGGAAAAGGTGATTAAGAGCGGCATGTCTGACTACCTACTTAGCAAAAACCTCGTCACAAAGTCTCAGCACGGTTTCATTAAAAACAGGTCTTGCGTTACTTGCCATTTCGACTTCTTCAACTTTATCGCTAGTAGCCGCTAGGCACGTGAAATCGTCGTTGTTCTATACCTTGATATGTCAAGGGCATTTGACGAGGTGCCACACATTATTCTCTTTCACAAGCTACAATCGATTGGCATCCATGATCCTTTACTTCATTGGCTAAAATCACTTCTTAGTGGTCGGAGCCAAATCGTCAAAGTAAGTTCTATGCAGTCTACACCTAGGCTCATAACTAGTGGAGTAATACAGGGTAGCGTCCTTGAACCTTTGTTGTTCATAACTTATATTGATAGTGTGTGCAGGCGCCTCCCTGAAGGGGAAACATTCCTATACGCCGATGACCCTAAGGTTGTATGCTCACTCACGTCACACCCATAAACCAGGTAATACGCTATCTACTGCTCGACAAGAATTAGGTGAGGTTGCCAAATGGTGTGACGAGTCCCATCCACAGTTCAACATCGGTAAATGTGGTTGGCTTAGCGTAGACAGCGATAACCTAGATGTCTCTCGAAGTGTGTGGGCAAAGGCTACCTAGAAGTTCTTAGGTGCTAGATCTTGGTCTTAGATATTCCGGTGACTTAACATTCTCTGAGCAGACGGCTTGTATCACATCTGAGTCACGTAGACTCCTTGGATGCATCGTCCGTAACTTTTATAGCACTGAAGCAAGGGTCCTGCTCTGCAGAGTGACCATCCGTCCAATTTTAGAGTACTGCCCGCTTGTCTTAAATGGCGTTCGTATAAGCGACGGAGGAAAACCGGAAGAAGCACAACGCCACCTTAAACTAAGAACACTAGGAACTGACTGCAGCCTAGACTACATCTCCGGATGCAACATGCTAGGACTGTAACCTCTATGGAAGAGGCGGCTTAGGAGGAATCTTACATTTTACCATGAATCACTTCGCAAGCGAGTGCATTCATGCGGCCCGGAAATTAAAATAGTTGTAACATCTACTCACTATTTACGCAATCACAAGCAAAAATGGCAGCGTCTTTAAATCAAATTAGACTTGGCAATATACTGGGCAACAGCGTCAGCAGACTGCCGGAAACAGCATTCCTGAGTCTATTCCTACCCGCCAAATACTCACCATTCAACTTGACTCAAACGCCCGTTCATATACGTTCTATGCACATGGAATGACGTAAAAGATCCCAGGAATGGATCCGTACACCTAAGTGAATATAAGCTAAAACCCAGTTGGCAAGGGGAGAGACAGCAGCCGCCAGGAACTCTGGTGTCAGTGGTTATCACATAGGCACAGCCTAATGGGTCACATGCACCTAGGGCCGAAGTTCCAGCCTCAAGTGTTACCAGTTCTGCGAGGACTGGCAACCCTGGACTGAGCCACCTAGGTGCCCTCCCCATACAATTACGTACCCACTCGTCTCGTTCAACCAGGCACGGAGTAACATGTATGTACGGTAACATTAACGGTAACTTCGACGCAACGTGCATCTTCTTCGGAGTGGAAAAGAGGCGCACCAGCTTCTTCAGTCAAGAGCTGAAGATTGCTATTTGGACTGTTGGTCCCTCAGAGAAAGCGGATGGTGTCACACAATAGGGGTCTGACGGACCACGTCTCTGGACTACGTTCTGACTAACGATGACCTCATAGGGGACACATGTGTTCACCCCCCTCCCGATATCAGTGGTCATGCGCAATGGTTTCCTCCATGACTGCCAAGGAAGAGGTGCAATGAGAGATGCCCAACACCTTCCCTTGCCACGGCAGGGCCAACTATGAGACAATGACAGGTAGTCTCGTGAATGTGCCATGGTCTATAGACTGGATTCGTCTCACAACGGGCGAACACTAGATACAGGTGAGGGAAACAATCGTTGGGGCCATCAGTCACGGCGCGTGGGGGGGGTAGCTCACTGACCGTCGGTGTGAACTTCATGGCTAAAGCACGGGACAGGCGGCCTCCTTTAGACAAAAAAGCAGGCCTACTTTAAGTGGCACTTATCATGCAGGGAGTCCAGCTTCTTGAACTACGAGAGAATTCGCAACCGCTGAGACATTAGGGGCAGTAGTGACAGGCTTAGGTATCGAAAAAATCTGGTGAGAAGGTTACGAAGCAACCCCTGAAACCTGTACCGCTTCAGGTAGAGAAGGAGGCCGATCAGCTTAGGAGTAAATCTCATCTCAAGTAGGGGATGTATTAAGCAGTGTAGAGATAGTTGAGCTTCTGAGTCCACATTTCAAACCGCAACCTGCTACTTCTGACGCTGAGTCTGCACCTATTCTGTACGAAACTGTTCAGACTACGAATAACAAATACACCTGCTACATCCCCACCACACGGTAAAGAGTATCGGCGAAACTATCTAGGATCTGTCGAGGCAAGCTTTTTGGCCGCGACAACCTGAGACAGATTGTTCGAAGAAACTGAGCCGGGGCACTTGCGTAAGCCATCTACAAACTCTTCAAGCACCCGCTAGAGTCATGAAAACTCCCTAAAGAATGGAGGTGCTTGATTCTGCCGATCGTCTTCAAGGGAGGGGAAGGAAAACATCCTGACAGTTACACACCGATCGCCCTACTCCCTATACTGTCCGAAGTATTAGAAAGCCCTGTAGCCGACGAGATCTGGGAATCCCTCGAAAGGTAAGACGCAGTTCATACGGCGAAGTAAGGCGTTTGAAGTGGTCGTTCATCGTGGTGACTGTCTGATGTAACTGGACTGTTAACTGAGACTACAAAATTAGTAAGTGTTATTTTATCGACCTGGCTGAGGCATTCGGCAGTGTCCTACCTCCAATCCTACCTCAAAAGGTCGTGTCAGCCGGCAGTGAATATACTAACGATGTACTCTTTAATAAGCTACAATCAATTGGTGCTCGCGACCGTTTACCTAGATTAAATCATTTCCGAGTGATCCTGCCCAAATCGTCCCCAAATACACTTTTCGAATGTTGCTACCTAGACCGATACGAAGGATGCCTAAAGTCTATGCATGAATACTGCCACTTGGACCATTAACCGTTTCAACGTCTACTTCCATCCAATACAACAGGTATTCCCAGTGGAATTAAACGTAGCATAGTGGACTGGAAATGTATTGATTTAGACACTCATCACGGTTATATAACTGTGGATACGTTACTGACAATCCAGATTGTATAAATTGGTCGTTTGCGGTTGGCAAAACTAAATGCTGAAGAACATTCCAGCGAATGGAGGCTTACATTGCTAAATAACAAACTATGCAGATGGACTAACAACATCGGCTGGTTATAATGCGAACTTCGGACATTGCACGCTTTTGTTATTGATAGTGGAACCTATCTGTGTGATGAAAGATGGAAATCCATGCTCTTCTCATGATTTGAGGCACGTTTTAAAATGGTTGTGCATACCAATGATTTAGTGTGTGAGTTATATAATTCCAAATACTATTCTTTGAACTTTAAAAAACTCTCAGATTGACGATGCTTGTAAACTGGTATCTATGATGTTAAATCCATTATATAGAAATGGGAATTTTTATTATCTTCACTTTGAGACTCTGCATATGCTGAAAAGTGGTATTTTCTTTGTCTCGTAACCGCGGTCTGATGTTTTTGATAGAGTTAAACGGCCTCTCCTCTGTGCTGTCCAGGACAGGTAAAATGTTGTAGATTTTTTGGCATGTATCAGTGTGATGATACCTGTAAACTGGCTTCTCTGACGTCAAATTACTAATGTGGGAATAAATATTCATGTGTTTATCTACTCATTTATAAGCGAACCTCTGCTCTCTTGGTTCAATTCGTACCTGGGTGGCAGGCAGTTCTGCACTAAGGTAAACAGACTGCGGTTGGAGTGGAGACCGTTGACATCAGTGGTAAGCCAATGAGCATTTCTAAGACCACCCTTGTTCCTCTTGTTCTTCATTGATATGTCACACAAAATTCACTCATCAGTCCTCCTCTTCGCTGTTGGCATAGAGATGGGGAGTGAAGTTAGCAAAGAGGCTAATTGTACAGCACTTAAAATGATCTGCAGCTACGAGAACTCTGGTTTTTGAAGGATAAGTTTACCTGCAACCTGTGACAGTGCAAAGTAATGCACACCAGTATTCACGGGGAAACGGCGGCAGAAGTTTTGAAACAAGTTCAGCTACCATGCTATCACCAGAATGTTCACAGAAAAAGATTAAGGGGTCGACTTTTCAGGCACCCTGAACACCATTTCCAACCACAAAGACATGACAGCCAGACCGAATGCCACTTTGTACTCTCTCCATGGACAGCTTTGTGCTGTCACTCCTGAACTATTTCTCACAGCTTTCGGACCCTATGTACGCTGAACCTAGGGGGGCCTTCAATGCGCTAGCACCCCTGACACTAGAGACGAACTTGAACCTTGCTGAAAAAATACAGGGATCGGCGACAAAGTTGGCAGTGCGACTAAAGGGGAATGCATACTCTGAAAGACTGAAGTAACTTTATCTGTTCACCTCGGGCCTTCGCGGAAAGAGGGATAAACATCTCATAGCCCACAAGGTCATCCATCAGACAGATCATGCAAACAAACTAACCCTACCAGTAACACGTATGTCATCAGGAGGAAGCCCCACCAAAATAGCACATCAGAGAGCTAACACCAGAGTAATATCTAACATCTTCTCCTTAAGAGCACTTGCTTTATGGAATGTCCGACTGCGGGACGCAGCACAATCCGCTCGACAGACTTGTTCAAAAGACAGTCGCGTCATTTGGCATGGTTTACCACAGACGTACTAAGGGAGTTAGTGACCTCACCGGGCCACCACCACTTCCCCCCTCCTCGCCACTCACCACCTCCCTTGTTGGTTCACCTATATTATCTACTAACTCTTCTCTGGCAGCTTGGCTCATGCTATCTACCTTTGCCTTTCGGGCGATTCCCATATACATCTTCTTACTATCTTGCCATTCCTATTCAGGAGCCTATGCAGATAGGAGTCACGACAGACCCACAATCGTCCCAGCGACCCGTCGCTTCCTAATTGCTCTACAAATTTCGCTTTGTCAACCCCGAAAAAGTTCTCCTCCATGGAGCCAAAAGCAAAGGAGAAGAAGAGATCTCCTTGTCCACTGCAGGAACAAACCTGACAGTATGAACCAAGCACTATGAGCTAGACGCGAGAGATCGTAAACTGCCAGTTTTTAACTCTTGCAAGGTCGATGTTGGATGCTGAAAATCATACAACACCTACAAATTTGACCAGTAACGCACCTCCCATGGTGTATTCCAGAACTATGACAGGCGAGTGGGCAGATCTACCACACCGGAATACACCAAAGACCTGGACATATTGTGCAAAACCAAGGATTGAGGGCGAAGAAGTCAAATTGTTTATAAAAGCTTGTAGAAAGATTCTGAATATTGGAACGCTGAACAGAAATTGCAGAGCCACAAAACGTGGATGCAAGCGTAAAAGACTGGCATTTTATCATATGCACTGGATTGGCTACGAATACTGCTATAGTTTGACGTGATTAAGTGTATACTAGCTAGCAGAAAAACGGTTGATAGTGGATATTGGATTTGAATTTGTCCAATTTGTTTTAGCTGGTTGTCATAGATTCATACACTCCAGCAAATATTTAATATGATTTCTGAAATTTCGAAAGTGGCTAAACCAATATGTATTCCTCCTGAATACATGCATTATGCGGAGAAGCACTCAATTTATGAACTTGTTCAAGTAATCATTTCTAAGCTTATACTGTAGAGACTACTGAAACTCTTGATAATAGACCGTCCTGTAGATCCTATATCATACCTCATTGAATACTTGGAAAAGGATATTGGAGATGGTAATTAGATTGATGTTTTAAAGTGATTTAAGTTCCTTCTATCTTCATATTTGGGCCAAAATTCGTTGGTAAAAGCAGACTGGCTGCCATGCTAAAGGAGAAACTGCAGTGTGTTGCACTGAACCGAGAGGAGATATACAGCCTATGTTCAGATAGAAAAGTTAGTTACGATTTAGTCCTCAAAAAGTTATTTTGTTACAAATTGTCCAACGCACAGATAAATGAGTCCCAAATTATCCTCACTAAATTTGATTCGTTACTAATTTGATTAACTAGTTCTGTGATTTACTCAAAGTTCAGAGTGAGTCGAAGAACTACATGATAAATAATCATTGGTTTGTCAAGTTACTTTGAGGGGAAATCACTCAAGGGAAAGTTTCTTCATCTTGGTGCCACTGTGGATGCTTATAAAGAAATGAAAGCTTGTGGACAGTCTTGCCGACAGGTTCAAAAGACTGCGAAGAACGGAGTGCAATGGAGGCATGCTACTGAAGCTCTATGCCGCACGAGGAACCGAAGGGAAAAAAGTAATAATGATAATCATCCACTGGTACTGTGATCTCGAGACCAGTTTCAGGAGACAGTCTCGAAACCTTTTGTGAAAAGTATTATAAAAAAATGTACATATCACATATGTTTCACATGAAAGCAAACTGCATCCTTAGGATCATTTTAGTCTTTTTCTTCAGTAATAAGGCCACTAGGCCGATTCGGCCTTTCTTTCTACAAAGAAAGCGTAAACTCACACTCATTTAATTCGACTGTGGTTTTTGACCTTTCTTCTTGGTGGACTTGAAGATGATTGATCCTTGAGGAAAAAATAAGACTTAAAATCCCCAGTTTATCACTAGAAATACAGAATGGCAATATTATGTATCCTCTTCCTCTGAGTTATGAGAGTACAAAAACATTTAGTCCCTCTAAATGATTCTCACAGAATAGGTTACACAGACCACCCACAGACTTAGCACAAAGTCTCTAAGGAAGCTCTGGTGCTTTAAGATCTTTTATGGTTTAAAGAGTAGCCAGTTGAATGCAGAGTTCGAAATTAGATCTCACAAAATTGGGATACAATGTTCGAAACTTGTTTTTACCGAAGCATTTGACTGCTATGTAAAGAGACCGCAACACCGGAAACCCTTTTGCTGTGGCCTCAATATAGTGTTCAGACCTCTTCAAGCTGTGACTGGGTACAACTCCTAAGTCTTTAAATTTTTGGGCACCAGGTACTGTTGTCCAGTTTATCAGATATTGATGAAAGCTACTATGATCAAAATGCCTGATTTTATACTTGGTAGAGTCAATTTCTAGACATTAGTGCTTGAACTACTTGACTATTTTGTTTAGGTCCGCTTGTTGCGTACATCCGGCGTCATCATTAGGTATTATCTTTCATATTTTCACGTCATCAGCACTGGTGACTGAATCACGTCTGACAATTCGTTGACATGGAACAAGTGGGGGAACCCCCCTTATCACAGGTCGGGACTTAAGTAGTATTCATTTTTTCTCTCTCTTCGTCTCCTATCTTATAAAAATTCTTTAAGTCAGACCTGCGTCGTAGTATCAACCCTAAAATATGAGGGGTACTTTACTAGTCTAACACGTGAAATCCTGTCGGAAGCCTTACTGAAGCAAATAAACAGAGTACCTGCGAGCATCTTGTTGTTACGAGCTGCTGTCGCTTTTTTTCTGGATATGAAGAAGTTAGTCGAACAATACTGAACAGCGTGAAATCTATTTTATAGGCTATATGAGAAGGCTATATCCTTTGGCATGCCTCAGAACCCCATCTCCAACATTCTTCTGGAACACTTTAATGTCTATACTAACAAGGGGGTAATTCGATACTCTTTACCTGCTACTTGTTTTGAAAATGGGCTTATTATAACATCTTTATGGTCTCTCGGAAGCTGAGTGGGCCATAGAGACGTACTGAATAGTTTAGCAAGCAATCTGGAAATAATGTTTGTCAAGAAGGATAATTATCTTGGGTGCAAGCCATCAGGATGCGGGTATTTTGCAGGTTTAAGATTGTTGAGTAACCGAAAGACTACCTCCCCAGTGATATACAGTGGACTAGTTGCTGGGATATTTCCAGGAATCTAGGTCAGTGACAGTATTTTTATCCACGGAGAAGACTGCATTGAGGTCGGAGAGACATTAAGCTTTAGATATCTTAGACTCATCCAACCCTGCTGAATCGTTAGCTGATAGGAGAGATGGGAAGGTATTCGTACGTTTTGTTCTCATTTTAATGAAAGAGAACAACTATTTTAGACAGAAGTGATAATCGTTTTCAATTTACCTTTCATACTCTATTCCAGCGATCGTAATACCTGGTTTACACAACTTTCTAACCTTGCAATATGAAGTCTTAAAGGCCTCACTGCTTGTTTCTAAAGATAAGTTTCATTGTCGCTGTAGATATATTACTGTCCACAGTCCAGTCTAGTGTTATTGAGCACTTACTGATGACCGACGTTTCTGCATGACATGCGTCTCATCTAGGAGAAGCAGAAGTGTAATTCAAGCTGTTCGTACTAAACTTAAAAAGTAATAATACGTAATCACCAATAACCCAGTGTGATAATTAATGAAAGGTCAGTTACTTCCTCGCTTTTGTGTGTTAGAACTAAATCTACGAGTGATGGTTAGTGCTCTGGATCGAAGTGCATTGCACTGATACCGTTTTGAACCAGAGCAACCTCTAGTGTCGACAGAAGTGGGCTGATATTAAAGCAGTTGCTTAAATCTGGAGATGTGAGTCAAACCAAGTTAACGTGATCTTTTTAAGTAATCTACTATCAGGTATCTGTTATGATTACCCCATTCAAGCACGTGGTTCACTAAAAAGACATTTTCTATGCAGTATGGAACCCAGTAGATTGCCCCATTTTCGACTACATCATCAAATGATCTAACATCACGGCTTATTAATTCGCATATGCCATTTTCATGTGATTCTGCGTAGGTTAGCCTGACATTAAGGCCCTTTTTGTGTACAATAGAACTTCTCCACTTTAATGACTTAATAACTTGTCCGTTTTGATGTAGAAGTGCCAAGGGAGATGAGCAGTAAAATCAATCTGTCTTATTAACCAGGTTTCTCAAATGGCAACTACTTCAGTTCTTAATTCGTAGACTAAAACCTCCAGCTACGATGTTTTATTATATAAGCCACGAGAATTAGCATAAAGCACTATTAGGGTGCTTGGGGTGTAATCTTGATTACTTATATATGTTTTGAGAACCGATGTTTCTAAGACTGAGCTATCCGAAAACCCACAATTTTGATTTTATCTTCTCGTTTCTCTTTTCGTGTTCTTAGTTCAGCCACGTCCATCCATTTCATTCAATCCTCGTGAAGCCAATCCGGACGGATATGACTATTTCAGTTATCTGTCTTTAGTGTGTTACACAAGATAATACCCATCTCTTTCTCGTTTCCCAAGACCAGTTTTAATATTCTCTGTTAGATGAGTTTGTCTTCGTCTCATTTATCTGATTTAACCATCTCACAGATGTTCACTCCAATTACTGTTTCTGACAGAATGTACAGATTGGTGCTGTGAACTAAATGTGGGCCATCAGCATGATGGTTGCTGGGGTCTACACTGTTCGACTCTTCGAGGTTTCAAGAGATAACGCAAGCTGTTTGGTTAGGATCCATGGTTGTCGCATTAAAAGCTTCAGAAACGTTTTCAAGTTGCTATGTTACTCTAGCAGTGGAATCAAAGGTACTTAAAGACTTTCTTGAAACTTTCTTCCTGGTTGTTCTAGCAAAATCGCTCGTCGAATTACAATTTTAATTCTCATTGGTGATTTTTGGGTGGTAGGTTATTTGTATCTTCATAACTGCAGTATAGAGTTCCCTTGACGAGCGAGCAGACATATCCAAGCCTTTTGATTCATTCTCATCTTTTTCACTGTCTCCTTTTTTCGCTTGACCAGCTGTATCACAGTCTAAAACTTTAATCAGTGTGACCGAAAAACTATCCCTATTAGATTGGAGTTTCTCTTCAGTCACAAACTCGATCGCTTTCTGGGCAAGCGTAGACATTGGTTTGCAGGAAAAGTTGTACATTCACCTAGGAGTAGGCTTGATGAAAGTGATGGCAGTGCAAATGATATGGCACCAACAGCTGCGGCTGTCATACTTCGTTCACTTGTCCATGGGGCACCAGTATTGTAGTTAACTACAAGCATTTTTATGGTTAGACATGCTGGCCAAGTCAAACACAGATAGTCACTATGAATGGCAATTGAAAAATGTTAGAACAAAAACGTGAAACTTTGAGTAACGATGTGGCAAAAAAAATGGAAAGACAAAAATACTTCTACACGATACAGAAAAAGTTAAACGTTAGGTAAATGAACTCCAAGAACGATAAACCACAGACTTTAACTAAATTGTTTCAAGATAAAGTTTATCCTAAAGGTTTTGATGTGATCTACAAAACAAAAGCCAAAGTTGTCAAGAATTTGAAGACAGCCTTTCCGGTTTTTAAAGCACGCTTATGTTAATCTAGTTTAAACATAGAATACTGTATGCCATAAACATCAGCTTTCAGTCTTCGGTATTAAGGATGGAGGGCTAATCACCTAAATGAAATACTGTCTTCAAGTCCAGTGCCGATAAGAATGATGTTTATACACTCACTCTTGATCGTATTTGAAATTATGAACATTTCACTGGCTTTTTTATTTGTCTTCTTGTCCCATGTACCCACATTTTATTTAATATTTTTATTGTATGCCATATCTTTTTGGAACCTCGCCTGGTTAACTAGTTCACTAGTTACTAGCCGGTCCTAAGCCCGGGTAAAGAGGGAAGGTTGGGCATAGGGCTAGCAACCCTACCCCGCAAAACAAATCTAACCGCTAAAAAAACTTTAAAGCACAAACGAAATATAAAAAATAAAAACAAAATTATTCCTCTCTGTAATCGGAGAGGCGAAATGACGCCAGTTGGTGAAAGCCTTCGGGAAGCCAATTGGCTGATATATCTTCTCTCTCTCTCGATGAAAGCAAAAGTAAACGTGGGGACATGTACTGTCCACATTATGTTTGGACCTACTCGGCAAGGCTCCCCAGACTGCAAAGGAGATGAGAAAGTATCGCATTGAATTGTTAGGAATTTGCGAAAGCCGATAGAATGGGAGTGGACTCTCCAAACTGTCAACTGGAGAGGAGTCAATAATCTACTCCGACATTCTCACCCAGACGACAACCACGAGCATAATGAGTTTTGGAGTGGCTATATTGATGTCCTGAAGAGCACCAAAGGTTTTCATGCAATGATAAACCAATCTCCTTCAGGATCATGACAGCAAGGTTCAACTTAAAAGGAAGGAAAGTCACAATCATACAATGCTATGCACCTACAAATAATGCAGATGAAGAGAAGAAGGAGGAATTATACAGGCAACTTAAATCAACACTGAACAAGACGTCAGTTGGCGATATCAAAATTCTAATGGGCTACATGAATGCCAAACTGGGAGGGGATAACACAGGAAGAGAACTAACCATGGGTTGAGAAGCGCTCGGTGAGGTGATGAACGAGAATGGGGAAATGTTTGCAGAATTCTGTGCATTCAACGATTTCGTGATTGGAGGCACTGTGCTCAAGTGCAAGGATATCCACAAAGCGACATGGATTTTACCAGGTACCAGACAGACTGAAAATCAGATTAACTTTATCTCAATCTCAAGAAGGTGGAGACGCGGTCTACTTGACACAAGATGAAAAAGGAGAGCAGATGTAGGTTCAGACCACTCATCATCTGGTGCAAGGAACCTTCCAAATCAAGTTAAAAGCCTTCAAGGAAGCTGGTGATAGACCGCAGTTCAAGTACAACACTCGGAAACTGAAAGATAAAACTACAAAGGAAATCTTCACGTCAGCCAGGCATCAAGACAAAATGGGAGATATCAAGGAACATTCCTGAAGAAACCTGTGTGGAAGAACACTGGAACTCTTTGAAAGCTATGTGGAAAGAAACCTGCATAACCGTATTAGGAAGGAAGAAGAAAGAAGACAAGGAATGGATCTAGACGGACACATGAGAGCTGATAGAGGAGAGGAGGATGGTGAAGCAGAAGATAAACCAGTGCAAGGACGCTCAACGACAAGAGGAACTGAGTACAACGTATAAACACTACACTGGACAAAGAAGTGAAGAAGAGTGAACACAAAGATAAAAGACGCTTCTACGAAACACTGGCAAGTGAATCAGAACAGGCTGTAGGTAGGAGAGACCTGACAACATTGTATCAAATAACCAGGTTGCTATCTGGGAGGAGATCAACGCAGACGAAACCAATAAAAGATGATGAAGGAAATTTAATTACGAAAGAAGAGAAACAGAGGAAACAATGGGCCGACCACTTCAAGAAGCTCTTGAATCGACCACCACCACCATCTGTACTTCGTCCAGAAATACCACCTACAGCCGCTGAACAACTACAAGTGAACATAAATCCTCCAACAAAAGTGGAAGTCCTGAGCGCCATAAAGCTACTGAAATGTGGGAAAGCAGTAGGACCAGATGGTATCCCGCCAGAAGCACTGAGAACGGACGCAGAGACAACAGAGGACATGCTCATATCACTATTGCAGAAGGTCTGAAAGGAAGAAAAGGTGCCTGGCGACTGGAAGAAGGGTTACCTTGTCAAACTGCCGAAGAAGGGAGACCTCAGTGTTTGCAAGAACTGTCGCGGGATCACTCTCCTGTCCACCCAGAGCAAGCAAAATATTAAGCCGCGTCATCCTGGAGAGGCTAAAGGATGCTCTGGATTCAAAACTACGACCGGAACAAACTGGCTGGCTGGATTCAGGAAGTACAAATCATGTGCGGACCAAATTGCAACGCTTCGCATCATCATAGAACAGAATATAGAATGGCAGTCAACTCTACACCTCAACTTTATCGACTGTGAGAAGGCCTTTGACAGCGTCGATTGAGAGGTAATTTGGAAAGTGCTTCATTACTACAGAATACCGCAAACCTTTATCAGCCTCATTCAACAACTATATGAAGATGTCACATGCCAGCCAAGTAATTCACAATGGGAAGCTCAGTGATGCCTTTGAAGTGAAGTCAGACAGGAGTGAAACATGGTTGCCTACTATCCTCATGATATTCCTGATTGTGGTCGACTGGATAATGCAACAAACAGTGGGGAGCGAGAAGAGGGGGATACACTGGCTGGACTGCGGAAAAGAACCTAGAAGACTTGGATTTCGCCGATGACTTGTGCCTGATGTCACATAAACTTGAAGACCTACAGGAGAAAACTAACAAGTTAGCAGAAGAGGCAGCGAAGACAGGACTTCAGATGAATATAGAGAAGACAGAAGTGATGAACATACCGAACCAACAACACCAACAAGAACAAACTTCAATCACCATGAACGGGAGAAACTTAAAGGAAGTAACCTCCTTCACCTATCTAGGCAGCACTGTTTCAACTACAGGTGGTGGCACAGACGAAGGTGCTAAAGTCAGAATCGGAAAAGCAAGACAGGCGTTCATTAGCCTGAAACCAGTGTGGAGATCTTCTGCACTGCACTCAGCATGTGGAACAACATCCGGATTTTCAACACCAATGCCAGTCAAGTCAGTGCTTCTGTATGGTTCAGAGACTAGACGCGTTACGAAAGGGATTTCCAATAAACTACAGACATTCATCAACAAGTGCCTACGCTGGCTCGCTACTGAAGATCAGATGGATTGCCAGGAAGAATAAGCAACAAGGAGCTCTGGGAACGGACCTACCAAGAACCTATCACCCGACAAATATGCACTGGAAGGAAGTGGAGATGGATTGGGCATGCACTGAGAAAGCCGAGTGGGGACATCACGCGCCAGGCCAGGCCGTCGAGTGGAATCCCCATGGGAAGCGACAAGTTGGGCATCCCGGGCGAGGGTGATATGGAGGAGATCGTGCGAGGAGAAAATGAGAGCTTGTGGGCTGTCGTGGAGCGAGGTTGAAAAGATTTCAGAGAACAGAGTGGAATGGAGACGTGCTACTGAAGCCCTATGTTCCATTAGGAACCCAAGGGACTAATAATAATATAATAATAATATCTTTTTGAGATTCTGTCAAATAAGTTGACACAAACTTGTACTCTTTCATGCGGGTTTCTGCATTATTGTGTCCGTCTAAGTTTTGTCTGTTTCAGAGTACGCTTTATAAGGTCATTCTGTGAAGTGCCGATTTTGAAAAAATTCCTCACGAACTTACAAGCTAGTATTAGGTGAATTCGAAGGGATCTTATTTCATCTTTAGTGACATCATAGAGAACTAACCACACTTTAAGGGACAAAAGTTTAGGCCTCAAGATGAGCATGTTTTCTTCCCACATTTCTTGCTAACTGTTGTCTCTGATTGTCCAACATATCATTTTCCATATTTCATAAAAAAAGCAGCATACAACCAGTTGTGTTCACTTGAAGTGTTATGGTAGAACAAAAAGCAAAAAGCTTTTTCCCAAGAAATCTCTCCTATTGCGAAATTCCTCTATGAATAACAACCAAAAATAAAGTAGTTTATCATCACTTTTACACTAAATATAAAACCCAAGACGTTGATTTGAGGAGTGAAATACATATCTCATAGAAACGATATGCAGTCAGTTCATCTTTCTTAGTGAAATTGCAATTGCCATTCACCAAAATATACTGAAGCAATGTACTTAAAATCAAGACACTTTGAGGTGGTGAGATTTTATTTTTCACTGATCATTTAGAGGATTTTGATTTAAAACCTGTTGTTTAGAATAAGCCACATAAGGTAACCATATAAACTTCCCGCGTTTGCCAGGACAGATGTTAGATAAGTGGGCTACAAATACACCAAAAACAAGATACATCATTAGTTCATTAGATTTCTTCATAGGCATTTTAATCGCTTGGCAAAAATGTAGCTTACTCAAATTAACATAAATAGATGGTCTTGAAAATCACAGGTAGCTGAAAATCATTCTTTTGCTTTATTTACATTTATTTTTCATCTTTGTATATCATCTTCTGACTTTTGTTCAAAACTTTCTCCTTTCTGTCGAGTTAATTTTGCTTATACTTAGAAGCATATCATTATGAGATGACTCACTCTTATGTATGGGCCATAAGGCAGTTTGTTAACCACTGATTTAAATGTCTCCAGGTTAGGATTAACTATGTATATGAAGCCTATTATGTATATTATAGCAATGGCAACCAGTTCAAACTCTTGACTAAGCACGGTTACACTTACCTAAGATCAAGAAACAAAGCTTTCAAACAAAACGTCTATACTCTCCGAAAGATATTTTACTTCATACTGGTCTAGAATGAAGGGCTCAAAGTTTGCAAAACCAATTCGGCAAAACTTGTCAAAATTCTTCTCAAGACATAAAAGTAACTGTGATGATAAATTATGATAATGAATGCTAAAAAGTCTTAAGTTTTCTGCTGACATGAATAGAAATCTAGGTAGCTGAATGACGTAATAATAACGCTTAGGAAACTCTGTAAATATACTTAAAAAATAACACAGCTTTTTTTGGAGCTGATATATTTGAGTAACTGTCAACATATGTTTAAAGCTGCTTGAAAAATGGTCAGGTAATATATAAGATATTAGGAAAGTAGGATTTTGAATAATCCGCTTTAGTAAGTGTTTTTATACATAAAAAAGATCTCCTTAACGACTTGTAATAAAAAGTAGATTTGATGGAGGTCCATTATAAAGTTTCAATAAGTCTACGCATCTTTTTAATGGGATCATTACCTGTTGAGAAATCAGTCAAATAACCGATGCACATCAATTAATTAATATCGGATGATCGGTTGGATTTATTTCACAGCATGTATGAAGTAAACAACTACAGATTTTAGATAGCCACTTTTGCAAACTTCATGAGCTGCAAAAGTGTTCAAATTGAGAGAAAAGAAGGATATTTGAGGTTTTTTATGCTAACATAGCTAATATGTTAAGCCGCATCATTCTGGAGAGACTAAACAATGCGCTGGATTCAAAATTATGACGGGAACGGGCTGGATTCAAAAGAACAAATCATGTGGGGACCACACTGCAACGCTACGCATCATCACAGAACAGAGCATAGAATGGCAGTCAACTCTACCTCAGCTTCATCGACTTTGAAAAGGTCTTCAGCAGCGTCGACCAAGAAGTAATTTGGCAGGCGGCTGCTTCAGCACTACGGAATACCACAAACCTTTATCAACTTCATTTAATAGCTACATGAAAACGCCACATGCCAAGCGATTCACAACAGAAAGCTCAGTGACGCCTTCGAAGTGAAGATAGGAGTAAGACCAGGCTTCCTACTATTACCAATGACATTCTTGATTGTGGTCGACTGGATCATACAGCAAACCGTGAGGAGCGAGAAGACGGGCATACGCTGCACTGATGAAAAGACCTTACAAGATTTGGATATTGCCGATGATAATTTATGTGGAATATCTCGTTGCACAAACTCGAAGATCTACAGATGAAAACTAACAAGTTGACCGAAGAGGCAGAGAAGAAGCGACTTCAAGTGAACGCAAAGAAGACGGAGGTGATGGAGATACTCAATCAAGAACAACAACAAGAAGCACCAATCACCATCATCAGGGAAATCTAAAGGAATTGGTCTCTTCCACCTACCTAGGCAGCATCGTTTCAACCACAGGTGGCACATACGAGGACGTCAAAGCCAGGATCGGAAAAGCAAGACAGATCTTCATTAATCTGAAACCAGTGAGAAGATCTACTGCACTCTACTCAGCATAAAGAACAAGGTCAGGATTTTCAGCATTAATGACAAGGCAGTGCTTCTATATGGTTCAGAAACTTGGAGCATCACGAAAAGCATTTCCAGCAAACTACAGACACTCATCAGCAGATGCCTATGCTCGTTGCTGAAGGCCAGATGGGCAGGAAGAATAAGCAACATAGAACTCTAGCCGGCGACGAACCAACTAAGAACCCATAGCCCAGCAAATATGCAGGCCGTCGAGTGGAATCCAAAAGGGAAACGACGAGTTGGGTGTCCAAGGGTGACATGGAGGAGATGGTGTGAGGAAGAAATGAAAACTTGTGAGTAGTCGTGGAACAAGATTCAAAAGGTTGCAGAGAGCAGAGTGAAATGCAGACGTGCTACTGAAGCCATATGTGCCATTAGGAAGCCAAGGGACAAATAATAATAATAATAACTAATATTCTCTTATTTAGCAATATTAAATGCACATAATACTTATTCGTTTAGATTTTTATTGACATTGACTTTTCTACAAGTAATATTTATCAGTGACAATCATAACATTTCTCTTTTTTGTCTATGGCTATAAAAGTGAACAAATTTACGGTTCACAGCATTATAACTACTTAAATTAACAAAAGGGTATTATTCTTTTCTGAGCAGGGCGCTTCCCCGCAAGAATTGGCTGTTGCTTTAAAAAAGCGACTTAGAGAACCAGATTGTGAATCAAAAGGTTATATTGTTGTTGACTTTCCAAAGTATGAAAGTGAAGCCAGAGCACTTAGACGTGAAGGAATATTTCCTGAATATGCAAGTAAGAAATAATAATTTTTTCGGATGAATGAAAATAAAAATAAAAGTATTTCTTGAGGCTCCTTTGATCACATTGATTGAAAGAGCATCTGGAGAGAGGATGGATCCGGAGACTGGAGGTGAAGAAAAAACTATTTCCGGACTGAAATATAACATTTTTTAAAAAAAATTATAGATCTATATAATTTGATATACAATCCACCAGTTACTTCAGTGATCGAAAGACGTTTAGTTAAAATTCCAGAAAATAATGAAGAGGAGATTCGAAAACAGCTTTGTGAATACAGCAGAGAAGTGGTTTTATTAAAGAATATATATTCAAGTGTTGCCTATGAGCTCAATGCGGACCAACCAATCACTGATGTGTACTCCTGTGTCGTAGCAAAAGTCAATCAGCCACATCGTAGTATTGCTCTAAAAACTCCTAGAATAATCCTACTTGGTTATCCTGGATCTGGTAAAAGCACTCAAGCAAATTTATTGGCTAAGAAGTATGGAATTATTCCAGTCGATTGTAGACAACTTGTACTTCGAGAAATCGCGAATCAATCTTCGACTGGGAATATTATGAAAACGTATGTTCACAAGGATCTGCCGGGTATGCTTTCAATATTTTACATCATTTATAAACAGTTGTATTTAGACACTTTATCATTATTTATTTTTTTAGATTGCTTCAGGTATTCGGAGTCAAACCAAAAATTATAGTTCCATGTCCCACACAACCTAATCTACACAGAAAACAGGGTGGGCTGTAGGACAGTGAATTGCTGTATTGGTCATTAAAGTTTTCACCTCTGTGTATCTAAAGTTTAGGTTTAGGCGGTGGATGATCCTTAATGACACTAACCATTGTTCAGCTTGACATAAATATGAAATAATGTGCTGGATCTTTCTCGTGCTGAAGATGCACTAAAGATGAAATTTAAGCTGACATTAATAGCTTTTAACTTGGAAACTCAAACATAGGCATCAGAGGAATGTTCTAAGATAGAATGCAATATTAATAAAACATATATTTAATTTAAGCCTCTATTTGCATTATGTATGTAATGTATCCGGTCTCTCATCATTGTTCTGACTGCAAGTTTGGTTTTTTGAAATGATTGTTCCTTTAAAGTAATGCAATTCAATGTAATGACTGTGAGGTCAAGTACATAAGTTAAACTAGTTGGTCGGGGTCAGTTAGAATAGCGGAACATACGAATTTAGCTAAATATAGAGTGACAGACCCTAATATAATCAATAATCTAGGAAAAAACTCGGCTATTGCAATGCAAACATTAACACAACCGCACAATAGGATGGCATAAAACCATTGAACTTAATTGAGTTCATTGGATAGGATGTATTTTTATTTGTGTAATCCCGGCGTAGTATATTAGAACAAATAACAAAATAAACAAATATTTTGTATTATTCCTCAACGTTTCGACCTTGCTAGGAAGATCCTTTCCAAGGGTATGAATCTAAAACTAAGTTTTCAGGTTAATATTCAAGTTTTGGTACACAAAGTGGTGACCTTTACAATCATCCAATTACATAGTGATATGGAGCAAAGATCAATGTAATACAGGTGAGTGAATAAGCAACTCGGTTAGAGAGGTTTTTCCGTTGTACGAGTAAGGTGGAACCAAAATAGGGTGGGGAAATTTTTTAGTTCGCCTATGAAAAGTACAATGGGGTTGTGAGACATCAAGGGTGAGAAAGAATAGATCACTAGTTTAGAAGGATGAATATTCGAAGATGAGACAATATATCTTAAATAAATAATAATAATGATAACCATAAATGTACTTTCGATAACACTTGAAGTAGGGGTGGTAACAAAATGGAATACTACTTCTAAATTAAAAATCCCCACTCATCTCGAAAATGGGTTGTGTTATGGTTCATCGAATGTATACGACTCAGAAAGTATTGTAAAATTGATGAAAATAGTAGATCCAAGTTTTTCTAGACCATAGGAATTTTTCGGTGGTTTTTTGGAACTTCTACCATGTTCTGCTAGACGTGTTAGTACTTGACCTGATGTCTCTCCAATATATGTGGCATCGCATTCACTGCAGTCTACCTTATAAACACAGTTTTGTTGTTCCAAATGAGGAATCGGGTCTTTTAATTTACACAGGTGTGAGTGTAATGTATTGGTCACCTTAAAGAATACTCTGATGTTGTAACTGTTAAGGATACGCTTTATTTCCTCTGAAGTGGATGTTCGATAAGGAAGTACTATAGTACTTATTCAATCTTTATGGCTTGACTTTTTCATATTTTTATTCGATAAACTTTTTTCGATCCTTTTTAATAGTTTGTCTGGAAAATCATTTAGTCTTAAGACTTCCCGAACAAGTCTCCTATCTGCCTGCTGAGATTCCACTTTATTGGGTATCCTTTGCTATCTCGTCAACCATCCAGTCCATTGTTGGTCAGGATACCTTCAAACTTAATTGAGTTCAATACAATTAGGTGGAGAGAGAGACTGACTACTGAATCTTTGTTCATCGAAGCAACACGCAACACGTGTAATCGAAATGACGCAACACCTATACCACAGATATGGAAAATTTTGCTACCAATAAAAATAACTCATATAAAGTGACGTAACTATAAGAATCAAATGTTGAAAGTAGTGTGATTGCATTGATATGATTATGAGCAATAATTTATGCTCGAAACGTTATCAAGTAAATAATACCAGATCACTGTGTGTTATAAATCAAATAAACAAATCTAATATGAATTGAATCATAATGTAAAAACTACTTTATTTCAGGTGCCGCCTACTGTGGATTATTTTATGCAAAAAAGGAAAACAGTACTAATCTACTTTCTAAGCTCTCAGATACATTTACATACTCGAATAGACGAATTTTTTGTTCTCTGATTGCTGTGATAAAGCTATGTATTACATATTTATATCAGGATAGTGGTTACCAGGGGCTTTTTGTGACATGGGTGTTTTCACAATAGTAAAGGCATAAATCTAGTTTTTGTTGCTTAAATGAATGTCAATAACGATGAAAAGTCTGGATAAAAGAGTTGAAAATCTTGCTATCAAACCAGTGATTCACATAGGCTTCGAAATCTACCATGATGCATCTACCTACTATCTTTCCCTGGAACCATGAAAATACAATTTCTGGTATTACTTTATCACTTTGAAGACTATACTTCACATCAGAAGCTCAAGAAATGTTAACCCTATAGAATTATCTCCTTCCTAACAGAAGCCTTCAAACAGATATGTGTTGGGATGAATGAGGAACAAAGTAGTTACTAATTATGATTACTGAATGTTTCAAATTAATACTTTTGTGACATAGAGATTTAAAAAGCATTATTGTTCCCTAGCACCGATAATGCATCGGATAACTATTGACCATAGGATCTCGGATAGAATATCAGTCAAACTGATTCCCGTGTGACGGTCACAAGAAAACGACTTCTCTTACTTAGAGGAGTGGTCAGAAATCTAAACCATTCTTTTACTGAACTAGTTCTGATTTTCATACAGTAGTTAGTACCTGAGTAACTTTGTTCGGTAGTTTTCTATCATCTAGTGGTAAGTAGTTAATCCTTGTAGGTTTCAGTTGTTATAGGTTTTTAACTGCTTTCTCAATTTCAGTGTAAGTTGGAGGCCAAACAGTCATCTGCTATTCCAAATTCGAGCTGGATATCGGATAACTGAAGTTTGACTGTAGGTCAGTTAGACTACTTTTCAAATCATTTTGCCCAACTTTCGGTTACTTTTGAGAGCGGTTATCACGGAGCAATCCTGTTCAGTTATAATCTCACTGATTATCGTCTTCTTATTGTAAGCTTCTTTAGTAAGCCTAACTATTTACTGAGTACTACTTAATGTCGATGCCTCCCCGGTTTCTTACGCTTGCACCATCCACTACTGCTGGTAGTCATTAGGATGACTCTTAGTTAGTTTACGTTTCAGCTTCTTTCGCTCTTATTTGTAATCAGAGCTGATCAAAATAAGTCTTCTCACCTCAGTCAGATTTGTCGGTATTGCTGTAGTCCATTGATCTTTACCAACTTTCGGACATAGGTTACCAACTGTTTTTACTACTGTTGCTACAGTAGACTGAGTATTAGGCTAGGCTTCACCAGAAAGCTGCTTTTATTTTCATATGAATACCTAGTTATCTTCCCCACAAATACACACATTTATTTTCAGCTTCCAATTGAGTATATGAAGGTTTCACTGGTGTCTATGTGTGTCTATGGTGTCAACGTCCATTAAGATGCAAATGCACACTGGCTATTACTAATTCACTAGTTGAGTTCAAAAAATTACAACAAAAACAGCAGCCAACTTCTATTCATTCTCTCCAATAATGAATCATAACGATATGATCTCTTTGTATCTATCTTTGTTCTGATGTCAGGGTACACAGAATGAAACAACATCTCTTTTTATATTTGAAGTCAGTGCTGATCAGAAACATGTGTCTATCAGAAAAAAATCATATAGATTATCACTGCTGGCTCTAAAATTAATATTATAAATAATTTATTGTAGTAATATTCACAGTTTTTAAGTATTTAGTATTTAATTACTTGCTTTGGCGAATTTAAACAGCAGAATGTGATACTTATGTTTTGTATGTTAGTAACTACTAACATAAATTTGGAAAAGTAGAGTAATTTGTAATTTGTTAGTAGCTATTAGTTTACTGGTTCAAGAAAAGATCTATAAAACGATACGCATATGAAGAGTTGAGAAACAAAGCAGATTTTCCTGTTTGGAGAATCAGTAAGAAGGCTTAGTGATTTCGAACTATACTGTATTTTTAAAATAATTCTCTCTGAGTTAGCGTCTTTTTAACCGCCTAGATAAATAACCCCCAAATTGCATATGCCTGTTTTTCTTAATAGTATATTCAGTGCCATAGTCTTTAATAATTGTCATATTTCATTAAGTGTTTCGTTTTTCACCTTTTTACTCTACAGTTCCAGATGCGATTATTTCTGAAGTAGTAATAAAAAGGCTAAATGAAATAGATTGTGTCACGTATGGCTGGACACTTTTTGGTTATCCACGTACGCGTCAACAAGCTGAGCTTCTTTCTGTCAAGGAATTAGCACCAAACAGGGTTATTCTACTTGATATTCATCAATCGTGTGCATCGGAAAGACTTTCTGGACGTAGGATTGATCCCGTCACTGGTACACGTTTTCACACCTTATTTGAACCAGCAGAAGATTTGAGTATCAGTCAACGCGGTTTACAGCATCCAAACGATCAAGAATGTGTTGTTGGTGCTAAACTAGCAAGGTTTATTGCACATCGTGATGATATTATAGACTATTATGATTCATGTGTTATAAGAGTGCATGCTGATCGAGATGTGCATACTGTATTTGAAGAAATTGAATCTGCCATTGTAAATCCATTGCCACGTTTGAATCTGGTCAAATAAACAGCTGGATAGTATGCATAAATTTATGTAGAGATATAAAAAAAATAAAATAAATGAGTTCACGAACTAAATTTTGTTTATTCTTTGCAATTTCTCTTTTTCAAAAGCCTATCTAGATAAATTTTAGCTTTACTAAACAGTTCATTTCTGCTATAAAAATTATTACAGGATCGAATAGAAATTCTGATTCGTAAACCTGATCCAGTTTTGATAAAATATGCTCGAACACATCATTTATATGAAATTTTTGAGGTAAGGATATATTTAGAGAGATTGATAATTTTGTTTAGTGTTTTATAAAATTCTTTCCAGCCAAATTACTATCAATATTAACTTGGCAGACTTGTATGAACTTCCCCTCATTTTAGACTTTTTCAGTGCTTTCTAGTCAGATGACAGTCTTATATTTCTCATAATGTTAGATACTTCACTGTGCGAAGCTGTGGTGTCTATTTCGCATCAAAATATTTACTTAGAGCTGAGTTTATTTTCTGTATACATTTCTACATAGCAAATAACTTGGAATAAGGCAATGAATTGAAAAATACTAAAGCTTTTTCAGCAAATAAACATCACTTTCTGTGGTATTACTGTTATTTTAGGCTACCGAACATGTTGAAGTCAGGTATTTCTGTGAAGCTTTATTAAGACATCTTTTATATGCATCCTATCAAAACCTATAAAAAATCGCGATTAGGCTTAGCACTTTTATATAAGTAACATAGAGATATTCAAAGAAGAAAGAATTCCAACCAGACCTTTACGTCGAATGTTCGAATTGTTTCATTTCAAACACACTAAGCTTTAAACAAACATAAAACAATATTTAACTGCAAAAATTGTCTGTTATTTGTTGAGATTAAAATGAATCATTTGTTCTGAAAAGTAGGGGTGCAATAGTGACCTTTTTCACTATTTTCATTAATTATTGCAACCAACAATAAATTTAACCTATCTGCTTTTGTTTTGATTCACCTCAAGGGGGTTTTATGGATTTCAGTACAGCTTTTGTAATTTTGGATTTTGTTTATAGCGAAATATTTTTTTCATTATGTACATACTGCCCAATTTAGACATTTTGTATAAGGTACTTAAGTGATTTCACAGAACACTGTATTAACAACTCATATCATATCATACGAATGTTAAATACTAATGACTACCGATCAGTAGGCATATTAACACTGACCCAGTCGATTAACGAATAAAAAAACAAGTGAAGCAACAACATGGCCGGAATTCAGGTCGAGGGAAGTACTTTTATATACAGTGACGACACAGGAGACGAAACAACCAATCAAATCCGAGGTCATCAGCGCTGGCTACTTCCGCTCTGGAATATTCGTCTAATCCTTCTGTTTACTGGCAAACGTACCTCTACATATTTGTTCAGTCGATTGAATGTTTTCAGTTACTTCATATCGATGGTATCTTTAGTTCAAGCCAACAACTTCCATAAAGCTGATTCTAGAATACAAACATGTTATATAAATTTACTTTGATATTGATTTAGGTTGTAAGTAGCTGCTGAAAAACGGCGAGATAAAATGGATCCATGCTATTCTGCCAAAGCTGTTGTCCTTGCTATATTTAAATCTGTGTAAGGAACGAACTGTATCAGATTGAAATAGTTACACACGCATGGTGTCATGTGACTATTGACAATTTAAATAATCCCATGGCAAAAAATATGGTCATCTTTTATGAAATAATTTTTAGATTCAGTGAATATTCTGTAGTTTTGTCATTTTATTTGCACTGGGGATTAACTACAATAATTTGATTATAACAATTAGCTCTAAACGTTTTCGTTGTAAAAAGGTAAGGGGTTTGAAATTTCCTACCGTTACACAATCTGTGTCTAGGGACTTGACAGGTCTTTAAATCAAGTACAACTGATTTGTGAGCTGTCTAAAATCAGTAGCCGTAAGATATATAGATTTTTGCCTTAAAACTCACAGAAAAATATTACAAAATGCAGATTCTCTTTTACCGCAACTGATAGATTGTTGTTGAATAGTCAACTGTTCATTTCAAGAAGAATTGCTAAACACGATGAGGAAGCTTCATGCTACATACGTATGGCTCTCATAGCTTTCAAAATACAAGTCAATATAAAATGCTTCTTTTGGTAATCACAGCCTACTATAAAATAGGGTAGAAAAGTTGCGTAGTAAAATACAAGTTGATGTCAGACACAACAAGTCAGAATATTAAGAAAGTTCTCCGTTGGAAACTTTTTTATACAGGGATCTATTAACAAGTTTTGTGCAGTATCATGCTTAATTAATTGTTACCCTATTACGTAACACAATGAAGTGATAGTAGGATAGAATTATCGCCTGTCAGAAAGATTAGCGCAACTTTTCGTCCATTTATTGAGGGATGCAATTTTTAAACATGTCTACCGATTAAAATATCTAATCATAAGCAACATTAAATAATACTCTGATTTTAAAATTTTATACATTTTCGCCTCCAATGTATGAAGGCACTTTTAAGTGGTCTGAGCGTTATGTTGCCAGAAAATCCTCGCCGTTGGATAGCTGAAAAACTCCAACTTTTTTATGATATGGGATATATTAGCTTGAATTGGTAAGTTGTTTACTATGTTGGCATTGTTAAGAACTTAACACATAAGGAATCTTGTTCATGTAGCATGTTTTTAGTTTATTAGTGCTAATCTAACTACACAGTCCAATAAAACACTGTTTTTGAACAAATTACACCACAAAAAAGCTTTATGTAATGAATTTAGACGATTCTGTAATAAACTTTGTGTCAGATCTCATGTTAACAAATAAGGTTGTTATTAGTGAGTATATTTTTATTCACTATTGATGAGCTCAGTAATTTTGCTTTTTGATGGTACTAAATGTTAATACATCAGAAATTGTTTATCTTCGGAGATTATTCATTTGTAGTGTTTTGCATTGTGGGTATTCTATACTCACTCAAGGCGACCTGATTACAATTTGAATTATCTAAATTTTTCATTGTATGAACTAAATCAAATGACTCTTTTTGCATTCGCTTTAATTATTCAAATGCCAATAAATCGTTAAACGTACTCTCGCGCATTCTTAAAATGTCTCCAACGTCTCGTCACACAGGATGACAACAAAATTAAAAAAAATAATAACAAAGTTGATGGCATTGGGCTCTTGAGTTTACGACAGTTCATCACATAGCAAACTCACACTTAGGAGTTTTCGCAGTCACTTAACATTGTATATTAGTACACAGTCTATTGCCGTTCAAAAATTTCACACTTTCGCACTAATTTTTACTCCATTGTATTCCGATAGAGATCAGTTATTAATGTTATTTGTTAAATGTTCGTTTATTAGTCATATATAATCACATTTTATATTTCGTTAGCAAACAAATGAAGCGATCTTACTGAGAATTGAGATGTATTCTGCCAGATTAATTTATTCTAATTCCAATTTTCCAGCATTTACCCATTATATAATAAAAAAGCGGAATAATATAAAATCTTAACCAAAAGTGCACTGATTCAAATTGTCACAGAGTACGAAAAGATGAAGATAATGAGAAGAATCAAATTTCAAGTTATAGCAAGTATCAGCATTGCTTCCGTATAAAATGTACAAAGAATAATGGATGTGAAAAGGGAAGGATTTAATGACTTCATCAATTTAGGTAGAACCCGTCAGCTGGATATTCTAAATACTTGACTATATACGTCGTTAAGCAATGCAAAAGAACAATATATATATATATATATATATATATATATATATATATATACATAAAGTAGGAAGCAAGTAAATGAGTCGTACATAGAGGTGTCTCTCTACTTGAATGACTGAGTACCTATCTCAATAACTGAAGCATACAGAAAAGAAGTTTGGTAACAAGACACCTAACTAACTTTTGACATGATATTATTCCTGTAAGTCATTTAAAACTATGAGTAAAAAGCAGAGTGATAAGTTGCTTTAATTCCGGATGTTGTACTTAAACGCTGCATTCTGAAGATAGGAGTAGTTAGGTTGAATCTACCATAGCAATAGTTGAAGTGTCGTCTAACCATATTTAATTTTCCCTACTTACTCTTTGCCTTCATTTATTACCTTCATATTTCCTGGCTTTTTTCTAATCTGTTTCGTTTAATTAACCTTATCTGCATTACCATTATAATTATTAATCATCTCAATAGATGCCTGGTTTTTTATTGATGTCGTCTTAAGTGACTTATAACTGCCTTGTTAGGAATGACGTGATATATCCTCAACAAATTCACTTCTCTTCCATGTCAACATTTTTGTTATTTATACTGGGTGATGATTGATGTTGAGATGGGAAACTGGACCACGGCAGCATTCAAGCCAGGAACCTCCAGGTTACCGGTCCAGTGAAATAAAATTCTGGTCAGCTATCGGACCTCGAAGCTCAATTGGTAGAGCACCGAGCCGGAAACCTGGTGGTCGCTGGTTCGAATCCGGCCACAGTCGGGATTTTCATCTCACCTTCGATCATCACCCAGTATAAATACTAGTCTGCCAAACTGCGGCTATCTCAGACAGTCAAGTTATGATTTTTATTATTATCATCATTATTTTCTTATCTGAAATTCATATAATTCTTTAGACTGCACTACTACCGAAATTCATCTATCTCCAGCCTATTCAATTTGAAAACCCACTCCTACCTTTTGCATTATCGCTTGACCCGCATATGGTGTTACATCTAAATTTATGTCGAGTTCTACGTTTTCATATGTGTTTATTTTTTTTGTATTAGATAGTAGCATATATTATTGTGTATTTATGGTATCAGCTGACGAGTGTTACTGAAATTTCTGAATTCACTAAATCCTTCCTTTGTTGCTTGTTCTAAAAATAAGATTTGTAAGATGAGGGCAAGGACAGGAAAGGTAGTGCTATATTCAAGATTGAGCAAACGATAAAACCAGATGCAAATTCAAATTATGATCTATCATGAACTGTCACCAAGGAGTAACTAACCACCAATTCATTATATCTCAAGAAAATCAACAACTAAATACTTGATTTAATCACTTATCAGTGAATTCAAAGACTGATTTAATCATTATCAGTCAAATGAAATTCTGTGTAATAGTTCACAAGGTTCGCATTGCATTCATCAGCTTGTAACATTAATGGTATGGATGAGATGTTTGACTGGCATTCAAACAGAAGATATACTGAGTACATTGTTTGTACATATATGAACTTTCACTAGATGAGTAGCAGGTAAAAGTGTGCAAATACTGAGCCGCCCCTTTACCTGGTAGGCACTTATAGACAAGGTAGTGTTACTTTTGAAGAAAGCTAAGTATGAGTAGGTCAAGGCTCCAGCCATACCATAGGGTATCTAACTTTAAATCTAAGTATAAGCTATTTGACAAGCTTCTTAGAGATTAAAAAACCAATGTCTGAAGAATTAAAGTGACGTGGCTAAAAAAATGGATTACACTAGCACAAATATGTTTACTCTGTGACCTCTTTGAAATATCAAACATGCACATATATATATATATATTTAAACATAATTATGGTGTCACCAGAGTCCGGATGATAAAGAAGAGGTTCATGAAGTCTGTCAGTTTTTCTTACTTCAAAGTAATTAACCTAGTACTGAGATGCATAATGATCAAGCTGCTAATTATTAAGTTGGTACTGTGAAGAAAAGTCACGGGAAAGTTTAAAAAGCTGTCTACTGCCTTTATGTTCGTCACTTAAGTCCAGTAGATCAGTGGTATGTCATTATACCCAATACTTTCAGTTAACTAATTATGTTGATGATCCTGTACAGTTCTAAAACTACCAGGCATTCAGTTATAAGAAATAGGAAAAATATTCCATCTAAATGAGATACATATAACTTAAAGCTGATAATATAATATCATTGTGCTGAAATTTTTAACTGAATTACTTTAAAAGCCTTTTGCCGGTTATTTCCTTATCAGTTATGTTTTGGGCGCTTATTTATGAAAACACAGGGATACTTTTATTGATCCGGATATGAAACCTTCTCATCCATACGTTGATCATGAATTAATGCACTCGCTGTTTGGCACAGCGAAACTGGAGTTTGTAAGTATTGCACTAATTTTTATTGTTTTATCAACATTTTACATACGATTAGGGAATTCGAAAAATCTTTGGAAACATATTCTTTTGCTAACATAAACAATTACAATTTATTAATGATCTGAGTCTTAAAAATTTATGCGCTAGACTAAGTACAAAGAAGCCTAGAGTACTCTGATCATAAAGTTTATTTAGAGTCTAAAGCTTATGGAGGGATAATTTAGTTACAAGTATACAAGTAATCAAGATAATTAAATGCACTTTCTGTGACAAAGAAATAAATATGAAGTCGGTGGAAATATATAAATTTATGCTTTAATGCCTTTTTCTATGCAGATGTGACTAGATTTTACTTAAATTCCAAATGTTTTGAAGAAATGCAGTGATTTATATAATAATCAAGAAACCATGAACACTTAAATCAGCACTCATAGTAACCTAAATTTGTAAATATTTTTTCAAAAAGAGGATTATTAAAGTTCAGGAGGGAAGCATTCAAGTTAATAACAAAGTTTTCTCCTTGGAATATGCTTATAATATCTTAATATGATAGTTTTGCATATTCCGTTCACATAAAAGTGACTATATCACATTACACTAACATGATTACATTCAGCACAGGTGCGTAGACGTTTTTCGGTTTAAATTCGCTTTTAAAGTTAGCTTCATGAAGAACTGCAACCTCTGGTAGGCTTATTTAAAATGTCCAAAAGTGCCTTCTTTAATGGCTTCATAAAATATAAAGTTGAAAAAAATCTAAGTGAAACTTGAAACTACTAACATGACTACTGAATTTGGATTTGACTGTGACTAGAGTTGTAGAAAAGGATGAATTGATTATAATTTCATACTTATCAACATGCAAATAACTTAACTTGCTTGACTGAAAAAAGCAAGATGAAAAGGATTCATAGACTGAAGCGACATCATTCTATTTCACGAATACTCCTCAGTCCCATACACCCTAAAATTAAAATTATTAACACCTAACGTAGCTTAAAATTAGAAAGCCTATAACCTTAAGTCGTACATCAAAATCATCGTTTACTTATATCATACATGAGAGGAGGTTGAAGAATTGTACAGATGGGATAAGAAATTTGAGAAAAAGAACAATTAATACTAGATGACAGATTGGTTATACAGCATCAAAAGAAATGACATGCGTAAGATTGAAACCAACTCAGTGAGTTTATATCATTAGGTGATTAAAACAAAGAATTATGTGGTAAACATGAAACGAGACCAAATTACAATCACCATGGGAGTGAGAGATCGACCACACTCTCCACATGTTTATAGACGTCCAACTGAAAGTGTTGAATACCAGTCACTTCTATGAAGCGTAGTAGTCCAGGCATTTTCTGCACATTTATCACTTTAAAAGCGCTGGAATTGTTTTGAACAGACGTTTCTGTGTTCCTTCATGAGAAGACATTTGTAATTTGCAGTGATATGAATTATGCAACTTAGCTGTTCGATAAGATCGACGAAGCTCAAACTAAACATCAAATTTACAGTTGGACATGAAAATAACAACCAGTTGCATTTTTAGACCTCAACATGCAAAAAAAATAGTGGTACTTATTGGAAAGACCGTCCATAGAAACGATACATGGATCGGATAATACCTTAACTAGCACAGCATTTATGGCGTCAAGTATAATTGTGTCAAAGCACTTTACTGTGGAGCTAGAAACATTTTCTGCGGACAAGTTTGAGAAAATGTTAAACATTATTGAAAAGTGTCTACGAGGAAATGGACATCCTAAAAAATTTATTCTGAACCGTGTGAAAGAACAGGTTGAAAGAACTACGTACCCGACCGCTGCAAAAAGGTTTTCATTCTTTTTGCATTCAAGGTAGATGGAATGTTAGAGAAAACAGAATGAAGTTGTACTAAAAAGAAGCTTTCTTGCGGCCAAATTAGTGTAGGTACTACAGTACAACAAGCTCACTAGATCACTTCAAAGTGAATGAATATCCTATAGATATTAGCCTGAACCAAATTTTTGAATTTACGTGCACTTGTCATATATTAGAAAGACTGAGAGAAGGGCATTCGTTATGTTTATTGAGCATATCCCAACAAATTTATACCTGAAAGAAAGCAAGGTTCTAACCGGTGCAATTAGTAGATACCTCACGGATATATGACATCTAGTTGTTACTTATAGCACTTTTAAAGTGATAAATGTGCAGAAAATGCCTGGACTACTACGCTTCATAGAAGTGACTGGTATTCAACACTTTCAGTTGGACGTCTATAAACATGTGGAGAGTGTGGTCGATCTCTCACTCCCATGGTGATTGTAATTTGGTCTCGTTTCATGTTTACCACATAATTCTTTGTTTTAATCACCTAATGATATAAACTCACTGAGTTGGTTTCAATCTTACGCATGTCATTTCTTTTGATGCTGTATAACCAATCTGTCATCTAGTATTAATTGTTCTTTTTCTCAAATTTCTTATCCCATCTGTACAATTCTTCAACCTCCTCTCATGTATGATATAAGTAAACGATGATTTTGATGTACGACTTAAGGTTATAGGCTTTCTAATTTTAAGCTACGTTAGGTGTTAATAATTTTAATTTTAGGGTGTATGGGACTGAGGAATATTCACGAAATAAAAGGATATTTTTTTCATTCTGCGAATCTATTCATTTCTGCTTTGCCTAAACTTGTAGACCTCTAAAAGTGCATGAAACGTAGGTTATTTTTTCTTCATGCTTAATTTAAACGAAAATCATATCAGTTGGTCAGTGGAAAATTACCGAATTCATATTGTCTCGTTCTAAGCGCTGATGGAATTCTATGAGTCATTTTGCAGTGTACAACCAGTCCAGCAGACATCCTGTTTGGATATACTAAGAGAGATGTTAGTTTGACGAAGGTAGTCTTTGGGAATCCCTTACTGTACACTCATCAGTAGCATCTGTCTCTAACGTCGAGGGAACTGATGTCTTATTTGAGACTCGGACCCAATTAACTAAGTGATTCCGTCATAGGCGTTATCCAGTCTTTCAATGGGGCAGTTGCAGCCAGAGTATTTCAGTGGTGATGTCTAGGACTAAAGCACTGGATGACCCAAGTCGGAATCTCAGGTCGGAAATCAGTTGCATCGGGGTTGCAGGTACGCGTTATTGGCACATACCAAAAAGCACAATTGTAGGTACAGAACGTCCTGCCGGTCGTTTGCATTCAACTTAAACCGAAAGTATACATGGAAAACAAATTATTCAGTAGATATTAGCAAAGTTATTTACGAAGTATGTGTTTACCTGTATGAGGCTTCCAAAGAACTTTTCACTGTCGATCTGTGATGATCATCTATTTGGAAAAACATCCAACTCCTGGAAACTAATGAATTAACAGTTGGGCGCTGATTACTGCAGTTATCCATCATCAGTCTTCTAAAGGTTTACTCGAAAATTCGTAATCACATGGTCAGTCAAATATATACTGATCAATTCGGACTAAAGTTCTGGTGTCTCCCGAAGTATCTGTAGTTATAAAATACTGACAGATGGGCAACAAACTATTCTAAAAAATGGTAATATTACCTCTACTGGACATGAACCTCTTGTGTAGTAGAAAGAATTCAAAAAATAGGAAATTTAAACTCTGAGAAATAAAAAATTACCAATGCTTTTAAGTTTTCTGAGTACTTCACCTGGTGTTGATATACGCTGAAGTTGTCATCGTTGAATTAACCATCACCTGACAAATCAGTTGAACAAATAACAAATCGTTATGCTTCACCAGTCGACACGTAATACACTGTGATGTTTCTCATAATCTCTGAGCACAAAAGACCAGGATATCTTACTAGGAATAAACGCTGATATATATAACTTGGGAGTGAAACTATAGCTGAGAAGTGTGAGCTGTATTAATTTCCTTTCAAATGAAAACGTCATAATATTTAAAATGATAGTTTTAAAGCTTAAAATGTAGTCATAGAAAAATGTAATGTTAAAAAGTTTTTCCTTCTGATTTCTGACTAGATTTCACCAGAAGATCTACGTTATCAAGTGAGAACATTATATTTTACTATTTTTAAAACTTACGTTTTTATTTGATAAATATAAAGTTTCCCCTCATACTATTGATAAGTGCTTAAGCTCGACCAAAGATTTATTTATTCTGGTTGGAGGAAATATGAAGTTTGACAGGGGAAAGAGTGCTTGTGAAGACACCTTAGACCATCACATCAAATACTGAAACCCAGGTTCTACCTTGCTGTATCTGTTTCCTTATCATGAAATCATCATAAATGTTTAAATTCAGTTAGAGCTCTGTTATAAATAATGGTCCATGACGTCTTCTCTGGTTTCAAGAGAAGAGTTTTTTGCATTCTGAATGAAAAACGAGTTCAAGATAAAGTTTTTAGCTAGGTTAATACATTTCCAGGTTTTCATTTCCTTGGCTTTGTAGCTTTCTACTCCTCGGATTCTCCGTTCTGTCTACCTTAAGCATAATGCTATACAAAGGAAAAAATGCACACAAACTGTACCACTTCAAGTGCCAAGTGTTCTAGAAACCAAATGAAAAGAAAATCACCGGACCCTAAATATGCTGAAATAAAAGCAGAGAAGAGGGGTGGTTTGGACGAAATTATTAGTTATAAAATTGGTTAGTGTTCACATTTTAAAGCAAGATACATCATATGCATATCTGCACCACTATAGTCGATCCCACTCGACTTCAAGCATTTCGAGGAGGAGGTGGAAAAGGATTTACCACTGGGGTGGTCAAGACTAGTAGTCAATGGTTCCATGAAATGCTGTACAAAAAGCTAATTGTTAGGCGTTTCTCTGGTTTGGTGATGACGTCTAGACTGATTGAGGTCAGTGAACCGAACTGTTCAGGGCTGACGAATGTCCTTCAGCTACTTGAACTGACAGCTGTAACCCTTGTAATTTTGGCGCCATTGACATGTTCAGCAGATCACATCATGTGATTTGAATATATTAGTTTTTATATGGCAAAGTGGTGAGATTGCTTACCACGGATTATGTATTCTGCAAATATCTGACAACGCTAAATATAACCAGTCCTCTGGAATAGCTAGGCTGAATTCAAGTGGTTTGAACAATCTGGCTTTCTGAACCTACACAATCTGGGCACTGACGAGCTCAACCCCAAACGACTGAAACGGCTGGCTTGTATTCAGATCACTAGTAAGTACTGCTGACCAGCTTAAGTGGTCCGCACTTACTAATGTCACTAATTTGTATATTTCGTATAGCTTTCAGTTTCTCAATTTTGACACCAGTAATGACATCGAGTAAATCGCACTATGTGGTCTGGTTTAATTACCCTGTGGAACAAACTAGTTTGGTCTACTGAGTTTTATGTAATGAATGTCGGATCAAAAACGCAGGTCAGACTAACCGATTGTAGTCAGTTGGGTTGGCGGAATAAAGAAACCTGGCCAAATATAAAATGGCAAACCTTAGCAAGATGCGAAATCTACGAAAGAGCTCAGCCACAGCACTCCGTTCTATTACGGACGATCACGCAACTGTAGGCAGTAGGTTGAAAATTGTAACAAATAATCTAAGAATGTGGAGAGAAAGATTAATGACTGAAGCTTTGATTGTCGAATCAACACCTGATACAACAGAAATAATGAAACACCAACTACGTATATGTGGAAATTTTCTGATACCACTTTAATTGAAGAATAGAAAATCGTAGGAGTATAAAAGTTATGCCAGAAAGTTGAGTGAATACCTTATATGATAGTGAGCGGTAAATCGTATTCGGAACATTTTTCGTAAATAATACTGTTTCACTTATTGATGCACATATAAAAAGAACTGCAATAGAATTATAATCTACCACAGTGCCCGAGCTCTACTTTCATGCACTGAAGTAGGTCTTAACTGATACGAATTAATTTCCGAACGAACTACTTCACCGCATAAAACATCAAAAGATTTCAGTTCATTTGTGATAGATGTAATCTACTTCCAAGAAAATATGGATAAGCTAGTGGTTATAATTAGCGTATTACATTTCAATGTAATAGCGTTTATGAAACGACAATATACTGATATTTTGTGTTTGCAAAGTCGTTTGCTACAACTCATGAGTCAGGACTGCATTTACATTGAACTGAATACCTTTCGGTAGATACTTTCAGATATATCATAGAGATGATGATAAATAAATAAATACTGGTCATTTCGTTTATGGAATTGGATATCGTGAGTAATCGGTCTGTCGAGGTAAAAGGTGGACAAATTCAGGATATACTCAGCTAGATTGTATTTGATATTTCACAATGAAACAGTCAGACAGACTACTACATAGTTTTGCACAAAATTCATCACTTTCAAGAAGAAAAAAGTTATGGAAAGTTGACTATTTCTGATAACTAATGTTGACAATGCGTATTTAGTACATACAGGCAATACTAACGGATTGAGAAACTTGGATTCATTCTCATGTCTCTCTACTATCCATTACTGAAACTACTGAGAACCTTCCGGTCTTGAACTCAAAACCCATTTTGTGCTTTGTATATACTAGCAGAGTTTTATAAGTAAGAATTTTGTTATTAATTTGTCCGTAAATACTAAAAGGCCTATGTTTTCCTTTAAATGACGCAGTGAATGTAAGTATTCAATAATAGTAATAACATAATTCCGGACAATGTTTCGGTACAATAAGGAGTTTTAAGCATGATATATATATATATATATATATATATATACTCCACAAAATTTCGAATAGTGAATTTATGAAAAGAGTAATAATAACGAGGAGAATTTTACAGTTAGATTACTGGTCAGAGATTATTTATTACTGCAGAGTTGACAAATGGGTTCAGTAATTTCCGGAATAGTCATATGTTTGAGAACTCGTTGTCATCCACCATGGTGCTTTTCCTTAGTTTGGCTACCAACTTGTAGTGCAATAGGTTGTAACGATTTTAAATATGTTGAAGAGTATATAATATAATTAGATAACATAATGATTAAAACAATGTAGAAGGGTAAAATTTGATACAGTATGAGATGGCTTACGGTTGTCTTACGAGATTTTTCTACTCTTTTTTGTTGCCCTTAAGCCTACACCTGAAATGATAGCGAAAGCCTTTGCTGCTCACAAACAGTCATTGTTAAGAAAATGTTTCAGGTTGGTTCATTTTTGAAGTAATACTTTCATTTATATTATATTGGTTTTTGTTAGGTAGTTTACCGAATCGAATGTGATCCATAACATAATCCGAAAATCTAATGAGCTATTTTTTTGTACAACTGTAGATTCTTTCAGATGCTCAAATAAAGAATAATTTTTAGATGCAACTACGTGGCGAGAGGAGTTCAAAAAGATTTACTTTATGCATTACGGTCAAAGAATTAACTTCCTTACTGAGGAAATATTTTTCACACATTTTTTTTGATAAGTTTACAAGCAGGTTGCACGTATTAACAAGATATTAAAGTATTCTGTTTTCAGTAGCATTTAAAGAATAAACTGAAGGAATTTGAAATATGCCTAAGTTTCACTTATTACACTATAGGATTTAGAAGCAGTATTCATCATGGACTGACATTAGTTGGGGAACCATTGGAAATCTGGGAGCACTGGACATCTGTTTCGTCCCAGTATGGGACTCCTCGGCAGTACGCGCCCACGACCAGGCTAGGGATCAAACTCAGGACCTTCAGGCTTCAAGGCGAACGCGCGTACTGCTGAGGAGTCCCGTACTAGGATGAAACAGGTGTCCAGTGCTCCCAGATTTCCAATGGTTCCCCAACTAATGTCAGTCCATGATGGATACTACTTCTAAATTAAAAATCCCCATTCATCTCAAAAATACATTACACTACAGTATTATCTAAATACTTGCTTTATCACTACTAAGATAATCTTTGTTGTCTTACCCACTTTAACTTGGGAGTAAAACCTGGGGATTGTGGTAGATTGTAATTTCATTTTGGTTTGTTTACTAGGTGTGGAACACAGCGGAACAGTATTGCTTACTGGATAACATTGCAAATGTAATCTATTGTTCATTCTCATACCACCAACCTTTTTAACTAATTCTTCACCATTTTCTTCATTAAAAGAAACCAACACATACAGAAACGCCTATTGAAATTTACGCTGTTTAGATTTTATTCTCACATAGTATAAAAATATCAGAAAAACGGAAACCTTTATCGGTTGGATGATAGGATGTTGAAGTTTCATGTGGGTTACCAGCTTTGAAAATCGGTAAAAGTAGAGATTATGTGGATCGTCTGAGAAATATGATAGCCATTTTCCGCAAAAATCACAGTTTTGAAGCTGTTATCTTCGACAACTTACATGCTGGTACAGATTATCTTACAGAAAATGAAAAATTTCATCCTTAAAGGATCTGGTTTAATCTGCTACTTTATGCTTACCTATGATATGCCACACCCAATGTCAGTAAATGTCCTATATCATCTGTTCATTTGTGTCCTTTAGAAGACAAAATCGTTATTTTTAAACAAAGTCAAGTGTATGACGGTAATTTATTACTTTAGTGGATCAACTATAATGCTTTCTACAGTGGGTTGTTTGTAATCAACAGCGAATGACGAAAACAATGCCCTGATCACTACTGAATGACCTATTAAGTGCACAGCATCAGGCGTAATTATTCTTTTTTTGATTAATTAGTTGTTTCCAACTGCTTTCTTTAAGTTTTCGAATCCCTCTCATTGATCGGGTATTTAATCTTAATGCAGAGTTTTTCTTAAGTGTTACATAGAGATAAAAGCCTCTGCTAGGGGTTGTAGTTAGCATCAATATCGCATAATATACTTGGAAGTTCCATAATTTTGTGCACCATTTAAACAATTTGAAACCACTAAGCTTCACTTTACATTTCATTTATCGTTGTATGCAAAAATAAAAAGATTTACATGACTGTAAACTAAAACACTGTTCAGTGACTAAAGGATTTAACAGGTTTGTGTTGTATTAAGAACTTAACTTTTGTTTAATAAGTTTTTATAGATGGGGCCGTCTGAAGTAGCCTTGGTTTGACACTATAGTCTTGTCCAATGGTGTAATGATTGGACTAGAAGTTAAAAAGTGAGTTGAGACGTACCTTGCCTTCTACTTAAAAGGTTGGACAGTGCAACGGCACTAAACGGTAAACATAATTAAAAAGATGGAGTGGTTAGTTACCACGTCTTTGTTCATTGAATAAACATCTGATACATGTAATAAGGATTGCGCAATACCTATTCTGGAGTGGTGCCAAACTCTACTACCACTGCGAACAAAAAGTCCAAGTCGATAGAACTATAAAATCCAGGTGCATTATGCAGTAAACAATAGTGCACCACTCTGTAACATGTTAAATAAACAAACATCATGTGAAATTACTTTGAACCATAGTGTCCAAGTTTTGCTGTCATTTTGTTACGTAAACTATAGATTAAAAAAAGTAAAACTACTATTCTTTTTCAACTCTGTCATCGTTTTGAAATGTTTTTCATAAAATTTTTATTTTTTCAAGTGCTTGGAAATTATTTTTTGTCATTAAACGAGCTCGAACAACTTACATGTACAAAATAAACTTCATCGCAGAACGGAGTATGAAATCTAGAAAATTAAAAAATATTTTTCATGCATGGCAAGAATATACGCATTTTGTGAAAAATAAACAAAAAAGTTAGTCATTAACTTACATTGAACTGTTGAACCAATAAATAGTTTAAGTTTTGACGAAAATGCCAAATTCTGTGGTTTGTAAAGGCTTAAGAAAAGACAGTCAAACGCTTAGCGATGATATGAAGTATACTGGAAGTCGTCTTCTGTTTGGAAATACATACCTTCTTATTCTCTTGTTTGTTTCAGTATGATACAATATAGTTTTCACTAGGACACAACTATATTTTGAAAGTCACGTTTGTATGACTAAACTTATGCGAAGAGATGGCAGTTTTGTTTGGTGTTTAGTAGCATTTAATAGTCAATAATTTTTACAAGTGGAACTGTATGGTTATTCATAGAGATGATATCGTTTTGTAATGGTTCGCCATTTCCTTTATTTAGTCTACTTATTTCTACGTAATTTGCTTCCCCGAACGAAAATGATTCTAACTGGTCCATTAAACACGTATATACACGGGAATTCATTAAATGTAGTTGTATCCTGTTACAACAAAAACGTTGTACAGTTGAGAAACGGTATTCTGAGGACTTATAGTTGTCATTAAATTTTTGCCAGAAAATATTGAAGGACCATCATATTTTCTAACGTGTCATTCAAACAAAATACACTTCTGATTATGTAACAGATATTTTTGAGAAACAGTCTTGTCCAAAACCAGACTGAATTTTTGTAAACTAGGTTGCCATTGTGTTTATATGTGGGGTTTCATGAAAACTGATATCCCTGGGTCTACTGGTTGGCATGACAAACTTAAATGTTGACTGAATCTCACTGCTGCTGTATGGTATTTATTTTTTCCATTATGATGCTGCCTTCGTCTACTTGTTTGAAATGGGTAACATTTACGTACTGTGATATTAAATAGATCTGGTTATCTTTGACCATACCAGCTGCCTAACTAGTTTTTTTTGAATGCAATATATGTGAACTAGGAAGGCTGGTGAATTAATCGAAAAATTGTCCAGTACAAACCTGATCCCTTTTAATTAGTGTTATCTAAGAGGAGGATGAATGCTGAGTGAAAAATGTCAATTAGGAGTTTAGAAAGTAGACGGGTGTAATAGTCATCTGTGAATCGATTTTAAAATTGTTTGTAATCCACATTTAGGCAATTCAATTATACGGCAATTGCTAGTGGTAACCTAATAAAACTAACTCAGAGAGTGAAATTCTTTTGAAAAGTATTTGTTTAAGAACTCAAGTAGGCTTTAAGTTATGTGTTATGTTCATTTTTAACTTTCATTCACAAACGTGTTTTCATTTTCATGAAATTTATACAATTTTTCACCTAATCATATTCTCAGCAGTGATAATTGTTAAAATTTTCAGTGGCGCAATCTTTAATATCTCACATCAAAGTATTCATCATGACAATGCTGTACTTTAAAGCCTGGCGCAGGACTGTAGCAGAAGCACGGAAAACAAGGGATTACTTTTCAGTGAGTTAGACATTTATGTGTTTACCTTGAAGAATACATTTACAATTATAATGGGTGATGAAGGTGAAGTGAGAATTTGAACCACCACCGGATTGGAATCAGCAACCACAGGGTTTCCAGGCTTATGCAGTGTCAAGTAATCTAAGAAACCCGACTGCTGACCAAATTTTTATTTCATTTTAATCACCAAAGCTTTTGCCTGACCACCATGTGAATTACTGACATGTTACTACCGGCTGATCGTATTCCCACTGGCTGGCTAGTCACGATTTCTCATTTCAATCCAAATCCAAGTGAATAAGAGAGGTGAAACATGATATTAATTATCATTTTGACCACCTGGGATAGCCGTAGTTTGGCAGACTAGTATTGATACTTGCCGATGATTGAAGGCGAAATTAAAATTTAGACCGCCATCGTATTCCAACCACCGACCACTGAGTTACAGGTTTGAACTTGGATGTAGCTAGTTCAAATCTGGCCACGGTTCATATTTCCATTTAACCTTCAATCGTCACCCAGTATCAATACTAGTCTGCCAAACTACGGTTATTTCAGATGGTCAAAATGATAAATTATGGTTATGTTTACAATTTAGTTCACTAGCGATAAACATCATAAATTTATGTGACTAAATGGGAATCAGCCAACACTTTTTTCTACAACTACCTAAGATAAAAAAAGGTACTTGTTCTCAGAAAAGCCTAAGATCAAAGAGGAGGAGGGAATTTTCAATGAAAAAACTAAAAATTTCATTTGTCAGTTCACTGATATTTTCAGTGACACTATTAGGAACAACCAAAACGTATTTTATTTCCCTAGGATTTACGGTATGGTTTGTAGGCGATATTAATTTTTAATTTTTGCGGTAATTTTGCTTCGCTTTTCATTACTAAGTGAACCACCTCAATTCCAGGTGTTGTACGTGATTTATATGGGTTGACGTAAAGTTATTTTGTTGATTTTGTAGATAATCTGGTGAATATTCCTTCAGTGTAAATACTGCAGTCATTTAAGTCAACTACGTTAAGTAAGATCGACAGCTACTGATTTGAAGTGTGTGTAGAACCTAATTCAACGAAGCTTAAGTGTTCAGTATACATGGTGAGAGTAGAATTTGGGATACAGGCGTAATGAAGTTCCAAAATCCAAAATCCGAACTTTCTTATACGCTCACTTATTCCTGATTTAACTTCACAATAGAAAATACTACCACTATTGTGTTACTGTTAATTAAATTTATGCGAATATACTTTATCAACATCATTCGGCAGGGCTTGCTTGTACCATCACCAACCACTTTTAATGTTTGTTCTCACATCAAAAGATAAAACATACCATATGCACCAAATGACAATCATTATTCTCATTTAGAAACGGTTTAACTTTACATGTTGTTATCTAGAACAAATAATCATATCCTAAGATATGAAATTGAGGTTAAAACAAACTAGTTATCTAATCGTTGAGTCACTTGAACAACTCCATTTTCCGAAGTTTACAATATTTTATTCTTATCTGATCGAAATAAAACAATATCCTTCTGACCACATATTCTTTGTTCACATAAATATTCATTTCTGTTGTAGAAAATGCTTGCTGGTACTCATGATTCTGGAGAGAAGTCAGATTCAGAGTCTGAAAGTCAATTATTTGTTTTAGGCGGTAAACTAAGTGAATCGGAGAATTACCATGACCGACTAGCTGAACTACCTGATACGATAAAGGATAAAGTATGTTTTGTCCCCTGTTGTTTATTGTACCAGTCAAAAAAGAGATATAAACAAGTATGCATTTCAACCGGGTTTTTATTCTGTAGTAAAATAACCGGTAAAAAGTTTACTAAATGTTACAGACATCTTTTTATCGGATATTTACGTAGTAATGAAATTATTTTAGACCTTCAAACAAATATACAGTGTGGCAGCCCCTTTTTGAGCTTGTTTTACTCATTCAACTATCAAAAATCGTAATACGTATCCTCGTGCATTTTAAAAATGTTTTCAATTCATTATTTAGCAAGTTAACACTAAAATTATGAGAAGAGATCATGATAAATGGTAGTTGTTCCTTGACGGAACGATAATACATCGTACAATTATTACAGCAACAGTTAGCTGGAATTATTGATTTTCGTTCTGGGTAAATGAGCCTTTATGACCAAATTGACGAACGACTTTCGATTCATTCAAACCCAAACATGACGATAACCTAACACCAACTGGTCGTTATATGTTATTGCTTATCTCACTGTTATAGCTTACACTATTTAGATATCATAATTACTTCATTTGAAAATATTGTGCTAAGAGTAAATTTTCTGAAATACTATACAGTGTTAATTTCATCCTATGTCAGAAACACTGTCTAGAATAAATGGATTATTACTGTTAAGGTGATTGTCTATGTTGTGAGTCAAGTAGGAAGCTACCAATCATCATTTCATTTTAAATTCATTACATTTTGAGAATATCATAACAAACGTCATAAGGACTTAAGTCATAATATGAATAATAGTTGGATCCAAAAGTTTGTGAACTTCAAGAATTGAGTGAAGGCGACAGACTTACTCCTCATCATTTTAAAAAACTTTCATTAGTTTGGATCTGCAACCAGCTGCATATAGAAGCTGATATTTTATTCAAATCTATTTCATAAATTTCTAAGAAGATGAAGTCCACTTTCACATGTAGGAAGAATTAAGATTATTGTCAAAAGTAGGTTTCAATGTCTCATCAAAGTATAACGCAAAAATCTGCATTACGTACTCTTTATCTTCCGGTTCACAATTCAATACGTTTTATCGTCAACTGACAAAAACATCTGACCTTTGTTGGCACTTTTCATGAAATCCTTAAACAACCATATAACTGTGCAGGTGTAGTGGGAAGTTACAAATAAAGTCCTGTTTGCTGATCTTTATCTTTCTATTTCAAATCACTTGGATAAAATTGAAAATACCCTTGAAGATCACCTTCAGGTGATTGTTTTTCTTGGTATTTGCGGGAGAAAGTGATAAGCACTTAAATGAGGCTGACAGACATATTTACCGGAATTCTTGCCTTTACCTCTTACTGAGCATTACAGTTACGCTGTTTAGTAAGAAACAGTGAGCTGATCGGTTAGATTATGCGTTAAATGGCAAGCTGGATGGATTTAATTATTTACTGAACTTTTTTTCACACAAGCTCATCCCAACAAGCGTAATTAATCAGCGACAGTTTTTAATACTGTGAAGAAAGTAGTGTCAGCCATGGTTGTTGAACTAATAAACTTTTTTACAACATATTCTCATCCAGCTATCGATGGATCATTGAAAATTATTACCACCACACTATTGATTTTCAGTTAGTGTAGACCTTCTACATCTCTCAGCATTCATTTCAAAACTTCTAGAAAGGAAATTTCCTGCTGAATACCTGTTCATCAAACTACATAGTTATGCAGCTGATTTATCCTTTTGCGTCTACTGAATTTTTTACTTTGTAGGATGATTATCAGTTTCAAAATGAATAGGAGATTTTCTGATACAGTCCTTGGAATTTTAACTAAGTTTTCAGCAAGTGGCTAACAGGACTCAATATAGCTCATTCCGAATTATATTGAAACTACTGCTAATTTTTTTCCTTTCCATTCCTTGTGTCAAAAGAAGCAATAAAATCAGTGGTAACTAAAAAAAACAATCTATGCTTTCTCAAGTTTTCCTACTTTTTCTATTTAGATTTTTGAATACTTGACACCCATAGATTTAGCTCGAGCTGCCTGTGTATCCCGTTACTGGATGTCTGCAGTAAGTGAATTAGATAAGAAAAATCGTTTGGACTTGTCGTGTTTTAGTGGAAGGTGAGTTTTCTTAAAACGTGATACCTGAACTTACTGATTGAAATAAACATTAACTGTTTGTTAAAATCCATCGCTTCAAAAAGATTTTCATGTCAGTTGGTGTTTTGCTTAATTAACAACCCTTATTACGTTTTTACCATTATGTGGATGGAGCATTATAGTCGGTAGCTCGAAAGAAGCTACTCGACATTTCATAGAATGATTTTAGAACATGAATATACCACATGTTAGTTCTAGAAAAATCTATGAAAAACAGAAATACTGAATCATACTTCTTCAGTGTGCCAACAGATTCTTAGATTATGGTCAGTAAAGTCTAACTTGAACAGCTAAAAGTAAATCTCTAGCAGGAATTTAAACTCTTAATCGGTCTGGGGTGTATGCCGATGTACACTATAGTCAGGAACCTTACTATCAGTTTATTCAAACCAGAAATATGACCTTCTGATGCAGAATGACATTCAGTAAATTTATCATTTGTTGGGGAAGAATGAAAACTGTGTTTTGAATTTTTCTATACTAAGAAAATCCGGTCAATTGCCTGTTACTACTTGACACCAAAAGCATTTCTCTACGTTGAGTTCAATAAAAACAGTAGAAGCTTGATTTCTGAAAACCGCTTACAACTAAAATCTAAAACGATAGTCGACTAAAGTAAAGTGTGTCGTAAAAATACAACGATTTGTAGATGTTGAAGGTGGTGTTGTTTATGAAATCAGGTGTAGGTTATATGAATTTGTTTGAAAAAGAATTGAAAATTATGAAGGTAAATCTAATTATGTATGTTTATAATTGGTAATCTGTTGATGTTGTATTCTTACATTGAATTCAAACTTAATTTTATTCAGCAGATTAACAGATGAAATATTGGTCAAACTGACCCGAAAGCGCAGAGCATATTTACGTCATATCAATTTGCGCTGTACTCATCTGCCTACAATAAATTCATTTCGGGCTTTAGTTAGTTGTGCCAATCTGCAGGATATAAATTTAACTAAATGTATTGGAATCACGGTAAGTAAGTTGATCTTGACACAAGATGTCGTAAAATAAAACGTTATCGAGAAGTACTAAAAAACTGTCTTCTTCCAAGTATAAATTGTTAGGAAGATTCAGAAAAATACTACAACAAAATAACCCAAATCAGAAGCTTCCTACGTTTGTATGAATTTCACAGTAACTAGTGACTTTGGTTTAAGGGTTTGCAATAACGCAATATTCCCAACCAGATATAATGAAATCCATTGAAGTTCATCGTTCACTGACTCAGTACCAACTTCTATAAATAGTAATTTGCACCAACTGAATGCGTTTTTAATACTGTATGTTTGAAACTATTCTTTGTGGAATTAATTTTTTCGAATGTACTTGTGGGGAAATTATGGTATGAAGGGGATATTATTAGTTAAATAATTTTTATGGTGAGAATAAGTGTAAATGTTTAGCAGTTTCGAATGTCTTTCTAATTTAATTGCATATCAAATAATGTTAACTGAATATAATCTTTGTTTATAATATATCAAGCTACAGAAATTTTAAAAAATATTATCCCCATATTTTGCAATGGATGTTAACGGTGTCATTTCATTCAAACTCTACTGGCTACCTTATTCACATTGTATGTCTGATTGTCTTTTATTGTCAGAATATAAATTTAAGAAGTAAAATAGATCTATATTTCTTTAAGAACAGGCCAAATGTATCATGAATTTCCGAAGGAATACTTTTATTTATTCAACTACAATCCAACCGTATATGTTATATTATGGATTTAAATAACATAATATGCCGTCGATAGCCTTTAGCTACTGAAGTTCAGTTCTAGGCAATTTTATTCATTTGAAAACTTGTTAAACATATATTTTAACTACTCATCAAGAATTAACTAGCACACTTTGTTCTCATTTTAGAATGACGCAATTCGTTTGATTTCGACAGAATGCTGTCTACTTCTTTACTTAAATTTATCATATACTCAAATAACTGACGATGCTATTCGTCACTTAGCAAAGTGAGTACTTAGTTATCTTTTTACCAGTGTGTATTGGGAGTTACCTGTATTTGCATTCTGAATCTAGAATAGAGTTAATGTAGATAAACAACAAAAGACCAAATGCTTGGTTTAATGCAGTTTCTCACATAAAAACCATTCATATGTGGGACTCACCGGCAACATAGCTTTCGAGCTAATTAGTTTAGAGTATAAAGTTACAAATATGCACACCGTAGCTTTTATGAATCTCATGGAAGATTTTGAATCAGTCTGATGTAATTACTGTAAAAAATATCTTTTAATATAAACACAATTTCTTTGTCAAACTCAAATATGGTTTTATGAGCGTTTTATAGAATATTGTGATGAAGCTGTGGTTTATCCGGCAAAAAATCTTGTATTAATTATTTAAACACAATGTGATTACACCAGAGCTTATTTTTATAAGAGAATAAGGTTCGTAATAAAACCATAAAAAGCTTTTCAATCGTTGAAACACTAACATCCGTGTACAACAATAATTTAGACTCCATATAGAGTCGTGCATATGAAGTGCTGTTCAAAGCTTTTTTGTTTGAAATGTGTTTTTTATTATCTCGTATAGATGAGTGATTAAAACCTCTCCGAAATATTCGATTCTGATCGAAATTCACAAATAAACTGAGACCTTCAAACCTTATTTCAATTCATACGGTGTACCAGTAACGAAGAACAATAAGTAGCAAATGGCAGCTTGGAGGAAGTAAATATGAAAAATGTACATCAGTGGTCAGGTAAATATTATAGTGTTGAAGGGTCCTATACCAAGAAAAGGACTATGTGAGTGAAATAAGGGAGCAAGAGAGAGAATGTAAAGCAGATTTGAAAAGGGGAAATAAAGTAATTGTGTAAATTTTAATGAGATATTGAGGAGGAATTGGAACTACCATTGAGTTGCTTGATATACTCAGTCCTAATTCTAACCATTAAACTTCTCAGATTCCTTAGGGATGAAGAAGTTAAACTTTTTGAAAGTTGCTACACTGTGATCATTATTCGACAGCCTATGTAGGTGTACACTTTTTTTATTGTCTATCAGCCTGTAACATCTAACGTCCTTTAACTGGAACCGGTGTCACTGAATGTTTTCTAAACTTAATAGTGAGAATTCTACTTTATTCTATTTTATAAAAACAGTACGAAGATGTTACAATATTTGAGTTTGGCGTACTGTACACATTTAACGGAAGTGTGTTCAGCTTATTTTAGTCAACTGGAATGCTTTAAATCATTGAAATATTTGGATTTATCTGGTTGTGCTCAAGTAAGAATACTGTGATCTGTATGAATAAAAATTAAAGATTACCTTCACATGTATGATCCGTTTATGTGTAATGATTAGTTTGTCCTCAAAGGCGATATAATTTAAGTGTCTAGTTTGGCTTTTAAGCAATTAGACTTTCGTTGTTTTTGATATTTAAGTCGATGGACAGGCACTAGTATGGCTGTAAGTTCAAGCAGCTGCAAGTTATTAAAAGTGCAAAGCTAGTAAAACGTGTTTTCAAGACATAAATAGGAAGCAAAAAAGGCATAAGATAACATATATGAGGTAGCAAAAATAAATGAAAGACTTATTTATTTAACTTTTCTATATTCTGAGTCAAAAAGTAACATCTTAAACAGCCTGTTCCTGTTTGATGATAGTCATTGTAAGAACGCTAACACTTCTTGACACGATTTGGTTGAACAGCTGAAGAACGTATGGAGTTCTATGCAACTCTGATCTTCCTATCGTTATATTGCCAAGACAGGATTTCTCAACCTTAAATTTTTTATCATTATTTATTATTTAATTTAGGGGCTAGTGTTTGGAGATTCATTGATTTCAAGTTAGCATTCATCATGGATTGACAGCAGTCGAAGGAACATTGAAGATCTGACGGGAGTGGACAGCTGTTTCGTCGAAGCATAGGACTCTTAGGCAGTGCGTACCTTCAGGTTCCGTGACCAGCACATTACCACCAAGCAACTGGGTCACAAACCAGTGATCTATATTTCCGACTTCTGTCAGTTCACGACATAGCGCAACCATCAGTCAATGTCATCGTTGAGTTTTTGTCCTCCCGGTAACCAGGTTGGCCCCACCGGTCACGACTTCACACTGAAACTCCAGGAATAACCTCTCGAAGCTAGTCACCAATGAGCACTAGATCAAATTAATCCGAGAGATTGTGGGGATTTATTGATTTCAAGTTGATATACATCATGAACTGACACTAATTGGAGGAACAGTGAAAACCTGTGAGAACTGGGCACTTGTTTCGTCCTATTGTGGGACCTCTCAGCAGTGCGCAACCAGTAGACTAAATGATTAATCTTCATTCGTTTCTCTAAACGAACTACTTCTAGAAATCTCTTGCTGTTATGAGCAGATATCATTTAGAACGGAAACTCAGAAATTCACATTATTTTATTAACAAGCTTCACTAATTAACGAAATGTGCTTACTTTGTAAACGATTTGTGTGGCTCATAATTCTGTTCAATTTGAATGAGAAATGTCCAGAAAAGTTCGTTTGTCACACCAGCTTTCGCGGACGAAAGTTATGTCTTTAGGTACTTCCTTCTTCAAATCTTCGGTCTTTGCATCTACGATGTATGCATTCCATCTTTTGTTTGACTGATGCAAGTTTGGCTTGTAGCTGTCAATGTGTGGCAAAAATACCATTACAATAAACTATAATATTATTTTATTTACAAACGTCTACGAATTAATTTTGTCATTTATGCACTATGTTAGTGTTAAATTAAGTTTAGAACTGTAGTTCATTCTCATATATTTTATCTGCTGAAACTAACTTCCAATTTAACTTTTGTATCTGAGCTGAAAAGTAGTATGTATCGTACTTTATTTGTCATTCACAATAAAAGCGTGTGCAATTTTGAATAGTTTGAGTAGGTGATCAATACGAGGGTGTTGTAAAATCGTATTGCATACGTTACTGAATGTTCTTCTTCACTGAATCTAGTTAAATGTTATTTTATGCAATATATAAATGTTACCGATGGCATATTTACTTAATCCCTATCCTTATGCACAAGTTGTATCCACAGATTATAGAAGAAGCTTTCTGTTCAGTGCATAGATAGTGGGGCATGTTAGTAGTGAAGGGACAATGTGCACTTGGTCATGAGTAGAAATACTAATTAGAACAACACAAACCCAGTAATGAGATAGTATCATTGTTCATCCATCGTAGGATGCTCTTCTATACACTGTGCATAATAATAATAAATGATAAGTCTTCTGATAAGATTGATGTGTGAAACATGCACTCGAACTGTACGTTTCAATATTTTGCATTTCAGTCTCCCTTATGACATTTATTGTGTTCGCGAAAGGACTAAAATGTCACAAGCTTTACATCTTTTATGTGTAACGGAACAGAGTTTTAACTTTTGCTGCATCACAAGAAACTGTAATCGTGTGTTTTGATGTCCAATTCAATATATTTTCGTTAGTTCATAGTAATGAATGTAAAAGTAACATGGAACGACTACTTAAAGGGTTTATTTTTTACAAGTAACTTATAAGTGTTCATCGTGAGTGCACTTAAAACAAATTACATTCTAATGAACGTTACTTACACTCCAATTCCCCCTTATTAAACTAGGTTACATCACTTGGTTTACAAACTATCATAAAAAGTTTGAAACATGTGGAGCATTGGATACTGAATGACATCCTATGGATTTCAGACAGTGATGTCTTGGTAAACACACTTTTTTATGCTTATAAATCCATTGCGTATTTATTAATACAAATACATATATCCATATAGATGTATAAAATATTCTAATTTCACCGTCCATTTTCGTCATGCATACTATGTGATCTACGTTAGAATGACAAGCGGTACATGTCACGAAAGAAGGTGATTAAAGTACTGGACTTAAGTTACAGCAGTTTTACTTTCCAGACATTTAGTTCGCTTGGTTAATTTGAACAACGCAATTAAAAAGAAATTTGCAGAAGAGAATGAGCTCACTGTGTTTCACGGCTTTTCACCAGCTGCAAACAGTCTGCAATTGGAATGAAGCATTAGTATTGACACTTATGACACAACATGCTTTAGACATGTAAAAATAAATGATTTGAATTTCAGGATTGACAACAAGGTAGTGACTGAGTCAAGGAAACATAGTGTTAATAATCCCAAGTCTTAATCAAAATCAGTGGCAAGTCATATCTAATAGGATAGAAAATTCTGGAGCTATGGAGAGCGGTAGACAACAAGTAGATCATAGTGTAAAAGAAGGTGTTGTAAAACAGCTCGTAGGCTATGTAATTACACGAAAAAACTGGAAAAAATTTTTAGGTTGATTTATTACCACTCAGTAAGTAACCAACAAAGAGATGACGCAGTCAAAATAAGAAGGGAAAACTGTATACATACATATGCAGACAAAGCTTATCTCTGAGCGAGTGTGTAGGTTGGTAGGTAGGATGCCAGGCACTCAGACTGTGATTGCCAATGGCAAACAGGCAGATGTCATAGGTTCCATCAAGATAATAAGCAAACAAAGAAGCTCAACTCTCCTCAAGTTCGTTGAGGCTGTCAACACTAAGCGTCTTAAACCTGATTTATGTGCTCAGTCAAGGATACAGTTAACTTCTTTCTGCCTTGTTGACCTATTCTTGACTGTCACATGGTCAAATCATCCTCTATTTTCTTTGTGTTTTATTCTTTTACTATTATGTAGTTGCATAGTCTTTTGTTGACACAAATTCGTTCACATAAAAGCTCTTCAACTAACTGAGCTTAAGTCACGACATTATGCATGCATTGTTTAGCAACTTATATATCGTACGATCTACTTACATAATCTTATAATGTTAAGTCATTTGGTATTTTCGTCGCTTCCGCTGTCGTTTTTATTCTAGAAACTTCAGTTGAATTACGTATATAATTGTGACAATTTATTACCATCTTATAGTCTTTCCTGAATGTGCCATCATGATTCACTACTATATCATGACTTTTTCTGTCTGTCCTTAATTCTATCCAATATTCTGTTGTCTTACGCACATATAACTTCACTGAACTGTTGTGTTTTATATCAAGATGAGTAGTATCGTATGGTTTTTAAAAACTAAAATTGCATTAACTTAGTTACTAGACTCAGCTGCAAACCACGTCTTAATTTTACTTCAGTCACTTATGGTTTCAAGCGTCTGCTGTGTGAATCCGTCATGCATTGTCAACCTTTTGTTATATTCACACTAGCTCCCCAACTAAACCTTCGAGTCTCAATCAAAACATAGCTGAATCAGCGGGGAGAAGCGACCCGGTCGATTATTGATGCGAATGTCTGAGATAGCCGTGGTTGGGAAGATTGGTATGATTGATACTGGGTGATGGATAACTGAAGACGAAATGAAATCCTATCGAGACCCAATTTTTCATTCCATCCCCAGTCATTATCCAAAACTAGTGGCACCAGTATGCCAAGTCGCGGCTTTTTCTTATAGCCACAATGATAACACTGTATTATCGCTCTGGAAAAATCATTTACAATCCTTTGGCCGAGATTATAAGACCTACTGTCTTCACACTGTTCACGGTTAATGCAATTTAGTCTTGTTCATGCTTCAAAAGTTTCTTATATTCCTTCTGAGTTCTAGAAACGTGCGGAAATGAGAAATAACTTGAAGATAATAACGATACACTGTCGAAATGCATATAAAACTAAGCTTAATAGAAATGACTGTCAGTTGGTTTCTTTGGCTAAACCGGTAACACAACCAGGTTCACGTAATATCAAACAATACGATAATTATTTTGATATGTTTTTTTCATTTATTTTTCATGGCTTCACAGGTTTTAGGTTCCAACTGTCCTGTAATTCAAACTGTGGAAATGGTCATTAATCAAAGTATAACCTTGACGGATTCGAAACCTATTCCAAAATTATATAGTCATCCGGAAAAATCAGCTCCTGTTGGTTCGACTTTACAAGTAAAACAGAAAAAATGTCGTCCTATAACGTGCGTTGAACTGTCCACGAAACAAAGTGATGAAGCGAAGACAAATTCATTCATGTATACTGGTAATCTTATCACCGACCAAGGTCTACAATCAATATGCGGTAAGCATCTAAAAAGGTTTCTGGTTTCTAATCTGAATGGATGTCATGGATCTGGAATGGTCGTCATTATGCCGAAAGATATTTCATCAAGAAGATATTCTGGTAGTAAAACTCATCGTACATCAAGTCGTAGCTCCACCTTACTTGTAAATGAAGGTGTAAACTTACGTGAACTTTCGTTTATAAACTGTCCAAAAGTGAGCAATATAAACTAGTAATTTTCAAATCTTAAACAAACATCGCCTAGGTTTTTCAGATGTATAAAAAGAGGTTGTAGAGCATTTTTTATGGTTGACAAAAATAGAACTTTAGGCATACAGAGAATTTCATTTGAAACATACGCAAAATATATTCATAATTAAAAAACTTTCCCAAGTTAGATTTCTACAGTGGCGCATATGATTTTTGTTATGTTATAGTTTACCAAAACTTGTTAAAAGGCTGTAAAACTTAATATTTGTATAGTAGGATATGCCTTAACGTATGATTCTCCATCAAACGAATGAAATCTTACTCGAATAGGTAAAGCATGTTCGAAACTTTAACTCAAACGTATACCGTGTATGAGAGTGTAGAATCTCCTGTTGAAAAATTGAAAAATGAAATAATGACTTGGCTACTTGAAAGTACATAGGTTCGTCACTTTACAATTAGTTATTTGGAAAGGTTATGCTGTAAGTTAGAAGTAGAAAAAATTAATTCTGCGCTAAGCTAAACTTAGGTGACATATTACCCAACTCTAGTACTAAAAACCTACTTGGTTAACTATAATTCAACGTCAATTTTTGTTTTTGTTTTTACCGTAAATATAACCCAATATTTAATGTCTTATTATAATTGCAAGTAGTTTACAATGAGAATGATATCTCGTCGTTAATTTAAGGAATAACTCTGAGAATAAGGAGAGTAGAATTTTATGTATGATAAAAAAATGTTAGTCAATACTTAGTATACCCGAAGACCATTCAAAGAAAATTATTGAATCATTTAGTATGTTATTTGAAGATTAATTTCAAAGAAAATCAGCAAAATTTCTGATAGCTATCATAATTGCTATACATAATTTGACTTTATGGCATCACTCTTCTAAAATAGAAGCAAATTTAATTGTATTATGTTTCAGTGTAATAGTTCATAACATACAATTTATAATCTCTGTGTGTAGAATCACTTCTAGTACACGTTCCTTAGGTTAAATAACATTTTAGCTACACATCTGTACTTGTATTCACTAATTTTTCCAGCTTATTCAAGGATTTTAATATTTGTATTCTTTATGACAAACGATCATGCATTCAAACAATCACACTGGTTCTCATAGATGTTCGAAAGAAAAGACCACATTATAAATTGTATTCATATTAGAAACTAGTCAAATAAGAAAATTATTTGTGTATGAACTAAGTAATGAAGACAACAGAATTTATGAGAAAATCTTAAATTACAGCCATCACTTCAAAATGTTAATTGCCTAAACAATGTGTTTATTAGGTTTGTTTGATGACAGAAACTAGAAACCCTTAGAATGAAAGCATTTCTAAGACTTGATACTGCGAAAATGATAGCCTTGTTTCATTCAAACATCCAGATTAATACACCTTAAGTTCATTCATTTAATTGTCTTACTAGCACTATTGGTGCCTTTAAGGGAAAGCCAGTTGCTGGAATTATTTTATACATTTTAGACAAGTATTAAAACATGCAATTAGAAACTAACTCTATGAGTGCTCAAAGAATTGTAGGCATTTACGCTGATAATAATAGTTGTTTAAAGGTTCAAGAAGACCGTAAACTTCAGAAAAAAATGGTTAATTATGATTATTTTGCAAAAGTTTAGATATAGCCATGTAAGCATGAGTACTAAGCATTGTTTTATCATTTATTATAGTGGCGTCGCATTCTCAATACTGATTCACTTATTGTAATTTCCTTTACCGCTTAAAGATGTCTGATATTCTACTTCAGTACTTGATATATCTGCCGCACTTAACAATATTAAACTTAACTGGATGCGAAAGTCTCACAGATCATGCTATAAAGTTGCTAACTGATGGTCAGTATGCAAACTGTTTACGAGAATTGTATTTAACACGATGTAATAAGCTGACAGATAAAGCGATTAATTCAATGAATGGCAAGTAAGATGAATTCAACTTTAGATTTTTATGATCGCATCACTTGTAATCAATTACTGGTAATATTATCATTTCAAACTTTATTGCTTTCACCAGCAAGTGTCGTGATGGTCATTGGTTTACTGTAGAAAAATCTTCCTAATTTACTTCACAAAAATGCTGGTAGTAATCAATGCAATACTGCTGATTGCAGTAACCAGTATTTAGTTGCTAAACTGTCGTTTTATCCATTTTGTTGGCTGATATTCGTAAAACTTCTTATCACAGAATAAATGAGAATCTTACAGTCTGTTATTATCACTATTTTTTTACTTGTATTCGAAAAAAAAAAATTAATATCTGTTACATAAGTTGTTACTCTCGTGTCTCTTTAACCCAGTGAATAATATTTTGCTTTCGAAGCTATAGGTATGGATTTCGAGTGTCAGTAGAAGTGCCATCACTCACCAGGGTGTAGGTTTATCCAGCTGACGAGCAACAAGTAGGAAGAAGCGCTCGTCTTAGATTTCGCTACCAGCCACCACGAAATAAATTACAGCATGACTTTACAGTCTAGTTGAATATTATATAGGACAGAAAACGCTCTAAGTCAAACTTACTATTCCTAAAATTTCTGACTTAAAATTATGGAAGCTCAAAACTTGTTAAGCTTTTGTGCCAAACTGACAGTAGCATATGGAGACAAAGTGGAGCAATAAAAAATCATATTACAGCAGAAAAATATCTTCATAAGATCTATGTATCTCTCTGTCAACAAGTAAACCTCCTTTTCTTTGGCTTATAAAAACGTAATTAGAACTGCATAATATATAAAAGAAGGTAGGTAATTTCGCTTTTGAGATGGAAATCAGGAAAATGATCAAGGACGGTTTAATCAACATAATATTTTGTCCTTGAATGAAGTCACTGCATAACAAAGTTGCTCACTATCTAATTGTTTTGTCAAAGAATCTCGTACTGACTTGTTGCTTGCGATATGTCTGTAGACAATATTTCTACGTACATCTTTCTATCTGTGGTTCTTACTTCTAGAGTCAAGTTTACAGTTATCAAAGTGAATAAAATAGTTTTTCAGTTTTATTTCGCTGTTGTTTTGCAACGAGGTATGTAACAGTATTTAGTTTTTTGGCGGGCTTATATCATATTTCTTTCCGAGTTGAGTATTATATTATAATATATTATATTATATTTATATTATATTGTATTATAATTATATATATATATATATATATATATATATATATATATATATATATTACAGTGAGCGCTTGAACAATGACCTTCAGACTCCACTCTTGATGGTCGCTGAGTTCATCAGTAAATAGAGGTGTTAAGAAAAGAGAGAGTGTATTACAATGTCGAAATATGTATAAGCGGGACTGTTTTATATATTTATAGTGGTCTTGACTATTTCAAGGCCTTTCTAGCAGGCCATATCCTGTTGGTTTCGTCTGTTCAACCAATGTGGTGTATACACGTAGGTTAACGTGCTTTTTCTTGAAACTTCACAGCAAAGTGGTTGGTTATGAAAAGCTTCATGGAATTAGTGCTCCTCATAAGGATCTGGCCACCCTTAGTGCACACTATAACACCTAATAACCCTTTTTAGAAAAAAACTAGTAAGCTGTTACCACTATAATGGTAGACATTATTATGGAGCAGTCCATGTTACCACATTTCATTTGAGCAAATCAAAATACGTTCCTACGAGGTGACAGAAAAACAAATGAGAATAACATGGTCAAAAGGGATAGAAAACATAGGGTGAGAAAGTAAGATTACAACTCACTAGGAAATGCTAATTATCAGACAAGACTGAGGTTGTTTGCTGATTTGTCCGCGCCCCTGTGGCTGGTTTTTTGTCATATGACTAAAACTCGTCAACAATCGATTCCAGTAGTTGCATGAACTTCAAGCAGAAAAAAAATGTTTGCCTGGATATCTCAGACAAAAGTCACAGACTACGAATAGATATCATGCCATGAAACAGGCTTTCCAAAAGCATAAACTGGTCGTTTTTGCGATTGGGACGTTTCTAATGTTAAACACGGCTGAATGAATTTTTGTCCTTACTTTATTACAGACTACCTAGTTTAGCCTACTTGAGTTTGGCGTCATGTCCACTTATTTCTGATGGAGCTTTTGAATTATTAAATCAGTTCCAACAACTATGGCAAATTAACTTGAATGCCACCAAACTTGGTGATCGGGTGAGTTTCCAGCATGTTTAAAAGTAAAGATTGTTCATTTTACTCCTATTCGGCTAACTAAAAGTTAGCGGCAATCCACATTTACATTCTACATGTCAGTTAAATGACATACTTTAAGATACACAACTCAAAGCCATTCCTCAAAGAGCAGATGTAGCCATTTTAGTCCCATTTATTTGTCTTCTTAGTCCAATAACTTTGTGTATTTGTATACTTTATCAACTCCTACTATAGCAAAGGGTGGCGAAATGATCCTCAGCAGGGTCGCGGTTGCGCACTGCTGAGAAGTTTCATACTAGGACGAAACAGCTGTTCATTGCTTTTAGGTTTCCGATGTTACTCCGTCTGATGTCAGTCCATGGTGAATACCAGCCTGGAAAAGTCCTTAAATTCCTACAAACACCCAAATTAAAGTATAGATGAGCGGAAAATATAGCTATAGTCACATTACTATTACTGAATACACTACCTTATATACTTTAGTAGTTAGCCTGAGTATTTCGAAAACCTACTGTAGTATGGTTGACATTTATTTTTCTTTACTGTATTTTGCATTCATTCAGGGTTTATCTGCTCTTGGATCATTACCTAAACTCCATGAACTCAAAGTTTCCAAATGCACTGGTATCACAGATTTAGGATTACAGAAGTTTGCTCATCTTGGTATCAACTTAGAATATATTGATCTATCATTCTGTAATGTAAATAAATATTTACACAATAATATCAAAACATAATTGTACTAATCATAATTTTAGAAATTGACAAACAACGGAGTTAAAACATTAGCATTTTGTTGTCGATATATTGTCGGTTTAAACTTGGCTGGATGTACTCAGGTATATTGATGATAAATGCCTTTAATCCTTTCATCCTCTATCTGTCAGCTTACAGATATGGCGATACAGTATATATCAGGAGTGTGTCATTATTTGAAATTTCTTGATCTATGCGGTTGCGAATTAATCACGTGAGTTACAGTTATTAATCGTTTTAGAAAAGACAAGATTTGCGGTCAATTAAGTCTAATGTGTTTTAGTAAACATTTGGCAGCTAAAAATATTCAGGTATATAGTCCACTTGCCTATGTGCATCCAGACGTTAATTTGATCAGCCTACAGACTGAGAGAATAACTCGACAAAATATTGGCCAACAAGCTGCTTTTGCGATTTTTTTCTTCAAGAAGATTTGTCGCTCAACATATATATATATATAACTTCTAGTTATCCACAGAGTAAAATACATTATGACTAAAGTGATGATGTTTTGGTTCGAAGTTTCACATACGATTGTTTACTTTATATGGCAAACAGTGATCTAGTATTATTTACTGGAATATATTTCGAGTAGAATTTACTGCCCAACGTAATGTATTGCAGCCAGGCTTTTCTTCCATTGAGATAGACTCGACTGGTAGGAAGTACTGCCATATGCAGTTTTTAATCTAATTATGTAAAGTCAATTTTATAACTTTACTCAGAACTGTATGTTATCCCACCACTTTTCGAAACATCTTTTAAACACTTGTGATATAGACATTGCCTAACCTCTTACATATTTTTCCATTTTTTTACATAATTTATTTCAAACATTGTACAATGTTCTATTCTTTAGCATGCTTTCTCTCTTATTTTTTTCCAAGTGCTTTCTGAGTGAGTACCTTGTTAGTGAGGAATTTGGTGTGGGTTTTAAATATGGATTTATATTATGTGATTAGAATGAAGTTCGTCCCACCTACCTTGAATCAGTAGTTACAAAGAGCATTTCTTATAGAGATGAATAACAATAGCACCGTTTGAATTCGTTTCATTCCCCAAGACTAAACAACTGCTGTTATTCAGGATTATGATATTTGTAATGTTAATGTGCACTCATGACATTTTCCTTCTTATCACTGCAGGTAAATGTTTCCTGTTAAACTAATATTTATTGTATATATTTAAACAAGTCAGAAATTACTCTCCTGTAAATATCTGAGATTTTTTCTAGTTCATCTTTGCTTTTAGTTTGGTGACTTTCCCTCCCTCACTGTATTTGACTAGTTGACCGATATTTGTTATCGGAATTTGAAATGATTCCAGGACCTCGAATGTGATCATCCGATAAATGCTCGCATGTTCCGTCTGATAAGAGATTTTATTGCTATCCCTTTCAACGTGACAGCTTTAGAAACTTCATCATCTTTATCTTACGGGTTTTTACCAACTATCTGGTGGTTTTGTGGAGTTATACCAACGGGTGTATAAAGTGTAATCAATAGATCTGCAGATAAAACTAGTTAAAAAGTCCTGCATTAGGTATTTTTTAGAACTCCTAACTAATTGTTTGTAAATGCGCTAAGCATCTTCGAAATATTCTTGGTAGACAGAGTTTTGTGAACTTAGACATCTTTGAGTCTCCTCAGAAAATTTATAATTTCTTTTGCTGAAGAAAGTTTCAACATTCTGCAACTAGGTTCTGAAATTCGCAAGCATACACATATTTCTTAAAAACATTTTATCTGCAGTAGTTTATTGTGGATACAATAGGTGAAATTTCCACTTCATACTAAGAATGTTTCAAAGTTTCATGGAGGTAACCTGGAATGCTCATTTTCACCGTAAAAGTTTTAACTTATATGTATTCTCTACCGGATTTCATGTCTTACAACGTATAAATGTTCATACTTTCTTAGAGAAACATCTTTGAGTCACCTTAGGAAAGGCTGCAAGAAGCTTCAACATCTTCGACTTTTATACTGCAAGTCGATTACAAGGTACGTTTTAATCGAAATCGGTTATTATTTTCTGTATTAAATTTTGTATATCTCTGTGCCTATATGAGTTTTAGATGTTTGAAAGTGGGTTCATTTTGATGATCTGATAATAATAAATTGTCAAGTCATCAGTAATAAGTGAGCAGTTAAGCAGCTGATGAATGAGATTGAAACTTCCACTTTAATTACCTCAATTCCAGCTAGCAAACACACTGTAACTAGTGCTTTTCCAGGTTATCACAACCAGTCAATGCACACAGTGCATCTTAGCTTCAAAAAAAGAAGTGGTGTTGTCACGTTGTTATTGAAAATAAGTTTAAAGTGCGCAGAATTTATGTGACGACGTCACAGACAATTTTACTTCATTATGTCCACAGGTCATATAATCTGGGAAACATTTACTCATGATCAAAAGCAGACAAAATTAGTTTTAACCATTGCAAATTAATTTTTGAATATTTTAAGGCATATATCACAAGGCTAACTGACTACAGATCTGGGTATCTTTAGCTTGTTTTACCTCAATGAAATAAAAAGCCTTACGAAACAAAATCTACCCGGGTAGATAGACGTATTTTTTGTAAGGCGAGTAAAGAGAACATCTGAAACGAAATCAAGTGACAACAGTATATTATTATACGAACACATTTTACAAATTGGAATTCTTTTGAAGTTAGTTAGTGATAATGAAATAAATATTTCAGATGTCAAAAAAGTCAATCTTATTCCTTTTCTATGAAATGAAGACCGTTGTACATGCAAAAATCAAAAAGAAGCTGATCTTTATTTTTAAAAATATTTTGCTAAACTATGAACCTCATGAGGGGTACTACCAAGCTTTTAAGTGAGTATGTGTTACCTAAGATATGTTCCACAACACTGGGGATGGTGCTAATTGGGTTATGTTTGTACTAAGTCTGTATCTTAAGCGTTTTGCAAAACAAGACTTGGAGAATTAGGTTGTATCTTTTTGCATGTTTTTCAGTTGAAATGGTTATATAATGATTGATTTTATTAAGCAGGACTTAACAACATGATTGGTAATGAACAAAATTACTCAGCGTATTCATGTCATATACTTTGAAAGAGTTCCTTACAGTAAATTATAAAAGCGAATAACGAAAAGGCAATTATGATGAGGTTTTATTATCAGACTCTGGGTTGAGAAGCAAAGCCAATAAGCAAAATCAGCCTTTTAGTTTATTAAGCGTAAAGAAAAAGGCGAGAAAAGCGAAAGGATTAAAACAGTATATTAGCTCAGTTTTTTTTGCATCGTTTCGTCTTACAAATTTTCATTAAATGCACTGAGTTGTAGGATCAACCATAGAAATACATGAACATCAGAAATGTTAATGACTAATGTCTATCTAGGATTTCAAACACTGAATTCACGTTTCCACCTTACAACTGCATAGTGTCCTACGTAACTCATACTGACTATAAAAAACTTCATGAATTTATTTGTTGTACTATAATGGTGGTTCACTGTTGTTATAAATCAAGAATTTTCCACATGATTCCTTGCGTATTCAATGTTATATCAGCACTACATACAAAGTATGCCAACGCATATGCAAAGTGAATTTCTATTAAAAATTTCGAAAACAGCTTAGTGCACACTGATTGAGTAAATCTTCAAAATGTCGATTATGTTTTTCTATATTGGCGTCTCAAGAAACTTAAGGTACTCTGGATATTTATTCCTAGCTAAGAATCTGGTGAGTTGGCAGGGTCAAAATTATTATTACTCGATTTGGAGGTTTGTGAGGATTTATTTATTGATTTCAGGTTGGTGTTCATCATGGACTGATATCAACTGGAGAAACATTAGAAACCTGCAAGGACTACACAGCTGTTTTGTCTTAGTATGTAACTCCTCAGGAGTGCGTACTTATGACCTTGCTGAGGATCAATCCCAGGATCTTCAGGTTCCACTACCAGGACTGCTTTGGAATCCAATGCTCCAAATGTTCGTCTAATGGATATCAGTTCATGATAAGTACCAACCGAAAACAAATAAATGAATCCCCAGAAATCTCCAAATCGAATAATTCTAGTGCTCATAGGTGACTTGCTTCGAGAGGTGATTCCCAAAGTCCCAATGAGAAGTCCTGACTGGTGCGACCAACCAAGTTTAATAAGAGGACAGTTGTTGAATGGCCACAATGAATGGAGGTAGCGCTATATCATGAACCGAAAGGAGTAAGTAACATGAACCACGAAATTTCGGCCGAATGGCTCAATAGTAGCGTGCCGGCCTCGAGACGTGAAGGTTTTGGGTTCCAGCCTCGGAGGGTTGTGGGTCCTCGCTGCTGAGGAGTTCCATACTAGGACGGTACAGCTATCCAACATCCTTAGATCTCAAATGTTTGTCTTACTGAAGTCAGTCTGTGATGAACACCAACCTGAAACAAAGATTACTAATTTTAAATGAGCGAACCAATCGTAATTAACACAGGTTTCGTTAAATTAACCCAAAGATCCATTTATCTATTATTTTCAAGAATGCTTCACTGGGTATTTATGAGTTGTTGATAGCTGTTTCAGAAATACTCCTCAGTTGAGAGTATAACTGATTTCGATCTATTAGCATGGTGACCGATGAACCAATGACGATGAATAGAAGATGACAATGTAAAAATGTTTATATTTACTATGGCAGTTTACACGAATAGTATGGTATCATTTTCACATAGATATTCTTTTTTGCACTCAACATTATTCTTTGAACTTATTTTTTCCTTTTCTTAATGATTTCAACTAGGCGAAAACTAATTCGTTTAACAACTGGACGAATCGAGAAAGTTGAATTTTCAACGGACAATCCACCAGATGATTTTATCTTACGTTCAACAGAAGAAGACTAATAATTTTGAATATTTGTAAATTTCCTACAAATTACGTAGTCTTTGTTTTTGTTTTCTGTTTTCCTAGTTCAACAGTATTTCTACAACTTCATTTTATAACGTTTGTAGTTACATTGTTGTATTTTTGATATGTCCTACTTGTTTATCATTGATTTTTCTTAAAAAGATATGCCACTTGTAGGATCTGTAGCTTTTACATCCCTGTTTTATTTTCGGGAAAATGTTTTTAAACCTAGAATCAAAAAAAAATGTTTTTATGCTTGATTTCTCCAAGACGACTACAATGAAATTAATGATTATAAAAAAGAAGAGTTACTACTACATTTTTTAACATCACTTCTCTGAACACAAAATGTTCTTAAACAGCTTTGACTAGAAGAGGACAACTAAATAATCATAAGCTAAAGTATTCGTTGTGGTGAATGTCAGGAATTTGTTTCTGTCATAACTTTATATGTTTACAATTGTCTTAAGCACTTGATTCTAACAAATAAACCTTAACCTTGACCTTGGATATGATTGATCTTGAATATATTTGCCAAAGTCCCAACCCATCCACATAATAAATCACTCATTTCAGCCCTCCAAAGCGCCTACAACAGTATGAGCTACTTTAAGGCCACACATGCAACTGTCTAGATATCCAACAACATTTCTATCTTATTAATACTACCATCCTGGTCGAAATACTAAAACTTGACTGGTTATTCCAACAGTTGCTAGAGTGGCTTTTAAAGTCACTTAACAGAACACAGAATCGAGTTCCTATTATCCGCATATTTCAGACGATCTGATTTACCATTTTACTTGTGTTATCCCATCATTGATTGGATCGAATTTGATCAGTCTCTTAGTATGTCTTAGTGGGAACAGCATAGCCCACTGGGAGGTAGCTACATTCAGCTTAAGAACTCACAATAGGAAGAAACTCACGTCTTCGATTCCGCTGCTAGTCACTACCCACCAGTAATATAAAACCGAGACAGTGGCAGTATTGAGGCATCCGCACAGGAGCCCATGTGCCAATAGAGACCGAGTAACTTCGGTCCAATCAACGACGGAATAGTGCAAGTAACAACTTTAAGAGTAAGCCCGTCCCACAAGAAGGGGCTACCATGACTCGAGGGCACAGTGGATAACGCTGTGGCGTTTGAAGCGATCGGGCCCGAGTTCGAGTCCTAAAGGGAACAAAATTACTCACTGGAAGGCAGGCACATCCGGCTGATGAGTCCTAAATAGGACGAAACACAAGCTCGGGATTCCACTGCTAGCCCATTGAAAAAAGATCCGATTTTTCTGTATTTACAATAAATTATCTCATCGCTCACTTTAATTTATAATAATGAAATAACCAATTTCAAGCACAAAAAATGAGATGATGGATTTCATTCAACATGCAAATGTTTCCGAAATGTACGTCAAACATAAATAAATAAAGGTTTAATCGAGAGCCATTGAACAGAGTTATGCATAATCTTATCAGTTAAGTCGTATGTAAAATTACTTTTCAAATAAACGAAATAATACTATCATACTTATCTGAGATTCATGCTTCTGGCTGATTAACAGCTTCCTTGATATGTGGGATTTGGAAACATTCGTTTCCGTCTATCAGTAGGATTTTGCGCACACATTTTGTAATCTAGCATGGGAGACTCTATGGCGACCTACTGAATTGGAACTTTAGGTGAAGTAAACTCCAAGCAGCTTTGAAAATGTCACTGAAGCCCTGAGTTTCGCTCAGTTAATCAAATGGACTGAAGATACAATCCTAAATCATATATATATATATATATATATATATATATATATATATATATATATATACAGAGAGAGAGAGAGAGAGACATAGGATCGGCTGTCTGAACAACAACCTTAAACCTCAAAAACAGAAAAGAAACGCCAAAAACAATAGAGGTGTATTGTCCAGTCAAATATATACAAAAATTAGCAGTTTATAAACATTTGTTAATGCGCTTGGAAAGTCCTGCACTGTTTCCAGAGAGATATTTAACTAATCTGAGTCTCAAACGTATGATCGTATGATTTTTCTCAAACGTTTGATAGGCTGTGATTGACTATGAAGGGTTTTCACGGATTTCCAGGCTTCATTGAAGAATCTAGAGGATATTGCTGCACTCTATAACAAACCTTCAAAGCAAAGCTAGAAAAACAAGTATAGCAGAATATGATGAATTCATTGTATTTCGACGCCTTTTTCTTTAAACTGTAAACAGCTTATAAGTTTATAAGATATACGTTATAGAGTAATAAAATCCACATAATTCACTTATCAAGAAGATCGTAGTCCATTAGATGATATAATGAAATAACTAATACGGATTAGGGAGGTTTAAATAAAATAATTTGTGATTACTAACCCATGCCAAAAAGAGTTTGACACTATGTTTAAATTATCAACTCATCTCATACAGTTACATGATACTTTCTATTCCATTTTGTCTGGTTACATGTAGCAAGATGACAATCTGACTATATAAGCACAAGATAATTTCAATATTAGTAATGATAAACTATTTCGTTTAAACTTCCATAATTCGTATCAGTTCCTTCATTATGTCATCTATAGAGTATAATCTTCTTGATAAGTGAATTATGTGGATTTCATTTCTCTCTCTGTCTCTCTCTCTCTCTCTCTCTCTCTCTCTCTCTATATATATATATATATATATATATATATATATATATATATATATATATATAATGAAATTATAGCCTGTATGCAAGTGAAGAAAAGGCAACGAAATACAATGAATCCACCATATTCTGTTAAACTTGTTATTCTAGCTTTGCTAAAACTTATTGCATTTGATGCTGAAGATTCATGCGAGAGTGCATTTAGAAAGTCACTGGTAGTAAAAAAACTGTGTAAATATTTTCCACACAAATTATTACTACAGGTATGATGATTACGGGTTTTTGCGTTTAGTCACGTGAATTATTCATTCTAGCTGTTTGAAAAGTTCAATGAAGATCATGCTAACAACAGGTTCACTTTAAAATGTGAACATGACCAGCAATTTATTGTTCTGAATCGAACGAAGAAAAGATGAAGCTATCGGAAAAAACGAATAGACTATCAGTACTTGATCTGTTGTCATTATGGTTCATCAGTTATAAGCAGTTTAGTCATATTATTTTCAGTAGAACAAGAGCGTAATATTCAGTAGACAAACTCGACGAGCAACTCATAACCTTTCCATAGAATCGCCAAGAAAGTGAATACCTCCAACAAGTTCGCCGTGGAATACGGAGGACTGAATAAAAAAATCTTAATTCGTAAACTGCCCCGTAGAAACTGTCGTTTATCCGTGATGCATTTATAGGTGATCAAACTTTAGCCCTTTCGAAAGGGGATAATTAAAAATGACATTGCTTACAGCTACCCTGACCTGACTTTACAGCACAAAATGTCCATTGAATCCGTCCAAAGTAGGTAGGTTTCCTGTTCATATCACCTTTATATGTTTTTTGTAAGTCAACATGCAACTCAGGCCACAAGCATATAAAAATGGTTTAAAGAAGAGAGGGTACTAGATTTCATGAACATGTTCCCGTAAGTTTCCATTTGAATAGTAGGGTTTTTGTAAGCGGAATCGATATACTTCTAATGAATACAGAAAATAGGGTCAAAGTCGATGACACCTTCAAAAACATCAATATGTAAAGTATAAACAATCTACTTCCTTCCACAGGAGCAATTGTGATGGAATGACTATGACCCAACCTATGCGTACTGAAGAATATTTTGATTAAGTTTTCATTACATTGACAGATGTTCTTTTACTTTCTGGCGTAGTCTCCATTCCATTTTATTCTTATTTCGTTCGTAATTTTCGCTCACTGATTTCGATGCACTTCTTCCTCATATATGTTTCTTAACTCCTTTCCTTCTTTCTGAAGTTTGTGCTGATGATGTTGTCTTGATTGCCAATCAAATCTTCATGAATGAACAAACCGGCTCAGAGAACACAATACAATCAAAATCCTTTCCTTTTTTCCAACCCCAGAACCTTGTATTATATAATATATGCGTGTAAACCCATTTTCCAACTACTTAAATGTTATTTTGTGCCTGTAGTTGCTTGGTCTGTTGGGAGTATTGTGAATGCTTAACTGCATCTTTTTTCCCGAAGCGATTAAGGCATGCTCAGCATTTATTTGCTGATTATGATAACTTTTGTGATTTTCAAGTGTTTCCAGTCAATGAGAAATTGTGGAATAAAATTTTTGCATCTCATCTTACAGTGGTCTTGTTTCTTGCCGTATTAAAACTTATCAAGGAGATGGAATATATAAAAGCTATAAATGTGAATTAAAATCCACTTATTTACAGTGATCATGGTTCGAAAAAGTCCTTTATAGTAGGGTAAGTTATAATCATTGGCTTTCAGGTAGCTGGCTCAGGACTTATCGACTGGACTACAAAACCTTTCTGCTGACTAGTTTTCTATTTCACTTTTTATGATCTGTAGAAGGAATAGCTGTCGGTCATTATATCATATACGTTTACCAACCTCATCCACTTGCAAAATAATGTGAATCCGAAAGATGATAAATTGACCGATTATTGATTATATTATCTTAATAGCACTCGGGAAGTGAAATAAAATTAACTACTAGTTAGTATTTAAGTCTGGTAGATAGTCTAGAGCATTCGGCCTTTAGGGCCATAGATATTTTTTCAAATATGGCCATGGAAAATCTTTGCATGCAGTTTCATTCCTTAACATGTATTCAATCTCGAAGATCAAGAGTATATAAAACGCTGAAGACGTAAATTGCCTGAACCGTACAATGTATTTGTGCAGCAGATTCCAAACAATCTGATCACACACGCACTTGTCCTAGGTATGTATATGAATTTCTTGAAGAAAAGGGGGTGAGAAAATGAAGAGTGGTCAAGTATGAAGGCGGAATTAAAGGCCGAATAACAGGGAAAATCAATAAAGGGAAAATAGAAGTACATCAAACTTGGTTTTCATAGCTGAATTTACCAAAGGGGATTTAATGTGATAACAAATTGTTTATGAACACACAAAGGTGGTTTAAACTTCCCAATAGCTAAGGCTTCAAACATCCCCAACACTTTTGTAAATAGCTATAAACGAAGTAATCACGTCAATCCTGCGACCTGTCTCAACGGTACGTTTCGCGATCGAAGAACTTGGACATCTGCTCCCAAAGTTTATGGGTTAATATGATTTAATTTTCTTCAGGAACCACTTTGGAATATGTTCCAAGGCCCTTACTGGCATGGATCTATGAGATCTCCCTATGTATGTGTCACTATACGTTTATTTTAGTTGGTAGATGCACTGGGATGTGACTTTGTCGTTCAAGTGCTGTAGAAGTTTGGGAGAATATACGGGCTTGATGGTTTCCATTAATGGAAACCTAGCTGCATAGTAAGTCTTTCTAACAGCAGCGTTAAGTCTCTGTTCAAGAATTTCACTGTGAGAGTCACCTTTGTACTTATGAGAAGTACATGTGTGGTGAAATAGTTCGAAATGTTTTGCGCAAATACATTACACGGTTCAAAAAATATACGTCATGTTGTTCTGTCGAAGTTTACGAAGGGAACTAATTGTTTTAAATATGAATCTGAGTCGATTTTTTTCAAAAACTACTGTATATATTGTTTTATCAATAATGTTTCTAGTTTATTTCATCATTCACAAATTTGTATTATAAGTTATTATGAAATGATGCATATAGGTGGAAGCATTTAAGAACACTATCCTTCATGGCTGTCAAAAGGAGAGTGGAAAGTGATCAACAGCTCGAAATTTGAGTTGGTAATTAACTCTGTTTACTCTGCCCCATTATAATCCATCAAAGTCATTTAGGAAGTCAAATCAGACATTCCCAATTGAGTGTAAACTCGTCACCTGACTACATCAGAAGTTTTGACTGGTCACCAGTACACGCTTGATCTATGCTATCAAAAGAGGTACATCCATCATCTAACTTTATCTTGGTCATTATCTCTTTAAATTTTTTCATCAACTTTTCAGATGCTCATTTATTGCTTACTTTACTTATCAACACCATTATTTTCACATCCTTTCCTCACTCTATAAATGTTGATTTAAAGAGGACTGCCTCACCCTTCTTACCTGTGCTATTACTTCATGAAGTACTACGTAATCGCATCGTAATAACCTACAGCCATTACCTTGTAATCTTGTAAACAATTTTTGACTTTATGCTGACTCATTGGTCACTGATGAGCAATATATTTCATTGTAGCTATAAATATGGATGTACAATTTCTGAAAGTGATTCCTCTGATTCCTCTGAAAGAAAAATTTATTTTGCTGAAACGTCTTTTGGTAAATAATTGTAATGAAATATTTTGTGATAAGCAAACTCTGAAATATCTGTCTCTTTTCCAAAAGTAAAAGTACTAACGGTCAGTAAAATGTGGTCATATCTTTTGCTTACTTACACTTAGCTGGTTCCTTGTCAAATTCTATTCTAAACTATTGACTGCACTACTCTTTTCAGGGCATGAATACCTAACATGGGAAGTTCAGAATACATTGTATCCAAAAATTTATTTACAGCTATTTAATAGGGCTGACTATGAAATTGATAAGTATTACAGTACCATATGAATTCGGTACGAATCATGCATACAAAAATTCCATCATGGTAACTTTTGTTGGCTATTTATTAGAATACCAAGATTTTATGCCTCCATTTATCAGGAATTACAAAATTACATAGTTCACTTGAGAGTTTGTTTTCCCCGCAACACCTTTAATCAGCTATTTTTGTGCATGGTCTTCAAAATAAATGTTTAAGTGCAAAATTATCTCAAAACGTTTCACCGTTTTTTATTTGACTTACTAAAAATTACATAAAAAACTGAAATTATTCGTAAGTAGAATGAATTTATTATACATTTCATTTGTTTACTGGTACAATTTGATTCAACATAAAGTCATCAGAAAAAAAGTAAGTTTTTATCTATTTGTGTTTGATACAACAAATTTTCCAGTGGGATATAATTAATGCAGTAAAACAAATCAACTAATACATTGAGATCAAACATAATAAAGTGGAATAATGTTAAGATAAAAAACAGAATTTGTCAATAGGGAAGTGAAATGAAATTCTAATATAAAAATCTATAGAACTAAAATGTGAACTTGAAAGCGTTAAAACAAAAATATGTAAACACAGTTGGCGTTTGTAACGATATCCCTAGTTTATAAATAATCGCAGCATAAAGGCTTTCATTACATCATTTGATCAATGAATTCTTAGAACTGGTCGTAAATACTTTTTATGAGAACTTAATCAAAAGATACGGTTTAATGAATCATGATAGGTAAAAAAAATATTTTAAGATTGATTCCTAATGAAAGCCCATTGTCTAAATCTTTTATAAATCGATCGGTGCTTGCAAGCAGTGGAATCCAAGACTCGAGTTTCGTCTCATTTCGGTTTCAGCAGTTGAATGTAACAGCACTCTGGGAAGGGTGTTTTCTCTGAGATTCGAATCTCATACCTTATTACTTTAGACATCAAAGCGTTACCCACTGGGTGACTGAGACACGAAAATCGCCTCCTGCGTACTGGGTGTTAGTTATTATTGTTTGTTAGCACTTGTGATTCCCCGTTGTCACACTGGATCGATTAGATCAACCTCTGTTGGCGTACAGGCTCCTCGATACCACCTGAATATTGATTATTATAACTTGTTAGTCACCAATAAACTAATACTAACAATAAATATTCAGGCAAGGTCGAAGTGTTCACGTAGGCCCCTATATGCCAATGTAAGTCAATCAAACGTACCCAGTATGACAAAGAGGGACTACAAATATTAACAAATAACCATATTTTTTCCAGCACAGTTTTGCAATGCCACTGATGAACAAAATAAATAAGACACTATCCCATAAGTAGTTTCTTTCTACGATGGAAATGTCTCATAATCAACTACGATAGACGTTTTATCCAAATTAATACAGTTACAACTAAGAAATGCTAGCTAAATCACTTCTGAATCAGAATTCTCGGTCTATTATCAAAAAACTCTTATAATGCATCTCACAGGATTTTTAAAATGTTGTTTCGAGTTTTTGAAACGTTTTCCAGCTAAATCTATAAACAGTTGTTGTTTTAGTGAGCCAGAAAAATTTGAGTAATCTATTATGAATTCAGAGTTAAAGGTCAGTTATTTGCAGTCGAAAAAGTAAGTGCTATAAATCATTGAAAACAAAAGACTCAAACATTTATGGAGATTCATTGGATTGATTCATCATAAGTTATCTCGGGATGTAATATTAGTTTACGCAGCTTGATTTTGCAAGCCGATTTGTTGACCGGATTATCTGGGAATGTCTAAGTTAGTTGACTGAATTTGGTGTGAAAATATAGTATATTTATTTGAACTGCTGGTATCCGATATGTTACCATAATGACTAAATATGGGGTGACTGATATTGGTGGTTATTATTTCGTTCAATTAAATATGAAGTATCACAACAAATAAAGAAATTAATTAAAACTGGGCTGAACATTCCTCATTCTACTCACTGTTTGGACGAAATTATAACCACTAATACTACTAACACAACCAAAAGCTTATGCGGCAACAACCCAGATAGCGACAGTCATTTATTTGAAGGTATCCTGGCCAACAATGGACTGGATGGTTAGAAAAAACTTGGGCACAGAGTTAGTATGATTCATTGTATAGGATATATTTTCGCTTATGTAATCCCGGAGTAGTATATTAGAACAAATAACAAAATAAACTAATATTACACAAGCGAAAATACATCCTATACAATGAGTCATTTATTCGTTTAAATTTACGTTTGAACTTGATCGTTGGTGTGTGATCTTGATAAATTTCATTTCAATATTATCACATACACATTGAAGAAATAAAAACATTTAATAAACCTACTACTATAACAACACTTGCGTTGTTTCCGAACATAGATCAATCTTTTAAAATATGTTCCCATAAATTTCTCTGCACTGAATGTTAGAGCTTTCTCAGCATTTTGGCAAGTTGATAGAAACGTTAGCAACATCTTGCAATCTTCGACTTCCATTAACTGAAAAAAAGAAATGGGTTTAAATAAGTGAACAAACTTTGTTATAAAAAAGGTGTGATGATACACACAATGATTTAATGCATAATTAGGTGTAATAATTACCACTAATAATCAAGTTTTTGGTATATTTTTCGTAACGAATGTTATGTTATGAGTAACACAATTATGACATATTGAAACATTTTCACTGTAAGGTCTAGATCTTATTTACAGTCATTGAAAAATTCACTAGCTATGACAACAGTCAATATATTCTCTCAAGTTGAAACAAGTTATACTTTATAAATCAGGTATGATTATCTTATGACATGATAAAAGTCAAATATTAACGAAGAATATTCTTTTCATAAACTTCTCTTCAGGTTCTAGTTATAAAATTCATGTTGTTAACATATTGATAGTCAAAATTTTGCGGTGACTGCATTTTGGAATAAGTATGGAATTATAATTAAAATTATACTCTGTAAGTTTGTGGATGGTAGTATAAATAGGGCGCACTGTTGGACACGTCCGTTTCAGGATACAAGAACATTTACCAGTATGCTTTGCAAAAGCTGAGATCAAATCCTTTAAAAGTTTTCTACTAGCATGCCTAATAGATACGGGACGCCGAATAGATCCCAGCATAGCTTTTACAGTGATATACCGCGTTCCAAAGACTCTACAACTTGCCATTATTTTAAGCATTCTCCAAATACTGGAAGCTGTAGCTATAAGATCAACTAAGCCTAAACTCTGAATTCAAAAAGAACACATTCTGGCTCTCCACTGACTATACGGTATTCTTTCAAACTTGTTTGACACCAAGCATCTTATGATACTATCTCCACTCCATTTCTGCGCTTAGGTAAATTCATGTCATTCTTTGTACTTATCAATCACTCAGCAAATTGTAACACTGAATTTTATGATTAACTTGCCTTCCATATATTTCTTATGACTAATCTACTGACAAAGTTTACGCTCAACTTATCGGCACAACTGACATACATATATAAATTACAATACCATCCACAAACTTACAGAATATAAGTATAATTCCATACTTATTCTAGAATTCATTCACCACGTAAGTTTATTTATTAATATGTTAACGAGATTAATTTTATAGGTGTAGAAACTGATGTAGAGAATATTCTTCGTTCATATTTAACTTTTTATATATAAAAAGGGAATTTTTAATTACCTGAAATCAAGAAACAAGATACTCTTGTTAGTTAAGGTTTGGATTTCGAAAGGCGAAATGGTGATGAATGACATACATTGTACACAGATGCATACAAAGACTTCAGTTAACTGTATCAATTGCTTAACCAATTTGGTTATAATGGTTACAGCCCAATACACAAAAAATAACTGCACTTACATTTACGCTACTTACAGAGATGATAAAAGTTTGTACACAGCAGTTACTGAGGCAGATATTGTAAGAAGAGCTTTGTTCTGGGAATTGTACAGTTAACATTCGATATGGATGCAATAAAAGGTATCTATCGACACAGTTATTTGCGTTTTCTTCCCAATTAACACTTGGAAATGTTAAAAAACAGACAACAAAGAGCACTTCGTATAGTAACAGTTGTGGAACAGTCATTCTTATGATATAATATTCATTCAAGAGAAACACTTCCATATATATATTTCAGTAGAACCAATCAGATCAATAGCCAATTGTAACATTGACAGTTTAACGAGTTTCATATTTTTTTTACAACTGGAGCTAATGAAACTTGAGTCAAAAACTAAAGTCACTAAATACAATAGTTGTGTAATGTTGTCTTTTCACTTTTTGTTGGGAAACCAAAATTGTTTGCAAAAGGCAAAGTATCTTATGACCTTTTCACTACAGTAAATAACAACAACAAAGTCAGTTATGGAAGATATTTATTTTAAAAGTGTAATAATTTGTATATTGTCCTTTAAGTACAAGTGAGGGACTAATTTCATAATTATTTACCATCGCAAAATGGTTTTCCGGCATTGTGCTTTCATATGAATCGAGAAAAACGATCATATACCGTACAGTTTGTGAGAATGATAACAGATACTGTGTTGGTACAGCCTTGTTATTTGTGAGTATGGAAAATTGGAAAATTGTGTGAATGTAGTGTTAAGAATGAAACTTTACAAATAAACTAATTGTTCCAAATGAACTTTGAGACTAAGCAATATGTCAGTTAACAAGATTGACGCAAATTTAATAAATGCATTAACTGTTGCATGAAACGTTTGTGTAAGTCTTTTTCACCATAATCCTATTAGCTTTCAAACTGAATTGAAACCAGATCATAGTTTATTTTGGTTTGCAGATTGAAAGTAGGTATCTTCTTACGGTCAAAATTTATATATCATCATTATCCGCATGGTGCAATTGATTACAAAATGACAAAATGGAAGTATCCAATATTTTCCTCGAGGTTGCAAATTCTCAGTGATTCGACTACGTCCAGATGAAAGCATTAAAGTGTTCATGAGTTGTAGGTAAACACTCAGTAAACTATGTAACTAAGTTTTTATATAATCTCAGTATGTTTCAAAAATCAAACAGATTTTTTTCGACGTTTCGTTGTGTATACCACAGCTTCTTCAGTAGAATACTCCAACTTTTATTAAAACACTAAAATATCTGTTGTGAAATGATCATGGATGTTTGCACTATCAGTTGCACGTAGAAAAAGTTCCTCAGAAAAAAATCAAAGAGTCTTTGCTAAGTGTGGTATTAAAGTCGATTTCAAACCTTCAAATTCCATGGAAAAAGCCTTAGTCATTGTAAAAGACTGAATTCCAAATACGTATGTGTACCAGATAATATGTACGGATTGTGAGCCCTATTATATTAGCGAAAGTTATGGACAGGTGAAAATTAGCGTGAATCAATATAAGTTATGTGGCAAAACCCACTGAAGAATGAAATGGTATTGAAAAATTCGAAAAAGATATCGACAGTGGCAGTGGATGGGATTAAAAGTAGATAGAGGATTGACTTCGACAATGGTAACACATTAAGAAAGGATTTTTGTTCACGTCAAGAAACACTGACCTCGGAAGCCCTACACATTTTAACATCAAAAAATGCTTTAAACAGAAATGATGGAATAGATTTGTCACCTATCTGGGAGACTTATTTTGATAATGAGTGATAATTGACGGCGAAACACAAATTTGGGCTACATTGGGATTCGAAGCAATGACCACCTGGTTTCCTACCCAGTGATCTACCAAATGGGCTACGAGACCCGACTGCAGATCACACTTTTGTTTCACTTCAAAATTTTTATTCGGATGAGAAGTCCTGACTGGGTAGCCAGTGTGAGTACGGTCAAGCGGTAGTAACACATCACGAATACACTTGGTAATCAGGCAAAACCCTTGGTGATTGAAGTAAAATAAAAAATCTAATCAATAGTCAAGTCTCATAGCCCAGTATGAATACTGGTCCGCCAAACCACAAATCGTCAAAATGAAGACCATAATTCAGCAAAAGCATTAAAGGGTCATCACTTAAAAATGAACTTTAAAAAACAAACAGTATATGTCAATAAGTGTTTGTTAATGAACACTTTTTTTAGAGTGACTTTTAGGACAACCTTAAAGACCATCCTAGCAACTGATGAGACAGCCAATTAAATTCCCTTATTTTGTGGAAAAGTACTTTGTTAGGCGAATTACGCAGGCTAAGTGGCCTTAAAGTCATTCGGCTTTAAAGGCCACCCTAGCGACAGCTGGAGTGACCAATTAGACTTCTGTGATTTATGAAAATCTGCCTTTCCAGCAGAAATGAGGAAATCTGATTGGCTATTTCGACCTTTCCTGGGGTGGCTGTTAAAGTTACTATTAAAGTTGTTCGTTTTGAGGGGTGACTTTGAAGGCCTCCCTAACAACTGAATAAGAGAAGCAGTCACATTCCTTTATTTTATGTAAAAGTACTTTCTAAGGCGAAATAGCAAAACTTGATTGGTCTATTCAACAGTTGCTAGGGTGGTCTTTAAAGTCACTCCATGAATTTATTACGACTGGTTTAAAATAGACAGTCTCAATAGCGAATCAGTTAACCAACAGACTAGACATAGAAAGTGCTACATGTGCCATTTGATAGTATATATTTTGATGTTTAATAAAAGTGAGAATATTCTACTGAAGAAGCTGTGGCATAAACAGAGAAACGTTCAGAACAGTCTTGTTTTGATTTTTGAACTCTCTGTGATTATATTGCATTTTAAATTTGACTCAGCACTCAACTTCTTTCAGGACATACGTAACAAATATGTATTGGATGTTTGTTCTCTGTAAATTACTGAAGGCAGCTACTAACAAGGGTCATATGTTCAAGAATTTAACTATTCTTATTCCTTCTGTCTACCTTAGATGACTAAATTGAACATTGACACCAAAAAAAACTTTTCGACTGGATGCTATGTATGGTAGGTGTACTAAACTTCAATAGAATGAGGAATTAGACAGATGTACTTCTAGATGATCAAAAGCGGAATACTGTCCGTAACGTATTGATGGATTATTTATCAAAAAGGGAGAGTGATTTTCAGACAAGTTGCATGAAGTATCTTCTTTGAAGACCTTAGAGGCGATGGATCTAAGATAAAGGTTTCTGTGCGAAACCCATTGCAACTTACCCATCAATACGACTTAAGTCTGTCTAATTTCGCTGCCGTCATGTGGATAAAGAGTAACTTCTAGTCCCTGCATATATTTAGGGCTTTCAAGTTGTCTAGGGGTCTTCATGAATGAAGAATGTATCGTGAAATTCCACACTACATAGTCATTATGCGATAAAGTTGTTTGTCTGGAGCTAGTGCAAACTTTTGAATCCTGTTTTGAGTTGCATCAAGCTGAAAATTCCTCGTCAATTCTCACATATTCGAGAGGAAAACTAACTGATTATTAATTTATATACTAGAATCAAATTTTGTTTTCAAAACTAGTATCAACAGATTTGGTTTCAGTCAGAAAACTGTTACCTAGTCCATGATTTTAGTATACAGTTTCGGCTTTGTGGTAAAATGTAATTCCATACCAGGTTAGTCTATTTGGAATACCACAGCGACATGGTGTTATTTCTCGTTGAGGTGATGAACGAGAATGAAGAATTGTTTGCAGAATTCTGCGCATTCAACGATTTGGTGATTGGAGTGTGGCAGTGTATTCAAGCACAAGGATATTCACAAAGCGACATGGACTTCACCAGATGGACACACTAAAAATCAAATCGACTTTATCTCAATCTCAAGAAAATGGAGACGCAGTCTACTTAACACAAGGTCAAGAAGAGGAGCAGATGTAGGTTCAGACCACTCACTGTCTAGTGCAAGGAACCTTCCAAATCAAGTTCAAAGCCTTCAAGGAAGCTGGTGATAGACCTCAATTCAAGTACAACACTCGGAAACTGAAGGAAGAAACTACAAAGGAGATCTTCACGGCAGCCATCAAGACAAAATGGGAGACATCGAGCAACATCCCTGAAGAAACCTGTGTGGAAGAACACTGGAAGTCTTTGAAAGCTATGTGGAAAGAAACCTGCATAACCGTATTAGGAAGGAAGAAGAAAGAAGATAAGCAATGGATCTCGACGGATACATGGAAGCTGATAGAGGAGAGGAGGATGGTGAAGCAGAAGATAAACCAGTGCAAGGATGCTCAACGACAAGAGGAACTGAGCACAATGTATAAACACTACACTGAACAAAGAAGTGAAGAAGAGTGAACACAAAGATAAAAGACGCTTCTACGAAACACTGGCAAGTGAATCAGAACAGGCTGCAGGTAGGAGAGACCTGACAACATTGTATCAAATAACCAGGTTGCTATCTGGGAGGAGATCAACGCAGACGAAACCAATAAAAGATGATGAAGGAAATTTAATTACGAAAGAAGAGAAACAGAGGAAACAATGGGCCGACCACTTCAAGAAGCTCTTGAATCGACCACCACCACCATCTGTACTTCGTCCAGAAATACCACCTACAGCCGCTGAACAACTACAAGTGAACATAAATCCTCCAACAAAAGTGGAAGTCCTCAACGCCATAAATCTACTGAAATGTGGGAAAGCAGTAGGACCAGATGAGATCCCGCCAGAAGCACTGAAAACGGACGCAAAGACAACAGAGAACATGCTCACATCACTATTGCAGAAGGTCTGAAAGAAAGAAAAGGTGCCTGGCGATTGGAAGAAGGGTTACCCTGTCAAACTGCCAAAGAAGGGAGACCTCAGTGTTTGCAAGAACTGGCGAAGAATCACGCTGCTGTCCACCCAGAGCAAGCAAAATATTAAGCCGCATCATCCTGGAGAGGCTAAAGGATGCTCTGGATTCAAAACTACGACCAGAACAAACTGACTGGCTGGATTCAGGAAGTACAAATCATGTACGGACCAAATTGCAACGCTTCACATCATCATAGAACAGAGTATAGAATGGCAGTCAACTCTCTACCTTACCTCAACTTCATCGACTTTGAGAAGGCCTTTGACAGCGTCGATTGAGAGGTAATTTGGAAAGTGCTTCATTACTACAGAATACCGCAAACCTTTATCAGCCTCATTCAACAACTATATGAAGACGCCACATGCCAGCCAAGTAATTCACAATGGGAAGCTCAGTGATGCCTTTGAAGTGAAGACAGGAGTGAAACATGGTTGCCTACTATCCCCTATGATATTCCTGATTGTGGTCGACTGGATAGTGCAACAAACAGTAGGGAGCGAGAGGAGTTGGATACGACGGACTGTGGAAAAGAACCTAGAAGACTTGGATTTCGCCAGTGATGACTTGTGTCTGATATCACACAAACTTGAAGATCCAACAAGTTGGCAGAAGAGACAGCGAAGACAGGACTTCAGGTGAATATAGAGAAGACAGAAGTGATGAACATACCCAACCAACAACTCCAACAATAACAACAAACTCCAGTCACCATGAACGGGAGAAACTTAAAGGAAGTAACCTCCTTCACCTATCTGGGAAGCACTGTTTCAACTACAGGTGGTGGCACAGACGAGGATGTCAAAGTCAGTCAGGATCGGAAAGACGGCAAGACAGGCTTTCATTAGCCTGAAACCAGTGTGGAGATCTTCTGCACTGCACTCAGCATGTGGAACAACATCCGGATTTTCAACACCAATGCCAGTCAAGTCAGTGCTTCTGTATGGTTCAGAGACTTGGCGCGTTACGAAAGGGATTTCCAACAAACTAGAGACATTCATCAACAACTGCTTACGCTGGCTCGCTACTGAAGATCAGATGGATTGCCAGAAAGAATAAGCAATAAGGAGCTCTGGGAACGGACCAACCAAGAACCTATCACACAACAAATATGCACTGGAAGGAAGTGGAGATGAATTGGGCATACACTGAGAAGACCGACTTGGGACATTATACGTCAGGCCAGGCCGTCGAGTGGAATCCCCATGGGAAGCGACGAGTTGGACGTCTGAGGTGAGGGTGACATGGAGGAGGTCGTGCGAGGAGGAAATGAGACCTTGTGGGCTGTCGTGGAGCGAGGTTGAAAAGATTTCAGAGAACAGAGTGGAATGGAGACGTGCTAGTGAAGCTCTATGTTCCTTTGGGAACCCAAGGGACTAATAATAATATAAATAATAATGGTATTGTTTACCAGATAAGTTAGTGAATAAAACAGAACAACCTGATATAAAATTTGGTTCATGAGTTGCTTAGCGTGATGACTTATTCATGAATCATTTCATTTCGAATAATATTATTCCACATAAAAACTATGTATTTGAATAGGATAAAAATAAAGAACAGATCGACAAACAAACGTTTTCAGAAAAGAGAAACATTTTAGCTGAATGATAAGTGGGAAAACTGAAGGTTTGCACACCAATTTAAGAAATCAAAGAATCGACATGTAGTATTGTCCTTTTCCAGATATGCATTCCACGAAAAATTATTCAGAAACAAAGCCGACGGAGTTATATTCACGGACCAGATTTATTTGTTTTTATTTATTTGTCCTTTGGTTGCCTAGTGAAACATAGGCTTCCAGTAGCACGTCTCCATTTCACTCTCTTCTCTGCACTTTTTGCAATCTCACTCCACGACTGCCCATAAGCTTTCATTTCTTCCTCGCACCATCGCCATATCACCCTCGGACGCCCAACTCCTTGTTTCCCCTTTGGATTCTACTTGACGGCCTGGCCTGGTGCGTGATCTCCCCAAATGGTTTTCTCAATGTATGTCTGACCCATCTCCATGTTTTCTGTATATTTGTTGGGTTCTTGGTTCACAGACCAGATAATCGATTAAAAACTACTTGGTCAGAGAGATAGTCTTCTAAATTATGGTAATTTGGTTTGTTGTGGCAAGCAGAGGAATGCATAACGCGCGTTCCATTCTATTTTGGACTCGTCAGCTGGATGCACCTGCATTCCAGTGACAGGTGTTGTTCCCACTGGGACTCGAATCTCGTACCCATCACTTCAAATGCTAAGATGTTATTCATTGTGCTACGGAGGAACGATAGCCACTTCTTGTACAACGGGTATTACCATTTATTGAAATACTTGTAATTCTCCGTTGTTTCATTGGATCGCAACTGTTCCACCTCTACTGGCATATGGGCTCCTATGTGGATGCCTCGATATTGCCTGATTTTTAGTTATGTTAATTAAGTTGGTTGTGGCTAGCAAAGGAATTAACATTCAGGCAATATCGAGGCATCCGCATAGGAGCCCATATGACAACAGAGGTGGAACAATTCGATCCAATGAAACAACGGAGAATTACAAGTATATCAATAAATAGTAATAATCTAAATGTTTCATAAAAGTTTAATTCATCAATATTCATGAAACAGTTCACTGTCAGTGAATCGTATTGCATGACTTTTTTTGAAGTATTTTTACAACAGGGTTTTCCTTCATGTGTAGGACAGACGATATCATTAAACAAAGCAAATATCAGAGTGTTTATTAAATATTCTCTCTTAAGTGATCAGGTCAGTGGTGTTAAATGATACACAGGTAACTAAACACCTCATTATATGAGAAAACGTTTGAAAGTGAAGAATTAACCATGAAGGGTTTAGTTTCACGATCTTTCGAAGCATGGAAACCTGAAGTTAGTTAAATATTCTGGGTCATCACCCTCAGCCTATTTCATCATCTAACTTCTACTTTGTTTCCTTTCTAATAGTTTCGTTTTTACTTGTTACATACAATAAGATTCAGTTTCAACAGAGATTCTAAGTTCAGTGGCTCGAGAGGTTATTTCAATTTTGAATTTAGTTTGTTAAAATTCACCTGACTTAAAATAATATGCTTTCATGTCTATCTAGGAAGTGAATTAGTGAGAATACACTAAAACCAGCTGGATAGGCCTTTGGTAATGACACGTGTTTTCATGTGTCAGTCGAAGAAAGCAAAGATTGAAATTCGACAGAAAGGTGAGTGAGTTTCACACTTGTATGATAGATAACCAGAAACATTCACCTATATATGGTTTCAGTTACATAAACGCTGGTATTAAAGACAACTTGGTCAAAAAGATTGGTTTCTAGAATAATTTTTGTGTGAACCCCACTTTTTAAATATGTTATTCTGAACAGTATGTAAATAAATATTTCTTAATCAATCCAGTTTCACGGAGACATTTTGGAATTTTTGTGGAAGTAAACTGAAAATAGTAAATAAATAGTCTGTAGAAAAATGATGTAGTAACTTTTATCATTCTGACTACCTGAAAAGGCCGTGGTTAATCAGACTTGTATTGGTACTAGGTGATTATTGAAGGCAAAATGAAAACCAGGGGCTTGGTAGGATTTCAACAAGCAACTTCCAGGTTTAGCCCAGTATCCTGGAAGTTAAATCCTGTCACAGCTCAGATTTTTAATTCATCTTCAATTATCGCCCAGTAGTAACTTTTATAAGTAATTTGAAACATAATGCTCTAGAGTTTTTTTTAGTTTGGTATGCAGCAATTAGTAAACACGATTTTCCGCTGAATCTTTCTATTTCCTCACCAACTAGACAATAATAAGGCATATTTTACACTGATACTAATTTCGCCAAATACATTTTTCATGGTGATTCATTGTCCGAAGATGGATAAGTATCTGAGAGACAGACTGATTGTGTACTGTACCTGAGTCATAGACCATACGTATATTTCCTCGTTATTCAGGTGTAAAAATATGTTAGTTTGTGGGTATTCAAACAGATAATTGTATCGTTCTCACAGAATTGATTGAGTGGAACCTACGTAAGCCAATGCCTAAAATATTTCGAAATTCTTTAATCAGAAACTTTAGATATTTTGATAACATAAGTTGCAGGAATTGCTACTCGCTGAAGAAATAGCGTGTATCTACCAATGGAAATTCATCTCATTTGGTGAGCAAAGCCAGTATTTTAGTCTTGAATTGTTTCTGTCCTCATATAATAGGAATGGTGAACATTCCTGGTTGCATTGTGTTCTCTGAGCTGGGTAGTTTAGTCGTAGAGCTTTCTACCTCTTTAAAGACGACATCTTCAGCACTAACTTCAGTATGAACTTCATGCAATACAAGCAAGACCATCCACCTAATCTACAAATATTCTCCACTATTTCGAAATGGTGAACATTACTTTTCAAGATTCTTCCGCATCTATTTAATTGCTTCACCGATAAGCGGAAGACTTACAAAATTTTCATGGATAAAATGTTTCTTTCAAACCCATTACTGTATTGTAGTTACTATTCACAAAGCATTGTTTATAGGCTGATAATAACCGTTTCATAAATAGACACCTTTTGGCAGACAGAATGGGAAAGAAACTGGCAGATGTTGTAACCTATGTTAAATAATAAATACAACTTCTCACTTAAAGTTATATATGTAGAATAATCAAGTGAACGGAGATCAAGAAAGGAACAGTGTTAGAAGCGATAAGAGACAGAAAGGGTAGCACGAATTGTATATCAAATTTAGATAAACAACACTTTTGCCACCTAGCCTGCAGTGTATGGAAAATGAGAGGTTGGTAGAACTTTCACATCGTTTTATTTTGTCATTGTTTCGTGGAAATTCTGCAAGGAAATTCAAATACTGGTACTTCATTTTCTGTGAATCTATCATTATTTCTATTCGCTTATTTTACATAAGTAAACAAATCGTCTACTAATAAGTTTATATTTCCTATAAACTAAGTAATAATATGTTTTGTTTATTTAACTTTGGTGCTGTGTGTGTGTGACCCATTTTCTCTATATAAGCTGACATTATTTTTAACTTCTCGACCTGCAATGACTTGTTTATTTTGAATATATCGTTTCATCTCATGAATGAAACTATACTTATTATACAGTGTAGGCTGCAACATCTGCTGATATTTTTCCCATCTTATTTAATATAAACTATCTTTTTATGAAACAGTCTTGAAAATATACTCTGATCCTTTTTATGGTATGTAATTATAATATTTGTAACGTTTCATTAGTTTGCAGTGAACTAGGCGCCAGTAACATTCTGCACTATTTTACCTGCATGTTGAACTGACTTACATTTTATCCGATATTATACTAACGTATGTACGTTTCAGTGATTTAACACTCCATCCTATTCATACAGTTTTGAAGTGAACATTTGAAGTTTGTTAGCTTTTGAAAATGGCTAGTGTATGTTGGAAAAAATCTATGCAATCAGGAGAAACGATCAAAACATTTCCGCTGTTCTGAATGTTTCTCATTTAGTACGAAATTAATAGTTTGATATCTGTCCGATTATTTTCACTACATATTCGATTAAAAACCGAAGTAATGTAGGATAAAAACTTCGACACTGTGGAAGAGTAAGCAATCTAATATGAAACAGGAGTAACAAATCGTTTCGGGCTCAATGAAAATCTTAAACAATCATTTATCTGACATCCCTACAAAACCAGTTTCAGTCATAAGATCACACCATTCAAAATAGATTTTCGTCCGATGGAATGAACGCAGAAGTTGAAGTAACATTTCCTATCCCTATGAAGACCAAAGTGAACAGTAAAAAGAAAATATCTATGGAAAATTGTTAAACCAACATTGTACTATTTTATGTTTCATGTTTCTGCAATGCAAGTGAAATCTAACTATCTGCACAGTGCATCAAGTCAGACGTTCTGACCGGATAACAGTTTCAATAGGCAGTTCAGCACCTTTACGACATATATAGTACAAATGGTTGCATGAGAGAAGTCTCTTATCAACCAAAAGATTTCTTAAAATTTAAAATTACACTACTGACCACATTTCAGAAACAGCTGCCATTTAAACTGGAGTGTGTGACTGCCATTGTTGCTGAAAAAAGTTACCGTAGCAACGCTTTTTAACACTTTATGTGACAACGTACACAGCAAAATGGAATCAATACATTCAACTTCTCATCTATTCTGTAATCTGAAAAACTTCACTACTGTTCCTCACGTAGTAACAAAGATTACTATTAGGTTTGTACATGGACATATTTCATTATGCTTGAGTATATGACAGATTAAGTCAGTAAGTAGTTCCAGTTAAAAATCCACACCCACTTGCTGTAACTAAGATTTACACATCTGTTTATTGTGTTGATCGTAAAACGTTCTGTTTATTGAGGAAACCGTAAATTACCTCGGTTCTGTGTCAGTGGTATCATAGCTCGACTTCCTTTGAGATTTTTTTGTTCATATTTTCTTCATAACAAACAATAACGCTCATTATTATTTGCTGGCTGACATATTCAACATAGTCAGGAATCTTACAACTAAAAGAATAAATTAAGAACAATCTTCATCAGGTCTGCTGATCCTCAGACAGATATCTAAAATCCATTTGAAGATATTTAGAAGTAAGTTACCACCACCTCATCTGGAAACAAATTTCATATTTATTAAACACTTGTAATGCAGAAGTTAAATTGAATTTTGGTGCTGGTCTTTTCGTGTTCAACCACTGAATGATTGAAATGAATGGAAAAATCTAATGGAGATAAGATGCGTCATATTTTATGATAAGTAGGATTGTGAGCGATATAATGAATCTTTTGTATATCACCTTAGTCAACTCTAGTATAAAGAGTGAATCTGTGAAGTATTTCGATGACACTGATAAACTGAATGTCTTAGTTCCATAGACTTAGTAACTGTTCTTGTGTAATAACCCCCTTCAAACTTCCTTCAAAGAGGGAAGCCTTTTAAAAGCTAAGTTAAAATAATCACCGAATTCGCCTCTGGATATGGTTGCATAAAGAATTTGTGCGTGAATATAGCAGCTAGCGCAATAATCCTGCAAACGTCCTCTACAGAGACCATGAGACAACTTAACACTGGTTAGTAATTTAAAATTTATCCTTTTCAAATTTGTCTTTCACTTAAGTTAGGTAGGAATAAATTATGCTCCACCAGAATATCCCCTTGAAGTTATTTATAAAGTGAAAACAAATATATATTATAGTAGGCAGAATGTTCCAGAACTATTTTTGGTTAAATATTTCGAAGGGAGTGCAGATTCTCTACCAAAGGACAACGGATATCTTGGCAAATCATTAGTACAACCCTGGTCTCTGTGTTCCAAAGAGACACGTTCACTCTTTAACTTTATATCTGGAGGTTTGTGGAGGTTTATTAGTTGATTTCAGGTTGGAATTCTTCATGGACTGACATCAGTTGGACAAAAAGTGGAAATCCAGTAGCACTGGACAGCTGTTTCATCCTACCATGGTACTCCTCAGCAGTGTGCACACTAAGCCCCTGTGGGTGGAATTCAGGACCTTCAGGTTCCATGGCCAGCACGTTACCACCGAGCCACTGGGTCGGAATAGAATGGTCCACATTTCCTACTTCTGTCACTTCTTTAACTTTATCTTGGACATAGTCTCGAAAAAAGTTTTATTTACTTATTGATTGATTTTGCTAAAATTTTATCTACTAACATCATTATTTTCATCCCTTTTTTCTATTCTGTAGCTGCTTAATCCAACACGACTGTGTCGCTTTTCTTAGTTGCTCTATTACTTCATGGATTATTATGCAGTCACACTGTAATTAACTTGTACTGACGTTTCAGCCTTCGTAAGCCTCGAATTACTACAGACAACTTTTGAGGATTTTGTGTTAACCCATTAGCCATTCATGGACATATACTATCATACTAACTATGAATACTAATGTACAACCTCTAGAAATGATTCTTCGAAAAGAAAATTTGCTTAGCTAACTTTTATTTTGTCGACTCTCTACGATATACTGTGACTATTTACGATATCTTATTCAAAGACATTGACATCAAAAGATTCACTGATCTCCCGCGAAATACTTAGACCATTTGCATAGAGTATCAAGTGAGAAATAAAAGAACCTAATCAGTATTGAATGAAATTTGCCATTTACAGAGCATCAAGTACAATTTTATTAAGTATCATAACTTACAATGATGAACGAAGAGAGACGTTAATGACATAAAATTTATAGTCGGCACTTTTTCGTTGCAAAACTTCATTGACTTCTGTTATAAATGATATGTAGTAGTTTTTAGAGCATAAGGATAATACTTACTGTGTGAAGACTTCAGAAAAATCTAGCAAAGTAGTATGTACAAAATATTTTCCAAAGAATGCGTAGTCAAACTAAGACATGTCATCAGTGGAATGGCATTGCATGATCACATTGGTCAGAAATCCTGTGGTCAGTCCAGTAACACTGAATTTCAAAGCAGATAGGTTCATAGCAGTTCATTTGTCACTCAGTTCGTGATCTTCAGAAACAAAGAAGAATTGGAAAATTCGGCCTGCATTTTGAAACAGTTCATTTGTTGTCAGCCCTGCATGTGTAGATCATTCGCTGCCTTATAACCTGCAAGTAAGACTTTCCAAAATAATACCCTCAGGTCTTTTGAACTTATTCTAAATAATGGCGTTTTAAAATTGTCCAATCAAGAGCACTTGTAAGCATCAACTGATTCCAACTCAATGAATACTAAGACTTCGGGAGTTCTTCAAACTTAGAACGCCATGCTTATTCTTTTCTAATCAGCTCAAAGTTGAACTAACACTCTTATCTCAGACAACTGTTGCAAGAAGATTGGTTCTCAGAAGTCAGTGGAAGAAGATAAGATACTGCATATTCATATCTAAAAGGATGTTCTCTAACAAGTCACACGTCACTGTCTTCACTTTCCAAGATAAGACCTATTCTCAAGCCTTCTCGTATTGTCTACATCAAGTCAAATTCTTACTACTCGTGTCATTACTATTCCACATCTTGTTGTACATTACTGGAGAAGATAACTTAATGTGTACATTCAAGTATTATACGCAGAATATAGAAGTAAAACTTGGACATCGTGGTATGTTGTAATTCCATTTCAATCTGCTTATTTAAATTGTCTCACAGTGAAACGGTAATATTTACTGGATAACTTTTCCGACATAATATATTGTACATATTCATTTCATATCCTGATGTGGATAGGGACGACAAATTATACCTGAAACCTTATCCAGTAAATAATACTGTTTCACTATGTGACAATTCTAATAAACAGACTAAAATGGAATATAAGCAGAATATTCGTCATATGAGATAACAGTGAGAGCCTCAAAATCAGACCATCAATCTCAAAAGGCACCACACCAACAAAGTCATAACTGACAGGTTTCACTACGACTGAAATCATCAACTCGTTCAAATATAGAACAATGTAATAGGTTTCTCTACTTAGTAAACCAAGTGGTACCAAATGCACCCAGAGTTCAAATCACCACAATTACCGCCCGTCGAATAACACATACAAAGAAGTAAACTGTTTCAACAACAGCGGAAATTTCGAAAAGACCAACTTGAAGAAATGCTGTCCTGTGGGATTTCTTGAAACATATTAAGGTGAGAAATGCCACTCAATTAGGCATACTTACGAAGAAGTTGTAAACCACTAATTCGAGTGTCCAAGGGAATAAATCAACTGGGATTTGTAGAAGTTAGTCGTTGAAATCCACGCGGAATATCGTCTACTTTTGGCTAAATCCTGGCATTTTCAAACTAGTACGATTAGAATTGCTCAAAAGATGCTTCACCACTTGTCTTCAGCTGTAGCTCCATCTACCATCTCACATACTCCTATCGACTTAAACACATTTGACGATACTCAGTCAGTTATGTAGTTGCTGCATAAGACTATGTAAATATGATGGCCTATCTCCGAATTCTCTATTGAGTCAACTGGTCCACCTCTACATGAATCAGCCTTAAGAGGTTTGACAGTCTCGATTGAACTAGTTTAATTGCATAAAAAGAGAACAATGATTGAGGCAAAATAACATGTGATCAATTCATTTCACCGCCTCTCCACCAGTTGCTTACCTGAAACATTCATTATATATCACATAACAGAAGCATTTGAGCAAGTGTAAAAATAGATCCATTTGAAAATGAAGCACTTTCAGTGGAAATCGAGTTACATGTCACTAGTGAAGCTATAAGCAGAAGCTCAGTTTGACAATTCTTACAACCAATTGACAGATTTACATCTGTCGAATGATGGCAAAATGAACTGGTTCCAATCGTAGTCGATGATGCAAACCAACCCATTCTTCCCACAAACTCACGATCTAAGCTGTCATCAGAATAGCATCGTATAACACAAGAAATGCTGAAGAAAGTGGTGACATAATGATAATGTGACTGCATAAAGATTCAAGTTTTGCGTTGACCAACAAAGATTGCATCTCAAAGATAAAGTTGGCTCTCAACATCATTGCGAAATCCGTGCTGTACTATCGTAATACAAATAAAGTTGATTCAACAGAAAAGCGAATCACAAATATACTTGACAGGTTCTTGGAATAGAAGTTGATTGATAGTTCTGCACAAAATAGTATGAAGCCTCTAGTATCTTGTTGGCCCTCCACTTATGTTCTGCTAAAGATGTATAAGCACAGTAGTCCCCCTAAGATTAATGCTTTTGATAATTACCTAGCCTATCACAAATTGGCATGCTGGCTTACAGAACCGTTAGAACCTACAAGTGAATAACTGGCCGCACATACTTTGAAACATCCCCTCCATTTTGTTGATGTAAATCAAATTAACATATGGAATAAATTCAGGCTTAGCTTCTATGTTCACGAAGATTCCTGTTCATGAGAATGTTGTTATCATCTGTCAACTTCACAACTCCTTTCCGATACGAATTTCAAGGAATTTTCATGACACTTCATTCTGAACTTTCACAGTGATTCAGACATTATTCTATAAGTGATCTTGACAATACTCTACCTCCACCTCATCGATCTAGCCATATTTATTTCCACTGGTCAGCGAATATTCTCATTACACTTATTCCTTGTGATTGTGACTTACCACATTACGGATTTAATAGTCAAGCACACCCATTAGATATAAACACAATCGTATGGATTGATGGTAGGATCACATATAGGTAGAAAGTTTCTGCCTTCCACTCCACAAACAAGAAAGTGAACCAGCAACTTGGTACTGTTAAGCCAAGCGACCGAGTTAGTCAGTGCCGAACCTCAAGAGTCAAAGCTCATTTTACCAACTGGAAAATAATTGCTTGAATGACGATGAAGCAGATAGAGATTCGAAATCAACATCGATTCTCTTCGACTTTCAGCCGAAAACCTTCAACCAACTTACTTCAATACATACCACTGGTTCGCCTTCCTTCAATCAATAGTTTGTCTGGATATTTACAGGAACACAGTAAAACAGAGCAAAGTAATCAGGACACCATCAGAATATCTACTCTATTTACGTGATAACAGAGTGAAATGTCATGTACAGGTTATTCAAAATATTATAATAGCCTAGCATGACATTCAGGGGAACGAAATACTTCCGAATATGTCACAGACAAACAGGTATCTGTGTTCCACCATAAACTCGAACAGACTAAACTACATCACTGTGTATGGAAGGAAGTCTCTGCAGATTATCAAAATTAGCATCAAATTAGATAATGGGTGAGTAATTTGTAAAACACTTGAAAATTTCAACTATCCTGTTCAGTTGTTGTAGATTATAGATGTGATCCCACCGAATCGACGAGTTTGAGTTTAGTTAAATCCAGTCCATTGTGGAAATCATTATGATTATTAGATGATGAGTGGCAAGAGGCTGATGCAAATAATACAAAAGGTTTTTGATAAGATTCCGTTTCGTATTTACTCAGAAGCGTCTGTGAATTTCTGTTTGGCAGTGTCAAAATTCCACACTTTTTCAATGATTCTCCAATTGTGAAATGAGTGACAAAAAAGTAGGCAGTAGTTGAACGCTGAATCATATGGTTCTTTACTAAGAATGGAATTCACGCCCAAACTGATCCACACCTGACATTCTGAGAAAGTTGACCAGAAGTTAATGTGATGCTTCAGTGTTATGATGCTACATGCCAGAATGCTGAATCCAAATCATAACGAAACCATCTTTAAAAGTCATTCCCATTCACCAACTCACTTGTATTCTGATTTATGGTTCAGTGCATCCACGTTGAGAAAGCGAACCCCTGCTTATCACGTTATAATTACTTAGTGAATAGCAGGAGTTACCTGAAGTTACCTGGCTTGTAAATAACTACATTACCTTAATCCGTATCCGGATTTTACTAAACTCTGTCTCAATTCATTTCCCGTAATCTCAGTTTCTAATAAGCGAACTACTTCCATATGCTTTTACATCAGTTGAGACCCATTGCTTTCAGACAGAAGTCACCCGTATTCGGTGACTGCGAACATGTCAGACCTCACTCAGTAAGTGAACAACCAATATCGTTGTGTAACCGAAAACAGATATTTGAATCAGCTGTCATTGCACACCGAGCGAGTCTGCCTAAGTACTATCTCACATACCGATCGAGTTTCGCCTTGAGAAAGACAAGAAAGCTTCTGTGTTCCAAAAGTGGTTATTTCTCCACCGTGGAGTATTCCATTAAAACCTGCATCAATTCTTATGAGGTTCTCACTTCGCATTTCAAACGAAAATCATTTCTCCCTAATGACAGTTTACTTCCACTCAACTGCATCCATCCGGATTCTGACTCATATAGCACTGTTTCAGCACAGATATTGCATCTTATCAGAAATGCAGTCACATTTCACTCACCCTCATTCATTGTGGCATGCATTCATTGTCCTACTCAAAATTTGAGATAGAACAAAATACACCAAAATACGTGGATGGAAGTTTGTTCCTCTTTGAGCATCAATCATATTGACAAGTCCACTTTCATTCTACATCACGTTGTGAAACATGTGACAGAGTTACTGATGTCACTCATACACTTGTAAGTGTGTATATTTCTAAACAATGGATGGACTGTGAGAAATACTCACATTTTCATCTTCTACAACACATGCTTTCATCCAGTTCACGGACTGAATACAAACAACATACTTTTGAATTCTGTATATCTATACCATTCAAAAACAACATGTTTCCAGGTGTGTAAACACACGAAACGGAGTTGACTAAGTTGCTAGAAGTACTCACCTCCAACGAGTGCTGTAAATTCACCTCAGTATATATATATATATATATATATATATATATATATATATATATATATATATATTTATATATATATATATGAACCTGACAAATCATTGTCAAGTGATTTCACTTCAGAGTAGTACTTGTGAGTAGTGAACAACAGGTTCAGAGAGGAGAAGACGCCCTAATCGGATGCAGTGCGAAAATGAGACTGCATGCTACAAGCATGGCTGACCATCAACAGAAATATATGGGAAATGTCTGGAGGAGAAAAATCACCTCGCATGCAACGTCCGAATATTTGGGAAAGAACTGCAAGCGTTGCACCATCAGATTCTGATCGGCAACCATCAAGGAAACCATTTCATAACGCAGATCATTTGAAAGGGATGTCTTGGAAAACTCATGCGTCTTCACTTGTGATGGTGAATACGAAGTCCGTCTATCAACAGGTAGGAGTGACGTAAGGAAAACCATGGAAACTGGGGTTTATTAGTGCTTAGCTCATGACTACTCAATCAAACGTCGCGTGTGTGAACTAGTGAACTAGTGATAGAACTCGTGATCGAATCTCAACAATTCAACTGAAATTCACCCCTCTGATCACATTTTATCTGCCTCATTCAATCTTGATTTACGGATATTTCCATAAAGCCTCAGTTATTCTCACAAACCAAATCAGTTCATAAAAATACGCCAATTCCTTGAAACACTATGGAACCGTAAACATCCTGCTCCACAAACACACTGTACAAACCAGTTTTCGTCATCAAAACTATTCGGTTTTCTCTCCAATTCTTCTCGGTTCACTGGGATTGAAATTTGACTGTGGTGACCTCAAATAATATCAGCAACATGATATCTTCGTGTTGACGTGTGTGAATGCTTTCCAACCAGTTTCCATGCTAAGCACTCAGGAAGCTGCCAACACAGGGAAAGCCGACACCATATGTTCTGCCACTCTACATCTCTCAGTGTATGACTCCATTACAGTCAACGCCTGACAGTATTACGAACAGTGTGACTGTAAGCAACTGAATCTCTCATGCATGGTGGTGATAAAGTAGAAGCGGTTGGTTGAAAATATCATGAATATAACCTCAATGGGTAATTTAATAATGATGGGTAGTGACTATCAGTGGAGACCGGGAAGTAGCTTCCTCCCACTCGAAGATTGTTAGCTGGGTGCATAGATCTCACATTGAATGACATTGTTTACAATGGAAACTACGAGCTATCAACTCTAAATCAATAGTTGTAGAAATGCAGATATTATTCAGAGATGGTTTTCAATGAGTAGAGTTGACAAATGTAAACCGAATTATTCCGATGTGATTGCCCACACCAACAGTGTCAACTGCATTCACACATTCAGTCACAAATTACACTGAATCAAGGAAGGTAAGAATATCGAAAGGAGACTATATTGAATGAATGTATTTATTCACTTGTTAATAACAACATGGATATCATACAGAATATATATATCTACACAATACAGGTTAGTTTATTTGCACATCGCTGCAGCTAGTGAGTCACGTAGAAGAAAAATAGGACATTGGAGGCTCAAATGAGAGGTAATGAGAAAAGGGTTGAAACTTTGTTGCTAGAGGAAAGGGAACATCAGAAATACACATGTTTATGAGAAGCATAAAGTGGGGAGTGATAATTCACACCCTTTCCTGGATAAAAGACAGAGAACAATGTTGGTTCTCACAGTTTTCTATATGATAAACCTAGGGACAATGGCGTACTGTAAGAGCTCATGCTTCTACCACTGACTGCATGGTGGTAAGGGGACACCGATTTCAGCGACCACTAGGATCATTCACATAAATCAAAATGTCTCTTTCTCACTCGACAACATCTCTTAGATCTCTCTGAAGCATTCCATTTTCAGCAGGCTAACGAAAATACAAATTTTGTCCCTAGCTAAAATGTCAGTTGCACGATTGTGAGGAAGATAGGGTGCATCATATAATATTGAACACAGTTCTTTGACTGACAGTAATTCCTGAGATATGTCAATTTCCGACATGTTTCTTGCGCAGCTATGAAATGTGAATATGCCTTAAGTCTTCAGGTCATCAAACTACTCCTACTTTTTAATTACATACGCTGGAAGCATATCACTTACCAGTTATACAGACACCGATCATAACTATATGAATATCATCATACAATGCATGAAAATGCTACTTCAGGAGGGATGAGTAGCATCTTTGCTGACTGTCACAGTCACAATCCTAAATAAGGAGTGACAAGAGAGGCTCCTACAAATCCACTTTTACGTCCAGCTACTGCAAACCATACGTGCTCCACCAAAGAGGTAGTTGTCAATCTGACCCATATTGGAAATAGGCGTGAGATGGCTACCATTCAGAAATACATCTGTTTGTTCAATCCACTGGAACCAACAAGCAAATGACAACGACACGCTAAAATGAATGAGCGTGAGTAGCTATTGACGTATCATGAATATAACCAATCTCACGGTTGCCATCAACACTATGGACTTCACTGTTACATAGATTGGCATGAAAATCAAGAATAACGAATGCAGGGTGGAGATAAAAACATTTCTTACATGTCGCACTTCACCACTCACCTTTACAGAGGTTCATATTCTGTGCAGTGGCAGGAAGATAGCGAACTGATCGACTGGATTGCTTCAAGAAATAATAATCCCAACCCTTCACTGACTCGAAGCAAACAATATTCCTGGCATAGATTAGAGCACATGTCAGCGTCCCATTTTCCTGAAATAGAAAGATTAAAGATCAGGAAGGATAAATTTTTGTTTTAAAGAGCCGATAAAGTCATCACATTTAAGGTGAAGTAGGACTTTTTCACGCAAATATAGGATTCTGTGTAGAATGATACCCTACTTATCTGTCTGTCTGGTATGACGCAGTGGTATTCAAAACTTCTGGAACTGTTGAAAGCCACAGTTATTTCTCTGTGTGACAACATCAGTGACAGTGAAGAATTAGTTAGGAATACGATGAGCTGTACAAGCTGCAAACGTTCTGTACCTGCTTCTAGATGGGTTCAGGAAGAACGTCGTGATTTACTATAATGAAAAGTGTACAGTTCTATCCACCATACTGTTTCACATAAGCAGCTTCTGTCAAACAGCTTGTCAGCAACAAACTGCAAACTCTCACTAACATAAAGTAATGATAGTTGAAGACTGTAGATTCCTCATGAATAAAAAAATGACAGTAAATGAGATGATATAAATTTGCACTTACACTTTTCTCAGAGTAATAGTTTGCCCCCAAACACCGAAAGTCAAGGCAGCAATATGCTAAACATTTTTCTAAACTGGTGTTTTTTGACTGAAACTTTGAATGCATCATTTTGCAATTACTCCGTTTTTTAGTTTTCTGTAGGCATTCTTTTACCATAGAATCAACTGGCATTAAAGTGAGCGAGAAAAAATTGACCATAAGAAGAGAACTGTACACCATATTTACGCAGGAAATCATCAAGTTTGACGGTATTCTATTGTGGAAATGATGCGATATTTGTTCACACATCTTTAATATAGCCTTATATAAACCAATGAGATATGAGAGAATTTGAAGTCTACTTTTCAGGTACAGATGTTTTTTTGTGTTAACTTCTGATTTGCCATTGAAAACCTTGGCAACAGTTGTGTTTGCATTCCAATTAATCCTCATGTTGCATACTTAACATAGTTTATATTTCCTTTCTGCTAATTATCTCTTCTTGTTTGTTTTTACATAGATTCTGAAGTCTTTCAAAATTTTCACTGAATATACTACATAATTCTTACATAAATATAGTTCGACCAAGCAAAATCCTCAATGCCTTAATGAATTTAAAACTTCAATTGCTGAAATCTATGAATTCTTATCGATTAAGCTTGCAAAGCTCGTGTATCTTACACCGTTCTTGAGGTCTGTGACCGCCTGATTTATTTCTTCTAAGTTAGTTCGAATAAGCCCTATCATTTTTGTCAGTGTTACCGGCTATTTTACTTTAAGTAATGTATCACGTAATTGTTTCCTTGTCATTCATATAATGTCGGATTTAGATTCCGTGTGACTATCTAAATTACCTCCCACCAATTTTGTTTATGAAATATCTTGATAGGGTTGTGTTCTCTGAGCTGGTTTGTTTAATCGTGAAGCTTTCATTGTCTAGAATGACATCGAAAGCTCCATGGTTAAACATACCAACCCACAGATCACAACCCCATCAAAATTACCTTCCTTTACTAGAAATATGTGTCATCACCTTGTGAAATATTTATTTAGTTGCCACAGATTATCAACCATTGAGTCTCTCAAGGTGACTAATCAGTCTACAGAATTCACTATCTTTCCGTTCAAAAGTGTTTGACCCATAGCATCCCGTTAGTCTATCGTACACAAAACTTACGGTTAAAATGTGCTTTCGAGGGTCAAAAATAGATGAATTTACAAAGAAATGGAACGTTTCGAAAACTGTTCATTCTGCTTGGCGAGGCTGAGTAAACAATGTTATCATAATTTTAAAAGGATGGTCTACAAATGATCAGTTTTTGAGCTTCAACAAACAAAGACGCGTTTTACACTCAAATGGCTGTACGGATACTTTCACTAATTAGAAGGAACAACTGTAAACTAATACAAACTCACAAAGTTGAATTGATGAGAGATAAGTAGCAAAACTGAGAAAATTTTTGATCACAGTAAATGTAGTAGATATAACCATTTTATCAAAGAAAGGGGGGCTCGTTTCAGTGGACTCAATATCTTTCATAAAAATGTTCCAGTAACAGATGAAATAACTATTCTCAAGTTTCTGGAATCTTGCATTTATTTCGCTTCGGTTTGAGAGTCGTTTACGGTTATGCGAACAAATAGAACACAGTGGCACTGATCCAGAATTCAAATTGATGCTGTGAACATGTAGTTTCGATATATAACAGCTCACAATTAGTTGAACATATCAAAAATGTCAGAGAGAAGCCCTCTAAGTTGGGTTTTCTAAAACTTTTCTCTCTCTCTCTCTCTATATATATATATATATATATATATATATATATATATATATATATATACATCATTGTTATTTACTTGTCCGTTGGGTTCCTAGTGGAACATAGGGCTTCAGTAGCACGCATCCACTCCACTCTGTTCTCTACAATCTCTTAAACCTGGCTCCACTACTTCCCAGAAGCTCATTTTTTCCTCACTCGATCTCCTCCATGTTACCCTCAGACGCCCAACTCGTCATTTCCCATCTGAGTTTCACTCGAGTGCCTGGAGCGTGATGTCCCCAGTCGGCCTTCTCAGTGTATGCACAATCCATCTCCACTTCCTTCCAGTGCATATTTGTCAAGCGAGAGGTTCTTGGTTGGTTCGTTCCCAGAGTTCCTTGTTGCTCATTCTTTCTGGCCATCTGATCTTCAGTAACGAGCGTAGGCAGTCATTGATAGATGTGTGCAGTTTTGTTGAAAATGCTGTTTGTAACGCGCCGTCTCTGAACCATACAGAAGCACTGACTTGACTGAATTAGTGTTGAAAACCAGGATCTTGTTCCACATACTGAATGCAGTGCAGTAGATCTCCACACTGGTTTCAGCTTAATGAAAGCCTGTCTTGCTTTTCCGATCCGCGCTTTGACATCATTGTCTGTGCCGCCTGTAGTTGATAGATGATAGATGAAAGAGGCTACTTCCTTTTAGTTTCTCTCGTTGATATGGACTGAAGCTTGTTGTTGTTGGTGGTGTTGGTTGGGTATCATCATCACCTCTGTCTTCTATACGTCCACTTGAAGTCCCATCTTCGCTACCCTGTCTCTTCTGTCAACTTGCTAGTTTTCGCCTGAAGATCTTCAAGTTTGTGACATTAAACACAAGGCATCGGCGAGACCCAAATCTTCTGGGTTCTTTTCCGCGGTCCAGCTTATCCGCCTCTTTTTGCTCCTCACTATTTGTTGCGTGGTCCAGTCCACTACAATCAGAAAGACCATCGGTGATAGTAGACAGCCTTGTCTTACTCCTGTTTTCGCTTCAAAGGCATCACTGAGAGTTCCATTATGGATCACTTGGCATGTGGCGCCTTCATATAGTTATTCAATGAGGTTGATAAAGGTTTATGGTATTCCATAGTGTTGGAGCAGTTGCCAAATTGCTTCTCGGTAGACGCTGTCAAAGACCTTCTCAAAGTCGATGAAGTTGAGGTAAGGTAGAGAGTTGACTGCCATTCTATACTCTGTTCTATGATGATGCGAAGCGTTGCAATTTGGTCCACACATGATTTGTGCTTTCTGAATCCAGCTTGTTCCGGTCGTAGTTTTGATTCCAGCGCATCCTTTAGTCTCTCCAGTATGATGCGGCACGATACTTTGCTTGGGGTGGACAGCAGCATGATTCCTCGCCAGCTACTGCAAACACTAAGATCGCCCTTCTTCGGCAGTTTGACAAGGTAGCCCTTCTCCCAACCACCAGGCACCTTTTCTTCCTTCCAGACCTTCTGCAATAGTGGTGTGAGCATGTCCTCTGTTGTCTCTGCGTCTGCTCTCAGTGCTTCTGGCGGGATCCCATCTGGTCCTGCTGCTTTCCCGCATTTCAGTAGCTTTATGGCGCTCAGAACTTCGACTTTCATTGGTGGGCTTGTGTTCACTTGTAGTTCTGTAGCTGGGCTGCGGGTGACATTTCTGGACGAGTTGCATGTGGCGGTAGACTCAAGAGCTTTTCGAAGTGACAAGCCCATCGTTTCCTTTGTTTCGCTGCTTTGCTAACTAGGTATCCTTCACTGTATATCATTGGTTTCGTCTGCGGTGATCTCTTCCCAGATCGATAGTAACCTGGTTTTTTATATAGTTTTGTCAGACCTCTGTCTCTCCTACCTGCAGCCTGTTTTCCTTCACTTGCCACTGTGTCGTAGAAGTGTCACCTGTCTTTGCGCTCACTCTTCTTCACTTCTTAGTCCAGTATAGTGTTTTATAGGTTATATTCAGTTCCTCTTCTCCTTGTGCATTCGTGCCTGCACTGGTTTATCTTCTACTTCACCATCTTCCTCTCCTTCCTCTATCACCTCCCATGTGTCCGTCCAGATCCATTCTTCACCTTTTTTCCTCTTCCTTCCTTATACGGTTATGCAGGTTTCTTTCCACATCTACTTCAAAGAGTTCCAGTGTTCATTCACACAGGTTTCCTCAGGGATGTTGCTCGATATCTTCCATTTCGTCTTGATGCCTGGCTGACGTGAAGATTTCCTTTGTAGTTTCGTCCTTCAGTTTCTCTTCTGGGCGTTGTACCTGAACTCTGGCCTATCATCAACTTCTTTGAGGGTTTCAACTTCATTTTGAAGGTGGGTTCCTTGCACTAGACAGTGAGTGGTATGAACCTACATCTGCTCCCCTTCTTGATCTTGTGTCAAGTAGACTGTGTCTCCACTTTCTTCACATTGAGATGAAGTCGATCTGACTTTTAGTGTGTCCTGGTGTCTGGTGAAATCCATGCTGCTCGCTTTGTGGATATCCTTGTGCTTGAACACACTGCCTCACCTCCAATCACCAAATCGTTGAATGTTCAGAAGTCTGCAAATGATTTTCCACTCTCGTTCATTTTACTGAGTGCTTCTCAACCTATGGTTGGTATTCTCTTCCTGTGTTGTCCGCTCCCAGTTTGGCATTCATGTTACTCATTAGAATTTTGATGTCGCCAACTGGAGTCTTGTCTAGTGCTGTAGAATTCTTCCTTCTTCTCTTGCTCTGCATTATTTGTTGGCGTGTAGCATTGTACGATTGCGACTTTCCTTCCTTTTTAGTTGAACTTTGCTGTTATATATATGAGTAAAGTAATAATGGGCATTAATGGTTTAATGGATGAACGTTAGATTCATGCAGGAAATAACATTGTAGGTTCATGTCTAGCCATGTCAGATTTAAACATCTATTCTAACGATATGTTGCTATTTATGATTAAGTGGTAAGCTAGTTTGTTTGTTTGTTTCGAATTCTTAAGTGCCGAAGATTTTCCTCAAGTAATTTATCGTAGAATTTAGACAGTCTACGGAGTTAATAATTAACTGAAACTAATTATTACTCAGTACTTGAAATGATGGAGAATATTTGTAGCACAGGTGAGTGATCTTGGTTCTGTTGTGTTCTCTGATCTGGATGGTTTAATCGTGAAACCTTCATTTTCTTTCTAGACAGCATCATTAGCACTAACCTCAGTATGAAGTGGGCTGTCGATATCTCTCCGTGAGTGATTCAGTAACTTTTCTTGTTATTCAGTAAGCTTTACAACTACATGTAATACTTGTGTGAGATAACGGTCATTAGTATGTTCTTCGTTATATTTCATCAGTTATTATTCCTACATGGGATCTCTGATATTGATCAACTTACTCTTATGAATCAGATGAAAGACATTGTAAATCTAACATTTATTTTTCGTATATTGGAGTTTTTTTCCTAGAAATTCTATTATTGTCTATTTATTAGATGCATTGTACAGTGATATTATTATAGACAATAAATCATGGTCGAAGCATCATCCAGTAAATAATACTGTCCCACTATATGACACATCTAATAGACAGACTTAAATGGTATTTCAATCCATCAAAGTGCCCAAGTTTATACTCGTATATTTTTCTAAGAAAGCAGATTAACGCATGTGCTTAACTATGGTGATATTTGCTCTCCGTCTGTAATGATATGGAGTGAATATCTTCATCTGACTAAGGAAGTGGTCTTTGACCACAGAATAAATTTTCATAGGACATAGTCTAAGGCCTCCTCTGTTTTTATGAAAATATGAATTCAGCCTCTATCTTGAGCAACTTCAAACCTGAATTCCAGCTCACCAGTAGATATGTTGATTAGCACCACACAATGATTTCAAACATTTACAGCCAACTTCATCTCACTTTTACACATTTATGCTTTTTTAAAATGTCATTTGTTGTCTGCACGAACTTTAGGAGTGCTTACGCTCAGAGATGCACAGAACAGATTGCAAACAAAAACATATTTAAAAGCCTGTACTGTGTAGTAAGTGACCTTTAATTAATTAGGCTATATTTTACGGGTAATAGTCAGTGAACAATCAATTCCTAAAAGAAACCAAATATAAATCCTGTCTAGTTCATGTTGTTAATCTGGCTACTACTTCCTCTTGTCATGTTGCCCTTTGCACTTGCAAGATATTGACTATTTTTTTAAGACTTTTCATTTTTTAAAAACACTTAGTTGTGGGAAAATAACAGAACAAGATGCTAAGCACTGAATAGGATTTGATGAGTAGTAACCCAAATCTGCTATATCACCATGAACATTCTGTTGTGTAAATCGTTAGTGAAAAATTTCTAGCAATTGATATTTTAAAGAATAGGTTTCAACACTTCATGCAATGAGTTTGGCAAATTTAAAATATTTTTACAAGAAGCTGAAGAAAATAATTCATAATGAGTATTTTGCTTAGAAGTGTGTAGATGTAAGTAAAGAATATACTCCCACTTAAAACATTTGATCTAGTCTACTCTTAAAAGAATATCACACTAAACTAATCATGTAGTTTTAGTGATATATAATTGAAGTAGTTCACGGTATTGCAAAAGATAAGATTCGATGTTATCTACGAGACCGAAATGCTGTTACAAAGTGATAATTTCACTTTGTCGTTTTCTGGAGTATTTCTCGAGTTCAGCAACCCTTTGGGCATATTTTTTCCTTGAGAGAATTATTCTGTCTATTTACACTGTAATGATCATTTTTCTATACTCTTAGAAATCAAATATGCTTTCATTTTTCAAAAGTTGACATTTTTATTATAAGTAACATTGCCACAGTAACACTGAAAAGACTGAAATTTGAACGAATAGATATTCGTTCCCGAAATACGTTTCAGAATAAAGTCGCTATTATTATGACTTTACATTCAACTGCTTTTGTGAGGTCAGTTACTTAAGATGAACTATGAGAACCCTTTTACAACTTGCGAAAGAACATCTGGCATCATGGCTAGTAAAAGGGGAGACAAGGAAGGTTATGAGTTTTATCCAGTCTCAATTAATTGACAATAGTCATATAATCTACATTAGGTCTCCTTTCTCAATCTTCCCCAAGTTACTAGACTGAATGAAAGAAGCTGTAATAATTTGTCTTCTTGTAACTGCTGAAGCTGTTACAACAGAAAATCATGAAGTTTGAGCTCTGTATACAAAAAAACTCATACATTCTCTTATTCTTCCGTAGCAATCTTCAAAGATGTTATTTACACAATTCAGGTACACAATGTCTCAAGTAACTTGTTCACATTCTGTATCGATCTGATTTATATTTTTTGTAATTTTATTTTTCGAGTTTTCATTTGACCCAAGATCCCATACTTACTGCCTGTTATGATTTTCAATTTTCAACCAATTATGATTGACAATCCCTGTTAATCCTTTGATATACGAATTATCCAAAATCTTTTGAAACAAACTATCACACAATTTCTATTGAATAATTAGCCTAATGTACAGATAACTGTCAAAATTTAATTTGATCGCTTGACTTGTGTTTGTTTCGGAGCGTGATAACCGCATTCAGTGTGGAGCCCTCTAAGACTTTAAAGAAAATATGTGTTTGACATTTTTCCTTGATGGATATGATCTATTGAAATTCAACAGTAATTCATCCACCTTCACCTTTTTATCAAAGCAAAGCAATCTTCCATTTATCTGTACTAAGTATCCTTCGAGTTTATGTGTGGCTTTAAAACACCATTTTCCAATTTTGACACGAGCAGACCGTCAAATAATTTTCCAAGTGGAGAACCCATTGATGTGCCATCTGTCTGCTTCTTTGAATCGTAGTTAAAAAGAAAGTGAACATTAAGTGTGCATCGTAATTAAAACCTTTTTAAGTCATATACAGAAAAGTCAGTGTTCAGTTTGTTTCCGCTAATAATTTCTAGGATATAACTGATCATTTGCAATAGCGGAATATTTGATAACAGTAACGCAGCGTTTATGAATAACATATTTTCCTGTCCAAAACCATGTCAATAAATTCAAAAACATCTTTCAAAGTGTATTTGCATGGTATACTTCTTCCTGGCTGTAGTAATTGAGCATATCACCTCACCACAACGTGGTAGAGTGAGTTAAGCATATCTAAAATTCATCTTTAGTTGACCTTCCTTACACTTTCAAAAGTGGACAGTGGTCATATTGAGTGTCAAGTGGTCAGTGAATGACTTGCATATTTTTCAGCTTCTTATACAGATTTCTGGAGTTATGTGAACAAATTTTGTTGAAACATTTGCAGTAAAATAGGGCACTTCAATTTCAAACATTATGTACATATAAATGAAATAGAAGGGAACATATTAATTAGAAATGTAAATCCTAACGCCATTTGATCACGTTTGGAATGCGTAAGAAAAAGGAGTGTGAGGAATTACCTGGTGCTGATTAGTAATCGGGATTCATATAAACTTCTTTGGTTGATTCTTATGTACACTAAATCAAAAGAATTTGAACGGTCAGAAGTTTATATACATATTTTTGAAGACATTGGATAATTGATCACAAATACTATGAAATGCTTTTATTCAATCAGAAATGTTTTTTGAGACTTTACATTATAATTTCAACAAACTGGAACATCATTCAAATAAAATGCAACACTAACACACTACAAAAAGCAGGGCGTTAACGTAGTATAAACTACCATGAGAATGCTCAGTTGGACAATGTATGACATTTCAGTAATATAAATTGACTGGCTCTCTCAAATGCCATGATGATCAAAGTAGAAGCTAAAAAGTGGGACAAGTGACTATGGTATAGATAACTCAGCTGAAAAATGAGGGTGAATAATTTTGTAAATCTAAGTGCAAACTATAAACTCTTAATCATGAATAAGTAAACTGCTTGTTCGCAACACACTTTAATCATGAGTTTCAAGATTTACGAAGGTTTTCATAACTGTCTTCCGATTCAGTATTTGTCTTTGGAAATATTATCAACCATTTTCTTAAAAATGAACAATAGTACTAATAAATAGTGAGAATCTAAAGTAATTTTTATTGATTGAACTAATACAATAGCATGGGGAAGTGATATTTCACGACGAAACTCCAACTACTGAGATAAATCTTTTTCTAAAGTGATGTCAGAAGATAATAACTAACTACCAAGAATCAACGTTGCAAATTTACTTACAGATAATAAATGCTATACGAAGCAGTTGTAACTAATGATTACTTTTAACTTCCCTAATGGTGACAGAGAAGTTATGAAATGTTATTTACTAGCTAGTTAGTTAAGTCACAGATTTACTTTATTTCTAACCATCAAGTTAAACTTTGACAATTTGGAGGAAACGATTACAGATCATCTCTTTACTGACTGACTTTTCGGAAAAGTCTTATTGGCTGGCATTATTTATTCATTTATTCCTGTAAGTTGATATGAGCTCGCATATATCTGCGGGCCTCAAGTGACAACAAATGGATGACTAGAAACATATACTGCATCAGATGTGGTGATTTCCTGCAGGTGACAGTTCTGTCTGTCGACGTATTTTGGGATGTTGAGAATTATTGTTATATTGTTCTATAACGTTTCTAGGTCTAACATTGTGCATCTGCAAGTTTTATTCTTGGCGACGTAATTTACTTTGTGGCATCTCTTGGTGATGTCAAGGATCAAACGATGATATCTTCTTACATGTGTTTGGCGCTATTCTAACAAATCCGTTGTTTTCAGTCCGTATTTTGGTGACCGTAAGTTGAGACAGCAACTGCTAGGTACAGGAATAGCTATTTGCTTGCTACAAACCTGTTAAGTGAATAAAGTCATAACGTTGGGTTTTAGCCTAGAATAACATACTGTTGACAAGTGAATCACTTGCTGTTAAGGGAAGAGAAGACGGTCAAGACTGTCGATCATCATCGATGAACCTCCACTATATTAAGTGAATCCCAATCAGCATAAGTAAAAGAAGTACCACTTATAAACCTATTACGACACTGTACACTCTGATTGAAAAAAACGAAGTTTTGGGGCAATATGGGCCTTCATGAACATTGTGTACCAATGATTCCTAGGTGCACTGCAACATAACTTTGGAAGTAAATCATTTTCTCTAGTAACACAGCAGCCAAGAGATACATCACGTTACCAAATGTGACTTGAATTTTCTGTTTTATTTTTATTAACTGGACGACACAAACAAGCCTTGATAAAAATAACTGGCGTTAAGCAAGCTGTTGGTGTTAGACAAGAATTACAGTGAACAAGGTGAAAAGTATTTTAAGAGAACAAGGAAGTCATTTATTAACCACTTCTTGATTATGAGAGATCATTAGGAAACATTAAATTAGTGCATAATTTACAGTGAATCTGTTATAATCTTTAGGCTAATTCCTTATGAACTCTTGCTATAACAGAATCACTCCACTGTTTCTTTTCATGTACTCAATACGAGTGATTCACTTCTTTATTCATTCTGTGGATTTCTTTTAACTGTCTGTAAAATTTTTTTATCTCAATTATTAAGTTTTCTTTTGAGATTTACACAGGAGCCATTGTAGACAGCTATCGATATAGGATTATTTAGCAACGACATGTAACATCGATGCTTAAAAACCTCTTCCTAATTTGAGAATATAAATCTTTTATTTTGATTCGAAACTGTATTGATGGCTAGCATAATATATTTATTTGATGTGTAAAAAAGTGTATGCATCCACACATCTATACATTCTAGTCAAAAGAATATTAATCTGTAACTCCCGCCAAAAGCTTCGCATGCACAAAACACAGCTACTTTCACATCAAAATTGAATGAAAGATTTTATACTCTTTCTGTTTCAAACTGTGTGGAATCCTTAGTAAAACTCTTGGTTGCTGGACTACAGTTAATAATTACGTCACTTTGCTCTAATATGCATTCATAATCTGTAATTCATTCTTTCTCCTTTGCATAAGGAATAACTTTTTGGCCCTTACAAAACCATTAGTTACAGCAAAACTTTTGTAACTCCAACAATTTATAACCTGCATGTTATTTCACATAATTCAAAAGTAATTTCAGATACCACCCATAGAAATTACTAAGTTTATCTATTTCAGAACACGAAACCAACTTCCAAATTGTTCTTTACTCACTATTGAACAATTTCTCAGACTTTTAGGAGTCACATTATCATCCAAATGTAATTTCCAGCAAATCGTAACAAATCGCAACATAATGTGGTGAAAGTATTTTCTAAAATGTTTTATAACCTTCTCTTAATTGCGAACAGTTTAAACTGTTCGAATCATCTTGTGTTAGTAAAATCGTCTAAATTGTTCACGCACACTGAGAACTTCATGGTTTTTGGACACATTTCATCCTGTAAGACAAACTGACCCTCAGTTTCTCCACATATCAGTTCTCCTTTTTCATGAATAAGTGGATTACTAATTATGAAAGTTTGTGCTGACGGAACAAGTAAATGGACAGTATTATACTGGCGCTGCTTACAATACATTGAGTCAGCATCAATACAGAACCTATAAATACTAAATGATGGTCTAGATTGGCATACTTCACATCCTAGAATCAAGACATTAGGTAGAAAGAATGAAGAAAATGAAATGAATGTGATCCGAAGATGTGGCAGGTAAAATGAAGGTGAATGCAAAGACAGTTTTAAAAACCCAAGGAAATTTAATATTAAAAGTTAAATAAGATATGAATGAATTCATATCACACACCACAGCAACTGAAGTGACCAACCATCAGCTTCAGGGGGTTTGTGGGCACTAACGAAATAGTCTACATTATTCTAACACATTTCATACCAGATTTCAAAGAATTCATGGATTAAACCAACCAGCCATTAAGGTCACTGAGAACTCTGAGACTGTAACGTCTTACTCCGTGAATATACATGATAAACGAGTCGTCGTTTTTCGCCGGTGTTGTTCAAGTGAAATATATTTTTGGAAATGCTGACGTAAACCATAATAGTACTTGCTGCAAAAATAAGTATCAGTAAGAGGTAATGGAAGGTAAAAATAATCTACCCGTAGTGAGAAAAATTTCAGCAGGAGAAAATGGCTACAACCTGACCATCAAAAAATGTCTTCGTTACACACTAATGTATCAATCAGCTCACCATATAAGGAAGTTTAGTGCTAAAGTCATTCAATGTTCATCCAACAATATGCCACCTCTTTAATCCAAATGAATTCGGAGGTCATCATAAACTATCATATTAGTTTATAAATATTCAAACCAAGTTGGGATTTGAGGGTTTGAAAATCCAATCCTATAAGTTTGTCAAAATTTATTCACGACTTTCATGTATGACCATATGAATAAATCAAATCCGATTAAAATCCTCTCATGGTAATTTGCTATCATGCGTTGGAACGTTTCAAAATAAAAAGAGATTATTACTTTTACTAGCATACCTTTAAATTTATCATGCGATCATCAGGCAGGAAGATTCAGATTTCATTTGAATTAAGTAAGTGTGTGAATTATCACTCCCCACTTTATGCTTCTCATAAACATGTGTATTTCTGATGTTCCCTTTCCTCTAGCAACAAAGTTTCAACCCTTTTCTCATTACCTCTCATTTGAGCCTCCAATGTCCTATTTTTCTTCTACGTGACTCACTAGCTGCAGCGATGTGCAAATAAACTAACCTGTATTGTGTAGATATATATATTCTGTATGATATCCATGTTGTTATTAACAAGTGAATAAATACATTCATTCAATATAGTCTCCTTTCGATATTCTTACCTTCCTTGATTCAGTGTAATTTGTGACTGAATGTGTGAATGCAGTTGACACTGTTGGTGTGGGCAATCACATCGGAATAATTCGGTTTACATTTGTCAACTCTACTCATTGAAAACCATCTCTGAATAATATCTGCATTTCTACAACTATTGATTTAGAGTTGATAGCTCGTAGTTTCCATTGTAAACAATGTCATTCAATGTGAGATCTATGCACCCAGCTAACAATCTTCGAGTGGGAGGAAGCTACTTCCCGGTCTCCACTGATAGTCACTACCCATCATTATTAAATTACCCATTGAGGTTATATTCATGATATTTTCAACCAACCGCTTCTACTTTATCACCACCATGCATGAGAGATTCAGTTGCTTACAGTCACACTGTTCGTAATACTGTCAGGCGTTGACTGTAATGGAGTCATACACTGAGAGATGTAGAGTGGCAGAACATATGGTATCGGCTTTCCCTGTGTTGGCAGCTTCCTGAGTGCTTAGCATGGAAACTGGTTGGAAAGCATTCACACACGTCAACACGAAGATATCATGTTGCTGATATTATTTGAGGTCACCACAGTCAAATTTCAATCCCAGTGAACCGAGAAGAATTGGAGAGAAAACCGAATAGTTTTGATGACGAAAACTGGTTTGTACAGTGTGTTTGTGGAGCAGGATGTTTACGGTTCCATAGTGTTTCAAGGAATTGGCGTATTTTTATGAACTGATTTGGTTTGTGAGAATAACTGAGGCTTTATGGAAATATCCGTAAATCAAGATTGAATGAGGCAGATAAAATGTGATCAGAGGGGTGAATTTCAGTTGAATTGTTGAGATTCGATCACGAGTTCTATCACTAGTTCACTAGTTCACACACGCGACGTTTGATTGAGTAGTCATGAGCTAAGCACTAATAAACCCCAGTTTCCATGGTTTTCCTTACGTCACTCCTACCTGTTGATAGACGGACTTCGTATTCACCATCACAAGTGAAGACGCATGAGTTTTCCAAGACATCCCTTTCAAATGATCTGCGTTATGAAATGGTTTCCTTGATGGTTGCCGATCAGAATCTGATGGTGCAACGCTTGCAGTTCTTTCCCAAATATTCGGACGTTGCATGCGAGGTGATTTTTCTCCTCCAGACATTTCCCATATATTTCTGTTGATGGTCAGCCATGCTTGTAGCATGCAGTCTCATTTTCGCACTGCATCCGATTAGGGCGTCTTCTCCTCTCTGAACCTGTTGTTCACTACTCACAAGTACTACTCTGAAGTGAAATCACTTGACAATGATTTGTCAGGTTCATATATATATATATATATATATATATATATATATATATATATATATATATATATATATTGACAAACGAGGGTTGGTGATGAAATATCGCACTTGTATCTCAGTCATCTCTATCCATGTGATTGATGCGACTTGCAAAATATTTGAGTAACCGATAATTAGAGACAGTTCAGGACTGAAACTGCCCTTTTATCTGTGATCATCGATGAGTGCGTATCATGGTTACCTGATAGTTTCGAGAGAAGATAACAGTCTAGGCATTTTCATGCAAAAATTTGTTTCCACTCTCACTTTCTGTGCAACTCCTGTGTCTCATCATGAGGTGATTGGTCAGTTAGTAGGTCACTTGAAGGTAACTCTGACAAATGACATCCTATTGAACACAAATAAATGTGTGCCCCCTATTCATCAACTCCTCTGATCGTTGATCAGAAAGGCAGTTCCATCTACACGTTTTACATTCTAGTTGTTTTCGCTCACACCGGTTATTCTGTTTGTTGCACGTAGCCATGCGTTGCACACCTCCTCATTGTGGCTTCTCTATTTTTCATCAAAACAGAGGCTTTCATTTGTGCAAGATTCATTTCCATTGGAGATAATGAGCCATGCGTGTTCCCATTTCGTTCATATTCATCTTCGAAATGGTCATCACATCTGCCGAATCGACGCACTTGAAACACTGATCACACTTATTCAGGTGAAACACCTGTATCAATGCAATGAGTCAAACACGTCTCACTGAGTATCCTTGCGATTGATTCACATAGTGGCATACAAGCACAATCAAAATAAAATGAACTCAGATGAAAAGTACGTTGATCAAGTGTACTGTTGAATTTACACACGTAAATGGCCACAACTGAGGTGAATTTACAGCACTCGTTGTTTTTCAGTTACCTTTGGAGGTGATTACTTCTAGCAACTTAGTCAACTCCGTTTCGTGTGTTTACACACCTGGAAACATGTTGTTTTTGAATGGTATAGATATACAGAATTCAAAAGTATGTTGTTTGTATTCAGTCCGTGAACTGGATGAAAGCATGTGTTGTAGAAGATGAAAATGTGAGTATTTCTCACAGTCCATCCATTGTTTAGAAATATACACACTTACAAGTGTATGAGTGACATCAGTAACTCTGTCACATGTTTCACAACGTGATGTAGAATGAAAGTGGACTTGTCAATATGATTGATGCTCAAAGAGGAACAAACTTCCATCCACGTATTTTGGTGTATTTTGTTCTATCTCAAATTTTGAGTAGGACAATGAATGCATGCCACAATGAATGAGGGTGAGTGAAATGTGACTGCATTTCTGATAAGATGCAATATCTGTGCTGAAACAGTGCTATATGAGTCAGAATCCGGATGGATGCAGTTGAGTGGAAGTAAACTGTCATTAGGGAGAAATGATTTTCGTTTGAAATGCGAAGTGAGAACCTCATAAGAATTGATGCAGGTTTTAATGGAATACTCCACGGTGGAGAAATAACCACTTTTGGAACACAGAAGCTTTCTTGTCTTTCTCAAGGCGAAACTCGATCGGTATGTGAGATAGTACTTAGGCAGACTCGCTCGGTGTGCAATGACAGCTGATTCAAATATCTGTTTTCGGTTACACAACGATATTGGTTGTTCACTTACTGAGTGAGGTCTGACATGTTCGCAGTCACCGAATACGGGTGACTTCTGTCTGAAAGCAATGGGTCTCAACTGATGTAAAAGCATATGGAAGTAGTTCGCTTATTAGAAACTGAGATTACGGGAAATGAATTGAGACAGAGTTTAGTAAAATCCGGATACGGATTAAGGTAATGTAGTTATTTACAAGCCAGGTAACTTCAGGTAACTCCTGCTATTCACTAAGTAATTATAACGTGATAAGCAGGGGTTCGCTTTCTCAACGTGGATGCACTGAACCATAAATCAGAATACAAGTGAGTTGGTGAATGGGAATGACTTTTAAAGATGGTTTCGTTATGATTTGGATTCAGCATTCTGGCATGTAGCATCATAACACTGAAGCATCACATTAACTTCTGGTCAACTTTCTCAGAATGTCAGGTGTGGATCAGTTTGGGCGTGAATTCCATTCTTAGTAAAGAACCATATGATTCAGCGTTCAACTACTGCCTACTTTTTTGTCACTCATTTCACAATTGGAGAATCATTGAAAAAGTGTGGAATTTTGACACTGCCAAACAGAAATTCACAGACGCTTCTGAGTAAATACGAAACGGAATCTTATCAAAAACCTTTTGTATTATTTGCATCAGCCTCTTGCCACTCATCATCTAATAATCATAATGATTTCCACAATGGACTGGATTTAACTAAACTCAAACTCGTCGATTCGGTGGGATCACATCTATAATCTACAACAACTGAACAGGATAGTTGAAATTTTCAAGTGTTTTACAAATTACTCACCCATTATCTAATTTGATGCTAATTTTGATAATCTGCAGAGACTTCCTTCCATACACAGTGATGTAGTTTAGTCTGTTCGAGTTTATGGTGGAACACAGATACCTGTTTGTCTGTGACATATTCGGAAGTATTTCGTTCCCCTGAATGTCATGCTAGGCTATTATAATATTTTGAATAACCTGTACATGACATTTCACTCTGTTATCACGTAAATAGAGTAGATATTCTGATGGTGTCCTGATTACTTTGCTCTGTTTTACTGTGTTCCTGTAAATATCCAGACAAACTATTGATTGAAGGAAGGCGAACCAGTGGTATGTATTGAAGTAAGTTGGTTGAAGGTTTTCGGCTGAAAGTCGAAGAGAATCGATGTTGATTTCGAATCTCTATCTGCTTCATCGTCATTCAAGCAATTATTTTCCAGTTGGTAAAATGAGCTTTGACTCTTGAGGTTCGGCACTGACTAACTCGGTCGCTTGGCTTAACAGTACCAAGTTGCTGGTTCACTTTCTTGTTTGTGGAGTGGAAGGCAGAAACTTTCTACCTATATGTGATCCTACCATCAATCCATACGATTGTGTTTATATCTAATGGGTGTGCTTGACTATTAAATCCGTAATGTGGTAAGTCACAATCACAAGGAATAAGTGTAATGAGAATATTCGCTGACCAGTGGAAATAAATATGGCTAGATCGATGAGGTGGAGGTAGAGTATTGTCAAGATCACTTATAGAATAATGTCTGAATCACTGTGAAAGTTCAGAATGAAGTGTCATGAAAATTCCTTGAAATTCGTATCGGAAAGGAGTTGTGAAGTTGACAGATGATAACAACATTCTCATGAACAGGAATCTTCGTGAACATAGAAGCTAAGCCTGAATTTATTCCATATGTTAATTTGATTTACATCAACAAAATGGAGGGGATGTTTCAAAGTATGTGCGGCCAGTTATTCACTTGTAGGTTCTAACGGTTCTGTAAGCCAGCATGCCAATTTGTGATAGGCTAGGTAATTATCAAAAGCATTAATCTTAGGGGGACTACTGTGCTTATACATCTTTAGCAGAACATAAGTGGAGGGCCAACAAGATACTAGAGGCTTCATACTATTTTGTGCAGAACTATCAATCAACTTCTATTCCAAGAACCTGTCAAGTATATTTGTGATTCGCTTTTCTGTTGAATCAACTTTATTTGTATTACGATAGTACAGCACGGATTTCGCAATGATGTTGAGAGCCAACTTTATCTTTGAGATGCAATCTTTGTTGGTCAACGCAAAACTTGAATCTTTATGCAGTCACATTATCATTATGTCACCACTTTCTTCAGCATTTCTTGTGTTATACGATGCTATTCTGATGACAGCTTAGATCGTGAGTTTGTGGGAAGAATGGGTTGGTTTGCATCATCGACTACGATTGGAACCAGTTCATTTTGCCATCATTCGACAGATGTAAATCTGTCAATTGGTTGTAAGAATTGTCAAACTGAGCTTCTGCTTATAGCTTCACTAGTGACATGTAACTCGATTTCCACTGAAAGTGCTTCATTTTCAAATGGATCTATTTTTACACTTGCTCAAATGCTTCTGTTATGTGATATATAATGAATGTTTCAGGTAAGCAACTGGTGGAGAGGCGGTGAAATGAATTGATCACATGTTATTTTGCCTCAATCATTGTTCTCTTTTTATGCAATTAAACTAGTTCAATCGAGACTGTCAAACCTCTTAAGGCTGATTCATGTAGAGGTGGACCAGTTGACTCAATAGAGAATTCGGAGATAGGCCATCATATTTACATAGTCTTATGCAGCAACTACATAACTGACTGAGTATCGTCAAATGTGTTTAAGTCGATAGGAGTATGTGAGATGGTAGATGGAGCTACAGCTGAAGACAAGTGGTGAAGCATCTTTTGAGCAATTCTAATCGTACTAGTTTGAAAATGCCAGGATTTAGCCAAAAGTAGACGATATTCCGCGTGGATTTCAACGACTAACTTCTACAAATCCCAGTTGATTTATTCCCTTGGACACTCGAATTAGTGGTTTACAACTTCTTCGTAAGTATGCCTAATTGAGTGGCATTTCTCACCTTAATATGTTTCAAGAAATCCCACAGGACAGCATTTCTTCAAGTTGGTCTTTTCGAAATTTCCGCTGTTGTTGAAACAGTTTACTTCTTTGTATGTGTTATTCGACGGGCGGTAATTGTGGTGATTTGAACTCTGGGTGCATTTGGTACCACTTGGTTTACTAAGTAGAGAAACCTATTACATTGTTCTATATTTGAACGAGTTGATGATTTCAGTCGTAGTGAAACCTGTCAGTTATGACTTTGTTGGTGTGGTGCCTTTTGAGATTGATGGTCTGATTTTGAGGCTCTCACTGTTATCTCATATGACGAATATTCTGCTTATATTCCATTTTAGTCTGTTTATTAGAATTGTCACATAGTGAAACAGTATTATTTACTGGATAAGGTTTCAGGTATAATTTGTCGTCCCTATCCACATCAGGATATGAAATGAATATGTACAATATATTATGTCGGAAAAGTTATCCAGTAAATATTACCGTTTCACTGTGAGACAATTTAAATAAGCAGATTGAAATGGAATTACAACATACCACGATGTCCAAGTTTTACTTCTATATTCTGCGTATAATACTTGAATGTACACATTAAGTTATCTTCTCCAGTAATGTACAACAAGATGTGGAATAGTAATGACACGAGTAGTAAGAATTTGACTTGATGTAGACAATACGAGAAGGCTTGAGAATAGGTCTTATCTTGGAAAGTGAAGACAGTGACGTGTGACTTGTTAGAGAACATCCTTTTAGATATGAATATGCAGTATCTTATCTTCTTCCACTGACTTCTGAGAACCAATCTTCTTGCAACAGTTGTCCTGAGATAAGAGTGTTAGTTCAACTTTGAGCTGATTAGAAAAGAATAAGCATGGCGTTCTAAGTTTGAAGAACTCCCGAAGTCTTAGTATTCATTGAGTTGGAATCAGTTGATGCTTACAAGTGCTCTTGATTGGACAATTTTAAAACGCCATTATTTAGAATAAGTTCAAAAGACCTGAGGGTATTATTTTGGAAAGTCTTACTTGCAGGTTATAAGGCAGCGAATGATCTACACATGCAGGGCTGACAACAAATGAACTGTTTCAAAATGCAGGCCGAATTTTCCAATTCTTCTTTGTTTCTGAAGATCACGAACTGAGTGACAAATGAACTGCTATGAACCTATCTGCTTTGAAATTCAGTGTTACTGGACTGACCACAGGATTTCTGACCAATGTGATCATGCAATGCCATTCCACTGATGACATGTCTTAGTTTGACTACGCATTCTTTGGAAAATATTTTGTACATACTACTTTGCTAGATTTTTCTGAAGTCTTCACACAGTAAGTATTATCCTTATGCTCTAAAAACTACTATATATCATTTATGACAGAAGTCAATGAAGTTTTGCAACGAAAAAGTGCCGACTATAAATTTTATGCCATTAACGCCTCACTTAACCTCGCCTGATTAACTATTTCACTACTTACTAGCCGGTCCTAAGCCCGTATAAAGAAGGAAGGTTAAGCATATAGCTAGCAACCCTACACTGTAAACCAATGAAGTCGATAAAGAAACCTCAAAGCAAGGACGATATATAAGAAATAAAAATAAACTTATCCCTCGCTGGAATCTGGGAGACGAAGTTACGCCGTTTGGTGAAAGCTTTCGAGAAGCCAACTGGCCATTTTATCTTCTCTACTCTCAATGAAAGCAAAAGTAAGCATAAAGACAGGGAATGTTCGCACAATAATCGAACCTAGCAAGACTGCCTAAATTGCCAAGTTTATGAGAAGGCATGACATCGAAGTGCTTGGAATCTGCAAAAGCAGATGAAATAGAAATGGACTCTCCCAACTGTCGACCGGAGAGGAGTCAATACTCTACTCCGACATTGTCACCCAGACGAGAATCACGAACACACTGAGTTTTGGAGTGGCTATCATGATGTCCCCAAGAACATCGAAGAATCTCATGAAGTGGGAACCAATCTCCTCTTGCAGGATTAGGATCATGACAGCTAGATTCAACACAAAGGAAAGAAATTCACAATCGTACAGTGCTACACGCCAACAAATAATGCAGAGCAAGAGAAGAAGGAAGAATTCTACAGCACTAGACAAGACTCCAGTTGGCGACATCAAAATTCTAATGAGTAACATGAATGCCAAACTGGGAGCGGACAACACAGGAAGAGAATACCAACCATAGGTTGAGAAGCACTCAGTAAAATGAACGAGAGTGGAAAATCATTTGCAGACTTCTGAACATTCAACGATTTGGTGATTGGAGGTGAGGCAGTGTGTTCAAGCACAAGGATATCCACAAAGCGAGCAGCATGGATTTCACCAGACACCAGGACACACTAAAAGTCAGATCGACTTCATCTCAATGTGAAGAAAGTGGAGACACAGTCTACTTGACACAAGATCAAGAAGGGGAGCAGATGTAGGTTCATACCACTCACTGTCTAGTGCAAGGAACCCACCTTCAAAATGAAGTTGAAACCCTCAAAGAAGTTGATGATAGGCCAGAGTTCAGGTACAACGCCCAGAAGAGAAACTGAAGGACGAAACTACAAAGGAAATCTTCACGTCAGCCAGGCATCAAGACGAAATGGAAGATATCGAGCAACATCCCTGAGGAAACCTGTGTGAATGAACACTGGAACTCTTTGAAGTAGATGTGGAAAGAAACCTGCATAACCGTATAAGGAAGGAAGAGGAAAAAAGGTGAAGAATGGATCTGGACGGACACGTGGGAGGTGATAGAGGAAGGAGAGGAAGATGGTGAAGTAGAAGATAAACCAGTGCAGGCACGAATGCACAAGGAGAAGAGGAACTGAATATAACCTATAAAACACTATACTGGACTAAGAAGTGAAGAAGAGTGAGCGCAAAGACAGGTGACACTTCTACGACACAGTGGCAAGTGAAGGAAAACAGGCTGCAGGTAGGAGAGACAGAGGTCTGACAAAACTATATAAAAAACCAGGTTACTATCGATCTGGGAAGAGATCACCGCAGACGAAACCAATGATATACAGTGAAGGATACCTAGTTAGCAAAGCAGCGAAACAAAGGAAACGATGGGCTTGTCACTTCGAAAAGCTCTTGAGTCTACCGCCACATGCAACTCGTCCAGAAATGTCACCCGCAGCCCAGCTACAGAACTACAAGTGAACACAAGCCCACCAATGAAAGTCGAAGTTCTGAGCGCCATAAAGCTACTGAAATGCGGGAAAGCAGCAGGACCAGATGGGATCCCGCCAGAAGCACTGAGAGCAGACGCAGAGACAACAGAGGACATGCTCACACCACTATTGCAGAAGGTCTGGAAGGAAGAAAAGGTGCCTGGTGGTTGGGAGAAGGGCTACCTTGTCAAACTGCCGAAGAAGGGCGATCTTAGTGTTTGCAGTAGCTGGCGAGGAATCATGCTGCTGTCCACCCCAAGCAAAGTATCGTGCCGCATCATACTGGAGAGACTAAAGGATGCGCTGGAATCAAAACTACGACCGGAACAAGCTGGATTCAGAAAGCACAAATCATGTGTGGACCAAATTGCAACGCTTCGCATCATCATAGAACAGAGTATAGAATGGCAGTCAACTCTCTACCTTACCTCAACTTCATCGACTTTGAGAAGGTCTTTGACAGCGTCTACCGAGAAGCAATTTGGCAACTGCTCCAACACTATGGAATACCATAAACCTTTATCAACCTCATTGAATAACTATATGAAGGCGCCACATGCCAAGTGATCCATAATGGAACTCTCAGTGATGCCTTTGAAGCGAAAACAGGAGTAAGACAAGGCTGTCTACTATCACCGATGGTCTTTCTGATTGTAGTGGACTGGACCACGCAACAAATAGTGGGGAGCAAAAAGAGGCGGATAATTGTGTGTCATGTGAGCTGGGTACCACGTCGATAATTTCTAGATACGCAGATAGTTTCGGTATGGTCTTTTGGAACTAATTCTTAAGTTTTGATGAGGGCAACACAGCTTGTTTTTCTAAATCAAGGGTGCACGGTAGTTTCAGGCCTTAGTATGACAGCATCACCAACGGAATAGAGTAAAAATTGTCACAGGAAGCTGAGATAATCTGACTTTCGTACCATCCATATTCAGTAGGCTCCTCTAACCAATAGAAGTCAGTTCTCAATCTGCTAGAACAGATTGTGTATACAAAGCTACCAGTTTTCATTTTCTCATGAACATAAGTGGGAACAAAACGCCTACTGTATACATGGCTTCTAGGTGTCAAACAAGTATCTGACTTAAGAACTTTATTGTCTTCCTCTTAATTTATCATTTCAACGAAATATGTAAGTGCAATATGAAAACAAACACAGAAATGAAGGCTATCAGAAGAACATTTTCCTGCTGCCACTCTACAAATCACCTATACTAGTCATTCAGTGGCTATCCACTTCCATGTGGATATATCAGTTCATCTGCCCTTCTGAAGCTGGATGGATCAGGAGCTTAATATTACGACATTTAGTTGGTAGCAGACAAACAATTCAACAAGATCATCTGCGTTGGTTTGCAAAACACAGCGGTTAATCCTCCAAAGAGTGTCACGAAGCGTTTACTTTGCATTACTGACGCTCTGACAATCTAAATACTGAAACCTCATGTGTGTGTCTCAAGAGGCAGATCTATCATTCACTGTCCCTATTCACTTATAAATATTTTAAACATTCCAATTCCGTAGCCTAGATGGATTTTTAATTTTTGATGTCGTTATTGCACAGAGGTTTGTAACTCAGTTCCTGAGTTCTCGTTTGCTCATCGCTTTGTTACGAATTTTTTAATTCTTGATTTCAACTCACACTTAGCCACTTCAATTGTCTAATATTTCCATATTCCCTATGAAATTTCTGTTTCTACATTATTTTCCTAACAGAACTACTGACTGATAAATAGTGACATTTTACTAATAAATATACACAGTATTTATATTGAAATGAGACTGTATAGCTCCTGAGGATGAAATCACTGAACGTAAATTTGTTTACTGAAGCCTTTCTTTTTGTAACTTAAGATTTCACTGTTCAGTACAAATTTTCTGTCAGCGTATGAACAGATATTTATGTGTCCTAATAATAGTTGATGTTGTGAAGATACCTACTTAGATTTATATAAAACAACACATAAAATACCTCAGGTGAAGTTAAAATATTTTAAATGATCAAACGTTGTTATCAAATTCGTAAGTTTGCTTTCAAAATCTGAACAATTTGACAACCTAATACTTCCTGTTTAGTCAAAGCATTGTAAACGATCTGACAATAACAGAGAATAATACATCAGTCATCCTCGGCCTCTTCTTGTTGTTCCTCTTTCTCATCATCTTCGTCTTCAGCTTCCGGTGGATTGAGTAAGGCTCTTAAAGCGGCTTCTTCTTCTGGTGTTGGATCTGTTGCTTCATTCATATCAGATAGTTCCTGATATTCGTTCATTTCAATCGGTTGTAGCTGGGGTTGAAAACCTGAAGTGACTGATTTGATACCCCATCCAATATAAATATTTTCAAACCGTCTGGAAAACATTTATAAAATAGTTGAATCATGCGAAATAATTTTTAAAAACTTCAGAAACACGTAGATTTATAAAATTTAATGGAATCGAACACACAATAAGGGTTGTTTTTCCTGGAAAACTGAGTTTAAGGTTAACTTTGGTAGTCTAGCTGTCTTTTCGTCACTTTTCCCTGGAACAAAACATTTGAGGTGTCATTATGAAACACTCAGTAAACATTAGCTTTGTGAAGAATCTCTACTATCTAATACAGTTTTCAGTAGAAATAGGTGTGGTTCGTTCTTTCGCTAGATTTCGGTTTCTACTTTCTCCTATGCATTATCGCTGTTTATTAGATTAAGGATAAAACTAAACTCTAAGGTCCCTTAAAATATATATTTCAAAGCTATAGTAGATTCCGTACCTTACAAAAATAAGGTAAAGTAAATATGAGTTGACTGTAAATTCTGACGGATCGATACGTGAATTACGCTTGAAATAATACGTGAGTTTGATATAACTTATTCAAATAAAATGAGGAAAACTCCATGGAACAGATGAGTTTGTCTGTTTTATCTTTTTCGTACGTATTTCCCGTGAACCTTCTGTTCGATAAACTAATTTTATTCCACATCCAGCTACATGTTCTCAATCAGAATTTAATGTTTGGCTAATTTTATCTACAGTCTAATTTATTTCTTAATCAATAACGCCTAGTCACAGTAACTCAGATATTGTGCGATTAATCAAGTTTTGCATAGAAGTTCTCTGAACGCCTGTATGGGTGGTAGTTAAACTTATACTCAGCCTAAATGAGTGAATAAACAGCTTAATAGGAAAAGTAAAACTTTTATCTAGTACGTATTCCAAATTAAGTTACTTTCTTACCTGTATGGCTAAGATGATGTTGATGTCAAAAGAATATTGGAATAATGTCTTATAGAAGGAGTAATTTTTAATATTGCTAGGTTTAACCAAAATTCCATAGTACCAGCACTCATGATAGTAAATTACCAATACTCAACTCTATATCATCTTGATATTCTGTAGTTTAATCACATCTCACCTTAACACTTTTCATAAACTGTCACGTGAGTGATGCATACAATTTACCCTGGGAATTTATATTTTCGACATTTATACGATAACAAGGTTATATTCGTCAAGGAGTGGCATCAGTTAATGAACCATTAAAAACCTTGAGGCTGTGGACAGCTCTTTCATTCTAGTCTGGGGCTCTTCAGAGGTGCTCACCCATGGCCTCACTGTAGATCAATCCCAGGACTGTAAGGTCCCACGACTAATACTTTACCATCTAGCCACTCTGGTACTGAAGTTACACATGAACAGACTTAGGAACAAAGGTCATCTGGGTTAACTGAAGCTATCCCATATTGCAGTATCACACTGCTTTGGTAATTTAGGCAGATTAATTCTACATTCATTTGGTCAAGTCAAGTTTTAAGATTCCTTCTGCTTAGATATCATATAAGACTGGATGTAGTCAGCAAAGAAATACAGAAAAGTACCTGAAAAACTATGATACATCAAATTTGTTTGATAGGTATCTGAACTCCATTAATATGTTATAATAATAAAGATTTATATCAGTTCTAAAACAAATGTTACCGGAGATCCATGTTAATTATCTCACTGCTTAACAAAACTGCCTATTGCCTAACAAGAGGATATATGACAGTTTTCTTAGGGCAGTACTCCTTATAAATAAAAATCCTTTTTCATCATATGTGGAACTTATTTGATCATATTCAATGAATTATAGGACATTGTACAATACATTTACTACTACACTAGCCAAGTCAGTAGTTACATTCATTCGATGAAACAGTGACTAGTGAATTGAGTACAATCCAGTTTTACGTCTACTTTTAAGGAAAACGCATGCAGGACGTACCGGATCAACAGATTTCGGAGTAATCAGTACTTAGTAGCTACATTAGTTGCCATATGGTTACAAGTTTGCATTCAGTAAATTGAGTTTCTTCTTGTTTTCACTTGGTCAGTTTGTTTAACTCTTCTCCAAGCATGATGTTGCATCATAAGTCCTGAAAACCGGAGGCTGTGGTTAACATTTACCACTTAACTTATTTCTCCCTGCCTTAACTTTAAATCTCGACTACTAGTGATTAGTTGTATCCACAATACTGTACAACGTTTCACTTCCCCTCTTTAATCGACGTCTAGTATACTCAAAGTTGTTTTATGTTTGTAAAACATGATGTGAGCATCTTTTGCAATAAGATACATCTAGATCATAGACTATGTGCAAAAAAACGGGTTATAAATTAACTGAAAAATATTATTTCAAATGGAACGCTTATTTCAACTTCATAGTCTTCTGAATAGCTAAAAACTTGGCAATAACAACGAATAGTTGTTTTTTATTAATAACTATTTATTATTTGTACACATTGTGCAAATACAACATCATATTGTCTGATACATAAACGCTAAAGGGGTTATTCTGAAGACTGTCTTAACAACTTACTTCCCCCACGAAACTGCATGTGCCCCAATCCAAAGATTAGACGATACTATAACAGATGCATATTCTGGTATTAACTTGGAACTTATATTAATAGACCAAGGCTTTTGTCCAAATATTGACAAGTCGGATGAAATTGGTGTAAGTATCGGTGGTCCATGTTCTGGCTGTACGGCGTTCTTCGATTTACCACCGTCTTCTTCATTTTCCCCCTCCTCTTCATCATTAAATTCGTCGAAATCATCATCAAGACCTTTCTTTGGATTCCACCTGATTAGAAGTAATTCACGGAATGTTTACTTAACCTTCCAATTCTGATAAAATTAGAAAGTTTATGTCATTGACAAATCCTCATAAATGATAAGGAAGGAATTCCGCCACTGACGTTTACGTATGGAGTGTAAACCAAGCTAGAAATGGTGGGTTTCTTCAGAATGTAATGTTGATTACTCATATTATAAGAAACGATGAAATCGTCTACACTGTCATGCAGTCGAATTTATCAATAAACGTTGAGTAAACAGTAATAGGCATTATCAACTTAAAAGTTAGGTTCATTTAAGCCTAAGGATTAAAGTTGTAAAGACCAGGCACAGAAAAAGATGATTTAACGTAGTATCAGAAGAATAATCGTAATAAATATATTAGTCACCCGTGAATTTATTTGTATTGTGGATTATTTGTTGACATGCAGTACAACGGAACGCATTCAGCCACCTATTGCATATTTGTTTAGTAGGCAATGAGCCATACCTGTTGTGTGAGCGTTAGTGATACTGCATTACTGTACAAACCTCGGTAGGTGGAACGGGATTCGGACCCATGGCCCACTCGTTGGTTGTTAAACCCCTACATCACTGAGCTACAGCTCCAATACAATTGCTGCCGTCAATACGAAAACAATTTTGGAACTAATTCGTACACTGGCAGCTCAAACCTAATACATGCTGCACATTAATGAGCTCTGTTTGTGATATTCTGTTCATGAAATCACATCGTTCTAAAATCTCAATTTCAGTCACTACTTTAGAATTTCCGAGAAACTTCCTTGCACAGTGAATTTTCAAACTACATCTACTAATCTATGATTGCATCTTTCGTGTAAAAAACAAGACATTTGGTCTTACTACTTTTCAGTACATTAGCTTTGAAGTACCTTGTACTACAGCTACAGAAGGGTAGAACAAAATAATTCTCGCTCTCGCTTTAAACCTAATTAGCATTGTTCATTTAGTAAGAAAATTGAATTCGTTAGTGTTTTCCTTTTTATACCTTTGCAAAAGTAAGGTTAGACTCGTATTTATCATCCAAATGCAAGTGAATCCACAGTGACATAAACACTAAAAAGTGATTTACATATTTGAATGATTATAGATTGATTGACCTCAGCTACCTTCTTAGATTTGAATGATCGCTTTGTCATTTTATAACAGTGGCTGGTAAAAAAATGGTAACATTGTTGATTTACACACCATCTGTTTAGTTTAAAATAGCTAACTTAAAACACAGAAGTACCAACTGACTTATTTTATTTAAACAAGACTATTAAGACAAGACTGAATTATGACTAACAGTTATGGTTCATAACTCCGTCAGATGATAACATTCTAAAGGCAAGAGACCTTTGACTTAATTCAGGTTTGGCTCAAGTTCTGCAACAGTTTGAGTTACCATGTACATGTACGCTTAGATGATTAGATCATCCAATTTAATTACCTGACCTGACTATTCAAGCACAACAAGATAGTATCCCTGATGATGGACATTCATGAATTTAACGCTTCTGGGAAAATTTGTTGCTTTAAATATTATTCGATATTGTGCTTATTGTTTGGTTGGAATGGCAATAAGGCTTCCTTTTATAGGCAAATTCATATCGTGGAAACGTTAATTAGATAGTAATCCATTCATAACCTTGACAGTTTGATAGACTTACCAGTAAACTCGTCCTTGTGGTAGAATATAAGATGTATGATGAACCCAGTGTTCAAGACTAGGATCAGCTAGCTCATTTATACTAAGGGGTTCATATTCTTCATTCTTAACGTAGTTTTGTCTGCCACCTTCCTCTTCGTTCTCAAGTTCCTCTTCTTCTTCCTCGTTACTGCCAAAACTGTAAAAACCTGCCGGAGAGATTTGTGTCGATGCACTAATTCGAGCTATCTGAGCACGTAAATAATTAGCTTCAGTACCAGGAAAAGGTGGGTAGCAGGAAACTAGAGCATCCAATATACCAGTGAATAGGCGGCGAATCTAGTCAAAATTCAATACACATTCTTTCACAACCTATGAATCACCAACAGATTGTAAATTATGCACAGACACTAACAATTCTATATATTTATGAGTTAAAATTGGATAACCTGCTTTGACTTTGGTTTAGTGCACATTCATTCAGAAATTATGTATCTTCGAAGTAAAGACAAAACAGCCAAGTAAAACGTCAAAGAGCAAGTTAGAATAAGACATAGCTAAACTAGTGACTATTTCTCTATTCAAACCACCCAAAAGTTCAGTGAACTATTTATTATATGTCTTATTTTTTCACAAGTGTCACAACTCTTCATATAATTGTTATTAGAAAGTCTGATCAGGCGGACAAGTGATGTAGTAGTAACATCACCCAATGAACCAAATCATTTAAAATCAACCATATTTGATTGTGTTTATCAATGGATGAAAATGAAACCAAAAAGCTAGTTTCACTTCACTAAAGACCATTTAAAACAATCCCAACTCATAAAAAATTTGGAAACACTTTGAGGAAGAACATTTCGTGCTATTCGACCAACAGAAATATATGTGAGTAAAATGAAGGACATACCATTGTATAACAACAAATTTTCGAAACGTCTTAGAGAAGTGAACAAAACTGAAAAGGTTGAAGAACAACTTACAGAAATTCTCGAACAAATGGAAAACAACTTCATAGTTACAGCTGACCAGTTCATAAAATTAAAATCTTTTGGATCTATTGTTACTAGGCTATATGGTTTACCTAAGAAATGTTAATTCAGAATACCTCTACATCCTGTTCTTGATATATCATATGCTCTCTATTACTCAATAGCACAATGGATCTCACAGATTCTCGAAACAATCTAATGACAAGTGTGTAAGCATTCTACTTATGATCTATTTGAATTTTTGATGCGGTAAACTGTTTTAATGTTTCCAGTAAGCAATGATACTACTAGATGTTAATTTTTATTCGTTAATGTACCACCCACAGAAACTGTACAGTATATATGCAACTATACAAACACAAACAATGTAGATTTCGGGATGCCTACCGCTTATTTGAAAGAGCTTGTCCTGAAGTGTCTCATGAATGAACAACTTAGCTTTAACGGAGAGATGTATCGACAGAAATATAACATAGCCGTAAGATCTCGTTTAGGCTCATTAACAGCCGATTTATTTATGTTAGTCTCAAGCCAATGTTCAACCAACTGACGTCTTTTCGCAGACTTTCTGATGACCCCAACATAGTTGAAATTAAAAAGTTTTTCTTCAGATGGCATAAAAGAGGAAATAAGCTTTTTGAAATCCATTTTTTTGAAAAATGGATAACCATTATTTTTCACTGACAAAAATTTGAAACACTTTAATAATCACCATCACTGTTTCGGAAAAGATGTTGTCATTGAATTTAAAATTCAAAGGGGATACTGTTGATGATATTCTGAAAACCCGTCTGGAAAAACCGATTTGTAATACATGCAGTAAAAGTAGCAAACTCTCTCTCCAATATGCCCCGTGGTGAAGGATAAGTTGCCAAGAGTGACCATTTCAGTATGCGTTTACCAATTCACCTGCTCCTGTAGAGCTAGGTATGCAAGTTATTCGTCTAGACGCATTGCCCACCTCATTCGAGAATATCTTCCACTATAGTTTAGTAAAGGACAAAGAACATCAATCCACTCATCTATTTTGCAACAAGTGGTCGGTAGAGGATATCTAACTTGGAATACCTCATTCAATACTATTTACAAAATCCAGTCAAACCATCCTAATCATCTACGTCTTCATTTATTACACAGTGCAGAAGCCTTGGCAAATCATTAAAAAACAATTTGTTGAATCTCTTTCACTGCCATGGTCCTAACGTGGTTACCTAGTAGGGGGTCTTAATATTTTGGATACTGATGACTCTCATATCAAGTTGTCTCAAATGTCTCCGCTTTTTACCTTATTACAAATTGACTTGGTTTCCCATTATTATCATTACTATTTTTTCGTTCTGTTTGCATTTCTTGATTATCACTCATACCACATGAAATTAGTTTACATCTCTTTTATTAGAATATTGTGACTCACTACGATCTTGTTCCCCGAAATAATTCCGGTTTCACAAACCCTTTCCATATGTTGGTACTTATTTCTGTATCATTGCAAGGCTTTAACCTCTAGACGAAATGATGCATTGATTTTTAAATACAACTCACTATTGTTATATCTCGTCAGAAATTAACAAGTGATGATTAAAAATTTAATATATATACACTACTGTACAGTTTCTGAGAATAAATCCATCAAGAAGGGGTTTCCTTCGCTGAACTATTCGTTCTAAGAAGCTGAATTCCAAGATAAATTCCTCTAGTCATGATTACTAGAAATACTTCCTGTGATAGTTCGCTTAGGGTAAAGTCGATCACTATAATCAAGAAAATACCTTGGTTCCATCATGATTGTCGATGTGGGAACATGATGTGTTTTTGTAGGAGTTGAGTAAAATCAGTAGCTTAGAAAAGAGTAACTTAACTCACTGCAAAAGAAACTGTGCTGATTCATATACAGGGAGAAGACAAACAGAGGTAAGTATACAACAAATGAAACAGTATCTTATTACTGTCGGATCATTTTGCCACTAACTTTTTTCAAGGTGATCTACACTCGATCCATTTAGAATAAAATACGTTTCTGCTGTTTTGGTGCAAACGAGTTGATAAATGTCCACCAAACCATCAGTGTGTTATTTTCTGTCATACTAAAGTGAGATAGTATTTCAGATGTTATGTCGCCACTACCTTCATCTCATTGATAATACTAAGTGCAGAGATGAGTAAAATTGCTGAAGACAGAAACAATGTCTCAGGAAAGCAATGTAAAACTGCTGACCAAGTAAGAAATAATCGGTAAATATTATATTCATGACACGGTCTACCAATTTAAAACAACCACTCTCTCACAACAGTTATTTTCTAACTGAAGAATCGGTAGCCATGATAAACTCAATAAAAACAAAACTTCTGGGGAACAGGCAAAAGAACCAAACTGCCGTTGTTCGGAGATCGGCTAATATTTAGTGTTTTACCAAAACCTCTACACTCATATATATATATATATATAAACCTCCATAGCGATAGGTTTCATTCTTAGCAAAGCATTTTAAAATTAAGATTTACTCGAATTTCACTAGAACTTACTGATCGAGCGGCTACTATTTGTTCAGGTGTAACTGGTGGCAGTTTTATCCATCGCAAACCTGGCTCATGGCAAACAAAATAAACCTTCTTATTAGTTCCAACATGATTCTCTTCTCGAGGTACTTTGATGGGTGGTTTCCACTTGGATTTCGGCAGGACGTCTTTCCCTTCTTAAATAAAAAACATACGAATCGCATTGAGGTAAAGTTGAGTACTTACTGTTAGAGGCATATTATATGTAAGTAAATATATTGAAATCCTATGAAATACATGATAATAAAACAGTTCCATCGTAAAGACTCATTCGGTCATGTTTGAGTGTTTGATAAGGATCAGAAGGGATTAAAAAATTCCAGAAAGCCGACAAACAAAACTCCTTTGAAAACAAAGATCAGTCTATTACATCAATAAAAAAGAGAAGTAAAGCAGTCATTATTTTTAAATTGGGCCAATGGTGACATGATATAACTTCCAGATGAAAATTTAAGTTGATGAAAAATAATTTGTACTTGTTTCCATCAAGTGCATATGTTAGAAAATGAAATCCTAGAACTCTCTTGTTTCTGTTACTAAAGTTTATTTATAACAAATCCTCAACACAATTAATTGCAAATCTATTTAGTTTAGTTGACTTTTATCAATACAAAAGTAATAAAACGTACCAAAAGGTAATCGCGACACAAGGGAAAAGAATAAACTCCATATTCATAAGTTAAACTGCTTAAGTTGTCAGTTAAGTTTGTTAACCTTTTTTCTGTTACTGAATATATGCAACGATTTCACAGTTGTTTGGTTTATGTGGTATTTTGCGTTGCCGATTCGCCTCAGTTTTCTATCCTGTTTTGAAGTATGACAACTAAAATTGAAGCTGATGTTGTGCTAGGCTTTTAGTTGGTTTATCTGCCAACCTAAATTAACTGTGCATATACGAATGTTTTCTTTCGAACACACTGACAATGTATTACAAGTCATAAATTCAGTCTCATGATCTTCACCTATGATAGGCTTTGAAGATATTTTGAACACCTCACTTACCTGCAGAGTAAACCCATTTATATGCGTAAATGGCAATAGCCCTTTTTATTTCAGCTAATACAGCCTTTCTTCCTCTTTTAAAATCTTGGCTAGTTAACAAATAGACACTGTTACAACATGAGATATATAACACTAAAATGAGCACTTTTGTCTGTAATATATCTTTGTATGTATACTCGAACTGTAAACAATCCTGAGTTCATTCTATTCCTTTTTACCACGATAATTAGGTTATTATTTCTGATTATTTATGGAGTGATATGGAATAATAACTAGATCTTACTATCACATAAATTATAATTAGTATGTTAATAGATAACTCCGAAGTAATTCACTCAATTCAGACCATCTAAACAAAACAGGTCAGATGCTTTTTCATCCTATTGCGAACTAGCACTTCCTAATATTAAAACTTAAGTGTTCAATAAATTTATGCATTATTAGTTTACTACAAAAAGTCAACACTATATATTTGAACAAATTTCTTGTACATAAGAAAAACTGCACCAAGCTAAGGGAAATTACCTATATATTTTACAAACTCTAGTCAGAACTAACTTTACAAAATGGTAAATGGTATTTTAATGAACAACAAGTGAATTTAAGAAACAAAACTCAGCTACCAATAGCTAATGAATTTGGAAACGACATTATTATTATTACTTGTATAATTGTTTTTAACGAATATTCTTCATCTTTGGTGAAGTGTGTAACTTTTTTGGCGATACATATGTTATAAATGGAAACATCTGTAGATTTACTTTTCGGCTTGAACTATGCATTGTTGACATCCTAAGAATTTCATTTGCCCTTACTTGATGTATTGCAGACAAACGATGTTGAACTAAGATTGTATCAATTCTATTTTGGAAACAGTTACTATTAATAGAAGGAATCGTAACAGTTTGTGAGCTAATATATTTTAAACGTCGTGAAAATTGAACCACAAATAAAAATTATCTGCCAGTCTAACACCGGTTGTCAACCTGGAGTTGTTATTAACGTTCCCTTTTGACATTCGGTGTAAAGCATGAAAGGGCACTTGAGAAGATGTCCGAAGTTAATTCAAAATCAAAACATACTAAACAAGGCTGAATTAAATTGAATATGGGGCTTTACTAAGTCATTTAAGTGGAGGATAGCAGTAAAATCCAGGACAGGCACTTTGTTTTAATGAAGGCAAGTTAGTTGGATCTACTGATATCTATTTGATTGTTTCTGTTCTGGTTAAACCCCACTGTTTCAAGTACTCAAGCGATCTTCACTACTCAATGTGCTTCAACTGCGTAAAGGTGCAGACAGCTATGAAAAAAGAGTGCGCCTTTTACCCTTCATTATAAATTGCTACTCGGAAGCCAACCCGATTCAGTCAAATGTAATATCAAAGACACTGAAGAGTAAACTGATATGGTATTCTGAATTGGCCAGTTCCGTTCTGAAAGGTTTTACTTCTGTGAAAAGCTACACGCTTTCAAACTCTTAGGAGTACTCCTATTAAAACAAGACACTTTTAACTCATGTTTGCAGAGTTTAGTTGTTGGGCTGCTTTACCAAAGCATTTATCTTAGAGACCATCAAACACCAAAATGTTTTCAAATCATGCCACTGATATAAGAGGTAGGAAGGTAACTAGCTAAATAAAAATTTATAATTTATAATTGTGTGTCATTTTCGAACTACCAAACACCAATGCATTTTTTCCAAAGTGAATGAAGTCAAACTTAGCAAACCTATGAAACGGGATTTACGGTTTGTTTGGTTGGAAGAGCAGAAGCTAGAAGTCAATTTGACTCTGCCCTCCAGAAACTCAGTAGGTAATCCGAAGGTTCGAAACCTTTTCTTCTGTTGCCTGTTATAGACCCACTATTTGCTGCAAGTCATTTATCCTTGTGTTTCTGAGTGAAGTTAAGGCGACAAAATACATGAGTGACTTCGGTGATAGATTGTATTTCCAGGTCTGGTTAAATACGTCGGTTAAAACGTTTAAGACACTGCAAGCATTCAGAAACACATCAACTTAGTAAATGGATTTTTTACTTAAGGGCAATGAAACTCAATTCTTGGAATTAGTTAAAACAAGGTGCTGACTATCAGATACTGAAAGATATTTGGATTTTCATCTTAAACCTATGCTGCAGTTACGTCTGGAACTTACTGAGCAACTCACAATGCATACTTTAAATGTGAGCCTAATGCAATGGGCTCATAAGTCGAGATAATCTAAAATTATGGTACTTTCTCTGAATAACACTAAACGGTCGCTTGTCCTTAACGTCACCAACAATAAATGACATTGAATACAGGAATAAATAATAAATATGTTGGCTATAAGATAATCAATAACAACGGACTGAAAAAACGAGGTTTTTGTGGTATCGCTTATGACATGTACGAAACTAGTCAAGAAGATCATTTAAATCAGCCTGATTATTAGTAAATCTATTAGTTGTAGTGGCAATGGATCAAAATAAACCCAGCTGCAGATAAAACACAATACGTCAAAATATACGATCACAAAATGATGCCACTTGTTATGCAAGAGTCATCTTTAGGAATAATCATATTTTTCATAAATATCTAAGATCATGTTCAGAAGGTTGAACATAAAATTACTGTAGGGCACTCTTATCTGTCTCCCATAAGGGAACTTCAGCAAACTGACCATTCATCACATAAGAATTAGAACCGCATATTCATGTTAAGAGTGTTACATAAAGTTACACCTGCTAATATTTACCATTTGTTTTTTCACCGCAAAATAAAGTAGTTGACATGAGTCAGCATAAAGTTCAAAAATTAGAGTTAGGTTGTTTTTTCAAGGGATACTTTACTTGCCCAAACAGCGAATCAGCAAGACTTGTAGATAAAAGAATTAATGTCCGGAAGACACTCATCAAGACATGCAAGAATAACAAATACTTCGACAAAGAGACTCTTCTTAATGACTTCATTCTCAAGCCTGTACGATCATATATTTACCCATCTTTTGCATTAATATTTTGTGATAAACAGTGCCTCATCAAACATGGTTAAAGGCAACCAAATTATGTCAGTATGAGAGACTTCATCGTTATCATGATATCCTTGTGGAAATCCCTGTGGAAACAATTCTGACTGAAAACTGGCTGCCATAGCGCTTCACAGACAAAATATCGAAATCAAGCCTCACAAATACAGCCCTATTATCGTACTATAAAAAAAATGGTACGTATAATTCTAAACCTTAAATGTGACATTATAAGTAAGATAATAAACTCCCTAAAACGATGATCTTTTGTATCAACGACGAGATGAGTATTCTGCTGTAACTGGATTCAGCTTTAATTTTCCATGGTATGCCATGTAACCATGATAACACTATACCGTTATTGGACGTTTACCATTATATATTGAATATAAAACTTAAGAATACACCATGAGTTACCTGAACTTTTGACATAACAATGAATATTTTCAGCCCAGTCCAGATGAAATCGTCTACGTCTGAAAATTCGTTTTTCTCATAGAGTTATAAGCTACTGAAACCTTTTACCGGAACATATATTGTCTCTAACTTACGTTGATACTTTCAAAACGAGACCGGATCTCCATAAGACTACCGCTTGCGAGGATTAATTTAAGTCTCCAGTTTGCTATTCCGGTCTAAAATGAAGAGTAATAGCCTGCAGAACAGATGACATGACTGAAAAGCATCAAGAAACTATCACAGATCTCATTTTTCCTTGTTATATATCAGCGACGTGCCACAACTGCCCAATTCTTTGGCACTTTTATTCATCTATGGCTTGAAAGTCTGGAGAGTTATACGGAGTTATGCTGATAGATGTCCCGTTAGGGCGGACTTGGATGAACTGGCAGGTTGGTTCAAAAGTTGTTACCTGAAATTTAACAGCAGTAAAAGCACAATAATCTTTCTTGGTCAAATATGGTGTTTTCAGTATTCCGTTGGTGATGTCTTACCACTCTCAGTCTTTGAACTACATGATCCAGGCGTCATCATAAGCCACGATCTGAAGATCTGTACAATGAGATACAGACGCAATGAAAGGTTCCCATGTATTATGGTCTATCCTCAGAGCTTTCAAAAGTTTGAATCAGGATGTGTTCAAGATACTCTATTGTACACAAGTCAGACCTCACTTGGAATACTGCATTCAGACGGCCTGTCCATGTCTAAAAATGATTTTAATAAACTAGAGCGTTTTCGAAGGGTAGGTACCATGCTCGTGGTTAGCATTTCAAATTTGCCACATGAGGAACGATTAGATCGACTTAAATTATCTCTGTTGCCTTATGGTATGAAAAGGAGTTATCTCACACTGCAATCCTATACATTTATTATTGATTTCAGTAATGATACATCTTCTTCCTATTAGGAGTGATTATCTTCAAGGCTATCACAAGAAAATGTATAAGCCACCGTCGAATCAATATTACATTAGTTATGCGTGTACCTGTTTTCTCGGCGTTAAAAGCCGTAGTTAATCAGTATATAGAAATAAGAATGTATAACTGATTTTACAAGCCTTCTGACCTTCAAGTCCCTCATCATCCTCCGCTTCAGTTATTTCTCGATTTAGTGAATCGGTACCTTCTTCCTCATCAACGTCCTCACCCTCAGGAAACTCCACCTCTACTATGTAGTAGTTCTGAATTGTCCCGTAAATTTTTCCCCAAAATCGTGCACTCTGAACAGACTGTGTATTCACAAGCCCTTTGATAGCCATATTCAAGGAAATAGACTCAATCCGTCCGATGCCAATACCTGCATTCTCAAAATAGAAGGAATTTTCCACAATATTTGGCAGGGGGTGCTCTTCATCTTCATCTGCAACAGGCTCTTCGTCCTCTTCAGCACTTTTCTGATCAGAAAAATCGGTAGATAATGCACTAACTCGTAATGGAATTCATACTGTAAACAACTTTTGTTGGATTTTCGCCATTGAAAAAGCAGCAGGGTTGGAATTTGTTTTGTCTCCTAAGCCATGTCGTTTGCTTTCCATTTTTAAATGACTACTTAGGATTTCAAAGTTGCTGAAGTCATCTGATCTTTGCTGGAACAGCATATGCTTTATACAGTTTTTCAAGTGCTGATAACTACAAATATTTGGCTTTCCAAAGTAATGTCTTACAGGTTCAGTTCGTAACTATCTGTCATCTCTAGAAGCTTCATTTTGTTTCTCAAAAAAGTCTCATCGTTTCGAGCTACTTCGCTCATCTTAATTTTACAGCGACGTTGAGATTTAAAAATGCGTTCTTAATCGGAGTTATGACAACTGTCTATTATCCAATACCTGTTTCACGAACTTGTGTACACCAAACGATTTCTTTGTGCTTAATTCTAGGTCTCACAAAACGGTCCCAGTTCTTCAATGGATTCCGATGCAGTAGATTCAACCACTTTTCTGCTATAGCTATGGTATACAGAACAGGTGGTTGAGTGTTGGTTAGTTCGCCTGGTAGTGTGTTGCAGCTGGCATCTTCGGATCCAGTATCCAATATTCATAGTGCGAGCGTAGAAAACTGATAGTTTTTGATCTCTCGAGTCTAGTTCCTAGGGCTTGGCTCGAGATGTTCGGTTCAGTCCTGCAGTGGACAAGGAAATCCCCTCTGCTTTTTTGCTTTTAGCCTTCGTGAGGTGGATGTTTGGTGGTTTAGTAAGTTGTAATTTGTAGAGTGATTAGGGAGCTACGGGTTGCTGGGAAGTCTAGAGAACTGCTGTGACTCTTGTCTGTGTAGGTACCTGAAAAAGAATTGTAAAAGAATGAAGAACAGAAAGAAAAAATAAAATAAGGGAAGAGAAAAGGGAAAAGAAGGGAAGGAGAAAAAAATGAGGGGTGAAAAAGAGAAATAAGAACGGCAGAAAAATATTTGGGAGTTGCACGAATGGTAGCGTGGGTTCGGTTCCTACAGAAGAATTAGTGGGTAATGTGGGTGTATTAAGGAGGGAGATAGTGAGTAGTAGTTAGGAGAGAGTCGGGGCTAGTGAGGTTGGTGACTACCTGAGTATGTCTGTGGTAGACCATGCAAGGTGACGGAGCTGTATAATCGTCTCTTGAAACGGTCGACTGAGGAAGCTACAACGATATGTCGTGGTAAGGTATTCCATAAAGCACGTACTCTTAGGGAGAAAAGTTTCGACCTGAGTATGGTGTTGGCTTTCTGGTGTGCTATCCTAATGGGGTTTCCTCGTGAAGATAGTTGAGTTGCAGGCAAAATTGATTTGTTTGCGTCGTCTGTCTGATGGGCGATCTTGTATGCCTTAATAAGGTCACCTCTCTTCCTGTGATAACCCAAGGTAAATAGGTCTAGGCGTTTAAGTCTTTCAGGATACGTCTTTCCCCTTAGCCCCACAACACATTTTGTTGCGGTTCTTTGTATTCTTTCAGGGAGATTATAGTCTCTCTTGAGTGTTGGAGGAGCCACCGTATTGAAGACCCCTAGATGCAGCTGCACTTGGGATTTGAAAATGGTGAAGGAGAGTTCGGTAGTGAGGGGCCAAGCTATCTGCGCAAAAAGTGTAGGATGGCATTCGCCCTGGTTGTCACACCTCTGTAGTTGGAGCTGGTGTCCAAGGTATCGGAGAAGTTGAGCCCCAAATCTTTCTCCACAGACACTCTGGTGATAGCACGGCTGCTCAACATGCACTGGAAGTCGGTCGTACTTGCTTCATTTTTACTGATATGTATTACTTTGCACTTTTCAGGGTTGAAGCTCAGGCCATTTCCCGACGACCAGAGCTCGAGTTGCTGCAAGTCCTCTTGTAGTGCTGTACAATCAGCTCCTCAGTTTACCACCCTCCAAATTTTAATGTCGTCAGCGAAGAGGAGGACGGGTGAGGACATTTTATCTGGCAGATCGTTGACAAACAGGAAGAACAGAAGCGATCCTAGGACTGCTCTTGGGACGCTCCTGACGTCGAGGGTCCCCACTCTGACCTTATTCTGTTTACTTTGGTGCAGAACCGCCTCCCCTCCATGTGCTGCTTGAACCGAGAGAGTAGGGCTTCACTTATACCAGCTGACATGATCTTGTGAAACGGAGCGTGGGTGGGACACTGTCAAATGCTTTGGCTAGGTCGGGAAATACAACATGTACCGGTTTTCTGTTATCCCAGCTTTCTGTCCAGTCGTCCCAGGCGGTTACTAAGTTGGTGGCACAAGAGCGGCCACTCCGAAAGCCATGCTGAGCAGTATGGACAGTGTTTTTCCCATTGAGGAATTCCCAGATAGTGTCAGCTACCAGGCTTTCCAACACTTTCGACACAATAGGGAGTAGAGCAAGTGGCCTGTAGCTGCCAGGGCTTTTTCTGTCTCCTCCCTTCAAGATGGGTGACAAGATGGTGCTCTTCCATTCTTTAGGGAGTTCGTCCGACTCTATTGAGTGTTTAGAGAGGCTGCAGAGTGGTTTTGTAAGCACTTCGACGCAGTTTTACAGAACCACTGGTTTTAGGTTATTGCAGCCAGGGGACTTGCCTGAACGTAGCCTAGATGCTTTCTCCAACACTTTTTTCTCTGTAATTGAGATGTGACGGAGGTATCTGTTATTTATGACCTGGTCGGCGTCGTAACGAGTCGGTGTGGATCTTGTGTCGGTGCTAAGTTGGGCTTGGAAGTGTGAGCTCAAAAACTCGGCAATCTCTAGACCGCCTAGTATGCCCCCATCATGGCCTGTGACAAGACTCACTCCCTTACTGGTCGACTTTCTTTCCGACATGAAGCGGTGCAAGTTTTCGGATTGCTTTGTAACCTTTCCGCCAAGTTTGTTTGACCGGAAAATCTGTCGCTAGGCACTCTAGTGTTACAGCGGTTGCGAATCCTTTTACAGTTCAAAAGTCAGACTCCCTGCGTGATGTACGCCACTTGAACCAAGCCTGCTTCTTGCTCTGGATAAGCCTCACTGCCCCAAGCTTTAACCACGAGGTTCTCACCGATAGTCTGTGTGTTACTTCTGGTACACTGTGTCTGATGTCCCCAGTGGTTATTTTCTTCTTCTTCAACCAGTGTTCACCTATTGTGAGATGAGCACAGTCTACCGGCCATGACGCATTCATGAGGTATTCCCTCACGGTCTCATAGTTGGCCTTGCTGTAGCAAGGGAAGGTGTTGGTCGTCTCCACTTGCGGGGCCTCCCTAGTAATCATGGGAAGGCTATCGCTGCTTGGTCACTGGGGCAAAGGGGAGGTTGGATGCACACATCCTCAATGAGAAGTTCATCGTTGGTCAGAACGTGGTCAAGGCGCGATACGTTTCCATCAGGTCCCCAGCGTGTGGCATCACCCACTTTATTTGAGAGGCCAGCAGTCTTAATTGCACCCTTCAGCTTCTGACTGAAGGGTGTGATGCGTCTCCCGTACGTCTCGAAGAGGATAGATGGGGTGTTGAAGCCGCCGGTAATGACTACGGTATCGTAATTTGCGGAGGACGTCGTTAAGATTGCCTTGATGACCACTTCCTCATGTGTAGGGGACTTGGTGGGGACCGATATATGACTCCAAGCGGGTGTTCGTACAGTGGAGAGTAAAGTAGCACCATAGAGATTCTGGGAGCCGGGTTAAGGCCGTATCGCTAACCACCCTCGCGTTTTAGCGGGAGCTTACGTAGAGAGCCACTCTCCCTCCTGCTCTGTGCTCTCTGTCCCTGCGGAAGAGTTCCGTGCCAGTGACATGCATCTCTTCGTCGAAGATGTCCGGCGAGAGCCAGGATTCGTTGATGAATATGATGTCAGAGTGCTGATGTTCACGAAGCGTCCTCATTTCTGCCACTGTCCCCCTTAGCCTTCTAACGTTGCTGCACATACATGTTAGAGTGTGCCTGGTGAGAAGGGAGGGCTGGTTGTTTATTTTCTCAGGAAGGGTGCTTACGTGGTTGGGTCTAGCGTCGCCAGTCCCCATAAGACTGGCATCGTTCCGTTTTTTGTGTTTTGTTCTTAACTTGGGTGGGGGCTGCGGAGTCGTGGCTCCTCTACTCGACGTACCTAACTCACTGGTCATCGCCCGTGTAACGACCGCTGACTCCAGAGGTCTTTGTGGTTGCCGTCTCTCCTCTTGCCTCGTGGGTTTAGGCCTACTTTCACACATACGTATTGAGCCACCCATGCGATCTCTCGCATTATGCCATGCGTACGGAACGTCTGTGAGGGGGCACATGTGTCGGACTGGACGGCGAGCAACCTGGGAGTGGGTATGGACTTCAGATGCGCTGGCCTTGGCAGTCTACTGACGCTGTCGGCCGGTACACTGTCGAGACCAACTTTGGTTGAGAGCCATTGCCATTGTTGGACGTCATGAAAGTACCGACCTCTAACCGAGCGGTCACTTGGCAATTCTGGAATCCCATGCAAAACTACAGTGTTATTTCTGTTGGGATTTCCAACCGCTGACTTTCTCTCCTCTTCTCTTATTGACCATGGTTGTTTGGCTTGGCCCGAATTTTGCAGGCATTGGCAAAGTCCAGTTGTCGCGAAAGAAGGAGTTTATCTTCAGCCCCTTTGGCAGTATCTAGAGACAAACGAAAAGAGGGTGGCTTATCTTCGGGTGCACGGCTTCCTCGAGAAAGGTGACACAAAGTTGCAGGGGGGAAGGGAGTCCCAGTATCTGACAGTGGTCGGTACACATTCGGCTGTCAAACCGTTCCCTCTCGACCAACAATGAGTCTGTCGATACATCAACGCCGAACAAAATGATCTAGTTGGTCCTCCTATGACCTGAGTTCCTTGTGGGTGGCACGCCCGACTTCTCAGTGGGTTTGGGTATTTCCACTGGTTGTTTCCTAGTCGCAGCGTGTGGGATGCTTGGAGTGGGTGTCGTAAAGGGTCTAGCGGTCGATGTCTTTGGCCATGCGCTTGAAGTTCTCTGAGGCCGGGTAGGAGGCACGGAGGCCTGATCTAATATGGCCTGCCCGCAGCTGGAGCTCTGGGTCCGTTTCCAGGTCCTTCTGTGTTATCCTTTAGTGTTAGCCCTACTTTATTCGAGGACACCACTGGCTTTCGCGTGGCGGAGAGCATCCCTTTCAGGCCCTCTGTGTGAAGTGAGAGCATCTTCCTGCACTCCGGACAGATGTGCCAGAACCACTTGCATGTCTGTCTCTTCATCAGCTTATAGTGTTGTCGGGGGACTTTGCTGTCGCAGTGGCGGCGCGCCCATCGGCGACACAGGTTGCATGCAAATGCCGCATTGACTACCGAAACAACTTTAGTGCAAACACTGCAGCCATCGGGTATCGTAATGCATCCTTCTTTCCATGAAGAAGGTGCTACGGATTGTGGCGAACCACTTGTGGCTGCCTTGTTCTGAGGCCTTTTACGCCGTCTTCTATTTTCTGGTATGGTATGATCCTTGCCCGAGGTAGGACTAGTTTGTGATGGGCCAGTGCTACTCTGTGTCACCTGTTTGGTGGCGACTGAAATTCTAGAAACATGGGTTCGGCGCTTCTTTAGAAGTTCGGTGTTCTGCCCCACCTCTGTTTGTCTGTGGGTACAGACTAGAGTGTTGTTTCAGACGCCATTGTCCCTTTTGTGCACGACCCCGTCATCCGTGTCAAAGCTTCGGATCTAGCGTTTTGAATAGACATGTCACTATGATATAAACTTCTTGGGAAAACAAGTAGTCAACAACAATAAGGGGGTTGAAGAATGAATGCAGTAAAAGGACAGAATAGATGTTGAGTTTCCAGACAGGTGTTCGGACTGGTCGTAAGGAAGAGTTAGGGCTAGTGAAGAAATAACCCGTGAATATGGATATGTGCGGGCCGAAGACAGAGAAACGTTGACTGGTGGAGTAATCTACGTACACTCATGAAAGACGAGAGGGGTGCGGAGATATGCAGAACTTAGGTAAGTGAGGTCGATTCATAGCGAGTAAGAGGGGTGAAAAAAGCTTAAATGATAGAAGTAAGAGGAAACCTGGTGTGAAGGTAACGGTGTTGGGATGGTGTGAAAGCAGTTGGTTTCTTCGGTCTAGTTTGTATTCCAACAGGATGGGCGTAAACCGCGGGTCGTTGCGTAACAAACTTGCTTTTTCTTGAAATTATCAGCAGATAGTACAGAGACCATCTCTGCTGGTAATGCATTCCAGCGCGGGCAGATACAGGGGAGAAGAGATGTAGACGCACACGAGCCTTTGATATTTGGTGGGCGATTCTCCTAGTGTTTCCAAGAGGATCACTATAGTGGTCACTGAGTAGCATTCTTCCGTTCCGGTGGGTTGGGTCGCTTAGTGTTTTGTAAGCCATTATTGAACTGCCTCGTGTACCCCAGCAACTAAGAGGGTGTGAAGATGGGTCTGTTGGCCTATCCTTGTATGGTTCTCGGTACATCCCTTCAACACCCTTTGTGGCCCGCTGACGGACTTTCTTGGGAGTCTCGCGCTTCTTTGCAGATGCGGTGGGGCCAAGAAGTTGTGGACCTCCAAGTGGAGAAGTATTTAGGCCTTGTGGAGATCCGGTAAGAGCTTTGGGGTGATGGCATCTAGTTGTCTGCGCACAGTGTAGTACATCCTACACTTCTGAGGGATCTGCTGGGTAGTTAGAACGGTTGTCCAGTTTTTCAGTCACCACTAAACCCATGCGTTTTTCTGCCGTGGTGCGGGAAAGATGTGAACCACAGAGGGAGTAGAATACTTTCTATGGATCAGGAGTGCAGAAGAACGTGGATTGGCATTTATCCAGGTCAAATGTCTATTGGTTATTTTCCGCCCACTTCCCGAGTGTTTCGAGGCTATTCTGTGGTGCATTCGATTCCGCTTTGCGCGTTACTACTCCCCATAAATTGATGTCGTCAACGTAGAGGAGAGTTGGAGAGCTGGTATGCAGCGGGACGTCGCTCACGAACGGCAGGAGCAACAACGGGCCCAGGACATCTCGTTGTGATACATCGGAAGATGGCGTTCTCTGAACTGAACAGACCATGTTGACTTTTGCGCAAAACTCCCTGCTGTCCAGGTAGTTCTGAAGCCTCGGCAGCACCCCACTGCAGATGTGCAACCCAGCTATTTCGCGTAATGGAGTGATATGTGGGACCGTGTGAAAGGCCCCAGCGAAATTCAGAAAAATTGTGAGAGGCGGAATTTTGATGTCCCAGCATGGTGTCCGGTGGCCACAGGCTGTGGGGAAGTCACGGGCCCAGGACTAACTGTTTGGGAAACCGTGTTGAGCACCACTTAGTGCTCCCCCCTTATCTAAGTGCTCTCTGACATGGTCTTCTACCAGACCCTTCATTACTTTCGATAACCCTGCCAGAAATGCTGTTGTTCGGCAGAATTTCAGGTCTTGTCTGTCTCCTCCTTTGAAGGTGGGAGACTGAGTGGCACGTTTCGCTCCCATTGAAGCATGGGTTTGTCTAAGCAGTGTTGAAACAGATAACAGAGCGGACCGCATGAGGCACGCTGGCGCTGTTTCACTAAAGACGCCAGAATATCTTCACATTCTGGCGATCTCTTCGAGTGGATGTTTGATAGTTTTTCGAGTACCGAGGCTGCCCGGAGCCACATATGTGGTATGACCTGACAAGATCCCACAGTCATATCTTGCTTCCCTCTCGGCTTTAAAGATGTGTTCAGTGCCGCATCCTAGCCACTGGGTTCGCTTCTTTGGCACTTTTATGACTACTGAAGCGCTCCACGCGAAATTCCCTACTAGTCCCAAGCAAACACTGCACTCCTGGGGTGATGGTGCTGTTGACAGGTGCTGGTTTATCGTCACGTAGTTTACCTTGCTGTAGAGAAGAAAGGAGTAGAATCTGCTCCCTGATAGTTGTTCCCTGAACATTAAATCAAACACTACCATACCCTGATCGCTGCTGCTGAGGGGAGTTCTGCTGAAAAATGGTCACTACTAAGGAGATAGTTTAGTTTAGATGGCTGCCACTCTAGCTGCAGCGAGTGTCATCGCCAACTTTTCACGCTCCTAGGCTTTGTTGATGGCCTTGAGTAGGCTTCGGTCGAACCTCCGGCCTGAGGCTGCTTTGCCATGCCCAAGATTGAGAGCTGTGACATTAAAACCCCACGCTATAACGACCCAGGCAAATCACGTAGGCCCCCCTCCAAACGTCACTTGCAGCAGCCATCGGTTATGTTCCACGTCGCCAGTGGACCTCCCCGTGCCAAGTCCTTGATGTGTCCAGTGGTAGAGCGGCACCAAACGAAGTCTAGGAGCCCCGACAGTAGCGTTTCACTGCCCTGCCCACTGTTGAGGTGCCTGCTCATAAACATTACCGCTCCGTCTCCATCTTTTTATTCCCTGCATCTTCTGAACAGACACTTACCGTCCATTCCAGAAGCGATGCCTTCAACGTCCGGCCACAATCGGGATCTGTCAAGACAATAATCCTTGGAGCGAGGTTGGAGCGAGGAGACCGCAGTTCTCTTACGTAACCTCCAGGTTCCCCAACATTACCATAGACCCTCGGGGGCGTTTCCAAAAATATGGGGTGTCTTAGTGGTAGTGGACTGTAGATGGGGGTACGCGGTGATGAAAATTATTACTGGCCGGTGGAACTGGCCCGGTCACGTTTCGTCCCATAATGGCTCCTGAAGACATCATAGAGTTCATTTTGGTTTGAAAGCCTTGTCAATTGATAGTAACGGTGACTTCAGTGTTGGGTAAGACTGTCATTTGCCTTCCCTCAGAGCGGCGAACGTTCCTGATGATGCTTTCCTCATCTCTGTACCATGTTCGCGGTACTCTGGCTAGAAGCTCTGGGCACCGAAGTTAATAGCCACCAACCTGAGCGATGCCAATGTATTCGGATGTGAGGGACGCGGGAGTCTGCAGACTGCTGCCGCTGCTATCCCACTTATGTACATTCTTGATGACAGCCAATACCATTGCTAGATATAGTGACTACACTTCTCTACTGGTGTATGACCCTCCATACCGGTATGCTGTGGATAACCACGGCTGTTGGCTTTGGTCTGTGAGGGCTTCCTGAAATATTTTTTTTCGCCGACCACGGATGTTGCTGGATGACTGGTTGGTGGCCGGCGTGTGCGGCCGTAACAAAAATCTTCCAGCCTCTTTAGCTGACCTCAGGGTAACCCTCAGCGGCGGGGGCTTTTTTCGAAGTGGATTGTTGCCTCCGTAGAGCCAGTATTGACTTGCTCCTGAACCGCCTAATTCTAACGTGGAGAATACTGTTTATCACCACCGTTCGTCGAACGATTCCTCTTTCTCAAGAGACTGTCACGATATACAGGAACGGTAAATAAAGTGATGGAGTTCGATCTGTCGTCGATACACCTGTTGTGGTTGGGTTTCACGAAAAGGGCTAACCTTTTTTCCATTGTAATCCATCCTTCCCAATGTACAGTGGAAGTGGCTGTCAGGGCAACTGCAAAGTCTGAAGCTATGGTGGCCAGCCTCGTGGCTGATCGTCGCTTGACCATTTTTGAACTAACCGTGGGTTTGGTTGTCTAAAGAAGTATATCGCCACCCTTATTTTTCGGACCCCCCCCCTGTTGTGCTAGTGTGCAGACACCGGCACTTGAATGGCCACCGGGGTGTCTTTTACCCCCTAAGTGAGCCTATAGAAGGGAGTGGTCCTCATGGCAATGTGAGCAGATGCACCGGAACCACGTGCATGAGCGACGCGTCATTAAGACGTAATGTTGGTCTGGTACGTGCTTATCGCTCTGATAGTATGTCCACTTGTTGCAGATGCTACACTCAACAGATGCGTCCCATTTTAGCCACAGTGAGTTCACACATGTGACGATCGTCACCTCGGCCAAAGGGCCTGGTCAGATACCTTCTTCTCCTCTGTAACAAGTTTCACAGGGAGGGTGAGGCTCGGGCCCGGTGCGCCATTCTGGCACACTCTTCGCTGAACGACAACAGATAGATTCTGGCGGAAAGGGACTTACCCTTTTTGGAAATAAGTAATTGTATCTGTCATCCCGAAGTTGACCAGTGACCCTATGTAGCGGTTTCACGCCTCGTACATCCGATCCTATATCTACCGGCAAAGATGGTCATGTTGGCAACTGAGACGGGGCTTGATTTGAGGCATGTCCGGGACCAGATTCCGCCGACCTTCATGAAGGGCAGTTGGGTGGCAGAGGGCGATAAAATTCTTAAGTCAAATAAATGTAGAAAGACCATGATAGTTAAAACAACTCGTCAACCCTACCTCCATCCATCCTTTCGTGTGGATCTGATATCCAATGGTCTTCAGCCCAACACCCAAAACCGAGGGTGCCGAGAGTTGAACCATATGTTTTTGAACTCTTGGTTCTGGGTCTCAAAAGTTGGTTTTTTCGCTTGGCTCTGTCCCTTCGCCAGTCACGGAAGCCTCTTCGGATCGCCCAGATATGGCTTCGGGGGTGTCCAGTATCCAACATCCACGGTGTCGGCATGGGAAACTGATGGTTCTCGATCTGTCGTCCCTAGCGCTTGTGGACCAGCCCCCGTCGTTCGGTTTGCTCCTACGGTGGACACGGTAACCTCATCTGCCTTCCCACATGTAGCTGCGGTGAGATAAATGCTTTGGTAATTGTTGGTAATTGTAATCTATAGATTGATTGGGGGGCTACGGATCACTGGGAAGATAAGGGGTCTTCCATGACTCCTGCCTGCAAAGGTACTTGAGCGAGAATACCAGGGTAGTGTGAAACGTTACATGGAACCTACTGAAAAGGTCAAGGTAAATGGTATGAGCTTACTTGTCAGAGAAGAGCCGGTAGATGGTGTGGGTGTGACAAAAAGTGTTTGAGCGGTGAACAGTAAAGATGTGACGAGCCACAGAGGTAAGTAGCTCCCTGAGCACGTATGTTGAAAATCCTACGAAATGACGTGACTGTCTGACCGCCCTCTCAGTGGGTCTACTGAGGCAGATGTGACCACATTCCGCGGTACAGCATCCCACAAAGCTCATAATCCTATGAAGAAAAGCCAGACCTGAGCTTGTTCTTGGCTCTTTCATGCGCAATCCTGATTAGGCTTACTCCTGATGATGCCCATTTAGCTGTTAAAGGTTTATTTGTTTGCGTGACTTGCCAAATGGATGACGTTGGAGACCACGATAAGGTTACACCTCCTTCTGCGATAACCATAATTGAGTTCAATCGGGTGCTCCAGTCATTAAGAGTATGACTCCCCCAGTCCCACTACTGGTCTTGTCGCAGCTCCAACTCCATCCCCATACTTTCTAAAGGGGATTAAAGCCTATTTTGTGTCAAAATCGTCACCGCATTGAAAAAAACGAACTGCCGCTTTACTTGAGAAACAATTCAGGGGTGAGAGCAATAAAGTGTCTGCGCAGAAGCCGTAAAGCAGCGTTCGCTTTGGTTGTCCTCGCATTTAGAGCTGGTATTCAGGATATCGAGGGTTGGTCTCAAGTCTTTTTTCATGAGTGCTCTCCTCAAAACACGGCTGCTTAGCCTGTATCCGAAGTTACCAGCTATTACTCGGTGAATAATGAGGCGCATTACTTTGCACTTTTCCTGTGTGAAGCCCAAACCATTTTCTAACAGCCGGAGACATGCCAGTTGCAAGTCATTTTGGACTACTCTTCGGTTGGCTTCCTCACTAGTTGCCTTCCAGGTATCAATGCCATTAGTGAGGAGGAAACTGTGTGGCAGATCGCCGACAAACAGTCGGAACGGTAATGGCAACAGGATTCCTCATTGGGATAACCCTGGTGTTCGTGAACACCGGTTAGACCGCAATCTGTTTGCCTTGGCGCAGAACAGTCTACTTTCTAAGTACTTTTGAATCAAGAGACCAAAGGTTCACTTGTGCCAGCTGAGGCAATCTTGCCAAGTAGGACTGTGTGCGGGATACTGTCAGATGCTTTGGCCGGGCGGAGAAAAGTAGCACGTGCTGTTTTTCTGTCATCTCAGCTAAAGGTGCATTTATTTCAGGCGGCCAGTAAGTTAATGGTTCATGAATGACCAATCCAAAAGTCATACTCAGCAGCGTTGGCTGTATTTTCTCTCTTTACTGGGTTTCTCATCCCGTTTCCCATCAGGCTCTTTAGTACTTTGAACGACATTGAAAGTGGGGCAACCAGTGCGTATGTGTCAGGGTGTCTTCTGTCTTCTTCTCTGAAGACGGGCGACAAGATAGCGCACTTTCACCCTTCGGGGAACCTAGACGGCTCTATGAAGTAGTTGAAGGGGTTGCAGACTGGCTTAGTGAGTGCCAAAGCCCCATTTCATCAGCGTTGGGGGCTCAGGTAGTCATAGCCAAGGGACTTACCTGGACGGAGCCTGGATAGCTTTTCCCTCATTTGCTTTCGGGTTGTGGGGATGCGGTTAAGGTATTTTTATGGTCCAACCGGTGTCGTGTCCCACCACTGCAGATTTATTGTTGGTACTAAGCTATTCTCCAGAGTGTCAGCTGAGAAGCACAGCCATATGTTTACCGCTTAGTACATCTCTATCAGAACTTGTGACAAGATCAACTCCTTTTCTGGTCGACTTCCTTTCCGACATAAAGTAGAACATGAGTTTGGAGTTACTCTATAGCCAACCCGCTGGACTTATTTTGTCACCAAATTTGACCCTATGGACTTATACGTTGCAGCGATCGGGAATTGTTTTGTTATTCAAGGGGTCAGACTCCTCCCGTGATAAATGACAATCAAACCAAGCCCGATTTTTGGTCCAAAGTAGACTCTTTGTCTCTCGATTTAGCCATGAGGTTCTCGCTAGCGGTTCATGTGTCGCCTATGGCGCGCTGTGACTGCTAGTCCCAATGATTATTTCCTTCACCTGTATCCGGTGTTCATTTGTTTTGGGACGAGTCCGGTCTACTGGCCACAATGCATTAACGAGATAGCCCCTCCCGGTCTCATAGTTGGTCACGCTGTAGGCAGATAAGGTATCGAGTAAACATGGTTGCGGACCCTCCTCTGTGTTCACAGAGAAAATTGTTATTGAATGATCATTGAGACCAAGAGAAGGTCATCATACTTCATAAGACGGCCCAGGCGTGATGCACTTCTGCTAAGTCCCCGACATGCGGCACCATCGACCCTCCCTGGTACGTCGGCGGCCCTAATTACGCTCTTTGACTTCTGACTGAGCGGTCCGGTATGCCACTTCTTCAACTTGAGGGGGAAGGACGGAGTGCTCAAGTCACCGGTGATGACTACCGAATCGTAATCTACGGAGGAAGTCGTAAAAAATGTCTCGATAACCATTTCGTTGCGGGAAAAGGAGCTGGTAGGGGACTGCAGTCAGGTATTCAGTGTGACCGGGATTGGAGTAGCGCCATGAAGATTCAGGGACTTAGATTAAAGCTGCATTCCCCATAACCCTTGTCTCTAAGCCGGGGCCCATGTAGAAAGGCACTTAACCTCCCACCCTGACCCCTCTGTTTCTTCTGCAGAATTCTGACATGCGTCTGTCCGTCGGAAGTGTCCGGCAACATCCGGGACTTTTTCACGAGTATGATACCAGCGTGGGAGTGTTCGTGGAGTATCTCCATCTCCGCTAATTTCTCTCTCCGTGCCCTAGCTTTGCTGCACACACGCGCTAGGATTTACCAGATGAGAGAACAGAACTGGTTGCGCATTTCCATAAGGGGGCACTTACAACGTTGAGCCGGAGACCGACGGTCGCCACAAGACTGGAATTGCTCCGCATATTTGCGCTTTATTTTCAGTCTTACGGGGGAATTATGGTTGTAAAGCCTTACACTCCATGTGCCTGACCCACTGACTTGTGTCCGTGCGATAGCAACTTACTGCGGGGGTGTTTGCGGTTTCCGTTACCCTTCCCTCCTGATAAGTCCTGACCAACTGACTAATTCGTACTGAGCCACCCACGCGCTCTTTCACGCCGTACAATGAGTGTAACTTCTGTGTAGGCGAGGACCGTGAGCCAAACAGGATGGCGAATAGTCTGGGATCGCGAGTGAACTTCGGGTGTTTTGGCCTCGGAAGCTTACCGGTGCCGTCTGACGGTAGACTGTCAAGCCCAAGTTCGTTTGGAAGCAACTGCCGTCTTTGAAATTTCTGGAAGTACTTGTTTTTAGCAGAGAGGTTCCCTGGCGGTTATGAGATTGCATGTAGAGCCGTCATAGTGTTAAAGTTTGGCTTCCCAACCGCTGTTTATCTCACTTCATCCCCCGATGGCAATGGCTCAAAAATCTTGACTCCTTTTCTGCAAGTACTGTGAACTTCTGGGTGGAATGACAGGGGTGCGCCTTCGGTCACCTTCATGATGTTCGGAAAGACTCTTTAGGGTGATGGCGTGTCTTAAGGTGATTGATTGCTTCAAGAAAAGCATCATGGTGTAATTATGAGAGGAGGGGGTCGTAGTACCCGGCAGTCGTTCGCCAAATTTTCAATTTGAAATCGTTTTCTCCCGACCAAAAAGTTGATGGGGTTATCCCTTCTCCTGCTTGCGTTCGTCATTGGTGACCCTCCTGACTTCTTGGAGGGTTTGTCATGCACCCTTTCAGGTTGTTTCTCGGTTGCAGTGTCTAAGAACTTTGGCCAGTGTGTCGTCGAGAGTCCGCTGGAAGGCATCCTTCTCCACGCGCCTGACGTTCCGCGTGGCCGGGTAGGGGACATGGTAGTCCGATCAAAGGTGATCTTCGAACTCTGTAGTGTGCGCGTAACTAGAGACCTGGCTATGCTTTCGGATTCCTTCATGTTACACCTCCACGTCAACCCTAACTTGTCCGCGGAGATTGACTGTCTTCTTTTGGTGGAGAGGAACTTCCTAGGTCCATTCATTCGGAGTGCAGGGAGCCTTCTTCATTCCTAACAGACGCACCATAACCATTTGCATGATTGTCTGTTTATGAGCTTGTAGTATTGTCGGTGTACTTTGCCGTCACAATGGTGGTGAGCCCACCGATGACACTGGTTGTGCGCAATTACCCCGATGACCATTGATACGGCTCTAACGCAAGTACCAAGGTCGCCAGACGCTGTGGTGTGACCCAACTTCCTTGTAAACAATGATGTAGTTTGAGGTGAGCTGCTTGTGGCCGCTTTATCCCGGTGCTTGCCGCGTCATTCTTCCCTGCAGGTACAGTCTGACTTATGCCACACGTGAAAATGCCTTATGGTTCAATACGGCTACTGCGCGTCACCCATATGCAAGTAGATAGATGTTTCATTCCCATGTAGGATGCACAAGCGAAAATGCAAGTACTGGAAGAGAAAGTAGACTATATGGACGAACAGACACTAACGCTCGCAGATAGTCACAGATATGACCATAGAAGACGCTTTTCCTACCGATGCAGATGATGAAGAGATAATGAGAATATATTTAGCTGGCATGGAACCTTCGCAGACACGAGGTTTACTGTTTGTCCCGGACATTTCACCACAGATCCAAGTCGGCATTCCCTGTCACCAAGTGGGAAGTCCAAACGCTGTCTAATGAAAGATAAAGAAAGTCTTGTGCCCTGATTCTCTTGAACGCACAACGACTTTGCGAATAGCATCTTAGAGTGTTTTCTTTGGCCGTCTGAAGCATTCGGTACTTTCCAGCGGTAGACAGTCGCAATTGACCTTGGCAACGTCTTTTCAGTAACGCTGTACGAGCCAGAAAATGGCCCGCTTTTAGACAGTGGCGCATTATCTAACGAGTAAAGCCAATTGATTGAATGAATAACTCTCAGTGATTAAAAATAGGGGATGCCGTCCCTTCCATTAAGACGGAAGCGTTGGAGGGATCGAGATCCGGAGGGAGAAGGATGTCTCATACGTACTTTCCAGGTTTGTGGGAGTGCTTCTTCATTCGGCGGTGCAGTGCTGACCTGGGCATTGGTAGTTTGTACCTAAGTCTAGCCGAGAATGAGATAACCTTCAGAATACAATTTTGCCTAAATTTCTACTCCAGCGGGTCACAATAAGTCTACCAACCAATTTCGGAGAATCATCGTACACAATCGTTTGACAGATGCTGCTATCCGAAGTTCAAGGGAGATAAGCCTTGCTTTCATCATACGAAGGTTCGACCAGACTTTAGAGGTGGGAAATCTTGAAGATAACCGGTCAGGCGTGAAATGATTCATTCAAGCTCTAAGCCATGCCCATCCACTGCTGTCGTGTCCGCTTGAACGCCTGGTGAATTGTGACGAGGTTTACGCTGCAGGTTGCGTGGGAGATTTGTTGGAGGAGGTAATGCGGTTGAAACAGAAGAACGTCTATTCCGAAAACTTAAATTTAATCTAAGAATATGAACTAAACGGGACCGGGTGGCAGCTTGCCCAATGTGTGTATACGTACGTTTGCGTCGGAGAACTAAACTTTCGGCGTACATGCAGAAATGCGAAGAAAGAACACTTTCAGTGGACAGAGGATAGGTCAGAAGTATCTATTTAAGCAGTTTTGTGAGAGGGGATGCGTTGGGTATCGTGATATATACAAGTACCTGGAAGTCAACCATCCCTCTCTCTAAAAAAGGATAACCCCGTCAAGTTAATGTTAACTAAAAGCACTTCTCTGATCGATTATACAACTGGAGTGTAAGCAAACAACTCTGAAAGTATGGCAAAATGTTTTGGAAAGTTCTTGAAACTTTTAACCGGATCAAAAAAGGGAATTTCCTAAACGTAATTTAAATGATATTGTCTCGTATGGACTATGATTTGGCTGTCTGAGGTAGCCGCAGTTTGGCACAGTAGCATTCATAAGGGTGATGATTGAAGGTGAGATGGAAATTTGGACCGTGGTCGGATTCAAACCTGAGATCACCGGGTTTCCGGCCCGATGCTCTACCAGCTGAGCTATGTGGTCAGGCTGCTGACCAGATTTTCATCTCGCTTCAATCACCAAGGCCTCGTCTCGAACACTATGTGAATTCGTGACGCCTTACTACCACTTGACCGCATTCATGCTGACTGCCTATCCAGGACTTCCCATCTCAATGCATCATATCGGTTATCTTTTGGCTATCTCAGATAGCCGCGGTTTGGCGGGCTAGTATTCATACCGGGTAATGATTGAAGATGAAATGAAAATTCGGACCGCGCCCGGATTCGTTACAGTTACAGTTCAGAAATGATAAGTCGATAAAAAATCTAGGAATCTTTCTTTCTTACGTAAGACGGATGTGCAAATTGTAAATGAAGTAGCATTTTGTTGGACAACTACCCTGTCCTTTATATTCCTGACTCTCAGTGCGCACCTGGAAGTCATTCAGCCCTACTAAAGCCTGGTTGAATCTGCACTTTTCTGTTTGTGCGCTTATCGGGGTAAGTAGCTACACAAAGTCTACCACCCGACAGACCGAAAAGGGGAAAATAAATCAAGAAATGAGGGGGAAGTCCAGGCGAAAAATCAGGCGACACTCGTGGGGAAATGCAAACGAGTTCTCCCTTCTATGCTTTCCCCCCTCATTTGCCTCTTTTCCCTTCTGAATTCTCTTTCCTCTTTCGACTTACACCTTTACTTGTCTACACTCCCTCCTAGAATTCCAGTTGTTTCCCCCTGTTTCTCTGCTTTTCCCACTACAACTGTTAATCTAACTTATCCTGTGCAGTTAAACAGTTACCCCAATGTTTATTGTAACCGCGTTACGGCTCCCCTTTTTTCCCCTTCAATGTCTTCTGAAAATCTACTTTTCCCATCTTCTCCCTCCTCTCATGGCTTTCATACGCTCAATCCCCATCACTGTTTACATTCCTGCTCCAGTTCTTATTTACTTTCCATCTCCTCTCATTTTCCCCTTTTAACCAGACTGGGTAACAAACAAAATGCAGCCGCGCATGTAAAATAGCAGAAAGTATAACCTCCTTTGTGGGTCACAGACAATAGGTTCCACAAGAGTTACTCATTCTGGCCATCAGACGTTCTTAGAAATGGAATTCAACGGGTTGTTAAGAGAGCATGAAGAAACCTTGTTAGCATATTCAGCCTATCAGAAGCGTGCCCAATGTCCAATGGTAACAACCACTTCAAAATACTATGATTTCACTCAAATCTTTTTGAAATGACGTTATTACTCTGAATTGGAAGGGTTCCTTCCTAAATTGCTTTTCGTGGCTGCAATTTCACTGGTTCGCGTTACGAAGTTAAGTAACCTTGAGATTTCAGACCTCGATTTAGGCATCTACATTGCCAGTGCCCAGTGTGGTTATCTTGAAGTTCAGATTTTCAGTGCGTTTCCATCTGTTAAGCGCTTTATTTGCCTGAGAATGGTTTTTATACAGAATATTCGATCTGAAATACGTTGCCATCATAAATTTGTGCCTAAGGATGACAGTGAAACATTACACTATTTCCCATAGAAACGTTGATTGTGAGCCGAAATTTCCGAACCTAACCTAAAGTTATTACCGGCTGGGCTATCGTATCCCGTAACTGGAGACTGTTTTAGGATACAACGTCTGAGGCTCGAGCTTCAGCAGGAATTTAGAAAATTTGAACCCCTTAAATGAACTATACCACTGCAAACTTTGAGGACTACGTGATCTTAAGTGGCAGTACCTCATAAAAACAAAGTCTTCTTATCCAAAAAACCATCGACCCATTTATTGTTTATCCGAAAGCACCGGACACTATAGTGCCTCTGTGATCTCTTCAAAAAGACCTAGTGCCTGATGCTTGCGGGTAGACAATAAGTGGGTCGTTGGTTTTAGGATAAAAAAACTTTGTTTTTAGGAGGTACTGCCGATTCAGATCACGTAGTTCTCAAAGTTTGTAGTGGCGTAGTTCATTCAAGGGGTTGGAACTACTTTCTAAATTTCTGCTGCTTTCAGTTGCATGTATTTCATCATATGACACTAGCTTTCCTGGGTTCGATTGCGCATGGCGGAACTCACTTGCTACGCAAACCAGCTCGTGAGAAAAGAGTTTCCAGTAAAACTCAAGTGGTTTTCCAGTTGACAGACACTTTTTCAGATTTGTTGTTTGAGAATAGGAGGCTGGGAGCCTATATTAATCCTTTTCCAGTAGATTTCTGTGCTTGTCCAATCCCCTCTTGAACGAGTCATTTGATACTTCTGGAAGTCGGTTCCAGGTGTTGATTACCCGACGCGAGAACCAGTACTCTGCGGAGACTATGTTCGTTCTTTGCTTTTGTAGTCTCCTACTATGTCCTCTGAGATGTTCCGATCTATTGGGAAGGAAAAGAGAAGATAGGTCAGGTTCGAAGTCATTTCTTAACATCCTGAATAGCATAATTAGGTCCCCCCCCTCTGTCTGCGATAGGACAAAGTGAAGAGGTTAAGCTCCTTAAGTTGATCTTAGGTGAGGTCAGCCATTTCAGGGATCATACTAGTGGATGCCCTCTGAAATCTTTTTAGAAGGTCTGCATCACCTTTCAGACAAGTATTAGCCACCTGTGTTCAGTTTTCTAATTTAGACCTAACTAAGGATGTATGTAAGATGGTGAACATGTCATCACTTGTTTTCGTAAACGTTCTACGTAATGCTCAGAGTCCTAAAACTCCGAGCTGCTACCAATCGACAGTGAGCCATGGTTTTCAAGTCATAACTAACCGTGACTCCTAAGTCATTGTGGGTCAGTACTGACGGTAAGGAAGTCATATCAATATCGTAGATGTTGCTATGTGTGTGCCCCAAGTGCATGCTCACACATTTATCTGCGTTGATAGGCATCAGGCACTTCTCTGACTAGGTAAACAAGCTGTTCAGGTTTGCCTGAAGTGCATGTATATCCTCATTGTTCCTAATTTCCCGCCAGATTTTTACATCATCAGCGTAGAGAACCATGGGGGGATTTCGTGATATTTTGCAGCTCATTTACGTATAGGAGAAACAACAGGGGGCCCAGGACTGCGCCTTGCGACACTCCACTCTCCACCGACTTCCAAGTGGACAGTTAAGAATTGATCCTTACTCTTTGTCTCCTACCAACAAGAAAGTCTCTTATCCATACGAGCAGACTGCCGGTGATTCCAGAACTTCCCAGTTTCCCGAGCAACGTGAGATGAAGTACTTTGTCGAATGCCTTACTAAAGTCTATGAAAATGACAACGACAGGTATCCTATCATGTTTTGACTTAACCCAACTTTCTCTGACCATGAGGAGGTTCGTCAGGCAAGAGAAATTTTCAAGAAAGCCATGCTGCGAACGAGACAGTAGAGTATTGCTCTCTAAGTGGACTGTGATGGCTTTCTTGATTACTATTTCTAAGATTTTTATGACGGTAATAGTCAAACATCATTCTGTAGTTTGATGGGTGCTGCCCAGAACCTGCCATGTGGATAGTCGTTACTATGGCATCCTTCCGGTCATAGGGGAGTGCCTTCACCGAGAGTCTGAATATAATAGTCAATGGGTAGGCTACAAAGAGTGCAGGCTCTCTGAGCAGCTTTGGGTGCAGCTCATCTGGTCCCGTTGATTTTTACACGTCGAGATTACTTAATATCCGAAATACATTACGATTGATATCCACAGAGTTTATTCTGTTGGATGTCAATGCTTCTACTGTTGGATAAGTGTCTACAGAAGATCCCTGTGTGAAAACCAGCAAAATATCCAACCATGGCTTCTGCTTTCTCCGTATCGTCCTCAATCAGTCAGTTTCGGTCTCTGACTAGGGCGGGTATACAACGACGCATCTTATTTCTATAGTTCATACGGGAAAACAACCTCTTCGGATGTTGCATCGCAGCCTGGGCAAGACGTGTTTCAAAGCATATTTGAGACCGACGGATAACAGCAATACATTTATTTCGGGCTTCTTTGTAATGCCTCACCACTTTGAATGTACCGAGGTGAGTGGCAAGACTCCAACACTTTTTCTTTCGTCGCAGCAAGATTCGGATTTCATGGTTTATCCACGGAGGACAATGTTTTCATCCCCTCGGGACAGTCCACGGAATGAACGGTTGGGTCACTCGTAGACATAACTGTTTGAAGGAGCCCCATGCACCTTCAACTGAGGCTTCTGGATTGACTGGCCAGTCCTCCGAAGAGGGTAAATGGCTTCCATATTCGCTTCCCATATGTTGGGTCTAGCTGGGACATCGGCATGGTACAAGACGTCTGCTGTGAATCTGAATATGATCACAGCGTGATCACTACGAAGGGCTGCTAGGCATTGCTGCTAAGTTGGTACATTAGCTCATTTCCACAGCACTGGTAGCCTTCTATTATGATATGGGATTTATTTTCAGAAAACTTGTTAGTTAGTAATGAAAGATAATCTACTTTTAACTACACTACTTAGAACAGCTGTGATGGCTATTTTCACTGGTTCTATAGAAATGCTGTGGGTACTGTCCTTTATATATTATGCTTCATCGTTTTAGGAGCTAATATGTTCATTGATTCCCCTTTCTTGCTGTAATGTTCATTGCTAGTAGTTGCCTTATGAGTTATTTGGGGTGGTATCGATCAGGCTATTACAGTTTGATGCTGTTGCGTTTTCTTTTCGGAACTGGAAAGGCATTTAAAAGATCCTTGAAGACGTGCTATTGCGTGAAATTGATTTCTTATGCTGAAAACGTACCCTGTTAAGTTAGAAAACTCGGCGTATTGTCATACCATATTTACTTTAGCTGTCTTATCTGTTCAAACTAATTTAGCGAAGTTGTTGAAAACTGAATAACTTTTATTTCAAAATGACTGACTTCATTGTTCGTTCTCATGTCGTAGTTTGAGATCATGTAATGTGTTTAAGCGACGTAAAGTTTTTTATATAGTAACTTTTATCTTTCTTTTGGATTTAGACCACGTGCATATTGTAAAATGGACAGAGGTTCACTTCTTGTGGCAGTTTCTTCTCTCCTAGATCCTACTATCGATAATAATCGACGAAATGAATGTTTCATGGTAATTGTGGAAATATATTGATTTTTAAGTGTATAGGTAGCTGAAGACTATAAAACAAAGCGATTTCAGTTTCATGATACGGATTTTCTATGCAATCCAAGCCAGCCTTCAGTAATTGTGCTTTTTGGACTTCAGTGTCTGGATCATTATTTAAAGTATTACCACTTACCCTGCACCTTAATTTCAGGCATCAATGGGGGCATATTGACGTTCACACTAAACACCTTCTCAAGCAAAACATTTTTCAACTCGCTCAAGGAGTAAATCTTTCATTTTCTTATTCAAATAGATCCATAATTATCGGTTTTCAAAAGAAGAAATGCGAGCTTTCAGCTTAATGCTCAGTCAAATTATCGTTTTCCTCATCAAATGTGAATGGCCTCAACAGTGGCCTTCTATGTTACCTGAATTTTTGTCTTTGGGGAAGATAGGGGTATGTAACAGTTTATCTTATCTCTTCTTAGATTCCTCAGACTAAGTTAGTGCTGAACTCGTTCTTAAGACTATATGAAGACGTCGTGCAGTTTCAAGATATCCCATCATCTCGGCGACGTGATATTGTGACTAGTCTGAATGACAACTTGAGTGACATATTTTGCTTCGCGCTTGATAGTATAATAGAGCAACTATTACCTCTTCATTCAGTATGCACCTGATTCATATTTTACTGAATATAATTTAGAACTCATTTACGAATTACGAATCACTTGAGGTTTGCCATGAGTCTTTGTGCACACTGGGGGGATTTCTCGAATCTTGTCGCCTGAGCGTTTTGACCTCTTGGTCTCCTTCAGAAATAGCTATGAAGAGTTTCAATCTTAGTCGTACTTTGCCTTTCTTAAGTCTAATGACTAGACTTATCGGGATTTGTGGTTTACAAACTGACGCTTTGAACCTAGTCAATGTTTTGCTGTGTAGACGAATACAACCCGGAACCGAAATACCTGATTCGTATGGTCCAACTATTGCCGACAGTTTCTTGAAAGAACCCATGGGATCTTCCTCCCCGTGTAATAACCTCATAAAGGTTTTATGGTAAGCCAGCCATTTAACTACGTCATTTTTTATCCTTTTCAGTTGATAAATAAGCTATATAATTTTTTTATAGCTCATCTTTGTCTGAGAATCCTGAATATTCTGATGAACGTCACAACTTTCTGAGATTATTCGGTGAGGTTATGGTTCATATTGGTTGCCATATGGTTGTCCACTGGAAAGAGTATTCATATGAATGCACCCTATGCAACTGTTTCGACCACGATGCTTGTGATTGTCCGAATTTACCGTCTCATCTTTTCCAAGCCATTTTACGCTTGACTGCCTATCCAATTCATGTAAGTTTTTCGATATATATGATTTAGGTTGTACTGTTTAAAAGACTTTGCAGAGTTGCGCTTATCTTGCATTTTTAGTTGTTTTATTTTTATCTGAAAACAGTATGTTTAACTCATGACCTATGGAAACTAAAAGATGCAGAATTCGAAAATCCGGTATATTTATTGTATTATAAATCCACTCACTTATAACTTCGTATGCAAGATGTATAGTATCTATCTTCTGCCAAGAAAGTTTTCAAATCATATCCAGAGCCTCGTCCGTCAAGTTTTGCCCTTAATATCCGTTAAACTAGATGCGATTTTTATCTGTATGTCACTCATTCTGCGAATGTATGCCTCAGAGTAGGTAATAATTGTAAAGGGGTTGGCTACACCAGGCTATTGGTGTCAACATGAAAATGCAGATTAAACTGAACGTTCTTGCTGCAAGTACTTCGTGTTCGAATTTAAGCAAATATAATGGTCTTAATAATTGGTATTCCATATGGATTATCTAGTTTTTTTTTGTGAAGCAAATCAGGTTAACTGTCATTTGATGGTATTCAGAACAGAAATACCGTAATTGTAAATTTATTCATAAATGAATTTTCATTAAGCTTTCTCTTAGTATTTGACTTGCGGTTTGAACTTCCTTATATCTACCAAGAAGTGTTTTGTAGACAAACCTTTGCATTTTAATTGGTCAATATATATATATATATATATATATATATATATATATATATATATATATATATATATAATTTTAAGTGTTGTGTTTTGTTACGCTAGCGTTTTCTGTTTGTCATTTTAATACTAGGTGATATCATCGTGCACAAGCAGTTTTTGGATTACTGTTCTTCGTTCAGATGAAGAATCACTGCTTAACTTAACTAAGGGGTTCGCACATGACCTCTTTACGATTTGGCGAAGGAATTCATTGAAGGTGAGAAATTTTATGAGTAAATTGGATTGGCTTGGATGAAAATTAGTTTGATTTAGCAATGAATCTTCACGATTAGTGTCATCCTAGAATAGTCATTTCAAAGTACTTGAATTACCACATGTAAAATGAATTTCATCAAATCTATGTTGGTTTTGAATATCTCCCCCTGAATGGAATGCTTTATGCATAACTGCAGTAATTTTATTGAATTATTTAGAATTCTAGGTTTTTAGCGTTTGGCGAGACTAATAAATAGTTGGCTGCTGCTTGTCCTTTGTACGTGAAACAGAACGAAAATAGCAGCATAGAGTCAGTTTGGCATTACTGAAAAGTTAATTATCCGACAGCTATGTGTATCATGTTAGAGTGCAGAAATTATGTGCAATGAAGATTTTCGTCCCATTGATTTTTCAGTTCAACATATGAAGTTTGAAAAAAGTCGTTGATTCAAGTGGCTACACCTTTCAACAACATTGAGAGAAAATTTTCTCAGTAATACGTGTGATACAGGTTAGAAAATTTTGAGAACTAGGGTCGGGTTCATGTGTTACTGTATAATTCCACATTAAGTGGTTTTAAGAAAAAAACACTTCCACTCTGCATATTTTCACACTGAACTCCGTGGAACTAAATAGCATTGATCTATGTGTGTGATCAGTAATAGTTATAACTTCCTCGCTAACTAGTCCTGGAGATTTTTGCTCTAGGATATTTCGCCACTGGTCACAAAATGCGAGTGAATTCAGTTATCATAATTGTTTTTGAAAACTAAGACAACAGAATTTGCCTACCCATAGATGAAGTGGGAACTGACTAGGGTTCCCAAGGGGCCATGTATGCGTCTATCTCACTTCTAATAACCTGAAGTATGAGCATGTCGTTACCGTTCATTAGAATGAACAGATATATCATTGCATTATACCCTGATACAGAAGCTCCTCAGTGCGAATTTCACATTTGCAACAGCAGTATGTTCAGTAGTAGATGGAGACAAAACGCTGCCAAAGTAAAAAACGGTGTATAAGAAAAGAGTGAATAAATATATGAATGTTAATGAAAGCATTCAGGACTTCCAAAGTGACAAAGAGTATATATCTGCGTCGTTGTGACTAATTTGAACCATATCACAAAGAGTCTCCAACAACTCACTGTTATCATTTCGAGGACCCTAACTACAGCCTCCATCTCCCTACACACTTGCGACCACTGGTCAAAGATTTCATGGAGTGATACCATGTCTTATTCTGGCCACTCCAGGTTTTACGTGACAACAGAGCCCAGTGAAAATCTGTTCGATGCTTGTCACACACGGGCGTTTAGGGTGTTTAGACTTGAATTTGATTGTGTAACTTTTCGATTAGGAAAGCCTATACCCAAGGCACAGGAAGACGGCAGGTCAGAGAAGAGTATGCTGTTTTCCTGTTTATCTTATCCAATCTCTTCCGGAAAGCGAAGGTCATATCGGCATGGGATGTTGGCCACCCTTGGAAAACACCTGACTGGTGTCACATTCCGTACAGCAAGTAGTGTGACTTCCCCTCTAGAAGCCCACCATAATGTACATTATTTGCACTATGATGGCGGTTGCTACTATCGAACAGGCCTTCTCGGCATCATGGGACGTTTATGAATGGTCATTCTAGCCAGTATAACTCGTTAGGTGGTTGCGACAGACAAGCTCATCCTGTGTTTCAAGGTATCAACTTTCAGTAGCGTGTTTGGCTCCAGCAGCTTGCAATCTGCACTATACAAGTAGCTTGCTGAAGAAAACAACTGGACTTTATAGTTTCGCAGTTAGTAAAAATAACCACCGTTAAACTTTTGAGGTTAACAGGGACTCAAGGTTATTTAAGCAACTCATTCTACACTTCGTGTTATAAAATCTTATTTAGCTGGAGTGACCGTAAAGTAATCTTTATACGCGCCGCGATTTGTAACAGATTTTTGATTTTCGAAATTTTTCATTAGTGAAAGGTTATGAAAAGTAATCCGTGGAACTAAACGTATACATACTCATATTGTCGGTTGATCAGTGAAATTTCATACACGTGTTATCCTTTATACATTTAAGTGGAGAGAGCTCTTTAAGTGAAACAGAATACCTATTTTATTTCGTCTATTTTTCATCTATTTAAAAATAGAAAAATTTAAATATATCAAAAGTTGTTAAAGATAATTCTAGCAATTAAATGAAGGCAGTTAACAAGAGTCGACATAACATAATCAGAAATGAAAACATTTACATAAAGGTTAACTGGATGTGCCAAAAAGTTTTACCTGCGTATTTGATTTGTAGAGAGTTTATGAAAAACAACGTAACCAATAACAAGCTGTTTCGACGTTTAGGACAAAGAATTACTTAATAAGCTTAACCGATACCTTGTTTTCTGCACATAGTTTTATCTGTCATCTAGGATAGTTTTTGTTAGTTGTTGACCGAAACATCCATATTTTATTGTTTCTCTGCTAGGTTGGTCAACCATGTGGGACTGGTATTCAAAGTGAATGGAATCGTAGAATTTTTGAGTCTGATGACCATACTAGCTTTTTTGCGCGTGAGTTGAAGACAAGTAACATTTTGCTAAGTATATGAATAATCAGAAAAAAAGTATTGATTCGCTACTGTTTGGTATTTCCTTCTTTCTGTAACCTTATTCAAGTTCACCTTGTATTATGTCATTTCATCTTCAGTGAGGTATGTGGTTTCAAAGTGCATTTGTTGAGATACTATAAAGTTTATTGTCGGCAGTCGAGTAGTTCGACTTAAGAGTTACTTATATGTTTTTTTTATTGAGTGTTGGGTACTGTTTTATTTGAGACTTCGGAAATGTCTGTTTCATGGAAGTATTGCCACTTATTGCAACTTTGATAAAACATAGTCAGTGGCTTATAAAATGAATGTTTCTGCTTTATCATTATTTAGAAGGCAATAAGTTGGGGAAATAATATTATAGTTCCATATTAGATTTGTTTATTTGATATAAAGCGCACAGTGATACAGTATTATTAAGTTGATTACGTTTCGAGCATAAATTATTGCTCATAGAGAGGAAATTAACACCTCTATTGTGATACCATACAAGGAAGGAACATCAGAAACCATACGTAGGATTCTCAACAAGGTTGGAATTAGGGTGGCATTTAAACCAACAAACTCACTTAGAGGTAAGCTTTATCGGCTAAAAGATCCGATAGAACCAATTAAGCAAAATAATATAATCTACCAAATTCCATGTAATGACTGTGAAGTCAAATACATAGGTCAAACTAGCCGGTCGGGGTCAGTTAGATTAACAGAACATAGGAATTTAGCTAAACATAGAACTGCAGACCCCAATAAGATCAATAACCTAGAAAAACACTCAGCCATTGCATTACATTCATTAACACAGAACCACACAATAGGATGGGACAAAACCACTGTACTTAAGTCTAATATAGCTAGGTGGAGAGAGAGATTAATTACTGAATCTTTGTTCATCGAATCCACACCCAATACATGTAATAGGAATGACGCAACACCTATACCAGAGATATGGAAAACTTTACTACCAATCAAAAAACAAGAAAACAAAGAGAGATCAGGTGACAGGACTATAAAATCAGATATTGAAAGAAGTGTGATTACATTGATATGATTATGAGCAATAATTTATGCTCGAAACGTAATCAATTAAATAATACTGTATCACTGTGCGCTTTATATCAAATAAACAAATCTAATATGGAACTACATTCTACCACAGTGCCCAAGTTTTTCACTTATAAGATAATATTATAGTCTAAGAGGTTACCGCATACTTCATTTGATGGAAGAACTGTGGGTCATCATTCTGTATTTCAGACTTTTACCTAGTGATTCACGGATTCGTATTATGTTCAACCTGTCGAAGTTTGGGGGTAGTCTCACTAGTCGTGTCACAAAGTGCGGCTTATTACATAGCACAGTATATTGGATGCAGTAAACAAGTAATTAAATTGTTATGTCCTCTAAAACAACAATTCAAGATAGGAAATGTGTGACACTTATCATAGATTTCAGAAAATGAAACCGTTCTGTACTGTATCAAGGACTTCTGTCCTGAAGAAAATTAAACTTCATATTCTTTGAGGCTACCAAAATATTTTGAAGTGTAAGCCAAACGTTTGACGGGTGACTAAGTTGACAGGATTATACTAAGATTTTTACAGTCAAAAACAATCTTCAGTAGTCTAGACTGTTTGGCTCCAATTCCAATTCCCATACGAAAACGAACGTGCAGTAGACAACTAGCCACACCTGTTGTGTGAGGGTTTATGATACAACCTAGTTTCTCAAAACTCGTTATATAGACTAGGATTCAAACCCGCTACTCATCGGTCGCATATTAACTGCCTAAGCTAATAAAACAAATCGCCACTTCACATATTTCAACCGGAGTCACGATATTTCGTTATAGGCTCTAATATATCTGATATACTTTTTTACCTAGTACAGCAACCTTTTCATATTTGAGTCACATTACCGAAATGTCATGTTGTAGTTCAAATTCAGAATACTGTCCATGGATCATGAAGTGTTTTGATTCAGAAAACAGATTTTAGTATTGTAAAGGTGACTTTGCATAGCTTTGTGTGGACTAAAATTGTAATGAAAACTGATCCAAAATTTGATTGTTTAACGCTAGTATTGGAAACGTTATGAGTACGCCGACCGGGTAGTAGTATATCTATTTCGTTTACGAGCAATATGATTCAGATTACTTGCAAATGCAAGTTTTAGAGTGGGGAAACGCATCTGGTCTTGTAGTTTTATGTTAATATTTGATCGTAGTCCCTTCGCACATGAAAAGTGTGCACTTATGAGGAGTTGTATACTAAGACGAAATAGTTGTCCACTGCTCCCAGGTTTTCAGAGGTTCACCAACTGATGTCAGTCCTTGATGAATACCAACTTGAAATCGGAAAATCTGCACAAACCTCCAAATTGAATTATTATCCAGCGCTCAGTAGTAACATGCTTTGAGATAAGTTTTCTCGAAGTTCTTGTAAAAAGTCATGACTGGCAGGTAAACCGACTCTGATGTGAAAAATACTTAACAATATCATTGGATGGCGGTCATGCTATATGGTGAATTTACAGAAGTAGGAATATGTGGACCATTGGGTTTTCACCCAGTAGCTCCATGGCGAAGTGTTCGCTGCGAAACCCGAAGGCCGTTAGTTCGATCCCGGGCGGGATCATGGGTGCGCACTGCTGGGGAGTCACGCTAGAACAAAACAGCTGTCCAGTGCTCCTAAGTTTTCATTGGTTATCCAGCTGATGTTATTCCTTGATGAACACCAACTTGATATTTATAATCCCTAAACTTATCATTGTTTTTTTTACCACTCGTTTTATTATCAATTTAGGCATGATTCTTAGCGTTACTTCAGACTCCTGTGCTAAATATTTGCTTATCTATTTCTACTTGGTAAATATACAAGCTTCTTTGCTTGACACAAGGCTGCACTTATACCTGTGACTGGTTTCTAAAGATTTACGTCTGAAAAATTCAAAAACAATAGTATTACTAAAATATTCTCAACCAAAGATGTAACTATTTAACATTTGAAAACTTAATTCATACCAACTTCTATGTACAAATTATTCTGTTTTATGATGCGGAATTACAAGTTGTCATCCTCTTATAATTTCGGTGGATTTGATAGTATCAGATGTTTGCTTGTGTTCTTAGGTTACAGAAATGATTTAGTAAAGTGTTTGTCAACTGGAGCATCTTGTTGGCCGGAAATATTTCTACCTTTGTGCATATCGTGGATAGAGATATTGATCCAGACAGCTCCAGCTGCTCAAGGTACGTTGATCTAGTGTTAATTGAAGTATTAGATTTGATCACATAAACCACTTATATATTTCATCATTAAAGTTGTTTTTTTTAATGTCATTTTGTTATTCACGTTCATTTCTCATAGGTTAAAGTGATTTACATCTAGTCTCTGTTATTATAAGTTATTTGTTTGCGCAAACTTCTTTTTTACAGATTATTTCATGTCTTCATTAATACCATAATTTTTAGATTATGAGGAAGATACTAGATTTTTGTCACCTATATCACCTCTAGTACTCGAATGGGAAGCAGTAGATTCATTTTTGGAACCATGTTTGTCAGCAGTTGAACTATCATTGAAAGCTCGTCATTCTGATATGGACATGGGTTCAAAAGTGAAAAATCTAATTCATGCAATTTTACAATCTCCAAATATCACAGATCCACTTCTTAGAGCTAAATGCCTGGCTTGTATATCGATGCTTTTGCAACATACTGATTCAGATAACGATTCGGAACTGTTAGTTTTGTTTTTAAACAAGGTAATTTTCATCGTTATAATTTTGCTGTTAGGTGATTTTATCAGAGCTTTCAGTTTGGAGAATATAACCTTATTTCAGTAATTTTATGGATTTGGAGTTCCACAGCTTAGAGTTTTATATCTAGATCTGCTGCACACAATTCAATTAAGGTATCGTTTAAGCTTATGAAACGTGTGTATCTTAAGCCGTAGTATGTAAATCTGTGCTTGGTGAACGAGTTTCACTTATTTTTAATTTGTTTACTGCTCGTATGAGTACATGTTTTGCCCAAGTTTTTATTTACATTAAAGCTGTCCAACTAGATTGAAAACAAAAAAATTCTTGACAATGATATACCACTGTTTTACAGTGTGTGTAAATTCCTTCTTGTGGGAAAAATCTTATCTAATGACATCAAACAAAGCTTCATTAAGTCAGTTTAGCAGCATGTGAAACCGATTTTTACAGACTTTTGGTAATAAACAATAGTAGTTTATTAAGGACATTAGTTTATTTCACCACATTTATGTCTTTTGATCTGTGCACTGAGTAATTTTCAAGTTTTGGGAACATGAAAGTCATTTGAATTGAAGAATCAGGAAACACTAGGCTAAATGTTATTGTAAGATAGCAGATAACGAGCAGTTATTCTGTTCACTCAGTTACATATGGGATATCCGTTTTCGCTAAATGAATATAGTCTCACTAAATCTACATTTGATTTTCACATAAACTGGTTGATTTCCGTCTTCTCTGAAAAGTATTTTGATAGCATTTTGTTCTTATCTAATTTCTTGGTATACTGCTGTGAAGTTTGGCAACGTTTACTGACGAGCCATTGTGTCAGGTTCTCCGATTTTTTGTCTGTTCCTAGAGACATATTGTTTTCGATGCCTTTACTTCAATTTGCCGGAGGTTGGTATCCGTTTTTCTTGCTTTACTCTTCCATTGTTTGGAGTGCAGTTTTCTTGGTTCGGTTTCTTCACAGTTGGGCGTTTTCGTCAATGTCGTTGATTCTTCTTTGTGTTGTTACAAAGTGTGATGTAAATAATTACTGGAGTTGTGACATTATTTCTTACATTTATCTGCCTTTCATACTAAATAGGAAATATTTTTGCTATTCAGGTGTTGTTTTGTGTATTTATTACCGGAGAATTTATTTTCATCCTCTCTCTTTTGTATTGTTTTGGTTGCTTAATTAGGTTTAAATATGTACTCATCACAGTTGGTAACTGTTTTCTATTTACAGATTTATTACTGGTGATAGGTTTTCATGTGGCGAATTTAAATGTGATGCAGTGGTATTTCTGGTTTGTTTCGTACTGTCACAAATTTCTATCGTTGTTCATGGTTATCTCTCGAAAATGTTTTTTTTCCGAGGTTTATTTAGGATAGTTTCTAGAGCATCCATACATAAGCCGACAACTTATTCGTTTATTTCTGCAGTCATAATGCATCTGGAAATTCGCACTGTGTAAATTGTTTTGAAATTTCTTTGAATATGATTTTAGCCTAAGAATGGAGTCTTTAAAAATGACAGTACTTCGATGGCCGTTATCATTACTTCACCAAGCTTGCGTAATAACAAGCTTAAAACTGTTTCACTGATGATTTCGTTCCTTTTGTAAGTCGTCATCAGTATTAACATAGGACCAGGCATTACTGCGTAACGCTTCGAGTTGCCACAGTTGACATCAGTACATCAAGTAAAAAGGCAGTGAGGTGCAAGATGAAGATAAGAAAATTTAGTCAAAAGAAATATAAAGTACGAAAAGAGAGAAAGGAAGAATGAGAAGATGGTGAGATTCGGTATAGCGTCGTTAACATGAGGATAATGTTTGTATACATCTGCGCCACTGATATTGGTTCTCAGCCATATCACTTAGAGTCTCCAATCACTGGTTCCTCTTGTCCCGAGGACCCCAACCACCTAGTGTGTATCGCCCCACATGGCTCAAACCAACAGTCAGAGACTTCATACATTGGTGCCATGTTTTAGTCTGACCACCTCGTGCCTTTTCCCAGCCTGGGCCTACTTCGACCAACATTGTGTGATGGGGCAATCGGCGACTAGGCATACGTAACACGTGTCCCAACCATCTCAGTCGATGAAGGTTCACAACCTCGTCAACTGACTTACCTCTTCTCCCTAAAACTCTACGCCTGACTTCTGCGTTACTCACGTGGTGACACTATAGAATACGGCGACCTATACTACGAAGGCGACGGTGGTCGAACACCTGAAGCCTTCTCATGTCTTCCACGTTCAATGGCCATGTTTCACAGCCATACAGTAGAACAGACCGGACTGCTATGCACTACACGCGACCCTTAATAGACAGTCGGATGTCACGGCAGTGCCATAGGTGGCGTTAGTTGGCGAAAGCCAGCTGAGCCGTTTGTGTCCGTGCAGAGATTTCATCGGCCACTGAGCCGCTAGGACTGATCCTACTTCCCAGGTAAGTGAAGTGCTCGACATACTCAATAACTACACTCTCTATTGTTAGCCGTGGCAACGTTGAAGACCAATCCTGGAGCAACAATTTGCGTTTGGGTGGTGAGAAATGCATCCCAAACATTCTTTAGTTGCCACTGCAAGTGTTCAGAAGACTCTGCATCTTATCAGCGTCTTCACCTAACAGGACTATGTCGTCTGCATATTCTAGGTTTAACGGAAATTCTCCCGCGATTAGGTCAATGTCTGTGTAATGAGGTGACGAGAGGGGAACCTCCATAAGAAAATCTATGATAAAATTGAATAGGAATGGAGATAGTGGGCATCCTTGACGGACACCACTCGATGAGCATAACTCCCTGGACATCTTACCACAGGCTCTAACATGCCCACAAGTGTTCGAGTAGAGGGCCTTCAATAAGGTGATGTACTTACTCGACACGCCTTTCAGTGAGAGACATTGCCATAGGACTTCTCGATCAACGGAGTTGTATGCCGCCTTCAGGTCGAAAAATACAGCTAGTGTCGGGCGTTGGTAAGCGTATCTGAATTTCAAAACCTGGTGCAGTGTGAATATTTGGTCGATACACCCACGGCCGGGTCAAAGCCTGCCTGGTTTTCTCAGGCTTGCTGTTCCCGAGCTCCACTCAGGCGTCGAAGAATTATAGAACCTAGGATCTTAGATACTATGTTCATCAGGCTGATTCCTCTGTGGTTATCACAAGAGGACTTCTCGTCTTTCTTAAAGACTGGGATAATCAGTGATTTAGACCGGTCAGAGGGGATCATATTTGATTCCGTATTTGATTTTCTAAGGCAACCAATTCAATGTGAAAGTGGAAAACTGTGTACTGCTTCACATGTGAAACACTCATTATTTATGCTTAGTATATTCAAGACTGTGCGGGCAATAATACTTCCAAGCTAAACTTTTTGGCGTAGTTCACACATGACAAGTTATTTTTCTTTTTCTTAATCCCTTAAAATATAAAGTAGTACCATGGCACCTCAAGACACCGTGATTGATTGTTGCGGTGGCAGTGTCACTATGTTATGAACTTTAACAGTTGTTGTGGAAGTTTATGAGGTTTTTTTTCCTAAACTGTCACAAAAGACTTTCTTAAAATAGTGTAAAACTATGATGGTATGGGAACTTACAACTTGGTTGTCACGTCACTTGACTGTAAACCTGGGGGTTTCGACATTCAAACCTGTATTCTTACATTTTTGTAAGCTGGAATAGCTTTATTTATGCTCGTACAGTTAGTGCAAAACCAGCATAGTAAGCGATTAAATTATAAATTAGTTATTGAATGCACACAGCTTAATAATGAATCCTTTGTAACTTTGTTTTAGATTTTTGAATCTTTGAACTCTTGTCCTGCTGTTGATGAATCTCTGTTCGTCTCTACGCTTGATTTTGTAAACCGGCCAAAGCAAGTTAAAGTTTTGCATTTAGCGTCAGCAACATCATTTCTCCGTTTCACTCGCGCTCATCCTGTTCGAATGATGGTAAGTTCGCTACTAGTATCAAAACAAACAAGTTGTTTGTTTTACTAAAGTTGATCTCCCTGCAGTATTATAAATTACTTATTTCTAGACTACCCTACTTTGAACTTCTTCAGCAAATGTAGTTTTTTGTGATTTTCCAATGATGTAAATTGTCTGCCTCAAAGTTTTGTTCTATTTGAAATATCATATATCCCCGTTATGCTAGGCTTTGTAGTTTCTGTCCGAGATAGCCTTTGTCAGCAGACTAATTTAAGTAAACATATTTTTACTAAGTTATCGTAATATTTGGTTGGTTTGTTCAAGTAATAGAATCGACTACTTGATGCAACCAAATACTGTATGGGTGTTTTTATAGTAGGCCATGTGCCACGCTTACTGTGTCACGGCTCATAGTACCACCCAGTTACTCGGGCCGAAGTTTGTGCAGTCGGGTTTAAACGTAAAGCCCGTTGATTGAGAGTCAAGTGTACTACATCGAAGTAATCTAGTTGTTAATGACGTATTTTTCCGTGATTAGTTTTAGAGTGTACGCTTTCTATGTTTACCATTCATATCTTCTTCATTTTCTATACTCTATTAATCCTTTTCTTTTTTAGCCTTATTTTGATAAAATTCTTACTGAAATAAATAGACTTTGGACGGGGAAAATTTGTGGAAGCATGGAGAAAGGAATTCTTTTGGAGGCTTTGGTAATACTTGGGTAAGTGTGATGGTTATTCTACTTACATTGGTGTCTACTTGATGGCTAACAGTGGAATTTAGACTGTGCGTTTTGGGACTCGTCTCTTGGACGTACCTTACACCCCAATGAGTGGTGTTGTTCCCTCTGAGACTCGGACCTACTTACTTTATACATATATTGTTTTTCGTTTTTCGCAGAGTTGTATCCACTCTTTCTTACAGTTGGCATACTTTCTTTTTTGAAGCTTTCGGGTTCCTCAACCAATCGATATACAGTTCAATTTTCTTCAAAGTTTACTTGTTAATGTTTATGGTCCATGGTGTGATCAAGATCCGAACAATGATAAACTATTTTCAGAATTATTACAGGCCTGTGAATCGGGTGCATCTGGATTAGTCACAGCTTTGGGTCTTGATAAACCATTTGAGCAACTAGGAAACTTGGAATCTCCATTTGTTCGAATCCGGATAAATTTAAATCACAATGTTCGCTCATTGTTAGCAATATGTAGACGGCTGGCTGAGCCTTGCAATAGTCAGCAGGTATTATAGTATTTGTATATCAAATCACTTTTTTCATTTTGTATATAGCTTTTGGAAAAATTGTTATAAAGAACAGTATTAAGAGTTTTATTCGTTAATCTTCATATAATATGTAAGTTTTGTTCACTGAACTCTGCTTTTTTGGCTGGTTCAAATTATAGTGCTATAAGTTACCGAAGTTCAGTAAAATATAGGGTTATTTACCCTGCTGTCATTTTCTGTTTGCTAACTCTATTTACCGTTGCACTATGCACTCCATATATATCCCCTTTTGAACATATGTGTACATATTGGTATTGCTCGAAAATGTATTGCCACCCAATATTTTGAATTACATGTATCTTAGAAGTAGCGTGTAAAGGTGAAATGCGTCTGAGCTTCTGAAAATAGTAGTTGCATAGTTATAGTGTTTATTTAAATGTCTGGGGTCCAGATGAATATTCTCATCGACATGAAAGTTGTTTCATTACATGAAAGAGCAAACAAGCCTTCATACGCCTACAACAGATATGATGCTGGGCTTGAAGTAACTGCACCAATTGACTTTCCGTCCATATTTATGGAAGATTTTGTGTCAGTGATATTCTCTGCTCTGCATGTGTTAAGAAGAAAGTAGCAGATGGGACAAATATACCGTGAAATAGCACTGAAATTTTGGAATCCCAACCCTATAAACTGAGACTAGTGACCAGTTTTTCTTGCTGTTTTATGTTGACTAGTCATTCCCAACTAGGACTACCTTTGGATACAGTACAATATAATACCTGAATCAGCCTCGATCCTTCTATAAAATCACTAGTGGAGCAAATCATTTGGGAGGTGACACTCCTTTTGGGAGGGGGGAGTGTTTCAGCTGCGATCCTTGCGCAGTCTTGTTTGGTTCCTGTGTTTTCAATATCTGCATATGCCTTAGAAGTGTATCAGTTATATCAGACTACATATTATTATTATTATTATTATTATTATTTATTCGACTTGATATAACTTTCCTACTAAGATTTTCATTATTGGATGCTTAACTGTATTATGTTTGGACTACTCTTTTCCTAGCTTGAGAACATATCATTACCCATTTTGGAACCAGTCTTGTCTCCAGTTTTGCGTGTACTACGGTGAGTACATTCATAAATTATACATTTATAACTTCCTAGAGTTTATTTGTGAGAAACATTTGAGTGGATGTTTACTCGGTCTGTGTCCAAACATGATTCCTGTTTATTTTTTTTTATGAATTAGGGCATTTAACGAACTCTGGTTACCAGAAACTTTAAAAATGGTGCATCCAACGATAATTCCCGTATTACGTCAAACAGATCAGATTAAGTTGTGTCTTTTAAACAACCAGTTTCAACATATGTTCAAGGTAGGCAGTTACATACGGCAAGTAACATACGTTTTTGATTAGTTATGCACCTCATTTTATAAAGAATCTGCTTATAGCCACGTTTTTCGATGTCTATTTGTACGCTGCAAAAATGTAATATATTGTTCGGGTCTTATTAAGAATTTTTATTCGATATTTGTTGCCACATATGCTAAAGTTTTATTTTTGTTGACTTTTCACACTTTTGCACTTGGTACCAACCTTATTGTGAGGTGGTTCCGTGTTGCGTGTATATCTACTGTCTCACTTTCTGTCCCCACAAGAGATAGTAGATGGAAAATAAGGAAGAGAGAAGTTAAAGGGAAATAGTGTACATTGGAATAGTTTGTTTTTGAATTGACAGCTCTGGATCGGTTGACATCGATACTACTTTAGAATATTGAAAGTGAAATAGGCGGACAAATCAGTGACTCCACTGAGTGATAACAGTGACCTTGATGTTAGTAGTTACTGCGAAGGTTTTGATTAGAACATAGAGTTATCAATTTTGATTCGATGACTATGTATGATTATCTTCATATCCACTAAGCAAATAGTGATGAAATTATTCCAGTCATATTGAGTTAAAGTATAGCGGTCAAGAGTCCGAATGTTCATATGTAAACACACGCATCCAGGTTTAAGTATCACTTGCTTTATAGGAGTGATATTATCAGTCTGTGCTAATCGAAACAGTTGAAATGAATTCACTACTTGTTATTTAATTGGTTGGTACGAGGATATTTGGTCACTATCGTTGAAACAATATTGATATTGATGATGGATATTAGCTAGCAGTAGGATTCAGGACATGCGTTTCGTCCTAGTTAGGGCTGGTCACCTGAATGTACATGCATTCCAGTGAGTGGCGGTCCCACTAAGACTCAAACTCAGGACCAGTCGTTTCAAAGGCCCGAGTGTTATCCATTAGGTTACTGAGTCATGTCAACCACTCCTTGTGCGACAGGTTTAGTGTAGTTTTGGAAATGTCAGCAATATTGAACCATCCTGTTGTGACCGAGTGGTGGGGTTGCGCGCGTGGGTATAATGAATACTGAGACTCAGTGAACACCTCAACTGAATACCTTTACGACTGACCTCCCTCAGTACCTTCTGCTTCACTTAGCCGCGGTAAAATCAGAAGACAGACGGCCTGTGACTGCAAGAACAGCGACAACAACTTTTATTAGACGGATACATGACATATATGTATTTACAAAACTCTCAGAAAGTGAAGCCACAAGTGTACCAATCAGATTTCTTGTACGAGGTCGAATTCCTCCAGTCAGGTCCTCATGTCAGCGCATGCTTAAATCATGACCTGAACATGATCTGATCACGACTTGAAAACTCCCCTATTGGCTGCCTTCTTGTCGCTACGTAACACATGCATACAGGAGCCCATAAGCCAATCATTCCGGTGTAATCAACATCGGAGATTGATAAGCTATGACATCAAAAACGTTATCAGTGTTGCACATTTTGTAGATTTACTATAACTGACGAAATATGCCCATTTATTCATGAACAAGATATGTATCAACGAAGAAATATTTCTTTTCAACAACTTCATTATCAAGGTGTACAATCGTATTTATACTCGGTAAAATGACAGATAATTGCGCTAAAAAGTTGCTCAGTCAACATGCAAAATATAAAATCGGTGTAGGTGGTGGTATTTGTTCAAGTGGAAGAAATAGAAAATGGGTCACTGAATAAGGAAGGAATCGATAACAATTGGTAAGATAAGAGACACGTGTTGTCAAAGAATTATAAAACGGTGATAATTTAGCTGAAGCATGCAAAATAGGTCAATGAATAAGGAATGAATTGGTATTAAATAGTAAAATATGGGTCAAATGTTAATGAAGTGAAAATTGGTGACAGTGATGATAATAAAATAGAAGTATACCAAAGTGAATAGGCGGGACGGACGAGGACGTCAAAGTCAGAATCAGAAAGCCAAGACAGGCGTTCATTAGCCTGAAATCAGTGTGGAGATCTTCTGCACTCAGCATGCGGAACAAGATACGGATTTTCAACACCAACGTCAAGTCAGTCCTCCTGTATGGTTTAGAGACTTGGCGCGTCACGAAAGGCATTTCCAATAAACTACAGACATTCATCAACAACTGCCACCTACACTGGCTCGCTACTGAAGATCAGATGGCCAGAAAGAATAAGCAAGAAGGAGCTCTGGGAACGAACCAACCAAGAACCTATCACGCAACAAATATGCAGGAAGAAGTGGAGATGGATTGGCCATGCACTGAGAAGGCTGACTGAAGACATCACGCGTCAGGCCAGCTGCTCGAGTGGAATCCCCATGGGAAGCGACGAGTTGGACGTCCGAGGGTAACATGGAGGAGATCGTGCGAGGAGGAAATGAGAGGTTGTGGGCTGTCGTGGAACCAGGTTCAAAAGATCTCAGAGAACAGAGTGTACTGGAGACGTGCTACTGAAGCCCTATGTTCCACTAGGAACCCAAGGGACTAATAATAACAATAATAATAATAATAATAATAATAATGATAATACCAAAGTGAAATGAAATTGACAAAATCAAAAAAATGAATTGTTAAGACCAAGGTAGAGGAAGCGGTTTCATAAAGCGTTTTTGAATGCAAAGTTTCTGTTTTTGTTTATGTGTAGTTAATGCTTCAGCTATGCGTAAGCGGTGGAAACGTAAACCTCTGGAGTAGTTCAATTTAACTTTGTAAATTATTTTAAAGGATGAATCTCGAGGTGCTGAATGGCCTAATTCCACAAGGTGTTCACATATGGATGAAGTCGTTTTCCTTTGCTCGCCTCTGGTAAGCCATACAGGGTAGTGTTCGGCAACATCTTTTCGAAGGGCCCGCTCACAACGTCCAATATAGTCAGCTCCACAGGAGCATGTGAACTTGTTGATACACACAGAAGTGGATATAAGTGGAAGCCTATCCTTCACGCATTGACGAATCAGACGGCGGCTGGAGAATATCAACCTCAGTCTAGCAGCATAGAAGCTACTATTGATACATCTTGACATGCGATTTTTCAGCACTTCGACTGTGGTGTCTCGTTTGAATTCTATAATCATGGTTAAGATTTTCTTAGGGCCTGTAATGGGATGACGAGTGGTTCGTTTCTTCAGATTCTTATCAATAAATCTCTTAGGGTATCCTTTATTAGATAGTATTATTCTCAGAGTTTCGATTTCAGCATCCACCGTATCTTTTGAACATATCCCATAGATTCTGGAACACAATGAGTGAATGAGATTTGTTTTACAACTAAAAGAGGTACCCAATTATTAAAGTTAGTGAACTGTCCGGTCCTAGTTGGTTTTCGATAGACTGACCTTTGAATCGAGCCATCATCCCTTCTTTTTAACGTTACATCTTGCAAGTAACGTTGAATTTAAATCTTCCTTTACTGTGAATTTAATGGAGGGGTAACAATCATTGAAACGTCTTAGCAGCTCATCCACTGAACATGTTCCGTCGCAAATAAGAAAAGTATCGTCGACGTACCTTTTATAGAAATAAAGTTCCGAAATTATTTCTTTAAGTGGCCCGTTCTCGAGCTTTGCCATAAAGATATCAGCCAGGACAGAGCCTAGTGGAGACCCCATTGCAACTCCATCCGTCTGATTATAAATTACATCATTGAATCTAAACTGTACATTAAAAGTACATCCTAATATTAGTTCTTTTAGGTGGTTCGTAGTAATCCAATGTTAATATTATTAGAATCAGTGTAATCACACAGATAACAAACAGTTTCGACAAGTGGAACATTGGTAAATAAAGAATGAACATCAAGCGATATCAAACTCTTACCGGTTACGTTGATTTCTCCGATGCAGCGAACAAAACCAAATGTATCGGGTAGACTTTATTTGCATAGGTTTGATCTCACAGGTTCAAGCATTTTTGCAAGCCACTTCGCCTATTACTGATAAGGTGAATTAAGCGAAGACTAAGATCATCTTTATGCACCTTCGGCAGACCATATAAACGGGGCTTGTTTGAACCAGATGGTCTAAGCTGCTCATATATATCTGGGGTAATTAAAGATTCTTCTTTCAATTTTCTTAAGATTTTCGATATTTGATTTTCAATATCTTGTGTTTTATCTTTCTGACCTCTGGATTTTCGAAATTTATTATCATCGCTGAGAATTAGGCATGGTTTATCAATATAATCCGACTGATCCAAAACCACGATACCAGATCCTTTGTCTGGGCGTACAAGTATAATATCCTTATTGTTTAGTAGTCTTCAATTGTGTTTTGTGCTCTTTGAGTATAATATATATTTCGGCTCACCTAAATATGTTAATTAACAAAGTGATTTTACTGTTTATTAAAATTTTCTTATTTAACTGGTAAATTTAAAAATGTATTGTAAACATTTTTCCTTACAGTCATCAGATGATACAAACCCTTCGTTGCATAGACTACGCATTTTTCTTAATGAATGTCATGAAAATTTGATGATGATTGTTGGACTGTTATTTGTTTCCTTGGGATCGAAATTTTATCGTTTACCAACTGAACAGTTGAGAATTGCATTACATGATGGTTGTTGTGCTGCATTTGAACATTTACCTGATCTAAAACTCAACAATCTTTTGCGTATCCTTTGCAAATATTATATTGGTTTAACATTGTCGATAAAAATTATTAAGAACATTTAATCATTTATTTTGTTAGTAGGGTTTTGTTGTTGACATACTGTTGATTAGATTTATAACGCAATGATATAGTATTATTTACTTGATGGGGTTTCGTTAACATAACACACAATAGGGTGGGATAAAACCATTTAACTAGAGTAAAAATGTATGCATCTGGGTTTTTTTTTAGTCAAATTTACTAAGGAAAGTTCAATAGGGTCACAAACTATTTCTGAACACAAAAATAGTGTAAGGGTCTGTGTATCGTTAAGGCTTCAATAAATTTCAGAGTGCACCTCTGTTCAAAAGGTTTTGTAACTAGGCCTGAATAATGCATTAGTATTGATATTTTTGTTTGTCTCACTAAAATATCGTTTGTGGTTTAGGGACTGACGCATCTGTTATAACCATTAATGGGATGAAACAATCCAATATATTACAAATTCATTAGGAAAAAGTGACTATAAATGATGCCCTAGCAACTGATGAGACAACTACATAGATATCTTTATTTTATGAAGAAACTTTCTTTCAATCCGAAATCAAGGAATTTGATTGATAGGGTGACCTTTACAGTCTTTGGGTGAAAAGATGTGCCAAGGTTTCACGTTCATGGGTCGATGTATTTACCGTATGTATATATGACTGATAAATATAAAGTGAAGTAATAAAACTGGTTTTTGACTAGTCAACATATGATAAGAATATAATCCTTGGTTCACGACCTCTAAGGTCGACAAAGGTAATACATCGTGCTGCAACAAGTTTATTGTACTAATGTGCACATCTAGTTTATTATTTATTATGTTACTCACTTTTATTATCTATACGTATACACTCCTTATTTCCAGTTGATGTTGTATGGCATGCTGAAGATTCTGTACAGTATTCCCCAAAATATTTCAGAATAAAACCATTATTATTACTATTATTACGATAATTATTATTTATATTCCTGAGCTCAAATAATTAAGCTCGAAAATGTCAACTAGCTGTCATCTTGTTCCTGAGATATAAATATTTACTGATATTTTGCTTATATAGTGCAGAATCAAGCAATTGTTTTTCTTTGGAAAAGTGTACTGATTTTCGTTTTTTTCGGTAAAATATCACAAAGTGCTTCTTTATACTTGTCGTGATTGCATTTATGTGAACATCATTTTATCAAATTCTTGAAACAGCCCGAAAAAAATTGAATATATATATATGCCTTAAATTAACTCCAGTAACTCAGTATACATTTCCACTTAGATATGTTTATTTTGTGATACATTTAAATTCTTTATCACTATCTTTACCACTTAAAATACTAAGTCGTCTATATTGAATGCTATTGTTACTTAACTTTAAAAACTTGTTGTCAACCTATTTAGGATCTATTATTCGTCCTTTTATTCGTTACTGTCCTAGACTGTATTTTGAAACTGCAGTTGCTCCTTTAATCCCTCCTGTAGTTGAAGCAGCTATTGAAGTAAGTTCATTATTCTTTATTATTTCTATTATTTTACTTTACAGTGTAGCCAAACTGCTTAGAGGTGTCAATATTTATCGAGAGATTCAGTTTCAGCGTTAAACCAATTACTTAAGACCTAAGTGCAGAACGTTGCCAGACTCCTAGGACATGTACCTATTCACTTGTTTGACGATGTATACATATATATATCAGTTGTTCCGTTTGCTATTTTCATGAAATCTGTAATTAAGTTCAGAAATTCATATGTATTTCATCAATCAGTTGCTACTGTATATGGTTCTCTTAACTATCATCTCATTGGTTTTCTGTTTCTCGTAGAGAACTGGAGCACGATGGAATGAACTGAATATGGCTGAGTACGTTTAACCATTATTTTTGATACGATAGTTTTATGGCTTATATGGTTATATAAACTGATATGACTCGGTATCACATGCTGGGAAGGATGATCTTAAAATATATGACTATCACGCTGCCATGTGATTCTGACTTTTACACGCTTAGTGGTCTTATATTACTGTCCTTGTCTGCGTTTTTACTCGTGCCTATAAGTCACCCACTGAACTGAACGCAGGACAAGATTTTCGCAACACTAACGGTTGGCCTTGAGGTTCGCGTAATCAACTACTTCAATAACCTATTGGGTTTTTTTATTTTATGAAAAAACTACCTAAAATAGGATGATTAACTTGCAAATGATTCATAGATTGCACGGTCCACGTTGATGTTCCTCAACTGCTCAACTGTGATATAAACAAAGTTTCCGCTGAAAACGACTCAGCCGAGATCACAAGGTGTGATCTCTGATGCAAAAGTGTCGTTTGCAAATTGACCATCTTATTTTAGATATACCTGCTCATGCAAGTTAGCTAGCCAGATTCAAGTGATCTAAAATAATTGGGTCCATGAACCGACTTTTTCTGGACATATCGCCGATGATCTCGAAAGAGTGGAACGGCCGTCCTGTGCTTAGATCTGTTTGACTGGAAAAATACTACAAATAAACCTGAGGAATTTTTCATTGCTCAATTTGTTCAGTAGTAGTATCTTACGCCAGTTCATAAAAAAACTATATGTTCAACCTAAATAACGAAGCCTAATAGGTTGTCTCACTGTTTGTTGGGACGGTGTTTGTTTCTTCATCTGGTATTCTTTTCTTCCCTCCCACCGTATAGTGGAAGACACCGATTAATGGCTTGCTGTCCTTATATGACTGTGATTTGAATAATGCATATCCACACAACAACTTTGACCATTGTTTTTACTATACTTTAGTTGTTAGTCCCTTTATACCTTCACACGCAAATATGCCTACATTTCAATTACACTCTACTTATGCTAAGCTTTATTCGTATGGATTTAATTATCGAAGCGAACAGAACTCATTTTAACCTTCACTCACATATAATTAGCACTGTAAGATGGATTGTTGTTCATATAATCATTTACTCTGATCTAAATAATTGTAAACATCCATTATTAATCAGACATATTGTCATCTACATAATTTATTATTTTGAACTGTGTTCTAGTAATATTGGATTCTAAGGAAATCTTTTCTGAAGAGAATTCTCGAACTATTAACGATTAATCGTTTTAAAAATTCGCTATCGTTGACATACATTCCTTCTTTAATTAAGGGGTATCGCTATATAACTGTAGAGCCTGAAGCAAAAGTTATTGGAAAAAAACATTCTTTGTTCATTAGGCTGTCTTTTGAAAAACGAAATAGCTGCTGATTTCAGGGATAAGAAATGAGATAATACATAGTAATCCACTTCATTTAACATTCAGTTATTTCAGAACCTTGAGTCTTACGCAAATGAGTGAGTGGTCAACAAAAAGCTTCCCGATCGGAGTAACACAAGCAACCGGAGTTTGAAGACTGTAGGTGACATGGCTCAGAATCTATCTCAGTGGGATAGATTTATCTTCACATCATTCTTATCTTAAGCATCATACTGAATCCAGTATTTTCTTGTTCCTGCTTATTATCTCATCACAACTTTCTACACCACTTTGACTGCTTTCTTTATTTTTCATCTTATTTCTTTCTCGCTTGAATTGGATTCGGATAGTAGGAAACTCATATCGAGCATTTTAAAATGTCCACTCAAGGTGTCCAGTAGAATCCCAATTTTATAAGCGTCTTCACCTGACAACACTCATCTACGTACCGTATAAATCTACTAAGGACTTCTGTAAAGTCAGACGACGAGTAGAAGACCTCCATAAAGCACATTTATGCCAAAGGTAAATGATCAAGAGATGTACATCCTTAACGAACACCACTCTACGTGCACTACTCACCTGATTCCTCAGCACAGCCTCTGACACGCCTATGGATGTCCGAGAAAGAACTTAACACAAGGTGATGTGCTTACTCGACTCCCCTTCAGCGAAATCTACTGTAAGTTCTCTTGATCGACAGAGTCAAGTGCCGCATCCACGTCGAGAAACAAAATCAGTGCTGTGAGTCAGGAAGTGAATATGCGGTTGATACACCTACGACCAGGTCTGAAACGTGCCTGGTTTTTTTGAGTTTGCTGTTGACGAGCTCCACTTAGAAGTCTGATAGTTGTCGTAGACATTATGGTCATCAGATTAATTTTTCTGTGGTTATCACGGGAGGATATTTCTCCTTTCTTAAAGACTAGCATAATCAGTAACTAAGACCGACCAGAGGGGAAAATTGGTTTGAACTTCGTTCGTAACATTAAATGTAGATATGATTGCAAATGGGATAGCTAATTGTGTCGGTAGTAGTACTTCTGGTTAGTTCACTGATTCATGGAATACTTGGTTGTAAGGATCTAAGTTGCTGCTGAATAGGTTTATTATTATTTTCTTATTTTAATACGAAGACGTTACCTAATATTGTGTAATTCCTATTCCTTGAGGAAATTCTTTAGGGTATCAAATATTATTTCCCGTGAGTAATCAATAGTTTGCAAAGTAGTTATGTATTAAAACTAAATTTCCTGATAAATTGCTTATTACCTTAGTGAACGTAATTGTGAAAATGAAGAAGCGATTGTTGCTGAACTTGTTTTGGACAGATCAGCTCGTTTGTTAAGCCGAACGTGTTTGGACATGTTACGTAAGTTGTCAGATTTGATTTTTAACCAACCAACCTTTTTCTTATGATTCACTGAGGTATTAGTTGTGAGATAGTTGGTAAATGGACCCGAATTCCAATTCACCTAACAAGAAAAGGGTGATGTGATATCATTATTAGGCTTGATTAAATTAACGTAACTGGTGGTATCATTATTGCGTGAACTTTAAATATGGTTTTTGGTTTCAAATGCTGACATTTGAATTAGTGACTACATTTCAAATGTTTAGTTAGTGATTTAAATTTTTCAGTATAAAAAATTAGTGGTGGTTTTCTGTCGTTAGTTATCTAATGGTTAATATCTTTGTTTCAAAATCAATACTCTAGAATGGTTTATGCTACTCACTACGATAATCCTCGCCTATGATACTTTCTATGTCAAATAATAATAACGATAATAATACTAAACTGGTAGACAGTATTTTGAAAATAATTGTCATCATGGACTGACATCATTTAAAGAGTCACTCTAAGTAACAAAAATGGATACCTGTGCCTTCCCTGTCTGGGATAATGAATGCAATGGTTTAACATTTTGTAATAGAAGTAAATAAACTGTTCATTACAGTCATTTTTAGTTGTTCCGTGAATGATACCAATCTCTGATAGAGACTATCTTCATAGCTGAAACTGTTAAACTTAATTCCAGTGTTTTATTACTTATTATTTAGGTTTGATATATACTTTTAATGGCTATGAAATATCTGAACAGTTTAACAGTCCCAAGGAAGATGGTGGTGAAATTGAGGATGGGGATGATGTAGATATGTCAGAAACAATGGGTGCTAATGGACATCCAGGAACTGGCGATTCACTTGGACATTTAGCAAAATTATTGGCTAATATGCATTATATGTCTTCGGATCTACAGTATCAAACACGGAATCTTCCTTCTGATCCATTGCTCCTGGGTTCATTGGCAAAATCTTTGTCTTGGCCGGATACTTCGATTTGTTCAAAAGCTGCCCAATGGATATCAACTCTTGTGGAATTGGTTGGTTCACATATTTGTGGTCATTTTATGTTTCCTAGACTTGTGACAACCAGTAAAATTTTCACACTTGGTTCACGGGATTAGTATCAACTATGGTTTTCACGCTTTCATGTGACTACGATCTATTCATCACTTTTCCAATGATTATAGCATGAAATTGGCAGGGATTTCAAACACCTATGAGTCATCGACCAGTTTGTATACTGGACAAGTTATTGGTTATTCTTTTATTTGTAGACCATTTTGATTTACAACTCATCCGTTCATACATACTAACAATTAGTCCAGAGTGCACAATAATTTACGAATGCACAGAGCCATTTGGCTAGAAAGCACGTGACATACGGTACAACTAGATTTGGTTGTTAACCTTACGCATTGTGGCATGAGACAGTCATTAAATGATTGAAAAATTAAGCGCGATACCTAGTACGTAAAATATCCTTTTCAATAGATAAAATATTCTTGAATTGATTCCGTACTTTGGATCCTTATAGCTACAATTAGTTTACACGTTAGAGATTATTTTTATCGATTAATAACTGCTGCAAGTCTAGTAGTTACACTGTTATAAATCAGGACGTGAATATTCAGACTAATGTGTTCACTGATGTGAACTTTTGATTTAAAAACGTCTCAGGGTTGTTACTGCAACCGTGGTAGTGTCTACTGTGGAGCCTGGTACATTGATTCCTGTAGACAGTTTCATTTTCGAAATCATTCTGAAAAGTGAGTTGGTAACTGAATTATTGAAAGTCACGATTATTGTCAACTATATACTACTGCGCAGAAATTGTGAATTCACTGTTACATATTACCAGTATTGTTATTTTTTGTTATTTTTTACAGTTAACCAACGCAGTCGCTCAGAATGGTTGTGGTCCAAAAGTTGCTACCACACCTTTACCTGCTCCAGTAGCAGAATCTATGTTACTAGGAATTCTATGTGGTCTACACGTGAATGGTAGAAATGCTGAGAATGCTCTCAGCTGTTTATTATATGCTGGTATTAAAACCTATCTAGCTGTAGATGTCAATGTCGCAAGACGAAATCTACGATCTGTTTTCACTCGTATTTTACTGAATACTGTAAGCAATGACGAAAGTAAAGAAGGTAAAATACAACAACAAATTCAGGTTGGTACTTTATTTTTGTCTCTTATTTGATAATTATTCTGCTATTGAGTTCGAACCGTTGTTTGAATTCTGAATTGTGTTTATCACAAGATTTGTAGTGTATAATAGTCTTGATATTTGGTTAATAAAACGGGAAAGTATATTCAATATTATTTATTGATATACTTATCATTCTCTGTTGTTTTATTGGATCGAATTGTCCGACCTGGATTGGCATATGAGTTGGGTTCCTATGCGGATGCCTCGATATTGCCTGAATGTTGATTATGGTCGTGCAAGTACATCTATCTGGCGAGTCCTAAACAGGATGAAACCTGTGTCCTGGATTCTTCTGCTAGCCACAAACAAGCAAATTACCATATTCAATATTGTTGTAAGATTAAATATTTGAATAGAATTGTGTTCTTAGGTAGTATTTACAATTCTTAAGCTTTTGTATTCAATGTAAAACTGAGAATTAACGCAGATTAATGGTTATGATTTCAGGTATTTGAAGAAAAGATGTTTGGTAACCATGACAAACCTATGACCATGAGAGGAAAACGTGATGCTTTAAAAAGCTAGTCGATCCTATTATTGGAGTAGGTTTTATTCTCATAATATCCAATCCTGTTTAACCTTTATGTAATATACATATTGCCGAATAGAAATATATATTTTTCATTTTACCCGTTGTAACTTATTTCATTACTCTGGTACAGATTCAAAATGGTTAATCGAATTTATTAACGTAGTCGATTACTTGACTACTTTTCTTTCGACTGTACACATTGTGTCATAACACTAAACGTCTTTATGACAAACTGACGTTTTAGGGCGAAACTATCTGTTTAGTCATTATTGATCATTTAGTAGATTTGTTCGCTTAAGTCTTTGTTGCATAAAAGAAACTCATTTATGTGGTCACATAATATGCTGTTAACTGGGTCTACGAAACTGTCTCCATACAATGAACTTATTCACTTGATAACTATTATCTTTTTTGATTGAAACCTTTCAGTAGCTTAACCATGTTTTTCATTTTAGTGTACTACACTTATCCTTTGAATTAATGTAAACGTTTTGTGTTTATTTCTGGATAAAGATGGATATGCTTAGAAACAGTTTCATAATTTCCATTAGAAATTATTTTTCTGGTAATGTGTGTATGATATTACTTGTACAGTTTCTGTGATCATGATGATAAGAAAGCAGTTGTCTTCAAGTAAATGTTTCTTTTTTCCTCCATAGGTTCCTCTCAGTCAACGTTTTCGTAATGAAGTACAAGTACATAATCTGCCTCCATTACATCGTCCTAAATGGATTCGTTCACGGGAATACAAAAGTGCCATACAAATTGACAATGATTTTGGCCTTACTAATTTATTCTCAAATGGGACTAGTTAAATTATTGTTGTAAAATGACTAAAAATTGCGTTATAGATCTTTTTTTATATGAGATAAAATGCACAATAATAATGTATATTTCTGAAAAATGAATTTCTTCGCATAACTTTTGACAGTAGGTGTTTGTTTTGCATACAGTTGGATCTATACATCATTTGCAGTGAAATGTCTTATTTAGGACGTGATTGCAGTAAAATTTGTGGTTCTTAAGAGGAGATCTGCACTTGGTTACGATAAATAAAATTAATTTCTTTGTAAATGGACTTTACAAAAAATCATAAACACTAAGGCTTAACTTTATGTGTTAAAGATTCATCTTATCTATTCTTGAAGTTAGTTTTATGGGACTAAAAATTCACTCTTAAATTTTAGGAAGGAATTACATTATTGTTACTTGAGACAGTTTTTTTGCTGTAATTTTCATGCAACGAAGTGGGTAATCATGTACTGCTGAACTGCCAACTACCACTCTGATTTCATGAGCGGTGACCCAATCAAACTAATTTCATTTTTGCCAGTATGATAAGGGCTCAAAAATGTGCTGTTCTGTTGCAGATATTAAGCTGCAAGAGAATTAAGGTAATTTCATCACATATAACATTTTCAGTGAGTAGTCTCTTGTCATTTTGAATTTCTGAGTCTCCGATCTGCACCTGTTTTTTTTGTACTCAAGCCAAGAGGTACCTCTTTTCGTTTCATATTACTGGTCCCAGCAATGTAGAAGTTTGGGTACATTGATTCGCTTTATAGATCTGAAGGTGCTGTGATCCCTTTTGACTTTCATCGTCTGAAATCTTTATAGTTAAATTATCCATCACTACCAATATTGTCGTCTGTTTACAATCTCCATATATGCTTATTATTGAAACTTGTCTCTAGGCTAGGAAATTCAATTCATACTACTCTAGGCATTCAAGCTGCCGTCATCTGACCAGATTCTGCTAAAAGAAACCTCTTTGGTAAATGCTCACATACTGGTACGATTTATGACTAGTAGAACTAAGTTATATTAAGTCTTATTTGAGTATTAGTGATGCGATCACTGTAACCTAAATGTGAACATTAAAGCAATAAAACCATGGATAACGCTTTGTACAACTACTATGTGAGTATCATTACTTACGATTGTTTGCTTAGATAATTTTTGAAGTTGGTTAACCAGTCAATGGTCAAAATTCTTCGCTCTGAAAAGATTACTGATTTTCTTCTGCTTATACTGGTAAATAGTTTCAACTTATGTAGCAGAAAAAGTCAGATATTGAATATGAATACTTGCCCATGTATAGTTAGGATGTAATTTAATTCCTCAGTTTCTTAACCCTCCCCGTTCAGTGCTGGCTAACATAAGTTATAAGAAAAGGGGTCGATTCAAGAAAACAGATATGTTGGCATGAAGTGAAGTAGGTTGTGTACGAAGTAAGATACAAGTACACAAAAAGGAATGCATGTACTTCCTCCTGATGTTTTGTATGACAGTGGTCTTTATGGGCCTACTGTCTTTAAGAATAAAGGATAATATATTCTTAAAAGCCAGTCCTAAGATGACCAACATGATAGAAGGTCAGTTGTTATGATCCCAGCACATTTCACGGCCGATCGCTAGAAACAGAGAAAATTTTTCACCTACTAGAAATAGGTATTCAGTCACTAGTTCCTAGTGTTCTACATCTTGGTCACGTGATGAACAAAGTACTGATGATCGCATTTTTCGACTAGATTTGTCTTACTCGGTTTCTCTTTATTGTTTGGTTACTTAAATTTAGCAAGGATGGTCTGTTTTCATAACCTTACTTAGACCTTTCGTTTTCCAGCTGAAGAATGTTTCGATAGATGATTTCCTCTGTGGTGGACTTAGCTGTCTGTTTAGCAATACTGACGCTCGAAATCGTGTTTGTAACTTCTATGAAAAGTGACCTTAGTTACTGACTTCACTTGGGATGGGTATCTATATTATAAGTGATAAGGAAAACGCGAATATTAGGCGATTACCCAGTGACTGGTGGATATATAATGTCGACCTAGAGGAGTTGGTAAACCATCATTTCGAACTAATATCAATGCATATGAACTCTAGTCTCCGAGTTTGCTGACTGGTCTTTAAACGCTTTCTGAACATATGCAACCATCGAAATACAGCTTCTGACGTTGGTGGATGGCCCTGTAAATTCCATTTCAAGTCAGGTTTTGATAGTCGTCCTGTAAGACAGCCACCAGATTCAGTCTGTTAAGTATTTTACCCTTCACGCAAACGAAAAAGCATTTCACAATGGAGGTTTCATGAGCTGACGTCAAGTAGAATTCAACAAACAGATGCTGGTACATCTTATTTATAGAATGATTATTCAGCAACTTTGAAAATAATCATTTTTTCAGAAAACGTTGAGGTGAATAAATATGCTGTTTGTTCCGATATTATTACTTCGTTTGACAAGCTGTCAAGTCAATCGAGTAGGAACTGATACCTAAGAATGATGCTAAAAGGGGAAGTATGCACTGGGGATGCAAAACAGTTCAGTTTGTTTAGCTGCTGCGAAATTCACAGTATGGTCCAAAAGATATTTCAGTGAATAAAGAAATGCTCCTTATAAATTCCTGCTCAGGCTTTCCAGTTATATAGGTGTGTGATTGTCAGCCAGAACACGAGTGATTTTATTTCAGTGAACAGTTTGAACCGCAACTGAATGATCATGTTCCAATTCAAATGTTCACGGAATTTAGTTCAATATAAATTTGCACAAGATAATGTTTTGCAACACGACGGAGAATATCAAATACTACAGGAATGTTTATTCAGTTTAAATCACGATGTGTGGCAAGTTTTAGGTGATTTTAAAGGCCACCCTAGCGATAATCAAAATAACTAATTAGGTTTCTTCATTTCGGCCGAAAAGGCAGATTTTCATAAAATAGAGAAGTCTGGTTATTTCAGTTGTTCCTAGGTCGGCCTTCAAAGTTTTACTGATAGTTGATTGTAACTGGGGCTTGACATTGAATTTTACTCAATGTGATTATGGACTTGGCGTGAAAAAGCATCTACGTTGTACATATTTCTTTATTTACATAGTTTTAAACAATCCAACTAGCCCATTTTCGTACTTTCAAATATGTATGATTTCGCTGAAACTAGTTTTCTTCAAGTTACTTACTTTCGCTCATCGAATCCTACTTTCACACACACACAGCCTTACACTCTAATTCCGCTATATAATCTCTGGTTATGTCAGTGATTTTCATAATGAGATTCAAGAGAATTCAATTTCAAACTTCAGCCACAATCATCCAGCAGTAAAACTTGCCACCCATCGTGAGTTACGCTGAGTAGAAATTCCTTTATTTTTTGGTATTCACCATCAAGTGCGGATTTGGATTGAACTGAAATCCTTGAACATTCATTTATTTGTGGCTTTACCGAAGAAAATTCCTAAATTAAACGGTTTGAACTGTCCACTCGTGTTGTAGTGGTGGTTGGTATTCTTATACATACACAAATTGGATATGTAACGGTAGAACCTGAAGAGGAATTTGTCGGAATGAATATTCTTTGTCCATATTTTTCCTATTCGGCATACATTTAAGTAGCCAGATGAGAACGGTTTCTCTCATTTAAACAATCACTATGACCATAAGGCTTAGTATTGGTACATCATGAAACGAGACAGAGAGATACAATAAAATGTAACACGCAATCATACGGAAATGCTATATGATGGTTAGGATGAACATCTGTGCTATTGCGACTGATTTGAGTCGTACTACCGATTCTTAAGAACCGACTTCAATTATCATGTGAACGTTTTCGTCACGGCTCAGAGTAACAGTCAGAGACTACATGGTTATCCTTAACGTTTTCCCCGGTCTAATTCTACTCTAGTTAGTGCTTCGCAGTTTCTAAGGACCTGAGAGATTACCATACTGACTAACTATTATATTGTTATAAGGGCTTGTGTTTATACACTTTAACTGTTCCCAGCCACTTCAGAATTCGGACAGAATTTCAAATTTCCATCTAAAACTTCTGCGCTGAAGCGTCGAAGAGAATCTCCAGGAGTCGTTAGGTTTACTTGGAGATTCAGTTTCTGTCTTACAAAGGTCAGTAGATACTTCAACTATTCCGAAAATCAAAATGTAACTAGGAATTGCAGCTTTCGCAAATCAAAAAAGAAATACCAGAGGAAGTATTCACAAAATCATTTTATTTAATCATAATCTTTCAATGAATATCAATTTACGGAAAGAAGCAACTAGTGAAACATAGAGTCAAAATAGAAATCGAAAGTGAATCTCATGTTTTTCTTCAGATAAACTGAGATGAAGAAACATTAATTAGTGGATCATACAGTGCAGATTACTTAAAAAGTTGATTATAAGCGCAAATGTCAATGAAACCCTGAAGAGAGTTAGATAGTTCAGATAAATGTCCACTTGACTGTTTTCATTCAGATTAGTAAAGCATTTACCCTGTGCATTATCACATTTTTTGTAGGTGTACAATAGGATAGAGCAGCATCAGAAATCTGTACAATGGTTAGATTAAAATAATCAAAATTCGTTGGTGTAATATACATCCGTATTGAAGTCTTTAACTAAAAGCAGCGAATATGCGTGAGACGATTACGGGGTGCAGACAACTATTCAAGTACGACCAGCTATTGCGGAATGCGGCTGTTCTATTTTTTCCAAACGCTCGAAATGCTTACGAGCATTGCGAATATTTAGCAGAGTTGCAGAAGAAGCTAAAATGTTAAGAAAAAATCAACTGGAAGACGGAGATATGTTCTATGCTGCTTAAAAGGCAACAAAATCAAAATTAGGCTTTCGGTAAGTATATAAATTTGATTCTTGGAGGAGAACACATCGAAGAGATTGCACGTAAAACACTTTACTTGACAGTATTTAGGCAGAAACCATAACAACCAACAATGGGATTATTAGACTTGGTGTGTAGGGCAAGACCTAATGGATAGTCATTTTTACTGTGATCGCTAAGGTATAAAGTTTGTTTTTAAAGGGATTAGGAAAAAACATGAACATTACTTGGGTGACCAATTAATTACCACAGCTCACCGAGTGACTGAAATGCCAGTCATAAAATACACTTAAAGTACTACCTTACTTCACCGCTATATCATTTGCTGTCTTTTCACCTGTGGCACCGACTGGCGAGATATCCGACTATCTATCAAAGGATGAGTATACTGGGTTGGAATTCGCTCCATCCTGTTGCAAAGCTGAATGGCTATTCAAAGTAGAAGGCATGAAGTGGTTGCTTTCAATGACACATTGATTGGTATTTTAGTATAAAGACTTCCTCTTCTGTATGTGGGTTATTTAGTCTTACTTTCAACTCGTAGGAATTGACTGGTCTAGGATTTTGAATGGTTTTCATAGGACATAATATCGACGCCCAATTACTTCGATAGTTTATATGTTCAGGTATCTCTGAAGTCAGCTATAAGTCTTATGGGATAACCTAGTTTATTGTCCTTAACAGTACCATAAATTCTGCTAGGACTATCACTTTTAGGCATTAAATTAAACCATTTATACTCACCCTACATAGAGAATAGGATGAAAAACGTTAGCTTTAATGTAATAAATCTTCATACTAAAATACCAATCAATAAGGCGCTCGAACCAGTCAGAAATCAACCAAATATTGACTTAGAACTTACTCATAGAATTAGAGTATCGATCAGTAAAATCAAGACAAAATATATGGAAAAGCAGAAAGAGTAGCGATGGGATCACCGAAATCCCGAAGCGTAGCAGATATATTTATGAATATTCGAGAACACACAGACTTAAGAACGTTTAATCCTACACTTAAGATATAGTCGTGACATGTGAATGACACATTTACATTGTTGAAATCTGAACACATCGACAGTGTCGCCAAACATATAAGATCAGTAATGGGTGCAATCCAATTCACTTACGAAGTAGAAAATGAACAAGGAGAATTACCTATGCTGAATTAGAGAGTAAAACGAAAAACAGATGGCAGTTTAGACACTGCTCTCTACAGGAAATCGACACATTCCAACAGGTATCTAGACTTCAGACCATCGCATCCAATATCGGTTACAGCGGGTTTAGTCAAACGTCCAAGTAAGAGAACTAGGAAATTCATTAGTCAGTGCAAGGCTTCAAATAAGGGATTGAAACAAACAAAAGAAACGCTACTAATTAATTATTATTCTTCAGAGTTTATTGAGTAATTCGTAAGAACACATGAAACGAAGTCATAACAGTAATATGAATACATCATTGAAAAGTTTGTGCATGTGAGTAAATATATGTCACCTACTGGTAAGTGTGAATAAAATATTCCAACTATTGGTGAGATCATGGACAGTAATTTTGCTCGAAATATTACCAACATAATAACTTATCATTGTGTGTAAACTTTGCATGAAAAACTTACTTATATCACAAGGATATGAATAATTATGGTGACACAAATAGAAAGGAGTCTAAATTCTCTATTGTGCTGACATTTGAGGAAGAAGCATCGGAAACTTTACGTAGAGGCTGTAATTTGGGTGACGTTTAAACGGATATGGGTGATTTAATTGGAGTTCCATCAGACTTGAACATTTGAGTTTTGTGCGTTTTAATGTTTTCTGTTCTTGAATGTTCATTTGAGCGTGATGTCTTCTCTGCCTGGTTAGTGGTACGACTGTTTGGCGTATTTCTTGTTGAGTGACCTCATTTAATCCTATTGTTTTAAGTGACGATTCTAATGCTGCAAAGAATTCTGGTTTCCAGGCATCTCTTGTATTGTAATTCAATCCTTTTTGAAGTAGAAGTTCTTCCATTTTCGTTAGTGGTTGTTTTTATTAGTTGGCAACACAGTCGTTTGTCTCTTCGGTTGTAGGTGCTTCAGAGATTTTGAGTAGCTTTTCCTGAAGACTTTTCTTCGTTGTCTCGAAACCAGAATTCTTTGCAGCATTAGAATCGTCACTTAAAACAATAGGATTAAATGAGGTCACTCAACAAGAAATACGCCAAACAGTCGTACCACTAACCAGGCAGAGAAGACATCACGCTCAAATGAACACTCAAGAACAGAAAACATTAAAAAGACTGAAAAATATGAAAGATATCGTTATACTTCCAGCAGACAAAGGACGCACTACAGTAGTCATGGACAAAGATCATATCAAGAAGGTAGAGGAATTACTCAAAGATGAAAATGTATATCAACCACTTGAAACCAATGCTATCCAAAAGTTCGACAACCAGATCAATAAAACCTTGAACAAACTCTCCAAAGCAGAAGAAATAACAAAGCAAGACAAATGGCGTATGAAATCGAATGGACCTGTCCTTCCTCGATTCTACGGCAGACCAAAACTACACAAACCCGACATCCCTCTACGACCAATAGTCTCATTTCCGGGAACCCCAACGTACAACATATCCAGAGAACTTTCGAGAAAACTGGAACACGTCGTCCAATCATGCAGACATTCCATCAAGTCACCAACGGAATTCTTAGAAAAGATCAAAAGCATTAACATAGAAAACAACGAGTTAATGATATCCTTCGATGTCACAGCACTATACACATCCATCGAACCTCAACTGGCCAAGGAAACGATATCCCTCCTGCTAAATGAAGACAAAAACCTTTCAAAACGCACAAAACTCAAATGTTCAAGTCTGGTGGAACTCCAATTAAATCACCCATATCCGGATTAATTGCAGAAGCAGTGATGCAGAGACTGGAAGCCATTCTACTTGTGATCAAACCAAAAATTTGGATTCGCTATATGGACGACGCTTTTGTCATCATTAAAAAAGATAAAATAGAAAACACCCACAGTTTGATCAACAACGTTTTCAATGGCATCAAATTCACAATGGAGAAAGAGTCAAACAACCAACTGCCATTCCTGGATGTCTTAGTCAGTAGAACAAATGCCGGAAAGCTGGAAACCCAAGTGTACAGGAAGCCAACACACTGACCAAATCCTCAACTACAATAGCAACAACCCAACGACACACAAAATCAGTTGCGTGCAGACTCTATTCAAAAGAGCGAGAACACTGCAGCACAACAACTTCACGGAGAAACGAAGAAAGTTACTTGATGTCCACCATAAAGAAGAACGGCTACCCACAAAACTTCATCAGAAGATGCCTATCCTGTGCATCATCAACTACAAAGTCATCGACAGAAATCAACAAACGCATCGTCCTACCATACATAAAGAATGTATCAGAAATCACAACAAGATTGCTGAGACAACTTGGAATTGGTTTGGCTCATAAACCAACAAATTCCCTCCAAACACTATCATGCAGACCAAACGATGCAACAACCAAAGAAGACAAACCGAATATCATTTACAAAATCAACTGCAATAACTGTAGTCAACACTACATTGGACAAAGTAGCCGCCCTCTTCGCCTTCGTCTACATGAGCACCAATTGGCTATTAAACGTCACGACATTTCGTCACTCACTTCAATGCACGTGGATAACAACTGTGGACATGAATTCAATTTTGAAAAGGTAGGAATTTTGGAGAGAGGAAACACAAACAATATCAGAGAATTCTTAAGAGCTTGGCGTTCAGGTTAGTCAGCAATCAACGGATGTATAGACATGGACCCGATCTATCAACTAATAAGAAAAATGATAAGCAACAGAAAGGTCAGAGGTCACGCAGAGGAACAGCCAACATGAAAGTCTATACAGTCAATGATGATAATGTCGTCGAGAAAGACGATGAAAGCTTCACGAGTAAGCAACCGAGCTCAGAGAACACAATACAGCCAAGAACAGGATAATATGGAGATGATTGAACGGTGACCGCTTAATCGAAAAGAGCAATGGCTGTCATGCATTTCAAATAATTTCACGGTGTATGTCTTTCACAAAGAAATAATACAGCGAAGATGGAATTAATATTTGAGATTGTTCAGTTTTATAGTCAGTAGTATGAGTTCAACGGCATTTATAAACTGAAATAAGGAAATTAGTAGGTTACGCAACATTATGCTCTCATAAACTATGTTCAACATTTATCTGCAACGCAATATTTATTTCATGTTGTTGTTGCTTGCTGAAGCTTAGTTGGAATGGACTGAGCTTTCAAATATGGTACTTATGATAAATTATTGATTATGAGTTACCTTTCTAGATTTGGGATTTCCGCTAGCAATCTAATTTTAGTTAGCCTATACAGTCGTAAGTTTCCTTGGCAACTGGAGAAAGTAATCTCTGCATGATGAATTTACAAGTTAGCTGTCGAAAAAATGAAAAAATATATAGAATTCTTTAAAACGTACGTTCGATTGTGAGTAAGCGGTTTAGGTTTCACTTCATTTACTTCACCTCCAACTGACAATCATAGTCCCCGAGATGATAGGAATCAGTAGTTGATAACTCTTAGTGACATGGTTGAAAATCGGTCACAATGACATCTTCTAAAGCTTCAATATTCATACTAACCCCTTTCTTCAGACTGCTTATTCTCTCACACGACTTTGTCTACCTTAATATCACTCCTATTCTATTCCCCTATTCTTTGTGTACTACTGTGAAGTGTGGCAACTTGTACCGATGCGTTTATGTGCAAGGCTCTACGTTGATTTCATCTATCTCTCTGTCAATCATAATAATACTCATTTCACCTCCGTTGAGTGGATAAAATAACAGGAAGAAATCGGTACGTAGAAATTATAACAACAATAAACTTAATACGCTTACCAATAGATGGATCTGAACACACAACCATAATATACGTGTTCGACGTAAAAACATCAATGAAGGCAGCAAAGTACTGATTACGTAGTTCAATCTTGGTAAAATTTGCTCCAACTTTACTACAAGACAGTTTGAATTGTTTTACAATATTGCTTATCTTTTCAAACCTTAATTAGCATTCAATAAGAGTAGTCAACTATTCACATACCTATGCACATCGGAATGTGGAACTCTGGAATGACAAGCGATTTCTAGAAATGTTGCCCTTTCAAATAAAATTACTTCATCAGCTTCCAGCACTTCACAGAGCTGTTTCAAACTTCCCTCCAGAGTTTTAATATTTGGAATAAGCTCATAAACAATTTTCGACCAAGCTTTAAATAATGTTTCATCCCATATAGAGGTTGTGAAACATGAACAAATCAATGGTTTCGTAACTGCTTCGATATTTTCCTTCCTGGCTAGAAAAATCTGTGACACAATAGAAAAAAAAAGGAAACATAAGAAATAAAATAGATTGCTCTTGAAGGAGAGAGGTGTTAAATAGAAAATTCTAGTGATTATAAATTACAAAACTGGTGAGTAGTCATAAAGGCAATCACGAAACGAAGCAAAATGAATAGGTACTGGAAGTCGGGGAGTAATGGGCAGCTGTTTTTTCAATTTGGAGGTTTGCGGGGATTTACTTATTGATTTAAAGTTGGTATTCATCACAGACTGACACCAGTTAGAGAAACATTGTAAACCTGGGAGCACTGGACAGTCGTTTCGTCCTAGTATGGGACTTATCAGCAATGCGTATCCGAAACCTCGTCAGGGATAGAAACCAGGACCTTCAGTTCCCACAAGCAGCACGCTATCATTGAACCAGTGGGTCGGAATCCGACAATCCATAATTCCTACTTCTGTCAGTTCACGATATAACGCGACCTCCATCTAATGCTGTGACCGATGGGGCCAACCAAGTCGAACGTGAGGACAGTTACTCAACGACGGCATTGGATGGAGGTCATGCCATATCGTGAACTGACGGGAGTAGAAAATATGGACCATCGGATTCGGACCCAGCAGTTCAATGGTGACGTGTTCGTCGCGAAATCTGTAGGTTCTAGATCCGACTCTTGGCGAGGTCACGGATGCGCACTGCTCGGGAGTCCCATACCGAAATGAAACAGCTGTATAGTACTCTCAGGTTTCTAATTGTTCTTCAAGTGTCTTTCAGTTTGAAACTTCTCAACAGCGCATACTATCAATTCCTGAAGTAAACGAGAATAAGACCATCATTTGGAGTCAACTCGTTTGTGCTAAGTGAAGGCAACAGAATTTAATCGTTATTAGTTTTGAATTCGGAGCAATCAGTGACATACCCGAAATGAAATTAAGTGTCATAGATGGATATCTCACTTTTTAAGAACTGACGGTTAATCAGAAAAGATTTGTTTGCAAGAGGTTATTTTAATTTTATACAGCCTACTTAACTTTTGGTGTGGGTGAAGTATCTCAACGAAAAATGGAGGTTACTTGCACCAAGCAGTAGTTCTCCAAAATGTTCGCTAAAAAAGTTATGAAAAGTGGCTTTTGAAAGCAACAGTTAGCTAGTACACCTTACCTGTAATACAGACAACGAGTAAGACGTGGATACTAATTCCAAGAGACAACCAAGACCTTTTATGATGACAAGTATACGTACCTGAGTTCTTCATCTTACAGTGAGTGGCGGATACCAATTCATTGTCATAATTTCTTGAAAATGCTAAATTTCTTAACTTCTTTTACTGGTATTATCCTTACTTGGTTGGCACTTATATTTGTATGTGAAATGTGGGTGTTTGTGTCTATACACCAGTGAAACAAGTATTATGTTCTGTTCTTGTGAATTCCTGCTAAAATGATTTCACACACCACGGAACTCTATGTATGAGGTTGCTGAATACAGGTGAAATATTACTTAGTCTGGCGATGTTAAGTCACTGCATAATAACTAGAAGGTTTGCATTATAATCTAGAAGTTTTAAATGACCTTTTTTAGCTTCAATACTTACATAACCAACAGTGCTTGGGTATTGACTCATTCTTGATGTGCGTAAAGTTGTTAACGTGCACAATTATAGTAAAACTAGTCAGTTACTACTGATAGAAAACATAATATGCATGAAGTAATAAATATCCATCATCCTTAAATTTCTTTCGTGTCAGAAGTATTGTTACTTGAAAGCTCTTTCACCTGGCACGGGAATACCACCTGCAAACTTTATGATAACTGATGAATAAATTGGATGGATCAATCCATCAGAGTAAAGGGAAATAAATCTTCAAGAGAATGTGGATGATAAAGTTTGATAAAAGTACAGATAGTATTTTTCTAGAAATGAAAACAATCAAAGATTACATATGACTGTTATTATTGAATTTGGTCTAAATATGAACTTCGAATCGCGAATAGAAGCGGTCTTACTAGATCCTACAGGTATGTCAAAAGGAAGACAATATCTGTCGCTTAAGATGGTTCTGGCAAAGTATGTAAAAAGTGGAAAAGGATAAACCTGGTGGATTATTAAGGCAGAATCCTGTACACTTAACCTTTTGTGATCAAATGGTCAACCTGACTAAGACGTTTGTAAAGTAGGTAGGAGAATGCAGTATTATGTATATCAACAAAAGTTTACAAGGAAAGGAATACTTCCGAAACTGCTGGCAAGGTAATTACTCACAGCTTGAATAAAAAAACGTTGTTCGTCATTAATTTAGGCATTCCACTTTTAACTTTGCTTTATCTATGGATGCTAAAATTGGTGTTGCTTGAGAAGTGTATCTCAGAGCTTACTACACGAACATGCACTTAATCTCCAAGTTGTTATTATGAAATTCATGGGATGTGGAATTTAGGATAAACCCAGTAACTGCATTGTTAAATTTTGACTTTACTAGTGACACCATCAGATAATAGTAAAAATCAAATTGAATTTCAAATTTCAAATCGAGATTGTTTGTAAGACAGTGGAAAGGTGAACATCCTGTAAAAACACAAAACGTAACTGCAGCATTCGGAAACTACCGGTATGTGAATTCAGCAGTTATTTAGTGAGCATACTAAACACAGATGATGGTTAAGATTTTCTGTAAGGAGGATAGCTGACTTCGTGTTAATCTGTGAATCCAAGCATAAACGAGAAAAATTAAAGAATAAAAATCTTTCGGCAAATCTTAGGGACACGTAGTAAAATAAATGACCGTTAAATAAATTAATTCAGATGAAGAGGGTCATAAACGTTAAGGATTACAAAAGTCTGACTGTTAATGTCAAAAATCATCAGCAACTAGCGTAAATAACAGGTGCGTATTGGGAGAATAGATGTGTGGAGCAGTGGCTTATTGATTTAAGCAATTGGTCTTTAACCAGTGGATCATAGGTTCCAACGTCACTTTATCTACTGAGGTTTAGGCAGCCCTCACACAGTAGGTGTGGTTCATTGCCTACTACAAGGAGGTGCATGAGGTTGCTGAGTGCGTTTCGGTATTTTCTTCGGGAGGAGACATAATAATTATACACAGTATTCAACTTCTTTAACCTTCACAACCTGCAGTAAATTAAATCCATAAAAAATACACTGTCCTCTAAAATGGGCTTTAAAATACACACAGAGACTTTCAATGTATGCATGGCTCATGGCTTCGAGTATCTGAGGTCTAACCAACCAGATCTCGCAACTCTGAGGGCGAGGATATGCAATTGGGTTCTACAGTATAAAGTGAACTTTCTGGTTGTTTCCCAGTTGATAGTTACCCACATGCTGTTAAAACGAATGATGTAGCATGAGCCAGAAAGGATCAAGATATGCACCGGTTTTGTCTTGCAGTCTCTACCTAGAAAATAATGCAATTAAACCAGATACCTTCTAGTGTCCAAAGCTATGAACTACACTAATTATGTATGCTTGCGATACTACTCCGTTGCCCAGGTATAAGTAGGTGCAGTAGTTTGAACTCAGGATATGTTGATGGAAATTCGCAACCTACGTGATTGCAGTTGGGATGGTGCAAAGAATAAATTCTAATGGAAAGTATAAGGCCTCCCAAAGAATATCAAAATAAAGGTCTGATCATTATAACAGGCGGTTTTCATGTACAAGCATGAGGGATAACGCAAGCAGAATGGTACTCAGATGCTTTCAGAACTCCGACTAAGGTAACAGAAAATGGTCCACGCTTGCTACAGCTGTAGTCTGATGATCAAACTGCTAGACAGCTTGAGTTTCGCACTAACAAGCACTGGTTTCAGTTCAACGATGCACATAAACTGCACTGCCACTAGATACCGTTGTAAAATATCAACAGATTACTCTTTCTTAGCGCAGTCCATTCAATCTACCGAAAACAAACCTAGTATTAAGACATGATTTTTGGTGTGAAAGAATAACGATAGTGACCCAAATCTGGGAGGAGGTAAACAGGTAGTATATACATTCACGATCCATGCGAAATCCGTCTTCCCCCTCAAAAATCGTTTTTTTTACATGCGTTTCGCAGTCTGCAACGTATGATCACAATCAAAATTTCGAATAGAACCGATAAAAGACCGGTAAACCACTTACAATCGATAAGATTTCTAGAGATGTAAACCTTATTTCCTCCTTCTAGAGTAATGAAACCTTCAGTGTGCCATATCCTGCACAAAAGTTCAGTCAGCTCTGTGACTACAGTCTCATATTCCTCTTTACAAAAAACCTGAGTATGGTATCTGGGTTGAATCCCTGTAGCATTTCATCAATTAAAGTTTCTTTTGAAGTTATACTTCACTACTTGGGTCCATCTTAGCAGTCTGAAGCAAAATATGAAGAGGTTGAAGTTACTAGTTACTACTAGCAGCTGCTTTTTGAACTGCTCCATCCAGGATCAAAAGAGTTTTTAAATACTGTTGACTGGCATAACATCTAAATTACACACCATTTCATTGAAATCAGTTTTTTAAAGCTAGTGGCTCAAATTAACCTAAAAAGTTTCTATCTCACCCATGAGTTCGGACGAACGAGCCACAAGGACTTTGAGTAACTGTTGTATGAATTTTATGACGAGTCTGCGTGAAAACCCTTTGGTGCTAGTCTACCGAAGGGTCGCATCAACGCAAGTGTTCAAGAACAGACCCTTTAATAATACGACGCAACCAGGGTCAAATCAGAAAGACAGATAAGTCGAAGTAAAACCTCTCACAAAAGTGAAACAGTTCAAGTTACCACATGGCACAGCAGCATGAAAAATAAGAAGTGCCTACGGAGAGAATGGTATCTACGTAAACATAAGTGCATGCAAAGTAAGAAAATAAATAGATGAATAATGAAAGTATTCAGGACTCCTAAGATGATAAGAGTGTATGCACCTCTGTCACTGATAGATTTGAAGTGGTGTCAACAAGGAATTCGACTCCACTGACCGAGAAGTGCTGTAACAGTCTTTGACAGTGATGGGAGTGCTGAGAAAGTACGTGGTGATTATCAAAGCTCCCAACTCGAACTCGAACAGTCGTATAATGGTGTATGAAATTTTTTATAAAGTGACAACAACCAGATGCCCACTGTCAGCATTCCTGTTTAACCTTATTATTGGTGCAGTAACTCGGAATTCATAGAGATTAACCTACTTCCTGGAAGGCATGTGGTTGACTTGGGGTGTGCGGATGATGTTGTCACGTGGGGTATAGGCGTTGAAAAAATCCAGAGCTTTCTGAACGCTCCAAGCATAAATCTGGATATCCTTGGCATGAGTTTCACACCTAGTCTGCAGCCACACCCAATTTACATCAGCCCGAATAGGTTGGTTGCTGATAAAAATCTCAGATGAAATAAGAAAGGTTCGTTTGGCATTTGCCGAATTACGCCGTCTTTGGTGTCGGCCGGACACCCGACTATCTGTGAAAGTACGAGTATGCGACGCTGGAGTCCCTCCTTCTCCATTATATGACTGAAACTTGGCCGATGGAAGTAGAATACATGGAGAAATTGGACATTCAGACCACCTCAATTGATGAAGATTTACGACCTCATCGACCAACTTGTCTTGCCTAGCACTCTTCCTTTAATCTCGACACGTTTCCAAAGACCTGTAATCTCTTCTACTTCCATCGGCCAGGTTTCAGTCATATAATGGAGAAGGAGGGACTTCAGCGTCGCATACTCGTACTTTCACAGATAGTCGGGTGTCCGGCCGACACCAAAGACGGCGTAATTCGGCAAATGCCAAACGAACCTTTCTTATTTCATCTGAGATTTTTATCAGCAAGCAACCCATTTGGGCTGATGTACAGCCCAATTAACTGAAGTGATCGATGCGTTCCATCGCTCCACTCACTGTACTTAAACTGGGCGTGGCTGAAAACCAGTCTTGAAGCAGCTTACATTTGAAATGTTAGAACCACAGGCAATGTATGCTCTGACTTTTGCTCAAGGTGTTCAGAAGAATCTACCAAAAAAATAAAAGGATAACGTTGTCTGAGCAATCAAGACCTACAAGGTGATATCGGAAAATAATCCAATCGCTGAGATGTCAGATGTACTCAGAATTATGTCAATAAACGCACCTGTAACAGAGTTAAGTAGGAATGGTAATAGTGGACATTCTTGGTGGACTCCATTGGTTGTTGTCAACTTTAGACAACTCTCTATACCCCATTACACGACTGCGTCAGTTCGAGGAGAGAACCCTAATTAGTATTATATACGTTGTTGGTACTCCCATAACAGTCAAACAATGCTACAATACTAACCGATTGATAGACTCCAGCGCGACCTTCAAGAAATAAAGTGAGTGTCTGACACTGTTAGTTTATCTGTTTTCCGAACTATCGAAACGTGAAGATTTGGTCGATACACTCTCGTCTAGTTCTGAAAATACCTCGTTTTCTTGAGCTCTGGTTACGCGAAATGCAACTATGGACCCCATGATCTTTGACACGATATTAGTCAAACTGATCCCTGTATGGTTGTTGTAAGACTTATTTTATTGCTCAGAAACTGCAATGACCAGTGAAATAGACCAGTCTGACGGGACCACCTTCGATTCCTATACACAAACTGGCATGTCTAATACTATACTTAGTAACTTTCCGATAACATTAATACAAGCTTTTGGTAGAAAACCACCGAATCCTGTTGCTTGGCATCATTTCAAGTTTGAAACAGCCTTCTTAGCTGAGAGGAGAGTTGGAAGACGGACATCTAGCTCAAGTTACGTTAAGGTTGGTTGCTGCGTAACTGAAGCGTTGTTGTACACCAGTCCTTCAAAATGTCTTACCCGACGCTCTAGCCACCTGTTTTGAGAAGTCAAGGAGCCATGCCTTTCCGATGAGTCTAACAGACCACCTTCTATTGAGTAGTGCATAATGGTGCATTTTCCATCTCTTTCGCCACCTACCACTGCGAAACTTCCTAGCCAATTTACGTTCAAGATGTTTTCGCTCCTTGATGTGGCCAGAGGCAGCTTAAATCAGCCTTATTAAGTCAGTTAGTTTGTATGGTGTTGCGGAAATCTACTGGATTTTGTTAGCCATTGGATGCAGGTTAACAACTGTCTTTACAACCGAATCTGCAGCGGACTGGACATTGTCAGGCTTCACCCAGCAAAAGATTACTCTCATGTTCAGATAAATATTTACCTATTTTCTCTCTAAATACACATTTAACGTCCTTATTTCCCGGTCAACACCAGAGAGGCTTGACTGTTATCCGTTAATTTGACCAGTAAGGTGCAAACACATGAGCGCCCGTACTTACACGTTATCAGAGTCCAAAAAGGTGCTCCGGAAAGAGCGGTCTTTCCTCCACCGACTGCTTATGGCAATATGATCTATGTGCTCATGGTTAGTTGGATATCGGAGGACGCAAAGTGAGATAATGTCTCTTTTTGAGCTTGAAGTTATTGCTGACCAAAAACAAGTGGTTGTCAGAAAAAGAATTGAAACAGACGATTATTGCTGTTGGTTTGTGGGCATGAGATTCCGTACATACCCTTAAGATGCCTTTCCGACTGTCTGTTTCCCTACTTGAGCATTAAAGTCACCTGCTGTCGTGATTGTATTCGAACTTTTTGCTTCATGTAGCAAAATTGACAGCTTTTCATAGACTTCATTTTCAGCGTCCTCCAAAATGCAGTTTCAAGGGCGTGTAGGAGGAGAATAGGAATATGTATCAAGTCTCAATACGCTTCGCATTTCAGTGGGACAGTATTTATGCCTACATTTCAGGATATGGTGGTCAGTAAAGATCTGGTAGGCACACAGATTAATCTAGTGACGATTGATAGGAATTCATCGCACTGCCTAGATTTCATGTTTATTATTATTCTTATTTGTCGATTTCAGTAATTGAAAAGTCAGTGAATAGTGAGCAATTGAACATAAACTAATGATTACTTGAAATAGCCTTCAAAATATCCTTTCCTCTGTTTAGACTAGCTTGGAGTGGCCTGGCTAGACACCAACGTTTTGGCGGTCTTTCTAGTTAACTAAAAAACTAATTACCATGCGTAGTGCCTCTATATTTCGACTTTCGATGCATCCACTGCAAACGACCACTGTCGTGTTTGCCAGACTGCATTTAAGCTTGCCATTGTACTTAAATATAGCTGTTATGCTTCCATAGACGATAGTAGGAGTGATTGCGGGTTCTGTGAACCGATGAGGAGTTGTAGTAAGCTAATTACAGCTGGTGGATTAATATTGTTGAGACTAAACGACATTGTTGCACGAATTGGCCTGTTGCAGAATCCTCTTAAGAGTCACTATTTGTGAAGTCATGAGGAAATTAAAGTCAGAGTTGTCAAAGGCAGCCAATTAGGATAAGTAGAGAAAGAGCTGTTCTGTTCATCACTTATACCTATATTTCATCCACTCACTACGACAGTGAGACCTAGGATTACTGTGCAACGATCACAGTTTACGCATATCATATCAGGAAAAGACGATAAAGAATAGAGATATAGATGTAATCAGAAGAAGTCGTGATAAGTCTGAAGAAGAGAAGGCAAAACAATAAAGAAATCTCATATGACGAATAAGATGGAGCTAATTTGAATATCTGTGCCATTACGACTGATTTCAAGAAATTTTACCTAGTTCCCAACAATAGATTTCAGTTGTCACGCAGACTTCAACTTAGAAGCCCAACCTTTCCTACACGACACACAGTTAGAGACTTGACAGACAAATACCATTTTGCAGCATTTTAACCGCTAACCTTAGTGAAGATGTGGCTTACTGTTCTAGCGAGGTGATTTTCAACCAATGTCACAGATTTGAGCCCCACTTCACCAACCAACCGAAGTTTAGGCAACAGGTAGTATGTTTAATCCTCACTCAGTGGTTGTAGCTCGTTGTCTACTGCACGAACGTGCAAAACGTTGCTGAGTAAGTCTCGATTCGACCTCCAACGTTTCTCCAACCTAAACCTACTTTGACTAGTATTGGACATCAAGGTACACGGTGATTACGCGTGTGCTACAGGTTTTAATCACCTGACTCTATATGGGTAAGCGAATCAACTGATTTACCTCTTATGCCTAAAATTCTAAGTCCGAGTTTTACTTTTATTATTCGTCCCTTGGGTTCCTAGTGGAACACAGGGCTTCAGAAACACGTCTCTGTCTTTTTAACCTGGCTCCACCACTGCCCACAAGCTTTCATTTCTTCCTCATACGATCTCCTCCATGTCATCCTCGCCTCGGACACGCAACTTTTCGTTTCCCTTTGCGTCCCACTCGAGGACATGGCCTGGAGCGTGATGTCCCCAAACGGTATTCTCAGTCTATGTCCAGTTGAATCCATCTCCACTTTTTTCTGCATATTTGTTGAGCGACGGGTTCTTGGTTGGTTCGTTGCCAGCCAGAGTTCCTTGTTGTTTATTCCTTCTAGCCATCTGATCTTCATTATCAATGTAGCGCAGGCAGCAGCTGTTGATGTGTGTCTGTAGTTTGTTGAAAATACGTTTCGTAGCGCTCCAAGTCTCTGAACCATCACATAGAAACACTGACTTGACTTAGTGTTGAAAATCCGGATCTTCTTCTTTATGCTGAGTGCAGTAGATCTCCAAACTGATTTTACGTCAATAACGTTAATAAAAGACTTACTGAGACACGAAAGCAACGATGGTCGAACACATGAAGCCTTCTCATGTCTTACTTTCAAAAGTTATGTTTCACAGTCAATCAGTAGAACAGAGTGAAGAGCTGCGTAGTAAACTTGACACTTCGAATATCGGATAACTTGCCTCCACCGTATGCGGAGTAATTTGGGAAAAGCCAGTAGAGCACTTTTTATCCGTGCAGACATCGCGTCAGCTCAGAACATACTAAGGCTGATACAACTTCAGTAAGCGAAGCCGCCAAAGTGCACCACCACTTCGCTTCCTACTAGCAAACGAGTTATGAAGGAAGAACAATTTCGAAGCAACAATTTGCTTTTGGTTGGACCGAAATGAATTGCAAACGACCTAAAATTGTCATTGAAGGTATTCGGAAGACTGCATTCTGCTAGCACTTTTATCTAACAAGACTACGTCATGTGCATACTCTAGGTCGAATAAGAAGTCTCCTGTGACAAGGTTAAGCTCTGTCAAATCAGACCGGGAGATGAAAACACCTATGAGCACACTTATGACAAAGTTAAACAAAGCTGGAGAGAGCAAACGTCAAGAAAGAATACCACTGAATACAAACAACTCACTTGAAATAATCGGTGGAATTCGGTCAGCACTCAAGATCACCCAGCATGAAATCAGTTGCTCTCCAGTAACTAATCAATGCACTCACTTGATACTTCACCAAAGGCTATAATATGTTTACAGGTGTTTGAGTATCAAGCCTTCATAGTCATTGATTTACATGTTTGGATAGCGACCACGCGTTGGTGCGAGTACGTATATGCCTGCGTCTCAAAGGACTTAGGAAACATTTGGCAACAAAACCAAAACGCGTGCAGCACGACAACAAAAACATCAAGGCCGCTTTCAGTGAAAAATTGGCTAGGCAGTTATAGGCACAGAACGCTATCACTCGCCCAGAAGCTTGGTGCCATCTCCAGCCTGCTGTAAAAGCAGAGCTGCAGACCGTAGTCGACTCTGAAAGGGTGGCTAAAAAGAGCCAGTGGATATCAGCAGCTTCTTCTGAAATAATGGAAACCGTTTAAATAGCACTCATGAAGTGGGATAGAAGGTCGCCTTTAGGTAGAGAAATAAACCTAATATTGGGCGCCGGTGTTTTCGTTCCAAGGTTTGGCCGATGCACTCAGGATTACATCTGAAGTTCGCCTCGTTTCCCAGGGCTTGATGTTCTTAAGCTTTACTTAGACGCCTTATGATTATAAAAACTACAATTTAAAACACTATGTTCATCAGCATGGTTTTACTGTGGTCATCACAGGAGGAGTTCTCCTTATTGGAAAACTAAGACAAATAGGGATTGAGACCAATCAGAGGGGATCATGTCTTATTTTAATACACCAGTTAACACTTCAGTTAGTCTAACGAACAGTTCTTGATCACCGCCTTCAAATACCTCTGATGTTAGCCTATCGAAACCTGTTGTTTTTGGTCTTAGGTAACTGGAAAAGTTGAGGGCATTATCTCAATATATCATTCAGGTTGCACCTAGGTAAATAATAACGAGAGAATCAATAGAGAGCGGATGAAGTGTTCCTTGAAGAGCCTAACCTATCGTTTCAGTTATCTCTTGATAGCGAACTGCAGGTTCATCTTTTTCATCCTAGTTTTTTAGACAAATCCAAGTAACTATTTAGTGCTAACTATCATTGTTTTTATCCTTTGAGTAGTTGCTGCTACGTAACTACAAACGGTCATTTTATATACTAAAATTGAAGTGATTCAGTCAGTCACTGTATTCGGGACCTGTGAGAATGGGATCCACATGTATCCATTATTTTAGAAGCAACCTATATTTACTGGCTTCTTCCTGAGTCAGCTAATCCTTGGTATTATTTCTTTTTACACTAAACTGTAAATAGGACTAGGTTAATTCAGAATAAGTGACGTGCTTTCTCAGTAACTGTCCAGCCTTTTTCTATGAAAGTAGTTTTAGAATCTTCCTCATGGGTTGGTCTTCGATCTTGTAAAACTCATTATTTATTAGTGTATTTTACCTGGAGATCCTTAGAGTAGCTTGTGTCTAACTCCTTTTTAAACAGTAGGATGTGCTTCAGAAAACAAAACTACGGGAAATAAAATTGCTCTTTTCAACCTGTTTACTTAATTACCTAGCGTAACATCTTTGTCCACACTGTATTTTCATTTGTGAACCAAAACTTAGATTTCAAAAGCAAGCCTACAAACCAGGCTGTAAGGTAAATCTAGTGGATATAGTATGACGCAAGTCTAATACCTGGGTCGATTTTGCGGAAAACTAATAGAAGAATGGTGAAAACTCGAAATATAGATAGTATGTTCCATACATCTGTGTATCAGAGCTTCAAAAATACAAAATGCGTTACTTAACCTAGTTCGGGGTTCATCTGTGACAATATGAAGAGTGAATTTTGGACACCTACGGCATCCAGTCTCAAGCATAGAAATGAAGCGAGAAAATAGAGACCTAACAGTTCATGCAATAAGAAGCTTCGATTCACCCCAAGGAATTCAATTAGTGATAGTAATATAAGAGCACACAAATTCGTATCTCAATGTACGCCAAAGAGAACAATTACGTTAATGACAATAAAATGTAAATGTCTTATCGCTGTAACGACAACGCTAAAGTGAACATACCTCATCCCTTTTTTCTTCAGTGACTAAGTCTGTTTTATGAATAAGACAAAAGATTTTAGCACCAGGAGAGTTTTGATTGACTGCATCCAGACATGAGCGATAATAGGCTAAGTCCTTTGATATTTCTCGACTCTCAACGTCAAAAACATAGATTAAAACCTCGACATTCCTGAATATGGTTTCTCTTTGATTAACGAAGTAGCTTTCCATAAAGCCATCTTGCCTACAAACAATCAGTGAATCTTTAAAGTAAAAACATACCCCCCACAATCCCACAAGTTGAGAACCAGGCCACCAAGCAATCTTAAGTGTGTATGTTCCACGTCCACTAGATGTGTAAATTACCATACATACGTACGTACTTGTAGGGCCTAATCTGCGAGTGTCTCGAGCAATGAAATTCGCAAATATGATACTCCGCATACTTGTTTTACCTGATCCGGATTTTCCCATCAACAAGACCTATAAGTTATGTAACAGAACATATTTAGACACCAACCTTCTTCCTCATTGTTGCAGTAACGCAGAATAGGAATGTCCCGCACACGAGGTGTTTTAAATGTTACTATCAAGCAAAGTAAAAATAATTGCCCAAAAATCTTTCCAAAGCGAATTTATGAATAATTGAACACGAATTTTTTTAAAACCTTTCTAAATATAGACATTTTGTTCAATGTTACATTGATTTATTGCATTCTTTCTGTACTTGGGTTTATTTGGAATAGGTTTATTATATTCGATCAAAATAGGTCTCAGCGCTCATTTGTTCAGTCGCTGAGAAATCAGAAGCTTATTTGTCGAAATTCTTACCATCCAATCAAGTTTGTCTAAGCTATGTTTTTGCTAATATATACACTCTAGTTAGCCTTCCTAGTCCATGCACTTGTGTCATCTACTGGCTTGCAAGATGTTTCTTCCTGCGTTTTTTCTCCTGTTACTCTTAAGCTGTTTGAGAACAGAAGGAATGAAAGATCCCAACCCTGCAACAGCCGACAAACGCATGGTCTACTGGAAACGATTGTATAATCAGCCTTACGAAGTGATGCATCCTACTGATGAAAGTTACATGTTTTCTCATCCAAGATATCTACCACCGCAGTATAGGCGCTCTTTTCCTCGGGGTTTCGCTTATGAAGTTGATGAGCAAGCTAGAAGATGAGTGGTTCAATGTTGTCATTTAGAGTTGATTATGATAAGGTGAGTTCTTTCCCGGTTTTATCAAGGCACTATTTTTCGCTTACCAGAGTAGAAATCATAATAACAAAACGGGTACAACTTAAAGAAATGCAGCTAACTGTTTCTGAGATGTACCTTTATCTCGGTTTCGTTTGAATTAGTATAACTAATTATTACTAATAATATACATGAGCCAAATTCGCTAACTTGATAACTTTCTTTTTCAAGCTGTTGCTGCACTTTGTTATTACGGTTGTCTTGTACACAAATATCGGTAGATTTCACCAGTATTTGCTTTTCTGGAGGTCACTCTTCATTGAGTACTTACCTGACTACCGAGATTGATTTCTCCTGTTTTTTGAGGACAGTAATGTGAAGCCATTAGTTTGTGATGAAATAAATACAAATAGTTCATTATTAAAAATCTCATTATATGTGGCAGTTTTAATGACTACAAATTTGTTTTGTGATGGACTGGGATATGATAGGTAAATATTCTTTTTTTCTTTGAATTGGAACTAGTTAACTGAAATTCTCTTTGAGGTTCATGCGTCCCAGGATTTCTTATGAGATAATTTTCAAAGTAATTATGGATTTGATCTGCTATTATGACGAGATTGCGTCTCAATATTTTGACGCTGTGAAATAAACAAGTTATTAAATAACACTTCAAAGACTGCTTTTAGTAAACCATAAGAATTTAACACGAGAGATCAGAACTATCAGTTTTCTACGCTCAAACTATCAATGTTGTTTGTTGTATGTTAGTCACTTTGAAAAACTGTCAAGTAAAAATGTGCTTCATTTTTGAAATGGGAGTATAATAGATAGTTTTCCTGTATTTTTGACATTTTCAATACTTTAGAGCAATTTATATGGCACTTCTAACTTTATGGCTTTGAAGATTTGCAAATGAATCCTCTGGTTACTTTATGAAGATTTTTGATGTTGTTAACCGTTTTCGAAATGACTTTTTTAAATTTTGGGCATTTAAATTAAAATAATATATACTGTTTGGTATGAGTAGGTTTAGTAGATGGGTAGAAGTGATAAACTAGATTTTTAGTTGAATCACATTTTATTGGGCTAAAAGTTTACCACATAATATGGAAGATTTCTGAGATCTTGAAGTAGAATGACTAACGTCAAACCGCTCACCTATAATAAGTTATGTTTTGACGATTATTTGAATTAGCAAGTTGACAATTAAAGCTGACCTCGAACGAATAGTTAAGTCTTAAATATGACTTCGCTTCTTCATGGTGGTTACAGAATATCTAAGCAGTGGTATCGTTACTAAATTAAGTGTTGATATAGTTTTGCCTGAATGCATAGTTTGTGTTACGCTGAATATAGTTTTTTTTTGTATGCTATATAGTTTTATGACTCTGTATTTAGCAAGAACGGAAAGTTTTGCTTGATTAATTAAGGAGTGAACGAAAATTTGTTACAAGTTAGTTTGTCATACTGCAATGATTTACAAAGAGTAACGACTAGTACTACCAACTGGAAATAAAATTCAGCTTTGATTCGCTTGTGATTTTATCAATACCCGATGATTGCAGAAATACGAAGTGATATTCCTCATTATCTGCATTCTTCAGGCTTTGCTTTTACATCTACTAGGACTAATCCAAAACATTATCATTGTGTGATGAAGATATTGAGGTGGTATTCATCAAGGACTGATATCAGTTGGAGAAGCATTGAAATCCTGGGTCCACCGGGCAGCCGTTTTGTCCCAGCACGGGACTCCTCAGCAGTACGCAGTCACGGCCCCATAAGAAGTGCAACTCTAGACATTCAGGTCGCATGACGAATGCGTTTACTATTCAGCCACTGGGTCGGAGTTCAGAGTTTGACCCTTAGCCGGGATGTGGCTGTGTACTGCTGAGGAGTCCCATAATAGGACGAAGAGCCTATCCAGTGTCCCCAGGTTTTCAATGCTTCTCCAACTGAAATCTGTCCATGATGAATACTAACTCGAAAATATGATCCCCGTTACCCCAAAATGCATTCTACACATACATCATTTTATCATCGCTTAAATAACAACTATTTCTAATTTTTTTGAAAGAACATTAAGGCAAATTAATCACCAGTTTATAATAAGTAATAAGTCAACTAATTATTTGACGTAGACCAGAAAATATTCTAGTGCATATTTGTGTTAATTATATTTCAGTATCTTCGAAATGCTTTTCTCAAGATTACATCTGTTTTACGGTTATTTGTACAGATTTTTTCGACTTACATAGAAGATAGGTAAGCAATGGATGAAATCGCAATTTAATATAACTTTTTATTTTGTATGAAAAGAGAGTTTTCAGTTTTCCTTTGCCACTTATAAATAGAGACAGTTATAGGTAGAAGATGAGTATCCTTGTTACATATTTTATTATAGTTCCCCACTGACATTATTAGTACAGTCACATGTTTAAGTCATGTTTGATGTACTTGTAGAAAGGTATAATAAAGAATAGTCCTGTCGCGGAACACTAATACAGTAACAAGTTATTTATAAAGTCAAAAAACCGTAAAAGGCTGACAGCTGTCATTTACATTTGAACGATAAATCACAAAACAAACTGATCACCTAATAGTGACCAAGCTAATGTATTGAGCTTGATGTGTGTTGACACATTTTTGATCACAGAATGAAGTATAATCTATCAGTCAGTTGCTAGACTACTATGATAGAATGCCGTCATTGTAATTCTCCTGAAGTTTGAGAACTAACATGTTTAGCTGTTAGGCGTAACTAGTTGTGTCTGAGTGTTATTCAACAAAAATTCTTCAGTTAGAAGATTTTTAACCATCATTTAATATGATTTGATTGTACTTTCAGAACAACACTGTGCCATACACGATAAGAAAATGATATTTATAGCTATTTTTTGGAATGACGTTATTTTGATCTCTTCTTTTTAGAGGATCCAAATAGATTGTATGTCCAGTGACTGCATACCAAAGTAAAGGGTATTTATTGTAGGTAGCGTTTCCGTTACTAGTGAAATCGTTTTGAAAAAGCATACAAATGGAAGGCAGAACCAGAAAATTGAACATTTTGTATATCTGAGGCCTTTTGGAAGTTTTTAAGTAGTTCCTTTCCTGTTATGCTTTTGGTAACTGACTTTCTTTCTTAAATGAACTTCATATCATTAATCTTGTCTCTATTGTAAATCAAATAAGCGGAATATTATTCCTTAAAATTTCTCTATATTACATCATAAAATAACATTATGGAAAAATAAATAGTTACTCTTTCATATTACAGCTAAAAATCAAAGTTTGTCTAATGACGAAATATCTCCTTTGGAAAAGATAACTATTTGATATTCTCATAGCACTTATATATGGTTGAACTGGCTACTTTAAGACGTAGATTATAAATAAAATTAGGCCCGAAATACACTACGCTTTTATAAAACATATGAAAAGCATTAATTTAAAGCAACTGGTCCCTTTGATAAATTTAAACAGCGTAATGAGAAAACGAAGATTATCTGAAACATGTGATGTATTAGCGCTATACATTTCGAACAATCTGATCACATATGGAGTTGTCGAACTATTTCTATGAAAATTTACGAAAAGGTCAATGAAGTTAGTGGGAAACATAGGAATAGGAAGGGATAGAAAAAAAGCATTAAATTATATCCATACACTTAAGGCATAATTTCGCTGTTAGTTTAATAAATGATTTTATCAGTGCACTGTTTTCTCCAAGCCTCTATCGATAAATACAAATTTTAGTTGTGCTAATAACCATCTCATAAAAGTATGTTGCATATAAAAACATTACTTGTGAACTAATTTCTAATTCAGTAGAAGCTTTTAATTGCGATCCAGTTGACATAAGAAAATAAAGATCCTCTGAATTTTTCAAAATATATTTTTACAGAGCTTTTAATTTTCTTACCTAGTGAATTCATGAGTGACTAAATATAACATGCAACTTTTGTTATATACTATGGAAAGATTTCTACTGCACACTATTCCTATAAGTTGTGACCATCATTGCAGTCTGTGGAAATATCAATTTGAAACCACGGAGTTGAAGTGTCTACCGAACTACATTATATATAAGTATCTAAACGTTTACACTAACCACAACATAGTTGAATCTGGCTATCGTCTTCATTATGTCTAGTTAATCTAATCCAAATGCATATTTGCTCACAGAAAATTTCAGTGTTTATTTAAATTCACATCTAAAATTTTTTTGACCACTGAAAGACTTAAAGTTCATTGAATCAGTGTACAGTTTAACAAATCCCTGACTGGTTAACTTCGGAGACAAAGTGTGACTTTACTACGTATAATTTAGAATGTGAGCGGAGACGCATAATTCATGTATTCGCTAAGTTTGCTGTATCCTTTCGTGCTGAAAATGTTGCAGTCAAAACATCAGTGTGACAATAAGTGTCAACAATCTACTACTGAACAGACTGAGTAGTTGAAAATCACTAACATTGATCTGTGGATTTCGCTAACTAGATCAGTTAGTCTAAAAAAAAACTCGGCTCTGTGAGTTCAATTTATCTTGGCTTCAGATAAGCGAAACGGTCGTACCATGTTTAGACCTCTATAACTTGGCAAAATATATAGTTCAACGTGAGTGATTTCTTAATACTTTAATTGTTTATTAATTGATGACACTTTTGTGTCAAATATTACACTTAGTGATTTCGGCGGGGTGGTTTCTCAATGAAAATCTGTTGACATGAGATTAGGGTAGCTGAAAAATTACTCAGCTGGGATAAATATTACTATGGACAGTGGAAACTGGAAATCATTTGTAAATTGATCATTTTAATATATTACTACTGACAAACGGCCTTAGACTTGATTCACACAAAACATGATTTTAGGATAAATTGCTCCCTCATGAAAATTTACTGGGTTGCTGCTGGTAGAAGAATCCAGAGCGCTCATCCCGTCCAATTTGGGACTTGTCAGCTGGATGTAACTGCACCCCAGTGAGTGATTTGGTTCCCACGAAGACTCGAACTCCATACTCATCACTTCAAACACAGAAGCGTTATCCAGTAGGCTAATGAGGCATGACAACTGCAACCAGGTAAACTACTATAATAAATATCCAGACAATATCGAGGCATCCGAATAGAAGCCTATATGTCAGCAGAGGTTGGACGATTAGATCCAGAAAAAACAATGAAGAACAACAAGCATATCAACGAGTAGTAAATTGCTTTCTCGCATACAATGGTAATTGTTAAGCATATAACTTGATACATTTTGGCAGAATAACTGACTTTTGCAAATTTCTATGTACCAATAAGTTTGTAAATAATGTTTGTTGCAACCAATTGATGCCAGTCAGGCGGAAAGTGCTTCACAATTAAAAGGATCAGTATAATCTGCGAATCAAATCAAGCAGGATGAATAGAAATTGGGAAATCTAAAGCTTAGTTAGTTTGGTGTTGATCTTCATTTACATTCTTCAGTTACATTCCTAGTAGTTCTTGTACTAGAATAAGCGGAAGCCTATACATACTTTATTACCTTTGATTTTCTTATTCATGTTTACTAGTCGGTTATTAATTTTTCAAAAGTTGAAAACTGACTACTTATAAATCATGTATTGTTATAATTGCCCTAATGGTAGCTAGCAGTAAAATCCAGGATGTGCATATCAACAAATAGCTATTGTTGTACCTTTGAATGTTGTATGCCTCCAATTTGATTTTATCCACATATAACAATGAACGTCACAACTATAAAATGTTTTTTGTATGTCCTACTCTAGGAATTTTAGAACATTATTTATAGATATTTTCATGAAACTTAGTGGAAACTGAAAACAATAAATGTGCTTATTTGATTTAAACTGAATTACTTACCATTTTTCTTATGGCTTGATGAATAAATGCGGGATTCCACAAAATCCTTATGTTTTTAAAAAGTATAGGTTACAAGAAAGACATTTCCCATTTTGATACCATTATAATGAGTGTAGTAACACTTTCTAGAAGGTAATATATACATAAATTATGCAATATTTCAGTGCATTATTATTTTGTATAAATTCACTTTAGGCAAAAGTCACTGCATAGTTTTAATGGATTTAGATACATGATTAAGTGAATTGATTTTTATCTGATAAAAATCGTTATCTTGGGAACAATCATAAAAAAATCCTCCATCACAGTGATGAAAAGTGACTGTTTTAAGTTAAATTATAAACATTAAGATCACACTCTTACTATGGAGCATGAATTTATGTGATTAATAAATGATGTAACATAAGTTCTGAAAAGGAATCATTTCAAATCTACTTGTCTGTACTTTAATCGGTTATTTTTCCGTACAAAATGTTCAATTTGGCAGCTTATTTAAGAGTCAGTTGATATATCATCAGTGAGATATTAATTTGTGCATGTAGTACACCTCAGGTCGAATAGAGCACGAAAGCAGCTGATGAGGAAAAACGTCACTAGCATATATGTAAAATAGAATAGAAAATAAGTGACAGATTAAATACGTACCTAGAGGAATGTTTATTTATCTTGTTAACAGTTATAAATAATGTAATGGGAAGAGAATTCTCATTTATTAAACTAGAATGTTTCGTGCAAATGTGTTTATTTGTCAAGGTTGGTGATACATATGGTTTATTTTGCCTTAAACTGGTCATAAATGAAGTACTAATTGCTCTCCATTCAAACAGATAGCTTAAGCAAGTAGGCATCTGAAAATAAATACAAAGTATAAACGGTTGTCTAGTGCTCTCAGGTTTCCAATGTATCTTCAGCTGATATCAATCCATGGTAAATACCAATCTGAAATCAATAAAATCCCCAAAAGCCTCTAAACTGAATTATTTTGGTGCTCACTAGAGACTAGCTATGAGAAAAGATTTTCGAAGTCCCAACGAGTTGTGACCAATGGGGTCAACCAAGTTGAACATGAAGACAGTTACTAAATGACGGCGTTGAACAGAGGTCTCACTAGATCACCAACTGACTGAATACAGAAATATGGACCATTGGATGTCCACCCCACGGCTCGCTCATAATGTGCTGATTATGGAACTCGAAAGTCATGGTTTTGATCCTTGACAGGGACATGGGTGTGTACTGTTGAGGAGTCCATACTAGGACAAAACAGCTCTCTAGTGCCCTTAAGTTTCCAATGTTTCTCCAACTGATATCAGTCCTTGATGAATACAAACCTGTAATCAATAAAATCCCCTCAGGCCTCTAAATTGCAAATAAACAACTAACCATGTTTACAGTCTAGCAAGGAGAATGTATTCAGGTACTCATTTACTTTCAATAACATGCCTGTTATTTGAATTTAACCCTCAGCGGTTCACAAAACAATTTCTGAAAGGCTTTATTCTTTTTCAGTTAGCAACCTGATCGTTTAAGTTGTATTAGTTTTGTTTCTATCGGAGTAATATCTCCAAAATTATTTTTTCGTATTCAAAGTGATAAGTTGTAGATAGGGGTAATACACAACAACAGCCACTTCAAAATATTTAGTAACGAAATTCTGTTACCGCCCACACACTATGTCATGTTATTTCAGATTTATCAGACATATATATATTCTGTACTTGATGATGATTGAGGTTAAAAATGAAAATTTGGATTGCGGCCGGATTCGAATCAACGACTGGCGGGTTTCCGGCCTTATGCTCAGTCATCACCTAGTATAAATACTAGTCTGCCAAACTATGGCTATCTCAAACAGTCAAACGATAATCAGTATATATATACCTGAATTAGAAACGTTTCACTTAGAAAAGCATTATTATCGGTTAGAATTTGAAAACGAGATGCAAAAAGGTATAAAAGAGACATGGTAACAAGCTTAGTGTTTTGTGTATAATGGAATAAAATAAATCCTATCCTTATTGTTCACGTCACTGTTGCATGGTGAGAATCAATTCTATTCAACAAAATCTATTCCTATTTTTTTAAACGCAACTTTAATACAGGACATAGCACCTAAAGCTATAACTCCAAGGTGATATTTAAAGCTCAAAATTGTAGTTTATTTTCTTAACTTTTCATTCCCCAATTAATCTTACTTAAAATCATCTTAGAAGTTTAATATACATCCTCTAGATAAAATAAAAAAGGATAATTTCATTCACTTGAAATGAAGACAAAAAAAGCAGACAAAAAGTTCTTTGAGAACTGCCTTTCATTTCATTACATTTCCTATAACCTTTTTTTTTTCAATTAAAAAAAAGAATTTACATACCTTTCATAAATAATTATTATTGTTAGTTGTAAAAGGTTGATTTGTACTAGCAAACACTTAGAATTTTATCTTTTAAAGGGCGAATGAATTATTCTACGAATATAATGAGAAGAAAATGAATGATATGATGTTCATTTTTTTTTTCATTCTGATTATAAATTCCACCTTGAGTTATTTGATGTTGATATTATTATTTAGATAAACAAAACCCAAAGAGACACCACTTGTTCACTTTTATGAAAGTCTCTTATATTCCCATATCAAATATGCCTGGGGTGCAAACTGTAAAAGGAAAAATCATCAAGTGGTTGGATTCATTCATAGAAAGGTGGAGTATCCAAAACGTTCATTATATGTATAAGCTGCTTATAGCGTAACGAAGGGCAGATCCAGTTTAAATTAGTTACGGTCTGTTGACTAAGCCTGAAAGGTTTATATGAACAAGTTGAGAGGTGAAAATGTGTGATTACTTCTTTCTTTTAACAGTATTTGTTTGTGTTAGAGATTATCTGTTATGATGAGGCGATAATCCACAAGAAAATTCAGGTGAAATTTCTTGAGGACAAAAATCTATATATAGTAGGGAGCTTTCCTGATCTCCATACTAAGTTAGTTTAGTATAGGACTCATCACAATTTACTGTCCACGTTACTTTCATCGTATTATGCGCACTACAGAGTTCTCAAAAAGCATTTCAGTAATAATTCCTGTATTACTATGTGCCACATCAAGTAGAAGAAATTGAATATGGAACCACATTTTATTACATTGGCTGAGTTTTGTTTTCACGTAAAGTTTTGCATTTCGTAGGATAGAACAATAACTAGGTATTGAACCTAAGAATTTATAGGTCTCTGAATTAAGATTACTTTAGTTAGGTAGATCAGTGACTGTATGATATCCATATATATTTCCTTAGTAATAATAATCAACTTATTCTAGACAATGTGTTTAATACAGTATGGAATTCTAAGGATGTGATATTTCAGCGAATTAACTCCCTATACAATGTTTTCTAATAAAAAAGCTATAGCATCATAATAATGTTAGTTATGATAGTAATACAAGGAATAGTATATAACCACCAGATGTTGTTTGGTTATCGTCTAGTCTAAAGCAGGAGGACGAATTGAAAAGCATACATGATTTTAATGGCGGTGGTTCAGTCAACCACCACAAAAATATTTATTTCGACCTTACTATTTTACGAGTAGTAACAATTTATTATTGTACATTTTACAGCCTATTGCTCTCTACCACGATGTTTTTTCCTAAAAATTTTTTTACTTGCAAAACCTTAGGTTGAATTAATTACAAAAATGCACAGGAGTACATAACGAGATTTGTTGACATATTTGAATGACTAAAACGGGTAAAAAGAGAACAATTTGATGTCATATAATCAGAGGAATATGTTTGGTGACAGAAGGTTTAAGCTGGCCACCAATGTTTTCGAAATAATTTTATATTTATTTATATATTTATATATTTATATTTAAAAGGTAAACTATTTCTCTTGTTGACTCATTGAACCATTGTGTTGCAGACTCTTTGCTCAAGTGCTCAATCTAAATTACTGAGAAGGTTTTATTTAAGTTGGTTTATTAGATGCGTCACACAAGAAAACAGTTCATAAAAACCAACTGGAATGGAATCACAATTCATCATAGTGCTCAGATTTTACTTTTAGACAACTGAAAAACTTGTTGATAATCCATCAGTCATTAAAGAATGTGACATATTATTTGTTGCAGTCACATTTGTTACAACTTTATTATCTTTTATTCAGACATAACAGGTTAATTGATTTTAAAGCGAAGAAGAAACAGCAGGGATTATTCACTGTCGGTCACAATGTGCTTTATAGAATATATATTTTGGTGTTAGCGAATCAGTTCGATCACTAAACATTTAATTCATTTTTTATCTCACTTTGGCGTTCATTTGAAGCTCATAAACCAGAAAATCAAAAGGCAAAGTAAAACGATCACCTCTAAAATTTGAAAAAGTCAGAAATAGAGGAAAGAAAAATAAAAAGATGAGTTGCGTTTAAGGTTTCTTATGTTTTGCATTTCATGTTCAACGGCGACTTTCTCTGTTTTGACCTGCAACAGCTCACGCATCATCTCAACACCCAGAAACTTGGGTAGGTTAGTACGTTAGGTATTTCAACTTGGTGTAGGTAGATAAGAACTGAAGAATATTGGTATATTAGTATAGACTCCTAATTTTGATTGAATAAATTTGTTTTGCCAGTAGAAAAGAATCAGCATAAGATTAGAATCTTAATGCTACTGCTAAGACGAACGGATTTTCTTCATATTGATATAAAATGAATTGCCTTAAAAAAGCGTTTACCATTTGAAGGTGTAGAAAGCTAACCATTTAACCTAGACTTTAGCTTATTGCTAAATGACGTTTAGCAGATGCAGTGCATCGCTTTGCATTATTCAGTTATACATGGAATACGTAAAGAATATTATGTAATTACGGGATGACAACTCTACAAACAGAAAGGGAAAGAGAAGACAGTGTGAGGTTGAGTGTGATGCTATGATGACCTGAATATTAATTATCATAATCTCTAAGCGCATATCACGTTTACTTCGAGTGGTTTTGGCTATTGATAGCTATAAATAGGCTATTTTTTGAAAATCTAATCTAAGAACAGAAGACTTCCAAACTGACTCCTTATGTGTGAAACTACTCAAACTCTGTTTATGCTTGAAACGAAATTAGGACAGCTGGATCCTGTGTACTCACTGCTTCTAACCAGAAACTCTGCCTATTTTTCTCCAAAAACCCGAATAAGCCGAACACCAACAGATTAAAACTCAAGCTTTATTTTTCATTTATATTTGAAAATGGGGATAAATTTGATAGTAAAACTGCGAACGGTTTTTTTGACAGTAAAAATAAAAAGGATGTTTACACACCCAGCGACCACAATGATTTAAATAATCACCTGAAAGCTGTTTGATATTTAAATTACGTTGGTAGAGATAGAGAGACTTCAAGTAATCATCAACTTCAAGGCATATTCAATACATACTAAATTCAGTTGGAGAAACATTGAAAACTTGATAGGGTGTGACTGCGCATCACTGGGAAGTCCCATATCAGGACGAAACAGCTATCCAGTGCTCACAATTTTTCAATATCCCTCCAACTAATGTCAGTGCATGATGAATAATAACTAAAGCAGTAAATTTCCGCAATCAAAAACTAAAATCATTGATTTATTAGTAAGATGAAGTGAAATAAAAGTTATATACAAAAGAGGTAAAAGAAGTATAATTAGGTATAAATATTTTGTACAAGGGAAGAGGTGTACTTTTCTCACTTTATTGTAACTAGAAGATGAATCCATGCCTTGCAAATTTTAGATGACAGGTGAACAGGAGTTGTTATAGCTTTATTGTGTATCCGGTAGTTTCACATTGAATGCTGATTACTGTTACTAGCGTTTAAGAGAAAGTAAATACCGAAAAATGGTTTTTAATCTTTCAAACTGTCATCACCAACTGTTTACTTGTAGAATTTTGTAATTCTAGCGTGGACTTGCTAATTAGACTACTTGAAACTTTAAATACCTGTACACAAAATAAAAATAAAATTATTTTGTCGCATTTAAGTAATAAGCTATATGCAGTAATACGAAGCACTTAAAATCTGATATAACAACTAGACTATAAAAGGTGTTAAATGAAGAAAGAGGAAAATAGAAACGGATAAGTTAATTATTATCAAAGAGGTGATCAGAATAATCGAATAAAATGAATGAAAAGGTAATTTATTTGATCCAAGCAGAGAATAACCCTGGGTTTTTCTCTTCAAATAAAGATCTACTGGAAAGTGATGATGAACAAAAATAACCAATTATAAATGAAAAAAATGGATTAGTGTTTGAGTAAACAAAAATAAGATTTAAGACACAGTTCATTCAGAAACAGGAATCAACTTCGATCCTGGTTATTTTCCAGTTATGCAAGCAATTACTTTAGCTTTTACATTCTTAAAGTTTACAGATATTTGCAGGTAATTAGACAAGAATAGTTCAGTGTGCAAGAATTTTATTCAAAAGTATGCTGTCCAACCTTCAAAATACTAAAACATTTTTCTTGTTGGTGAGAAAGTGGTTGCTCTTAAGCTTAAGGCATTCGATGGCTTACTTGAAAACATTTTTGAAGCGAGAATATCTTCACAATTCATATTAACTGATCACATAATGACACTTCTCACCTTCTGGCTGCATTCGGAAACTGACTGTTATTTGTTTGCGTTTGTAGTGTTTGATATTTTCGATTACTTCTGAAGCTACATCTGTAAGCTTATTAAGAGGAGAAAAGTATGCACTATCATAAGAACATGTCACAACAGCACCACATTTTGGCTAAATCAGGATATGGTTTGCCAATTTTATAGTTTGGTTTATCACTCCCACACACACTTCACACTTCTCAAGACATTGCAGTCAAACGTATGTTAATAGTCTAATTACCAAAGGAATTCAGATTAAAAAGCGGTGATTTAGGTTTACAGCACACCTTCAACTACTGGCCAGAATTTTTGCGAATCTGTCATTCACCTAAGAACAACAGGGACTTATTTAGTTTCATTTCAACATCGGTTGTTTCGAAATATACTCAACTATCCTGTGACAGAAAACCATTCAATTTCTCAAACCCTAGATTGACTTTCCATTCACTTTTTATCTCCTATATCCACAGTAAGCTGAGATTTCCACACCTTTCTTGGCTTTTACTTACATTTGTTTTAAAGTATAGTAATATTACTTAAACTAGTATGTGATGTCAATGAAAAACATTAATAAACACCTACATATGAAGAAAAGCTACACAATATATGAATGCTGAATAGCTTCGTATGGACTTCGAAGTTGAATTTGTAATCGGCAATGTTATGTATTCGGGTTAAGTATGCATAAAACATGCGTTGACTGAACCTAAATAGTTTGAGGTAAAGATTATGCAGTATTTCGAGACTTTATTTTCATCTTCTGCAATTACGCTAAACAAACTGTATTAGTGTTTTCATTTTCATTGACTTCATGGACGGAATGTTTCACCAACTAAGTTTTTGGCATCATGCAAATGTCAATGAAGATTTATAAAAAGCAACTCTGTGGGTTTTGGTTCGTGAATGTGGTATATAAGTATTTTTATAGACAAAATGTTGATCACCTTAAAATATTTCCACCTTCGATTCTCAGAATTAAGTGAATATAACAGATTCTAAGTCATAGACTATTCAGCCTAAGGTAGTCACTTTAAGATACTGCATCTTGTAAAAAGGCTCATATATACAACGATTCAAACATATTCCACTTGGAAGTAACTAAATGCATATTAGTTATCATGAGTTTTCGATAATTTGTTGGTAAGAAAATAAGCCAACTAGACATTTCGACAAAATGGGTTTAAGGCAGAAAAAATGGTTTGTAACGACAAGCTGTAGGCAGTTTTCCGTATAAACCTGTAGTTATGCACCTGTCCGGTGGCAAACAGAAGGGTGTAGGTTAGTTTGGCACTCGTAGTCCACACAATCAGTAACAGAATTTAGAAGGGAAAAGAATCATACAATAGGTTGAGCTTCTAATGCAGAAAGGTCGAAGATTGTAGTTATATTTAACAGCAAAAGACAATTGACAATTAAGAAATAAAGAAATCTGGAAATCAAAATTTGGAAGTGGATCATTAAGGTTTCAGATGGGCTGCAGTTGTATTCACGTGAGAACAATAAGTCACAACTGCAGCATACTTTTTTAAACATCAGGCTATTTTACTTGACTGCAAAAGTGTTCAAGGATTTAACTATTAGAAAATTGTTTTTAATACACGAAGAGAAATTCTTTGCATTTCGTTTTCTAAGATGAAGAAACAAAAATGAGGCGCTTTTCATATTGAGGTGAATCACAATAATTATAACCTGAAAACATGCTGTTAATTTTCGAAAAATAATAATTCTGTGAAGTTCAGTAAACGGTGAACTGATGTGGTTAAGCTAGTCACCTAGATGAATGAAAAGTGATTGATAAGGCAAAGTGTTTTGTCTTTGCTGATTGGAAACAGGACAAATAGGAAACATTGAATGCATAGACAGATAAATTTGTTATCATTTTGACTATCTGAGATAGTGGTGGTTTGGCAGACTACTGTTTATACTGGGCGATGATTGAAGATGAAATGAAAATTTGAATCGTGGTCAAAAACGAACCAGCTACCACCGGGTTTCTGTCCTGATGCTGTGCCAACTAAGCTACAAGGTCCGACTACTGACCAGATTTTTATTTCACTTCAATCACGAAGGGGTCTTACCCGACTACCATGGGAATTCATGAAATAAAAATTTGGTCAGCAGTCGGACCTCGTAGCTCATTTGGTATACCACCGGGGATGGAAACCCGGTGGTCGCTGACCCTAATCCAACCACTGTCCAAATTTTTATTTCACTTTCTATTATCACCCAGTATGAATAAATTTGTTAAGAACCTTCTCCAAACCAAATAATCCAACATTATTCTCACTACTAACGGAAAATAAAACTCAGAACTTTTTCATGTAAACTAGAATCTAGTTAAAATCTAAAGTTATACAGTTTCGATAACTAGTATCCTTACCTCATATTCTGAAACAATTTCTTAAAACACCCATACACACTGAGACGCTAAGAAAATGAAGTTGAAAAGAACATTTTATCTTACTATATATTGCTGTCATTATTGCTACTTCATTATTTTGATCAGTTGCTTAGATACAGACTGACTGAAACTATTACAAGGTACTTATCCATCTTGCTTTATTTAGCTTTAACATTTGACTAAGGTAGAAAAACTTGTTCTACTTAATTATGTATTATTTTTTCATTAAATGTTAAAACCATGTTTATTCTTGATACGAATTTATCTCCTGGTTCATAATCTGATACAGAAGTAAGAAAAGGTCAAACATTACATCCATTAGTTGAAACAGGAATTGATTTTTAACATAGAGCAGGCCAAGTTAAGTAGTTATAGCATTTTTTTTTCAGGATAAATGTTTGTTATCTAGTGTTCACTTGTTTTTGTTTACCTATATATTGGTGTACAAAAGACTGATTTCATGCTTTTATAACCTCAGCAGAAAACAGTCAAGTGCTCATGATTGATATGATTCAAGATGGATTTCCCGCAGTTCTTGTGGAAAACTGTTAATTATGGGTTCAATAAATTCGGGTGTGAGGACAAATATTCTCCGATAGCGTAGTGTGACGGTCATGCTATATAGCCAGTTGATAGAATAAGAAAACTAGGGATGAAACGTTTTTCACTCGGTAGCTGAATGTTACTGTGAGATCATGGATGCTACCTACTGAAGAGTTCTAAGCAAGGCGGAAACAGCTGGTCAGTGCTCCTAGGTTTTCAATAGTTCACTAATTGATATCGGTCCGTGCTGAATACTATCTTAAAAACTATACAGTTCTCAACCTTCTACAACTGTGTCAATATTTACGAAAATATAGCGGTGCGTAGTTTTCTTCTGTTGACACATACGGATTTATTTCATAATTATTTTTACGAAAATGCTCGATTTCAATTTTTCATGTTGTCTCTTTGTTGTATGTGACTGCTGAGAACTACAAACAATTCGTAGCTGCTTGAAGTGGTAACATCGGCATTTATCACCAAGAAACTACTTCAACTAGACTACTTATATGGTTTTCCGTCTAAAATGTATCTTTTTCGTTCTCAGTATTCGTTTCATTAAACATTGGAGAAAATTCTCAAATCCGATTTTAGTCTTAAGGAATGCATCTTGTCGAAATTCATACTGTTTAAATTTCGACTAGATATGAGAACGCCAAAACGGTTTTATTTATTTTTGGTTGTCACTTAAATGTTTTTTTTAAAAATATGATCAAAAATTTCTGATTATGGATTTAAAATAACCTTTAGTGCCTGGTTGCTTTTGTGCATAAACCCTGAGCTAAATGGATACTCGTTTAACTATAAAATAAATCAAACATCATATAGTTTATTCTCAGTATTTTTCGTTTCGACAGTCTACAATATAAATTATTCTAACTATTGGAGGTAATCCTTATTTTGAAGTACCGTCAATCATTGAGGGAAAAAGTCAACCTTTAGAAAGGAAATCGTAGAGTTCAAAATCCAGTCGACAGCCATAGTACCAAAGCCTTTGCAATATGTTTCCAAAAATCAGCCAAGAAACTTAACAGACGGGAAGATTTAAATAAGCCCATTGTAGCTGTTCTAGACATTTCTACTCTCAACTGATGTTATTCTTGAAAATTTACCTTCATACTAACCGAATGCCTATGAGCATCAATTGGTTAAATGTCCCCCTTGATATTATTATTATTTATTCCTTTGGTTCCTAATGGAACATATAGCTTCAGTAGCACGTCTCCATTCCACCCTCTTCTCTACAATCTTTTGAATCTAGCTACACAACAGCCCACAAGCTCTCATTTCCTCCTCGCACAAACTCCTCAATGTCACCTTCACCTCAGATGCCAAACTCGTAGCTTCCCATCGGGGTTCCACTCGAGGATCTGGCCTGGAGCGTGATGTCCCCAGTCGGCCTTCTCAGTGTATGCCTACTCCATCTCTACCTCCTTCTGGATATTGTTGAGGAATAAAAACACGCAAATAACCCACTGTTAACTGAAATGAGTATATTATAGTCTGAAAATATTCCGGCATATTGTCATAAAGTTTTAATTTAAATTGATTTATTTCCTTGTTCGTAGCACGTGCATTATTAATCCTTAGGTCCTCAATTCTCTCTAACTGTCAGTTAAGAAGAGATCATCTCTTTTGATAACATTTGTAGTCTGTTGGTTGCATTAATAAGTGCTCAACAGCTTAGTTTGACCGAAACATTATGAAAAGGAGAAACACTTGAATTATATATTGTGCAAGTATCTGTGAAGCTTTAATGAGTCGTTATCCTATTTAGAGTTAAGCATGAATATCTATGGCCTTATACAATAAATTTATGACTCGATGGAGTTGGCGTGAGACAGTCAATTACTACACAACGAGTCTGATAAACTTTCATATATGATTTGTGTCTTACTGACTAGTTAATAAACCTTTACTAAGTTACTGAACTATATCGTTGTGATCTGACAACACCATGTTAATTTTATACTGGAGGATTATAAACTAAATCTTCTGAAATACCAATAGTATGTTTGCGCAAGGAGTTCAAGTAAGGTATGGAGTAAATGATCACTATGCGTTAACATTTAGTGGTTTAATTAATTATGTTAACAGCTGATTTTGTTTACATAAATTATCGTTTGCCTGTTCGTATCAAAATGAATACATATATTTAAGTAACCATCCTTAATTATCTGATTTCTCATTTTCTTTTCTTCTTATATTTTAGGCACAATATCGATAACTTGTAATGCATTTATCGTTGTTCTTTGCATTAATTAAAATAAATTCATTGTCCATGTATTCCATTTTTGCTTTTTCTCTTTTCTTGTATCACACCATTTAAAATAAATACTAAGTTGTTCGGATTTATCAGTCAAGTTTCTCTCCAACAAAAGAATAGCAATAGGAATTGAGTACTGTTTAGGTTGTCCAAGCAAAGGATGCAACTTTTGTAAAATCGAAGTAACACTCACAAAGTACGACGTTACTTTAATACGTTCAAACGTCTTTGAATGCGACAATTTGGTTAGTATACGATGAAGTAATGTATTCGTTTTATGGTTATACCAGTCGTCTGGGTAGCGTTTCTGGTTTCATCGATTTACATAGTGAAATTAGACATATGGCAACAGGAAATTGCAAAGTCCTATAGAACAGTGTCTGCTAGGCCAAACCAGAGGATAGTATCATGATATTCAGAGTTGTGACAGCTAAGATGTGACTTTATTGTAAACACGGAAAGTGAAAAACTGAAACATTCAGTGTATAGTTCCATGTAGAATGAGGCACGCACACAAAATTTGACATTAAATACTGTCAAATTGGAATCCGAAATATTTGAGGTAGTGACGTAGCGTCAACACAATACTTAGGTCAAATCGGTCTAATTAGGCTATCTTTGATTAACATTGTGAATCAATTTTTGTTAGTTATATTCTGAAGCTTGAGAAGATTTGGTCTTAATTACCGTTCTCAAGAATTTACTTTTAATTGCATCATCCTGTGATAAACTTGATTGAATCTCAGTAGTTATGCGTTCACTTGTTTTTTTTCATTGCGGTATAGAACGTCGTTTCTGCTTTGATTCTTCTTATGTTGAGACCATTTGGGAGCTCTTTTTATTCAGAAAGACCATAATTAGTAGGTCAAATCCGAACTGAATAATTGTTAGGATAGTTATCAAACATTTATGTGTAAATGAAGGTATAACAACAGTGATTAAGTCTTCTTGTGATGATGACTGTAGTAAATATGCATGCATTCAAAACTTGTTGTGGCTGTAAATGAGTAAGTTGAAACTACATTCGTGCCAGTACTATCAGGTATAATGAAACTTAGTAATATTTGCAAACAAAACAGAGATGGACAATCGATCAACGTATTTGAACGGAAGTTTCCCTTAAGTGCTTAGGGTTGGTGGATTTTTATAGATAAATGGTCCTTCGTTAAATGAGATGCACTGTTTGATTCTTCCAAGGAGCACCACTGGAATTTGTTTGAGGTTTGTCTGATATATTACGTATTTTCAGAAATTTCCTGACAATAGAAGCGGTTAACATTCAAACTTGAGATTACTAGAACACTTTGCTTCCAAGTTTCTAATTTGGTTACTGAGCCACGCCTTGATAGACTGTTTAATACTGAAGACAATATTGCCTATTATATGAAAGGATATCAAAGATTAAAGTGGGTTAGTGATACAAAGCCACTCTTATTATTAATTATTTGTCCCTTGGGTTCCTAGTGGAACATAGGCATTCAGCAGCACGTCTCCATTCAAACCTCTTCGCTGCAATCTTTTGAACCTGACTGCACAACAGCCCACAAGCTCTCATTTATTCAGACACGATCTCCCCCATGTCACCCCCACCTCAGAAGCCCAACTCGCCGTTTCCCATCGGGGTTCCACTCGAGGATTTGGCCTGGAGCGTGATGTCCCCAGTCGGCCTTCTCAGTGTATGCCTAATCCATCTCCAATTCCTCCTGCATATTTGTTAGTTCTTTGCCACGCCACAGTTCCTTGTCGCTCATTCTTATTATTCTGGCCACCTGAGCCTCAGTAACGAACCAGCGTAGGCACTTGTTGATGAATGTCTGCAGTTTGTTGGAAATGCCTTTCATGACGCGCCAAGTCTCTGAAACATACAGAAGCAATGACTTGACTGAATTGGTGTTGAAAATCCGGATCTCGTTCCACATGCTGAGTGCAGTGCAGTAGATCTCCACACTGATTTCAGGCTAATGAATGCCTGTCTTGCCTTTCCGATTCTGACTTTGACGTCCTCGTCTGTACTACCTGTAGTTGAAACAGTGCTGCCTAGATAAGTGAAGGAGGCTACTGCCTTCAAGTTTCTCTCGTTGATGGTGATTGAAGCTTGTTGTTGTTGTTGTTCGTGGTGGTGGTGGTGTTGGTTGGGTATCTCCATCACCTCTGTCTTCTATACGTCCACTTGAAGTCCCATCTTCGCTGCCCTGACTCTTCTGTCAACTTGTTAGTTTTCTCCTGTAGATCTTCGAGTTTCTGTGACATCAGACACAAGTCATCAGCAAAATCCAAATATTCTATGTTCTTTTCCGTGATCAAGCATATCCTCCTCTTCTAGCTCCTCACTGTTTGCTGCATGATCCAGTCCACCACAATCACGAATATCACAGGGGATAGTAGGCAACCATGTTTCACTCCTGTCTTCACTTCACTTCGAAGGCATCACTGAGCTTCCCATTGTGAATTACTTGGCTGGCATGTGGCCCCTTCATGTAGTTGTTGAATGAGGGTGATAAAGGTTTGCGGTATTCTGTAGTATTGAGGCAGTTGCCGAATTACTTCTCGGTCGACGCTGTCAAAGGCCTTTTCAAAGTCGATGAAGTTGAAGAAGGGTGGAGGGTTGAGTGCCATTCTCTACTCTGTTCGTTGATGATGCGAAGCGTTGCAATTTGGTCGGCACATGATTTGTACTTCCTGAATCCAGTCAGCCAGCCAGCCAGCCAGCCAGCCAGCCTGTTCTCGTCGTACCTTTGAATCGAGTGCATTCTCTAGTCTCTCCAGGATGATGCGGTCTCATATTTTGCTTGCTCCGGGTGGACAGGAGCGTGATTCTTCACCAGTTATTGCAAACACTGAGGTCTCCCTCCTTTGGGAGTTTGACAAGGCAGCCGTTCTTCCAATCGCCAGCCACCTTCCCTTCCTTCCACACCTTCTGCAATAATGGTGTGGTGTGAGCATATCCTCTGTTGTCTCTGCGTCTGTTTTCATTGCATCTGGTGGGATACCATCTGGTCCTACTGCTTTCCCACATTTCAGTAGCTTTATGGCGTTCAGGACTTCCACTTTTGCTGGAGGATTTATGTTCACTTGTAGTTGTTCAGCGGCTGTAGGTGGTATTTCTGGACGAAGTGCAGGTGGTGTTGTTGTTGTTGTTGTTGTTGTTGTTGTTGGTGGTGGTGGTGGTGGTGGTGGTGGTGGTGGTGGTGGTCGATTCAAGAGCATCTTGAAGTCGTCGGCCCATCGTTTCCTTTGCTTCTCTTCTTCGGCAATTAAATTTCCTTCATCATCTCTTATTGGTTTAATCTATGTTGATCTCTTCCCTTCCAGATAGTAACCTGGTTATTCGATACAAATAATGTTGTCAGGTACCTCCTACCTGCAGCCTGTTCTGCTTCACTTGCCAGTGTGTCGTGGAAGTGTCTTTTGTCTTTGGGCACACTCTTCTCCACTTCTTTGTCCTGTGTAGTGTTTCATAGGTTGTGTTCAGCTTCTCTTTCCGCTGTTCATCCCTGCACTGCACTGCACTGCTCTGCACTGGTTCATCTTCTGCTTCACCATCCTCCTCTCAATCCCCTATCAGCTTCCGTGTGTCCGTCGAGGTCCATTCCTTATCTTCTATCTTCTTCCTAACACCACTATGCAGGTTTCTTTCCACATCTCTTCCAAAGAATTCCAGTGCTCATCCACACAGGTTTCTTCAGGGATGTTGCTCGATATCTCCCATTTCGTCTTGATGCCTGGCTGACGTGAAGATGTCTTTTGTAGTTTCGTCCTTCAGTTCCTGTTCTGGGTGTTCAACTTGAACTGTGGTCTGTCACCAACTCCCTTGAAGGCTTTCAACTTGATTTTGAAGGTAGGTTCCTTGCACTAGACAGTGAGTGGTGTGAACCTACATCTGCTCCCCTTCTTGATCTTGTGTCCAGTAGGCTGCATCTCCAATTTCCACAGATTGAGATGAGGTCGATCTGATTTTTAGTGTAGTGTGTCCTGGTGTCTGGTGAAATCCATGTCGCTGACTTGTGGATATCCTTGTGCTTGAACACACACACTGTCTCGCCTCCAATCACCACATCGTTGAATGTGCAGAATTCTGCAAACAATTCTCCATTCTCGTTCATCACCTCATCGAGCGCTTCTCAACCCATGGTTAGTTCTCTTCCCATGTTGTTCACTGCAAGTTCGGCATTTATTTTGCCCAGTAGAATTTCGATGTTGCCAACTGAGGTGGTGTCTTGCCCAGTGTTGATTGTAGTTGTTTGTAGAATTCATCCTTCTTCTCTTCATCTGCATTATTTGTAGGTGCGTAGCATTGTATGATTGTGACTATCCTTCCATTCTAGTTGAGCCTTGCTGTCACGATCCTGAAGGAGATTGGTTTATCACTTCATGAGAGCCTTCGATGCTGTTGGGGACATCATTATAGCCACTCGAAAACTCAGTGCGCTCGTGGTTGTCATCTGGGTGAAAATTTCAGAGTAGATTATTGAACCTCCAGTTGACAGTTTGGAGAGTCCACTCCCATTCCATCTGCTGTCGCAAACTCCAAGCACTTCAATGTGATAGCCTCTCATCTTCTTCACAATCTGGGCAGCCTGGCCACGTTCAAACATTGTGCGGACATTCCATGTCTCCATGTATACTTTCTCTTTCATCGAGGGAGAGAAGATTCATCGGCCAATTGGCTTCCCGAAGACAGGCTTTCACCAACCGGCGTCATTTGGTCACTCTCATTCCAGCGAGGAATAAGCTTGTTCTTATCTTTTGTATTTTGTGTGTGCTTTGAAGTTTGTTTAGCGGTTGGATTGGTTTTCTGGAGTAGGGTTGCTAGCCCTAAGTCCAACCTTCCCTCTTTACCCAGGTTTAGGACCGGCTAGTAACTAGTGAACTAGTTAACCGTGCTAGGTCGGTATTAAGCCATAGTGAACTGAAAATCACTCTTAGTTTGCACACTGCTGCATTGAGTTAGGAATTATTAAGAATATCGTCGAGATTATAATTTTCCTTTATGTCAGGATGGAATATATATATATATATATATATATATATATATATATATATATATGTATATATATATATATATAAATTCGTATGCGTTTGACCCGAAGTTGTTACAAACCATTTTCAAGTTAATTAAATTAATAATAACAATGTTTGATCAAAGCACTTATAACGAATACGAGTTGTCTGTTACGAGAGGCACTGACCGGCGGTTACAGCATTGAAGATTAGGAATCTAGGACAACTTCTAAAACATTCGATGGCTCTACAACTGCTTATAAATTAATCCAGAGAAAGTGAAACTTAATGTCATACACCAGCTAATTTACTATATGGTTTATCTATTCTTTTTCGGCTTGTGGAGATCATTACCATTCTTTTTTATTATTCAAACATTCGTATCGGAAATAATTTATCCTCCGCTCAGTTAACCTTTCTATGTCCTTTTATTTTTCTGCATTCTTACCTTGTTAGTTAACCATCTGACAAAATACTTCATTTATCCCATCACTATTTACTCATTCTATCAAATGTTAACTAATTTCCCATTATTATTTAGCCCTATATAGCTAATTAATTAGTGATTTTGTTGTATTAGCAATTTAGCCTTCACAGTACCTGAAATTGAAAGAACAATGAATCGAGTGGAATAACATGGTACCATTAAAAATCACCTATTTGTTATCAGTTGCTTACGACGTCAAAGATCTTAATATCAACTAATGAAAAAAATCAGAACACAATTTGAAAGTAAATTATATCAGTTAACAAGAAACCATACTGCATAATAGGGAATAAAAACATTCTCATAAAGTTAGTAACATACGAAAAAGCTTCAATTATATGAGTCAATACAGAGTTCATGAAAAAGATCATGGATAGTTACAAACTTTTTTGGATTCAGAATGAAAAAAATATGCAATAAGATTGACAGATAGCTTAATTGATGACAAGTAAAAAGCAAATTATGTAATAGTATAGCGAGTAGAAATCAGTTGTCAAGAAAGACCATGAAAATTTCGCAAAAGCAGAAGAAGGTTCAATCAAGGAGGAGAAAGAATGAAAGTCAGGTTATCAAAGAAGTAACTGCTTTTTATCGAACATGATTCTGATTTTAGCTGTCTGATCATTTACAGACTTAAAAAACTCAGACCACCCTGTTTGTTGATTTTCTTGGAGCATTTCAGGATATCTAATCTATGTCTTGTGTCAATATGATGCTGACTGACTTTAATAACGGAAACATTTGTTTTCGTAAAACGTAAGCTTTTAGGTATGTGTTCAAAGAATATAAGACGTGTATTGCTCTCTGTTAAGCTAACATAACTGCTATTACAGATGCACGCAATAATAATTGTCGGATTTAAAGTGAATCAATCAACCTTTCATTGTAGCATGATGTTCTATAGAAAATGATCAGGTGGAAACTGCGTATGTTTGGTGCAGTTTTGATTGATTCCCCATAATCACCTTTGAGGCTGGGTTCAGTAAAGACTCGTTTCTTGTTTACTAGAATTTTATTTTGCTTACTGTTTTTGCATTTCTTCTATACTTACTGATGAGTTTGTATATATAACGATTGTTTTGCAGGATCTTTCGTGTACACGCGTATAAGTTGTTGGAATTTTGGTAAAATTCATTCCATATACTTTTTCAGTGAGTGGACTTTAATGTGTATCATACCTTTTACATTGCAAAGTGATGTCATTATTTTTGACGTAGTAAATTTAGTGTTTTCATGAGCATCACTTAAACGTTGTAGCACAGATTAAGTAATTTCATACGATGAATATGTCATCGACATCTTTGGAATCTGACAGTGCCCTTTTCATTTGCATGTTTGAGGTTTACTTACTCAGGGTTATCCATTAAAATATCTAACAGTACTCGTTCTAATGGATTGACCATTGTTATCCTATCAAAGTAACACTGAATTTAAACTCAGTGTCATAAGTACACAACGCCAGTTATCTGAATTCTGAAGTCGGTAAGTGATAGGGCTCGGGTAGTTGTTAGATAATATCGACAGTCTCATGAACAGGAATCTTGGTGAACAAAGAAAGTACATGAAATAATATCATGAAATTATTACAGATAGTATTTTGACTTACATCTACAATAAGCTAGAATGAATCATTTACAGTACATGCAGCCAGTCGTTAACTCATAAGTTCTTAAATTTCTGCAAGCTAATTAGCGATGTTGTAGTTTGGTGAATTAGCCGTAAACGATACAGGTCAGAGAAGAATATCCTATTTATGTATCTTCAGAAGGCCATTCATGGAGTCACAAAAATGCATCATCGTTCAAGATCAAAGTACGCAGATTTACCCATCATTTTCTTTACCAAGAGCTCAATGAGTGTATTCGCGATACGCCTTTCTGTTGAAATAATCCATCTAGGAAACTAGACACTGGCCTTCATATTATGAATCTAAAGAAAATATTACCAAAATGCACAATGAATGTTCAGTTCATCTTCAGAAGTAATCTGCACAGACAAGTTGACGTAGTAGCTACTGGATCTCCATAGGGACCAATATTTCCAGACATATTTAGTGTGAAATCGGAAAATGGTCCTTTGAAACATCCAGCTGCCAATATGGAGTTGTAATGTCGATAAGTGGATGGTACTGTTCTTGTCTTTGATTAGTGCATATACATTAGCTCTCTTCTAGAGCATTTCAGCTGCGCTTATTCATCAATTCATTGTGCGTATGAAAGTGAAGTCAGTGATGTGATACATTTTCTTGATGTGCTTTGTATTATGTATATATAGAAAACCAACGTATGAGGCACAGTATACGCACTTTCTCAGCTTTATAACCATAAAGTCCAAACTCACTATAATCAGGTCTGATATTTAGAGAAAGGTCGGCTTGTTCCAACGGATATGTTGACAGAGAAGTATTTTGTATCCATGATATTCTAAGTGAAAACGGATATCAGGATAAATTCATCAAAGCAAACATCAATTAGATTGATTCTGAACTATAATTGATAATAGAGGAGAAGCCTTTGTTTCTGCGTTTGTAATTCAACGTAGACGCTCCAAGTGACATCCCAACGCCTAGCTACAGTAGTCAACAGGACGTTTTATGCTGTTCACCTTTGGATATCTTTCGGTAGTCGGCCAATGCCCACCTACCTTGGCCAACCTAGTCTTAGCTTTTCATCTTGCATTAACCAGTCCAACTATTTTTGTGGTACAACATATAAATATATATAGATTGACATACACGATAAAGTATCAAAGTTCAGAGAACGCCAAACTACCATCATCCTCGTCCCGAGCTAAAAATCTTTTCCATTACATTGCTTTTTTAGCATCAACAATTTGTTCAATATACAATATATATTTTTATATATTACGCTAAATTGATCAAAGTTAGTCATTATCCGAAGTGGTTAGTTACCGAAACAATTCGTCTGAAACCTGAAATAAATCTACGTTCCCATGGTGAGATGAAAACATATCACTTACCAGTGGGAATAAAGAAGTTATCACTGAGCTATAACATCCGAAAATCTTTCATATCCAGTATAGTAACTAGTTACTGTTTCACGGATCACTTATCTTACTGGTCGCCTTGCAAAATAATTCAGTGAACTGTGTAGTAAAACAACAAGTATTAAAACATTACTGGCGCCTTTTGTGATTAGCGCTGGACACAATATACTCAACAGACTTAAGACATAAGCATCTAATTATTCTCACTGTAATAATTACAAAACATAGTTAAAGCAAATACTTATTTTCTGTAACTTCTCGTCTAGCTTTACGATCAGAATTTAATAATGTAGGAAATTTACGCAACGGGTAAACCTTCGAACAACTATTTTATTGTCACATCTGCGATTAGCTTACGGCATTATCGTTAATAGGAAATGCAATATTGGTCAACCATACTGTAGTCATAGGGTAAGTCTTTCTTATCATAAAGTCGTTTAAATACTACCATAGAAAACTTTTATCGGTGTAAGCAAAAAATAATAGATAATGTATATATTGTCAAATAATAAAAGAGATTAATGAACTAGAAAATACTGTAACAGAGATGAGAAATGCTATGCAGTGATTCGTGCCCTGAAAAATGTTTTGAACAATACTATGTAGATGGATAAGTAAAGTAAAAGCATAATTTAAACTTAATTGCTTGAACGGACAAGCACTGAGGGTGAAAAAACATGGTATCATTCAGGTGATAACAGTCAGCCAACTCACTTGACTCAATGCCTTATATGCTCAAGTTGATCATTGGTGATACATATCAGTGTGATAGTAGACGATATGGTTTTGGGTCTCTGTTAAAGTAAGTTGACGAATATCCTTAAAAACTCTTAGTTAGATAGCGAAAGGAGCGAAAAGACTAGTTTTATGGCGGTTAAAATGTTGTTCACATTTTTCCAAACCAGACTATGATTAGATCCGAAGAGAACTGCATTGAGTAAATGGTTTAGACCCAGGCTAATCGTCGAAAAGTGCAGCATTCAGTGTAAGATGATTGTGAAACATATGAAGTGTCCTTGAAATATTACTTAAAGTTCGAATATCAAGTGATAAAAAATGGATGAGAAACTTTACATAATAAAATGACTTTCTGACCAAGTGTTCTTAGTTCCGACAAAAGATAAGAAGCTATGAAGAAGTGATGATAATGTTTAAGATGACATTAAAACTTCCAATGAATGAAGCCCCAAATCAGAGAACAACTCAATCTGAACAAAGATGGATATATATGACACCAAGAATAAAAAAGTAGAAACGCACTTTTGGCGAATTTGTCGTTCTAAACTTAACTAGGCATTATTGAGAAATCGAGCCAACTTTTATCTGTTCGTCTTTTGTATTCATTCAAAGGAAAAAGCTAACTATTCTTCTACTGTCCTTTATTTTGTTTTCAAAAATTTCGATATCAAAACATTTTACATACTTTTATTCTAGATGTTACATGCCAGAAAAGCGATGAATTCTAATTACTCATCTTTATTTCTAGTTAGCATAAAAACATATCTACGGTGAATGACGAAATTTCCTGTATACGAAAAATAGTAACAAAAACGTTTCAATTAATTAAATTAAGCATATCAATCTGCTGACCCAAACAAACAGTCGAAGATTTGTGTTTTGACTTATAACAATTTGTATTTTTAAGCTTGGATTTATTTAATCTTTTTCATCTGAGGTAAATAGAAGAAGTCCTGGGAAAACATTGAATTGCACAAAGGTCATTCTTGTTTATTTGGATAAAAATAAATCTAACATTTGAGGAAATTTCATTTTCCCCAATATATTTCTTCATACAATATGTAAAAAAGTAACTTCCATTTACCGAAAAATTTTGTAGTGGCTTAAGAGAGAGAAAAAATATGAAGACTCTCAATTTCTTATCATCGGTTATCCTGTAGCTGTTTATGAGGAGAGTTCAAAAGCATATATGTAAAAGACAACTGTATGACTTTTTTCTTTAAAATGATTTCAATTGATAATCTTCAGAATCCTCCTCTTCTTTCAATCTTTTCATTTATCTATTTATTCTAATTTTTCACCCCTTTTGATCACATTTAGTCACCTAGAATATTTTCTCCGTTATGATGAAGTATATTTTACTGAAATTCAATTCTTTTGACTGTTGCTTTTCTATATATTGATGTATCCTTAAAACTCATATCAGTTTTAAGTTTATGATAATAAAATTGACATTTTAAAGTTCTACATCGTTTCTGCTTGATCAGACACCTGGTAAAATAATCAGTTAGCTACTGCCGAATGCCATTTATTAATCAGGAATGATGCTTAAAATACTTGTTATTGTGTATCATATTGTTAACAATGTCTGAAATTCACGATGCAGGGTAATGTAAGCAAAAATAAGTAAATAATCGAACTGAGTAAAGCAAAAAACCTAGTGAACAAATATAGTGGAGGCTTTCTTATTTTTTAGGGGAAGATAATATTGGTAGGAAATTATACATGGAAATTATCCCTTATATAATAAGTCAGGTGAATCGTTTGCAGATTGTTGTGATTAAAGATAAAAGTGCTTTTGAGTAATGAAACGATGTAGAGATGATAATTTATGCACTGTATGGTGAATTCGATAACCTAGACACTATATGAAACTAAGTGCTGCACAAACCATTTATTTACATCGTTTCGGTTGTATTACATCATCCGTTTAGGAATCGATCTTGCAAAAACTTGAATGATGCAGAGAGCAGTCAGTAATTCTTCGTAGCAGTAGAATACCCAGAGGTTTGCTTGAACTTTGGGCTACCGATGAAATCTCCCAACAGACAACTAATATCAGATTCCTCCCTTTTGGTTTGTTTTAATCTCTCAAATGTTTCCTGCAAAAGTACCATGCACTCTTGAGGATTTTTAAAATGTTCTTAACTAGCCGTTTTTGAAAGTAATAACAAAATGAAGGAAAAATGTCATATAAGGCGGAAGTGAGATTTCAAAGCAGACGAGTATATCATATTTCTACTCTTCGGATTCCTATCTTAAATAGTACATTCGTTTACTGGCTGAATGAACCGCTACCACCAAACATGGGACGCGAAACATGTACAATCAAGCTGTTTCACATTATTACCTTTGATGCTGTTATTAAGAATATCATTCAGACTCCATAATCATTTCGATTGAAAATATTGGTTTTGGACTAAACCTGTTAATTTATTACACGCTGAGAATTTAATTACGTATCAAACATATTGTTTAGAATAAAACTGTTTTTATTATATTTTCATTAACTGCCAGATGAAGTAAGAACACAATAGGTAGCCAGTTAGGAATCGTATATTTAAAAGACTGTGCTAAAATACCAATGTAACTTGACTAAAGCACTAAAGGACTGCGTATGGGCAGCTCAATATAATATACCAGTGTTGAATGGCGTTGATTCTTGACCATTCATTTAAGAAGATTCTGGAGATCATCAAAGTTGAGTCATCAAAACTCAGCTAACTGATTTTTAAGGATTATTTGCCTCTGCAACCATACTAGCTCATCAAGTAAAAAGGTGTCAGTAATGTCAGATTAGAACTTCGCTGGGTTAACTAGTTCACTAGTTACTAGCCGGTCCTAAACCCAGGTAAAGAAGGAAGGTTGGACATAGGGCTAGCAACTCTACTCCGGAAAACCAATCCAACCGCTAAACAAACTTCAAAGCACACACAAAATACAAAAGATAAAAACAAGCTTATTCCTCGCTGGAATGAGAGTGACCAAATGACGCCGGTTGGTGAAAGCCTGTCTTCGGGAAGCCAATTGGCCGATGTATCTTCTCTCCCTCGATGAAAGCGAAAGTAAACATGGATACATGGAATGTCCGCACCATGTTTGAACCTGGCAAGGCTGCCCAGATTGTGAAGAAGATGAGAGGCTATCACATTGAAGTGCTTGGAGTTTGCGACAGCAGATGGAATGGGAGTGGACTCTCCAAACTGTCAACTGGAGGGTCAATAATCTACTCTGAAATTTTCACCCAGATGACAACCACGAGCACACTGAGTTTTCGAGTGGCAATAATGATGTCCCCAACAGCATCGAAGGCTCTCATGAAGTGATAAACCAATCTCCTTCAGGATCGTGACAGCAAGGCTCAACTAGAAAGGAAGGAAGGTCACAATCATACAATGCTACACACCTACAAATAATGCAGATGAAGAGAAGAAGGATGAATTCTACAAACAACTACAATCAACACTGGGCAAGACACCACCTCAGTTGGCAACATCGAAATTCATTCTAATGGGCGACATGAATGCCAAACTCACAGCGAACACCACAATTGAAGAGAACTAACAATGGGTTGAGAAGCACTAGGTGAGGTGATGAACGAGAATGGAGAATTGTTTGCAGAATTCTGCACATTCAACGATGTGGTGATTGGAGGCGAGACAGTGTGTGTGTTCAAGCACAAGGATATCCACAAGTCAGCGACATGGATTTCACCAGACACCAGGACACACTACACTAAAAATCAGATCGACCTCATCTCAATCTGTGGAAAGTGGAGATGCAGCCTACTGGACACAAGATCAAGAAGGGGAGCAGATGTAGGTTCATACCACTCACTGTCTAGTGCAAGGAACCTACCTTCAAAATCAAGTTGAAAGCCTTCAAGGGAGTTGGTGATAGACCACAGTTCAAGTTGAACACCCAGAACAGGAACTGAAGGACGAAACTACAAAAGACATCTTCACGTCAGCCAGGCATCAAGATGAAATGGGAGATATCGAGCAACATACCTGAAGAAACCTGTGTGGATGAGCACTGGAATTCTTTGGAAGAGATGTGGAAAGAAACCTGCATAGTGGTGTTAGGAAGAAGATAGAAGATAAGGAATGGATCTCGACGGACACCTGGAAGCTGACAGGGGATTGAGAGGAGGATGGTGAAGCAGAAGATGAACCAGTGCAGAGCAGTGCAGTGCAGTGCAGGGATGAACAGCGGAAAGAGAAGCTGAACACAACCTATGAAACACTACACAGGACAAAGAAGTGGAGGAGAGTGTGCCCAAAGACAAAAGACACTTCCACGACACACTGGCAAGTGAAGCAGAACAGGCTGCAGGTAGGAGGTACCTGACAACATTATTTGTATCAAATAACCAGGTTACTATCTGGAAGGGAAGAGATCAACACAGATTAAACCAATCAAAGATGGTGAAGGAAATTTAACTGCCGAAGAAGAGAAGCAAAGGAAACGATGGACTGACGACTTAAAGATGCTCTTGAATCGACCACCACCACCACCACCTGCACTTCGTCCAGAAATACCACCTACAGCCGCTGAACAACTACAAGTGAACATAAATCCTCCAGCAAAAGTGGAAGTCCTGAACGCCATAAAGCTACTGAAATGTGGGAAAGCAGTAGGACCAGATGGTATCCCACCAGAAGCACTGAAAACAGACGCAGAGACAACAGAGGATATACTCACACCACACCACCATTGCAGAAGGTGTGGAAGGAAGGGAAGGTGGCTGGCGATTGGAAGAAAAGCTGCCTTGTCAAACTCCCAAAGGAGGGAGACATCAGTGTTTGCAAGAACTGGTGAAGAATCACGCTCCCGTCCACCCAGAGCAAGCAAAATATGAGGCCGCATCATTCTGGAGAGACTAGAGAATGCACTGGATTCAAAACTACGATGAGAACAGGCTGGCTGGCTGGCTGGCTGGCTGACTGGATTCAGGAAGTACAAATCATGTGCCGACCAAATTGCAACGCTTCTCATCATCAACGAACAGAGTACAGAATGGCACTCAACCCTCCACCCTTCTTCAACTTCATCGACTTTGAAAAGGCCTTTGACAGCGTCTACCGAGAAGTAATTCGGCAACTGCCTCAATGCTACAGAATACCGCAAGCCTTTATCACCCTCATTCAACAACTATATGAAGACGCCACATGCCAGCCAAGTAATTCACAATGGGAAGCTCAGTGATGCCTTCGAAGTGAAGTGAAGACAGGAGTGAAACATTGTTGCCTACTATCCCCTGTGATATTCGTGATTGTGGTGGACTGGATCATGCAGCAAACAGTGGGGAGCGAGAAGAGGGGGATATGCTTGATCACGGAAAAGAACATAGAATATTTGGATTTTGCTGATGACTTGTGTCTGATGTCACAGAAACTCGAAGATCTACAGGAGAAAACTAACAAGTTGACAGAAGAGTCAGGTCAGCGAAGATGGGACTTCAAGTGAACGTACAGAAGACAGAGGTGATGGAGACACCCAACCAACACCACCACCACCACGAACAACAACAACAACAAGCTTCAATCACCATCAACGAGAGAAACTTGAAGGCAGTAGCCTCCTTCACTTATCTAGGCAGCACTGTTTCAACTACAGGTGGTACAGATGAGGATGTCAAAGTCAGAATCGGAAAAGCAAGACAGGCATTCATTAGCCTGAAATCAGTGTGGAGATCTACTGCACTGCACTCAGCATGTGGAACGAGATCCGGATTTTCAACACCAATTCAGTCAAGTCATTGCTTCTGTATGTTTCAGAGACTTGGCGCGTTACGAAAGGCATTTCCAACAAACTGCAGATATTCATCAACAAGTGCCTACGCTGGTTCGTTACTGAGGCTCAGGTGGCCAGAATGATAAGAATGAGCGACAAGGAACTGTGGCGTGGCAAAGAACTAACAAATATGCAGGAGGAATTGGAGATTGATTAGGCATACACTGAGAAGGCCGACTGGGGACATCACGCTCCAGGCCAAATCCTCGAGTGGAACCCCTATGGGAAACGACGAGTTTGGCGTCTGAGGTTGGGTTGACATGGGGGAGATCGTGTCTGAAAGAAATGAGAGCTTTTGGGCTGTTGTGTAGCCAGGTTCAAAAGATTGTAGAGAAGAGGGTTGAATGGAGACGTGCTACTGAAGCTATATGTTCCACTAGGAACCCAAGGGACAAATAAAATAAATGATGTCAGTTTAGAACTTTCGGACTGTGGAATTTGTGCTTGCATCTATCTTTTTTATACATAAAACTGTTTATCATTATTGAAGAAAGTATTCGTTCCCCAAGGAAGCTGTGTATTAATCGCTTGGAGGGGTCATAGGGTCGCTTTCATCACCAAATCTGAAGCGCTTGTTGCAAGTAAAGCGAAGAAATAGCCCTCTGAATTAATGATTTCGGAAACCAGTGTTTATGTTTAGAGGATGAATAAATTCAAATGACTTGATAAAATGAAAACTTTGTGAACATAGATAAGACATTGAGAGACATCTCTCACAGCTGACTTCTTTGAAGATATATATATATATATATATATATATATAAATATGAAGAAATCTGTCAATCAGAATATTTTTCTAAATTTTCTTTACCTGTGGCTCTGTACGGACCGTTTGGTGATTCAGTGCTAAACGAAATTAAAGATAATTAGCATCAGATGGACGGGAATAACTTCTTTGTGTACTCTGGTTGGACCATATAATCGTAGGATCGAAAAATCTGAAAGTAAAGCATCTTTGTTGACCTCAATACTAACTAATGCTTCATCTTTCATCTCTGTTTGTTAAGTGAAGTCTTTTTGAGTTGTTTCTTTTGTAAACTTGTTTCCGTAAGATACAGTGAGAGAGCATGTATCTATATAATTTGATTTTCTTAGCGCCAATATTCAAATAGTGGAATATATATTTTTCTGAACACAAAAAGAAAATAGTTTCACTGGTTATTGGGTTCAGAATTTTTCAAATTTTATGTGGACGTTTTCAGCCGGCTTCTTTGTAACGGAACGTTCTCTTTGAATATATAAATCTTTTTCAAAAGGCAAAAGACAATACATTTACATAGGAGTCAGTCTTTTTTAAAAAAAAAATTACTCAGACAATTTTTCAATTCTGATCATTATATAATCAGTACATAAAACACCTATATTTTCATCATTTTTGTAAGTGAAAATAAATATTGCACACTAGTGGATAGAAAATCCTCCCTTAGCACTTTCTAATACTGAGTAAAATCATTAATACGTTAAAGCTCACAAGTGAAATTATTCAGTAAGAATAGAAATTTAAATATTCACAGACTAAAACGTATGATTATCAGATATTTTTCGGTCGAATAACTCAGTGTCGCTAAAGACGCAGACGGACACATGAGAAAAGAAGAAGTAGACAAAATCAGTTATATGACGATACGCTATGAGACTGTTGATGATTATTATTTCTGGCTGTAGCACTATGAAGTGGTTTTTAAAATAATAGCGATAAACTGGTGTGTATGACATTCTATCATGAATGTCTTGGAGTTCTGAGGAACTGAAGCTGTTCACAGCCTGGAAAAATACAATTTTAGCCGTTTTTTTTCGTTCGCAACAATATGAGCTAATCTTAGATCTTCGCGCATTTTTACTGGCGAAATAAGTACTTGGGATAAAAGTGTGCACTGAATCTTTAAAAAAGTAATTGGTTAAGTATATTTAATGAATGCCTTACCACTCATATTTGTAATTGATTTAGATTTCTAAGTAGTAATTCTGATTACTGACCTTAACCATGACGCGTGATTCTGCTTGTTGGAGTCTGTAATATAACTTGAATTCAGTTTCAAGGAGAGATCTTGGTTATTATTGTAAGTATGTAAGATTACTGACAAATATTCATTGCTAAAGATTTTATCTTTATGGTGAATGTTTCTGAAATTTGTGTGAAACAACCAAATGTGTTCAAGTCATAATTTAGAATCTAATGTCATTTTCATTACAATATTTGGGTTACTTTCGAAGTTTATGGTGTTGAATACGTGAAACTAGAGGTTTTATAAGTGAAAAAGAGCTGATATAGTTTTGCTTATCTCCATAACAAGTTCTTTTTTATATTTTAACTGGTTCAAAAAGTTAGCCTATCGTATTAGAAGACTTTGAAGTTCCCACTTCTAATACTATGTATTATATGACAAGAGGTTTTGTTTTCTTTCCCTTACATAAGTCCCCACTGTTTTATTTGTATATTTCATGAAATATCCGGTTTTAGTCAGGACTTTTTCATTAAGTAATTGATATCGTATTTATAGATAGCTAAGATATCGTAACTATGTTGCCACGAAAATACACTGATATGAAAGGAGGTAATATAGTTTATGGTATGAATACAATTAATTCATCAGTTATACCATCAATAACCCGATTCCTTTATAATATATTAAATTATACATTGTTTGAATAATTAATGAAACTTGAAGTAGCACAGCGTTTTGTTCTGAATAATTTATACGTACTTATTAAAAAATTTAACCAAATACGTTATTATTTTCAGATACTATAAATGCATCTGTCGACAGATTAAAACAAAACCAAAACAATTTCGTCCACAAACTTTCGTAATATTGTGTTTTCTCTACAGGCGTAAGTATTTTAAGAATGATGTTGTCAACCGAGACTCATTTACTTTCAAATGGTTTTGTGATGATTTTATCTTAACTCTGTAATTTATACTGAGTAGTATTTCCACAATTTACTACATTAGTAAAGCTGAGACATTTAGTTGTCATTTAATGATGGTAAAATAAGTAGCTCATTGCATTTTTACTCAGAAAAGTATCTAGATTCGAACTAAACTTAGAGTACAAAAGGTGAAAACCGTTTGTATTATATTTGTATCCTTTTCAATAGAGTTCAAATAAAACATTAAAATAAACCAACACTCCGACAGTCATGTTTCTTGATGAGCGTTTTAGCACTTAGTTATTGTTTTGAAACACAACAGCTTTTATCCTTCAGTTTCTTTCTATTCTCATTATGGCTTTTGGTGAAGATGAATGAAAGGGACGCTACATATCATTGAAGTTAGAAATTGAATACGATTTGATTTCAACCGCCTGACTCAGTGGTCTTGCATTAATCCTAAGACCTGTCTGTCATAGGGTCAGTTCAAGTAAACATAATGCTTACTGGTTGATGATCCTTCTCAATCTTTGACAGTACAACTTTCCAGTGTTTTTTAGATTTTTAAAGGTTTTCTACCTTGTTTTAGTCTTAGATAATAGCCACATACAGATAAATAACTGGCGACGATTAATCAAACCTAAACTTCAGTTTATTTTAGCTTTAACTAGATAAAATCACGTTTAGTTTCTTTCTTCATGGTGTCAATAATTTAAATCTTATAACAGAGATTGGTTATTATGTTATAGAATCCCTCTTTTTTAACTAGTATATTAGAATGGCTGAAAGTAATTCTGAAAAATCTCATTATGCTTCACAAACCATATTGCAAGACTGCCGCCTTAATTGGTGAGAAAGCGACTTGCAGGTGTTATTTATTGATTTGATGTATTTAGATAAGCACTAAACTATGTGAAAAAGGGAAAAAAGAACCCAAAATGTTAGATATCCAGCAGAAATATGACCTCATCAATACCTTAACAAGATTAAAGTTCACTAATTTTTGGTGAGTTTAATAATATTTTCCTAACTCATGCTCTTTATCTAGTGACGTTTGAGCATACATGTAGTATCATACCCTTTTTTCCAACAGTTTAACTCTAAGCTTATTCAATATGTGTTCATTTACTTTCTGTAGTAGTAAAACAGGTATAATAGAAAAAATAATTCACAAAGATACAGTTTGAACAACAAAGAGTTACACTGACTATACAGTCTTATATATACTTGATCACTAACTTCAGTGAAATTGGGAGTCGAATGACTCAGTCAAACATACTTTTAAAATACCTTAACAGAAAAGATATCTAGGTATAATGCAGTCATATTTGCCGTTCACTAGTTCATTATTTCCACTGAAAAAAATAAAATTTTATCTAAGGTTGACAAGATATTCTGTTGATAAATGCATACATTTGACAGTGCTGTGTACTCCGAATTATCATTTAAAGTTGTTTGAGAATCATTCTGAGAGGATTTTACTTTGAAATCATGAGGATAATGTAGGTGTTTAGAAAGACGGTTTCATTTGGATAGAATAAATATGTATAACGAGTACTTTGCCATAATATATCTCCATACCTGGGATTTCTTGACAACAGATATTTGTAGTGTAGATGCCCTACAAAATTTATTTTCACGTGTGTTTCATTTATGTTCTTAGAAGACTAGTCAAAAAGCAGTTAAATGTTGATTCTTAAAAATGCATTAACAGTTTATTGCTTTTGAAAATATTATTTGCTGTTGAAGTATCCATCATTTCAGTCACAAATATGCCTCATGAGAGTACTTATGCAATGATAAATACGGACAATTACAATGATAAATGAACAAAATTATACAGATATAAAATTTTATTATCGTATGTCTTTATAATTATCATTGTAAAAGTAGAAACTATTGTAATAACCTAGTCCAATAGTGTGACGTTCAGTTAACTGCTGGAAAAGCCGTACACAAAACTGATGCATTCCAAAAATTCAGAAAGGGTTTAGTGAACATTGATGAACTTACAGTATGAGTAAACCGTATGAATGAAAATTTATGCATCTTCGTATGCCTGAACATGAACAATAAAATAAGGTATTAAGTTTATTGAAACAGTTAAAAATCTTCACATCTAAATGTCTGAAATTTCTATGATCATCATTCTGTACTGTTAAATTGAGAAAATAATCCACATATTGTCTAGGTTCGGAAAAACAGCCCTCGAGATATTTTTCAGTTTTGTCGAGAATTCGACAGGTATTGTAACAAAATTTTGGTACAAAAAGCAAGATAAGTTAAGTGTAACTTACTATTATTTGCGTTTTCGTTTGTGAACAGATCACCAGCATACTCAACTATTTATTTGCATAATTTTTATTAGAAATGTGGCAGAAAAGTAAGGTTAATCTTGATACAGATAGGTAGGCAAACGGAAAAGGTATCTTCAGTGCCCATCTTGGGGTTTTATTAAACAAATGTTTATCATTTTCATGACTTATGATCTGAAACAAATACTGAATCAAGCGGTAGCTTGAAAACAAATAAAAATAACTAAATATGGGATGATGAGCATAAACTTTATTCAACCTTGTTGGATTTGTAATCTGTCATTAAAGGTCCTGCATCTGAGTTTCTTCGTTTCTGATTAATTGTTTTTTAAATATTAACATCTTGAGTGTAAAAATAACAGAGGCTTAAAGGTTTTTCATCAGATGTTTAAATGCATCTCAAATACTCATTCCAGCCAAAATAGGTCTGAAAAAGAAACACAGTAAAGCAGGATATACCTTAAAGTTACTCAGCTCACGCCAACTGCAAAAGTGCACTATTTTGAGATGATAGAAAACATTTCAAAGCTCAGGAGGATGATTTCGGTGTTAATATGTTCTCTGGGCTGGATGGTTTATTCGTGAAGCGTTCATCATCATGCTAGACAAAATCATCAGCACAAACGTCCTTCTGAAGTATATGTTAATGATTTTGTCCAGCATGAAAGCTTTATAAACAAACCACCCAACCCAGGAAACACAACACAAAACTGCACTATTTTTTGGAACGACCACGGAAGCTTGAAGTTCAATGGTTTTTGTCTTCGCAAAAATACTGCATTTTTATCAACTTAGTCCTTACATAGAACTATTTCGAGCTCCGTAAATAAGTTGATACTACAAAAGTGAAATCATAATCTGCAGGAGGAAGTGAAATTTCTCTTTTGAAAGTCTTGAAAACTTAACATTAGCAGTATGGTATTTTTCATGTTTACAACTTAAAGACAATAGATTATTCGCATCAGACAGATATGAAATGATTTCAGCTGACGGAAAGGGAGAAGTTACTTAAATAAACTTTAGCTAACATTTACCCGTCCACTAAGAACGTCTTAGTGTTTTACTTGTTTTGATGCAGTGTAATCAGCATTTACTGAGCCTGTATTTGTAGAACAATGTTTTAAAGAAAGAAAACAATTTTGTTAAAAGGCATCTCACTAAGTTTATCGACTTTTTTTAGCTGTTTTACTGTATTTTCGGTATCCTTTTTAATATATCTCTGTAGAAAATTTTCAAGACTACTTAAAGTAACAAAATTTTGTAAATAAAGGAGTGTATGAGTGTGAAATGACTTTAGTAACAGTAAAATCTACTGGTTCACTATGGCTTGGAGATTATTATTTGTAAGCATGAAATTGTTTGTTTTCGATAAGGTGGTGAATTGTGCCAGGCCAGGTTGCCCTTAAAGATTTTACATCAGTGTGAAAAGTATCCAAATGTTTTTCTATAATATATCCCATAAATCCAAAATGCTCTAGAGCATTAGTTTGTAGAAAGTGAGTTAACGAAAATAAAAATAATACACTTCTATTTATTGATATATAACTCCTTATTTCCTTGGATGACAAGGGATATTTCATGATAATCAATTATTCGTACGTTTTTTTCAAATTATACAAACTTGGTATATCATAACCACCAAGAGATGGGCAACACAAATTAATAAAGCAGAAGTAATAAGACAAAAAATGAACGAATTATTTTTAGTCATTCACTGAGAACGCAAATTTGACAGAAGATAAACACAATGTAATGAAGTTGTACTAAGAAGATACAAAATTATAAATCAGAAATCACTTATTCAAGAAGCAGACTCAAAGATATGTGTAAAAAAGCATTCTCCGCCTTCGACTTACGCTTTATTAATAAAAGAAAACAGAAAGTTGTAAAATGATCACCACTGGTTTTCATTCTGAGTCATTTTTGTCGTTATCTTGAGCCATTGGGTTATATGATCTCTCGTATCTCATTCAGGCAGTTTTGAGACATGTACAAACTCTATCGGAACAGAACTGCAATCCATGTTATACACTGATCACGTCTGCTTCCATTCCATTCATTACTAAGACAAGAGAACAGTGAGCGGTGTGAGAGCTTCTGGGAATACATTCATAATATATTTCTAATCCTTTGAATCCATTATTTTCAGATGATATCACTGAATAAACAATTATTTCACTCCTGTCAAAACATATCTCACCTCAAGAATACTTACATAGCATTTCTACAGGACGCCAGCAATCTTTAATATGCAATGGTGACTGAGGACGCAGATTTTGCCGAACGGAAAAAAAGCATCTGCCAAACCTACAAACACTGATCACTAAGTGATTGCTTTCAATTAGAGTAGCCTGTTTGTTGTCGCTCAGTAAAATAGTACCATCCGCAAAATCAAGGTTGCAAAGTATTCCACCCACTCGCAGGTCTAAACGATCATCATGTATCTCTTTCAAAGTTGGCTAGAGAATGCCGTTAAAATCAATTTTAAAGATAAATGACGAAATCGAATAGCTCTGCCTAACTTTACTGTCCTTCCGCTGGCTGTAAGTTGACACCACACCTAAAGTGTTCAAGCTTAGAGCTTCGAAACTGTCAACAAATCTCACAGGGAAATCCCTCTTCAGTAGACTGTTTAAAAGTTCAGCTCTACCTGTTGAACTGAAAGGTAACTATAATAATTAAGAATACAACGATAGTTGACCTCCAGTACGTAGAATGAAGCTAAAGCATCTAAACACGGGTAAACATGTGATCACTGCATATGTGACCCGAAAGGAACTCAACCCTTACCTCAACTGTCAATTTTCTGCACGCTTAGTGAGATTCGTAGGCTATTATGTCAGTCAATACTTTGGACACTACTAGTAGCAGACTAACACCCTATGATTGTCACATGCAGTAAGAAGACCTTTTTTAAAAATGGGTAAAACTATGGCTTTGTTCCAAATTGGTTAAAAATTCAGCCTGTCATATTTTCTTATGAATTTTAGACAATTTCCCAACTAAAATTTTACCTACGTCTTTAGAACGAGCAAAGGTAAGTTGTATAGGCCAGGTGTTTTAAAATATCTTACAGTCACCCTTTAGTTAAGTGGATCGGCGTAAACTGGCCACGAAGCACAAGATTCTGAGGTTGACTTCGCCGGAGCAGTAGGCCAGGTGAACTGCTTTCCAAAATTTTCCTCTGAGCACTTAAGGTATCTGAAAACATCATGGGTCAGCGTACCATGCATTTTTTACTGACAGTGACTGGAATGTGCGGAAATAGCTTTCAACTGTTGATCCACACACCTAACGCTTCAGTGTTATTTGCGAATTTTGACCACAAAGTCCTGCCATTATTACACCAACGCTGAAAGAAATGTCACACAACGGACACACTACTGTATTCGTTGTCTGCCAGGATAAACTAAAGAGTGATCTAAGAATTTACGAAGCGGTCGTTGAGGCCCGCTTTCTAAATGCTGAATATTCTAACAAGCGACAAGCAGCTTGACTAGTCATACTCATGGAGTTTTTTAACTGCAGCCAATGAAAATTATACTTTTTGAAGATTCAACAATTAGCCTTGAAATTGGCTCGGTTTGGTTTTAAGTAACAATAATAATAACGATTTAGATGATCAACGAAGTGCAAAATAAACTCAGAGAACATCGAAGCTTGACTGGAATTGAAACAGGTGCTTCAGAAGTGCCAGATGTTTTGAATTCACCCATACAGTTATCAACTGACATCAGTATGTCAGTTTTGAGTTCAAGCTTGAATGGCAGAGGAAGTATACCAGGTAGCACAATGATTGTGACTGTGCTGGAAGTTAATGTTGGGAAAAAAAGGGCTGTGATCTGCGTTAAGCTTTCGAAAACGTTTTCCAGTGTCGATTCTACTGACCGCTAATCCTCTTCAACCATCTAAACAACCCTACTCTAAGAATAGGTCTAACCTGTCGATTTAAGCCCTTGGTAAGCACCATGATGCCTACCGAGCATATTTGGTAGGGAAAGTCAGTTAGTTACTGGTGGACTCATTCTTTACTGCAATCTGTTCACAGGCAGTGGTGTCAAAGGTAGAGGTGATGAAGTGGTGTCTTTTATTTCTCCAGTTAATTCGCATTCTAATCGAAACTTCTAGTCCAATGGCAAACAGAAGACTGTTGACGGGGATGCATTTGAATAGGGCAGCTAAGACTATAGTACTTAATGTAACACCAGCGCCAACAAGCTTGGGCGCTGTTATATTAGTTAAAAGTAATATTTCCAGAGAAAGTACACTTTCTAGGTGATGAACTTGGAATTTGTTAGGAACACATAACTAGCATACGTTTTACTAAACTCTGAGACACAGTACACACAAAATGTGTGGCTTTCAATATTTTTGGCCAAACATATATTTCCGTCTGATCTACATGAGCATCTGGACGTTAAAGTTGGACAAGCTAAGCGGTGCGCATAGTTTAAGAGTGGTCATACAATATGCCGAAGTAATGGATGGCTCCCTGGGTGCTACTGTTAGGCAGCTGAAGACTAGTTAGATACATTGAAATTTTAGTCTATGATGAGCCGATGTGCATAAGAGAAGGCACTTGAAGATAAATTTGAGAATTATAACGGGAAGGCAGTTTACTTCAGACGCAAAAATAATAACGATATGAAAATAATAAACTGAATGATTGAGTCAAAAGCTCACCACAGTAAAACTTGGTAAGCGGTCGATGGTCCCTATCAGCAGTGCTGATTTATGATTTGTATATAACCTGTGATTCTGCTAGGACGTCAAGATTGATGCATGTGGTTGTTCTTAAGGACCAAATTCCAAGTCACTGACTTGAGGGCTGATCGACAAGGTAGGCAGTTGACGAGATTAATGCACCTTTGTGGTTGCTAGTGGCCAAAGTACGTTCACTGAGAGGTTCCTCCGTTCTAAATCTTGGAACCTATGTGCAATACTTATTTGAAATCAAGGATTTGTAATTTATTTTGGGTTACTTTCCTCATACTCTAATTCGGTAACGTTTGCTTTCACTCTCAACTTTGTGGAGACAGTCAAAACTGGGTAAAGACAGTGAGGAGAACTTCCCGAACACTTGAACAACCCTTCATGTCACCACAACTTAGAAAGTAAATCAGTAGGAAAAAGGGTGAATAAATACCACTGTACTTAGTTTTGCTACATTTATTCTGTACTGGTCTACATCGTATACGTAGAGTGTAAACTGAACGATTCGCAAAGATCAGTTCTCCCCAGCTGCTTCAAACTTGCTTCCTGTTTCTACCTTTCACTCATAAGTATAGCTAATGGATATTTCTAAACTCGATAAAAGGACGGAATTCACTCATGAAATGAAATGCACAGTTGATTTGGTTGGATCCAAATAAAAAATAAAGCATCATTATTTATAACTTAGGTGTAATAAAGGTTTTTATCTATTTCTGAGTGTTATTGAAAGTTTTTACCCTACAACTAACTGCGTCATTTTCATTGCTGTTTTAAAATTGAGGTATAAACAAAACACATAAGCTGAGATAATGCTCATTTGTTTACTGACTAAAAAAGATACATATTAAAAATTTCGCGTTTTCACTATAAGTCGGAAGTGTTATCTATCTTATAGGCAAGTAAATTAGGTGTTTGGGTATCACCTCAAAAATCTCCACACATGTTTAATTCAAAATTAGATTCGTGAATTATGTTATTCCTTGTAACAAATGAGAACTAAAAAACATGATATATAATTTGGATATGTCTTATTCTGTTTTGAACGCAATACATGAAGTAATAATCACGTGTTATTCTACTATTTGTGAATTGCAAATGTTCATCGATCGTGATGATGTTACTCAGTGTTAAGAGAACATTTCGCCGTGGTCATCTTACTCCATAAAACATTATCTAATGTTTCTTCATACACTAGTGAAATGAAAATTTGATTTGGGAATTAAAGGGTGTGACATGAAGGTTTATGTCTTTGTAACGGAGAAGTGAAACGTTAAGCATTTCACTTCGAAATCATGTTCATAAATAATTGTTGAGAAACTGTTGCTATTGTTAGCCCTAAAAACAGAGCCACTGAACGATAGACTGTCTCGTCAATATAATAAAACAGTTAACACCCTAAGTATCAGATATTATATTCATAAAACAAGATGTAAAGGATGGGAAAATGTGTCAGTTTTATGTAGTAATCTATTCAGAATAACTTTGTTCATCGACCATATGACAGATAGAATGCATTTTCATAGAAATGTAACCGAGATGTTAGCACAAAACTACTCATCCTTCATCAGACAATAAAATTAGTATTAGAATACCAATTAGTTGGATAAAGTATTTGTTTTTATTGAAATAGCCTACTTCATCTGATTAGTGAACAATTTTGACACGGTAGACAATCAATAAAATAGTATTCATAAATAAAGATTTTACCTTTTAGAGAATCGAGTTTTGATTTTCGCTATTAATGGTTTCAGATGTGATCATATAATAAATCTCTATTTTAACATTTGAAATGTGATAGGCTCAGATAATGATCTCCTCTTTCTGAATCCAAACGTTGGCATGAACGTCATTTCTAGACTGATGCTTTTTGATGACTTGAAACAGGTATTAATTTGAATCATGAACTCCAGTTGGATTTCAATGTACTTTAAAGTAGAATACTAGAAAGATAATGATATAAGCTGCTCATCAGGTTAGGATACTTTCTGCTTTATATCAGAGATGGAGAAAATGATTTACCATTACGTGTCTTATAACTGTTCGTAGCACTCTTTGTCATTATACTGAAAACAAATGATACAAAATAAAGGATCAGTAATCAGTTAATTGTATAATAAATAAAAGATTAAAACTTGTTTGTTGTATGGGTTCAATGTATTCTTGTACTAGATCTGAGAAAATGTATGACTAAGGAAGAACTTTACTCAGCTTAGAACAGGGTTGTCTGAATTTCTAATCCTGTTTGCGAGAATGAAGTTAAATAAAAGTACGTCAACACAATGTTTTAAACTGTGATTGCTTGAGTAAGCAACTGAACATTTCTGCCAAAAGGCACAAATCACTGCAACCCTGAGTTATATTTAGTGAATATTTTCTAGTTTCAAATCTATAAGATATAACAAAGTACATGCAATTTATATTTTCTACTAATTGATGTTCTCATCTACTTCATCATTTGAACAACTACAACTTGCTAAGATTTTTTGTTCTCATTCCGCATCAAACATCGTAATAAGAAATCCCCATTATCAAGAGGAAACCGTTATAAACACAAAGTCATTATTACGATTACTGGTTCAATGTGAATAGATCAGTAAGAAGGAACAAATTACTGTACATGCCAAACAGACGTTGACATCCGAATGTTTCGCTGTTTTGGTAGGAATTAGATTCTACTCTGTCAAACGTAGATTAGCTTTTGTCAGTGATCCAATTCCTTGTTTGTGTAAAAAAAAATCAATAACTACTCTTTTTACCCCATTGGTTATTTATTGATTTACCTGCTTCTAGCCAGTAAGATATACTGGTTGTACTCAAAATCTGCATTTCTTTGAATATATGCTAATATGTAATCACAAACGACAAACGAAAGCACTGTGCAGCTGGATATTGAAACATTCTACTTTGACTAATTATCAAGTGTCGAAGGCAACTTAACATACCACATGAGTTTCGTGATTGCCAACGCTGAAGACTTCTCAGATCTGCACAACCAGGGTGACTTATATTTGAGGTTTGAGTGCTGAGTTCTAGCAACATTTATCCAGTTACTTTGTTTGCAAATGGATATGAACCAGAAATATATTTCATCCTCTCGATGTTTTCTCACTCTGTTAATAACATCTTACGTCTTCGCACAAACCACATACTCTTAACCTTAAAATTCTGATTTTGTACCGTAATTCTTAATTTTTTTATCGTTATAGGTTGTTCAAATGAGTAGCGTAAAATTACCTGCATCTATTAAAGTCTTCGGGAAAAAAATTTTAATGCAGTAATGAATTGTTTTTTCCAGTCTTCTGATTTAAAGTCGAGACGGAACTTGTGAGAAAATAATTTATAAAAATTCTTCTTCTGAGAAACTTTCGCAAAAATAAAATGCAATCATGTTAAGAAAACTGACACTAGGTAAAACATACTTTACGTTTTATGAATGAATAAGCAATTTTAACCTGCAAAATAAACAAAAGGCAGCCTAATATCATCGATGATCTTTCTGATTGTGGTAGACTCGATCATGCACCAAACCGTAAGCAGTGAGAGGATGCGCATACACTGATTAGACCGATACAAAAACCCAAGAAAAACATTTGGATTTCGCCGATGATGATTCATGTCTAATGTCTTATCTCACAAACTCGAAGATCTACAGGCAAATACCAACAAGTTAACAGAAGCGGCATTGAAGATGAGACTTCCTTCAGATGAACGTGTAGGAGACAGAGGTGGTGAAGATACTCAACCAACAACTACAACAACAACAACAAGCACCAATCAACATGAACGGGAGGAACCTGAAGGAAGTCATCTCTTTCACCTACCTAGGCAAAATCAGCATCCTCCAACTACAGGCGGTGGGGGCACAGATGAGGACATCAAAGTGAAGATCGGAAAAGTAAGACAAGTATTCATACATCTGAGGAGATCAGTGTGGATATCTACTGCACTCCACTCAGCATAAAGCGTGAATATGATCCGGATTTTCAACACTAACACCAAGTCAGTACTTCTATGTTATGGTTCAGAAACTTGGTGTGTTAACATAAGCATTCCCAACAAACTACAGATATTCATCAACAGCTGCCGCCTACACCACCTCGATACTGAAGATCAGATAGATGACATGAAAGAATAAGAAACAAGGAAGTCACTCTGGCTGGTGACGAGTCAACCAAGAACCCATCACCCAACAAATATGCAGAAGAAGAAAGTGGAGATGGATTCGATTCGATTGGATTGGACAAACATGGAGAGGACAGTTTTGGGACATCATGAACGAGGCAAGTGCCTCCAGCGTAATGTGAATGGGAAAGGACGAGTTGAGTGTGAGAGACGAGGGTGACATGGAGGAGATTGTGTGAGGAAGGAGTGAAAGCCTGTGGGCAGTGGTGAAGCCGGAAGACGTGCTTCTTAAGCTGTTTGTTTCAGCAGGTTCCCAGGGGACAAACAATAAGTGATAATAATAATAATGCCGTAAAATTCGCTTTGTTATCTCACACTAAAGAGACCTGAAGCTAGCGGTTTTTAAACAAAGTACAAGAAGTTTAAGCGAATGCTTTGAAAATATTCGCCTTTGTATTATATCAAAGCTATTTCTCTTATTCACATCCACATCAGGATACATTTCTTGACTTGATTTTCCTGATTTTATAAATGTTAGATAGTGTTTGAAATTCAAAATTTTATTCAAAAAATATTTGAAAGTGTAATCCCATGATGAACACGCAATACAATGAAAATTTTATGGCTTTCATTTTGAACTTTGTTTCTTTTTCGTTTATATTATCATTCCAAACTTAATTATTTTAAATATTTTCCTATGAAAGCTACTTACTTACCCTATCAAAATCTAACGAAAGTCATTTAAAAGATTTTCTTATTTGGTTAAATTTATGATTCTTTTATGTGCTTAATATTTCACTGGTTGGATAACTGCATTAAATGACGCAATACATAATCTGTTCTTACACATAGAATTTTCAGCTGGTACATACCACTTTAAGTTTAAGTACAATGAAGCATTCTGATATGGTATCTGCTATTTTTCACACCCAAACTCTCCTAGTATATTCACGATTACTTCCATAACTTAATAAAAGCCAAAGAATTTTGAACGAAAATATGACTATTTTTAAAGTCTGTTCGAATTTCGTGGGATTCTAAGTAGCTTTTGAACGATACACTACTTGTATAAAAGTTCGAATAGAATTGTCAAAAAGAAATAGCGCTCAAAACACCATCCAATAGAATTGCAAGATATTTAGCGAAGAAGACTATCATATTGATTGGTCACAGGAGTGCAACCAATTTCATGTTGTCTAGTTCGGAGTGCAGACCGAATCCTACCGATCATATTTGCAATGTGTCAATCAAGCTAGGAAGCTCAGCACCGTGGTGCAAATCATTTATAAGAGGCTTATAGATTGCAAAGAGGTGAGAACAAAACAGAGTTAATAAACAACCAAAGGATTAGGTCATACAAATGAAACAAGTTAATTGGAATAAATTGAAAATGTTTTGTTAAAAGTTGTAATTATTAAGAAGATCAAATGAAGTAACACTGGAAACTACTAAACGCAGGAAAAAAATGATAACGACGATTTAAGAGTACGAAGAATAACCTAACAGAAGGAAAAATTGAAAATACAAAACAGGAACAATGCATACCAAGACAAAAATAAATTAAAACCAAGGTGGGAAAAAGACTGTAAGTACGTCTCTTGAACAAAAAGGATTTACTTCACTCATGGATAGTCAAAGCCTCTGCTGCTTTTAGAAGTTGAAGACAAAGAAAACATGAGATGTTTGAGCGGATTCGATAGACAACCATAAAATCATTATTTGGGGCAGTTGGATGATTGGAATCGACTCGATGTTCAAGGAGAGAACTTCTAATGCATTTTCTTTCACCCTCATAAAACCAGGCAAAAATCTGTGACTACGGCTCATATACTTTGCTCCTCTGAAATAGTTGAAGCGGTAGATACACTTGGAGGTGACTTACCGTGTGATTTTTCCTTTACACAAACGAAGAACAATTTATGACTAGTAAACGGCAAATGAAGTCTGGCTGCTAATAAGTTATGACTAACTGATCTCGAAAGACAGTTTTTCAGGATTTTTAATGCTGCATAACCTTTAAATTCCAGATTCATGAACAAATTCCTTTTAGAAAAAGGGCTAATGACTGGTTTCGCATGTCTTTCTCGCTTATTCTTATGAACAAATCGGCTTGGGTTGCTGCTTTCCCCAAGCGTCCTTCTCAGAAAGTCAAGTTTAACTTGACTTTTAAATAATCATATACGAATGTACAGCTTGAGGATAAATGCGTTGAAAAGAGGCCTCTTTGCTGAATATCTTGTTTTTGATTCCACAATGGGATTTATGAATGTAAGTAGAAATCGACTCTGATGATTCACTATTCAACATGACAGTGAGACAAGTTAGTTGTCAAACTTAAGTTTTGAGGAGCTACGAACCAATTATGAATTACTGCCGGTAGAAGAAAATGTTCAAAGTTTTTTAAATCTCTAATGCCATCTTATCAGAAGTCATATAAATTGATGATTAAAGCGTTTTAATTTTACTAAATGGTATTAACTAGTGAAATCCCTAAGCATCGAGCATTTAGCGAAATATTTATCTTAGCCAGTAAAAATTACTTGCAAAGCGTAAGATTAGGCCTTTCTTAAACTTGATTTGATATATTTTTCTAAAAGGTAAACTGCTTTTGTTGAAAGCATTAAACTTCCTGACTGTCCATCAATAACGCTCCATGGAAAAACTCATTAGCTATCAATCATTTCACTGAATCTTGTTGAGATAATATCTCGTGTGAATAGATATGCAGGTGAGCGAAAAGCTTGATGGTTCATTTATGGATTCGAAGATTCAAATTACTTTCTTCATCCTTCTTACTTTTTAGGATGTAGATATTCAAGACTGTCTACTTCAAACAGAAGGTATGAACAAATGATAGTTCCGTGTAAAATCTAAAGTTTAGCCTCATAGATGCAGTGGCATGTACTAAAGGTTTTAATGCTGTTCAAGAAGTCTTACTTGCTGATTGCATCCACTAATTATAGCATTCAGTATGCCTTTTTCAAGTTTTCGGCTTAAAAACCTGAAGTCAACCAGCGTCTTTTCTATTGGTTGGACTGAAAAAGTTGAAAATGAAAAGATTGCAAAAGTGTGGCACAATAGTAGTATTTGTTGTAAAGATTTTTTTAAACCACAACTGATTTCGCTTACCATTTTCTTCGTGTCTCATGTTTATTTGGTATCAGATATGTACCAAAAGTGTCCACGTTCACCTTTCTTGTAATATTTTGAACGAGTAATCGTACATAATTGGAATTAGGTTTAGTCGTCTAACTTCCAGTGACACTAATGATTACTAGTACATATAGTGAACTTATCATGTTACGAAGTAAGAAAAAATCCTGAACAGCTAATACTGAAAGAGCGGATTCCTCTATACACCTATTTTCTCGATATCTGTTCAGCAGATGATTGTTTTACTTGAGTTTAGTCTTAAACTTCAAGTAGCTGCTTATTAGGAAATAAGCACTACCATCGATACTACAAGGTCAAAGCATCACTGAGAAAAAGGTGTTTCATAAGCATTAAAGCATAAGCATAATTCAGTCAAGATTTTACAACACACAGTTGAAATCAGCTTTTATCAAACAGTTTATCGTTTTCCAAACTTAGGTTGTGAAATCAGTTTTTTTCCAATATTAAAGTGTGCTTCTTTGTAATTTCACTAGTTATGTGGAGATATGATTGTTTATGTTCATAAAATTAGCACATACAAACACGTATAGTATCTATGGATGATTCATATTCGTTTTACCTAAAGTTTATATGCTATTACCTCAATCTTCCAAGTGTTGTATCTTTTCATAAATCAAATTCTTAGTCTACATGACTTGATATTACAGAACTTACATATATTATTTGTCACTTCGGATCCTAGTAGAACAAACAGCTTAGGTAGCACGTCTCCATTGCACTCTTTTCTCTGCAGTCTTTTCTACCTGGCTACACCACTGCCTACAAGCTTTCACTCCTTCCTCACACAATCTCCTCCATGTCACCCTCGTCTCTCACACTCAACTCGTCCTTTCCCATTCACATTACGCTGGAGGCACTTGCCTCGTTCATGATGTCCCAAAACTGTCCTCTCCATGTTTGTCCAATCCAATCGAATCGAATCCATCTCCACTTTCTTCTTCTGCATATTTGTTGGGTGATGGGTTCTTGGTTGACTCGTCACCAGCCAGAGTGACTTCCTTGTTTCTTATTCTTTCATGTCATCTATCTGATCTTCAGTATCGAGGTGGTGTAGGCGGCAGCTGTTGATGAATATCTGTAGTTTGTTGGGAATGCTTATGTTAACACACCAAGTTTCTGAACCATAACATAGAAGTACTGACTTGGTGTTAGTGTTGAAAATCCGGATCATATTCACGCTTTATGCTGAGTGGAGTGCAGTAGATATCCACACTGATCTCCTCAGATGTATGAATACTTGTCTTACTTTTCCGATCTTCACTTTGATGTCCTCATCTGTGCCCCCACCGCCTGTAGTTGGAGGATGCTGATTTTGCCTAGGTAGGTGAAAGAGATGACTTCCTTCAGGTTCCTCCCGTTCATGTTGATTGGTGCTTGTTGTTGTTGTTGTAGTTGTTGGTTGAGTATCTTCACCACCTCTGTCTCCTACACGTTCATCTGAAGGAAGTCTCATCTTCAATGCCGCTTCTGTTAACTTGTTGGTATTTGCCTGTAGATCTTCGAGTTTGTGAGATAAGACATTAGACATGAATCATCATCGGCGAAATCCAAATGTTTTTCTTGAGTTTTTGTATCGGTCTAATCAGTGTATGCGCATCCTCTCGCTGCTTACGGTTTGGTGCATGATCGAGTCTACCACAATCAGAAAGATCGTCGGCGATTGTAGGCAACCTCATCTTACTTCCGTTTTCACTTCAAAGGGCGTCACTAAGAATTCGTTTTTGAATAATCACTTGGTATTAGGTTTGGTCATATTGCTCTTGATTGGGGTGGGTAAAGTTTTGGGTTAGTAAATCCGTAGTGTTGAAGCAGTTTCCGAATTTTTTCACGGCCAACGATGTCGAAGTCTCTTGAAAACTAGATAAAGTTGAGGTTGAAATTTGACTACTACTCTTTTCTCTGTTCAATGATGATGTGTAGCATTGCGTTGCATTTTGATCCGCCCAAGGTTTGTACTTCCTGAAGCTATCCAACCTTTTTGGTCGTAGTTTTGAATCCAGCGCATCCTTTAGTCTCTCTAGGATGATGCGGCCTAATATTTTTGCTCAAGGTGGAGAGGGGCGTAAATCCGCTGCCTTTCTTGCAAGATATACTTCACTATCTTTCATTGGTTTCATCTGTGTTGATCCCTTCCCAGATAGTAACCTGGTTACTTGAGGTAGTGTAATCAGGCCCTTGTTACCTGCAGTCTGTTCTACTTCACTTTCAAGTTTGTCATCGAAGTGTCTTTTGTCTTTTCGTATACTCTTCTTCACTTCCTTTTCCAATGTAGTGTTTTATATGTTGTGTTCAGTTCCTCTTTTCCTTGTTCATCCATGCACTGCACTGCACTGCACTAGTTAATCTTCCGTTTTACCATCATCATCTTCCTCTCTCTTCTCTATCAGTTTCCATGTGTTCGCGGAGATCCATTACTTATCCTGCTTCTTCTTTCTTCCTAGTAAGTTTATGCAAGTATCTATCCACACAGCTTTCAAAGAGTTCCCGTGTTCTTCCGCACAGTTTCCCTAGCGAATGTTGCCTGTCTCTCAGTTTTTCTTGATGTCTGGCGTGAAGACATCCTTCGTAGTTTCGTCATTCAGTTTCTATTCTGGATGTTGAACTTGAACTGTGGTCTATCACCAGCTTCTTTGAATTGAAGGTTTTCAACTAGATTTTGAAGGTAGGTTCCACGCATGAGATAGTGGGTGGTGTGAACCTACATCTACTCCTCTTCTTCATCTGATCTTGTGTCCAGTAGGCTGTGTCTCCACTTTCTTCACATTCAGATGAAGACCGTCTGATTTTCAGTGTGTCCTGGTGTCTGATGAAATCAAATACATGTCGGTTTTTGAATGTGCTTGTGTTTGTACACTACCCCCAATCACCAAATCATTAAATGCTTAAAGTCTGCAAACAGTTCTCCACTCTCGTTCATTTCACCAAGCTCATCTCCACTCATGATGAGCTCTCTTCCTGTGTTGTATGCTCCCACTTTGGCATTCACGTCACCCCACTCATTACAATGAATTCTGATGTCACCAACTGGGGTGGTGGTGGGGTCTCGTCCAGTAGTTATTGCAGTTGTCAGTAGAATTACTCCTTCTTCTCTTCATTTACATTGTTTGTAGGTGCATAGCGTAGCATTGTCTGATTACGACTTTCCTTCCATTTGAGTTGAATCTTGCTGCCATGACCCCTATCCTGCATGAGATTGGTTCCCACTGCATTAGAGAGATCCTTTGATGCTGATGGGGACATCATGATAGTCACTCCAAAACTCAGTGTGCTCTTGATTGTTGTCTGGGTGACAATATGGGAGTAGATTATTGACTCCTCTCTAGTTGACATTTTGGAGAGTCCACTTCCATTCCATCTGTTCTCGGAGATTCCTAGCACTTCTATGCTAAACCTTCTCATCTCATTTGCAGCCAGCCATCAGACTTTTCAGCCAGCTTGAAACATTATGTGGACTTTCCAAGTCTCTATGCTTATTTTTGCTTTCATTGAGAGAAGAGAAGATACATCGGCCAATTGGCTTCCCGAAGGCAGGCTTTCACCTACCGGCGTCATTTTGTCTCCCCAATTCCAGCGAGGAATACGTTTATTTTCATTTTAAATATTTTCTTTGTGCTTCGAAGTTTTCCGGGGTAGGGTTGAGAGCCCTATGCTCAACCTTTTTTCCGTCTTAGGATCGGCTGGTGAACTAGTGAACTAGTACAGTATGAGACGTTATATTACAGAATAGTTTAATTTTAACCAATTTGTTCAGAAAAAGGAAACATTCGGTTACTTGGCCAGGACGTTCGTGACAGAAATGGACTTCTTAGCTAACTTCTTTTGTTCACCGAAAATGTGATCAGGCACGACTATTTTGGTACACAGATTTGACAAGGTCTGTCTTTTTCGGTCAAAATTTCAGAAGGAATACAGAGTTACTGACTGAAACACTGTCATGCCTTTAACAGGTTAATCTACGGAAGTGTTTACAACGTCTTATCGGATAATGTTTCCTTTATTTATTTTCTTTATAAAATTTCTGAAAATTTTAAAATCTGAAAGGTATCAATCACAGGATAAATATCCTGGTTGTGCTATGTATACAAACGTAACGTGCATGGGTCTTTACTTGGTCATCATGAAACTTCCAAATTAAAAAAGGTAATCTATTGCCTGCAGATTAGTTTTATGTTGGTTAAATTCTGTAACAACTTTTGTACAAGACATATGACATATGATATCATTTTTAATTTTCACGACGGCCTTTTTTATTGTTGAGTAAAACAGGAAGTGATTTATAATTAATCTGCAACTGATTAGGAAATCAGGAAAGATGTCCACCGGACGTCAGTAGAATATTTTTGCCTATCATTTGAGTTACAACCATATGTACACAGTAGGAACACTTAGTATACGAGGTTGAGCACCGGATATCTTTCTAATTTAGGCTGACACGTAAGTCCATATTCCCAATACAAAGGTTTGGACTGATATTTGACCCTGAAGCATGTTGAGGAGAAAAAGTAACGGTGAAATAAACCTTAAGAAGGTCAAACATATACTGCACTTTTGAGCTGTTTGATTAATAAAATGAAGGTCTCAGCAATCAGCAACATTGGGGTATCATTACCTTGGAGGTCAATCTGAATGAAGTACGGTTTTTTCTGATTTTTATTTTCTTAATTTCACTGCTTTTCCTTCTAGTGTATTAGTTGATGAAGCTTCTTATCTGTCCGCTTACTTTGACGTACTTCTCAAGAGACAATAACCCCATTCCAAATTTATCTGGTTAGTATATTCTTCATATGACAAAGAACAGCGCTTGACCAGTGCTCGTTTGTAGATGACTGGAAAGAAAGTGTTGAAATTAAGGTGAAGTCCATTCCATGTGCCTTACGAATAATTGATCATTGAAGTGTAGTAATGGTTTGATGTTGAATGCTGACACTTACAAAATTGGATTTACAACTGAATTCATGTTTCATTGTGAAGTTAGTGTTTCTACGTACACTGTCGACGATTTTAAGCAAATGTGGTGCGTGGTGAAAATTCTTACATTCAATGAAAGTATCGTTGACGTATCTTCATTACAATGTCTTTTCATCAGTTGCACATTTGAGTCTTGTCAGTTCACGATTGAGCATAAAAATATCTTCCATCGTGGGGCCCGATTAACTATAAATTACCATTCCATCATCCTGACGATATAGGATATTATCAAACAGAATCTGGACATCTTTCATACATATTAGAAGAAGCCTCTAGAATGCAACTGTTGATGAAGAGAGATGATCAGTGTGCTGAAAATAATATCCACAATTTCCTGGAAAGGCGTCTGCATGAATAAAGAAGTCACATCAAGAGACATCATGCATTCACTGATTTACCGTTTCAGCAATCTTGAACTAATTTTTCTTAATATATTTAGTCAACAGTTGACAAACAGGTTCAGAATTTTTAGCAAACAAACAAATAACTTTATGATAAGATGAATCAAAAGTTGATACCAGATATCTTGATGAAACATTTTGTTTTGTATCTTGGAAAAACTTTAGATACAAGAAAAATGTGATCCTCAAAACTTGCAGTCATTGTGTGTGATACTATCAATCAACTCTTTCAAAGCCTGGAGTGCTTTTGTAATTACTTTAAACTCTGAACCTGTCATATTTTTGTTCCTACTGTCAATTTTGAATGCCAAATAATCAGTTTGAATCGACTTCTCTTGGTGATATAACCTTCTTTGTACATCATCACAACATCTCAACCTTGGTCTGGCAATATTATCACAAGATATCTGTTGTGTCTCACGTATTTGACTGCACACTGGTGTTCTTTCAATAACATTTTGGACTGAGGAATTGATGACAATAAGGATTGATTATCTTTCTCGATGAATTAAATAAACTAGCTGGTCGCTGAACAGTAGTCAGTTTCATGGTATACAGTCAGTAAAATTCGATCATCAATCAGGAATAGATGACAAGAAGTTGGTTGCTTTGCAGTGCTCAATCAATTTATGTATACATATTCGAAATTAGTTGCCAGGTGACTACGAAATGTCATAAAGGGCTATCTCTGAGAATTGAACGGTTCAGATCAAAACGTGTATTCCACCTGAATCTGACATTCCTTACTGAATTCGTGAGCAGTGGTGTCAACCAAGTCGAATATGACGACAGTTACTCAACGGCAACATTGATTGTAGGTCACGCTACATCATGAAGTGATGGAAGTAGGAAGTATGGACTGCTGAGTTTTGACACAGTGATTCAGTGGTAATGTACTGGCCATGGAACCTGAAGATCATGAGTTCGATTCAGTTCTACGCTTGGCAGGGCGATGTTATGGAAGAGCACTGCTAAGGAGCCCTATATTAGAGCGAAATAGCTACTTAGTGCTCTCAGATTTCCAGTGTTCCTGCATATGATGTCAGTTCTTGATCAGTTTCAACCTAGAATTGATTTCTTACAGAAGTTGAATTATTTGATGATTTCACACTCATGTAGTTCCTGGACGTTGATGATACATGTCAGTGGTTGCCGAATATGTGCATTATTCGGCAGTGCATATCCCGCAATTCGTATGCTAATGAGTATTGTCACAATTACTTCATGTTAACTACTATCATTTTTAATGGAAATCCTTGGTTAGTAGGAAAAATTTGTATAAAGTTGTATTATAGACTGGAATATAATTATGTCCCTTTTAGTATGCGACTCGAATCCTTCAACTGCTAACTTTTTTAAACAATACATTAAGCATCGTGCAGACTTTGGATTTTATTGAAAAAACGAAAGGTTTCTAATCATAGCTATAGTAAAACTGTATGAATATACATAGTTTTTTAGCTTTTGGAGATGAAGTATCAGACTTTTGCATAACAGCAGAAAAAGTAAAGAGATAATACGGTTATTTTTGTTATCCAAAATTCCCTGAACTTATGCAGACTTATGTTTCAAAAAGTTATTGACGAAAGCATCAAATCGTAAATTTTTTTCAAATTGATACATTGTATAAAAGTTCGTTGGACCTGTTTAAAAACCGTAATTTATTGTGACAATATACTTTGTACCTAGATCAGGATAAGTTACACAGAATGTATGGAGATCACATTTTGCCAAGCGTTTCATTGAGGTATGCAGAAATGTTGTGTATCTGTGATAAAAAAAAATTTATTTCGCTAACCGTATGCATCCTCAGCTGCAGTTCTACGTAAAGTGTATGCAGGCTGACAGTAACTCTGTAAAGTTGATGGTAGTTAGCTGTGCGAATAAGTTTGATAAAATTTAGTGATAAATTTCAGATCACTTTTTTCATACAGGTAATTTTCTTCGCTTCTTCTATCCTTTATAACCCTGTAGAACCCGAATTTCGCATTCTTTTGGGTCACTATCAGTACCTTTATCCCATTTTAGCTAAAAAAGATGTTCAAAGTGCAGAAAATAAAAACCGAAAACATTTCATTGCATTTATCATCTCTGAATCAACTAGAAGCCTTTTGTAAGTTTATAAGATAAATATGAAGAGAAGTTAAGGAAAATTCATCAAAGTATCCAGAAGTGTGCAGTGTGATCGTTAAACAAACCATGTTTGCAAATAATTTGGTTACAGTTGTAGTCTTTCTTTCTCAGAAGTGGCTGATGTTGTGAAAATCACTTGAATCTGAAATGTTAATTATACTAACTCACTTTATAATCAAAAATGCCACGGTTCCTAAGATCTGCTATCAGAAAGTAATTTATAAAATTACTGGTTTGTATAATGTACCCCAAATCCCTGAACCTGCAATGTATGCTCAATTCATTCATAATATATACCCTGTTTTATTGTTACATAGGCACAATTTACCTGCCAATGTATACATGTATGCCCTGAAACCTTAGTAGTAATGAATATGGTTGCAGCACTGGGCGATACGAGTTAAAATCTGTCTTAGACGACATCATATCCTCTGAGTTTGCCGATACCCCTTCCTAACTAGCGTCAACAAGCATGAAACTTATATCCACGGCTTCGAATCGATTCCCTCCGAGGAACTAGCGTTTGCCAGAGTGTATTCTGATGGTGAGCTTTCTAACTTGTTGAGCTTGTCAAAAATGATCGGTAGAATTATGTGAACACTTGAGATTAAAAAACAAGAAGTCAAATACTCTCTAATGGTTAATTAATACAGATATTTTTATGTTTTATGTACGCAGTCAGTCGAAATAACACTCTGGATCCATATTGAGTATTCTTTCTTCAGAACTGAATGAGTCTTTATCATGTACTTTAGGAAATTTAAGAAAAGTAGTTTTTTCATCATGTATTGTGTTCTCAATTTACTTGAAGCATGTTGACAGCAGTAACACAACTCACACTGGAAATAAAACTTTCCTACTGAAAACGTCCTACATTTTTTAATTATCTCTAGAAAACTGATATGATTTGTTTTTCAGACACTTCAGACTGCATTTTGGATAATTAAATCTGGATGAAATGGGCAACCGGATGCCAAATTTAGGAGCGAAAATTAACAGGTTATACGTTTAAGTTGGTTAATTGATAAACTATACACTTTCTTACCCACCAGTGAATAAGATCAGTACGGTCTAAGTTGGAATTTAGCCCTATGCATCCAGCCATCACTAAGTTTTAAGTAAGTAGTATGATTAGATGATTATGTTAAATACTATTACCGAATGGGCTCAGTACGTGAATGATTACAAGTTTTCCATCAAATACATGGATGTTTATGAATGTTGGACTCGCTTGAGTAGTATTACCTGTATATTAACTCGATAAAAACAGAATTTCCTTCTCATGCATGAAATGGCTTTTTTGAATGACAAGAAGGAACTTATCTATCATGCAGTTGTGGTAGGGCAATGCAGATACATTATATATATATGAGTGGCAATTACTCGTATACGTATAAGTAAATATATAAGTGCAATATTAAAGATGTAAAGCGAAAGTATGTTTTGAGGTTTATTGCGGCATAATAAGCAATAAGTTTGCTTAGAATTAATGCATTTTAATGATTTTCCTCGAGAAACCAAGTCGAATACCTGTACCTTCGAGGTAGTTATGAACATTTGTAGCTCACGGTGAGAATGAGAATGATTTGATATTGTCTAATCTTAAATGGCTAAGTGTGAATATTTAAATACTTGCCTCAGTGAAGGCGTCCACAACGGTCTTATGAAAATTTATTCGTATCTGAATGTCACGCAAACGTCTGCTCATCCGGTTGAATTCATCTTTATATCTTGAAGTCAGCAACTACACAGCAGCTTTCAGGCAAACAAACCTTGACACATCTCAGATTTCTATGTACAGGTATCCATGTACCTAGGTTTGTGCCTGCTAAAAGTCATTACTGAGATATGCATGAGAACATGTGGTGATTCATCGTTCGATCGCCACATACACTTAACTATGACAGCTTTTATTATATTGTAGAAGTTACGAGAGGGGAAGCTGTGGACCTATTTTTATTACTTGTTGGCAGACGTCAACAGCTCCATTTAGGTGTTAACTTATATCTGATCCGTTACTCAAACTCACATCACTAAATGCCAAAATACGCATTTTAAGCCCTTGAGCTATCCACGCTATTTGCACTGAAAACTAAGGATATGGTAAATATACAAACAACTCTTCAATGGGAAGTTATTTTATAATGATGCGTCAAACTCTTTTTATGAAGAAAAACTTGTTAAGAACGAATAGTAATTCCACGGGAGTTTCTTAGTTGAATATTTCACTCTGTGAAACAGTAATAATTACTGGATAACATTTTTGACAAAAATTTGTCTATATGAATATGAATTATAAATTTTGTTGGAAACGTCAACCAGCGAATAATGCTATTTTTACGTATAAAATATCCAAAGGCAAGTTAACATGGAATTACATATTACCAAAATGCTTAAGTCATACTCTTACACTAACTTGACTGACACGTTTTGTATACAGTTTTCTTACGGTTGATGGAATGAACAAAACTGTATTTAAATGTTATGTATGTCATTTTGTGTCACGTAGTGCCTAGATCATCAGATTGATGATAAAATGCATAAATTATTATTTCTATATCATTTCATTATGCAGAAGTATTTTCATCTTCAATCACAACCTTCCACAACCTGTTCGTCCACCTTGTCATATCATATCTACGCACATTTCAAAAGCCTTTATTATATTTATTTGCTAGTTGTTTCTGCAGTTATTGCATCAAAATCTTGTGTATATTTTATTCAGTTTGATGCCATATATACTTTTCCTAAAGTAACCCAACATCAAGCGTCGTAAGCAATACGACACAGAAAAACGATTATTTTCAGCATCATTCCTGATTGATTAACGGCTTTTGCCAATGGCTAATTTATTACTATTCATTACTTCCCTCTTTTGATGTTCATTAAGATCTGTACAGATGAAATGAGCCAGCTTTAACATTTTAGAATAATAACAGATATCCTTGAGATAGTTAATCAATAGTGAAAATCAAACCACCTTAACAACAAATAACCTTGGTTGAATTTGTTTGTATGTGAATATACGTAGTGTAACATGATGATATCAATTCTTCTTGTTGTGTTCAAAAGGCTCCTTAGAATTTGCAAGACTGTTTCATAACAGAGTGCTTTTAAATGGATGTGATTAAATGCCTAGTTTGCAAGTTTGAGGCCACTTTACCAAAAGATTCAAGCAGGTTCAAACGCCAAAATAAAAATAAGTAACCACCAATTAAGATATAAGAAAATTAGCCTTATAGAACAGATCAAAAAGGATATAGATAGATATTTTCGAGATACTTCACCAAGATATTCGTTGCTAAAGAGGTTTTTACATGACAGTGTCATACAAAACCTTAGTCAAGTTTTCAAGAAACGCTTTCACTCACTTTTCAGTGTATAAGTTTCCAAGCAATATTGGTATAAATGAATTTTCCAAATGACCTACGTTAATGAGTAAATGATGGCAGAAGAAGCAAATGCATTTTATTTCAGTACATTTTCATTTCCATTTAGTACAGAATGATTTTTCTACAGTATAATCTAATTACTTTCTCTGAGTCCTACTAAAACACGAAGAATTGAATTAGAACACCTTAAATCACGACGTTATCTGCAAAAACTGAGTATGAAACTGGAACTGAAATGTATTTCACTTAAGAAGTTGTATACTTATTTCGCGTGCATTTTAATATCCGCTGAACAACGTTTTAGAAATCAGAAGTGCAGAATAAGCGTTTTCCTCTAAAAAATTAAATTAATAAATTAGGTGGTGCGCATCAAAATACATTGTTGTAGAAGTATTTTCGATACTGCCTTTTATGTCAAAGTGTCTAAACTGTGATGTTGATCAATTTCCCCTATATGCTAGAGTGGAACAATTCAATGAAGTCTCATATTAACCGTATTAATCTTCCACATTTGGAATTGTTACGCGATAAAGGCAATACAAAAATCAACCTAGTAATTCAATCGTGAATTTCCTTTATCCTTTCCGCTGCCTCATCATTGATATAATTTCTATAAAAAAGAACAAATTAGATGAATTTATTTCATTTGGTGCATTCTGAATCATTTGAAGTTCGAATACGATTGACCAGTTGATTTGTCAGAAGTAACTCTGAAACTGACCAATAAAGTTTAGTACTATTACTGATGATTTTAAACACGTATTTCCACATTCTCATCATTTACGTTACACAGAAAGTGGAAAACGTAACAATGCATTTGACCACATTGACCATTTAAGGAATATACAATTTTTTATATTCTTGCCGAACTGTCTGATAAAGTTGGTCAATAGAAAGCAAAGTTAATCATATTTATTGTCATGGTTGCGTATACTTATCACAGCACTAAAAGTAATATGGAAAAGTTGAGCCTAAAGAAGTATAAAAAGTGATTTAGTTGGTGGCGACATCCTAATTAATCTTCAAGCTTAATTGAGGCATCCATCAAGGAGGCATGAGCCAACTACTCAGTTCAAAGTTACAATAATAATATTCCAAACAACGTATGTGACTGTCAGCATGTAATATTTGGACAAATTCATTTCCTGTACAATATTTTTAAATGAAATGGTTATTGCATCTGAAAAATGTTGATGGTAAAAGTATTAGGGCGAAATAATGTGAAATAGGCAACTGATGTTACATAAGTATCTGGTCATGACTGAGGAATGAATAGAAAACAGACCTCAGCTTTTGTGGTGGCTGAAAAACCTTCAGTTTGAAAACATTTTAAAATGTGCGAGAGTTCATGGTAAGTTTAGAAGACACATCAAAAAGTTTAAAACAAATTAAATGAAAAGATATTTGTTGAAATATATTCCGTGGAAAATTTTTGGTAGTCCACCGTTGCTTCGAAGAAGAATACAAAGATACCAATAAAAAAAGCAGAAGAATTTTTTGGGATTTGACGGAAGTTAGTGAAATAATATTGGAGATTTCATTGTTAGCAACGAAACAATATAGGATGCTTTAGGAATAAATAAAAATCAGTGAGAACAACATCATTCACGGAGAGGCAGGTACAGATAACGAGTCCCAAATAGGACGAAATGCACATCCTGGATTCCACCACTAGCCACTATTCATCTTTACAATAAGAACAATATTGCAATTAAGTTCAGTATATTGTCTCACACTAAAACGTCGTTTGAATGTGCCTCATTTAAACGACGAACATGAAAAGCAGTGAGATGTGAGAGCAAAGAACAAAATTATTCAGCATTAAATCACTACAGAGGTAAAGCTTAGAGTAATGAGTAGCCACTGTCAGGGTGTTTAATTATCATATAGAAAACTCTGCCTTAATCTACATAATAGTCTTTATCAAGAAGATATCTACCTTTTACACCAATAGATAGCCTTTACCCTCCGAATAGTATTTTTCCAGCGGGGTTTGTAAACTCCATTTAGTGCAACCCTATACATTCTTTCGACACATATACGCTAATTCACATGAAGAGAAACAGAAATCTGTAGTCAGAAGTAAATAGTTCAGTACTCATAACAAAAACAGATTCTCTAAGTATATTGCTCGTAATACAGACTACCACTAATTTCGCAGCAGGAAATATAGACGGGGCACAACCCTTTGGTCGATTATCATTACGTAATCTGAAGCCAGTTCTCCCAGATAATAGTATTTTGAAATAAATTTCCCAATAATTCATCAAGATGGCATAGGATTCTCGCACTCTATCAATTTCCTTCTGATAACTGATCTTACTATCATCCATATTTAAGATTTCGTGTAAGAATTTCATGAGTTTCATTCCTTGAAAGAAAAAATTGATTTCCTGGCATTTTAGTCAAGAAAATTAGACCAATAACAGATTATTTTTTCTGTCTACTTAAGAAGTTTTCATGTCAGTCACGTAGACTTTAAAACGAATGCGATTCCGACCAAATTCAACTAAGCCTTCTAACTGCTACTATTGCTGCTGACCATGATGAATAAATTGCAGATATAAATGGCAGTTTGAAATATATTATTACATTTTGATTATTTGGTGTGTGCATATTATAACCTTAAATCGGTCGTACGCGAGGAAATAAGTAACGTTTCACGGCCTTACACATCAATAGTTCTGGCAGTTTAATTTCCAGCAGATGTATACACTGTTATTTCGCAAAGCGATAATACTTGGTGAATACACCATGTATATATATATATATATATATATATATATATATTCCTTCTTTTGTCATTATCCTTAGACAAAAACCAAGGCGTCGTAATGTCTAGTTATTTGATCATCTGCCGATTTTGCATAAATATTGGATAAAACTCTATCAGAACTGTAGAAATTTTAAAAGGATAATAGTCACATTTCTCCGGTGACTAATTTTTGCATATTATTGAGTTTCTCATGAGTTCAGCTACTGCCTAAATATATGGGACCGAAATTCTTCCTATATGGCAATAGCAGATTCACGTTTAACCGTGTGTGGAAGAATTACTCTAAGTGTAGTGCCTACGCTGTACTGACGGCTGTTAGTCAACACAAAGTATTGTTTCTGAGTTTATCTTATAGCTTTTGACACGAGAAATTGGACTGACAGACCAGTTATTATGATAGGTTTTCAGACATTTGGTAATAATATATGAATGAAAATACCTAGCATTTATTTTCTACAGAATAGTAGGAAGTCTGCGTTGAAAAACGGTAACTAAAACAATTTTGAACGGAAGCTCTCCAATAAAGTTCAATTTTATTGAACTTCGGTAATACAGCTATGATAATGCTTCCAAGTTTTCAATACTTCTTAAACTAACATCAGTCGCTGATGAAAAATGTGCTTGAAACCAAATAAAATGCTGGACAACTTAAGCAGATAAACTTTCTCAGGCTGGCCTTCAGATTTCCCAGATCACATCAGAATGATCTAAGTACGGAACGGTCAGTCTGCTTATTTGAGGTTACGTTGATAAGCAGTTTAGCTGGATAAAGACACGTCCAGCTCACACAGTCAAGTTGTTCAAACAACCTCAATCTGGCTAGCTGATCTTCATAGACCAGTATGCTCAAAATAGGGAGACCAGTTTGCAAATGATTTACAAATTTCACGATTCCCGTTGACATTTCTCATAGCTGATAAGCTCAACCTAAAACGGGCGAAATGATCGTCCCATGTTTACTTAACTCTGATCTCACTGCCTAGATGCATGAATCAACCTGATTGGTTTCTAGTCCAGTAGTATCTTTCATTAGTTCATGGCACGTTCCCGGGATCACACCTTGTGCTTTTCTCCTCGAGGTGGTTTATAAAAATACCTTGTTGAGACCACATTTAAGGAGTCGAAAAAATATTCAACCATGAAGTGTTGACGTTGACGATGAAACGGGCAAATCATTTGATAGCGAAACTCATCAATTCAAACAAACTGCCTCGCTGAGCTGGGTAAGCTTCTCACTATTTTTATTCAGACAAAATGAATATTTTTCAGAGGATTTTAAAATAAATGACTATATGAAGTTTCACTTTATTGTATCGATATCAACACTTCATGAAATGAAGAACAACGCTGATGGAAATAAATGAAACATTATTCTTAGTGGTGAACTTATTTTGAGGTTAAAATTCATGGATTTATTCAATTTCGGTCAAGGATACACACAAGAATCAACTTGCAATTATACACATTGTTTGAAGGAGATATATTATGGTACCTGCTGTAATTGGAGAAAAGTGCCCCTAAAGATGTAGATATTTGTAATTTAGTGACATACATCTGTTGGCGTGTCACAGGAAAACCGACAGCCCTCAGCTCTCATAAAGGACGTGCTGCCATTCAGGTATTAAGTTTCGTTTTGGTGATGTCTTAAGTTCTATTGATTCACAATATAGTGCAAATATCATTCAACGTCACTAATGAGTAACTCTCTATACAGCAGCTTCTGCTGATCAAACAGTGCATACATTTTCCTTAGAACTTATATTAATTCTTCTACAAGTTTTTCTTTAGTGAGTAGATGAATAGCTAGTCAACTTCAGAGTGCTAATCACAAATAAACATCAAACATAGGGTGGTATTCTATATTATGAGACTAATATAGGTCAACTGAACAGAATTTCTTAGCTCAGCCATTTGTAACACTTCAATAATAGTCCACTGTTTTCGAAGATATTAAACTAGTTATTGTTCCTTCGCTTTATTATCCAATGACCTATTTTAACATTAGTATTACATTAATTGAATGTCTGAACTAAAAATAACTTATGTTCACTCCAGAGTCTTACACTGACCTCATTTTATGTGGTTTCTGTTTAAATAATACTAAAATTTTCAAAATCGACACCTTTTTAGGAATTTAACTCTTGACATGGGTACGTTGTTTTAGACGTCTAAAATACTGGACATTTGGAGAATCTATCATCCATTTTGAATTAAACTAACCACATATACCTTTAAAAAGTTACAGAGAGTGTGAAATCCTTATTCTTTCAGTTTTTCATTTTAAAGTGTTTTTATTCGCTTAAATCTTCTAATTAGCTTTAATTTCATTTAAGTAATATTATCTGGCTGAAGAAACAAACTATTTGTTTCAGGAGAAAACTATTATGCCTGTTAGGATTTCAGAATTAATAAAATTGGATAAAACTTAGTTTGCGAATCCAACGATCGTCCTCAAAGATGTTTCGTCTGTTAGATGTTATCTATCAAACTCTTCATACAAACGTGTTAAGATATTGTTTCATCATATTTTAGTGCATAAGATTAAGCCAATTTCGAGAGAAATCTCAAGGTTCAACATATACGTGAGTTGCAGATCAGTTTATATCAGTAAATTTGGCCTCAAATGAGCAGTAGTGTAGGAGACTGAAACATTCAAATATCAGGTAAATATTTGCAGTTCACGTTAGTTTAAATCACCACCGTGGCGGGAAACTTAAAGATTTTTAAAGTTAACAGCAAAACATCCATCTGAATCACAGCGATAGATTCTGTTGTTGGAGGTCACTCAGCTGGAAAGAAATCAAAAATATCCTTCTAGTATTTCAGTGTGAACAATTTTGGGAAAAATTAATGAGACGAAATTTATGAATTGCTGACCGTAAATAAAACTCTCAGAGTTTCTGTCACTCTTACAACATACAGCGATAAATAATGACCATGAGTTTACGTACTTCTGTTGGTTGTCATATAATTAACGTAACAGATCATAATCCTGGCGTAAAATTTTCAATGCACTGAATGATTGTGTTTTTCACAACATCAGTGACCTGGATAGGTTAAACCACCCGATTAGGACATCTTTCACCGAAAACATAACTAGTACTTTTAAAGGGAAAACAGGTTTCCAGCTCATCGATAGCATCTGAGAAATTGTCATATAGTAACATATTAGTAGTCACAGCAGATTCTAACATTCTATTTGACGAAGCGGAATGGCTATTGTGACTTCTAAATAGGCCACTTAAAACATTCACCGCTAACTGCAAATAATAATTAATGAGATGAAATTATATTAAACAAACAAGAAAAATGTCAATTATCCAAGAGAACCAACTCAATAAAACTCAAACTTCACATTGAACACTTTGATCTTTCGAAAAATGAAAGCAGTTCGGCGAGCAAAATTTTCTTTCAATAAATCATTTTCTGCAGCTGTACTGCCGCGTTTACAGTAATAAGAAAAAATTTGTTCATCTATGGAAACACCAGTATGGATGTGAAAGGTAGAGATGTTTAGTATCAGAACATATTTTACTGCGCAAAACTGAGAAATATAAATTTGAATAAACTTACGTAAGGCATTTGTTCTGGTTGAGAATCTATTATTTAGGCAAAACACTTTCCGGAATAAGGTAAACCCTTTTTAAATATTCTTTAGAATCCACTATAAAAAGTTGACGCCGCAGCACTTCAACAACTAAAGAATTCTGATTTGTGAAAAAGTTCTAGTCAGCATTATACTGCATTTAATGCAAGAACTGGACTCTTCGGAATAAACGGAAATTTCTACTATTACTTATGAACAAACTTATACTTCAAAATTATGCTCGTAAACAAAAAAGAGGTCATTAATCACAGACATTTTTTTTGACCTGGATGCTGAAAAATGCAATAATGATTTTCATTAATTTTACGAATCACAGAGTTTGCTCTGAAATCCTTCACAGTTTACAACTAAAGTATTCTGGTTTTAACAAATTTCGGGTCAGAAGACACTTGGCTAAGACCATAAGCGGTGATATCTGAAGTCGGTGTTTTATGAACCTATAAAGTATAGTGCTGAAAGATTTGGGGATTTTATTCAAGTACTACGTTAATGTGTAACTCGAATGTACTACAAACTGAAACAGTTTCATCCACTGCATGATGTATCAAGCATAATTTCTCTCTAAAAAATTTACAAAACAGAGTTACTGAATAGTTAAACCACAGAAAGCTGTTTTCTTTGAATTGTGTAGCATAAAAACTGGAGCAATATAAAACTAACGTACGCTGTACTGAAATCGCCCATATGATGGAAGAAAATTATAAGGCTGGCCCAGAGATTATTTAAAAGAATCTATTATGAAATTATGTATAATATCAGTATGTTTAAAAATCAAAACAAAATTTTTCTGGACGTTCCTCTGTGTGTGTCACAGCTTCTGTAACAGAATATACGGATTTTTATTATTCGTGACTATTATAGCCTGAATACTTATATTGCTGAATCGCCTGAAAATCGGCCAGATATACAAAACGATGTTCAGAACCATAGATGGGATAAAATCATCAAACAAACTTCAAATTCAGATGGTTAACATTTTTTCGGTTACCAGTGAAACTCTTTTTATAAATTAGGTAAAACTTTTTTCAATAATACTTTTGCTTTCTAATTAGGTTGGTTTTTCAAGAGGCATTCATATTGGGTGTAAAATAGGTATTTTCACCAGTGTATTAAAAACCACCAGTTTTTTTTAGACGAGAAGAGACAGTTAGGATACAAACGGAGCTACATTTCTTTCTATCCATAGAATACCTATCAGATAAGCTAGACATAATTGTTGAATGCAATTTTTAGTTTTCCAGTGGATTTTTTCCATACAGTTGGAATTCTTCGGTTACATGTAGATAAGATGACAGAAATCAAAGAAATTTCGATGTGATAAATAATATTTGTACACATCTGAAAAGCCTTCATTCAGAACTTGAATGTTAAGTACTAAAGAAAAGACCAAACGTTAATCATTTTGAAAATAACCTTTTACCTATCTTTCCCGCTGCATACTAATCCAAATAACGCCTTATAATCCGTTATCCTCTTTGTTCATTAATTAGCAGTAGGTAGTCTTAGTATTTCAGGGTTGTGGTACACTCTAAATCTGTATCTTCATATGCAATACTAATATCGTCAGAAGTAGTAATTTCTTAATCCAAATCCTTTTTATCATTGACTGGTTGTTTTATATATAAGTATAGCTCTACAAACTATTTTCGAGGTTAAGAACTTTCTAAAAGTCAACTCTACATTTAACTGACATTGTTATTTGTCCTTAGACAACATTTGTGAGAAGCATTCACATACGTTAGTAAACATACACATTAAGATTTGAGATAAGAATCGTCCAGGCTTTTTGTTTATCGTCAACTGAGTACAATAGAACTTTTAGTAACCTAGTTAAGATATATCTTGAAAATTCATAAAAGCTTTTTAAAGTACATAATAAAATATTGATGCAGATACTATCAAGCCTAATTCACTTATAGTCTGTTGCCATGACGAGTCTAGGACCAGATAAAGGCTTGTATTCTCACTGTTTTATTTCCTTTCATAAGTGTATAACACTATTTTTCCAGGATTTTCTTTTGCTCACTAACTGAAACCTATTGATTCACTTGATATATTATTTAGTTGTTGCCTGTTTTTTTATTACAATACTCTTTCTTCATAAATTACGAGCTTTCCCTGAAAATGTAAATGAACAATCATTTTGTGCTATGATTTGTAATTCCAATTTCATCTTATTAACTACTGATTATTACATAAGTTTAGCCAATCTATGAACTCAAATTATTTTCTGAATTATTCTTATGGTAGAAGTAGTTCCATACTATTCACCTCTGATAATGCAATTGAATAAAATATGACAAAAATGTCTAGCATTGACTGGTTCATTTTCTCCAACATATTCAAAAAACAAACTAGAAGACACAGGTGCTAACTTCCGATCGTGCATGAAGAATAACTCTCTCACTAACAAGACTGAAGATAAATCATTCTTTCTCCTCCAAAGTCATATAATATTGCACGTTTAAGCAATATATATATATATATATATATCCAACTGAATACAATTTCTAGCACAGTTAATCATATCATTCTGGTAATGTGAAGTTTTCTCTATGAATCTATGGTTCGACATCTACTGCGACTACTCTATGATTTAACTAGCTGTTGTATTTTCTGTGACTGTAAGATACAAGATAAGTCACTCCTACTGAGCATACTTAACAAACTAAATCTAGTATTACATATATTGGCTACAGGCACTGTTCCTTGATCCCAACTTACTGTGTAATTCTCTTCAGGTATTTACAAAAAAGTGAGTTGTGTGAACTCCTGCTCACTAGCATTGCTAAGCCATATCAAACTAGAGCTTTGTAAATCTATTATCTTTTGTTGATAGCTTATCTGACACTGAACGACCGTCTCGACTAATGTTCTTGACCTCACAGTGATTGCAGGATTTTCATCAAATTAAAGCCTTCGCTTAACATATCACGTTATAATAACCCTAGATTCACAAAAGCAATCTTGTGAGTGAATTCGCAGAGTTGAGAGCAGTCATTACGCCCGCAATGTTGAGGGCTCTACTCAGTCTATGAGATTCAGACCTAGCAACGTTCAAAATTTTTCAAATCTCTTAGTATACTTATAGTGACTATTTACACTACCAAAGTCTCTCTTCACTACAACTACGTATGAATTTCATAATGAACCACGAAATTTAGTCAGCATACGGAAGTATTTCTTTTGTGCATTTTCTGTAAATATCGATTGTGCTCTTGGTTCCATTACTTAGAACATTTTTCGGAATTATCATTATACTTTAAGAGTCGTCTGTTAACTCCAGCATCTAAAGCTCTAATTTGTCTTGGTTTTATTAGACAAACAAACAAAGATTATTTTAAATTTTCATTTCCTAACTCTAAAGATAAATTTATTTCATCCACTATTAGGTTTGTGAGGGGAGAAACTAAGGGTATGCTTACCTTTCAGCACATTAAAATTGACATCCACGTAACTCCACTTAACTTTAAAAACAAGATTAAATATCCCAAGAACCAAAAGTTTTTAACTATCCGTATTTGTGTATCTGTTTTAACTGTCAGATCTAGTGACACCACTAATACCTCGAAAATTTACTGGATTTTATTTCCTAAAACTTAAGAGAAAGAGGTCAAAAAACCCAAACTGCAAAAGATCTATTTTTAGCCAGTCTTTGTGTGTTGTTATTGAGTTCGGGATTAGTGTTCAGTTATTTTTTCGTAGTTTCAAATCCAAGTTGAGGGCGCTGCATGTGTGACAGCTAATGAAATCAAAATTATTAACTCTTCAACCCTGACGTTTTCTACATACTGTTAACAACTACCTGATCTGATATGTGTTTTTGAATCTAGAATTTGAACAGTTTCTAACCAGGTATTATGGTGATACTGTATATCTGAGTAGTTCATATTGTGTAGAAGGATTAACTAAAACCGTCTATCATTTCGATGGGATAACCTTGTGCATGAAGATGGAGTGTACAACGCACTCTACTGATACTTTTAGTTTCAGGCATTACGTTATAACACACACCAAGAAGCATCTTTCTTCAGTCTACTTGACCTACCAAAGATTCATCGCTCTAACTGATAACAATTTCATCAGCTTTCCTAATCTCTTCAAATGAGTAATTTCGAATACATTCGCTTACATTTTAAAATAAATGTATTCTTTTGCTGTTTATTTTTGAGTTCCTCCTTTTATAATATGCTCTTATCATATTACACACAATATTATGATAAAATACCTAGCCAAGGGATCTCGAAATCTGAAATAGGAAAGTATGATGAACTTTCAGACATTTAAAGTTTGTTGCTTAAACAGAGACTTTTTAGAAATGGATAAATATTAACACAGTAGATACCATATTAAGGTCAACGCGTACTACTATCCTATGCATATCATGGTGAGATAATAAGTAATAAAGACCATATCTGAAATGAAGTCCCGCTGATGTCTTGCTTAAAAAAACCTTAGATAAACCACACACAACTAAACTGTTCAACATCATGGAGTGATATCCGTATACTTGCCATCCTCAACAGTAGCTGAAAAGTGGTCACATTCGTAAACTGTGCTGACTGCATACTGCAAATTGATGTATTCCTGAGGTTGGCAGTAAGTAAATATCGTGAAGAATGCAAGTCTTTGCTAGATGAATTACCTTCAATACAATATAACCAGCTGTACATAAATCACTATAAGCCGAAGTCAGTACCTAATGTAAGCATACACCCATCTATTTCGTCCACAAGTAACAGTTTGTTGAAGAAAGAAGGCTGAATAATTTATTTCGAAACAAAAGCTTTCTTGATGCCTTGTATGTGTACTTTGTGATAAATTTATTATTTTATATTATTTTCTTTGACCCCATTTTCCTGGTAAATATTTGGAATAATTTCGATCCTCGGACGGGTACATAGGATTGTTACAGGAATAAAGAAACACATTCTTTTCAGTCACAGTCTGATGATGATTCTTATCTGATGTGAAAATATCTGCTTACACTCTATTGTCTTTCTTGATCGGTTCATGGAAGCTATTATTCCCTTCTGATATTCATTATGGCAAGTCAGTGTGTTCAACTCGTTTTGTTAACATGACGAATGGTAATTTTTTGAATAAAATAATGAGGATTTCTTGTTGTCACAGGAATTATTTTCGTTGTAACACAACAGTTATGTTTAGCATGGCATTTAATTTATGTCAGTTAGAAAAGGGAATTTTATACTATGCTGAGTTTAAGTGATCATGTTTACTCAACGATAGTGTATAAATCTTCAGGTAACAATACTAGTGTAGGTAAAATGTAAATTAGGCAAAGCAAAACTAATACGTCTCCGCACATACTTTCATTAGAGAAATTAGAACTGATACGCAACTCCACCGTAGGGATACCTTTAAAATTATGGAACGGATTACGTTAGAAAAGACAATGGTCAACCAAGAGGATCCTTTTATTAATCTCCCGTCATAACTGCGCATTTTTGTGGTAGTTTGAAGACATCATCAATACTGCCAAGAAAGGTCAATGGTTGACGTCAGTTAGCCAAAAATGTATAAAACTGCCGATTGAAAGATAAAAATAGCTTTTTGTAGGAAACAGCTAGTCAGCCTTATGCAACGAAAATCTTAGAAGTGCGTTTTTTTCACCAAGAACAAGAATACTATAAGCAGGAAGAGGATAATGGTCTCAATCAATAAATCCGTGCTGGAAATGGAAGTAGGTTAGAGGTGAGAATATACAGCAAAAACCAAAAAGTTATGAAATTATTGTCAAAACACCAAAAGGGACTGAATAAAACGCTTATTAATTTAGGCTTTTGGTTTTTTGGGTAGTAACTAAGGCGTCTGCTGTGAAAAGAAGGCCTGATCGAAATCCTTTTAGATGGCTTTATTTTACTTTGATGAACTAAACTGAATGATTTACATGGCGGCCTGCTCAAACCTAGGGGGTTTCATATGTTCCTACCCTATATACTGCATCAAGTTAATTCTGTTGACGCTTGTTTCAAGTGTCTAAATATTACCCTAAATAGTAAGAAATAATCATTGAAACATTTTAAGCTTTACCAACCTATCGCCATGAATATGACAAACACAATGAAGAGAAGACATCATGCTGGATGGCAGTACGCTTTAAAGCGAACAAATTGTATCAAAAGACACTATCCAAAATACTCAAATCGAATTGAGGATCTCTACTAAATAGTGTATTATAACGTCTATCGTAATGATAGTATAATCGTACTACAAGAGACTTGGTTGTACAACATATCTGATGACAATTTAATCCCCTTAAGTGGTCTCAAAATGTTTCGCCAGGGTCGGTTTAGTTATACAAAAGGGTGCGGTAGAGGTGTACCTACCTTTGTCAAAGCTCACTAATGCTCATCAAGTTATACACATTCCACCTACCAGGTGCCAAGATAGACTGTATCACTATAAAGTGTTATCCGAACATTTAGAAAGGTCTGAGTCCATTTACATCACTAATGTTTACTTGACTGCAACTTGCAGCTATTCTGAATTATCCAGGTTCGTTCACAAAGCCACGGAATTTGCTGCTCCCATAATGTCTTTCTTATCTATTGTCCCAGGTGAATCAACCTCTTCGGATTGAAGCTTCCTGTACCGTCTTGGTCACAGTAACTCAGTCACCTTTGCAACTCATTTTGATGTAACATTAGACTTGGTTTTTGTTGATAAACCCGACAAATATAAAACTTGGAAGCGTGCACCACTAGTGATCTCAGATCACTGTAATATAAGTGTTCTATTCTGCAGAAAAATACTTTTATGTATCAATCTAAGACTATATACCAGAGCTTTACTTATGACAATAAACAAAAACTCACGGATGGAAAATATTTTAAAATGCTGCTCTGGATGACACAGTCGATGCCACTACATCCTATCTTAAATTTTGCCTTGATACTTACTGCCCAGCTATAATCATATTTTTAAAGTTTGACAGACGTTTTTCTCCGCAATTAAAAGGATTACGAAGAGGAGGAAAAAACTTTAAAAATCTAAGGTTACTCCGGATTTAACCGACTTAACTACCTGATTCATTCTGAAACAAAAAGCATAAATTTAAAGTATAACTAGAGGAATACGTCATGCACAAAACCTTCTAGTACATGGAGACGTTTTAATATTCTTACTGACAAAAGAAAACTCAGAAATGAAACCTGCAACAACGTGTGTGCGTTAAACGAGCCATTCATACGTAAACCTGCTAATGTTATCCTACATAATTCTTCAGGCGTAAGAGACTGCAGTTTCCCTAAATTCAATGAAACGGATACGTTTAAATGCTTAAAATCATTACAACCTTCTCAAAGCCCCAGATCAGACAGCATGCCAGATATTCTTTTTACGGAATGTGCTGATAGTCTATGTTACCCACCCAAAAACATTTTCAATGAGTCGTTTGCCAGAAATAACATACCAGCCGCATGGAAAGAAATTTATAATAATTCTGGTGCCTGAGTATATGTCTTCAGAAGCAAAAGTGAAACTTCGACCAATCGCCATAACTTCATTATTCCTAAAAACAATGGAAAGACAGTTGCTTCATGTGCTTGAAACTCCTTCGGAGGCTTTCAGAAATCAAAGACAATTAACCAACAAACCAAAAAGCATTACTTTAGGTGTTGCAGTTGTTTTACATCATAATATCATTTCCAGTCTACACAACGGTGCTAAGTGTGTTAAACCTGTCTTTTTAGATTATACTTCTGTCTACGATACTTTCTCTATACCCCTTTTATTGAACAAGCTTGCCAGAACTCACATTAGGTTCTAGACTGTAAACAGGCCTGATTTTGTTTTCCTGGGAGAAGACAGTACACTCTGAAGAGAGGACAGTGCTCTAAGTAGAGCATTCAGTGTGCCTCAAGATGCGATTCAAACTCTTTTTTTCTTTTTTGCATGACATACCCAATGAAGTGAGGATAACTTTGTTGAGTATACAGATGAGCTAACAGTGTTCATGTCGACCACCTTTCGTTCAGCTTATTTTCAGTTTCATAACTTCTGGACCGAAACTGACCACTGGTTTTTCTTGAATGGCCTCATACTCGATTCCACCAAACTTTGAATGGTTATTTTTAACTTTAGTTGGAATAAGAGCTGTGTAAATTGATTCAGTTCTATTACTCTTGTCTCACAGATGTCCCTGTTGTAGAAAACATATGAAGCCTAATCTATCTTATCTTTCATCTTTCTTCTGTTCTTTCTTAGTTCACTCATATCCTACTGATTTCTAGGGAAGTTCTTCACTTGACTTATGAAATAAAGAAACCTGAACAGTCTGCCATGATTCAAACTCTACTTTTACATTTCGTTGAATCCTGTGTTTTGCCTATACTTATTGCTTATGCTTTTCTTCCGATCTTTCTTTGTCCCTTCATATCTTACCGATTTCCAGGAAAATCCTTCGCTTGGCTTTTTATATTAGGAAACTCAGGCTGTCTGACATAACTCGGCCTATACTCTTATGCTTCATTAATTCCTGTATTTTACCTATACTTACCAATTGTTCTCCCTTATTCTTTCTCGGACTCTGGAAAAAAGACTAATCTGCATTGTGTAGGATTTTGAAGGCTGTTATTCGAGCAGGTAGCACACTACTAACTCTACTGATAAATACGGTTGTGGATAGACATCCGAACTCTTGTAGACTACTAGCTAAAAATATGTTATCTGACGAAAAGCATTCTGTGCATCCTCACCTCTCTCTACACCTGAGAGAGAGGCAAAAATAATGAATTTTATGCACGCGAAACTACATACAAACATTCAGGCATATCTTAGTTAGCTTGTGTGATGTGTGACAAAAATCATGTCAAACATAGTCTTGCAGGTAAACTTAGCGACAGTGAACAGTTATCAAGTCCCTAAAGTCATTTGGCGTTTCAACAATCATGTTATACTTTACTATATATTGTTAAACAGAACCATTTTTAATAAATATTTTACAAATGTTGTACAATCGGTAGAGAATTCTATACTGTAAACACTATTACCTTTTCGGAATAAAGTAGATATATTCTTATTATGTACAAATGCTGAGTAAACTAACAGAACTGTACAGCTACAATGAAGTGAACGGAGGGAGTCTTTTTTTGCTGAGCATTGTATTTTTTGTTCAAATTACAGGAATTTCTCTCACACAAAGCTGGAAAAACTTACTTTTGAAGTGGATTAAGTCATATCACTATTTTCTATATATGAAGCTATATACAAAAGTGAAATGAAATATGCTCCATCATTGGTTTACATTCAGCCGTTTGAATTCACTAATTTAAGATGTTATGAGTAGTCTTGAAGAGACAAATTTGTTTCAAATATTGTGAATGAACAAGTAGCACAGAAACTTTCGTTCGTCAGAAAAATATATAATTTCTTTATATTACAATACCAGTCACTGGAAACACTTAATTTTTTCAATGCTTTTGGGTAAAACAAGAGAGAAGCTTACACTTTGCCATGCCATTCAGATTGATGATGTTGAACACTAGTACTGCATGTTTCATATCACATTTCGGAAACTATTTAACCTTTGAAAACAAGGAAAATTATAAAAATGATTGATGCTTTTATTATACAGTCAAAGTATAAAAAACACCTATGAGTTCTTGTTTTAAAAAGCCTATTTTTTAAACGCTTTAGAAATCGCAATGTTCCTTATATAAGTTGGCAGTAGTTCTGTATAACAAACAAGAAAATTATGAATGCAGATTTGACAGTGCTTTACTGCTCTATATGTATTCAGAGTTTGTAAACATTAATATCCCGTTACGGTTCATTAGAAACATAATTCATGTGACTGAAAACTGTTACCGTTGATGTAATCTACTGTCACAGTATAACACTTATATCTTCCTTTCAAACTGTCTTATTATTTATTGCATGGTTTATGCCTAAATGATAGTTTTACGCTCCTAGTTGTTCAAATTTAAGAATACACTAGTCTTTCTTTAGTTTCTTGGTACACTTTTTGTTTGATTTCACCCTAAAAAGAGTATACAAAATCACACTTGAATGATGTTGAAATAATGGAGAATATTTTTAACTCAGGTGGATTGTCTTGGTTGTAACAACCCAGCTCATAGAACACAATACAACCAAATATACAAAATCATAAAAAGAAGCGAACAAATCTTGATCATTTACAACTCAACTATAATTCTTTTCAAATATTTATGATTTTTTTCATATTATTTTTCTTGGCCAGGTCACTTGAAGCACTACTCCTCACCCACTGACATCCTTTCTATAGGTTAATCTTATTAACTTGCTTTTGTTTACGTGATGAATGGTAATTTCCTTCTTATGGGTATAACGAAAGTTATTTTGGATTGTAGAGTAAAACTATCTTTAAACTGCTTTCTGTAAGGTAAAGGTAAACTCAATAAATTGAACTTCTTCGCAATACTTTTCATGCTATTGATAGTATCAACTGAGCTGGTGTTTATATTTTGAGGAAAGTGATGCGTATAAAATATTATAATGCCCTCTGATCTACTCTTATTCTAAAACAAGTTTAATAAAAGTCTATAGCATGTTTATGGTATCCTTTTCATTTCAGAAAATCTTGAAACGTTTTGTTGAATTCGTAGTCTATGGATATAAAACTGTAATCTTATATCTTAAAACTGAACAACTTGTGACTAAGTGTTTTGAAATAAGATACACTTGATGTGAATGATATTTTGAAAGATTTAAGTTTTAAGTTCAAGGATTGAAGGGTATGAACCTATATTAAGCCCTTTCATGTAGGTCTTCGCGCTTGTCAAGTCAACTTTTGAACGAGTCAATTGATAACACGGAAACCACTTCTTCTATGAGTTAGCTACATAAGTTGATTTCGCGATGTGAGAACTAGAACTCTACAGAAACTAAAATTGCATTTTGCTTTTGTATTTTCCTGAAATTTCCTCTGAAGTTTTCGACCTAGTGGGAGAGAAAAGAAGAGATAGATCGAATTCGAAGTCATTTCTTAAAATCTTGCAAACATCATTTCCTCATTGACAATGTACCTGTCACATGCATTCACCTATTAGTTTTTACAAAGTTGTCATTCTAATCAGCTCTTTTCCATATAACGAATGAACACTTATTCTAGTCGCACTCTTTCTGAATATGACCATATTTTTAGACATTCTTTTCACTAGCTAGAAAATGAAAAATAGTTCACTTAAACCTTTAAAACAGACTTCGTTCGACTTGTGAAGCAATTATACAGAACACATAGTGACTGAAATTCACTAGAAAACTATAAATCCATGAATGATCTTCCCAACTGGTTCCCTGACATACTTTTGTCTGCCGATCTGACAAACTTTGATCACATTACGTTAGAAACCATTTCATCTCATTGCTATTTACAGATAATGTTGTATTTCCAACTGATAACTACACTGGATAAAATTGACAAGTTTCGATTGACTTGTGGTCTTTTTGAACATATTCTTCGCTGTTGTCTTAAGTTTTATTTTGATGTTATCTGTGCGCTTATAGTTATTTTGGGATGATCCAAGCAAAAATAGCCCCGATATTTCAAGCAAGAATGAAGAAATTACTGAACTATTATTATTGTTATTAGGAGAATAAAGTTGAATAAGCGACAACTTTTCTGAGTTGATTTATCACACCGGAATAATCGAATAACCACAAGTTTAATACTAATCGCCTTTTCAATGTCTTTCGTGATGAATTTTACTAACATAGGAAGAAGTACGCTGCATTATGAAATGTGAATAATCTCTTCAGTGACATGACACTTTGATATCTGCTGCACATAATGAACCGCTTAACAGTTTCACTTATTACTTAGGTGTCCACATGATAAAAATAAAAACAACCAAGGTTCATGTCTCAGAAGAAATCCTGTGGAAATAACTCAGTGCCTGTCACCTAGACAATGATTTAGATTTGGCAAGATCTTACGGATTAAGGGAAAACCAAAATGATAAAACTGGCAAGTAATCAAGAAGTTACCTGACCGCATTTTTACCCCAAAAGAATAATGGTTTTAAGAAGATACTTTGATCTAATCCCATCGTATCTGGAAAGCCGAAACAAAATACTTCTGACCTTTTCGTTTTGTAGGCTACAGCTTCCTCAGCGGAAACGTCTCTTTTTGATTTTCTAAACATAGTGAAACTGACATATTGACATATATTCTTATAATGGTCAAATAAGACTCAGCGCTTGATTTCCTGAAGAACATTTGCTACAACTATGATGTGGATGTTTATAATTTTTATAACTTCAGTCGCCATTTTTCCATATGTTTGCAGTGACTTGATATAGCATGAGTTATATTTGTGTGCGGACTACTATGTTTGAAGACGCTTGTACAAAAACCTTCAGATTCCATCCTTAATGGACATTCAGTCCCTCCGTAATGGAAAGGGCTGTATTATAACAGGTGTATTTAAAACTTCAGCGTCAATAATGTATATCAGTTACAAGGTTTATACATATATATATATATATATATATGTATATATATATATATATATATATATGTAAATATATATTACAATGGTCTCGGTTGTTTCTTTCTGCATACAATAACAATGATGCAAAACAGTTTTCTTTAATGAAGTTTATTTCATCTAGCGTTTGACTGTGTCCAAAACACCTGACAATGATTTTTGCTGCGTTTTTCATACAGTTGTTAACTACTCATTCAGTCAGTGAAAAAAGTCTGTTCTGATGACCATAAGTAAATACTGAAAGCACTTCCAAAAGAAGAGTTCAAAAGCTTTAAACAAAGTATTCTAAGGAACCTTGATGTATTTCGTACTTTTGAAATAGTGCCTTGAAGTTTATTATTGAAGGATTTGGTTCAATTTTTTAAGAAACATATAGATTGTCCTCCTTCATTATTTCCGATACATAAATTACTACTAAAAAATATCAGTAATAATTTAGTGAAGATGAAATATTCCCACTGAGTGGTTAAAAACGATACTTCATGTTGACCAGCTTCTGACGTGACAATCTCTTTATTTACAGCTAATTACAATTCTAAATACCAAAAAATATTCTTATAATTAACCGCTCTCTCGTAATTACTGATCTAGCACAGCTTTTCATATATTATTGGATGATAGTTATCCATTTTAGTTTCAAAATAGCTTAATCTCTATGTTTAGTAGATACAATTGACAATTATGAACTCAGTATGTACAACACTGAAGAAGACGATTTTTTGCACATAACTTGAGATTGTTTTGTTTGATCAGCAACTAATTCGGTGTGTAAAGATGAACTACCACTTTGAGCCATCTCTATGTGTGCTTGACGATTTACATGTTCTTATGAAGCTGTTTTTATAAGCCTCACAGAGTGTCTTATATTTGAATCCATCTCCGAAACCTATACCCCATGGGTGTCCAAAGGAAATTTCAAAAAGGTTAATAACTTGACTTTTGAGCAACTGGTTAAATTTAGCCCTGCCGATCCACTAAAACCTTCCATGCAATTCATTTATGAGTTGAAGTATAACATTTTGAAGGGCGTTTGGATTCGGTACTTGAACATAGAAGAAGCCTTGGCAATTTATCGGTTCAAGCCTGAACTCTACGTTCAGTGGAGGTATGTTTAGTCTCAAATTTTACCTTGGACATTTAATGCATTTATTTTAGTTCTATAAACAACTTTTGATGACATGTATTAATCCTTTAGCTGTTAATGGACATAAATTCTGGTGTAACTCTAACTGCTATTGTCTAGCTTTGAAAACGATTCGTTGAAAATAAGATTTTCTTCGCTGAACACAAGTGCTTCCAGTAACTGTTCCTGTAGTGGGATACTTTTTCTTGACAAAAGAATTCTGATTTTCAGGAGGCGGCCTAGATGATAGCATATTAAGAATATTTTTATGTACTTAGTGGTGGTTAGTAGTAGAATCCAGAAAGCGCAATTCGTCAAATTTGGAATCCAAGAACAAGATTTTAAGCGAAGGGACTCTTTGCAACGAATTTATTTTCAAGCTTTACATTCGCGTATATATGATATTGGAAAAATTGTTTTTCGTGAGGAAAACTAAACACTATATGATGAGTTTAATAACATAGCGGATGGTGATATAGGTATTTGCGATCATAATAACAGCTGAAGTATTAGTGATAATAAAGTGGATAATGTAGCATATGGAAAGGTTTGTAGAAGATATATAACTGAGAAAGGGATGAAAATATCATGATGAAAATGGCAAATCAACTAAGTGTTATGTGATAAGATTAGACCAGTTGATCAAGATGAAGTCAATGTTTCCTAAAAGAATTAAGACTATTAAGTTAAATAACACCGAAAACTAATAAAAATGAAGGCAATTATACTAGCAAAAATTATGATAAAAGAAGGACATAAAGGTTAGATTAACAAAGGGAAAGGGAAAGCTAATGGAAGTGGGAAAATGTTATGGCCATAGTCAAAAAAAGTGACTGTACATACTTTCTTTGTACATAGAGATCAGGTTTTAGTTCATCAGTAGATAAATCCTCCGTTATTTTAAGGAGTTGAAAACGAAGAAAACGTGGAACTTGATGGCGAATTTGATAAACGAATTCAAAGTCATTTTCGCGGTTCGCCGAGTGATGAAAATCAGTCAAATGTTCTGGAACAGAACTTCTAACAAACTTTCTTTCACCTTTACAGAACTAAGCTGAACCATGTTCATTTGTACGTGTAGAGAATATTCTCTGGCTTCGATTGATTTACCTTGTTCCACAAGAGCAGATGAACTGATAGATGCATAGAGATGCTGCCAAACGAGGGAACTTATCTTCAACACAAATAAAGAGCAGTTTATGGCTGGTAAAAGTCAACTAAGGTCTTGCTGTTAAGAAAATTACATTTATTGATTCACAAAGACGATTCTTGAGTACATCTGACTCTAGGTTACCTCTGGATTCAAGGCTCATGAACAATCTTTCTATCAATAAAACAGCGTAGGTAACGGTTCTCGATAAGTGTGCTTTTTAAAAACTGTAGCTCTTCAACAATAAAATCTTCGCTACAGATATTTCTTATTCGATAAAAGAGAGAGGATTTCTTTTTCTGTTGACAGGCACTAAACCATAAAAATGATTTGATCATCCTTTCCATGTTGCTTTTCTCTAGATGGATATTTTGAGGTAACCATTTTGACGTCTGATGAGAAATACATCAAGAAAAGGAATAATTGATTCTGATTTCTTTTCTATGGCAAACCTGAGCGCTGGATGACATTCATTGCACAAAAGAAGTATATCGTCTTAATCAACATCCTTGTCACAGATAACAAACGTGTCGTCGTGTCATCCATACATCTTCTTTAAGAGTTAAAGTTATTGATAGTTTGACAAAGTTGAGAATTTTCTAGTTCGAACAAAAAAAATTGGAGTTCGCCAACTGGATACACTTTCGTCGGAGTGAGTGTTACGTTTTCATTGAGGCTGGAACAAAAAATTGTTACAATAGTCAATAAATAGTAATTAAAGCAATTTTATTACTTTGAAACTGTTGGTTAAAAAAAGAAACTAAAGTGTGGTAATCATTAAAATCAATCCATCTAACTCAATGACAAGTTATATTGCTGTTAAAACAACTTTTGAAATTAAATGAACCGGTAAATTTGATAAAATACTGAACAGAATGCTTCAGGCAATTCGATGACTTCAGCATTAACAAACATAGAAAGCAGCAACGAGACCTTATATCCAACGGATTTATGAACTACCTAGTTATCAGATTTCTTGTTCAATCACTTAACTAACTCATGAAAGTAAATTAACTGAGAGAATTAGCGATTTTTGAATTACGAGCTACTATGACGACCAGGAGTGTTTAGAACTAAGATACTTAACAGTTTTTCTATATCATCACTATGAATTAACTCCATGCAAATATTTTACAAATCTACGATTTTTAAAAGGACAATAAATGGATTATTGCCAGTTCTTATTTTTTAGCTTTTCACTAATGCACTCTTCTAAGATATTCTGTTATTACTCCATTGTTTTCAGTGAACGAAATTCATCCTTCAATAAATAACCAAGAATCCAATCGCAATATGATTGATGTCTTTCAGACGCACTGAAGACTTCTGAGACTTATATTTAACTAAGTTTAGTTCTCAGTAGTCACCAATCTAATGTTAACGTATTCAACTACATGAAACTGATTATCAGAAGAGATAAAAATAAATGGACTAGTATTTTTTTTCATACTAATAGTTCCTGATAAAAGTTCCTGTGTACTCCAAATCCTTTTAAGACAAAGGTTAGTGATTTTATTTGAGGATGTTTTCCCGTATGCCTGAGAAAATAAGTTGGGCTAAAATAAATAACCTTTTTATTTAAAAACTTTTATATGAATGATCATAACAGATTGGAATATTCAAACAAATGGCTTTTATGAAAGTATTTAATGGACAAAATAAATCTGGTGCATTTCTTCATTTTCTAACTTCCGATTTTATGAAATCAAGTTTAATCAATCAAGCGAATCTTCTCCTGCCATTATGTTTATTCAGGGCGTAACTTGAATTCCTAGAATTAACAGTAACCTTCATACTCTACGCTACTCGTTGCTATGGCTGAATTACTAGGGACCTATACAAAATCTAACTGAAAGATTTAAGAATAATACATTTAGCTCATCAGTGCGTTTAATTAGATTGCATGATGTGAAAGTGTATTTCCTTTTCTTTTCTTAATTGATTTGACAGAAACGTCAACAGCAACTTTTTCAATTACGAATAACGTGTTACAATGTTTGGTGCTAAAATATAATCCAACGGTTGCTTTTCATGCGAATGCACAGAAGATGGTGCCACTTCTCAAAATAAATATGAAAACGTAAAACGTAATCTTTCAAATGACATTCTCCAATCACAAAATTATATTTGTACGGTGCAATGGTTGCTAAGTTTCATAGTAACGCACTGAGATCTGTAACTGGTTTGCCTTTTAAAATGAAACATTAAAACAGAAACTTCATCATATAAACCAACGTGTTCCTTTTTTCTGCTTGTAGATTTTTCAAAGATTTTCCATCCCAAACTAGTCAGGTTTTTGCATTTCAAAGTACTCTGAAATGTCTCAATAATGTAACTATATGGTAAATAACTCCTCGCTGTAGTTTCTTGGATTCTCTTAAAGTCATCAACCTTACATCGAGCTGACAATGAAGAGAGTTTCTACACAATTTTAAACAATAAATGTTTGTATAGCATGGTATTTACAAATTTTACGAGATTTCACTTAGTGTCAACGCTTGAACTAATATGACAAAATCTTACATGTATTCGAACATCTGAATGGTGACTGCATGTTTGTTTAAGTTACACAGCTGACAGAAGTACTATGAAATAAAATGACGACTTTCTGTGTCACACGGTCTAAATGACAACAAAAATTGGTAAAATACTATTTACTGGATGACATTTTGAGCGCAATTTATTTCCCATATTCATACTAAAGCAATTATACTACCTTCTAATTTCACATATGCAGTCCAACAGTTCTTCTTTTTGTTTGAACGGTAATAAAATCTTTGAGATGTCTGCGACATGTGATGAATCAATCCTTGTTGATTCAATGAACGAAAATTCTGTAATCAGTCTCTCTTTTTACCTAGCTATATTGATTTTAAGAGTTGTTATCATATTCCACCCTGTGGTGTGATTATGGACCAGTGTAGGCAAAGCAATTGCCGAGTATTTCTCTAACTTATATGAATAGGGAATATCTTTCTTTGTTTCTACAAATTTTTGTGCTCCACCATTTTGACTGAACCTTATGAGTTGTAGTGATTTTACCTGAAATCATAGTGATAAAACTATTTAGAGATGAATAGAACAAAATAGAGTTATTTAGGTCTTCAGCGTCGAAAGTGGCACATACCTTAGCTACTTTTCCAGTGAAACATCTGCAAAAATAGTTGACTTACTTGGTCCTCCTATCTCATAGTTTACATGGTAAAAACTGTTAACTGTAACCAAGTATCCATAAAACACAATCTATATGAAAAATGAAATATTTTGTAACTATAGAAATCCGCTTACAAAAAGTTTCTCCATAAGATTTTACTTTTGCTATGACTTCTGTTTAATATGTGTAGGTATCGTTGAATATTACAGTGCTATTATTAGCCATGATCCTATTAAAATAGTTAACTTGTTTTTTGTAACAATCAACCTGGTTCTTACAAAGAAGTAATGCACCTTCTCACTGATTTTTTGACCATCATTCAAGATAGAATATAAATATATATATATATATATATATATATATAAATATTTTATTCTCATATTAGTAGTTTAACATGAGAGAGACCAGTTTACAGGCATTTATATATGTTAGAAAATGTAAGAGATTGTGCGGGACCTGAATGTTATAGAAGGGAGGTCAGTAAATTTGATGAAAAACATCAGAAGATTCCACAACTTATGAAATAAACAAAAAAATATGAATTTTCTCATATGCAGAGTGTTAAAGTTTGGATCGTTTTTGGTCATACTTTCCTTTTCCACCAGTGGTGGCACCAAGGTCACGCTAAATTCCAAATTTCCGTTACAAGCAGTTGACATGTTTGATTTGTCTTCGCAACTCCCCGTTACGCTAAACAAAGGTTTATTTTACCGTAAATTCTCATAATCATTGCTTCGGAAACCAAGAGAATCCACATTGACGATTTCGAAAATCTGTAACTTTTTACATAATCATGTAATCCAGGTAAATATCTATTCAAGAGTTACTGTTCACAGCAATATAGATCTACGCCATCAAAATTAGGTGTTGTGGTGCGAACCGATGGCGATGCATTTTCCATACTGTTCATGTTAAGATACGCAGCATTATCAAGGAGGTATATTCACTGTTTGATGAAGTACCAGAGAAGTCTGTTGCATAGCATTATTGTGAATAAGTTCAATTTAAAGTTGATAGGTGAGTTAATCCCCACCCCCGATTTTACTGTTTGTCCAGATTTTCGTTGCCATTATGACCGTCCAGAAATTTAATTACTTCAAGGATTTATAAATGTTCATATAGAGAGAGGGTCAAATGGATGAATGAGATTGGTGATTCTTGCATATTGCACAGTAATTTTAGTGGGAGTATAGTTTCTTTGCTTCGAAAAGAAGTGGAATGTTGACAACTAGTAACGCATGTTCCTCGTTTATGTCCTGTTGTCATCATTGAAGGTTATCTTAATGATGTGGGTATTCTAGGATTCGAGTCAAATCCTTTGATCGTTTAGCGTTTCGATTTCTAGACAATTCGGTAAGTTTTTACCATAGTCCAGTTTCTTCAAAGTCGAATGATATCTTCATGCTGCAACCATCTGAAATTTTGGTAGAAAAAACAACAAAAGCAGGTGTAGCCTCTGCACCTCTCAGATTGTAAATTGTTTATATATTGAGAGTTCCTAATATGTCTGTAGTTCTAGTATTAGTATTATATCTGAATATCAAGGTATCTCAGGAACTGAAAACTCTTTCACTGTAAGCACAAAATATTTGAACTTTATCGAATCTCTCATAAATATTCATTATGAAAGCCTACTTATTATCGAAATTTTATGCTTAGACTATTCATCAGCTGACAAATGAAGAGATTTGACTTAAGTGAACTAAAAAACCATCTCAGTCTGCTTCTTGGAAATAAGTAGTTAATCACCACTTCAAAACAGCAACTTCTCATGCTACTTTTATAATTGTTGTCAATAAGTTCATGAAATTATGTCAAGTTATTCCATGTTCCAGGACTTTAGAAACCATTCCGTGCAAGAATTATCTGCTTGTCAACAAAAGTTATCTGGTTTAAACATGCTAATTCTAAGTACGTTTTCTTCCCCATATGATATTTCCTAAGTAGGTTTATTTAATATATAACATTTCTAATGCAAAAGCTCAGTTACGAATAAAGCTCTTCATGCAGATAGTTGTAAGAATATTTTTGTTTCCATCTACATAGTACAACACTGACGGCATAACAAAATATTCTTCAGTACTTATTTCTATCAAAACATTTTACCTAATCTAGGATCTTCTCCTACCACGTGACGGAATAAAAAATGACTTACTGAGATATGCAAACATATTTCAAGATGTACATAACCCCATAGATTTGCATACAGCTTGTTTAACAGTGCCTATTCATGCAGAAAATACGAAATATTTAGTTATCGTTAACGTGTAGAAGATGTAAATGCTACTTTATCATTAACAGTAAGAGTGCATGAATTGGGTAAGATTCCAGGGTTTTTTGTCCATCTGCTCACGTTCATTATCCACATTCCGTTCCTTTTTATGAAGTGCTTGATGCATACCACATATAGGGAATAAGTTATACTTTAATTTCTATTCTTTATCATATGACCCAAGATACTATTATAAATATGCTCATCACACGAATAACCTGAGTATCACTTGAGAAAACTACATAATTATATATGTCGTCACTGGTTTACTCAACATTTTTTCTATTTCTTTCCCAGATATTCCAGGACATTTATTTCCCTGTGATATGGCATCAGTAAAATGATTATGTATAGAAGATATCACGTATCTAACGAGAGATTAAGAATCTATTCATCGGGTTTTCATCATAATACTCTGACTGAAATGCATTTCCTAAATTTACTAATTACCCAATGTCGAATCACAAACCACGAAAAAAATTATTGCATATTCAGGTAAAAAGATTCCTCGCTTGTGGAACAGTAAGTTTTATGTTTTACCTTTGACCCTACGTGTCACGAATAAGTAAGAATTCCTATGTTTTTAGCTTGGTATACTTTTCGAAATGCATACTCCTAAAAAAAAGACCGGTGGAACATCGGAAAAAAGATATGCAATGCTAAAGAGTCCTTTTCTAGGTTAAAATAGCTCTCTAACGCTTTCAGGCTTTCATTGGTTCTCAAAATGATGTCAGTACACAAGCATCATGAAATCAAACAATTCTCACATACCTGCAAACTGAATTACTGTTTACTGCTCATTAGTGACATGCTTTAAGATGATTTCTTATAAGTTCTTATGAGAAGCCATGACTAGTGTTTAGAAAATCAGAACGCTCTGAGATTACATTGTAACTTACTTATGTAATGAAAATCAGTACCCAGTTTCTGTGTTCAGTGGTGAAATTGTGATCGCTGATTTTCATTTAATCTGTAAGACACATGTCATGTAGTCTGAGCTGACTGACATTCAATATCTTTTAAGTGAATTAAAAATGTGCATCTAGCAGGCTGGTTGGCAGAATTTATTTCGTATGCCTTTCTCTTTAAGGCAAATGCTATTAGATTATACATCTGGTAAACAGTTGTTTTTTGAAGATAGACTTTCAAAGCATTGAATGGTTAAAATGCTGTGAAACAACACTTAAGTCAATAATCATGCACTACAGAAAGCAGAAATATTAGGTGTTGATCAGGATAGTAAACTTTCCTCGCTACAATGTTCTTAAACTCAAACACTGTTTCACTTACACATTCAAAAAATTAGGTTCACAAAATATTCTCTTAGCTTTGAGTGCTATGAGTTGTTCTGTTTTGCAAAGATGATATCTTCATTTTCCTGAAATATTTCAATCAATAGGTATTTATCTCGTCTTTCCCTAGGATTGACTGATAAATAATCAAATAGCGAATACAGCTCTGTTCACTTTGTTCCGAAGAAAGTTGTCTTCATCAGTTCTTCTCTACAAAGTTGACAATCGTTGTACAGTCCTTAAGCAGGGACTTCACGCTGCTATTAGAACTTACTATCCAGCTATGGTCCGACTGATAGAAACCATCAAGCCTGTATATTCGCCTAATACTTCAGAGAATGTGAATGACAATGTCATATCCCACTACGTCCACCAATTTAAACGTACGTTTACTGACACACATATATTTTTATTATTACTATTTGTCACTTGGGTTCCTAATGAAACATAGGGCTTCAGTAGCACATCTCCATCCCACTCTGTTCTCTGAAATCTTTTGAACCTGTTGCCATGACTGCCCACAAGCTCTCATTTCTTCCTTGCACGATCTCCTCTATGTCACCCTCACCTCGGACGCCTAACTCGTCGCTTCCCATCGGGGTTCCCCTCGACGGCCTGACGCGTGATGTCCCCAGTCGGCCTTCTCAGTGTATGCCCAATCCATCTCCACTTCCTCCTGCATATTTGTTGGGTGATAGGTTCTTGGTTGGTTCGTTCCCAGAGTTCCTTGCTTCTTATTATTTCTGGTCATCTGAGCTTCAGTAACGAACCAGCGTAGACAGTTGTTGATGAATGTCTGCAGTTTGTTAGAAATGCCTTTCATAACGCGCCAAGTCTGTGAACCATACAGAAGCACTTACTTGACGTTGGTGTTGAAAATCTGGATCTTGTTTCACATGCTGACTGCATACACATATGGATAACTCATGAATATATGCAAATAAAAGCCTCAAAGCATATTTCAAAGTGGCTTCAGAAGCAAACTGAATCAAATGAACCCACAGCAGACGTTCCGGTTTTTCGATCATGAAACATATGGTTGAGACAGATCACAAGGTCAACTGAGATACTTCGTTTAGAATTATTTAAAAAGATATGTTTGAGATGGATCCTTGAATCTGTTGAACACTTGGCCGTTAGGAAGTTTAAACCACGTTAGTGTGCTCAAAAACAACATTTGATAGCTTTAACTCTCTCTTGATTAATTCAACATCGAAACCAAGTTCGTTGTTTCATTATTTTCCCTCTTTTGATTTTCGTTGTTCTTTGGCCTTTAATTCAGTCTCTCAACTTCACAGCTTTTCATATTCTCACCTCTTATCTTTATGAACCTGTGATAAGTGTGTGTGTGATCGAGTTATTCGAAATGTTTTGCGCACATACACTACACATTCCAGGCAATTCACGTCTTCTTATTGACTTGTCGACGTTTATAAAGAGAACTAATTGTTTTAAATAGAGAAATGAATACCTTTTGTGTCAAACATTCAGATAAATATAATGAGTAACAAAATCTGCAATGACTGGCCCAATACAGACAGCTTCCTTGAGAAGTTTCAAGGCGATCGCTGAAGACTTTGACGGCTATGTACAAATAGGCTGTTTATAAACTCATAAACTAGTTCATAAACATTGCGATTAATATCATACACACTTGTATACAGAAACCAGTCTATTTTAAACACTGAAGAATTTTCTATCCGTAACCACTCTTTACAATTTAAATACTGAACGTTTAACTTTTATTAATAATATTTAAATTAGCTGACAATAGAAATGTGTGGGTTCACTTTCAATTCCTTATCTTGCTTTAGTGTGTATTCAAGGCTCATCCTAATCTAATAACACAACACCATTATGTCAAAACTAGTCAGTCTTCACAAATTGTATGTACTAACGAATGTAGCCAAACATCAATCCATTATCGTGTAATAGTAAGCCACCAAACTAACAAACATTGTCAGGGGATACATTATCCTTGCACCATATGTCAAAGCTGTCGACAATAAAAAAGTTGCAAATCAGAAGAACTCATTGACAGAAATAAGTTGGTACCAAACTAAAAGTAAAAAAGGGAACAATGGTAGCAGGTTAGTTCACTTGTGCGTAAGATGACAGTGCGTGCAGGAATTCAAAAATTCGTGGCGCCAAACGACCATTTTAAAAAGATGTTCAAATAGATGGCATGCTATTTCTATACACACAAAGTTGACCTTTCATTTAGGCTATAAAAGGACTCTGATCAAAGATTTTCAATTCGACTGGTCTGAGTATAAATATTTAACACCATACTCTTTGACTTGTAACAATGGTCACCTTTCCTAGCCTCAAAGAAAAGTAGCAGAGTCATTCCACGTTATACAGAAGAGAATTGGGTTTGTCGAAATTATAATTAAAACTCTAAATTTCCCTTGCATTCTGGAGAATATCATTTTTTGAAAGTTTCAGCATTAACTGAGTGCCTATGAAACCCCACTGTAATTATATCATTCACTCTAACTGTGTGACATCACTTCGACACTTATCAGGTCTATATTATGGTGAAAATTATAAGTGAAAAATTGGTGTCTATTTCCGTAGCAGAAAATATTTATTAGGCATATCCACCTTCGACTTAAATTAACCGCTTAACTACCAGTTACGTGTTGAAATGTCTTTTTTTGTTTTACCAACAACGTAATTCAAAATTTATCCCTCTTATTTTAAAACCTTTGACAGGAAATAAATTGTTCACACAGGAGAAGTGGGTAGAGACTCTGAAATAGATTTCATGTCATGGAAACCAGATATCTCAAGAGTATGACGTACTGTCTCTCACAACTGAAGAATATATGAAAAAAATATATTTTAGAAAAACAACAGGGCTAATGTCAGATCATCATTGATAAACACAGTGTACAGACGTATTAAACTTCAGTAGAATTTCACCAAATCTTTTATGAATTGTTCACTACCATTCATGAAATGCTTTACTTATTGTCTTGAAAAATACGTCTCCAAATACACTCACCTAGCTGACGATACCAGTTAGTTCACGTATAAGCCATACAAACTGAAGTCATAATAATTTATTTGTCACTGTATCTACACGATTATCTGTCTGACACATTGTTCTGTACACAACAGCAGACAGGATGTGGGTAAACCGTATAACTTTGAATTTGATTTTAAAATCACTAAAACAGGTTATTACAGCATTATTAAAGAAAGGGAGTATTAAACTGAACTAGTTAGTGAGACATTTTTTAATTTGGTTTCTGACAAATCAGACCTTTTTGGAAAATCATAATTTGTAAAATATTAGTTTTTTTTTAGAAATGAAAATAAGTGGTTTTACCAACCGTTGTCATTTTACGGATTATTTAAATATTTAAAAGATAATTTAACTTGATTATGCTCCCTAAGCGTCACTTATTGGTTGAGTTAAGTTGTAATACATGATATCACAGCAAAAAATAAATGAAGTAACCAATCACCAATACGGAAACCAAAGATTATACGCTTTTGAGCTGATCATTCTCGTAAAAATATTACAGCAATTTAAATATAGTCATATAAATGTATTTACGATAATTTTCTTACTTCTGAAGTTCTACATCATGTGGATTTATTGGACCATTTATATGAAAATTTGATTTTTCAGCCTATCAGAGATAAAATGATCAAATACTACCTGCCTGTATGATTCGGATCTTTCAACTGATGTAATTTTACTTCCTTAAACACATCAGCATTTCTTTAACTTGTTTCATATCTGTGATCTGTCTTTCCACTTTATGGTTTCTGAAAGTTTTGAAGGGTGTTTGAAAGTCTCGGTAATATAATGCAGGACTATTGACTTTTGACATTTGTCGGTTCAGGATAAAAAATATGCCACCAAGTATGAATCCACAGTGGTAAAAAAAATATAATACTGGTAGCAGGCATTTAAAGACTGTTTGACGTCTTCAGCAGAATTTTTGCGACGAAATAATAGTTCATGTGGCCTTCAGAGAGATTTCACGATAATCACATAGCATCTTGGTACATGATAGGGTTTGTAGAGGTTCTCGGTAATAAACAGTGAATTCTCGACCTTCAGCATTTCATGATTCGCGTTAGAATTCCAGAGGAAATATAGATTTCCAAATGCCAGTAAAACCTTTGGTTGATTAGTGAAAACAAACAATAAGTCTATGCATCTGAGTTTTCTTTTGACAGATATTATTATCTTGCATAAATTTTTCTGAACCTTCATACTTTATCCACCAGATAGAAAACAGAAATATTTTCAAGATACGTAAGTTGGTGGTAGCAGTTTAATGAAAAAAAATTGAGCTCATAAACCCCTTTTAACTATGACATTGACTAGAATTCGTTTTGTCAAGTAAATATTTAAGCAACTGAAGTAATCGAAAGGTGATTCAACCTATTCTGACTACACTAAATGAGGAAAACTAATATTACATAACCTGATACTATTTCTTCAGGAATCCGGTTCGTAGTTCGAATAATGACGTGACATTTCCCAAGTCATTGTAGTATCTATTACTGATTGCATAAAAACATGTAACGAATAAAAAACTATAGTATGACAGATAGTTAACAGAGTTGAAACGTGATAAAATGACAGTTTTTAAAATCAGCTTATCAAAAGGAGGGAGATTGATAACTGCAACTTTGTTTATTGAATCGATATCCAACATATGAAAGAATAGTGACCTGCTACGTGTTTCTGGCACCTGAAAAAATTTTATTTTTCTTCCAGAAAATCAGTGGAAAGGACCGAAATCAAATGAATTACATTTTTGTAGTGTATAGTTGTCTAAGTATTGGTATTCGTAGTAAACTAAAACAAAAACAATATCCACAAGGTAGTACTGCTTGACACATCATACACATAATAAAATGGACTAACACCACTACAGAGCTCATAGTTTACCTTTGTACGAATAGAAAACGTTCAGATAACTATCTTACGTCCAAATTTCCCCAAATCATGGAATGCAGAATGCGGATCTTTTAAAATGATCCCAGAAGTTTCTTTTCATTAACATACCATTAACATACCATACGAATTTATCTCTTTTTGGAGAAAGAAGAAATCCTGTACTGTATCAGCTATGCATATCTTTCTTTTCATGTTGCCTAAATATGAGTAAAGCCATTGAATTCTTCATCCGTTTAGCCAGAGTCCACATAAGATCACGTGAAAAATCTCTCATTATTTCAAGAAGTTAACGATGATTATTTCACTCGACTTAGGTGATTAATCCTCAAGTACTAAATTGAAAAGTTCATTTTGAGCAGATTCAAAAAGAGTTCGGCTCCTATAGTTATAAGGTCTCTAACAAACCTTTAGATTTACTGTAAGAAGTCTCGATTAAGATGAAAGATTCGATTAGCAAGATGAAACGGAACATTTTCTTCTTCAAGAAAACATATGACCTGTCTAAAACCAGTCATTTTGCCGGAAATTGCATACCCTTAAACACTAGAGTGGATGAACAGAGGATGTTTATGAAACTTCAGCTGATGAATCAAGATGGACTCGAAAATCTAGAGAAGCGATCAGCAATAGCTGTATAAGCAAATTCGGCTGATACACGGTTGATTTTATTAAGTTAGACACTGGGAAGCGTTTTCCGTTTGTCTAAAGACTGACTGATTTCAAAGACCTCACATATTGTGATGACATCAACAGCCTTAACCAGAAAAGAATTAACACACTTGTCACCCATTTGACAAACATTAACAAGACAAACTATTAAAGATGATCCATTCTATTTGAGGTTTTATGAACAATGACGACTACTTATGGTATATCAGTGAGCATACTTTCACTCAGAATTAAACTCTTGGTATTCTGCTGATGTTGTGGCACATGCAGCGAAAAGCTTAGAAAAATGTCACTTGAATTTTCTAATCACTCAGAGTAAATTAAAATTAATTCCTTTAGTGAATTATTAAACCCCGTAATGACCACTCAATATTCCATTTAGTGAAAATATAGCGGCAGAACATAAAATGAAGTGTATTCTAGTAGTTGACCCACTTACAAAGACAACTTGACCAACCTAACAGGATAAAAGTCAGACTAATATTCCTGCTGCACCTAAATAATCTTGAATAAGATTAAAAAAAGTAATAGCAGAAGGATCAAGGCAAAGAAACGTTAAAAACAGACTATTTTTGAATAAATAGGTCAATTTCTAATTGCAGCCGCTTCATCGAAGCAGACTTGATGCAATAAAAACACCTACCTAGCTTCTTAGAAAGTATATATGTACAAAACTAACTGGCTTTTAGAATGATCTAAAATGAGCGAGCTTATAACTCTTGTTACTTCCAACTGTAGCTCCCCATTCATATATAGGTCTCTAAGTAAATTGAGGAAAAAGAAAGGAGAGTCTCTGTTCACATTTCTGAACATATCTCGAAGAACTTGAGTTTTAGAGGTTCAAAGCTTTTACGCCACACATTTGTTTAGCACTTATATGATGCTAGACAGAGGGTTAAAAGTGGTCAGTTAACTACTGGGACCTAAACATTTTTCTCTTTACCGAGGCAGTTGCGATTACAAGACTCAAACTTAATGATACTGTTATCACCATGCTTAATCGTGAGTAAAAAATTCGTGCACTTTATTTCACTTTGTTGGTAGTTGCATTCCTAATATAATCGGTAACATAATGAGTACACCTTAATAAGTCTCGCTGTCACTTAAGTTTTCAAATACATTTAATTTTCTTATATAAAACGTTTGTTACTAAACACCTTAGTGCTATTTCTACAACTTCGGTAATAGTTTATTTGATCTTAACAGAAGGGCTGTTTAATGTAATACATCATATTTTTCGACCGGAGATTTTTCTGCCGTTCGTGCTGAGGAAACAGTACTTTCATCTGTTTTATTTGCTACTCTATGCAACTTTATCACGTATTATTTGTAAAACTTAACTTTTTCTTAAAGACAGCAGAAGCCCATGTTAATCCAGAGCCTACAACTTTCTTACGATTTGAAAATGGCTTCAACTTCGATTTTAGTATGAGCCTATAACTTTTTACTTCATTAAAAACTTCCTGCATATATAGTTAAACTCAAATAATTGATAGAAACTTTCTACGTTTCTTTTCTGTGGCAGGTAAAATTTACGAAACAGTTACAATCTTACTGATGACAAGTAAAATGTTTACTTGTACCTCATGTACATCTAAGTAGAACCAAACATGTAAGGTTTCGACCAACAGTTGAATGCAGTGTCAATCTTATTCCATACATCTTTTATGTTTAACCCTCAAAATAACCAAAGGCGGGAGATAGGTCAACCTTTAAACATGAATAGTGTAACCGCTGTTATGATGATAATTTGAAATGAAATTTCCTGATATCCCATTCGATATAACAAGTTAAGTAACTGTAAACAACATGTTTGACTCGACAAAAACAAACAAAAATATTCTGAACTGAATAAGTCGAACGTGAGTTAGTTGAAAAACGTATTGAAAGAAGATAGAAATTATTTTTAGTATTTTGTCTGAAATCACTCTAATTTACAAGGATTGTCTTAAAATAAAATAAAAAAATAGTTTACTATGAAGAATACTTTAATTAAACTTTGTGCATGATTTTAACAACATAAAATTCAATTTCATAAAGTCACAATGAACTCTAGGGGAAATGAAGATATTTCTCGCCTCAGTTTTCCACTGAATTGTTCATAGTTATTACTTTTGAGGTTGTTTTGGTTTCCGGATTTCATTCTATGGTCAATGTGTTATGAATAACAGTTGAATTTAATAATTAGGTCATTTCTTTGTTTGCTGAACAAATAAAAATTAAATTTACGTGTTGATGCACTGAGCTGTAACATAGAAAAGCATTTAGAAGTAAATTAAATTCGTCTGTTATTGCATGTCATTAAATTATTCTCATTATATGGACAGTTTTATCCCTTTTGTATCCTGTGTTAGTATTTTAAAATAACTGAACTCAAAAAGTCGGAATAAACTACTAAAATTCTTTGGTTTGTTTAACATACCTATTTCACTAGAACTGTTTGCCATCTGTGCGAGAATTATAGGTCAACAGTAAGGAAGTTTATAGTAAAAATATCACTTATTTACAAAAAAATTTATTTGCTACAGCAAAAGGAATACAGATGTACTAACAACAACATTTTGAAGTGATGCTTTTGACGACAGGGTCATTACTATTATGTGCTAATTAATTAAAGCCTTAGGATTACTGTTCTCATGAAATAACATCATTTCTACTTGAATCATCGTGTAGCTGAATAAACATAAAACACTAAAAATTGGAAGTAATCATTGCTTCATTTCCGGGATGCGATAAATAACAACATGATAAAGTAATAGGCCTAAAAAGAATCAAGTTTTGTAGTTACATCAAGATAGTAGCTGAGCTAAATTCGATTACTTTTTTATCATTTTGCGTTATGTACTAGTCTTCAACAATATGCATTTTGACACGCTGGTGTAGCAGTCATACACTAATGCCTATATAAATGTTGTAATTAAGTTTACTTCGTAGCTAGATATTTTAGTTTCAAACTAATTTTGTTAATAAGAAAAAGATACAGAAATTATGAAAACTTAGATGAAATTCCATGATTAAATTCTGATTATATCATGCTACTTCAATTATCTGAACTTCATAAAACCTGCGAACTTTTATTCCAATAGCCCAGTCAGGTAGTAAATTTCAGCACGCGAGATACCACTGCTAAGTAATGAATCAAGTTGGCATATGTCACGTTGGCAATTCAAGATAGAACGCAAAAAGATCGAGCGAAAACAAATAAAACTGCGGCAATGTCGTTCACATAATCATACGTAGCTTTTATGGCTATAAAAACCTATAGATGCGCCTGCACCACTGCGATTGATTCTGAATTATGTATCCTGGAGTTGACGAAATTTCCATTTCCGCTTACACTAATACTCAAACTTGTAAGCCAACATTTTCCTGCATGTGGCAAACCGACGGTCAGGGATCTCATACACTGACAAAACATTTTAGTTTGGTTGCATCTCAGCTTTTATCAACGTAAGCTGATTTCTGTAAATACCACGCGGTGAGTGAAATTGGTAAGTGAGAAAGCGTAAAACATAAACTGTTCACCTTGGAGGGTAAAAGTTATGACCTTATCAAAAATTCATTCACGAATGAAATATCATGCCAGCAAGATATCAAACAGTCAATGTATATATTTTTTAAAGTAACTATCCGTTCAATAACCAAATTTGTCATGATAAAAGTACCTAGAAGTATTTTGAGCACATAAAAGAAACGTGAAACAACTTTGTTTTGTTCTGTATATTTTTCAAATTCATTTATTTAGTTTAGCATAATCAATTGAAAATGAACCTCGTCAGGTTAAAAAGCAGGTCCTAAGCCCACATAAAGAGGGAATGTTGGGCAAAGAGCAAGCTAACCTAACCCACAAAATCAATCCGATCGCTAAACAAACGCCGAAGCTCAAAGAAAATATTTAAAATAAAAATAAACCCATTCCTCGCTGGAATTGGGGAGACAAAATGAAGCCGGTAGGTGAAAGCCTGCCTTCGGGAGGCCAATTGGCCGATGTATCTTCTCTTCTCTCAAGGAAAACAGAAATAAGCATAGAGACTTGGAAAGTCCGCATAATGTTTCAAGCTGGTTGAAAAGTCTGATGGCTGGCTGCAAATGAGATGAGAAGGTTTAGCATAGAAGTGCTAGGAATCTCCGAGAACAGATGGAATGGAAGTGAACTCTCCAAAATGTCAACTAGAGAGGAGTCAATAATCTACTCCGATATTGTCACCCAGACAACAATCAAGAGCACACTGAGTTTTGGAGTGATTATCATGATGTCCCCATCAGCATCAAAGGATCTCTCTAATGCAGTGGGAACCAATCTCATGCAGGATAGGGGTCATGGCAGCAAGATCCAACTCAAATGGAAGGAAAGTCGTAATCAGACAATGCTATGCTATGCACCTACAAACAATGCAAATGAAGAGAAGAAGGAGTAATTTTACTGACAACTGCAATCACTACTGGACGAGACCCCACCCCCACCCCAGTTGGTGACATCAGAATTCATTGTAATGAGTGGGGTGACGTGAATGCCAAAATGGGAGCACACAACACAGGAAGAGAGCTCATCACGAGCTTGGTGAAATGAACGAGAGTGGAGAACTGTTTGCAGACTTTAAGCATTTAATGATTTGGTGATTGGAGGTAGTGTACAAACACAAGCACATTCAAAAACCGACATGTATTTGATTTCATCAGACACCAGGACACACTGAAAATCAGATAGACTTCATCTGAATGTGAAGAAAGTGGAGACGCAGCCTACTGGACACAAGATCAGATGAAGAAGAGGAGTAGATGTAGGTTCACACCACCCACTATCTCATGCGTGGAACCTACCCTCAAAATCTAGTTGAAAATTTAGAATTCAAAGAGGCTGGTGATAGACCACAGTTCAAGTTCAACATCCAGAATAGAAACTGAATAACGAAACTGCGGTGGACATCTTCACGACAGTCAGCCATCACGAAAATTTGGGAGACATAAAGCAGCACTTCTGAGGAAACCTTAGTGGAATAACATTGGGACTGTATGAAAGAGACGTGGAAGGAAGAAGAAAGGGAATAAATAATGGATCTCGATGGATACATAGAAACTGATAGAGAAGGGAGAGGAAGATGGTGATGGTGAAGCAGAAGATAAACCAGTGCAGTGCAGTGCCGTGCAGTGCATGGATAAACGAGGAAAAGAGGAACTGAACACAACCTAGAAAAAACTACACTGGGCAAAGAAGTGACGGAGAGTTCGCGCAAAGACAAAAGATACTTCTACGACACTGTCAAATAAATCGGAACAGGTTACAGGTAGGAGGGACCTGACAACATCATAGCAAAAACCAGGTTACTAACAAGCGCTGAATAACCTCAAACTTTATCACTTCTGACTTACATGAATTCACAATAACGATAAATGAGGCTTAAAATTTATCATTCGCTTTGAACAAACTTTTAAATAACACAACCAGAAGGCATCAAATATTCAAAACCAACTGAAGTAAACAAGAAGCAGATAAATAAATGTGAACCATTGTTGTCATTTAGTAATCAACAAATGATTTCGAATAGTTCAGTTAATCTAGACACATGGTCTTTTGGATCTAACATCAATTAAAGCGTGCCATGATCCTGATATCCGACGATCACAATACAAAAATTGATAGAATTCGGCCAACCTTCAGACCAAAATAAAAAGAAATTGGTTGCTCACCAGTGATAGATTAATGTGTCCAACACAGTATTCAGGAAGTCTGTCACCGCCTGAATAACCTACTAGAGACTAATTTGTGTGCAGTACTATGGTACGCCATTTTAATAACTCAAGAGACATCATTTCCCTGCAGGTTGCAGATACGCCTCCCTGAAAAGCACTTAGAACCACTTAACCTGGATCCAGGACATCTTAGCGACCACCCTGAAAAACTTGACATCAGATAAATTACTCTTGTACCTTGTAATTATGCTCACACTAAAATTAAATGCACTCCTAACTCTTTGCATTATGTTTCTTGGCCTACCATTATCATCTTTTTTACTCATATTTGCACCAGTGAGTAAAACATTGATTCAAACAGGGGACTTACACTCCTAATACACGCTGAAGTCACAGTTGAAGTAAATCAGAAGACTCATAGAGTACCACAAGTATCTATCTTGGAGCACTTTGCCTAACGTAGTTTCATTTCACTTTTTAGTTACAATACACGCCAACAATATTCCCTATATAAATCAAATCATCCCTTTTTTACAAAATCGTGTTTTACAGCAGTTGACTGGTTTAAAACAAGTTGTAACAGACAGAGATATTACATGTTCCGTCAAAAGCTACTTCAACAAAATAAAGCAAATTTTTTCCGAAACAGACATTTTCTGAAATAAATGGCATATGTATATACCACAGATTCTGAGTCAATAACATCTAGCCAAGTAACTGTCGGTTACATTATCTTATGTACATGTTGTAGTTTGTGAAGCACTAACCTTACCATATCCCAAGTTCTTAATTTATCTGATTATATTGCGACATAAGACTGGCTAATAGCCCAGTCAGAACCTAGATCAATGTATTGAAACTACAATGCAATGACCAGTTTTGCAGCCTTCAAAATCTATAGCGCAATATTATGCTTATCAGAAGTGTATAAGTGACATCTTGAGAAAGATGCTGCTAATGATAACTGGTGGCAATGCATACAAATCGACATTAGCTATGACTTTAAAGATAATAATATGGAGAGCACTGTTTACCAGTCATAAAACAGTGATGTGATGAAGCTAAAGATTCCAACTGCTACAGTAAAGTTCAAGAACTCAGGAGGGAAAACAAGATATGGGTAAAATATTCACTTCAATTGTATTCCACTGGTTTCTACCTAAAAATGAAATATCTAGATATCAAATAAAAAAGTAATTTCAACAGACTTTTCCAGCCAAACGACGTATAATCAACAGATAATAATTCTAATGGAATTATTCGTCACTGACTGGCATCATTTGAAGAACCATTGGAAACCTCGGAACACTGGACAGCTGTTTTGTCTTAGTATGGGAATTCTCAGCAGCAGGCACCTATGACTGTGCCAAGGATCGAACTCAGGAATTTCAAGTCTCGTAATGAGCACGTCAGCTATCCAGGCACTTAGTCGCAGTTCAATAACCCTCAGCATCCTACCTCTGTCAATCCAAGATACTGCCCGAATATCATCTAAGGTTTTCACTTGGCATCTGCTTCACTTCAGACTAGCTGAAACCCAAGTCACAACTTCTTACTATATCTTCTGGATATCCATCTAGAAGTATGTCACTAATGAGCATTATACAGTAATTTATTTCGAGTTCCTTATGGATTTTATTTTCGAAGTAGTATTCATCACGAACTGACAACAGTTGCAGAGACGTTGAAACCATAGGAGTACTGGACAGCTGTCTAACACAAAATAACCTGTCCTAAGCGTCGACTGGGACGTAATTTGGAAGCTGCTTCAACACTGCCGTTTTAGTACCACAAACCTTTGTCAACTTCATTCAACAGCTATATCCTATATGATGAGGCTACATAACAAGTGATTCAAAATGGTAGACTCAGTGATGCCTTCGAAGTGAAGATACGAATAAGGCAAGGTTGCCACCTACTATCATTAATGATCTTCCTGATTGTGGTCGACTTGATAACGCAACGAACTGTGAGGAGCGAGAAGTGGGGCATACGCTGGACCGATGAAAAGACCCTAGAAGAGATGAGACAGCGAAGATAGGACATCAGGTGAATGGTACGCTTCCCTCTCTGTTTTCTTAGTACAACTATCATGGTAGTTGCATGAAAACGTTTACAAATAATTAAAAGATATAGCCTGAGGACCTGTTGGTTTAAATCAGGTAGAATTGCGTTCTGTGAAGAAATCCGTCTACAAAAATGGCTCTGTCTACTTCAGTATTTAACCTTCTATGAATCCCGCTACAAAACAGCGTCAACCTTGAAGCTGAGCGTTATTACACCAAGCAAGAATTCAGCTCTATTGAATTTCTTTTGTTTAAACAGTGAAATGTTCCGAAATAAGATTTTATATCTCTATAAAATAGAAAGATATCGGTGGATAACTTTCCAAACTTGAATTATGAGGCTTATCAACACATTCCTTTAGTGGAGTTTATACTAATCTTCCATCATTTACCACCTTAAGTGTTTCCAAAGTCATATATTTGTTACATCCAACATCAGTTAACTGTTGAACTGAATGGAATTTTAGTTAAAATCGTATCTTTTGTGAAACACTTGATGAACTGGTTATAACATTGAGTTCTAATGTTTAGCACAATGAATTCACTATCTTTGCCCCAAATGAAAATTAACTAATTATTGTAGCGTGAACTGAACTGTATCGTGTTAATTTACTTCCACTCTGTTGACTTACAGTGCTTCACAACAGCGTTCAGTTCAAAAGTTACGAGTTAGACAGCAGTACTTCTTGTCATTTCACATCGTTTTAAAAGCCACATTGCGATATGACATAAGGATGTGATCACTTGAAATGTTTGCTAACTATATCTCTTTATTAGGAAGTGGCCATAGATTTCAGAAAATTGGTGTGACTATCTGGAGTCACTGGTTCGAATCCTTCAGCGGGCCAGATTTTCTTTCATTTTACTCTCAATTATTATTCAATATCAATAGATCAATGATGAAAGTTATACCTTCTTGTCTGAATTTTAATGCCGTATATACTATTACGTAAATCTCTTGTGCACCAACATGGTACATACATGCCATGCCTACTTTTGAAAACATTCGAAAAGATTTTTTCAGTATATATGCAACGTTTTTGTCCCTTAATGGGTTATTTTCTTAATATTTTCAGCTTTTAGTTTCTTATTTCTATCCTGTGACATGTAGACCTTTATTATGGAATATTTACTAATGTAAGAATATGCCAAAAAAGGCAACGATAGTAATAATTCCCATCTTTCCTGTTGCAATATATTATTTCTTATCATTTTGCAAAATTTATCCATGCAACTTCATTTTCCTAGTTTCGCAAGAAAAATGACGGCCTACTTAAAATGTAGGCTACTGAAAAATTTTTCCACGAAACATATATCAAATCCTTCAATTTCAATTTGTTTCGATCTTGTGAACTTGTTCTGTAGACGTTTCATGTACTCTTGCGGATTTTTAAAATGTCCTGGGCTAGATTTCTTTCAAAGAAGTAACAAAAAGGAGCCGAAATTCTACGCTGGACAGGAATGGACCTTTAAATGAAGAAAAATACATCATAATGCTATCGCTCGGATACCTATGTCGTAAAGGAAATTCTTCTTCTGGTTAAATAAACCACCCCCTCTGAACTTACCCCGATTCTACAGTTCAATCTCCATTCTACACCGGACGATATTCCAACACCATACTTCTGTTTCGCGATGTTGCCTTTAATACTTTCGTTACAAACATGGTTGAGATACACTAGTCATTTTGGTCGAAAATACTGTTCCGGGAGTGAGTTTGTTAGAATATTATGTGCTAAGAATTCCATACCTCATCAAGCTTTTTGTTTGAAATAAAGGTATTCTACTCATAAGTTTTAAAAAGATTTTTCACTCTCTCAGCAATACTGTGCATTATTCTCTCTAACTGCTTTATTCGTAGCTAAGACAGGAACCACTAAGGGAAAAGAGATCACCTTAATTAGTGAAGGCCACCATAGGAATACAGCGGTAGGTAAGAGAAATAAAAGATCACATTGCATTTCACTCTTTAACTGGTTTTCCTTTTATCAGTTATTACCATCAGCAATATTTTGTGTTACGCTCATTTATTATTATCTGGACAATTTAACTAACTCCTTTTGTAAACAAAAGTATTTCTTAAACTTTTATAAAACCACCTGCAGATCTTTGATATTCCCAGGCCGACTTTTTGACTAAAATCCTTTGATTTCTGCTTGCTTGCAGCAAATTTTAAGCTTCAAGAATGATCCAGACCTGTTATCTGATCCAAGCTACAACTTTTTTTGTATAAGAAAATGAAACTTCGCCTCCTTCAAGACGCAAATTTAATTTTATGTTAAAATGATGAACTGAGGCAAATTGTCATACAAAGTTTAACCGACAAGGAAGTTCATATGTCGGAAACTTTCCATACGTCACATAAAGTTATCGAACAACCAAGTTTACAAAGTTGTTCTAAGTATTATTACAAAACGGTGGTCTTCATTATGGATTAATATCAATTGTATAGCCGATGAAAACCTGGAAGCACTGGAAAGCTGCTTTATCCTAGTAGGATACCCCTCAGCACTGTGCTCATCAGTGATACTTCAAGATGGATTTCTTGAAGTTCTTATAAGCAGACGTGACTTGTGAGGTCAAAGAAGTCAGGTGTGAGAATTTAAAGTAGCTGATAACACTGCATGAAGATCACGCTGTATCGCAAACTTACAGAAGTAGAAAAATGTGGAAAATTGAACTCCTAACAAGTGACTCGATGATATCATGCTTACCTTGAAACCTGAGGATGTTAAGTTTGATAGCTAGTTATATCATGGTCCATACTGCTGGGGGACGCATACAACGAGAAAATAAATATCTCTCATAACCTCTGTCACCACTTACCGTAAACTTGAACTATACGTATATATATATATATATATATATATATATATATATATGGATACCTGTACAACAACCTTCATATTCCATCCCTGATGGCAGCTTAGCAGCAAAGTAAAGGTGCTTAAGTAGCAGAAGGTGTGTTGCAACGTCAAAAATGTGTACAAACACAAGGGTTTATGTATATTTACAGTGGCCTTGGCTATTTCCAGTCTTTTCTAGATCAGAATTCTAGTGATTTTACTTCTTTTCAACCAATACGATATTCATACATTGGTTCATATGCTTTCTCCCCAAATTTTCTGGGCTAAAAGACTGGTTGTGACAGGTTTCACAGATGCAGGGCTTTTGACGCAAATCATCGGAATCTTATTTCCCACTGCTATATTATTCTGCACCTCCAGGTTTTCAGTGGTTTGGCAACTGATGTAAGGCCATGAGGAACACAATAGTGAACACAAGAATTATCTACCAACTCCAAACTGAAGAACAGATTCTTTTTCCCCTTCGTCCTACTAGTGTGCAGTGTTTTTGGCAATATCCATTTTGTAGAAGAAAAACATACCCCTTATTTTTTATCAGTTTACTTAGTTTTAACGTACATTTGCAGATAAAGGGAGAAATATATTGTCTTAAATCACCGAGGAATAATTAGACAATGAATAGCTTTCAAACTGGCCAAAAAAACTGAAAAAGACTAGAAGCGTTTATAAAACGCAGCCGAAGTAGTTGTTCTATTGCATTTAAAAGACGCTTTTATGATTTTTCAAGTTCTCAGGCCCAAAAACCACAAGTAATTTGAAGCAAAAACAAACATTTTAGAGATGATGGTCTTTACTAAGAAAACTATATAAAGTATTGTGCGTTAAAAGAAGAAGAGTATTGATTGATATAACACAGATGTATAATTATTTCTGCATGCTTTTACATGAAGAGGTATAGAATGGTAGATATTTTATGAAAATAAAAATATATGCCGGGTTTTACGATTTAAATGTTCTATTCGCATAATCATTCTACAGAGCCTATCCCTACTACTTTTCAGCCTAAGTGACCCGTAGTTGACATTTTGTGCAGAGTGACCTAGTCACTAAGTAGGCAATGCACGAAAGTCTAAACAGTGTGTGAAGATTACTTGATGATATTGTTAAGTAAGTCTTCAAAGCAGTAAAATGCTTTCCAGTAGATTTCATGCTTTTCATTTGTGTTAAAATCATTACTTCCAAAGATTTAGTTTATCGATAACTCTGTGCAAAATCTGAAAGCGGTGTTACTCAAGAAATTTCAGAATTATTCCCAACGGAAATATTTTGAGTTGAAACTATAAGTACAAATGAGTACACCACAAAAACTGTTAGTACCAGCCTCTTTTCATTCAGCATTTTTTTTATAAAACAACCATTTCATAAAAGATCTCCAAACACATGGACTCTCATAAAGATATAAAACTTTTAAAACAGCCACAACTTCGCAATTACACTGTGGTGGCAGTTATCAACTCATTTTAACTGCTTAGCAGTCCTATCCTATATGCTTTCTTGATATGCAACGGTATGAGTTACCGTCTTTATTTGTAGGTATTACAGATATCTAAGATTTACAAAAAAGACAAATTATTTCTTTTGAAAGATTATTTGCATCTGTTTTCAACACGTGATAATTTTGATTCGTATTAAAGTTACATTTTTCAGCCATTCAAAATCTCACTTATAGTCAAGGTTGCATTTCTTGATGAAACAGATTACTTTTGACATTTTGCAGGTCTAACTATTTTCAGTGAACATATATCCTAGAATCCCGATACGCTGCAAGAAGTAGAACACTTTGCTGTTCCCTCTTGAATGTCTTCATTTCTTGTAAGGTCATACTGAATTACGTGACTCCCAAATTCGGGCAAAAAGATTTTGCTGTATCTAAAAAGGACACTTAGTAAGTAGATCTACTAGCTAAATACCCTTAAAACTTTGAATGACAGAAATACTCATGCTGTTCTGTAGCAAATATTCGTCAAGTTTGCAATATTGTCCATAAAATAATATGCTTTGGAGAAGAGTTTAGAGTATGTGTGAAAATGAACAGAAAGATTCACTGAAATAAGTAGAATTTTTAACAAATGTTTATTTTGAGCTTATTAGGAAAAAAGAACTCTACTTCTTCGGTTCTTTCTTTCGAAGTAATTTCAAATGTTTATCAACTATTCGGTGCAATAGTTTTTTCTTCGTCTTTTATGATTAATACCATAGAAATTAGCCATAAATACTACGATCAATAACATCGAAATGATTCCTTATTTACGCATAACTTGCATCCTTGGGATAACAATAAACCTCTTTACAAACATCAGTCTTTTCCCCATCATTCCCCTTGTGTGTATCTGTGAGTTTAGTCGTAGCAAACAATAAAAACAAAATAACAAACCAATTAGCCTGCTCAAAAAGGAAATTGTTTTGCAAAATACCAAACATATTTCTTCATAAAACTGCCCCTACTAATGAATAATGCTGGTTACAATTAAACATGAACAAGATAACATGAGATAATTTAAATCTAATTTAACATGAGTAAATATAATAAACATGACAGGGCACAAATGATGCAGAAATTCATTAAACATCTGCTTATACTCTTTTCCTGTCTAAAAATTATAACCATCATAGATCTTCAGTCAAGTGGCCGCCAGTATAGAGAAACCTGTGCTACATGTTAGGTAGTAAAGTCAACTGCTAAATATAATATCATATTTGGCGTATATGCGTCCGGGATAACCAAATGCCAATGAAAGTGGCCTTTATTTCAAAAGTCTAACTTCTTTTTAGCTGTGGCCAGTGTGATAAAGAGAACAAGTCAGCTTACTTATGTTACATGAGTACAAGTTGACTAATTTTCGACATAGCAATTTGCCAGTTTGTATTGTTGATAAAATTATTACTGTGATAAAAGCGTGAAATTTAGCGTTTTATTTGAGATAAAACATAAAAATTCCAACTACTTACATGCCTTTAACCTTTTAAGAAGAGAAAAAAACATTCTTACAAATTTACAAGTATTGAAACAATCCAATAGTGATATTATTCCATTTTTGTTGATGAGGAACAATATAAGATAACAGGGACAGTAATTTTCACTCAAAAATATTCTTTCATACTTCAGAATGATACTAAGTCACTTCATATTTATGTCAGAGACCCTGTCGATAAAAACTGATGTTTAATAGGTAACTAATTAACCAAGAAATCCAGATCCACAGTTGTCAGGCTACAATTTCATATAAGAGAGAGGCAGAAAGGTACTGAAAAAAGAAAATACTCTTTTCAACAGGAAGATTACTAAGTCGGTCTATTAGGTGAAACAATGCTAAACAAAATACAGAATACTGTTCGATTCTTATTTGTTAACAAGCATGACATTTGTGAGTGAATCACCTCACGAAATTTCGAAATTTATTTTTTTCACTACAAACAGCTTTCTAATCACTGTATGTGACATTTCATTTTATTGTCGTTTGAAACCGCGAATCAGTTTGGATAATTGTGAGGATTTAGTTGTTTCAAGGTGATATCATGAAGTGACATCGGATTGAGAAGCAAGGAAAACTTTGGAGCACTAGACGACTACTTTCTCCGAGTATTCATCTTATTAAAAATAATAGTTATCATATCACGCTACTGAGCAATAATAGACTATTTTTTCCGGTGATTATAAATGGAGTGTACTGCCCTAATAAGTCAAGACATCGCTGTTACATATTTGTCCTATGACTAAAATAAGTCTATTTTAAAACTTGAAAACTTTTTTACGAGGACTGGATAAAAATATTTTTGTATGAAAACTAGTATCTAACTAGTGTCATGTAATGGAGTGGTGTTAGTTTCCCAATTACTTGTTAAAAACTACCTAGAATACCCAATTCGGCATGCACCATTTAAATTTAGTTTATTTGAGTCTTCTGAGTGATAAATAAAACTGCTTTAGACTGTGCCTTGTTCCTTCACTATAAATTTTATACCAGAATACTTCGAAGTTATAGAATTAAGTTTCTGTATGCTGATATCAATCACTTAGCCACAAAATGGTTTCTTTTTACGTTTCTGTGAAGTACAACTTATGATGTTTCAGAATAGTAACCCTATACTTATGGGGTGTCATATGACTTACACTATAGACCGCTAGATTGATTCAAGAATTACAGCTTGCTGCTCATTTCCCAGTTTTCTCAAAGACTAAAAACGTATACTTTAATATGCAAGTATCTGCCGAAGTATAAATCTAATCTGTTGCTATGGCACACCTTTTACTATTCTCCGCATACAGTGAAGTTTGCTAAAAGTGCTATCGAGAGCTTAAAACTGAGCAGTTTTATTGTTATAAATGTAACTGATGTGCACAAGGACGATAGTATTATTTAAATTTGAAACGATCTGTAACAATAAATTATTCAACCGAGATTGGCTGACCAATTCGCTAATGGAACAGTCATACAATGATCTTACTGAAAATAACACTAAGGCTAGTAAATACTACACTATTTCTTATCTTGATCTTTTACAGAAGTAGTTATAATTTTCTTAAAACACAAACCTCACTATTGGTTTTCACTTTCTCCATCTATCTGATTTCAACGAACAGTCAGTTAATTCACCCACAAGTTAGGTTTATTCGAAAGCTTAGGTCAATAAAATGTCTACAGTCTCAAAAGTAGTATAGCTTTAACATAACAAAAAAGAGACTTCAGTCTTAGAAAAGTACAATTCACATTTATTTATCGCTGACTGTAATAGCACAGAAATAAATTGATTGGAAACCATTTTCTTTTAATACACAGGTTAGCTCTGAATAAAATCATATTACACCTGGAGTTAAAGTTATCATCGTCCTGATTTGAAAAAGAACTTTTGTAGAGACTAAGCAATCAAGCGTGTAAGCACAACTTAACCACTGTCGTTGACAGTGGAAAACATAGTGCATCGTAACGAAGATAATAAACCAAGGTTTTACAACGAACTAGGCTGTAAGTACGAGAAACATGGTGCTTTAAATAGGAAAACATAAAGAAGTAACATTTTAGCCGGCAGTGACAGCCCTCTGATAACGTCGAAGATAAGACAAGTCAAGAGAACTAAGTGGAGAAAGCTAATAAAACTCTATCTTCCAAAAAATATCATTTATATCTTTCAGTCAACAGTTTCTTTCAAAAACGAATCTTATTTGACGCAAAAATCACCCGATCGTCTCTGTCAAATTTTTTCATGAGTGATCTCACGAAGTTCAGTGCAAGTTTTCGAGTCTAGACCTAAGCGCCAGTCAAGTGATGGTATCATGCACAAGTCTCCCAGTTTCATCTTCACATTCGTCGATGAAGATTTTGGATAAATGTAAACGCTTTCTAAATTATAAACTCACCAAAATTTTTAAAAACTACTTCATCTTATCGTGAGCAAATCCAACTTTCGCTGCTTTTCAAAAATACCTCGCTTCATACAAAGGTACTTAATTTCCTTATTTTCTGAGTTGTCACATGATAACAATTTAGACAAAACCTGTGGAAGCGAAAAGGATTATTGGTTAGTATGCAGTCAAACTAACAAAGTTTTTTTAAGTGACTTACTGGTAAGTTCTCTCCAAAACTCTTATTTTCAGTGAGGTCTGTTCAGAGTAGTAGGCTAGTATGTATGGACATCACATGCAATTACTGGTACCCATTGCCTAAATACAATATTACACGTTGAATATAATCTCTTGAAGCAGCTGTTTCACTGGTGACAACTGAGGTTAGATAATGAGAAAACACATCTGAGTATCTTATCGTACGACTTTTGTGATTTTACATGACTCTCAGTAGGACTGTGAACCCCATTACAGTGAATAAAACCAAGTGCACAGGCTAGAAAATGACGAATTGATAATTTTTTCATACAGTAAGCAACTGTTTCGGAGTTTTTGAATCTGTTTCATCAGACACGGTAACCAGTCAATAAAGAACTCAGAATAAGTCAACAAATAATGCTTGACATCTAAACACATTCGATAAGAAGAAATTAGTTGAACAGTCGGTAACTTGCTTTGTTGATAATGCCCATTTATTCAGTTATTTCGTATGTACAGGTAGTTCATTGTGCAGCATGCTTACAACACTTCCCTAAATTATGAGTGTTTAAGTATTTTGTTGATGTAATTTATCTGGTCTATAAAATAAACTATTTCTTGACAGTAATGTTTCTACTTCATTGTTACGTTTAACGCTTGATGGAAACAAAAACTTTTATAAAATATTTCTTTTAAACGCTAAGAATCTTCGAAATAATTCATCTGGCTATTTCAATCCACTGAATAAAAAAATGTTTTTGTTATTTTGGACACTCTGAAAACATCTCTGTAGCCTAATTTTTTAAATCTAATCAAACTAGTTTCTATTTCATGTATACTGTTGAATGAATAAATCTTTTGGAATTTGATGGAATACAGAAAAGACCTGATATAACAGGTTCAACAAATTGACTCATTAAACACCCCTTCCTCACTGTGAAACATAAATTAGATTCACTTGTTCTACATGCCTTGCACTTTATACGATATCACTTGGTTGTGGATATGAATATCCATACTAAATTAAAGTCTACCTAACACGTATTTGTAAAACTTCAAGTAATTAAACTTGTAAAGTAGTAAAGAAAGCCGAACGTATTGAACTGCTGAAACATGAAATAATATTGAGTTGATGGTGACGTCAAGACGTGGATAGGCGAAACTATGAATGCAACGACACTTATCGAGAATATACTCTGAATTTTCGGAATACTGATACACATTTGCTTATTGAGAATACTCCCTAACTACTATAAGACATAAGGCAAAGTTAGACAGAAATTTAAGAAGGAATATACTACGGATGTAAACTTTCTGAACTTTTTCTCGATGATCATAGCTTATAAGCAGTGAATGAAGTCATGGTAACAAGAACGACACAATAAACTATTTTAATTCGTGGTTTTTGCTTCAAACTTAGGCCCCTGGGCTGCATATATTTTGCCAGTGTACACTCACTACAAACTTGTGTAATTTAATAATAAGTGCGAAATTTGGAAAACATATTAATTGGCGAGTGTAATGCAGCAATTAAGTGCTGTAGAAAATATTATATAACTGATCTAATCGCTCTTTTCAAGGTTAGACTAAAATATATCAATAAAAGTGTGTCTCCAATGGTGTAATTGAAATTTTATATATATATATATATATATACATATATATGGGTAGTCAAATCTTACTTCATGGAAAGATAAACAAATAACTGCTTCATTTTATTGAGACATTCGATGTGACAAACGTCTTGAAAAGCGAAGTCTACTTATGGTCTTTCAAATTGTTGCATGTAAAATAGTCCTTCCACAAACTGCATTTTCGGGAATAATTCAGTGTACAATACTGCGTAAATTATTTTTGAAATAAACTTCTGCTTCATATTTTTCTTTATGGACGGTACCTAAGATTTCTCTTCAAAAACATTTATTTGGTCAAATGAATAGATATTACCGAATGAAAAGGAATAAAATTCTGCATTCATTCGGCAGCTTACAGATATTGCGATATGAGATTCAGAAATTTATTTAAAAATACGTATGAGATGTCGAATTATTTACCAAAGTGGGATAAAAGGCAGTTTATTCTTCCTTCATGTTAATTCAAAGTAACTGATCATATTAGACAAAAACTTCCCCTACCATCTTCAACTACTCCTAAACACTAATGCAACACATACTAAAATTAACTTCACGATGCTTCTCGTGAATGTATAAACTCCCATACTTGTAAACTTGGTATAAAAATATACTCACTAAAGAAATACAACAGGCCTCTAGTTAACAAATTTTCAAACGTCACAACAAACTGAACTCAGTAAAGTTGGATGTGTTGGACGTTTTAATGCAGACTAAATCTGAGACAATGTCAATCATGTCTCGCTTTCAGTCTGGTAGCTTTTCTGCTTGTTAAATGGAAACTAGCCAAATTTGTTCTGCATCTTTGTTTTACCCTATGATTACTAGAGGTGTTAATTTACCGTTGTTTTATGGTATTCAGTAACATTTTGTAGGATCCGAATTTGCAGAAACATTATTCAGATGATTCTATAGTATTTGTAAAGGTTCAGTCTTCCGGATTGTACTTTAGTCGTTTTTCGTAATCCCATAATGGATATTAATGCATACGTAATTTTAAAAGTGTGATGAAAACACATGCATCTATCAGTCATTATTCACAACGGTCGACTCAATTTGAATAAATTGAATCTTTTGTAGACAGCTGGATCTTTTGTAGCCTATTATTTTTGTATCAACCAACAAGTGCGAAATATTTTTTTAAATTTTAATCTGTAGTACTTTACAAAGATACATAAAGATATCCAATCATAAGTCTAAAAGCTACTGAAAAGCATTTTTTGTAGATGAAGAGGATAGACACTTGTTTACAGTCATAAATAAACTTTAATCCAGTATGCTTTATTTCATAATAAGGTTCAGTAAATAACAAATAAAAATCATCAAGATTCATTATTTATCAACACTTGTTTTCTAAAAACAAGTTATTCAATTACCTTCCATACTGGGTCAAAAAATATGCATCCAACAGTCCAATTACTCTTAATCTAATATGTTTGTCAAGTAGACTAACACAAATCGAGATTACTACTTTCAATTCATTGCCTAAGTAAAGGAACCGCCAACTAAACTTAAACTGAGAATAAATGAAATAAGCCGAACAGAAACAATTCATATTTATTTCCACTCAAATGCATTTATAATTTGAGTGTAAAGAGATAAGCAAAGTTACGCTGATGTAAGTTTATGCAAAAAAATTTGTTAACTTCATTTTAATACAATATATAACCTAAGCATCTAATACGGTCTCCTTTGATACCTGAAGAGGTATATGTACTATATAAGCAACCTAATGGTTTACATTATAATACAGAAATTAATAATATTCACGTTTGACAGAACGAATCCTTAGTTTAGGCATGGGTGACAAACTCCATACAGCATTGAGCATTGAGATATATTTTTGTGTTAAGTTTTACGAGTAGGTTTTTTGCGCTTGAGTTATTGGGTTATAAGGTATTATTTAACATTTAATTTAGCTGTTCAAAGCAGTGAATGGCTGAATTTGTCAATCAATCGTAGTACGGCGTGTTGAGTATTAAATATGAATATGAGGTTGACCATGACTTCATCTCTGGTATTTATTGATGCCTAGGGCTTAGAAGCCTGATACGACTGAAACATGAGATGAGTCTGTGAAGACTTCACAAAAAACGCTGTGGTATGCAAGCTAAATAGGAGAAGTAGTTTGAGTTTGCTGAACAACCTATAAACTGCTCCATATCATATTTTCCCCAGACAAATTTTTGTTGCTATATATACGTACCTACGAGTATCCTAACATATGAAGCATTCTGTTCGATATATCACAATGCCGATACAAAACAGTTTCCTGCTGTTATAAGGGTAGAATTTATCGACCTCTATTAACAGATGAGCCATGTGGATGACTTCATATTGCCTGAATGTTATACTTGGTTGTGGCTAGCAGCGAAATTCACAATGCCTGTTTCGGCTGACTTTGAACTCACCAGCATGATAAACCCAGTAGCTGATGGTGGTCTTACTGGAGCTTAAACGTCGTACCAACTGCTTCAAATGTCAGAGCGTTAATCACCAAGCCAGAGACGCAAACATGCCACTTCTTGTGATGTCACAAACAAATACGACAAGCATATACATGAATCAACAAGTTCTTGTGAGACCCCATTTGTAATCCCGGTTTGAACTAACAATCCTACTATGTCATTCTGCTGAAGTTATAACTTACCTGAATTTTAAAACAGTATCAAGGACATTTATACTAGGTGATGACTGAAGGCGAAATGAGAATTTGGACCGTGGCTGGATTCAAGCCAGCGACCACCAGGTTTCCGGCCTGATGCTCTACCAACTGGGTATGAGGTTCAATTGCTGATCAGATTTTTATTTCACTTCAATCATCATAAGTTTTGCCCGACAACCATGTGACTTCGTGATGTCTTACTACCATTTGATCGTATTCACACTAGTTGTCTAGTAAGGACTTCTTATCCAAATCCAACTGAATTAGAGAGGAGGAGTATAATGTTGATTACAATTTTGACTATCTGAGACTATCTGAAAAAGACTACTTAATAGCATAACGGTATTTATAATACTAGCTGTTACAAATATAAATGTAATTGTAGTGAGCGTTTAACATTTCAAAGAATTCACCAACCCTTTTATTTTACGGTTATCTCAACAACGATAGATGAAAACTATTTGTGAAGTTCAGATTGATTTCGTGAATTGTAAGCAGGTGCCTACATCAAAATCAACTCAAATAACAGCCGGTAACAGGCTGATTTATTTGGAAGAGCAACAAATATTATGAAAAACCAAGACTAAATAACTCACTGTTAACTTACCCTCTTTTTATACCGACAAACAAATTCAAGTTTTAAAAATGGTTCACATTTGTGAACTTAATAGGATTCTGTCCATGTAGGCCTTACATATGGTCAAACATAGAAGTCATAGAGGCATCCAGTAGGTAATCTTGTGTCAGATGAATAGAAATTGACAAGAAAGTCATGGATCAGTTAATATGGATATCCTAAACAGCTTGAAGCAATACTTTAGAAAAAGTGGGACTACATGTAGAGTAGCATTGTTTGGAAATAAAGAACCGAACTCCTTTACTTTCAAGCACCAAGTCAGTGGTTTTTAATCCAAACAGCGCATTGAAGCATCAGTTAACCATATCTATTTATAAATGCGGTAAAGTTCGATTGGTAAGCTCAGATTAATATCTAACAATGAAACATAAATACACTCACTCATTACCTTCCTCTTAAATATCAGTACCAGTTGCTTTATTTCCAATAACTCCACCTTGAGTTACATCTTTTTCTCGACATATTTTGTACCACTCTATAATGAGGAGTAACAGCCGGAAATTTCACACATGTATGTAAGGTTCTACCTTCATAAAAAACCAAATAAATGTCTACTAAATTGACATCACTCTTAATATTACAACTTTTAACTTTTTTAACCAGTCTCATTGGCTTACCTCTTTGCTTGGAAGTAGAGCGTCACAACAGTAGCCTGAGTAGTAGGAATAAGAAGAAATAGGTAGACAGTTGGTTGCATTTCATACTAATATTGATAAATTTGTTGATGAGACTACCTAGGATAGCCGAGGATTGGCAGCCCAATATATGAGATGTGAGGCGATGACTAAAGATCAAATGAAAACCTGCGCACAGCAGCATTCAAAGTATTAGACTCCAAACTACCAGTCCAGTGCATCAGTAACACAAACCAGTTAAACTTCTATACTCACAGACAATCCCGTGGTTTATCAGTCCAACTCTTCCTTCTCTCTAATTTGCCTGGATTTAGATTAGGCTAAGAAGACTTGAATTAGCAGCCACGATTATGAAGATAAACAGAAGGCAACGTAACACGCATACACGTAGCATCTTAGTAAATTCCTTGATAGGTGAAGTGGAGTTAAAATTGTTAGCAGCTGGGTATGGCGGCATAGTTGGTAAAGAGTTAGGCTGGCAATCCAGAAACCATCTGTTAGAAATATACCAAGACTCAGTTTTTATTTGATTGATATATTTGAAATTAAATGCAGCAATGTAAATGAAAACCATAACAAAATGCACCTAGTAAGGCACCAAACTTATGCATAAACCTAAATTTTTATATACAGAGACATTTTTATTTTTGTTCTTTGGAATACATAACAAATTACGCTTCATAAAGAGTAATATATTTACATGACACTTTCATATTCATTTGTGTCATAGTGTTAACATGTTAAACAGTTTGCGTAAATAGAAGTTTTACGAAGTGATTAGAAGTCATGCTCATTATTTCTTATATACCTTATGTGGAAGTAAAGTATTCCTTCAAACGAAAGAGAAGATTTTGTAAGTCACCGTGATTTGGAAATAAACTTAGTGAACGTTTGGCTAGGTCAAACGCTGTGTGTAATTCACCAATCTAAATGAAAAAAAAAACACAAATAAAACAGTGACAATTAGTTAAATAATTTAGAGTCACAGTTACACATACTTCATATCTGTTAATTAAGAAAACTCGTAGACAAAGTCTACAACTGATATTACAACTCGTAATTTCCCTTCCTTGATCAGACTGAATCGATCACCCACTGTTGGCATACAGACTTATGCGTGGACACCTCAAAATCCCCTGTAACTTAAGTTTGATAGTAATGATGGGTGGTGGTTGTCAGTGACATCCAGAACGCCAAACACTTTGGTCCAGTCGACGACGGGAAATTACAAACTTAACCTTCAAACCTATACCCATTGCATAAGGAGTGGCCGCAGCTACTCAGAAAGCTGGGGAATTATGATCTGGCGTTTGAAGTCTTGGGTTCTTGGTCTGAAATTTATTTACAACAACATCACTAACTAGGAGGTAAGTGCATCCAGCTGACGAGTTCAAAATAGAACCAGACGGGCGTCCATGATCCTACAGTCAGTCACTACTCATTATTATTATTATCTAAAATATTTTTATTGTCATACGTTTTGGAAACAGCTAATGAAAGTCTCATATACATAAGCTTATGCAAGCGCTGAATAACAATTACAGTAACAGTTAATAAGCGTTGATTTCCAGATATAAATGTGTTAAACAACTGATTTTAGAAATTCTCATTCACTGCCTATTATGAAATATCTACTGTCCATCAAAAAAGAAATAAAGCGTAACTTCTCACTTGACCAGTTTTCATAAACTTTATATGATAATATAAGCGTATGTATGATCAGTTCACTTAGCATAACTACCTACATGGATGCTAATACAACAAGTCATCGGTGTTGTAAACAAAATTTTTACTGGATATCACCTAGACAATGGTTCTGTGATAATTTTCCTATTTTCAACTGGAGAATATTAATAATACACCTAGACATATCCAAAGCATACACCGATATTTAAGTTGATTAAAATACTCGAGTGGATGTAGAAATAAAGAGTAATATGATAGTTTTTACCATTAGGAGTATTTATAATGATACAACCAACAACTGTTTAGGCATGGTACCAGAATTATTAGAATTTCATTAGGTTCCCCTAATATTTGAGATTCTTACTCAAATTTAATTCAGTCTGTTTTATCAAACTTAGTAGGTATGAACATTTCTACTCACTGAGCAACATTTTTACATGTACATCACTGATTATCTAGATTGCAAACCTATAAAGCAGGTCCCATTATTTTCAAATAGCATCCAAATATGTGTCCAGACTGATATATAAACGTCGATAACAACAAAGTTTAGTAACCAAATTAGGTATCGTGTAGCAAACCATACAGAAAACATACTATCCTCATATTTTGTGGACAGAAGAGGCGACACGATTGTTTTAGTTATGAGAGTTTTAGATCCACCTAAATCACGAAAACAGACCTCTAATTACATGTCTGAAACTCTTCAGCTATAATTGCATATTTAGCTACATTTTTTTTCATTTCATTCCAATTTATTTCTTACAAAATCAGTGCATGGATATATGTTTTCAGTATAAGGTTCAAAAGCGAACCTACCGACAACGCATTAAATGTTTTTTTGTCAAAAAGGTTAAAACTAATGGATGTTACTGACTTTGAAAACATTAATGAATGCCTAGTAGAATGGTTCTTACTGTGAATTAATCTGTTTAAGAGGAGTATAGCTTGAGAAGATCTTAACAAAAGCATGCTTTCTGCTCAAGTCCTTTTCTTTTCCATTCTGTCATGGCCATATCCTGAACATAGAAAACTTAACTAGAAAAATTATGATTTTATAATTGTCATTTCTTTAGCTATTTAATTGAAAGCAAGAGGCAATATTGTTGAGTAAGTCTCAATATTTATTTACTACATAAAATCTTGTTGAAACGCAACTTAAGTGAAATTTCCTTTCATTACCGCATTTTTACCCAGAGTTGGAAAGCATCATGTTATCTACATTACAACTGATAACCTAAAACCGAGTTCATAGTTAGCTTTCCCAGTGTTGATAAAAAACTTATCAACACACTTTTCAGGTTATTTTAGCACCATGAATGGGCATAAACAGAAAAGTAAAATGCTTAATTCTCAGTGTCAAAAGATGTCACTGTCATAATATTACTAACAAACAGTCAGTTAGTAACGTAGAAAGTCTTCACATTCATCTGTAGTATAGAACATTCATTAGTATTTCAGAATATTCTTCTTTAAGCAGGAGTATTTATTATTTGCTTATCAGTCGCTTAATTAACTTGTAAATAAATTTTTGTTGTGTTTCATCCAGTATTGTTAACTACCAAAGAGAAATTAGAAACCGAAATTCACTGGTTAGTTGCTTTCCACAAGGTAAGAATAACTTGTAAGCAATCAAAAACTTATGACTATTTACCGAGGATAACCACTCACAATCATCATGGTTGCATTGAAAAGTCACTTATCACAGGAATTCATTGGAATGAATCAAATTCTTACCCGATTGAACGGTTAGTTAGGTGCACTGTAGTAAGACAAGTCTTTCGATTGTCAAGCAAAAATGTTTTGTTGACAAAACAAAACATCTCACTTGGTGTAATCTTTTACATAGATTTAATTATAAGCTGGAAAACTTACATCAGACACCTTTATTTAGTTACAAATTAAAATCTACGTAAAACTACACTTTGACAGAGATATCAGATAAAATTAGACTTTAAAACAATTTGTCTATAGTTTTAACTAAACTTTTTTCCAAAATTAAACCACGACTATTCAGTTCATCAAGCAAAATATTCAACATTTTTATAGACTGAAAACCACTATGATAGCGAAGTTGAACGCTTTCTGAGTGAACAGTTAGAAGAACATCATTTATTTATTTATTTTTTCAGAATATTGTCATTTATATATGTTGTGAGTTGAGTTGAATAATGACATGAAATAGTTTGTTTTTGTGGGGAAAAAATACAATGGAAAATTATGCTGACATAATCAAAAAAGCTTCAGTAAATTTTTGTCATCAATCCGTTTTAGTGAACTGATTAGTTTATAATCTACCAGACGAAGTATTCTCATACCCCAATGACTTCATCACCTTTCAGCTTAACTTCTAATTTTCTTTTACACCGTACAACATTCAACAAGTATCTATGATAAACTTACAGTTTCTGTTAGAAAAGCCAAGTTATGATATGGTTCGAACAGACAAGGGGTTAGTCGGCATGATGTTTTGTACAATTCTTTGGCCTATATAATTAACCAAAAACACGAAGACTTTTGCTTTGATAAAAGATTTTAATACTATTGTTTCATATGATATCATTTCATTATAACCATTTATAAACAATACACACCACAGCACGCTTAATTTTCTTTTAATAAACACTCAATCTACTTGTTTCTTTTCTAACACTTTGTTTTCAGTAATATTTGTCAAATGTTGTTTGATGTTTCAGTTCTCTAAAAATGATTTTAATTATGAATCTGCATTTACTAGACACTTTCTCTACACTGAGATTCATTAGTCCAAAGAATAAATGTTTAATTAATCATACCTTACAGCCTAATTCATGAGCCTTTATGTGATTGTGAAACAGTTATATATTGTACTCATTAAGAGAATAAATGTTTTTTTATCCTTCACAAGATTTAGCTAAGGACCTTAAAGCTTTATAATGAACACAATATTTGTTCTACTTGGACCAATTATCATTAGGTGTGGTTTTCACTCACAGTTGTAAACCAGCTTTATAACTACAGATTTTTGGTCTTCTTTTGACTTTTTGATTTCTAAAAGCATAATGATTATCTTCTAAGGATTCTTTAGTGTAATCTCATTAATGGACAATCATAATCGAAAAGTTAAGTGAATGAATTATATGAAGTCATAGGTTTACAAACTTTTTGCTTTTCAATTGTGAGCAAGTTAGGATTGACAGCATAGAAGTACCAAAGTACTACTAATAATTAAGACCGAATAGGAGGATAAGCAGGTACTAAAAACCAAAGTACTCACTATATACAAAAATATGATTATAAAGTCAACTTTACTGATCTAATATACTCCACACCACAGTTAGAAAAACCTAAGCTTCCCTATATAACTTAAACTACAGATCACCTGTATCAATGAATTCTGCCTTGACTTGATCCAAAAACCTTTTTTCAACACTGCTGAGTACCATGCATCAGGAAATGTGATTACTAAAGAAACATAAAATACTTTTCTTCCAACTAACTTAGTTGATACACGTTTCTCAGCACGTAGTATTACAACTAGGTCATACTATTTCAATAATCCTACACTGCAATAAGAGAGATGTTAGTTGGATGGTGGCAATCTGTAGGAGACTATGAAGCCCAGGTTTGAGTTCCAAAAAGCAGGGAATCTAGACCCAAGGCTTCTTGCCTCCATCTAACTGACACCTCCATCAGTACATCGGGATGGTGAGTCTCCTGGCTTGGTGATTACATTACAAAGTGGTCAACAGAATTCGGTCAGCACTTAGTACTGAACACTACGAAGTTGGATACCCCCTAGTGACTAATTACTGTAATTCTACACCTCACGTTGTGTTAAGAGTAATGAGGACAGTTATGCATACCATATCGATATTCCCAAGTTTCTGCTCTAACACTCCCAAATTATTATAAGCTTCTGCATTATTGCTATCATTCACAATGGAAATATATAGACATTGATGTGCCATCTGTAGATCCCCAACATTCTAGAGAAAAACACAAAGGAATCGAGAAATATTTTAACAGTATACAATAACACTAAAACTGTAACTAGCTGATTCCTTAAACGTCTGAAAACTTATTTTGATGGTTAATTAACAGTCACATAATACCCATAATTAGTGGAATACAGGCTTATATATTGAAAGGAGGCTTTTTTAAATTTCCTTCAACAAACACAGTTATTACTTTGCTATTTTTATTGCAAAATCATGTTTCAACTATAGAAACTTGGAAGGCAGAGAAAATAAATGATATCTGAAGTGGACGTTTCAATAGTTCTCTCATTTCTCAGTTGATCAGACAATTAGGAACCAACTGAAACAGTTTTCAAAGATTTTGTGTTACAGTGCATGAAACACTGGTCACTAACACCTAGAAGCGGTAAAATCAAAAATAAAGCAAATACCTTTAAATTTCACTGTGTGAAATAACAGTGATGAAGCTAAGAGGAAATCTGTCTAGGAAACTTCAACACAACTCACTATGATTTACAAGTTCAGTATCACATATCATGGGTTTGCCTTACATTTTATTCATATTCCAAATAACATAAATCACATTGAGTAGAATCAAGTCATTGGTCTGAATATTATGATTCTCAGAACATAAATGTCTTTGTCTTACACCTAGTCTAACACAGCAGATTTCCTAGATAAACAGAGTATCGATCAGACTAATCAGTCAAGTAGTATTATTACTAGTAAAAAAATTTATCCTTGATTAAAACATTATCATACTGAATCCTCCTAATGAATGAGACATTTCAAGAGGGAATTCGATTTATTCTTGTAACCTGTTTATACTCGAAACAAATTTGTTTGACAGAAGGGAATACTAGTCAATTTTTATTATTATTACTACAACTGCTACTAATGCTGCTAAGTAAACAGTATTAAATAAACAACAAAATTATCTTCAACATTTGTTGACATTCACTTGGTAATTTGATAAAAGTTTGGAGTAGATCTACAAATCACCTGATTTCCCTTCTATCTTTCTCTCTCTCTCTCTCTCTCTTTCTTCACCATCAAAAGTGAGATATGTTTGGTGAAAAGTAAGTGGAAAACAAGTGAATAAACATTGTGACACATAATACTTGAAGTAAATTAGTCTGAAACTCCCAATTGTCAACAACAAAAATATACTTAAACAAATCACACCGATATTTTATGAAGCGTCAGGCTTTCTTAACTTTGACATAATGCAATAATCTTTTATTCACATTCTTGTTAAGGTTTACCATAAAATTCAGTAATAAATACAATATACTTAGTAAATATTTTATTAAGGAACTTTTCAGTAATATTTTCACCAAAAGATTATGGAGTATTTTGTTGAATCATGCTTTAAAAATATGCCGAAATCCAGTTTGCTTTCCTTAATCTACTGAAAGACTTCAATAATTCAGAAGTATTTTAACGGTAAACCTGTTTTAGATCAATGTTATTCACCTATATGATAATGAAAACTGGAAAATACAATAACTGAATGAAAGCAAAACAAGTGGTAGCACACTCATTTCACCATCAGTCAACAAAATAAGCATCGTTTCTACTTTATTCATCATGCAGAACAGTAAGAAAAATGTTGAAATTATATTTGCGAAATTAAAATTAATCCTAACGAAATTTACCCATTCCTAATAACCAAGAAACTGTCCTTTATTCTTTTGAATTACTATGATTATTTTGTTAGAATATTTTCAGATTTCTTTCTCTTAAATTGATATTTATCATGAACTGACGTCATTTGGCAAACCATTGAAAAGCTAGGAGCACTGATGAGCTGCTTAATCCTTGTATATGACACAGTAGCTGTCCAATCCTCCAAGGTTTTCAACAGCTCTCTAATTAACCTCAGTTAGTGGTGATTACCGATTTGAAATCATTAAATAAATCTCCTTCAAATTGAATTACTACCCAGTACTTCCTAGTGACTTGCTTCAAAATGACATATCTTGAAGTTCTAATGACAAGCTGTAACCAGCAGGTAAATTGAGTCGGATGTGAAGGCAGAAACTGGGCGATGGCAGTGAATGGAGGTCGTGTTAAAAAGCGAACCGACAGAAGTAGGGAAATGTGAACCACTGGATTCCGACCCAACGGCTCAAGGGTAACAGGCTTGCTACGAAACCGAAGGGTCCTTGGTTATGTCCCAGGTGAGATTTTAAGAATGCACTGCTAAGGAGATACATACTCAAACAAAGCCGCTGTCTACTGCTCCCAGATTTTCAGTGGTTCTCTAGCTGATTCCAGTCCGTGACGAATACTGAATTGAAATAAACAAAATCCCCACAAATGTCCAAATTGAATTTCATTTGTTTACATCCGTTAGTAAGATTTTAAAAACCAAATAGAAATCTTAAGGGAATCTGAATGTAAATCACATAAATGCAAACAGTACGAACAGTTTGAAATGCAGAGTAATATCCACCAGATCAGGAACCTAAAAATAGAGACTTCATGTCATTGTGGTTAATTCCCTAAACCTTCTTAGTGATCTGGCTTACAACTGGTCAAAGTGGAGCAGAACTGAACACTCTTTGAAATCATCTTTGAAGTTTTTAGCATTTCAATTAGGCTCTATCTGTTTATTCCCTCAACCTTCTTGCATTTTTCTATAGCTTATAATATTTTTTGCCACCCATTTTTTCCTTGTATGCTGTTGAGAAGTCTCACAACTTGAATGGATGAAATCATCTACCAGTTTCTACGTTGATTCATCAGTCTATCCCTTTGATTGCTGAACCATGAAGAAAGTAGACTTAATATTGTAGGCTAGAATCATTGAAGGAAATACTGATTCCACAGAACATTTGAACATATCAAGAAATGTTAGCTGATAGCTGAAATTTGCGAATGGTCTATGTATCGCCTCGAATCATATTTACAATAGTTTTACATGCTTAAACGTTTCAGTGATAACTTTGTATTATATGAAACGCCTGCGAACACTAAATTCAAAAGTGATGATGATTTGGTTACTGATATCTTTGTCAAAATATCTTATACTGTTAAAGTAAATTACTGCAAAAGTATCAAACAACACAAAGACTTACAATTGCGATATGACTTAGATTGTAATAAACATCTGCAAAGTTGGTGGCATCACTTAGTGCAATCGCTTGATTGAAAAATGATAGACATATATCATATTGCTGGGTATAATACGTACATAGTCCCAGATTATTGTATAATTCTGTTGACTCATAACCGTACTGCAAAATACGCCTGTTACATCAAAATAAAACGCGTATTTATAAAGAGTCACTTATTTATAGAATAAACTTTGAGTCATATTTTAAAGAGTTAAGCGGTAGAAAATGATCAGTCAAATTGACCTTATTATTATTTTCGTGGATATAAACCACCTTCGGAGGCAGTTTCTCTGTGAAGTTAATAGGTTAGCGGTGAAGATTATAGCAGAATGTAGTTTGTTTAGGTCTGCAGAACCCCATAAAAATGTAAGGGATCCAGCTGAAAGGCTTCAAAAATGTGTCATATTAAAGATCATTCTGGTATCAATCGACTTTTTGCAAGATCTGATTCTTGGTTGTTAACATTTCATGACCATGCTAGGTCACTTCCTTATCAATTAATTCACGAAAAGTTAGATGTTTTAAAGTGCTAGTTATGCCTATATCAAATAATTTATTTTTGAATATTAGGAATGATGTCGTGCAGGTATGAATGTCCTTTAAGTAAAAAAACAAAAGCTACAAATGACTGAAAGATGAATAAAAATTAACGTTCAATTTCTTTTAAATATCAGAACTTCTCACTTTAACTTTGATCTCGTGGTCTGCTTAAACCTTGAGGTATCGAAAATTTTCGACAGAATTTACTTCATCAAATACATTCCTTTAATTTGTTTTAATCTTATAAATGTCTTTTAAACACGTCAAGTACTCTGATGCACTTTAAAAAGCGTTTCAAAGTGCCGTTTTTCAAGCTAACGGCAAAACAAAGAATAAATGATACGCCGATAATAGATAGGCTTATAAATGCAAACAAATACGGTGTATTACAGTTCTTAAGATAATTATGTCGGATTACAGATTTTGGTACTAAGTGAATAAACTACCACCACCAAAATTACGCCCGACATTCTATTCATTCACCAGTGCAAACTAAATGCCTGTGGCTTTTATTACTGTTGTTACTATAATTATTAAAATGCAGTGATTATTTCGCCTAAACATATTGTACAGGAAATGAATTTATTGAACTATAACATGCTGAGAATTTCACATTAAACCCCAAGTCTTGTTTAGAATGAGGCTATTATTATTCTTATTGTTTAGTTAATACAGTAATGAGTGAACAAAACATAAATTTGCGCTTGGTAGTGTCACGTTCTTCGAGTTTGATGGTTTCACTGTGAAGTATATATTGTCTTTCTAAATGTGTGCAGATGAAACCAGTGATAAGCTAACTGAAGGCTCTAGATGGTTACTCTTGGTTTACTGAGCAATTAATTACAGCTGTTTTAACGACCATGTTTACGAATGTTTGTCATTAATATGATATTTCAGCAGAAATCTACAAGCTTCATTAATTTAAACCTTTAATAAAAATCCTGATATTTGATGTTTTGACAAAAGACATTTATGCTGATTGCCTTAATTTATTTCTGTCAGTTAACTCTTTTATATGAATTGGATTGTCCAGACTGCATAAATTAAGCCGCTTCAAATTGAACTTCAACCCCTTTTCCGTCTATCTATCCTGACTGAAATACAGATATGTTAATCATTGCTTACTCATCTGTTCTGTGAATTCTCGTTACGCCTCCCCATCGTTTTTATAGCTATCTGCATAACCACGCTGATAATATTTTTTTGTAACTTTCACTCTTATGTACAACTCATTGTTCTATCACTAACTATTTACTTAATTATAACTCAGTATTAACCTTTTATTTGATAACGGTAAGTTGTTTTGTTGTACTAGCTATGAATACAAATGTCTAACCATAATTGACTCTATGACAAAAATAAAATTTCCTTTTACTAATGAGTTGTTTCATTTTAACATCACTTAGCATACTGAAGTTGCATGAAGACTGTCTAAAGTTGTTCTGTTTTCGTATCCAGTTTGCCAAGTTTGTATTTCCCCATACACTACTATCATTTCGTCAAACCGACGTACTACGTAACCTTATGGTAAATGATTAGGACTAAGTATAGAAGGATCGAAGACTGAGATCAGTGCCCCCGATATAATAATAAGAAATTTAAGTATTGAACGCTGGGTGAATATCATCTACTTCTTCCAGCCTCTTTAAAATAAAGAACGAAAGGATTCTTATACTGATATTCTAAAGACTTCAGAAACGAAGGAGTTCTGTGGGACTTTTCTGAAAAACCCTGTCAAAAATAGTTCAGGACTTATTAACTGTAAAACTGGGTCGAAATGAAACTGAACTTAACCTTTTAGGACTTAGCTGTATCAAATAATTCGTATTCGTTAATCCCCTAACCCAACACATGATTACTCCCACCCATAACTTTGACGTCTCGAATAGACATTTTACACCATGGTTTTTCACACGATATAATCCCTTAAATTTCATCCTAGCTAAAGACAGAGACTGCTGTACAGTTGCCGCTATAATTACTACAATCTGACTTATGAATATAAACACGCAATCTATCGACTGACAATATACAATTATTTACAAAGTGAAATTATTGGTTTTGTACACAGAAATGAAATGATGTACATGAAACTACTTTTGTTAACTGACGGTTATTCTTGAAGTTATACAATAACACCAGAGTTATTAAATGAGCTGCATAGTAATATTACAAAATAAGTTTCAAGTTAAGCCCCTCTAGATTAAATAACCTTCTTCTTTTGCTAGTTTCAAAGTTCAAAGAGGTTCTACCAATATCCATCAAGAATATTCATTACAGTTCCAGAAAAAATTATACCATCCAGTGGATGAACTCGTGATTAGAAAATCAGTGGATACTATATTACTAGATATCATCATCACCAATGTGAACAACAAAAACCGTAAATGCGCTAACAAGGAAATGACATTTTACTATGAATATGTGGAGGATACTTTAATTTTGCGCAATTAATCATGCCATTTGACACACTTGCTAGGTCTGTTCAACAGGTTTCAACTAACATTGAGTCTATGTTTCGGAAATAATATTAAAAATAGGATGAATATTCCTCTTCGAAATTCTACGCAGAATGAGTTGTGCAGAAAATTCATAACTTTTTTCTACTTAGTTACAAATGAAAACCATCTAACACATTGAGAGAGGAAGGAAAAATGGTATACTGGTAATGCCCACTACCACTATTATTATTATTATTATTATTATTATTATGATTAGAAAGCAAACGTGGTACAGCAAGAGCAGCAAAAAATGCGTCTAGTGGGAACAAGACTTGTAATTATTAATTATTATTGAACGAGGAATTCCTGGTTGGTGCAAGTTATAAACTTGCTCTGATTACGTCCCTGTTCTTTGTACACACCGCCCATCGCTACTACCGATTGGGTTGGTGTCGCCGAAGTGGTTTACCTCTCTACTGACGCTGAAAAGACGACCTAGTTTTACTATTTAAAGGAAGTAAAAGTCATAACAAAGTTTCTGTCGGTGAACCTGATGAAGGATCATTACCAGATGTCCCTATATATATATATACATATAACCCAAGCTGAGATAGCCAGCTTGTTTACCTATGCGAAATATATAGGTCCATTCTCATGCTGATGATATATAAATATGGTGTGCTAAAACATGCCGGTAAAATCCTTTTATATCGAAAAGCAAATCCACGGCCCTCCACTAGACTGCTCTATTTGTCTGTAAATATAGTGGGTGATGAAAATTTGACTAAAGAAAATTTTATTTTCAATGAATGATATTCAGGAGCCGTACATTTGCAGTTATAATTACAACAAAGTTGATGTTCATCAGTGACTGATGGGTCAACACTAGGTCATTCAAAATTGGTCAAAGGATAACAACATCGTGGTTGAGAGGTCATTACAACGTAATGCCGTAGTAATCAATGAAGTGGTAGAACATTTGAGGAAAGCGAGACAGTTTACATATCAAGGATAGGAGATGAAACGTTCCTTCGCTGAATTGTGTTTTGTTAATTTTACATGAAACAATGGGAGTATTTCGAGGATTGAAAAATATGGAAGGATCGAAGACAGTAGTCTGCAGAAAGTTAAAGTTAACCAAAATTCATCTACCTCATCTTTTAAGATGATGGTATTGCAGAAAAATGCATTTATTAGTAAAGATTGCACGTATCAGAAGCTTCCCTGAAGATAAGTCTCTTTGACTGTTTGAAGCGCCGCAATAGAAATTTGACGAGCACCCTTCCTATGTTATTGTCACCTGTGCACGTACATCCATTATTATTCAACTGCTAAAACCAGTAAATCAGGAGAAAAGAAAGGAAGGTCTGTGTTCAAGTTTTTGAACATGTTCCAAATAGCTCATTACTCCTAGGTAGTAGTATATTCAGCGATGCAGTCACCTGATTTGGTTGATAAAAGAAATCACGCTGATATCATAATTTCATTCAGGAATATCAATGAACAAGCTGGTTTAGATAACCTAAATTTTCCAAGGGCTAAAGCTATCGAGTGTTTGGGATCTACTTTTTATATTTAGAAGGAATTCGTCATTGGTCTCTTTCACTGCATTCCTGGCCCAGCCCTAAACATTTACCTTGATTAAGCTACATCATCCTTTAATAAATCCCCATACTAAATTAAACTCTTATTTCCTATTTTCTATCAAACTATGTATATTCACAGTGACTTAAGTTCGCACCAGTCGAGTTTAATTAACTATACTTTATACATTTTGCGACGTAGATTATTTTTTAAACTTATCCACTTTATTGCACACCTTAAGTTCCACAATATTTTGTTGTCACCGTTGTCGATTTCTATGAAGTTTCATTTGCCTAGGGTAGTTTATCCTGAGACTTTAATATACTTTCGAAGCCACTCCTTCGTATTTCTTACAATGATTTCTGACTACAAGCATTAGTTATGTTTATCTCTAGAATAATTTGAATTTTGATCATCTAAGTTGCAAACAGTTTCTGGTGAAATAAAATAGGTTCATGTTATTCTTCTCTTTTCAAATGCATAATAAAACATTTATGTATGGAAACTGAAGATTCATTATACTTCATTTTGGGAATGCGATAAATGATAATTCCACATAAACATCATCTGATCACGTATAGAACTAATAATTTCGTTTATTCTTTATAAAATGCCGTGCGAAATATATACTATTGATATCTTGCGAGTAGCTAGGTGTGTGTAGCTGAAAATAACTCGTTGAGTCAAGAAAAACCGGCGTGTGTTCTTACGGTCCTTTACAATTGAAAGATTACCTGCTTCAAGAATTTTCCTAAGCAATGTTAGACTGCATACAGAGCATAAATTAATAGGGGCTAAGACTTAATTCTATCTAACGTAAATCAAGTATTTAACACTGATCACTTTTCAGTCATTATTAAAAATAACAGGAGAAATGAATTTTGAATACACTCGAAAATCATCTATTGTGCAAACAGGAGGTAGTCATATCTAACTCACCGATAATACTTCAATGAAATTTCTGGTTGATCTTCGTAAAAATAGTACATAGCAATCGAAGCCAAGCTTTCAATATTCATGTTATCTATTTCTGATATTGTTTTGTACACAGCGACAGACTGTGAGATATCGTTCAATTTCTGGACGAATAATATCAGAATACTGTAAATGTATTCTTATACGCTATAAATTATGAGTTAACTAGAAAGGTCTTGAATATTACTTGTTGAAATCGATTACGATGAATGTTTCTTCACTCAGCTCAATACATGCTTCGTATAAAGTGATGATACATTTAAAATAGAAGACTAGGTATGTAAAATTGCGATATAACAGAAATGAAGTCAATTTTTACAGTGGATAGTGGCTAATTCAGAGAAGGAATATTACACACATAAATCCCATACAAAAGCACTATCATACGTATACTCGAAAATGATATAAAATGTAGGTGAGTGAAGTGAATAAATTCCTTAATAATTTGTTCATTTGATTCATCTTTCTCTAATTTCTTACAAATATTACTACTCGTCTTACTTGTGGCCATGTGCAGTTAGAATGCAATTCATTACTTGCATTTTTAAAACAGATTGATTCTCTCCATGTCTTGGTAACCATTTTATTCAAAAGTAATTAAGGAATCGCAAAATCACCTGCTTTACAAACAGATACTTTGCTGAGACACCATGTGTTTGCTTATTCAAACTTAAGATTATAACAGTTTCCGAAACAGCAAACGGCTTTTCTCTAAATCGTGAAGTATGAGGTTATCAGGTTACACTGCCAACCAGCATCAAGCTTCCTAATATCATTTCAGCACAGTCTATCTCTCAGATATTTTGTTGGCATCCTTTTCTAAGAGAAAACGATACTTGACATGATTCATGAAGAAATTCAATACCATATTGATATAAATGTAAAGATAATAAAACCATGCTTTTAAGGGCATAGTTATAGCAATAAGACCAGTTGAATGCAGGCAGAGGTTCATAAGACGTAAAGTATTCAGTTTTATAATCTAAATGAAGTCATTTCAAGCTGTAATACCAGCTGAAGTAGAATAAGTTTTGAAAAGAGCTGATAGTAACAATGCCAATATATGGTATTAATTCACTAAATTTACAAATTTTTATCTCAATATCCTTCTGTCTGCTGTCAATATATATTTATCCTTACGATTTATCTATCATTTTTAATATATATGTACCTACCTGATAAATTCGTGCTTTACCAGTTAAAAGATCGGTATCACATGGGAATTTCTGTAGGCCTTCATCGTATATACCAAGTGCACGAGCTGGTTGGTCAAATCGTAATGCAATAAAGGCGAAAAGTGTGAAAGATTCAACGGTTGGATTTAATTCCAGTGACAACTTGATGGGATGTTCAGCCTCTCGTGTAAGTCCAAGACTAGAAATGAAAAATGTAAATTATGCCTTTATAAGTTTTGTTACTACTTGCGATCAATTTCAATTATAAACTTAATATGCTTTTTAGCTACTAATCTTTTGATTATGACTTTGCTAAAGGAATAATACAACTTTATACAAGGTTTTTCTAAGCTACTCGAGATAAATTTCATTTCAACTTTCTGTTTTCTGATGTATCATTGACCCTACTAATTTCATATAACAGAGAAAGTAGCTAAGCAGCAACTGCAGTGGCCTTCTGCTGTATTGTCACTGAAAATGAGACATATGAGAAGGCTTAGAGGCATTCATATCACTGCTAATGTGTTGTAGAACCACTGAGTATACAATGTTTTTGTTGGGCTAAGAGTTTGAAGCAGAAAAGGAAAATCAGTAGATAAGATAGTGAAAATACACCAATGAAATGATCATTATTTGTTATGTATCCCTTTTCTCTATATAACTTGACTTGTGATGATGACTAAAGTAAAACATGTCTGTAAAACGGTTAAGGGTGCTCAGGTTAAATTATGACTTCAATCCATGAAAATACTGAATATTGACTGAGACTGTGCATAAAACTATGGGCTTCTTGATTGGGTTGTGAATATGCTAAGAATCAGCAGTTGAAGAGCACAGTTATCATTTACTTTGTGGCACCCCCGATATAGTCTTTTTTCTCAGGAGGTCCTTAATTCATAATCACACATAGAAGTGGCTAAACCAGGCAGCTTGTTTTTATTGTCAGTAAAAATTATCAACCTACTAAAAGACGATAAGAAAAGGTTGACAGTGTAAAGAGTCATTCTGGTGGCTGTGGCGAGCTTCAAGTAAAAAGGGTCTCACTGTGCATTTTGATCCAGTTGCAGCTTCATAAATAGTGACTTGGTCTAAACCGTCACTTGTTTGAATCTCACTACTATCGTCCATATCTTTTATCATTATTATTGGCAATCCACTTCTATCACCATATTATAAATATATTCTAGTTCCTTTGTGTCAAACCGTAGGACCAGATCCTTCTGTATCTATTTGCAAGATACTTAACTAGGCTTCTCTTTTACCGGATATGGACAATTTTAAGAAGAAGTAAGTACTATGTTTAGTAATGATGGGCAATGGCTAGCAGTGGAATCCAGGATGCATATCCTGGATTCCACTGCTAGCTACTGCCCATCATTACTAAACATAGTTAAAAGACAGGCCATATCGAGGCATCCGCATAGGAACCCATATGCCAACAGAGGCTGATCAATTCGGTCCTATCAACGACGGTGTAATACAAGCAATAACACTAGAAGTAAGTACTGATTAAAATATGAACATCATTAAATTTTCCTACAAACTCTTCTCCATTGACACTCATTAGGGATAATAAATCCGTCATCCGTATAGTGCTTGTATGTATCCAGATTATAGATGGCGGCTGTTATTGGTCCATTTTCCAGTTTATGGAAAAGGCATCCGCTAATATTGAGTCCAATGGTGACCAATGGAGATTCTACGAATTTCTGTGTCGAATGTATTCTTTAATAGAAAATGTACAGTTATGGCAAATAAGAGGAGTAATTAAATAAAACTGAGCTCTGGAAGTACGACAATAATCTATGTTTCCAACACCTGTTGACGATTAAATTCTACTTTTTTAATAATTGGTACACTGATGAATAAACAACTAAAGATATCATATTTTTCCCACTCATCTCCATTTATATCTGAGAAATGAGGTCGAACACATCTTCAACACTACTCTTCACAACTTGTTTGTGTACGGGTTCTGGCACGCCAACTAAGCACTTAACGTTTCGTGGTATTGGGAATCGGATATCCCTAATGCCAGAAGAAGAGAAATTTGCGGTTCATGAATTTTAAGTAGGCCATATGACTTTGACTTGTAGCACTCTTTGAACTTAAGTGTATCATGTATAAAAGTTGAAATTGTATGCCTTCGTTTTAGTTCGTTGTTGATCGCGTCTCAGGTTTCCTGTCTAGATCTCTGGAGTCATAAACTTTTTAGAACTTTGTTTGGTAGTTTAGGGGGGATTCTTCTTGTCAGTGCAATCACTTTTGTCTACTAACAATACCCCTGCTCCCATATCTGGCTTACTTGCTACCAAGATAGCATATTTCCAAAGCGCTCAGTAAGCTCCTGGACGTTTGCTTAGAGAAATATTATTTGCATAATAGTAATGGGTAAGGCCGTAGATTATTAACATCCAAGTTTCGGTTGCTTAAATATTTGCAGTACAATGCTGTTATTCATATTATTCATTATTCATATAATTACTGGGATAAACATTAACATCGCTATCTTGATAGTTAGTATTTGCACGTTTCACTGCCTTGTTACAGTCTCGAACATCACTATGATTGATTTTATGTTTTATATATAAGTAAAACTATGGAAACTAGATTAAAGCAAAAGGAGATTTGATCAAAAACAACACTCAGTTTTAACTTTAACAATAGGAATCCTTGACGTTTTCATCCTGTTGCATTTGCTTTCGACAGAAATAAGCAATATGTTTTTTTAAATCATTTGTACCTTGTCACCTCTGTTTTTTCGAATAAGCATGACTGTAGTCTAGAATATGAATTCCTGTTCTGATGTTGAATATGGCGGTTTGATTGTTAACCCTGATTTCTAGGTTCGTTGTACAATGTGGCGTGCTTTCTAAACCATCTTCAAAAGTTTTTGCAATTTGAGTTGTTAAAAATTACATATATTAAGTTACTCTACGCATTCATGTCAACAAAACCATCAAACGAAATAGCAGAACTTTATTGTTGTATAACTATTGTCAGGTATTAAATCCTATTCGTTTTTACTACTTTTAAACAGCAACCACAACCATAACTCAGACACTATCGGATGACATGTGCAAACCATCAGTTTCCTTCTTCCGACTAAACAACTCACATAAAATTGTTGCAGAGTTAAGCAGACTACTTTAACACGGTGACTGCCAAGAACTCATCCGGAAAATGCTTACTTCTCATTCGAAATTGTTGAATGATGTTTTTCAGCAGATTAAAAGTCCTGTCTAATCACTCCATTGAAACGTCTTCATCTTCTAAATATTATCCTCCAGTTATTATTTTCCCCTCCCATAATATCCTCAAATTGGATATTTTAAGATTTTTAATTTATAGTAAAAACAGGCAATTTCGTAACTCACCAGTATAAACAACGTGCTTTTTGCAGCAACCACCACCAATTTATGTCAGCAGGCTCATTACGGGATAACTGACTCATAAAGTTCAACTTTCGTTCGGAATTACCATTAACCGATAAGTACTCGCTGATTATTTGTTGATGACTCTTACTGGTATTATTAGTAGTATTATTACACACTACGTTGACTAAATTGAGTGCTTCACGATATTCTTTCGCAATGTAGAATAAATATTCGAATACTGAACAAGCAATTTCTGAGTGTTGAGCATATTTCTCTAGATCCAAACGCGTCACGTGAAGAGGTTCATTATTCTTTGAGCTATTTGACTTCAAACAAGACTGACAATAAAATTAAAATATTACACATGAATATATATATATATATATATATATATATATATACGTTTGTGCTCTAATCTATATAGTTATCACCGTAAAACTATTTGAACTAACGGTACAGTACACGTTGCTTATCTGCTAATGCTTATAACACGTAATATTCATAATCATGTTCAAAAAAAGTGAAGGACATTTACTTTTCAAGAAGTAAACATTTTCTTCTCCATCCGAAAACCGTATAATGCAGTGAAACTGAACTTCTAAAAAACTGGAATCATTATGTGTATAAAATACAGTAAAAAGGGATTAGATATCAACATGGTCATTCTAAACTGTTTAAATTTCAAAAATGTGCAAATATACAAGCTGATCTAATGATTAAACTTTTATTTCTAATTAGACAAATGTACCTTTTGACTTAACATTTTGACATAAGATATATCAACTTTTGAATACCAGTTAAACCAGGCATTTTATGTAAGGCTTATCAAGCCGTAAGCACATAACTGGGACATTTATTTTTGATCATACTCCTATTGACAATGTAAATATTTCTTTCCAATAAATTGAAACAGCATTCTTACAAAGTCTTTTAGGCATTCAGATGACAGTGATAAAGTTATTTCATTTTCGTCTCAAGTATTCTTCTGAATATACACCATGTTAAATCTTTTTCATGTTCCACTTCAATCAATTCCATCTTGTTAATATTTTCCTTAAGTTTTATGCTACTTACTATTAGCAGGTAGTATAGTTCGCATTGACTTCATTTCTTCACAACCATAGAGTTCGTTGGTTTATCGACTTCAGTACATTGATTTCTGTTCGTCACCTCTTACTTTACTACATCTTCTACCACTCAGCAGAAGGACTATGCAGTTGACGAGTAAAACATCGTTCATACCAAAGCTTTTGCATTAATGCACCATGAGATTTTTGATTGTGGTAGACTTCTTGAAGTAGCTAATTAATGTTTCTTTTGTTTCCAGGCACACATCAATTAATATTTTTTAAAGAATGCTTTAAACATTCAGAAACCCCACAAGATGAGGTTTGAAATTTTGCGGGGCTTTTTTGAGATTTTCACATTAATGCGATATTAAAGATAAATCTAATGTTCATGGCACAAGGAATTCATACGACACTTAAGTACTTAAGACTCACTTTATGGTTTGAGTTTGCACTTCCAGAAAAAAATTCACACCACAGATCAGAATCTGTTAACATAGTGCCTATATTTCAGATTGGTGTGACTTTAAACATTTAGACAGTACAGTACATTTAACACTGTTATACTCACCTAAAATGAGAAATGATTTGGGTAAAATATTTGAAAGATATATGATTGGAGCATAAGAATACGGGAAACAAAATACTCACAGTTCCTTTTCTTTGACCTCTTTTGTAATAGGTAGTTATGGGTCTTGATATCCCACTAACAATTCCTGCAATTGAACCTTCAGATTTTTCAATACATTCTAAATTATAAACGCCCGTTAGTGGTCGATTAGTTATTTTTTGTGGACTGAATTCAAATGGTCTGTAAACAATTATATTTATCACTCACCGAACAGCCTGGGTTAAACCGCTTGTAGGTTGTCTAGAATTTTTTGATGAAAAATAAGAAGTTTCAACGTTGCTTGCAATTTGTTCACAGAATGCGAAATCTGACAGGTTGATTTCGGAATATATCTCATCATCCGCAAACAGATCCTCTGTAACCGCTTTCATATTCAAAAGCCAACATGCCAACATAAGAAAAGCAGATAAATTTATTTTATACTCACTTCATTGTTTGGCTTAACTTTGAGCAGTTCTGTACAAATTTCACTACAACCTTGGAAATCGCGGTTGTAGTATCTTGACAGACCTAAGTACATAGGATCCATTTCAAAGTGTTCTTGTGAAATCTATGCTTCAAAACGTTACATAAAATGTCACTAAAACCAGAAAATCAAGGGCTGTTATGCAAAAAACCAAGACCATTGCATGTTACCATTTAAACTCCTTGAGTACAAGTATGTAACTTCTGCATCATCGACTAATAAACAGCTACATAAAAAGTCGGTGAGGAAATCAATTAGTTCTGTATGAAACCTTTTTACTTTTTATTTAAAAACTTACCAAAAATTTAAAATTATGAAAATACAACTTGGATCTTTTTAATCTCATAAAAAAGAAGGACACACCTACATAGCTTTTTGAACTGAACTATCCAGTAGATAATAATGGCAATTAATTTAATAAACTTGAGCTGAGTGGAAATCCGTTCCAACAACTGGTAAAACTAAAAACACTTTTGGAGAACTGAAACTAAATGACGAACACAGTAGAGATATTTAAAGCAATCTTACATGTAAGAAACACTTTTTTTCTGAAATGTGTGGAAGGGTTAGACAATCAAAACGTTTAGCATTGGCAGTACAATATGATATTCAATAAGACCTTAAGTATTACATTCCTCTTGGTGAATGTTATATTTCGTCACCAACTATTATACATTCTGAATGGATATAATACGCAAGCTTATCTGACAGCTAACTTAATACGCAAGACCCACCGACTGCAACCCGGAACGAATAGAGAGAAGACCGAAGTTGGATGATGGGAGAATTTATTTCTCCAAGAATATAATAATCAATCAATCCCAAAACACGTGAATATGTATACACATGAAATATGACCTTGTCCGAAATTTGAGACATTTGCATAGAAAGAGTAAAGATTAGCCAACCGGCGAATTACATTAAAATGGGAGCGGAAAATAAACTACTAGTTATACCGTAAAAATGGTATATGTGGGGCAGTGACTGGCAGCAGAATCTAGGATTCGCGCTTCGGCCTATCTGGTGCTCGTCAGCCGAATGCACCTGCAACTCATCGAGTTTCGTTCCCACTGAGACTCAAACCCAGTACCCATCGGTCCAATCGCCAAGTCGTCATCCACTAGTCCACTGGGGGACTTTAGTCACAGCTTGTGCAATGGGTACAGCAGCGGGAAATAACACTTATCAAACATCAACTGATACCCAAATAAGATGAAACGCGTGTCCTGGATTCCACTGTGAGTTACCAATGATGAATACAACATCATCAATATTCGGTAGTATCAAGGCATCAACGTCTATCAACAGAGATCGAGCAATTGGACCCTTAATAGCAACGGGAAATTAAAAGTATCAAACAGCAATAAAGCTTAGGTATGTTTAAAACGTCTCATTTTCTGGAAAAATTGAAAACTGTTCATATAAACTGATCATATTTATTTAGGACATGATTTCTTCTAGAAACTATATACAAATTTTAGTTTTTCGTATTACCAGTAACTTCAAACAAAAAGGATATGTTAAGCTTAGAAGCCGTCTAGTTTTGCAACATTATGAGCGTAAAATTGGATGATTGATGAACAGTAATATAATATTAGAAATAACCAATTAAGGGAGTCTTAGTTTATTTGATTCTTCAGAAGCATTCACAGAATATACCTGAATACCTCTGAAACGCTGAAACGATAATGTAGTATGTCAACTAAAATGTGTTTAAGAAATACTGAGTATTTTTAAGGATGAGGCTATCTCTAATCCTACAGATACTCCAGACGAGACAACTCAAACATTATGACTATTAGACATCATTTGACCTCTAGTTGAAATGCATACAGCTTTCTAGTATAAGCGAATCAAGTGATAAATTTCAACGTTATACTTGTTTCAAACTTCAACGTGTAAACGCATTGGTAACCAGTGTATCTCAGGTGTCACATATAATGATCGATGATCAATTTCCATCAATAAAGTTTCTAAGGTGGTCAACAACCTAGGTGATAGGATACTGCTGTTCAGTAGCATCTTCGGTCCCCATGGAAACTCCTATACCCAACAATGGCAACAACCATGTATACTTTTATTTAGCCCTAAAATAAAATGAAGTTGAACTTAGTGGTTTCAAAGGAGCAAGAAAGAGCTGACAACTATAGTAAATTCATGATATATAAGAGAAGATCTTTTCTGATTTTAACAGCCCTATCAAAATCACTGCTTGATCTTTACAGTTTAAGTAGATTTTCCAGTCAAAACGGAAGACTTAACACAACCTATGTACATGGAACTAATAATTTGAATATCGTGAAGATTGTAAGTTGCATTCGTTATATTCTGTTATCATTGTAAACAGTAAGACTAAAACGATCAACTTAAATTTGAGTGAATATAGATTAGTTGTTGAAAGATGTCATGAAATGGATGTCTGAGAGAAATTAAATAATTTACTGTTGACCAATGTTAGATGTGAAACACTTGCAGAGCAAAAGGGGTAGTATCGAATTAAACTAATAAACAAAGAAATAAACTTGGACCAATTGAATAGGAAACCATAACAATTTGCCCAATAACATTCAAACACATGACAATCCCTACGTCACTCCAACACTTTGAGGGTCTGCTTGCAACAGATAACTAGAAATAAGTAATTAGTTACATTTTCCTTGATCACTACCTCCGAACCAAAACCATCTGTGAATACAAAAACCTAGTCTGTCCTACGAACAAGTGACGGGAATAAACCTCGAAATTACCGTTGTGACTGCTATGAAAAAGTTCAAGCAGTTTATGTACAACATAAGGCTACCTTCCACCAATAAATTACAATTAATTCCCGATGTCATAGGTGCACATAAAATACTATCTCATGTAAAATTGCTCAAAAATGCATAAAAATTATCCTAGACAAAAGCAAAAGAACAGTCTTCTAACCGTTTCAAACACACGCTTATTTTATTGCATGTGTATTGCTTAAGTCTGAGCATTAGTAAGAAAAGATGGGATCTGACCTATATCTCATAGTTATGTCATGCTTGTTTGAGTGTAGAAACTATAAACAAAGAACCCAACTGAATTCAGAAAACAATATTTGTAAATTAAAAGGGAACTTTAGTTTTTAACACCAAAAAGCTTATTTGTGAACAAAAAATGGAATTCTGGGGAGTTAACACAAATATGACTGCTCGAATTTCTAGTCAGCTTTTAACATTACTGAACCCATTTCACCATATCCTCGAGCCTTCGAGTTTAAATATAAAATTTCACCTTGCATGCCCTTACAGAAATGAAAACTGGAAAACATTTACCAAAATTTTATTCATAATAACGACTGTATGCGCGTCAGATGTTCAAATCCGAAATCAGCTGCATGTCTTTAACGCCCACTTTACTTTTCGAAGACAAACTCTAAAACCTTATTTTTCTCGGCTTTCAATATAAGTAAGTTTCATAGTCTGCCATATTTGTAGTAAATATTTGACTATATAATGCATAGGACTTTTAAAAGCGTCATGTGGTTGGTGGCAATCTGTAATCTGCTCAAAGTTGAAAATAGGTCAGTTCAGCCTCCAAAGTGAACTTATTGTTTTCTTCTCTGATTTCTATCCATAGCTTTATATTATTAGAAAAAAAACGTCAGAAGAAGTACAAAAGCTTGTTGTTTTTGCAAACTTGGAACAAAAGAAACACTAAAAAACTCTGAGGGTCCCCATTAGAGCATCTTGCTTTTTGTACATAGTAGAACTCCGACGGACCTTGAAGTGACGGTCACTTATATATAATGAAAGCCAGTCGGTTGTTCATGAATTGATTCGCATTAATCTCAACTTGTAGATGAGATAACTATGGCTGAAGCGACCACATGCCTTGTAAAAATCTATATATATTGCATATTTTCTATCCCGGTGAGTAATGCTAACCCAGTTATCGATTGCGTTTATGAATGAGTAATACGTGAATATTCCCATCTAAAACCATGCTGATATGGTTAAAAAAGCTAATGGATATCAAGCAGTCGGGTAAACCATCATAATCTAGTGATTTCTTTCATATTAGATTGTGTGGATTAAAGAATCTCAGTCTTACATTTCTTTGGCTTGTTAAGTTGACAGTCCATAAGACAAGTGTACCATGACCTAACTTTCAAAGTCCTTGCACTACACCTTGTTAAGGGAATATGTAGATAAACTACTAAGGGTTCACCGAGAAGTACCAGCCCTTCACAAAAAAGAGCAGCATAGGTTTTAGTTGTAATCCCAAACGTATCCTTTCTTAAGATCACTCAACGATGTACCTTGATGATACTCAAATCAGTACTTGACTGTTGCCCTATTTCTTCTGATCACCTATCAATATTTTTAGATGCTGTCAATGACATAAAAGTCCATAAATACTGACCAAGCAAATCATTTGCCACGTTAGTAACACTACCAGTGGGTCTACATGAACCCATCAAGTGGAAAAACCCTGCTCTAGCCTGGCAACGTGATACTACTCTAAGGTAAAAGTTTTCTGGATCTGATGTAAACATGTTAGTAAACTGGGATTGGTATTGCTGTCTATAATCTTCTAAGACCTTAGTGTAAATATTTCTCAATATTTTGAAATTTCCGTAGGTAGAGTGACAGCTGTTTCTCCTATACTTAGCTCAGTTGTGTCGCCTTTAGATCAAAGCCTTGACTGTGTGATTGCCTATTAACTTGGGTTGAATAGGATTTTTGGAGAAAATGTAACAGAGTGTCTTACAGCAAACGTTGTTTTGTCAAGTGTGAGCATCCAATAGCTATTTACATCTTACCATTCACGGTAAGCTTCAAAATCTATCTGTTAATAAGCTTTCTGAAGGCCTAAAGCTTCAAGTCATCTGATGCTCTAGTGATATTAGCTGATGGGAAGAGTCAGTTCCGTTTTGAAGACTTATTCAAACCCGATGACAAAACAGTCAATAATTCCTTATTTGTAAGAATACAGATGAAGAAAGAAAGAGTACGGTCTCTTTTCTACTGAATTGCTGATTTCACGTTTTCGGCTAGTCTTAGCTTTTAAGCAAGATCACAGAATCTAGCTTCAGGCGGCTTATGGCTTTCATTGTATGTGTCTTCTACGAAGTTGTCTTTAGGACTATTGAAACCACCTAAAATCTAAATATTTATGTGTTCAATTCCTATAAAGCATCTAACACACAACTGTAGTGACGAAAATCCGCAATTGGCTACCTTCACATCGCCTTTTGTAGGCACCCTGTGGTATTTGAATTGTTTTATAGAACACCACATTGATTCTCCTAGACAGTCAAATTCTTGGTTACTAACCTGATGAGCTCCAAGAAAAGAAAAAGTGTAGAGAGCCGCTCAACCTTATTTTCTATTCATGTTGTCATGTAAAAATAACATGAAATTTGAGACAGCCGGTTCTAGATTTGGGATGGGGGTAGTCTATTTATCGGTAATACTAATAAGATAAGCCTTCAGCATAGTACTCGATTCATGTAGACCAATTTTTCGGTGTAAAACTCAACTCGTTTGCGTAGATTCCATTCATGATCCCTACTTTAAATGTAGGTACTGGCATTTTATTGGCATCCAGTGTGTCGTGTGGAAGATTTAAATTATATATTGCGAGCTGGTCAGCAATCTATCAAAGAAACGACTGGTTCCCACTTTTTTTGATTCTTTTGGAGCCCCTGATTTTGCGACTTATCTGGGTGCATATATACACCTGTTGGAAGATGATGCCAACTGCGAAAATCAGGCAGGCTTTAGACCTGGCCACGGGTCTATTCACATTGCGCCAGGTTCTGGAACACAGGCACGCTTGCCAACGCCCGACAACAGCTGTGTTTCCTGACCTGAAGGCGGCATCTGACTCAGTCAGTCGAGGAGTCTTACGACAATATCTCTCACTGAAAAGGGTACAAAGTAAGTACATCAATTTATTGAAAGCTCTTCATGCGAACACCTGTGGCCGTTTTAGAGCATGTGATGAGATGCCGGGTGAGCTATATGCGTTGATTGGCGTCCGTCAACGATACCCACTCTCCCCGGTCTTATTCAATTCTATCGTAGACATTCTTATGGAGAACTTTCTCCCGTCATCTGACCACACAGGGATTAACCCAATCATAGAAGAATTTTTGGTAGACCTAGAATACTTCAATGACATAGTCCTGTTAGATTAAGACGCTGATAAGATATAGCCTTCTGAACATCTTGAGTGGTAATTTCGGAATGTTCGGGATGCGTTTCTCACCACTCAAATACATACTGTTGTACAAGGATTGATCTTCAATGGTGCCCTGGCTAACAATATACAGTGAAGTGATTGAATGCGGTGAACACTTCACATAACTGGGAAGTCAGATCAGCCCTGATGGCTCAGTGGCCGACGAAACCTGCGTATGGATACAAAAGGCTCGGTGGACTTTTGCCAGAGTACTCCACCTGTGGCGCAGACACGAAATTTAATTGTCTACTGACATTCCAGTGCAGTTTGCTGCAGTCCGCTCTGTTCTACTGTTTGGCTGCATAATATGGCCATTGAAGGTTGAAGACATGAGAAGGCCTCAGGTGTTTGACCACCGTTGCCTTCGTTATATAGGCCGTGTTCCGTGGTGTCACTACGTGAGAACCGAAGAAGTCAGGAGTAGAGTTCTAGGGGGAAAAGGTACGTCAGTTGATATTGCTATGACCCTTCATCGACTGAGATGGTTGGGACATGTTGCGTTTACCCAGTTGCCATCTGCCTCATCACACAATACTGGCCGAAGTAGGTTCAGACTGGAAAAAGGGTCAAGGCGGTCAGACTAAAACACAGCATCAGTGTCTATAATCTTTGACGGTTGGTTCGAGCCATGTGGGGCGATGCAAACTAGTTGGTTGGGGTCCGCGGGACAAGAGAAACCAGTGGTAAGAAACTCTAGGTGATATGGCTCAGAACCGATGTTAGTGGGGCGCATGTATACAAGCATTATCTTGGTGTTAACGACACTATACCTAACTACACCATTTCCTCATTCTTCCTTTCTCTCTTTCCGTACTTTAAACTTTTGTTGACTGAATTTTCTTTTCTTCATCTTCCACTCCACTGCCCTTTTACTTGATGTACTGATGTAAGCTGTGGCAACTCGGACCGTTATGCAGTGATGTCTGGTCCTATAGTGGTTTGGATGAATGGATGATGGATGAGATCTCGAGTCACCAACCTTTTAGCCACATGTGATATTATTTTTAAAGCCATATATTTTAGGCTCTTAGGCATTCTTGGAAATTTCCACTAGTAGTTGTCTTTGTGAGATTCCACGGACTCTCTTTTTACCGACACTTCTTGGAATACCGAATAACGACTCCTAAAATAGGCTTCTTGATGCTCGCTTGTAAGATGAGTTCAGAATGGGGAATTTCTAGCAGAACTTTCATCTCCTCTTTGACATTAATTGACTAGGATATCAGAATAACAAATTCAGAATCATCAAAGTTGAAGAAATTCAGTCTCAGAAGTTTTGATTTCCTCGTAGGGGTTAAAATCGAACCACGGGACAATCTAGCTATTGAGATTAGCTTCATTGGTTTAAGTCTCAAATGAAAACAAATATTAGCGGATGGTCTTCTCTAACTCTCGTCTTGAAGACTATATGGAAGCTCAGGACAGTTCGTTAAGCTTAAGAGGACTATAGGGAAGTCCCAGATAATAATATAATTTCTTGCACTATAATAGCTACAAAATGTTTATCTCCGGTGTTACTGGAATTGTGAACCTAGGACAATTCCATGACAGGAGTAGGTATTTTTTTTCAATTCCCTCCTATTTACTTACAGATTATACCTGACTGCTCCAATCCATTGTTTTTTAGGCTAGAAAGTGGACTGTATAGGCTTTGAATGTTTCAATTCCTTGAAACTAACTGAAGTAAAAGTCAACTATCTTCCTTTCCGTTAGCAGGCGTCCAATCGAATTAGGAGTAGCCTTCTCACTTAGAACTATCACATCTCCTGAAGCGTTATTAGGTACTAGCAGCTTGAGACATGACTCAAAGAGACTGGTGACAATGGTGCTCGCTTGTAACATGCCATCTGAAAAATCGCAACATTTCCGTAGTCAAATAGTTCATATATGAGCTTCAAAGTTTGTATTATAACTTAGAGTAAGCTTTACCGATATCAGTAAGCAGAATATTCCATTAGTATCACACCCACACATGCATAATAGTAACACCCACTCAGGCAGGAATTAGGGAATAACAAGCGTCAGTTTGTTGGCTAAGAATGCGCAAATGATTCTTTGTTGAGAAATTTAAACGGATTTTAGGTAGGATATATCACATGGCATAGCAGCTTGCAAAGATGACTGGATGTTCTTATCGGAGCACGTATTCATTTGGCCACCCTAACGAAACTACTACTAATAAAGGAGAATAAAAATATTGAGGCAACAGCACAGAAACCTTAAACCAGAAAATTGATGGGGCAAATCATGAGACTGACTTTTAAAGGTAAGTAACAGGAACTAATTCCTGTTAAAATAAACCAAGACAACAGTTAAAACCAGATCTGATCTTTCAGAAAAGTCTTTTGAACAGGATAATAGCCATTCTGTCACGTGATTACACAGCAGATGTCCATAAGATCAGACAGCGTGCAACTACACGTCCCACAACTGTGACCACATCTTTCAAGACGGGATGATATTAAATTCAAGAAGTGCTTGCAACAGTTTTAAAGTAAACTGGATTTATAAATCAAACTAACTTAAAAGCCTTCATGAAAGCCTAGTAACGACTTGTATTACCTCGAAATTGGTGTCAACTATATCAAAGTACTAAAACAAAGTTGTGGCAATAATATTGTGAATTTAACAAGACATTGACCTGACCTTGAAAATGTACTTGACTTTGGACAAGAAACCAAAACTAGATTATAGCTGAAAGACAGAGTTTTTTTGGTACAGGAAAGTAGTTTAAATATTCGGCATCAATACTGTGAGTAACAATATTTAATATTTGTTTAACGAACTTTTGTTAACCAATGAACCTCTTCATTCTCGCTTCTTGGTCTTGCGAATGTTTCCTGGTTTTTGGCAGGTTCTGATGCAGTAGATCCGGCCACTCGTCCATTATAGCTTTGGTGTACAGAAGAGGAATGTTGGTTAGTTTGCCTGAGACTGTGGTTCACCTGGATTCGTCAGATGGCGTCAGAGAGGTGTTCGGACTGTTTGCTACAGAGAGATGGAGATGGTGAAGATATAACCTAGGAAGACAAATGCGTGTGAGTAAAAGACAAAGAAAATTGTGTTGGTGAAGTAAGACCAGGGGGTGCAAAGACGTATAGAACTTAGGTGGATGAGGTTAATTCATAGAGAATAAGAAGGATGAAAACAGCTTGAGTGAAAGCAGAGGATTTCTTCGGTCTAGTTCGTATTCCAATAAGATGAGCATCAACCGTGAGCTTGTGTAACTATCTAGCCTTTTCCTGAAACTTTCAATAGATAGGACGGAGGCCACCTCTCCTGGTAATGCATTGCAGTGCACGAGGAATCTAGAGCATGAGAAATGTGGACGCACATGAGTTTTTGGTGGGCAGCTTGCCTAGGGTTTCCACGAGCATCACCATCAGTAGTATTGCTCTTTACAGGTGACTTGGGCTATTCAGGATTTTGTACGGCATTGTCAAATCACCTCTTAACCCTTGCTAACTAGGACGGTATAGGCCTAGGTTTTTTGGTCTGTCTTTTTGTGGTTTTTTGTGTGACGCAGCAGCCCGCCTCTGAACTTTCCCCGGGCAGACCGTGTTTCTTTTCAGATATGATGGGGCCAAGACGCTGTGGACCTCCGATTAGGGTAACATATAAGTCTCGGGGTTTCGGAAAGAGCCCCGGAGTGGGTCCAATTCGTTATTTTTCTCCCAGTCCACGATTATTTCTAGGTCGCACTGAAGTGTACTCGATTCCTTTTTCCACGTCACTGCCTCATACGAATTGACCACGCCAGCGTAGAGGAGCACCAGAGAGCTGGCATGCGGATTAAGGTCGTTCGCGGTAAAAGAAACAACAAAGAACCTAGGATTCCTCTTTTCGGTACGCCGGATAATGATGTTCTCCAAGTTGAGTAGACCTTCGTGCAGAACTCCTTACTACCTAGGCTGTTCTGCAGCCACGATAGTGTCTGACCGTAGATATCTAACCCAGCTATTTTTCGCACTAAAGTGGTGCACGAGACTATGCCAAAGGCCTCAGCCAATTCCAGAAAAATTTCATGAACCGGGACGTTCAGGTCCCAGCATGCTGTCCAATGGTCATGGGCCGTCAGAAGTTTAAAGGTATAGGATCTATTTTTAGGAGTCCACGCTGGGCATCCCTGAGGGCTTGTTATGTGTCTAGATATCCTCTGATGTGGTAGTCGTCGTGCTTTCCATAACTTTTGATATTACCGATAAAAATGCTATTGGCCTGTTACAGTTCGGGTTCTTCCTGTCTCCTCCTTCAAAAATAGGAAAGAGGATGGCCCATTTTCACTCCCATCGGGTTCTTTGTTAGTCCAAGGAGCGTTGTAGGAGAGAGTGTGCCACTTAGGGGACTCATACATTGTTTCAGCATAAATGGGTGAATGTCGATGCACTCAGGAGATTCTCCCTGGCCTGGCATCGAGGACAATGGCACGAGTTATTTGCATCTCGTGCAACTGCTGCGTCGGATAACGTTGGGGGGCTATTCGGGCAGTAGGTGTGCGCGCTTACGTGATGGAATGTTGAGCTGTGTCACAGGTGGGACTCATCAGTTGGGCTTCCTGCTGTTCAGACAGATTTTCTCCATTCGGACACTTGACGATGTGTGCTCCTCGGCCTAAAGAATTTTCTCTTCACAATGAATCGGTATGGGTCCCTGGGGTTTACCTGAAGCTTCCTGACGAGGTTAGAGTGGAAAGACCTCCTGTCTCACCACACCCTGATGTTGCTTCCATTTCGCAGGACCCTATATGAGTCCTCATCGTCCTCCTCTCTGGGGAGTCTATTTTTGCGACGCCCTTCTCTCGGCTTTTAGGGGGCGCTCACTGCCGCGTTTTAGCCACGAGGTCCACATTCTGAGTTTTGTTACCACCATCGGGGTGCTTTGCGAGGCCTCCACCCTAATCATGTCTCTTACCAGTCCCCAGTGTTGGGCAACTGATAAGGGGCACCAATCCGCTCCCCATGGAGCTCTCAATAGGCACTGGTTCATTGCTTCATAGCTTGCTCTGTTGTAACGGAGATAAGGGCGAGGTCCCTCCCACGATAATCGTTCTCTGACTACCAGGTTGAACACTACCATAGCATGATTGCTGCCTCCAAGAAGAGTTGGGATCTAGACATTTTCAACCAGAAGGTGGTCACTAGCCAGTGGGTAATCCAGTTTAGGTGGTTAACCAACCCTCGACGGGTGTTGTCGCCAATTTTTTTGTACACTGCAGCAATTTGGGTGGCCTTTAGCAAGTTACAAACGAGCGTCCAGCTAGGAGTTGTGTCATCTTGCTCTAGGCTTAGGGTTGGAGCGTTGAAGCTGCTAGCCATTAGGATCTGGATCGACACCGTGGGTATTAGCTGGAGTAATTTTTAGTTGTGTTCCAAGTTGCTTTCAGGGTGCCCATAGAGTCCTTCAACCAGTTACTTGTTATGTTTGACCGTGAAGTGTACCAGATAGCGCCTGGGAGTTCTGTCAGTACAGTGTCAGTGTGTGTTAAATTATGCACCCCATCCCTGCATTCTGCGTTCTTCCTGAACAGAAACATGCGATCTGAGTTAACTTCGGTGCCACCAATATCCAGTGATAACCATGCTTCCGTCGGGATTGTGACGTTTGGGACAAGGTGCGAACAGAGGGTTCGGAAATGTGGCATCTTACTTCGGAGTCCTATCACGTTACTGTAAAGAAACTTGGAAGTGCTTCTCGTGACGTGAGATGTCTCTAGGTTGACTGGAAGCGCAGGTTTGCGTATGCTGGTAATTTTTGCTGACTGGCCAGTCCCAGAACTGGACCAGTTTAGTTTTTTCCTAGGCGGATTGATGCAGTCGGTGCTGGGTGGAGATTGCCGGTCTGACCATCAGCGCGTCGGTGTGGGTGTTGGCGACCTAGGCACGGAAGATAACCGTTGTTGGCTGCTGTCGCAGTGTTCTTGGCATGCTTTCACAGCAGCGAACATATCCGCTAAAGGTGCTGTTGACCTCACACCACAGCCCTAGCACCGTCGTTGGAATTTCTTGCTATTTAGGGTTGGGGCCATGGTTGCCAGGAGCGAGGGAAATGGCATCCTGCCAATCGCAGCTGCTGCGACGCCAGTTGACCCCATCTGAGCTGATAACCACTTCCGTTGTTGGACATCATGGATGTACCTACCACCTAGGGTACCGGCTGTCGGTTTAAATATGCGACGCATGACAACGGTTGTGGGTCTTCGTGGATCAGCTACCTCTCGAGATGTCTTTCTCGACGACCATGATAGGTCAAATCTGCCCCTTATGCTGGATGATCTGTTGAGGACCACGGTGTGTGGCAGTGAGAGGGACCATTTGGATTCCCCAATTGAACCTAGAGTTACTGGCACTGGCGGAGGCTTCCCTGGGTGTGAATGTATGCTTCTGGGCAGTCGACAAAATCTTGCCTTGGGGCGCCTAAACCCAGCATGATACTGGAGAAGCCCCAACGCCGCCCGTCAAACGTGTTCTTATGCTCTAGATGGCTATCACTGCATATACGAACGTCGAACATAATGATGGAGGTGGACTTATCAGTAAAGGCTACATTATTAGTTGCCATGGCTACGTTTGGACGGATTTATTATGTTATGTTGTCTGCTGGTAGCCGGCGCTGATATGGCTCTAGAGCCTGCGGCGGATGTGGTTGACCTTGCTGTGGGAAACGTTTGTTCGATTTTGGACTTCTCGGGCCTGTGGCCTTTGACTGGGCACTGCTGACAGCCCTTGGAAAGTTAACCTCCCTCACGTTGGCTGTTTGGACGGATACCTCCTTATCGTCGGCTACTGGTAGTTTATCAGTCACCCTAAGTGAGCCTGAAGCTATGGCTGGTCCGAGACGAAACAGTGGGCAGACGTTCCAGAACCACGTGCAGAAAACCATTCAGAGGAAACTTGTAGCCTTTGAATTCCCGCTTCTAGGTCTTGAGGCTCGACTCGTCTTCTTTATTCATGCCACTTCAATGTCGCAGAAGTTTTCGTGCTTCTCCCATCTACACCTTCGAAGTTAGTCATTGCCTGCTCGAAGATATTTTGCTTTGCTGATTTTAGCCCAGTTTTAGTATAATTGCTTGTATTATATCGTCGCTGACTGGACCGAATTGATCGGTCTCTGTTGGCATATGGGCTCCTGTGCGGATGCCCCGACATTAACAACGTTCCAATTATAGAAAGGTGGATAGTGATTACCGGTGGAATCCAAAATGCGCATTTCGCCCCACTTAGGACTCCTCAGCTGGACGCAACTGTCTCCTAGTGGGATATTCTGTTTCCACCGCTGTAACCCGTAAATCCTAGGGGCGTTTATCCCCGGCAGACTTCGTGTAGGGGCTGCATGATTTGTCCGAAGCCAACAGTATCTCAAACGCAGTAACAGCGGACGAATGTTTGAGATGGTCAGAAAAGGAAGATAGGAAGAATGAAGAAATACCCAGCAAAAGCAGGGGGAGAAGAAGTGAGGCGGGAGAGCAGCTCTAATGATAGGCCAAATTAACAGAGTATCCGAGGAAGGAAAAGCAGCACGTATAGCTGTACTAGAGATAATGGGGACAGAAAGGATGGTGGCGATAATCAGTGTGTTAACTAGAGAGGTAAAGTGTGCAATACGGGGTCAGGCTACTGAATCGAGTTAACTATAACAGTGGTGACGGATAACGGTCAGTATGTTAGTGACTGTGTTGGAATGACGTGGAATCAGTTAGCTGTTTTGGTCCAGTCCACATCCCGGCTTGATGACTATCTACTGCATGTCACTGGGTGGTTATCAAGACTCTTCTTGAAGCCATCGACAGGTGGTGCGATAATGCATTTAGGTACCGGCAAACTCAGCGAAAGAATCAGCGTGGATGCACACAGGACCTCGTCTATTGATGGGTGATTCCCCTCGGGTCAGCACGCAGATGGCCACAGTGACCGTTCAGCAAAATTCCACTGCCCGAATTTCGTGGATCATTCGCTATACTTTAGGCTGTAACTCACTTAAAACCTAACCTATAGCGTCTGAGAGAGTAGGAGCTTATGTGCTTTAGGCTATCCCGAACGGTCTTTGCTGCTTCCCAACAACATTCCTGGGGGCTCGCCCTTAGAGTTTCTACTGGTGGTCTACATCTCTTCACAAGTACGGTGATGCGACAAAGTCATCATCATGTGAGTTTGGTCGTGTATAAGTTTCGTGGGGCTTCAAAGAGAGTCCCGTGGCGAAGGCGCGTAGTTATCAGTGCATGAAGCGCAGTACTACTTAAGCCCAACAGCCATCACCTGGAACTGTCGTATGGTCTGTCGTTTGATACCAGTTTCCAATCTTCCCTCGAGCTCACGCAGAAGTGGCGCGTACTACAGAGAAAGTAGGATTATTTCTGAGTCGGGAATATGAAACAACAATTTTTGGCATTTATTCAGGCTGTCTGCCGGTCCGTTCGTTTTCACTTACGTTTCAACCACTCTGGGGTCAACTTATGGTGATTCGTTAGAATAGATTTCAAATGCCACACCTCCCCACAACTTAACATCGTCAGCCTTAAGAGGAATAAGAGGGCATAGGTTCAACAGAATACCATTCGCGAAAAGGTTGGGGATTGCAGCGGTGACAGGCCTGCCTTTTGTCATGCGACACAGATGATGCTCTCCAGAGTGTGCAGTCTGTTGACTTATGTGCCGTCTAAGTAGTCCTCACTGCAAGACACAGTGTAACTGCTGATGCCAGACGTTGTTGACTTGAGCACAAGAATCGCGTGTAATGATGTGCCTTAGGTCATGGCAGTATCCATAATGGTCACATGAAGGGGACCCGGAGGTCCTAGATTCTCACTCAACTATCGCAAGCTACGACAGCCTTCGGGGAGCATGGCCTACCCTTTTGGAGGTCATAGTGATCACGACTCCATGATATTTTTGGCCTAGTATTCCACTGTACGGTCGTTTCTCAGGCTTTTCATTACCTTTGTCGAGGCCAGCGGACGTGCCACACATCAGTAGCGACCTTGGTCCTGCCTGACTCCCCATCCGAATGTGCCTAAGAGAGTGACACACTTTCATTCCCTTGGAGGGTTTGTGGACACCTAAGAAGTGGTAAAGAGCCTTGGAGAGTAGGGCACACAGGGCGCCGGCATATAGTCTTAACAATGACTGGTGAATAATGTCGCATCTCGTACCTACTTTAGAAGCGAAACATGTCGGGGCATCCAAATTGTTATGAGATAAACAGCCCCAGATAGTTCACTGAAGGCAGAAAAAACAAAGCAGGGGCTATGTCCGGATGTTCATTAGTAATCACTGCTCGGGAGTCCTCACTAGACACTCCAACAAGATAGGCACGACAGATAACTAAAATATAATCTGTTGACGTTGACTCTGGTAACATGTTTAGGGCAGTGTGTATCTCGAATATTGGAAGATTAAGTATGCGGAACGAACTACGCTCAGAGTAGCTCACAGAGGTTGCCAGCTACGCGGCTAGCCCAGTTAGTACCATGATGAGACTGCCCCTTAAAACAATCAGCGCCGTCATGTGGTTTGAAGGACACCGCAGTTAGAGCTATTCAAAAGTCGCTTTCCGTGCTGCACTGATCAAAGTACCGACCGAGAACACTGACCAACGTTGTAGTTAAAACCCTTGAAAGAGGGGTCAAGAAAGATATTGAGGACCACTAAGTAAGCAACGCCATTTTTCCTGATTCGCAACACGGCTTGCGTAGAAGTTTATAGTGCCTAACAAACCTCATCACGGTAAGGAAAAGTTGGGCGAAGTCAAAGGAGATATCAAATCTGTGGATGTCGGATACCTACACTTCGCTGAAGCGGCTGCAAGAGAAGCGCTCCCCAGACATATCAATGAACTGGGAGGTTTAGAAATCACTAGCGGTTTCCTCCGATGGTAAGACAGCTTCCTATTGGCAAGAGATAGGTTCCAAAGGTAATCCTGAATTCTCCTACTGGGGGTTGGTACAGAGCGAAGTGCTGAAGAGTACAATCCAAGGTCCCTAGCTCTGTCAGCTGTATGTGACTTGACTGTCGAGCAACACAATATCTCCCGTGACTCTACGCCTATGGTGGGAAAATCTAGCGAAAAATGGGGGACGTCCATTATATGTTTATCTTAGGACAAGATAAAACGGTTTTGTTAACAGGTCTTAAAAGTGTTCTATGTCCAACAACTCATGTGCGTAGCCCTAAATATAAGGCGCCCAGAATCAACGCGCTCGATATCGATGAGACTTGTGTATTTCCCTTACTGACCCACAACAACCTAAGGATCCTTCTGATTCATGATTTGAAGGCCAAGGAGTATAGTTGGTTAGTCTTGGCTTGTAGATTCATCACACGTTCAGCAGCATGTAGATCTCTTACAACGAACCGTGGTGATATATTTTCCATTCTGTATGTAGTCTCAACTAGATTCAGTGAGGAAGACTGTGTTACAAAAGCGATCCCTCTATTGAAAGAGGACTCAGACTTTCGAAACAGTTTTGAGGATTGCCGCTCGTCTTATATCTTTGACGCTTAGATTGACCTTTCCGCTTATTAGGTAGCAGAGAAACAGAACGCATACTTTTGCTCTTCAAAATCTTAAGATACGACTTTGGGTCGTCTCTGTATTCTCCTTTTTTCACACAAGGCAGACATACTGTTAAGAACATGGCTGCAGACAGCAAAGAACAAATGCGAACATCGGTGCGGCAAATCATTAGTTTTGTTAGGAAGCAAACAGCTGTAAGAGATTAATTTACCAACCGACTCAAAAGTGAACATATTCACAGAAGTACTGAGCAACTCGCTTCCCTAGTACGTTATCTGACGGTGAATACGCCTCCTTGATAATGCTGTATGCACTGACGTGAACATTATGAAAATCCGTTGCCATTGTTCTTCAGGTTTTCAAATGTTTACTACTTTGCGCTACAATATCTAACTCTGACGGCGTGAATCTATAGTGCTGCGAACGGTAACACCTGAACAGATATTCGCCTGAACTACATGATTTTGTGGAAGCCTACAGGTTCCCAAAATAGTCAGTGTGGGTCACTTTGGTCCCCAAGGCTATGAGCGTAAGATTTTACGGCAAAATAGGTGTTTGTCTGGCTTAACGTGGCATTACGAAGATGAGTCAAAAATGTCAACTGCTCACAACAGAAATCTGGAATTTTGCGCCATCCTTGTGCCGCAAACGGTGAAGAAAAGTTGTGACTGGAACGGTCTCAACTTTAACGTTGTACGCGCCAAAAAATGGTAGTTCCTAGTCCGTCCCATAACTAGTGGAGTCTTTCGATGCCTTTAATAGAATTTAATGACCTCTCCTCTGTACCATTCAGGTCCCGTAAACTCCTGTAGATTTTTTGACACATATCAACATGATGATGCCTATGAACTGGCCTTTATCACTTTAAATTACTAATATGAGAATAAAATACGTATTTATCTATTTGGCTCCAGGAACATATTCCTGAAAGTTGCGTCTGCCCCACCGAATGGCTCTTTCAGGACGGTATCGAGCAAGACAAGAGATATATTTGGAAAGGACTGTCATCCGACAATAGACTCCTACACTCAAGCCCTGAAATTGAATGCAGCTTTTATCTCCGAAATTATTTCGACTACATATCGGGAGAATGGATTTACTTTTTCAATAAGTGCTACCCAGTTTAATGTTCTAAGCCTGGATGACCAAACCTTTTCTTCAAGTGGAAGGAAGCATTTGATCCCCAACGGAGATATTGAGGAGTTAAGGCAACATTCGCCATTTTAGCACAGAGTCACCGCGTGTATCCAGGCCTACGTAATCCGCTCGAGTAGTTCTTTTGGGAGTTTCTGAGAGCTTCCGTCACAAATTCAGTCTGGGTTTCGGGAACCTTCTCCGAGCCTCTTCGCGGTAAGATAAGGAAACCGGAGGATATGACAATGGACTTCGGTCTTATTGTAACAACCTTGCACGGAAAATCTTAATTCACAAAACACATTAGTTGTTATCTCATGTCCGTGACATCGAAATCAGACAGGATGCTATATTCTTGTTTAGGAAAGATGAAGAGCGAAAGAAGTGAGGTGACGCTGAAGCGTGTGTGAGTAACCGGTTCTAAAATGATTGGGCTACGTAGAGCCAAATGACGGAGCTTATGTGTTCCCTCTGAGGCCATTTCACACCAGGCACTTCGTATGAGAAATCTGTTGACGACCAGCTAGCCACACAGGGAATGAAACGTAAACGACCTCACATGAAACCATTATCGCAGTCGTGTTTTATTATTATTTTTTATTAGTCCCTTGGGTTCCTAGTGGAACATAGGGCTTCAGTAGCACGCCTCCAGTGACCTCTGTTCTCTGAGATCTTTTGAACCTGGTTCCACGACAGCCCACAACCTCTCATTTCCTCCTCGCATGACCTCCTCCATGTCACCCTCGGACGTCCAACTCGTCGCTTCCCATGGGGATTCCACTCGAGGGCCTGACGCGTGATGTCCTCAGTCGGCCTTCTCAGTGCATGGCCAATCCATCTCCACTTCTTCCTGCATATTTGTTGCGTGATAGGTTCTTGGTTGGTTCGTTCCCAGAGTTCCTTGTTGCTTATTTTTTCTGGCCATCTGATCTTCAGCAGCGAGCGTAAGCAGTTGTTGATGAATGTCTGTAGTTTATTGGAAATGCCTTTCGTGACGCGCCAAGTCTCTGAACCATACAAGAGCACTGACTTGACGTTGGTGTTGAAAATCCGTATCTTGTTCCGCATGCTGAGTGCAGAAGATCTCCACACTGGTTTCAGGCTAATGAATGCCTGTCTTGCTTTTCCGATTCTGACTTTGACGTCCTCGTCCGTCCCGCCTGTAGTTGAAACAGTGCTTCCTAGATAAGTGAAGGAGGTTACTTCCTTCAAGTTTCTCCCGTTGACGGTGATTGGAGTTTGTTGTTGTTGATGGAGTTGTTGGTGCGGTATCTTCATCACCTCTGTCTTCTCTATATTCACTTGAAGTCCCGTCTTCGCTGTCTTGCCTCTTCTATCAACTTGTTAGTTTTTGCCTGCAGATCTTCAAGTTTGTGTGACATTAGGCATAAGTCATCGGCGAAATCCAAGTCTTCTAGGTTCTTTTCCGTCGTCCAGTGTATCCCCCTCTTCTCGCTGCCTACTGTTTGCTGCATGATCCAGTCCACCACAATAAGGAATATCATGGGGGATAGTAGGCAACCTTGTTTCACTCCTGTCTTCACTTCAAAGGCATCACTGAGCTTCCCATTGTGGATTACTTGGCATGTGGCATCTTCGTATAGTTGTTGAATGAGGCGGATAAAGGTTTGCGGTACTCCGTAGTATTGAAGCAGTTTCCAAATTACTTCTCGGTCGACGCTGTCAAAGGCCTTCTCAAAGTCGATGAAGTTGAGGTATAGAGCTGATTGCCATTCTACGCTCTGTTCTATGATGATACGAAGCGTTGCAATTTGGTCTGCACATGATTTGTACTTCCTGAAGCCTGCCTGTTCCGGTCGCAGTTTTGAATCCAGTGCGTCTTTAAGCCTCTCCAGGATGATGCGGCTTAATATTTTACTTGCTCTGGGTGGACAGGAGGGTGATTCCGCGCCAGTTCTTGCAAACACTCAGGTCTCCCTTCTTCGGCAGTTTGACAAGGTAACCCTTCTTCCAATCGTCAGGTACCTTCTCTTCCCTCCACACCTTCTGCAATAGTGGTGTGAGCATGTCCGCTGTTGTCTCTGCGTCTGTTCTCAGTGCTTCTGGCGGTATTCCATCTGGTCCTGCTGCTTTCCCGCATTTCAGTAGCTTTATGGCGTTCAGGACTTCCATTTTCGTTGGGGGATTAATGTTCACTTGTAATTCAGCGGCTGCAGGTGGTATTTCTGGACGAAGTGCAGGTGGTGGTCGATTCAAGAGCTTCTTGAAGTGGTCGGCCATCGTTTCCTCTGTTTCTCTTCTTTTGTAATTAAATTTCCTTCTTCATCTTTTATTGGTTTCATCTGTGTTGGTCTCTTCCCTGATAGCAACCTGGTTATTTGATACAATGTCGTCAGGTCTCTCTTACCTGCAGCCTGTTCTGCTTCACTTGCCAGTGTTTCGTAGAAGTGTCTTTTGTCTTGGCGTGCACTCTTCTTCACTTCTTTGTCCAGTGTTTTATACATTGTGCTCAGTTCCTCTTGTCGTTGAGCATCCTTGCACTGATTTATCTTCTGCTTCACCATCCTCCTCTCCTCTATCAGCTTCCAGGTATCCGTCGAGATCCATTCCTTGTCTTCTTTCTTCTTTCTTCCTAATACTGTTGTGCAGGTTTCTTTCCACATAGCTTTCAAAGACTTCCAGTGTTCTTCCACACAGGTTTCTTCAGGGATGTTGCTCGACGTCTCCCATTTTGTCTTGATGGCTGCCTTGAAGATCTCCTTTGTAGTTTCATCCTTCAGTTTCCGAGTGTTGTACTTGAATTGAGGTCTATCACCAGCTTCCTTGAAGGCTTTTAACTTGATTTCGAAGGTTCCTTGCACTAGATAGTGAGTGGTGTGAACCTACATCTGCTCCTCTTCTTGACCTTGTGTTAAGTAGACTGCGTCTCCATTTTCTTGAGATTGAGATAAAGTCGATTTGATTTTTAGTGTGTCCATCTGGTGCAGTCCATGTCGCTTTGTGGATATCCTTGTGCCTGAACACACTGCCTCCAATCACCAAATCGTTGAATGCACAGAATTCTGCAAACAATTCTCCATTCTCATTCATTTCACCTAGCGCCTCTCGACCCATGGTTAGTTCTCTTCCCGTGTTGTCCCCTCCAAGTTTCGCATTCATGTCGCCCATTAGAATTTTGATATCGCCAACTGACGTCTTGTCCAGTGTTGACTGAAGTTGTCTGTAGAATTCCTCCTTTTTCTCTTGCTCTGCATTATTTGTAGGTGCATAACATTGTATGATTGTGACCTTTCTTCCCCTTGAGTTGAATCTTGCTGTCATGATCCTGGAGGAGATTGGTTCCCACTGCATGAGAGCCTTCGATGCTCTTGAGGACATCATGATAGCCACTCCCTCAGTGTGCTCGTGGTTGGCGTCTGGGTGACGATATCGGAGTAGATTATTGATTTTCCAGTTGACAGTTTGGAGAGTCCACTCCCATTCCATCTGCTTTCGCAAATCCCAAGCACTTCGATGTTATACCTTCTCATCTCCTTTGCAATCTGGGCTGCCTTACTGGGTTCAAACATGGTGCGGACATTCCATGTCCCCACGTTTACTTTCGCTTTCATCGAGAGAAGACACATCGGCCAATTGGCTTCCCGAAGGCTTTCACCAACTGGCGTCATTTCGCCTCTTCGATTCCAGCGGGGAATAAGTTTGTTTTTATTTTTTATATTTTGTTTGTGCTTTGTAGTTTGTTTAGCGGTTAGATTTGTTTTACGGGGTAGGGTTGCTAGCCCTATGCCCAACCTTCCCTCTTTACCCGGGCTTAGGATTGGCTAGTAACTAGTAAACTAGTTAACCAGGCGAGGTTAATCGCAGTCGTGTAGTACGATCAAATTATCACAGCTGAGGATTTTGACACTCGCGCTTTCAATAAAGGACTGGGCATAGCCAAGTCAAGCCGCATGTTTGATAAAAATTCACGAGGTTTCACGACGCGGTTGTCCTACGCCTGAAAATCTGAGACGATATTCAGTGAGGACCAGAGGGGAACTATGATTACCTCCTAACTAGAGACTACTTTACAGTGGAGGACTTTGTTGTTCAGAATCGTCCTGTCATAAACAACCACGTAAGAGTAGTTTCCTTGAAAAGTCGTCAAAGCTTCGTACAGGAAAGCCCAAGGAAAAAATGATACATCTGCCTCTGTATGAGAACAGGGCATGGTGAGTAACCCCCTTCAGTAGCCTTTGGGCAACCGCCAGCTCCCAGCAGACTTTTTCAAAGTAGCAGACAGAAAGAATCAGAAGTGCTACTGATCCGCAGTCCTCCTATTGTTGGTGACTAACTTACTGACGAATAAGATGTAGGACCATATTAGAGGAAACTTCGGCATATGGTGTACATCCAACCACCTTAAGTATTACTCCAGAAACGGAAGCCGGAGACAAGCAAATATCCAACTAGTAATTCAAGGTCTTTGTCTGCATTGGCTTTTTGAGTATAACCGATACATCCAATATCTTTCCGCTTGACATCGTTCTAAAGAAGACTGCAAGGTTGGGTATCAGCGGTCAAGAAACTATTTGAACGGCAGAGAATCACATAAGTCAGTGGAGTATGCTTAAACCAGAGGGAATCATCCTGTGGGACTTTATAGAGGTTATTATTTGGTTCGTCGCTGCTCCTGATATCCCTGAATAATATACGGTGGAGTCTTAGCCCTGAGATTCCACTGTAAACTAATCATTTAAGTCCTTGGGGATCTGCAAAGCCTGAAATGCATCTAATAGCAACACAAATAACTGCGAATATCTCTGGGAGTGGGTGAGGAATAACGGGCTAGTACTTAAACCAGGTAAGTGCCAGACAAGGATTTTTTGCACCTCAGATTCAAAGAATGCCCTTTATTCTCTTTTCTTCGTCTGTCTTTCTCACTCAGCCTCAAGGACGAATTTGAGTGTGATCCTGACTAAAATACAGGAAACCATCTCAACTATCAAGAAAGCCACCGAAAGAGCACGCGAGGTACTATATTTTGTGTGTATATGAATGAACGTCTTCACACTGCAGCTGACTCTGGAGTTCGAAAAGAGTCATGTGCTGACCCGCCCAAAGGTCTGTAACTTTGTTACACCATCTCACCAAACAGAGATGTCGCACACTTGTAAGAACCTCGACGGCAGCCCGTGACATTTGTCATCAGGATACAGCAGAAACCGTGGTAGGATGGGCAAGTGAACCTAGACCCTTCCAGGCTTAACTATAATTGAATATAGGATGAACTGATAATGCCTGAGAGATGCTACGCACCTCAAGTAACGCGAGCAGATGAGTGATACTCCTCGTATTGGTAATCCTACTGAAAACCGAAAAGCAAGGGTTTGATAGAAAGTGGATAAATGTAGGCGATCAAACTTCCTCAGAAGCAGATGTATCCACCCATCTATCAGTCGACAGCTACAAAATATATTGGACTGATGTGCATTGATACCTGGATTTACGCTAGTGGCTAATATGGAGCCTAGGCTGATAAGGAAACTAACATCTTCGGACTCATATTTTTGATTTACTTCCAGACAAATCTAGTCTCATTGCTGTGTTTACTGATGACGCAATTCAATCTTTTGTACTTATCACAAAAGCATTCACGCCTTAATTCCATTGGGCATCTTACTGTGTCAGTTAGAGTCCCACTTTTTGTGCCAACAGTTTCTTACTATCATCTCTACTATGACTGGCCTGCTCCAATCCACTTCTCTCCGATCATACCCCGCTGACTTGGAGTCTTTCCCTCAACTTCCAAAAGATTTCTTGTTATTATGTCGTTGAATTTTGCTGTGGTCGTCCTTCTTAGTCTCGTTTTCTTTCCTCACCTACCAGTTTTTATTATCGTTTCTTGACATGTACAACTGTTTGGCGGGTTGCGCTGTAACGACCCACTGTTAACAGGTTTTCGTCTAGCTTACAGGCATGTTATCGCAGGGGGCGTGTAGACAGGTGGGAATTCAGCGGCAACCAGGAGAATCTGGGAGAGAAAATAGGGTAAAAAACGAGAGCTAGAGACCCAGCTAGCACACAGGACGTACTGACGTTTGACAATAAAACATAACTGACAAACGCTGATGGTTTGTCGCGGAAAGATTAGACAGTCTAGAAATCGAAGATGGATAATGAGCGAGGAAGTTTTCAAATGAGTTTCAATGCAATATTTGAAGATCGATTCAACATCGCGTTTCATACCGTGGAATCTCCTTACAAGCTGAACCACTATTATGTAGCCTACATGACTAGTAGCTGTGAATAATGCTGTGAAAGCAACAGCATGTTGTTCAACAGTACTCATCGCTACTGCTGAACATTGTAATTTATCGAACTTAGCAGAATTTGCACGGCGAAGCATCTACATCAAGTAGTGCGTCTTCCTGCTACCTGACGTTGCTGGTTTAAGACCGTCTAACCAGCTAGCCTACTGATCTTGATATATTGGGACGACACAACAAATATAATATTCGTATTCGAACGCTTAAGTGCATCTTTTATATACCTCACACAAGCGTGGAGAATTTTCCATTGGCCCCTTCGTCTATCCAGATGACGTTTAGAAACTTTTAAATGTTTGCCAGAAATACGTCAAACGAGTAACCAAATATGCCTCAATAGAATCGAACAGTACGTTAAGGTCGTTCTAAAAATCTACTAGTGATCACAAATAGCTCAGCTAGGTTACTCAATCACTCAAGTGAGAGATCAAAAACTACAAGACTCGTCTGCTAGCACTATTGTTGTTGGAAGTTGAAATTTAGGGGCTCATACCGTCAAGGCGCGCTCCTTGAATAGTGACGTGTTTTCTCTCGTCTATCAGCTTTTGGATTTTTCCACATTGAAAAACTCCCACTTACAATACTCAATCTAAAAAGATCGAACGTTTGCAGCACTTCTGTCCGTCCACGCACCTCACCCCTGCGTATTCGTCAGCTCACTTCTCAACAGTTGAAAATTGGCATTATTATTCCTTTGAACCAACCGGTCCACCTCCTGTCAGTGGTTCTTGGGCGTTTCAACTGCCAAACTGCCTTAGCTCTCGGTTCTCCTCGGAGGTCATTCCCCAGGAAATATCTTTCCTGGTTATACATACGCATCTGGAGCTTACGGTTAAACTCGTTGGTCAAGAGCAGAGGATCAAGTGACAAGTGTCTGAAGGTGAGCCAACATAAATTATCTTCCCTTTTCTATTCTGTCCTTTTGCTGCATTCAGTCTTCAACCCTCTTATTGTTGTTAACTACTTGTTTTCCCAAGAAGTTTATATCATAGCGACATGTCTGCCCAAAACGCTAGGTCTGAAGCTTTGACACGGATAACGCGGTCGTGCACAAAAACGGCCAAAACACCCTAGACAACACACTAGTCTGTACTAGAAGACAAACGGAGGGAGGGCAGAACACCGAACTTCTAAAGAAGTGGCCAACCCATGTTTCTAGAATTCCAGTAGCCATCAGACAGGTGACACAGAGTAGCACTAGCCCGTCACAAACTAGTCCTATCTTGAGCAAGGATCATACCATGCCTGGAAATAGAAGACGACGTAAAAGGCTTCAGCACAAGGCAGCCACAAGCAGTTCGCCACAATCCGTAGCACCTTATTCATGCAAGGAATGCTGTATTACGACACCCGATGGCTGCAGTGTTTGCACCAAAGTTGTTTCGGTAGTCGATGAGGCATTTGCATGCAACCTATGTCAACGATGGGCGCATTGCCACTGCGACACCAAAGTCCCCCGACAATACTATAAGCTGATGAAGAGACAACCATGCAAGTGGTTCTGGTACATCTGTCCAGAGTGCAGGAAAATGCCCGCACTCCGCACAGAAAGCCTGAAGGAGATGCTCTCCGCCACGCAAAAGCTACCAGCACCCTCGAATAAAGTAGGGTTAACACCAAAGATAACACAGAGAGACCTGGAAACAGACCTAGAGCTCCAGCTGTGGGCACGCCACCTCGCGTGGGGACCATATTAGGTCAAGTCTCCATACCTCCTACCCGGCCCCAGGGGACGTCAAGCGTATGGCCAAAGACATCGACCGCTAAAGCCTCTACGAAACCCATTCCAAACACCCCACACACCGTGACTGAGAAACAACCAGTGGAATTACTCAAACCCATTGGGAAGTCAAGCGTGCCACCCACAACGAACCCAGGTCACAGGAGGACCAACTCGATCATTTTGTTCAACGTCGATGTATCGACAGACTCATTGTTGGTCGAGAGGGAACGGTTTGACAGCCGAATGTGGACCGACTACTGTCAGATGCTAGGACTCCCTCCCCTCCCTGCAACTTTATGTCGCCTTTCTCGAGGAAGCCGTGCACCCCGAGATAAGCCACCCCCTTTACGTGTGTCCCTAAATACTACCAAAGAGGCTGAAGACACACTCCTCCTCTCGCGACAACCGGACGTTGTTAATGCCTGTAAAATTCGGGCCAGGCCTGACAAGCCATGGTCAATAAGAGAGGAGGAGAGAAAGTCAGCGGTTGGAAATCCCAACAGAAACAACACTATAGTTGTACATGGGATTCCAGAATTGCCAAGTGACCGCTCGGTCAAAGATCGGTACTTTCACGACGTCCAACAATGGCAATGGCTCTCAACCAAAGTTGGTCTCAACAGTATACCGGCCAACAGCGTCAGTAGACTGCCAAGGCCAGCGCACCTGAAGACCATACCCAATCCCAGACTACTCGCCGTCCAGTTCGACTCATATGCCTCCCTCACAGACGTTCTACAGGCATGGTATAATGCGAAGGATCGCATGGGTGGCTCAATACGTATATGTGAAAGTAAGCCTAGACCCACAAGGCAAGAGGAGAGACGACAACCACCAAGACCTCTGGAGTCAGTGGTCGTCACACAGGCGCTGACCAGTGAGTTAGATACATCAAGTAAAGAAGCCACCACTGCCACAGCCCCCACCCAAGTTAATAACAAAACACCAAAAAACGGAACAATGCCAGTCCTATGAGGACTGGCGAGGGTAGACCCAACCACATAAGCTGTCATCCTGCGAAAATACACAACCAGACCTCCCCCTCACCAGGCACACTCTAATATGTATGTACAGCAACGTTAGGGGGCTAAGAGGGAAGGTAGCAGAAATGAGGACGCTGCGTGCACATCAGCACTCCGACATCATATTCATCACCGAATCCTGGCTCTCGCCAGACATCTCCGACGAAGAGATGCATGTTACTGGCATGGAACTCTTCCGCAGGGACAGGGAACATAGAGCAGGAGGAGGAGTGGCTATCTACGTAAACTCTTGTTTAAAGGCAAGGATGGTTAGCGATACGGCCTTAACCCAGGTCCCAGAGTCCCTATGGTGCTACTTCACTCTCCACAGTACCAAATACCTGCTCGGAGTCATATATCGGTCCCCCACCTGCTCCCCTACACATAAGGAAATGATCATCAAGGCTATCTTAACGACTTCCTCTGCAAATTACGATTCCGTAGTCATTGCCGGCGACTTCAACACCCCGTCCATCCTCTTCGAGACGGAAGGGAGACGCATCAGATCCTTCAATCAGAAGCTGAAGGATGCAATTAAGACTGCTGGCCTCTCAGAGAAAGTGGGTGATGCTACACGCTGGGGACCTAACGGAAACGCATCGCGCCTTGACTACGTTCTGACGAACGATGAACTTCTCATTGAGGATGTTTGCATCCAACCTCCCCTTGGCCTCAGTGACCACGCTGTAATCACCTTCTCCATGATAACTAGGGAGGCTCTGCAACTGGAGACGCCCAACACCTTCCCTTGCTACAGCAAGGCCAACTATGAGACCATGAGGGACTACCTCATGAATGCATCATGGCCAGTGGACTGGACTCATCTCACAATAGATGAACACTGGTTGGAGGTGAAGAAAATAATCACTGGGGCCATCAGTCACAGTGTACCAGAAGTAACACACAGACAATCAATGAGAACCTCATGGTTAAAGCGTGGGACAGAGAGGCTTATCCGGAGCAAGAAGCAGGCTTGGTTCAAGTGGCGCACATCACGCAGGGAGTCTGACTTCTTGAACTACAAAAGGATTCGCAATCTCTGTAACATTAGAGTGCGTAACGACAGATTTTCCTACCAAACAAACTTGGCAGCGAGGTTACAAAGCAACCCCAAAAACCTGTACCGCTTCATGTCAAGAAGAAAGTCGACCAGTAAGGGAGTGAATCTTGTCACAGGCCATGACGGGAGTGTGCTAAGCAGTCTAGAGATTGCCGAGCTTTTGAGCTCACACTTCCAAGCCCAACTCAGCACTGACACAAGATCCACACCGACTCAACGAAACACCGACCAGGTCGCAAATAACGAATACCTCTGTCACGTCTCTATTACAGAGAAAAAGGTGTTCGAGAAGCTATCTAGGCTACGTCCGGGCAAGTCCCCTGGCTGCGATAACCTGAAACCAGTGGTTCTGAAAAACTGCGCCGAGGTGCTTACCAAACCACTTCGCAACCTCTTTGAGCACTCAATAGACTCGTGCAAACTCCCTAAAGAATGGAAGAGTGCCATCTTGTCACCCATCTTCAAGGGAGGAGACAGAAAAAACCCTGGCAGCTACAGGCCGATTGCCCTACTCCCTATTGTGTCGAAAGTGTTGGAAAGCCTGGTAGCTGACACCATCTGGGAATTCCTCAATAGAGAAAACACTGTCCACACTGCTCAGCACGGCTTTCGTAGTGGTCGCTCATGTGCCACCAACTTACTAACCGCCTGGGACGACTGGACACAAAGCTGGGATAATAGAAAACCTGTACATGTTGTATTTCTCGACCTAGCCAAAGCATTTGACAGTGTCCCACCCACAGTACTGCTTCACAAGATCATGTCAGCTGGTATAAGTGGACCCCTACTCTCTTGGTTCAAGGAGTACCTGGAAGGGAGGCAGTTCTGCACTAAAGTGAACAGAATAAGGTCGGAGTGGAGACCGTCGACGTCAGGAGTATCCCAAGGAGCAATCCTAGGACCGCTTCTGTTCCTCCTGTTTGTCAACGATCTGCCAGACAAAATATCCTCACCCATCCTCCTCTTCGCTGACGACATAAAAATTTGGAGGGTGGTAAACGAAGAAGCCGACTGTGCAGCACTACAAAAGGACTTGCAGCAACTCGAGCTCTGGTCGTCGGAAAATGGCCTGAGCTTCAACCTGGAAAAGTGCAAAGTAATGCACATCAGTAAAAATGAGGCAAGTACGACCGACTTCCAGTACATGTTGAGCAACCGTGCTATCACCAGAGTGTCCATGGAGAAAGATTTGGGGCTCAACTTCTCCGACACCTTGGACACCAGCTCCAACTACAAAGGTATGACAACCAGAGCGAACGCCATTCTACACTTTCTGCGTAGACAGCTTGGCGCCCTCACTCCCGAACTCTTCCTCACCATTTTCAAATCCTACGTGCGGCCGCACCTAGAGGTCTTCAATACGGTGGCTCCTCCAACACTCAAGAGAGACTCTAATCTCCTTGAAAGAATACAAAGAACTGCAACAAAATGTGTTGTGGGGCTAAGGGGAAAGACGTATCCTGAAAGACTTAAACACCTCAACCTATTTACCTTGGGTTATCGCAGGAAAAGGGGTGACCTCATTATGGCATACAAGATCGCCCATCAGGCAGACCATGCAAACAAATCAATTTTGCCTGCAACTGAACGATCTTCACGAGGAAACCCCATTAAGATAGCACACCAGAGAGCCAACACCACACTCAGGTCCAAATTTTTCTCCCTAAGAGTATGTGCTTTATGGAATGCCTTACCGCGACACATCGTTATAGCTCCTTCAATCGACTCTTTCAAGAGGCGATTAGACAGTTATGTCACCTCGCATGGACTACCACGGACGTACTCAGGTAGTCATCAACCTCAGTACCCCCAACTCCCTCCCAACTACCACTCACTATCTCTCTCCTTAATACACCCACATTACCTACTAATTCTTCTGTAGGAACCAAACCCACGCGACCATTCGGGCAATTCCCAAATACTTTTCTTTCGTTCTCATTTCTCTCTTCACCCCTTCTTTTCTTCTCCTTCCCTTTTCTCTTCCCTACTTATTATTATTATTTTTTTTTTTTTCTCTTCCCTATTTCTCTCTTCATTCCTTTACCACTACCTTAATATTCTCTTTCAGGTACCTACACAGACAGGAGTCACGGTTGTTCTCTAAACTTCCCAGCAGCCCGTAGCTCCCTAATCACTCTACAAATTACAACCTACTAACCCACAAAACATCCACCTCACCGAAGCTAAAAGCAAGAAAGCAGAGGGGATTTCCTCGTCCACTGCAGGAGTAAACCGAACAACTGGAACCAAGCCCTAAGAACTAGACGCGAGAGATCAAAAACTACCAGTTTTCTACGCTCGCACTATCAATATTGGACATTGGATACCAATTGCCTAGCAACCAAGAAGTGACCCTTCAAAAATGATTGGTACAGAATTTATTGAGGCAAAGATAAAACAAAGAAAAGTCCTCCTAATATCAAAGCAAAGTTCACCAGCGTATCAAGCTATTGAAGGTTTATTGAGAAAATACAATCTTAACAACGAAAAAAGTGATAACTTTGAAATACTGTACATCGATTTGCGCCATGACTGCGGAGTGATAGAGACATATTTATGGCACAAACTTACATATAGAAATAGGCAGGTGACTATTTCCGTTATTTTATTTCCGATAATGTTGAAGATTTGAAGTGTGGTGTACTCAGATTTGAAGAACGAGTTCTCAGTCGACATTTTCGTTGGCCAAGGTACTAGGCCCTGTGGGATGCATGACGTCATGCCCCGTATATAAATTTATATATGTACACATAGATATTTCTGAAAAAAAGGGAAAATTAGGCTCCCAATATAGCAGATACCAGGCCAGATTTATGATCTGACTCAGAGTTTGGTAGGACATTCTAGACATTCGGAACAATGTTTTTGGCCCTCAGCTTTTACAATTGACACAGCATATAACCTGAAATTTTATATAAAGACCTCACTAGTTTAGCGTTTTGAGTCATCTTCACTAAAGCATAGCTCTATTTAATAAGAATATTTTGGAAAAATCAGTGGCTTTCTCAATGGCAACATCTGCTAGCGAGAATAGGGGTTTAGGATGCAAGTTATCAGGACCCATGAATTCTGCAGGCTTACGATTACTCGGAAATCGAGGAGATATCTCCTCTTTTAGATCCCCAACTATTAGGTATCTGTTGCTTCTATTTAAACTCAGTATATAAATCAGTACAAGGTCATATGCAAGGTAAGATGGGCTTCGTAAATTACTGCTAATAGGATGGATACGTTGCATTGAGTAAAACTCACTACTGGCTACTTCGCACATACGTCAGTGATGTGATTCGGAAATAACTAATCATATCTAAAGGTAATATCATGAGCATAAAGTAGTATGCCACCAGCCTTTAGACTTCTAACCTCATCCGTTCTAATAAAGAAATACCCTGATGGAAGTGGCGTCACAGCTAAGTCTTTTACCAACCAGGATTGGTCAACACCCGCTACATCAGAGAATTAAGTCCCCAGCTGTTATTGTACTCATAGCGCTGCAGACATTCGCGTAGAAGACTTTGAGTCCTTCGACCCACCTATACAGGCCTTGGGAGCACTTGTTTCTGAGACAATTCTGAATTTATCTTCCCCCCGTTTTGGCGAGCTCATAATTCAGGGATTGCTTCTGCTCTTTTATTCTGATCCTCAAAAGGCCACTCTGGTGGACTGCGGATGTCTGAATGATGTAGTTTGGATCCAATGTTCAGCAGTTCATCCGTTTCTCATTTACTACTTACAGCAACCTGGACAATCCTCCACTCATCAGGCTTGTGCTTTTTTTGACTAACCTGAATACTTTGAACACATGTAGTCCAAAATGATCTTCCGGTAGGATATATCTTTAGACCAACTTCAGGTCTTGTGTATAGTGTATTGACCGATTTTCATCTACCGACTCTTCAACATTCTACAAGATCACACTAGACGTTAGTGGCGCATCCTTGGATCTCGCATTGAAAGCCTTCTCAACGAGCCTGATAAACTTAGTAGTTAGGATGAAAACCTTTGAAGGCTTCTTCCAATCGGCTTTTGGTTAAATTCAGTCGAACATGTTGTTCACTTTTGCAGCATCAGCGTCATTTATAGGCATAGTGTCATAGTTCGTCTACGAATCAGTGAGCATTATAATTGGCGCCAGCCTCCTTAGGCTTTTCTTATACATATATTGCACGTCGGAATAAGTATCATAGCATCGTTAATGGTTGAAACATTTCTAATCAACAGATGGGTAACTGTTTCAGGATCAACAAGAATTACTACACGAAGCCTTGACTTAGTTGGATTTCAGTAACATGAACTTCTATTTCAGTGCAATTTAAATATAAACGTACTTTTGCACAGTCATTTGCATTGAAAAGTGGTTATCGAATGTCATTTAATGAAGATTGATTGATTTGAAGTTGGTGACCACCATAAAGATTCGATGTGACTAACCTTCATAAGCTACGACTGAATCATGTCCAGACAGGTCTATATGGTGTGGAAATTTTGGAAACTGTCTCAGCTAAGAAATTTCACATAACACTGAAAAAGCTAAGGGAAATGAGATCTAATTTATAAAAATATTGACGTGAGTGTACAATAAGCATAATACGGGTGCATATAGTGTCATAACATTTGATGTCAATCACATCAGCTTAAGTCAAGAAACACAAAATAGGTGACTGTTCTAACCAGCAAGACATTAGAATTCTTTTTGGCCCTTAGTTGCACGTAATACCAGCAATAATTTGACACTAAGTAGGATGAACTAAATGACATATCCCTCAATCCACTTTCTATATGACCTTAAATAAGTGAGGAAAATAATTCTGCACCTCAATTCGTTTTATTACCCCATATATAAAGAGCTTTACACGTGGTAAATCCTGTTTCTCATGTACAAGTAACAAATCATTTTTAGGCTAGGTAAAGTGTGAATTATGTAAGGTAAAGTTTGTTTTCAGTATTTGGTTAAATCGAAACTAGGTATACTTTGAATATATGACTTTCTTAAACTTCACTGTAGAATTTCGAAAAAATTAGTTGGTAATATCTTCATAAATTTTGTTTATTTTTGAAAGTATCATTATTTCCATGCTTTGCTAGGATTAGAAAGAAGATAACCCTGAACAATTTTAATAAGTAGAATTTTAAATATCCGTAAATATTTAAACATTTGCGTAAATTTTTCATATGAACAATGCAATCGGAATTCCGTGATAAAACTGAACAAGAAATTATTTCACCTGGAAAAAATCTGTAGGTAATGACTGTGAATGGGTACTTTTTATTCATGCAGCTTTGTGGATAGATTTCCTTATAAGGTACATGCATGTTGGTAAATTCCATGTCATGTGAACTGTCAGAATTCGATAAACGCAATAATATGTTGAAACTAAAGCTTGAGAAAGCCCATGAGACATCATAACATCGCTGATACACTTTCATCATAGACATAGACAGGTTAACATACATAATGTCGAAGTGCTACGAATAAAATCTCAAACAGTGTTTCAGTAAAATAATATGAAAACACTACACTACCTTCTAGTTGTCGCATTAGTCTTTACACAGGAAAAGAATTCATTCATAGTACTTGGCCATTTATAATCAGAAGGAAGAATTCAGTGATTACATATGATACTATAAAAATATTCTTAGATGTTTAGAATTACGGGTTGGTGTAATAGCTACTGTGAGGATTTCACTGGCTGATGGCGATAATATACATCTTTTCATAATTTAGAAAAGCTTTTGCTCTTCAGTTGTGATCTAAGTCTAGTTGCCGTCGAACTTTTTATGCCGAACTTATTTGGAAATTATGATAGTGAAATCTGAAAGATTTAAGTATTAATTTCTCACAAAAGGAAGTCATGATGTTTTCTATTTTTCGTCAGTATGATTTAATAATGTGTCGACGTTCCATTGGTTTATCTTTCTGGTGACTGAATCTGGCTTTATTTGGGGATCTTTTTATTTCCTTGATCGCATTTCATCGAGACAAAACAATTAGTCTATTACAATTTGAATGATCATTTTGGTTATCATTGTCATTATTTAGCATTATCTTTAAAAAACCATAAGTCGTAAATCAATAGTAGTAATAATAATGCCTTAATTTATATAAGTAGATTAACACAAGTCAGTCGCAATGTAATCAGCTCTTGCCATGCCATGTGTGATAAAAAAAGGAGACTGAGGTTGATCGGTTGGAGAAAATGTCATACCACAGATTACATTCACACAACCTACGCTTAATGTTTCAGCTTCATCTGCTTGCTGAAATAACAAGTGATCTCTATGAATCATCGAGTAAGCACGAAAATATGCCCAAATAATCTGATAACTATGGCTACCATTCACTGTCTCACAGCATTCATGCACATTATAAAGAAGAAGCTTGATCCTAAGACATGAAACCGTTCTGAGAAATGTATTATTTCTTGTTGAGTATGTTTTGGTGTTGCACAATGTGACATATGATGTACTTATTGTCACCAAGCTGTAAAGCCATCATATCTTGTCTTTACCTTCTTTGTTTTGTAGTGGAGATTGATCTTATCTGTCATGGAATTACAGAAGGAATTTTAGATAACTTCACCGTGCTTTGGTCCCCACATAATGTGGGTGATGATTACCATTTGTTATAAGCTAGAAGGCATAACCATCGAAACGACACTAAAGCAGGCATCTGACTCCCAATTCTTTTTTAATTTATCGAACAGTTATGCTAATTACTGTTCGCAAAAACTTTTTAGAGTTGACTCAGAAAGAAATAGCAGTAGGAAAAATAATGTGCACGTGATTGGATTGGAAAGAATCTAAAGGAATGAAAGAAGTCTGTTTCAATTCCTAGTCAAATTGTTGTAACCAGTACTTTCAATAGATCTGAAAGTTACCTTGTACCTCCTTTTTCAATATCCCTTTCGTCACAACCCCATTGAAACTTATCGCTATGTGGAATACTTTACATACACATTTGCAGTTTAGTTGATTTATTAAAACAGTATTATTTACTGGATAACTTTTCGAACACAATTTACCAACAGTAATTGTACCAAGATCTTGATATGACTACTGACAATAAATTGTGTTTGTAATAGAATCCAGTAAGTAATACTACTTCACTGCAATACACTGGGGTGGTTTGGACAAGTAGCCTATGTCGGGCCACTAACTACCATGAAATGCAGCGTTAGCTAAAGTACAGTTGGGTTTAGAAGGCTCAGCGTGGTCAGAACAAAACGAGGAACTAGTCAGTGAGGCCTTGGACTTTTGGTCTGAGCTGCAAAAGGAGTGTAGACTTCTTGACTGGGGTCCTGAAGATAATATGAATCAATGTTTGGGGAACTTTGGTGATATGACTCTATGACACCCGAATTATTACCACGAAACTTTTCTTAATCTCTTCAGATTGTTATGTCTTTACACTGTAGCAATATGAGAAACGTAGGTTTAAACCACAAAGAATTGTGTTGCCTGCAACTCAAAAAGTGTATTATTTCGAGTTCACTGACTTACCTATACAACAATAAACCATTCTTTCTTTCTACGATGGACTTCCGCGGCTTTGAGTTGTATTAATTACGAGGCTACGCTTAACATACCGATTTTATGTCTTTAATGGCAACGAATATAACAATTTGCTTACTTACCATTAACAGTTCTGTTGTTTCGGCAACTTAGTAAATAAGATTAGTGAGACACTTACAAGTATTCGCTACTATCCAAAAGACCTTTCTGCTACAAGCTATTAAGAGAACATGTGTTGCAGTCAGTGTAGCTCGTTGGGTCACTGTGATATTCAAACCCGACTACCAAGTCAAAGCATCTATCAGTCGGGTCGCTACTTATCAACAGTCAACAACACTTTGTTGCACAAATTATTACAAATTGGATCTCTTCATCATAAGCTACATGAAGTAAACACAAGCAATGGGACGCCTTCCGTTCCTGTGACAAACAATCAACACTCTTTACGCAATAAGATATTTAGATTAAGCAAATAACTCTAAATTTAAGTAAAATTTGATTCTCATTCATGAAACACACATCCCCCCCTTTCAAATGAAAAGCATGTGGATCCCAGAATATGAACGATTATTATTGAGACGATGAAGAATAAAATATTAAATGTTCAGGGAAGTATACGAAGCAAATGCTGATGAAACGTCCAAGAACAAAAGTCAAACCTCGAAGAACTCCAAACAATTAACATTTTCATCCTGGGCGGAAAGTCTCTACTACTATGAAGTGTGTCAATAATGTTTAGTGAATGGAAAAAATATTGTTAACACGATAAGAAATCGGTTACTTCAGATTCTAATCTTATAATTTATTTTCAGGTACCACATTTATTTCTGAATGGCAAACATGTGGGAGGAGAAGTAGAAATAAAGCGACTCCATGAAAGTGGTGAACTGAAGCGAATGTTTATGGAGGCTGGCCTATAAAAACTGGACCGAAACCATGAGGGAGAAGATAGGATTTATTGTTGCGAATACATCAAAGAAAGTAAAGATTCTGCAGAAAAAGAATGCTATTGTGATTTTTCCGATATAAATCTATTCAAATAAACAACCATTTTAGTTAGAGTGTAAGCACATCATGAAGCTGAACGTAGATCCCAACCAGTTCATTGCAGTGGTTTTCCATTTATACGGAACTGCTAAGAGCTGCAAACATCTGTCTGAAAAGTATTATGCGCATTTCATGTAGAGAATCGCTATTCTGTATATAATAAAACAAATGAAACACACTTATAAGAAACTGAACATGTAGACAACAATACTTATCAATATTACACATCTGCGTTATTTAATACTTAAAAGATGAATCCAATTATAAACTTCCGATGGTGTAAATGTCGAAGAGCGGATATCTGCAGTAAAACTCAACAAAATGCTAAAAACTTAACAATGATAACGTGTCGATTATATGTCACATACGAAATATCAAAAGTGACTAAGTAATAGTCTCGTAATCATTTCCGTACCCAAACACTATCCTCAGTTCAGTGAAAACCAAATTATATAAGTAAAAATGCATATGATTTTCAAATCTTAAGTGTACAATCACAATGTTTAGCTACTAGCCTCTTCTTGGAGCTAAACCACCACGTGTGGTCCCGGGTTTTCCTGTAGCACAACCTCTACTAGGAAGTAAGCTGGAACGTCTAGTACCTCTTGGCACAGAAGTAACAGGAGTCCACTTCTTTCTTCGAGTTGGGCCAATAGCGCAGGTATTATCAGGTACACTGGGCTGAGCAGTAGACGGATCAAAAGAATCCCAAACGATTGGTTGGATTTTAGGTCGACATGTCCCAGTTTCACCAGCGTTTACGGTTTCTGAAAACAACAGAAAGAAACGGTTGGTCAGACCAGTATTCATGACTATTAAGGTGATACCTCACTAGTTTACACTAACTATGCCAAATTATGAAATAATTGTAACTGCACTTCGCCTGTAGACTGTTAAATCCAATGGCAGAACAAAATCGTGAACAAACACTTTCATTAGCAGTAATAAACATGTGTAAACAGCTAACTACTTCATGTAGAAAATCTATATGCCTTTGAAGACGGTAGGTTGGTGCTCTAAAAAACAAAATGACTTAGGACTCTGAATTAATCAACGTACGTTTTGGTAAAAATGTTATCGAAAAGGATTTTGTATAGTCTCAACTAATTATTGAAAATTAAAGGAAATTCCATATTTTGTCTGTGTGGTAGGATGTGCTCAAACTTTCATTTGATATTTACTTAGCTACATTGACAATAAACGCTACAAGCAGAAGGCTGGGAGAATTCGCACTCGATAACCCAATATTTCCTCTGCTTTTGAAAAAGCCAAAGGAATCAAGCATATTCGTACATAATATTCTAGTCTGCATGTGCCATAAATAAAATTTGCGGTTTTCCCAAGCTAAAGTGCTGCCCGAGTACGAAAGAATGCTGAGTAGCAACAATGAATACAATATTCAATAATATGAAATGTGCACAATCAATAAACGGCACAATGTAGGCATTAAGCACTGAAGAATTAAAGTGCACCACATTTATGAATACAGCAAAAAAAAGGAAATATCGACCTATCAGGAAGCAATATCAAGTGTATCTTATAATAAGTAAATAGCTTTAAAAGTGATATGAAAGTAGAACAATGCTTATAAATCTAATTACCCTTATTAGTTGCAACTGTGGTAGTGAATGCGGAAGGCTTGAAAAGAAGGGGTGTAGTTGTCGAGTTGGAAGCTGTATTGACAGGTAAGAATGATTTAAAAAGCCCCGCGCTACTGCTAGATGAAAGTTCAGACTCAGTAGTCGTAGTAGAAGAGGGAACAGTAAAAGAAGAAGGCTTGAATCCTGAAAAAAGGCCACATGAACCCAAAACTGCGGTGGAACATGCAGGTAAATTTGAACCACTAAAAAGACTTGGGATAGAAGATTCACCAAATAAACTCCTGCTGGACGTTAGAGGCTGAATTTCTGCAGTCGAAGAAGTAGAAAATGTGTTAGACGTTTGAGTGGTAACTGGTATAACAATGTCATTTGCATCTCTACTACCATCATCGTGATGTAATTGTTCATCGTTTTCGTTTGATCTATCACCCCCAATATCGACGGCCTCAGCGTCTTCTGCGGATGCCATGTGTGCATTCGTGTCCTCAGTTTCATAGTCTTCATTAACGCCAGGGTAGTTCTCGTCGTCATCATCAAGATCATGTGGCTGGGAATCACCAGAACCACCTTGACAAAATAATACAAAGAAATATAGATAAAACTGTGCTTCTGATAGATTTACTGTACAAACAAGTTACAACTGACTTGATTTCAAATCACAAATTTTATACATGATTAGATATTATCATCATCATCATCATCATATACACGTGATAATTGTGCTAAAAAAAGTGGATACGAAATAGAGTTGATTTACCATGCTAGGCAGTCGACTTTCACTTAATGAATCACAAGAGAGAATTACACTCCACTTATCACGGTCTAGACAGTCAGATTGCATTAAGAACCCTCATGTAACCGATTCGGTGCTAGTTTCCAGTGCACAAACACCTAGGAACTAGCAGCAAACTTGCACATAGTTGCGCCGTTCAATTTTACACAGAGGAAACGGTAAGTGTATTAGTATACAAGTAAACCGAATGGTGCTTTATTACTTTAATCGCATTGTATTCAGAAGTGTAAGTGATCAGATTTCCCAGTGCTAACTGTGCACACAGTATCCAAATAACCTTTGCGGTTGTAACACAGCGAATAGTGAAATAAAGGAGGTGTCTTTAGCTATATAGTACAAGGAAATAACAAAATTGGTACTCATTTATAGGTCAATTACAATAAACAAGTTTCCATAACAAGGATTTCAATGTCACTGGGTAAACTTTTGTGTTCAGACGTTCTACAAACGAAAACTAGTTTATGATCAGTAAATTAAGAGACAATCTTATCGGTCACGATGGACTCACTACTGAGCTCGATAACTTCCTCCTCTTCTTCTCCTTCTTCATCTTCGGTATAGGAGTCAGCATTGGCTTCACCTTCTCTTTCGTATTCATCGAAATCTCCTTCGACGTAATCTTCTTGTTCAACTACTCCTTCCTCTGGCGCAGAACCTTCGTCGTAGACAGTATCAATATCCTGTTTGCATGACTCTGATACATTGAAATTAGAAGGTTCTGAAGATGCAGGAACATGGTCAAACTCAACATTGTTATTATTGTTGTCGAATTGTGAATCTTTAGAATCGCTTTCAGCGTATTCATCCATAGACGCAGATTCATGTGCATCAGCCTCATCAAAAACATCGTTTTCTGAATAGCATTCTTCTTCATTATCAGAAGACTCACACTCCTCTTGATGTGTACTTGATGTAGGTTTTGCTGGCACAGTGGAGTCAAAATGTGAAGCTGGGATTACAGACTCTGTGATTTCGATATTTTCAGTCATCATCTGTTAAATAAGGAAAAATGAATGAAAATTATAAGTGGCAAAAACTAACACTATTATTTCGCAGAAAACAGAAACAACAATGTACGGTAAAAAGCCACAAGCGGAACCTCAATATGATTAGAGATACTGAGAAAAAGAAAAGTGAAAATAATGATACCAGTCGCAATAGAGAAGAACGAGACAGAAGAAACTATTTACGATAGGGTATGAACAAGTAAAGCATAAATTATTATTCATTGAAATGGTTATGAGCAATAATTTATGATCGGAACGTCATCAAGTAAATAACACTATTCCTTGTGTGCTATATATGAACTCATCAAATCTAATATGGAGTTACATTCTACCACAGTTTCCAAGTTTTACATTGATATCAATACAACTTGAAGTTTAGGAGTAGAGTGAAAGTTGGAAAGTACCTGCTTTTAATTTTTGTGGCAAACATCAGATATCCACTTCGTTCCTTGCAATACATATTTCGTACACAGGCAACCACCTAATTCAATTTCTTTGAATTAACCAAATAGCGAACAATTGATTGTTAAAATTCCATAAGAACGGAAGGTATTTAGATGAGACATAGACAACAGATAAACTGGTATGACTGCCTGCTAATCCCAGTTGCCATACCTCATATCAGCACATTAAAGTGGATTTCACCAGGAGGGAATAGAAAAGACGAAAAACAATATACCAGCGGCCTCAAAAAGATAAGCCAGAAGACTAAATGCAAGATGATGAAAGGACTAGAGTTCTACAGTGATGAGATACCAAGTATTTTGGTGAAGATACGTTGTGGATACATCTCCACCACTGCTATCTATTCTGTGTCATATCATCTATTGTTTAAATGTAGACTAGCAAACCTACGCTCCTTTATACGTCAAAGATAAACAGGACCCAATGTAGCGTAAAGTCTTGTTTGTTCGACTACTTAATTCGACCTACGGGTTAGACAGTCTCGAATCATATACCTGCATGACTATCATAGGAGTTTTATTCTTTCCTGCAAACTACAGAAATCGAGATCAGTTATGGGGGATTACGTCTAATTTCTGCATTTTGCCTTTTATTTCAGCCAGTCTAAAAGATGATTTTCCACCTCTATCTTTAAATGCCACTGTTGGTGACGTATTGAGGTGTAGTATCCAAGAATGATTGAATGAAGATTCCTGAGGTAGTCAATCTTACATCGTTTGCATTCCATATGCCCAACCACGTACAAAAACACTGTTCTTCAGCTTTGAGTTTTGCATTTCAAACAAGTAATCCGAGTCAATAAATAAACCCATTTTGAGTACATACCCTTAACTATTTTAATGAAAACTAATATAATGACAAAACTGATTGCTTCAAACCCAAGACCATTGGCACCACAAATGTGGAGCCATGGCAGAATGGTTCAAGGAAATGACTATCAACCAGTGGTTCACTGGTTCGAACCTCGCTCCACCTACCGAGGTTTGGGAAGTCAGGTAGTATCACTAGGCATAACACAATAGGTGTAGTTCACTGTCTTCGTTCACATTACGAAATATTACCTTCTTTCTCCGAATGTAAAATCGAACACTGCAGAACATAACAGGAAACTTAAATATCTTCATAGTGATTAAGATGTGATTATATCCAGACAAAACTGCTATCAGAAACAAGAAAAATTATCCAAACAAGTTTTTATGTTACTAATTGGAAGGGATTAAGTTGAAAAGATGAATTTTCTTAGAGATTAGGATTCCATTTCCGCCTACAGCTCTCAAACGATAAGCTCTTCTCAACTATTCGGAAAGAAACAGAATAGTTTATGCCACAATGACTTTATGAAAAGAAATACTTTGATTTATCGAAAAACTTTACTGGACCTCCATTATATCATTCACTTCAGTATGCTGTATATCCAAGATCATTTGAGAACAGGAATCAGAGACGCGAGTAGATCTCGTGACTGATATTTAGCCCTCTTCTAGAACACCTGTTTTTTTCCACCAATCTTTCGTGTAAAATCAATATCGATCACATTCAGTTACTAAATAAAGTACTTTAGAAACACCAGATTCTTAACATAAAAGTGGGACTTAGCCATTGGCTGTATGCGATTCTGTATTAATTCGTTCGTTGACTATTTTGGACATCGAGACAGTGTGTTACGTACTGAATGACCGTTCATATCAAATGTGACTCCACAACATTCACATTCTATTTCGATAGATCTGTCTCATTTTGGTTTTTAAACACCTAGAACAGGTGTTGAGTCATTTCTATTGCATGTACTCAGTGTTCATTCGATAAGCCAATTATCGGTAATCAAACTCTCAGTTTGCTCTGTTAAGTTGTTTTTCGGGTCGCCACTTCATCGCATCCTATTTTGCGATTATGCATTACAGTAATTGATAATTACTCTAAGTTTTTTGTCTGATCTGATAGGACTATAGAAATCATATGTGGAAAGTTGTGTGGTAATAGTGATATGATTATGAGCAATAACTTATGCTCAAACGTCATAAAGGAAATAATACAGTATCATTGTGCGCTGTATGTCAAATAATCGAATCTAATATCGAATGACAGTTTATCACACGGCCTGTGTTTTACACCTATATTAAGGTAAACTGTCATTTGTGATCCACCCCCCCCCTCTCTCCAGTAAACTTGTGATACGGGATCAAAATAAAAAATCAAGTAAGCATTATCATAAATATTAAAACATATGTAACAAACCAAACCGAACCAAGTGTCCGAAGAACCCCGTAACTACATCGTATAATTTACTGTAACAAAATACATTCAGTTAACACACAAAGTAAATAATCCGGTGGAAATAAACTTCTGAACGTTCTCAAACTTACTTCAACATGATCTGGTGCACGATTATTAACCTCGCAATTCTCATTTTCAAGAGTTTCACGAGTAGGAATATCAGATGTTGTAGTTTGATCTACCTCTATAACAGTTTCACTTGAAGGTAATTGTATATTTTCTGAGGTTTCATTTGTTCCAGAGATTATAATACCAGCTACACCAGTCGCAACTGTGAGTGTGCCCCAATTAGAACCTATAAAAATCGAAAAATTGACAATAAAAACATTTGCACCACTTGACTTTGACCATATCAACAAGTTGAAATTTTAAACAAATCACAGACAACAAAACTGTTTTTAGTATCGAAATAAGTTAGTCTATATGTATCTTATATCCATTTTCTTAGCTAAATGAAACAGTCAAAATGGTTATGATTCTAAGTTATATAACTGGGATTCCATTTACCAAGAGGTTGAACGAATACAAAAGTCAACAGAATGATAGCGTAGAAAAAATCCACGGAAGGAGTGTGGCGCCGGAAATCACATCACTGGTTGGTTGAGTTGCTCACTTAACTACAAAAGCATCATTTAAGAACCATATAAAGAGTCAGCTTAATCTACCAGAAGTGAAGTGATATCCCATTCAAAGATAGCAATTTATTTCTCCTTAAAAATTCAGTCTTATTATCAAATTTTAAAGATAGATGTGATTTCAGGTTGGTATTCTACATGGACTCACATCAGTTAGAGAAACATTGAAAACCTAGGAGCACTGAACAGCCGTTTCGTCCTAGTATGAGTTTTTATCAGTGCGCATTCATGACTCCTACAGGGTTAGGGGTGGCTGATTGGTAACGTAGTGACCGCTGGACCTGAAGATCATAGGCTCGATCCTTGGAGGGGTCATGGGTGCACACTGCTGCGTTCCATAGTGGGACGAAACAAATGTCTAGTACTCCCAGGTTTCCAATGCTTCTTCAACTGATGTCAATCCACGATGAATACCAACCTAAAATGAATAAAATCCCCACAAACCTCAAAATTGAATTCAAAGATGTAAGTTAATAACCTCACCGACTGAATGACTTTCATCCACTATTAATTTGCTCCTAATCTTAGCGGCCACACCTTACTTAACAGTAAGTGAGGAAACAGGAAAACGATAAACAAAATGCTTTCCTTCTGGAAGGTAGTGGTATATCTCATTGACCAGTTAGTGACAGTCAAGAATTGTCGATTTTTGCTGATTGCTCGTCAGGTGCTCAGAAGAGCATGAAGTTTGTTACCATTTCCATTTATCAGGAATATTTTAACAACAATTGTGGTTGATCAGGTGACCTGTGACCAGAAGACTACTGATTATTGAGGTAAGAAGTAAATGGAGTTACTGTCACTATCACAATGTTTAGTGGGAGTGTTAACAGTTAAAATATTCGAAGAATTCCGGCTGTCACAATTTCAGTTGATATGCGTCCAAAAAGAATCCAACAGAAGTTCAGGGAAATTATGTACTTGTCTGATACTAAGTCAAGAAAGTCTGAGCAAAATAAAACTAAGTGCTACGTTACGTTTTTATATCAAATAAATTGTGGAAAAGCATTATGTAACTTACTACTAGGTTCTTGTTGACCAGCAACTAAACGGGAAGCAGTTGCATGTAGTGGAGTTGTAGAAGGTACGCTGACACCAAAAGGTGATCGCCCAAGAACAATAGGACTAGGACTTGCTTGAGTAAAAGAAACTGAAGAGCTGGAACCACTGGCTACCGCCTGACGGATGCGCTTAGACTCAGAAGGAAGAGAGGTGAGGGATACTTGCTGCTGATGTAACTGGCTGGAAACAGGAATCGACAGAAACAAGTTTTCATTGCTCCTAGAAACTTCACTCGTTGAAAAAAAGTTGTCGTCAACTGGTGGTGCAATGGAAAGTGTTGACTCTGCATTACTGTTTGAAGAGCCTTCTTCGAATCTACGCTTTCCCGTTATACTAACTGTAGTTGAACGGGCTGCTGCACATGGTACATTGGGAGAACAAACTGAAGAAGTTGGATGCGAAGAAACAGGAATTAAGATGTTACCTTGGGGTTGACTAAGCACATTACCCCGACGCAGGAATGTACCTCTCATTATTGATGTGGCTATAGAAAAAATTAAATCAAAATTCAATTTCTTATATACCATAAACTCCTACTGGTTAATAGTTTTTAACCATAACTGGTAAATATAAAGTAGCAAACATATCAATATTAACATAAGACAAGGCATTACTGCGTAACACTTCAAGTTGCCATGCCCCATATCAGCACATCAAGTAACAAAGCAATAAGATGAAGGATGAAGAAATAAAGAAGAGTCGGTCAAAACCAGTGGAAGGAGGAATGAGAAAATGCCGAATTCAGTATGGCGATTAAGATAACGTGCGGAAACATCTGCGTCACAGAGACAGATTCTGAGCTATACACTCTACAGTCTCCGGCTGCTGGTTTCATGGACAGCAACAGGCTAGTCTGCATCTCCCTAACATTGCATGACGAGGCAGATGGTGAATAGGCATGCGAAATACTCGTCGGCTGGATGTACCTGCAGGCACCATCTAGGCCTCCACAGAGGAGCCCATCTGCCAACAGAGGTCGAGTAACTAGACCCTGCATGGCAACGGGAGATTACAAGTATCGAACAACAGCTAATCTTATCGTTCATGCACAATAAAGTAAAACAACGAAAGACAAAATGAAGGTTACGCATGTGTAAATTATTTCCAGAATGTACTAGCGTATCACCAATGAAAGTCAGAAGTGTTTTTGTTAGATGCTAAGATGACCTGCTATCTTCAAAAGCATAGCATTGAAGTTTACAATATCCCTAAAGGATAACTAAGACCATCAGCCAAAATGATTTGTAGACTGTCATCATATCGCTGTCTAGTCAATGTGAATCAAGTTATTAGTGTTCACAACAGTAAGGTGAAACAAGGGAAAGACTCACTTTCTCTTTACCTAATTTATATGTGCCTAAAGTAAGTCAACAACCGAGTAGAGACAGGAATAAATGTTAGAATGATAGAAAAACTTGTTCGTTTACTTTGTTCATGAAACGTCAGTATGTTAATTAAAAGGATAAATCAACTGCAAACGATGTTTAATCGAAACAATACATTCAGCCCTCCATGTGTTCAAGTCTGATACTGATAATGATGACACTAATAAACAGTAACGTGGAACTTTTCCATCTGACAAAATCATACATGGAAGGAATAAAACAATGTTCTTTGGCAAACTTTAGGTTAAGAAAATGTCAACTCTCAGTACACAAATGTCTTCGGAATAGGAGAGATTTTAATAATCAAAATATCAAAACCATAACTAAGATTTATACAACAGTACATTTATAAGAATAACAAACCTGTTTGATCGCAAGATGTGAATAGTAATGAGCTGGAACCCGTCGTTGCATCTGAAACAGGTGAACAGATTGCAATGCTTGAGGGTCCACCACTAGGAGCACTTTCTGATTGACTACTTGAAATCCCTGTCGGCACTAAAAGGTCGGTAGGAAATAATGTACATAAGAATGGGATAAATAAAAATAATATGAACAGAGCTTGTGAAAACCTAAAAAAAAATGAATCACCTGATGGAGGCGCCGGGGTTGGCATAACAGCAGCTACATTACTTGTTATCGGTCTTATTTCTGCAGTCTGCTTTGGTCCAACAAGTGAATTGGGTGGAGTGATAGCAGGTGTTGGTTGAACCGGTTGCACAGTGGCTGCAGCACGTACAATCCAGGTAGGAGCAGGTTGAGAGGATGCAACCGAACTTGTTATTTCCATACTACTTTCCGAGTTATTAAAACCAGTTAGACCTTCGATATGTGACTGATTTCCGAGGGCTTGAGTTGACGGCGAGGTAGCCAAAGACTGAATTCGTGGTAAAAAAGAATGTGTTATGTGGACACCATCTTGTGGTTCAGATTCCTGTAAACGAATAAAGAGGAGAAATTAAAAAATAAGACCAACCAACAAGTTTGCATGTAGTTTCCTACAGAGGAAACAAATTTTCAGTCTAACTGAATATCCAAGTTGGTAAAATAGTGTTTGAAGAAAAAGATCATTATTCCTCTATACAATTCCTAATATAATTCACCAGTAATCATTATCATTATTTGTCCCATGGGTTCCTACTGGAACATAGGGCTTCAGTAGCACGTCGCCATTTCACTCTCTTCCCTCGAGTCTTTTCAACTCGGCTCCACGACTGCCCATAAGCTTTCATTTCTTCCTCATACGATTTCCTCCACGTCACCCTCGGACGTCCAACTCGTCGCTTCCCATGGGGGTTCCACTCGACGGCCTAGCGCGTGATGTCCCTGAATGGTCTTCTCAGTGTATACCCAATCCGTCACCACTTCCTTCAGCATATTTGTTGGGCGATGGGTTCTTGGTTGGTTTTTCGCCAGCTAGAGTGAGTTCCTTGTTGCTTATTCTTTCTGACCATCTGATCTTCAGTATCGAGCGTAGACAGCTGATGTATGTCTGTAGTTTGTTTGAAATTCCTTTCGTGACGCGCAGCCAAGTCTCTCAACCATCACATACAAGCACTGACTGACTTGATTGAATTAGTGTTGAAAATCCGGATCTTGTTCTTTATGGTGAGTTGAGTGCAGCAGATCTCCACACTGATTTCAGGTTAATGAACGCCTGTCTTGCTTTTACGATCCTGGCTTTGACGTCCTTATCTGTGCCGTCTGCAGCTGAAACGACGCTGCCTAGGTAGGTGGAGGAGACTACTTCCCTTAGAAACTTAAAGGAAGTAGTAGGAAGTTTCAGTGGTGATAGTGAAAGGTTATTCAACACAAAATAGTATATTAGTCGAATGGATGCAAGCAGCAGGAAGCTCTGAAACTAGGCACTCGTAAGCAACTTGTATCCGGAAACCTCGAGGGGTCTGATCTCCCCTTTGGATTCGAACCCACATCACCTAGTAGCATTGCGGAACCACTGGGGTATAAAATAAAATGTTACGGAACTCAATCAACTGGATATGTCTACGAAACTAGCATTATAGAAGAACTAACTGAATGGTACAGGAACTGATCCTTTCAAAATGGTGGGCATATATGACATTATTGTATGATGTATAATAATAGTTTATTTATGTCAGCAAGATAAATAACGCTTCAACAACTATGACGGTAATTTAATAATTTGAGTCAAATATACACTGGAGAACGTTGTTCAACGACAAAATGTGCTAACTTATTTGTAGACTTACAGCTGAAGGCCCGGGAGATGGAGCTCCACTGGTCTGTAAACTCACTGATACAGTCTGAGGATGAACATTAATTGATTGGAGTTCAGTTAAACGAGTACGAAGTTCAGCACAGTCTCTCTGAGACTTTGTAAGCTGGGATTCTATTAGTTGGGTTCGAAGTAGACGTTCCTTCTGAGAATCTGATTGCTGTTGCAAACGATCTATTTCACTGCAAAAGCCAGAAAGTAGACGACGAAATTCATTTAACATCTTTCGACCATCTGAACAACTGAGATCCTCTTCGTTATCTGATCCTTCAACGTATGAATTCATGATAGTCAGGACAGACTCTCTACTCTAAAAACAGAAGGATATCATGTAAAGCTAGAAAAACAAGTATGCACAACGGGAAGCACTTCAGAAAACATTTTTAAACTACATGAGCATGTTTACACATATCGTTGTGATATTCGACACCAACATTTTCAAAGTTATTATTCTTACCTTTATTTCATCTAAAAATTGCAAAGCTTCTGTCACAATGGCTTCTAAGAGATCATATTCACTACGCAGTGAAGAATAATCAGCTCTCAAAGTAACCAAATCAGCTTTAGCCTCAGTTAACGCTTCATTTGTAGTCTGAAGTTGGGCCTCTGTTATGATAAACAAAAAACAATGAAATTATACAAAAAGGCTTTAGAAATTATAAAGAACATCTTATAGCAGAATCTCTTCACACTAAGTGGAATAGTAATCGTCTAAATAGGAATGAGGGAGTGAAACGTAGTTTGACCTGGTCTCAACCCACCCCCACATACTCATATAACCATCACGCATGCGATAATAACTATCAACACATGTGTACATATAAATCTCAATCTGTAATTCACACACAACATACTATACATGGATATCATCTTTATTCTACATTTCTAACGATGCAGAATCATTCATGCAGAACAACACTTGTCAAGTTATCATACATAAGCTTAGATATTGTTAATTCCAGTTTACTACAACTTCGATTCAGACATTAGCACTAAATAGCGAAACGTTAGTTGAAACAAATTTTTTTAACATTAATTGGGAAATACAAATACCAAAATAATAAAAAGACAATGACGTACATCCATCCGTTGCATGGAAGCAAAATAATAAATTTTCGAATCATAAAAATACTACCCTACAATGTTCAACAGACCACCCATTAAATCGAACTTGGAAATAAAACAAGTGCATTTATCAAAATTAGCAAAGAGAAACACAACTTGAAATCATTAAATATTACAAGCCAGAATTCGAGAGTTTCTCTGAAGCATTTCCATTGTTCAAGATACAGTGGGAATCACAGTAATTAGCTTCTTAGTTAGACATTTAGCTTTGCAGCATGATCAAACCCAGGTACTTAGGTACTTCGATGTGTTGCTTACTACACATAAATGTACATCTGAAAGCTACAACAAAGGATACTATGATATCAAACATCCACTGGCATGTTTAGGAATAAATAACTACGAGAATATTCTAAAGTCTTGAAATACAGTAATTAAGCAACTTCGATGGCAATGTCTAGCGGGATATGAGAGGCAGATATGAGATTATCCGAACCTTCATAATTTCTTGTCACTTAAGTAATTAAGATGCAAGTCAATATCAACACGGGCGGTAGAAAGAATAGTTTGATCAACGTAACATCGCAAATTTTTGATCGATTACCATAATCCTTTTAAAACTTAGGTAAAACCGAGAAGGATTTATCTCAAATAGCTATACTTCTATACTTCAATTTCTGTCACGTCTTTCAGTTGCAAGTGACACAACGGGTATTCAATACAATCGTATACTTAAATTGTGTTTTCAATGATGCAGTTAGGTAGATAATCAATTCCTCGACTCAAGGTAACAAGGTCACTTGCAAGTATATGACTCTATTCCCATTTCAGAGCGAAAAGGCGATGCAGTTTACGAACTTAAGTGGGGAAAAAATCCCATGAAGTTTTGAAACTATGTAGACTTGATTAGGTTAAACCATAATTCATGAATGCACACTAGTTAGGATTATTGAAAAACGAGCTATGAATCCTTTGAACATCTGTCTTGACTGCTTAAAAGGCTGCAGGAAACTACAGTGTGATCTTTGATGTACGCCACTAAATAGTTTAGAAAAACCATATACATTCTAAAACCATGCATTACTAAGTAATAGTATCACCTTAAATTCATTATACTAAAGAATTTCTAGCTATACTAAACAATCACTTCCTGAAATTGTATGTTATATAGTTTTTCTTGTCATCAGTAATTTACCGAATCCAACGGAAATGAGCTGACTGTTACTCGTGAAAAACTAAACTTGTAAATAACTGTGCCAACACCCTACAGAATATACTACAATAATGTACTCTGGTTTAATTTTTATATTTTGCGAAAGAAACAACTTTAGCAACAAGATACCCCAGGGTTCACTTCGGGTATGAGTATTTATTCGAACTCTTTTTCGTATCGTTTTGAAAAATTTTTAAATATAATTTATAAAAAGATAACCACAAATAATTAAAAACTGCTAATGTTACTAACCATCAGATCTGCTAGCATTAAGCTGTCGACGTAATACTTCCGTCTCTTGACGATATTTTCGCCCGATTTCACGAAGTTTTAGAATTGTTGTTTCTTTTGCGCCCAATTCCTCTTTTAATCGCTTGTCTTGAACACTAAAAGGAAAGCAGAAAACCAACAAAAAGTTCCGAAAGTAAAATAATTCAACCTGGAAGAAAATATCAAATTAAAATAACTAGCCTCATCTAAAGTTGTTTTCCTTATCGATGTACAGTGTCGACTGCATAGAATATAAGTTTTATGTTCAATAACGACTATGTATGAGGAAAAAGCCAGTCTGTTATATTTATAAGTTCACCTCACATAAATTGATCCCTTTAATTCTTGGTTGACCCTTTTCAAAAATAAGTGTCAATCAAAGGATGAAGAATTACCTGAATGAAGAGATTTTCTGTTCAGCCTCGTGATAAGAATTTCTCATATTTTCCAAAACAGCATTTAGCCTTCTTATTTGATCATCTGATTCATTTCGTAGATCAGATAGTTTGTTGACATTATTCAGAACTTCTTCTTCGGCTCGGTTTAGTCTACGCTGCAAATCATCGCGCTCATTACTGTTTAAAACAAGAAAATAAGGAAGTAAAAATATTCCACAGTTCGTAACTTTCAAGTAAATTTACCTTCATATGAATGACACTGTTGTTGCAAACCGCTAGAGTGTGAAGTCAATAGTCTCTTTTCAAAAATAATATGTAGTGAAGGCAATAGTCAATGTGATATGAATGACACTGTTGTTGCAAACCGCTAGAGTGTGAAGTCAATAGTCTCTTTTCAAAAATAATATGTAGTGAAGGCAATAGTCAATGTGATCTCCAATCCTATGAAGCTTGTATTATCTAAATACATGTCTAGTTACGTCATCCAAAAGTAAGCTTTGAAAAAACAAGCTTAGTAAATATTCATCCAACTAAGTATGAATAGTTCTAATAAATACAGGCAGTAGGCAAAGAGTACTCACAAAGGCACATCTAGAAATGCCTGCGATATTGCTACCCATTCTCGATGTTGAGAACCCTTACCACAATGTATACTAACTAGACGATGAACAGTAATTCATAAAATCTGCCCTGAAGTTACAGTCAAAACATTTAACATGTTTCAAAGGAAAGTCTCTATTTATCACCAACGTCTATCCTTCTCCAGAGAAATAAAGAAAAAGTAGTTTCATAGCTAACAAGAACACAGTATATCAATCCCAGTAAAACTGTGCCTCATAGGTTTAGATAGTTGCCTTCAACGAATGGGTCATGGGTCCGAACCCAACTCCACTTACCGAGATCCGGACAGCCAGGTAGCATCATTGGCCCTCACAAAATAGGTGTGGATTATCGCCTACTGCACGAAAATGCACATGATAACTGAATCCACTTCAATTTTTTGATATCAATATCAAGTAATTAATTTCATTATGAGGTAGGAAAGGAACTAACCAGGCTAGCCTATATTGTTCGGGATCCATACGTTGAGCTGTTTCTACCAACCGACTACAACGTTCTTTCCATCGATCACGTTCTTCCTCGAGTGATTTTTTGTCGGACGTGAGAATATCTTTCTGTGCAATGAGATCACTGTTGAACTGCTTCAAAGGTCCAACTTCTTCACTCATCTTCGTGAGCTACAAGAGGAATACCAAACAAATAAATTAAAATCCGAAAACCATCAATTTCAGTATTTCTCCAGGGGTAGTAAAGACTTATCGCTTCGCAGAAACAAAATAATCAATGACTTTAAACATAATGAGAATGTGTTAATATTGTCAATACAAAGTGTTCTAGAAAGAAGTAATTGTTGTGAACTGACATACATACATCCCATTAAGTGTTACCTAGACAAATTTAGTATAGTAATCTGGAGATTTACAACGTTGAAGAGATGCTTGAAAAATTATATGTTAATGAGTATTATAAAATGCGACGGTATTAAACCTAATGTCTGAAAACAACCAAACAAGTTGGATTATTTCAAAGCAGGTTAGGACAACAGGAAGTTTATTGTTAAATCATACATTACTAGCATATACAAAAACGAACCTGATTTTCAGCGTCAGACAACTTTGACCGCAAGATCTCTCTTTCGTGTCGTAGTAACCTATTAGATTCAGTTACTAAGTTCAATTGCTCAACGCGTTCCATGACCTCAGAGTGTTTGCGAGAAGTTTCCATAGCCAATTCAGCCGCTTTACGCTCGTTATCCAACTGAGACTGTAGCTGTTCTTTCTGTGACTCCAGACTAGAAATTCTCAGCAACAACCTGGATACTTCAGCACTGGCAGCTTCATGGGCAGCATTCGATATATTTTTCTGACGCCTGAGATAGCTGCAAAGTAGGAAACCATAGAGTACTTAGTCAATTTGTAAAAAAAGCTCGAACAGATAATCAAACCAGTAGATTTCGACACATATAACTCGTTACATTTTACCAACAAACAGAAACATACCCAATAACTTGCAACAGTTCCTCAGATGTTCGTATATCTGAATGTACAGAATCAATATCACTAATGGAGCTTCTCCCATCTTCTACGGCAGTGTTTGAAATATCTAACGATTTTCTTAATGAGACCGTCTGTTGAGTGAGCTGTAGTAGAAAATTAGAAATAATGCAGGGAAGTTACGAAACTAGCGATCTTCTTAACATTTTATTTAATGAAAGTAAAAAGAAACTCAGCATGTGTGCACTTTTGTGCAGTAGGCAACAAGTCACACCTATTGTGTGCAGGTCAACAATACTATCTGGATGCTCGGACCTCAATAGGTGGGGTCAGGTTTGAACCTGCAACCCACTGGTTTTGCCTGGACTAATAACTAATAAACTAACTAATAAACAGTAGCAGAGAAAAAAGGAATAATGGAGTAAGAAAAAGGGGAAAGACAAAGTTGACATAGTAGGTTGGAAAGTTATAGATGTAGGTGAATGGAACTTCCAAGAATCACTAACGCTTAGTAGGACTACCGACTGAGTAATGTTGAAGTTAGACGTAGACTGCTAGGAACAGGAGTCTAAACAAGCAGCAATATCGCTAATCCCCATTTTCAAGAATATTTCACTAAGAAATTCTACGTTGGCCGTTTATCCTAGTTTAGAAAAGTTCATGCGTTCATACACGTGCAGCCCACTGTAAGCTATAATATGAATGAATTGTATGATAAGTTAATCAGGCATTAATAATTACATATTATGGGTGTGCGAATGAAAACTGTTAGCTTGATACTGTTTAGGTTACTATAACCGAAAGACCTAAGTGATGTGAAAACCAAACGCTATTGAGGTAACCCTGAGTATTAGTAAAATTAATTTCAAGGTTTAACTCTGCAGGCAACTCTACAGTACAAGTGAAGATACGAAATGGATTTTCTTACGCAGAAAGACATGATTAGGTAGTCAGCGCAATACTTAATACAATGTAGACTAAAGACATAATACTCATCACAACTGACCTGAATGAGTTGATCTTGTAACAAATTCTGCTCCTCTTGACTCTGCTTCAACTGACGGACTAATTCCTGCTTCTCCGTCTCCCATAACTCCATTTGATTCTTTAAATCAGTCACCGCAGTTTCTGCCTTTGACTTAACTTCATTTAGTTCCAATTGCAATTCACTAGCGTGTATTTTAACTGAGTCCAATTGTGCTCGTGTTGCTGTCAATAGCTAAAAATTATTAAACCACAACCGATTACAGAGTATAAAAACGGAGAATTTTATCGGACACACAATGTAACATAGTACACATAACCAAAGCATAGACACCCAGAACAGTCGATATTTAGCGAAAAATATTGCAGTGAAGAATGGTATAATCATGAACAGATGCGCATTAGTGCGACAATAATTAGAATCGTACGAAAAAACATTGAAAAAGGAGGAAAAACTTTCCAGTTTGTCTGCTGAATGCAGTCAATCGACAGTTCAGTACGTTCATATATAAACAACAATGTCCTACTACTTAGATACGATGACAGCTGTTTATGAATACAGAAAGATGACATCCTAAAAGTTTTAAAAAATTCCATTTAGCATCATAATATAATTATTTCTAAAAGCAGACAAGTTTTTAAAAATTAACGATTCTCCAAACCTCTCTCCCAAGCTATTACACCCCCTTCCTACACACAAGCCATGGACAACAATTCAGATCGTTTGATCATTTGAATAAACCAAAAAATAGACATCGTTATGAAAAGCAGAAGCGCATTTCTTTGGTGATTTAAAATAAGTATGCAGTCGATTAGGGCATCTTTTACGTCATTTTTGTAACTAACAAACATACTTATACATCAACTAGTTTACAGGTTTCGTCACGAGTTGTAGTATTTTAAGGCAGGTCAATCCTTATCCTGAATGCAAATCATTTTCAGATGAGAAAGCAGGACCAATAAGTAGAAAAAACACTAAATAATGGTTAGTAATACTTCAGTAATAACGAAAACTAATGCACTGCTATTATTTCTTACTTCCACATCTTGTGCGTGTAATGATAATTCACGTTCATATTTATCACGGGCCTCCTGAGCAGCCAATTGATGAGATTCTATTTCAGACTTTGCACCAGCTTCAACCTGTAGAGCTGATTCACAGCGTGCTTTTAGACTATCTAATTCATTTTGTAAGCTAGCCAGTTCGCGACGCAAATCTGCATTCTAAATTGGGAATGAAAATATATGGAAATTAGTCGATTTGAATATGATTAGACAGGTTGTACAATGAAATTTTCATACGCTGTTAAGGATATAATATACTGTGAGCACTACTTAACTAAATTCACTGGGTTGGGTTTTCAGGTGCCATAAACGAAAATTCGACAAAAGTTTTTAATGGTGACTGACCTTTATGAGTCATGAAGAGAACAACATGTACGCTACAGCAGTAACACTATATGGCCTTATTCACTGACCTATGACAGTCGGTGATACTACCTACACGTTCGAATCCATGATCTACTGGTTAGTATTTGAATTCTAAGCCAATAAGCCTTAGCTTTGCTGATAAAGATAGTGATTATGAACCACAGTTGTTTTGGTTGAGTTCAGTACGCTTCCATTGGATATGACAGTTAAAATCTGCATTTGAACGAGTTAATTGGCATTGCAAAACTCAGTCTCAACCACAGACTCTTAATTAACATGCTGATTACCATGCAGTTCAAACTGATTGGATCCCAAACTTGTTTTCTCATCTTTTTTTTTGTACTGGAAGTTTACTGCATGACAAAACCAAGTGTGAAGAAACAAATTTAGTTCGCTAAGAATTCAAAACATTATGGTAGTTAATATTTATCTTCGATCACACATTTTCTTAATGGCAATTCACATTTATTAAACTCATTTACAAACAGTACTCGGTGTTATGCCTCATAGCTCTAAGAGGGAAAGTTAGATGGAATTTAGAAAAATGAATTTATCCTACAGTTCATTGATAGATGAATATAAGAAAATACATACAAAGCATAATGAAAGAAAATTTCTGGGAAGAAACGATAGCTACATTGTCACAATGGCGCAGATGTATTCACTCCTTAAGATCTTCGAAAGCTTGAATATTTGCACTTAACCCTATCATTCTTCAGATTGTTTATTCTCCTGCACAATTTTTCCTACTTTGAAATCACTCTTTTTCTATCCACCTGTTCTTTCTGTAATACTGTGAAGTGTGGCAATTTGAGCCGATAAATCTGTGAGCGAGGTTTTACGTTGATTTATCTGTCGGTCAGTCCACATGATCTACAGAAAATACTTTGCTATTCTTTCTCTCTCTCTGTAGACGAATAACCACCCAGCTGGCACAATTTCAAGAAAATATATCGTGAAGTCTACACTAAAATCCAAGTTATTATCAATGAAAAAGAGTTGAATACATTCTGGATGGAAATGTTGCACGACAACGATAGGCTAATTCCCGCTTGAAAGAGCACTATAAATGTAACTCTTTTAAATTACAACTAGATGTTTTACGATTAGAGGGAGGTGGAACAACTTGAAATATCACCACTTATCTTGTTTCTTCACAGTAGTATGCCTATAAAAAATTGATACTACTTATACGCTTATGCTAAAAATGAATATCTTATCACTTCGGTGCAACCAGTATCTATTCCTATCCGTGTTTTCTTCTCAGCTTGCACTTACCATCATCATTCGCAAGTCTAACAACTTAGGCGAATGAGTTTTTAATATCAGATTACAACTCTGTAATTATTGAGCTTCCCTTATCGGTAACTAATTGAATTCATAAGGCTGCTAAATCCTAATTTCTCGTTACAAAAAATAAGAAGAAATTTACCAATTTATGAGCCTCCTCTGTTGTTCGTATATTTTCATTCACAAGATTCTGGCGTTCTTTTTTTTCTAAATCCAGTTGAGTTTCCAAAAACTCACAACCTGAAATTTTTAAAAAACCGAAATGAGTTAGTGGTATGCCGTCCAAATAAAGATTACACTAGAACCCATAATATCGTTTATAATAAATTTGCAACCAAAAGGTAACAATCGTGGAGCAGTGTTTGGTCCACACAATAAATATTAAAGAATTTCATGCATTTGGACCCCTTGATAAGTTTCAGCAAAACATGAAGGATTAGATTTGCAAGTGCAAAGTATTCGATCAAGACAAGTATACCTAAAACAAGCTGTACTGTGAGTACTAAAATGGCATATCTTAAAGTATTTCAATGCCAAGAAACATATAAACAGTTAAAATTGACAGGTGAACTTACGCTGTTTGGTCTCATTCATGTCACGGGCAAAATGACCCTCAAGTCGCTTATTCTCCTCAACAATTTCATTTAGACGTTCTTCTGCTTGTTCAGCCAGTGCTTTCATTCGATCAGATTGCTCACGAGAAGATTCTAAACTGGATTTAAGGCTTTCAATTTCATGCTCTAATTCTCGCACGCGTATCTGCGCCTTCTTTGAACATTCAACAAATGATTCAGATACCTCTGATTCCGTAGGATTTTCTGTTAAAATAAAAACAGAAAAATGAACTAACTAGTAAGTCATGATGAACATTTAACAAGATTCAAACGAGTCACTAACATATGTTAACAAGCTAGGATCAGTGTATACAGAAATCAAATAGGCATCCCATGAGTTGCAACTCACTGGAATAAAACCTAAACTGTTTCCTAGAGTCCTCGAGATAAGAGGAAGGATTTGAATTCTTAGCAATACGGCTGGAAATCGGTCACAATAGCACAGATATATTCACTCTTTGATGTCGTCAAAAGTCTGAACATTTTCACCAGTTTTATTTTTCAAATTCCTTCTCCCATACACTTATCTGTTTTGAAATCACTCATTGTCTACCCACTTGTTCTGTGTACACTACTGCGGCAACTTGAGTCAGTGGCCCTCTGTGCTACGTTTTAGGTTGATTTATTTGTGTCTGTTAGTATTGCATTTTAGATTAAAAAAAGATAAACTCAGGCTTAGGTACAGTCTTAATTTTCGTGTCATGGTACTTATTATAATCCATATTTTCAAAGAGCACTGTGTTGATGTACACCTATATACACTTACATAGTATACTCAGTCGCACCTAGTCTGAACCTCACTGGCATGCCTTACACTACTTTTAGGGCTTTTACATACCATGAGAAGGCTGAACTGATGCCAATTTCTCCTCCAAATCCCGGATACGTGCATTGAGCTGCTCAATTTCTCGACTGCTAGATTCAACACTTTCACGCGACAGTGACAGCTCATGTTGAAGAGTTTGCTGTGCGATTCTAGCTGTTTGAGAGGCATCTACAAGAGCTGCATTGGCCGCAGTGAGTTGTTTTTCCAGTTGCTCAATCTTCCGTTCACTAGCTGAACGATCCATTGATTCTCTTTGTTCAAGACTTCCCTACGAAGAAAAAAGAAATCACAGGTGAAAATGTAATACTGATAGGGTAATAAAATGCAGTAAAAATGTTAAATCTAAAAGAATCGATGAATTACCTGTATCGCTTGCAGTTGATTCATGAGTTGAGAATGAACTTGGTCATGGCGACGTAGAGAATCGATTTCCTGTCTAAGTCGACACTCACTAGCTCGCACTGATTCTAACTGTTGTGAGAAATGCCTTGCATCCACCTCTGCTGTTGTGAGACGATCAGACGTATGCGTCAGCTCGTCTCTGAGACGTGATAATTCGGCTTCACTCGCTGCAGCTGAAGTTGAGTAGCGAGCATTCATTTCTCGAAGAATAGTGATCTCTTGTTTATATCCCGAAACATTAGCTTCTGATGCACGCAGTTTTTCATGAGTAAAATCAAGCTGACAACAAACGGATAGAATATTATATTAATATTACGGATATGCTTATTTTAACTTTGAACTAGAACACTAAAATAATAAATGAATAAAAACTGCCAATCGTATGTTGTAAAATAAATATAGAAATACTGCAGACTGTATTCAGTCTTTATTTCCTATCTAGTTGGAAATTTCATTTTGGCGGTGTACACTCTACTACATGACCTATACTGATAGTTATATTATTTTCCCTTACATCACCATCTGACTACTTTAAAACTTTCTCTAGGTACTTTCAATCTAGATCAATAATTTTAAAAAACCAATCACAATCTAGTGCAAAAGGCGGAAGACTAAATGCTATGTGCGAAGCAGAACCCAATGCACGAACTTTGTGCATCAACTATCTGGTAAATAGAGAGATATCTCACGGTTTCCACAAGTGTGTATTTGTGATAGACTGGTGCTGGGTTTGAACCGCACTTTCCTTACTGAGTTTTAGGCAGTCAGGTAGTATCACAGTTCTCATACAATAAGTGTGGCCCGTCGTCTTAGCACACAAACCTAGGTGTGATTGATGTGTAACGTCTTATTTATTTTCATTCATACGTAGTATAGAATGGAGAGTATTTCTTCCGCAGAAATAAAAAAAGAAATGCACTCATCAACCTTGTGTATTTCCGTGCATTAGGCGATGAATCACCTTTATTGTGGGCTAGTGATACTACCTAGCAGCCCAAACTTCGATAGGTGGAGCGGGTCTGGAACCCATGACTTATTGGTCGAAAGTTATCTCCCTAAACCAATGACCCACAGCTCCACTATTTCTTCCGTATTTACTTTGAGACTTCATTTGCGCATATACGAATTGATTTGAATTACTTCTACAGACGTGATCGATGTAGTGAAACACTCTACAACACAAACTAAGACAAACTATACAGTACAAATTATGAAAAAAGTTTTTAAAAATCATGCTAACTTAGGTGAATGTAGTGAGATGTCAACCAAATTGAATGGTTGAAAGTTAAAAGACCGAACCATCTAATTATTTTCATACATTGACGGTGAAATCAATTAAAATCTTAGAGTGGGTGTATGGCGAAGAAATAAAATAAAATGCCTAGGGTTAATACTACCATATTTGAAGGTGAGCTAAAAATTCGGACAGCGGTCAAATTCGAACTAGCGACCACCGAGTTTCCGGCCCGGTGCTCTACCATTTCACCTTCAATCACCACCCAGTATCAATACTAGTATGCCAAACCACGAGCATCTCAGATAGTCAAAATGATAACCAATATGATGCTACCCTTCTTTAATTCAGTTAAATTTGCATTGGGACGAAACGTCTTGACTAGACAGCCAGTATGAATAGGATTAAGCGATAGTACCGTGTCATGAATTCACATGGTGGTCGGGCGAAACCCATGGTGATTGAGGTGAAATAAAAATTTGATCAGAAGTCGAACCTCGTAGTTCAGTTGTTAGAGCACCGAGCAGAAAACTCGGTGGTCACTGGTTCGAATCCAGCCGCAGTCCAAATTTTCACTTCACCTTTAATAGCCACCCAGTATCAATACTAGTCTGCCAAATCACGGCTATCTCAGATAGTCAAAATGACTATCATATTTGTAGAGGTTACAGAGGACAGAACAGCTGTAGCTAGCCATGTAATTTACGGTAGAGGCCCTAGAAACATCAGTTTATGAAAACATACAGTAATAATCACGACCGACAAAAGAATACGGTTTGACCTGTTGAAAAAAGTGCAAAAAACCAGTTTAGCTAGTACGTGGCCAATTACCTGAGATTAGCCAGTTAACGCAATCCACATTTTGGTGCACTACATTGACATAATACAATGTATTTTAATGTCTTTGTTTAAGCACAGACACCCAAGGATCGTCTAGTGTTTTTTTTCTGGCATACAAAACTATTCACTTTAACCAAGGATTTCCAAGAAAAATGTAACGATGACAATTTTAAAAATTCCATAATTTACGCAGATGCAGATGAGAAATGTACTATTTGTCTCAAAAAGATTGACTAACCTGTGAACTGAGCTTCTGATTCAACAGCCTAACCTCATTATATTCTTTCCGCAGATTATCAATAGTAGTAGTATATACATTGTCTGACTCCAGTTTGTCTTCACGATAGCGGGTGAATTCGGTTTGCAATGAACTTAGAGTACTTTCCAGACGTTCAACTACGGCAGAGGATGTATTATTGGGAAGTGGACTTTTATCTTCAAAAAAATAGACAACGATGTGAACAGTTTGAGAAAAAAATGACTGCCGTAGATATGGAGAATAAGTAATTATAGTTCACAGGCCATAGGTCAGTTTCGCTAGATACAAAAACAAGTTTCAGGCATAAATAAATCTTACTTGGAGTTTTAACATTAGCTGCACAATGACTTGGTAGATCTACACCATCAGAAATAGACTCTTGGCTTTGACTCGAGCTAATATCTTCTTTATCCCGTACATCTATATCATATCTCCTCAGTAAAGCACGATATTGATCACGCTGTTGAACAAACATATTAGCCTCTGTTCGTGCTTCACGAGCAGCTAAACGCACCACGTCGAGTTCTCCAGATAGGGTTTCCACGCGAGAAGAAAGCTCAGAAATACGTTTACTTGTTTCTGAACCCTCTCGTTCATATTTTTCCAGTTGACTAGCCAGATCACGAGCAACACAGAGCAGTCGTTGATTTTGAGACTGCAATTCATCTAAGTCCCGCCACGTAACAAGGTGGTCATCAATAACACTAGCGGCAGAGGCTATATTCTCGAGCATGTTTGAAACACTGCTAATATCCATTGAGCTATCGGGAAGTGGCTGATAGTTAGGAGAATCTGAAGCATCTTTCGTAGTTGCCGTTAGATGTGGATCGTCTTCGTGGCGAATCACAGTCCCTTTGCATACTTCAACCTCATACAAAAGTGATTTCACCTGTAAATAAACCGAAAGAAAATACATTATCAGCATTATTCTGCAGGTTTAGAAAGTCTAAAGTGACACAGATGAGTATAAAGTTGGGTCACCAATATCATAAAAACCGGTATGACAGTAGAAGTTTCTATTCCTGTATACACAATAAAGTAAGTTAACTTGCTCATGTTAAGTGGTCCACTAAATTCTTCACCTACCGATCTATTCAATAGCTACAGCTACATTTGGAATGAAAATACTTAGTAATCTAAGCTAAAATAGTGAGTTAATTTACAGGACTAGTTTTAATCCGTCTCATCTTATGATTTCATTCAAGTTTTGTCAAACACGCTGAGATTACGTCAAAACTTTACTTATATAATCACCTTAGAAAAGGTTCGAAATCAATCACATTTGCAAAGAAATATGGATGCCTTATCCTTACCCTGCTGTAAACGTGGATTACAATATTATTATGTATCTCTTACTTTGGTTATTGTCCTGTTTTTTTATGTTCCAATTGATACCGAGATTTTCTTTCCTTGCTGATTTCCTCCAGCAATGCTGATATCGTATGCGAGGATTTGGACAGATATGCAAGTACGCTACACTACAAACCATATTTTCAAATCTCATCACAGTTGCACACCTGAGGATTTGGTGGGAAATATTTACAGTGGTTTTGTCCTGCAAAATAACTACCAGGCGCTTAAATTGGGATTTAGATTTATGTAGACAGATTTAATTTAAACATTACAGTATTATGTTGTAACTGTTTCCGTAAAACAGTGAATCATCTTTTATTCGACTAAATGCAGTCTTTACTCCCTTTTCTTTACCACTTTGCTGGATGTTATGGTTTTATTTTGTTTCAAAATCGAAAAATGAAGCACCTGTTTCCCAGTTTTGTTTTATGGTTGAGTTATTAGCCTGTCTACAGATTTTATCTTTCAAGGGAAGCTGAGAATTGTTCACAGTCAATTTGCCTGGAGAATTCGTGAATTCCTATCAACGATGTTCAAAACCAGGCAAAACAAAACTACAAATCAACACCACTAACAGGACAAAAGCCAGATCATCTGACCTTGATGACGTTGGTATTGGACTTCTGAGCTCATCAACTGCAAAACACATCTTCGAATAATGTTAATTCACCTTTCACACATATCAGTTAAGCCTGGAAGCGTTTGTAAATCTATGGAAGCTTCAGTGACAACAGAAATGAATCAGATTTCCAGTTCCGAAAGTTCACTATCACATGAAAGTTCACTTCCTTATTCATCATAGAATCAATGTTGTTCTGCTATTGTTTTCCATCAGTTGCTTATACCTATAATCTGATCTCTAACTTTATCGCCTTATTTGATTTCCTCTGCTTTTTTAACGCATTATTTTAGTTTTTATCATATGAATGCATAAAACAAGTGAGTCTCTGATAAGACTATTCTAAACGTGTCGTGCCAATACACTGTGCGAAAGTCACAAGACTTCCCACGTATGATTGCGTGTAATACTTGATTGTTTTTTTTCTAATGTATAGGAAAAGAAAGTGCAACTCAAGGCTTTTATGTGTCAGGCTGTAGGTACACTTATTGTGTGAGGGTTAATGATACTAGCCGATTGACCAGCCAAAGTAGGTGCCACGAAGTTCAAACCCGTGACCCATAGTTTAAAAGTCAAGCCACTGGAAAGAACGATGCATCTGCAGACTGACTGACAAAATCAACGTAGAACCTCGTACACAGATCCATTGGTTCAAATAGTATACAAAGTAGCATACAAAGAACAGGTGGATAGAAAAGGAGTGATATCAAAGTAGAAAAAGTAGTGTGACAGAATAAACAATCTGAAGATAAAGGTAATGCAAATAATCAAGCTTTAGATGTCAAGCAGTGAATAGATCTGCGTCATTGCGACCGATTGTCAGCCATGCTACCAACAGTCAGTCCTTAACCACTGATTCCTGCCGTCTCGGACACTCCCAACACGGCTTAGACCAACGGTAAGAGACTTCATTGACTAGTACCACGTCTTGGTTTGGTCACTTTGAACCTTCTTCCAACCTAAACCAAATTCCCTCAAGAACATGGCACATCGAGGTAGACGGCGGCTAAACATGAGCAATACATATTCAAGCCAACTCAGTCGACTAAGGTTCACAACATCACCAACCGACTTGTTTATCTTATCTAGTACGCTTCGCCTGACTTCAACATTGCTCACACAGTGATTCCACCACAAGCGAGCAATACTACGAAGACATCTGTGATCAAAACCTAGTAACCGCTACGTGTCTTCTACTTTTATCGACCACGTCTCAGTCATACAACTAGTCCTTTGACAGATAATCGGATATCGCACCGGCAGGACAGATGATGCAAGTTGGCAAATGCAAAGCAAGCCTTCTGTGTAGCCAAGCTGAGATTTTGTCAGCAACTAGCCCGCTTGGTGAGCTGAAGTAACTCCTCAAGTAAGTGAAGTGGTCGATACATTACCCCACTTCACTCCCTATCATTAAATCGGGAGTACTTGCAACAGACCAGTCTTGGAGCATCATCTTACATTTGACAGGTGACAGGGAAACGCATGCCAAACATATTCACGTTTATGCTCAAAGCGTTCACAAGACCCTGCATTTTGTCAGCGTCCTCACCCAACTGGACAATACTGTCTGCATTATCCAAGTCAACCACATGACCTCCAGGGAGTAAGTCAACCCTTGTGAAGTCAGACAGACGTACCTAAGGTTATGTCTATTAGTACGTTTATAACGAAGTTAAATAGGAACGTTGACAGTGGGCATCCTTGATGCACACCACGAACTGTCATCAATTCCGAAGACAACTCTCCATAAGCTCTGACATGGCTGTGTGAGTTCGAGTGGAGAGCTATGATAAGCGCTATATACTTGCTCCGTACTCCTCTCACAGTCACACACTACTACAGCACCTCACACTCGACAGAGTCAAATGACGCCTTCAAGTCAAGATATGCAGCAAGTATCAGCTGCTGGTCGGTAGGTATGCCCGTGTTCCAAGACCTGCCATAGGGTGAAAATGTGATCGATGCACCCTTATCCAGGTCCGCCCGAAACCTCCCTAGTTTTTTCGAGTTTGCTGTTTTCGAGCTCCAGTTAGGCGTTGCATAACTATGGACACAATACTAGTCAAACTAATTGCTCCATGGTTGTCATAAAGAGATTTCTTCCCCTTCTTATAGACTGGGATTATCAATGAAGTACACCCATTCGATGACACTTTCACCAATTCCCATACGGTGCCTAGTACCTTCATCACTTTAATTAGCAATTTCCTACCTCCATCCTTGAAAACTTCAGGTGGCAAACTATTAGGTCCTGCTGCTTTGCATCGTCTCAGGTTCGATACAACTTCCTTAACTTCAAGGAGAGTTAGAGGACCGACATTCACATTCCATTCACGTCCAGGCTAGATGTTAAGCAACTGAAGCGTTGCTGAGAGCCAGTTAAACTGTGCATCAGAGTGTTCTGCCCGAATTTCTAGACGCCTGTCCTGGGAAGTTATCAGCGTTCCATCCCATTCAGTGATGGTTTCCCTCACCATTATCTTTTCTTGCCGGTATTATGAATAAGCCTAGGCAGTTGCGGCGTGTTACCCAACGGTGATGCCTTCTCCATCTCTCTCAGTTTCGCCACTCACCACTGCTCGTGGTCGACGCGAAGACTCTTCGTCAACCTACTTCCTAGTTCCTTTAGCTCTTTATCGTGGTCAGACCCAGCTAGGATCAGTCTTCTCAAATCAGTCAGCTGGGATGACGTCGCGAAAATTCAATGACGTTTGCTAACCTTTGGGGTATGGGTTACCAAGTGCTTCTACAGTGGACTTAATATTACACTAAGTTTTCCCAGTATTGCTGTCATGTTCAGATAAACGCTTGGCTATCTCTTCCCTTAATGAGGTCTTGAAGTTTTCAGGACAATCACCACTTTAGCAAGTGATTTCGTAAATGCCCCCAAGAGGCCTTTCCGACTGGCTCAGCTTCCCTACTCGAGTATTAAAGCCCCCTGCCACTACGACTAGATTTGAACATTTTACTTTCCGTAGTAAAATCGATAGCTTCTTACCGAATTTATCCTTCGCACCATCCGAACTGCAGTTGGTGAGTGAGTAGGCGGAGATAAACAGTAGGCATCGCCTAGTGTCACAATCCTTCCTAGTCCTTACAGATCAATCCAATCAAACAGAACACAGACGGCTGGTGTCGAGAAGCGCATTTTCTGCTCTACAACCCAATGCTATGGCTACACCAGTAAGTCCACGAAAGCTAGCCATTGGGTCTCCAGATACTCGTGAGGTGAATTTTGAAGATACAGCTGACGTCAATTTAATAACCACACTCGGGTCCTGTCTTAGAGACACAGTATATACCCATGGCTTAAGATTCCAGAGTTCTGGAGAGTGATGCTTGCTGTCCGACCTGGCAAAGAGTTTGAACGTTGAAAGCTCCTGCATGAAACCAATGGCGGTGTCTTGTGAGACTGTGAGTGAGGTTCTGATGACTTTTATCGTTGGCAATGGTCGCAGAGTCAGAGGTTGGAGGTGTAATAAGCGTAATATTAGCATCATGTGACGGCAAAGGAAGTGACAAAGTTATGGGGGATAGGTTGTATTTGATTGGGTCTTGTGTAGTACTGGGAGCGTGCAGGTACCTGAAAAGGAAGATATAGTGTGTGACCGCAAAGCTCATGGGACATCTGATTGAAGCCGGTTACACATGGTCTTTTGGCAATTTTGAGATTTCGGTTTTGAATCCGACTATGAATCTCTGTAGCAAGCATCGGCATGCCTCGAGGGGGTGGGAGTGGGTGCTATTTTGGGAGCCGACCTTTTCTATCCTCTGCCTCTCTCTCCTATTGGAAAGGAAGAACCAGAGTAGCACAGCTGGTCATCCAAAGGAAACAGTTTACTGCTGCCACACCCCATCCAGCTGGCAGCAGTATGACTTCGCCCTCAGACCCTTATCATAGTGATGTAATTTACACCGCAATTGTAAGTCCTTTTCGTCTTACAACAGACCTTTCTGACACGGTAGGACCTCGATCACCATAGCTGGTCTACCAGTATAGCTCGTTGGGTGATTGTGACATGCAAGCCCGACCACCACATCAAGTTATTCAACTACCAGTTAGGTGCATCTGAGGAACTTCAAATTGGTGGATTCAGCATTTAATTACTATTTTGTTATTGGTATGAATTTTTCATACACACTTCGACCTGGGTAAACTGACAGCATAACAAGCTCCTAAACACTAGACATAACTAGCACATAACGTAGCACATAGAAATGTTCAACTTTCCTGAGATCTCCATTAAAAATGGTTCTTAAGGTAGGAACATTACTAATTTAACGTTTCATAACCTTACCCTACACTCCTGTCCAATGAGATTTCTTAAACTCATGCTGCTTCTGACCACAACACTACCATTCAGATAAAGCTGTATTTCGAGAACAAATCTCCTATCAAGAAGAATTGGTTAGGTTTGTGCAGTACATGAATCCCATGGTCACAACGAGATAGAATCTGTAAAACAGACCACTTGACAAAAATACATACGCAAAGCGTTTTTACATTATGAATATTAACTGCAAAACGCTAGCACAGCTCGAGACGTACAGTTAAGGAAAAACTACTTACCTGCTTAGACAAATCTGAACATGTCTGCTTAAGTCTTGTTGTCTCTCGCTGATAAAACCCAGCGCGACGTTCACTTTCTCGCTTCTGCAACTGTAATTCCTCAAACTTTTTCGATATACAATGGTAAGAACTAGTAATTTCTTTTAACTCTCCTTGTATCTTTCGGTAGTCGTCCTGATGGCTGCGCAGAAGAGGAGCTACAAAAGTAGCGTGAAGGTAAAAGGTAAAACATTAAAACGCAGTCACACAATAAACTATATAAACGAGTCAAGAAACAAAAATACATAGCTACAGTGATGTCCTTAAAGAAACCTGCTATTTGTCTATAAATGTAAATCCTGTTTTACTATGATAGCCCGATGTGCAGTTCAACTGGTTTACTATACTGACCATACAAACCAGATTCATAAAAAAATGAAAACTGTAAGACTACTTGCAATTACGCCTCAAACTACACTATTTAGAATCATGCTGCATTTCACAGGGTGCTCTCGAGAAATACGTTTTGTGCGTTTCTTCTCGAACTACGTAAAAATCATCTTTAATAAGTGACGCCATCATGCAATTAGCGCCGATTTAATGGAGTAAACTGTATATTTTGAAGCATAAATTGGGTAGAACTTATGATCCCTCTATGTTAACAGAATTCAAAAGCTGATTCGTAGGCCGATCGCCAAAAGCTAACTAGTCAATTAAAGTATATCGCTTAGAGGCTTTTGTACGGCCCGTTATGATAACTGAAGGTCTATACAATTATCAGGACCATGAAACAAACAAGAAACTTGAGAATATGCATATTAGTTTAATTTACACCATTATAAGACAGCTGTCTTAAAAAATGTATAGGAAAGATGAACACTAACGAGTAAATGAAGCTGCTTAAATTTTCAATGTTGCAAACTAAGAGATGCAATCGCACCAGTCATACAAAATGCACTACTTCCCGATGGTTCTACATCAGAACACTCAAGAAATTAATTCATGCCCTAAAAGACGTTTGCATTGTTACATTTTCACTCATACTTCAACACCACTTCTTTACGGTAGCTTATGTGTTAAATATTTACAGCTTGCAGTAAGCGCTAGACAAACTACAAAGAGAAAATCGAATGCTTTTAAAAATATCAATATAAACAACTAATTTAGAAAATTAATTACCTTTATCTTTGAGTTCATCGACTATCTGTTCGACATATTCTGTTAACCGCTGTTTATCAAGTCGCAGTTGGTCTCTATCTTCAACAATCTGCACATAATCGGCATAAAGCTGAGTCAGACTGTGTCCACTTTTTAAAGCGCTTAAGGTAGCTGACACAGATGGATTCAGCTGGCGTAATTCTTCCTCGGACAGACCTGGAAAATGCAGTATTTAGGTATCTTTTATAAGACAAGTGATTGATAATGTTTAATTATGAAGTTGCCTTAAATTCGCATGTAAATTTTACAGGCAGCTGATATACAGATGTACAATGAATGTGAAATTTGAAAGCACTATAAAGCGGTAAAGCTGCTTCTGTAAATCCAAAAGAACACAAATGTGTATGTAACCCAATCACATGCTGGTTCTTTCACTAAACCCAGACCAACACTTATAGTATGAAGACTGGTCGCCCAAAACTCCGTATATATGGCAGAATTTGTTTGAAAATTGATTGCCAAAACAAATGAGCCTCAGCTTAACTGAATACTTGCTCAGTTTATAACCTCAGAGCATTAGTATCTTGACCAAATACGAAAGGATTACTAAGTTCAAGAGACATCCGACTGCTGATCATGGAAAGGTGTATCAAGTAAATACAACGCCAGTTGTAAGTTTTGTACTCAATACCCACGGGTGTGTGAGTCTATGGTGAGTCATCAAGTGGGTTGTGTACGTCTAGAAATGACAGCTGGCACCGATGGACTAGTAAAAAAGGAGTTTAGTTATAGTGGTCAAGCATAATTAGCTGGATTAACTAGTTTTAGCCAGCGTACGAAAACCAGACAATTCCTTCAGATTGGTCAGAGTAACGGATTGTCTGTCTTCAAGAAAAGCAATAAACATTCCTGAAGACTGAAGAACTGAGTGTCTAGCAATCTCGGTTCTACAAGCACTAGATGCAATTTCTAGAGCAGCAGGACCGAAAAAATCAAATAGGTTTCAGAGCTGGTAACCAACGATATCCTTACACATTGTTCAATTGGCTTTCGGCAAATTAAGCCATTTACGGCAAAGATGTTATATCTTAGTGTTAGTTGTAGACTGAGTATAGTTACTAAAGACAGAACATGAAAGGCTTCGGAAGTTCGATTACCGCTGCCTTCGCAACAGAGGTCGTGTCATAGTGTCACTAAGTGAGTAACGCAGAAGTCAGGTGCAAAGTATTAGGGAAGAGAGGAAATTCATTGTATGAGACTGTAAACTTTCACCAACCCAGATGGCTGAGATATGTGTTACATACGCCTAGTTTCCGTTTGTCCAGTTGGAAAATGTTGGCTGAAGTAGTTTGAAGATTGAAAAGAGCTAAAGACCACCAGATCAACACGTGGCATCCGTGGATGAAGTCTTTAACTGTTGGTGTAAGTAGCGTATGGGAATGAAAACTTCCTGGTTGTGGTTTGTGTGACAGCAGAAGCTGGTGGTTACAAACTTTAGATGATGTGACTTGAATCCGATAACATCAATTTCGATTATTGTCTCATTCCTCTCTCTTTCTTTATCACTTCATACCACTACTGACTTTTTTGTCCTTAACCCTCTCATCTTGGTGCCTTTTCTCTTGATGTGCTGGTAGGTGTGGCAACTTGGATCGTTATGCAGTAAGGCCAGACCCCATGTTGATATCGACTGACCATTTTATAGGATGCGGTTACCATGCGTTATGATGAAGTGAAATCTATGGGTTTCTTGTGCAATTAAGATGTTAGTCGTGGTGTCACGAACGAGCATGACCTGCTTTCTGACTAAAACAACTTTAAAGCTTACACAATTCTGCACCGTTATCAGATGTCTTTTTTTCTTAAACGGACAAGCAACAAAAGGAAGAACACGCTTTCGTGACTCATCATCATCAATATCAAAGTAGGGCTAGACATTACTGTGTAACGGTTTACGTTGCCGCACTTCACATCAGCACATTAAGTAACAACGCAACAAAATGAAAGAAATAAAGGATCGGTCAAAAACAGTAGAAAGTATAAATAGAGAGGAAGGAAGAATGAGAAAATGCTGAATTCAGTATAGCAGTTAAGATTAAGATAACGTATCGATACATCAGCGTCACTGACGTCGATTTTGACCAATGTCACTTAGAGTCTCGGACTATTGGTTTTTGTTGTTATGTGAGCCAAAACCTCCTGGTCTTCATCTCCCTACATGGTTTACACCAACAGTCAAAGAATTCATGCACTGATGATATGTTTTAATCAGGCAGCTCCTAATCTTTTTCCTACCCAGACCTACTTTAGCTAACATTGAAGAGAAGAAGTAGACGGTGACTAAGTATACATAACACACATCCCAGTCAGTTGAGTCGATAAAGGTTCACAACCGCATTAACTGACTTTTCTCTTTAAAATTCTATACTTCTGCATTACTGACGCAGTGACGCCATGATACGAACTACATTGCGAAGGCAACGTGGTCGAGGACCTGAAGCTTTCTTATATTTTCTACCATTAATGGCCATGATTCATAGTCACATAGAAGACAGAGAACTTCAGCGCAGCACACAACCCTTAATAGACAATCGGATATTGTGGCAGCGCTAAGCATGGTGCAAGTTGGCGGAAACCAGAGTCTTTATGTATGTGTGCAGAGCCTTCGTAGGTCACTGACCACTACGGCTGATCCGACTTTCCAGGCAAGTGAAGTGGTCAAAACCCTCAACAATTTCACTCCATTGTTAACCGATGCGCTGCCGAAGATCAGTCTTGAAGTGACAATTTGCACGTGGGTGGCGAGAAATGCATTCCAAACATTCCAAAATAGATGCTCAGTGTGCCTAGAAGACTGCAAGTTGTCAGTGTCTTCAATTAACAGGACCATGTCATCTGCATACTGTACGTCTACCACGGAGTCTCCTGTGACGTCAATCTGTATGAAGTCAGACGACGAGAGGGAGACCTGCATAAGAACGTTAATGATGACATTGAGTAGGAGTGGAGTGAGAATCCTTGTCAAACATCACTCAACATATACAGCTCACCTGACAACTCACCATAGGCCCTAACGCCCAAGGGTATTCGAGTAAAGAGCCATCAACAGAGTGACGTACTTACTTAACACCCTTTTCAGTGTGACACTCCCCTAAAACCTCTCCATCGAACGCCACCTTCAGGTCAAGAAATACGGCCAGTGTCGATAAGTGCGCCTGTGTTCCAGAATCTGGTGGTGTGAATATCTGATTGACACACACATGGTCAGGTCTGAAGCCTGTCTGGTTTTCTCGAGTTTGCTACTTCTGAGCTTTACTCAGACGTCTAATGATTGTAGAAGCTAGAATCATAGAAACTGTCTATCCCCTGTGAAAATCACAAGAGGACATCTCCCCTTTTTGAAATGTCGGACAATCAGCGACTGAAATCTTTCAGAGGGGATTACACATGACTCTTACACTAATTAATACTCCGGTTAGTTGGACCAATAATCCTCTGCCGCCGTACCTCTGGTTCTAGTACATCTGGGCACGCTGCTCTTCGTCTTCTCAGGTTACCTACAGGTCTTCCGATTTCTGTATGTTGTGGAGGTTCTACCTCGATGTTTTTACCAAGATCCAACTGGGTATTAAGAAACAGGATAGCAGCTGGAGGCCAGTCGAACTGTCCCCCAAAGTGTTACGGCCATCATCCTAGTCGTCTCTCCTGCGAGTGAACCGCGGGTCTATCCTTCTCCAAAATAGTCCCACTAATCATTCATCTTTGTCCCAATTTCTTTAGTAGATTTAAATAACTGTATACTGATACCTGTCTGTCTTTCCTATCTTCTTACACTTCGCTGCCCATCACTGTTCGCGGTCACTACGTAGACGACTTCGATTCAACCAATATTTTTTTCCACTCCTGATTGTGTTTTGAGCGTACACAGTTGCGTCACGTGCATCCACTGCCATAAAAGCTCGCCTTTTCTAACCACTTCTGACAGTCAACTACGATCTTTAACGCTGTTTTTACAGAAGACTGGAAGTGGATTCAAGTTTAATCTGAATGAGTGGTCTTGTTCTGTTTCGTTAACTGTCGAGGCAGTTTCTCACTTTAGTGCTTTAGTGTCTAGCAACGCTAGCAATAGTCGCTGCTACATTTTACACGTTCAGATAGACGCAAACACGTGTGGTCGCTCTCTGAACACGTACTCCGGAAGGTGCGGTAGTAGCGCGATCGACACCAGCAGCAAGTAACAAGTGTAGGTTCTAAACACAGTAGGAACAACATATACAGGCACAAGAAATGTCTTGAAAAGGAAAAAATTCACATCTTGGATTCGACCACCAACCACTAGCAAATATGATTACAAAAAATATGAGACGGGTGTAAACAAGTCTTAACGCACACTACTGGGTTTGTTTTCACTTTTGCATTTATGGTAAAATCGCTGTGCCTGCTGAATTACCTGTTCCAGCAAAGATTTGGTACTTGATATCATCCGGCGACTTGCATGAAAAAACTAAATGCCATACCATAATATTTTAACTTCAATGAAAACAATGAAAGAAGCATGTAAAAAAGCCCTGAGAGCATTGTGAAACAGTCAAATAAACATTTGATAGCTCAGAGAAGAGTTAAGATACTTGACGTCTGATGCCCGAACAAAGCAACTTGTTATCCGTCTACTAGATAACCGGTAAAACAATCCTCTAAATATTTCGAGATCTTATCTCGAAAAACAGAGTGCAGCAGCAATGAAAAGAGAATCGCACAACAACGAATATAACTGAAACTTATCTGAATGCTAAGGAATTACAGCAGTTATTTTGCAGAGATAAAATGTATCTGGTACTGTTGCCAGTCTTACCGTCTACTCTGAACTTGTCTAGGAGGTTCTGACTACGCTCTAGTTCCGAAGTCAGATGTTCGGTAGTAGTCTGAAGTTTGGCATTAGCCTCGTTGCATTGTGCTTTCAATGAAGATTTTTCGGCCTCCAACTTTGAAACATCTGCACGCAGATGTAAGTGAACGGACTCAACTTACTTTCATAAGCATCCTTCAAAACCCTTTGCATCGAAGATGCAGCATTACTTAGTTCTTCGTTCTTGTCTTCTAATTCTTTTACTTGCTCCTTAGATTTTCACATAAAGTGTGAAATTGATTATTACCTTGTATAGGTTTATCAGCTGTTTTTGTGCATCAATTTCATTCCCATAGAGCTGTTCCATTTTTATTTGTTCATCAGACACCTTAAAGAGTCAGAGTGAAAAGAATGCTTACTAGTTTCAACTTAATGACATATTCCTCATTCGCCTGAGTGAGCTTAATGACACTCTCCTCTAGTCTTTCAACAGACTGTTTTGCATTTTCCAACTAAGCCAGAGTTAATGAATATCAAGAACTTACCTCCGCCGTGCGAAGACCCAGCTCAGCTTCCAGAGAATAAGACTTCTGGTACTACAAAATGTGAATAAGTTATCTTGACCTTACCGAATCCCTGCGAACAGTCAGTAGCTGATCAGTTGTTTCTCGGAGGCGATCTTCTAACCAACTGTTGTGTCGTTGCAGATTAGACAATTCATCAGACCAACGCGCCTCTTGAGCCTAGGATTCAGACTGAATAGAAACAGTACAATATACCTTTACGGAAGCTTCCCGTCCAGTAATATCTTCTGACTTCAGCATCAGCTCCATTTTTAATTTACGCACACTCTCAGATTCTGAACGCAGCCCGCTTATCTCAGTACTCAACGAATCAACCAGTTCAAGCTTGCTCTTCAACTGGTCATTCAGAATCTCTTTTTCATTCTCTAAGCCTCTTATAGCGAAGTTGAGTTCATTATTAACAGACAAACAATCATTCAACTTCGAACGAAATTCCTCTTTTTCTGAATTGGAATTATGCAACTTTTCTTCCATTGTGCGCAGAGCATTCCTGCATTCCTCAAGTTTTCTCTCAAGTTCTTCAGAGAGCGACTTTAATCCAAACTCCTCAGTTTCGTAGCGTAACAAATTTTCCTCTATGATTTTAGCAAGAATTCGAATAACTCTACCTTGTGATTTTTGAAGATTTGCAAGTTTTTCCTTTGCTGCTTTAGCATCGTGATAAATGTTGTCAAACGCTATATTTAGTTTGGTGACTAACTCAGACCCAACAGTTGCCAACTCATCTTCGCTAATCCCACCATACTGGCACAAGCTCTCAACCTCCATCATACGAACAAAAGCAACACCAGAGCCTCCTGTCAAGGTCACCAAACTTCAAACCTCGTGTCGTAGATTAAGTGAAAGGCGGTTCTTTGGGTTCTACGTCTGTCTTATTGGAATACGTTCTGAGTTTAAAATGGTCACAATTATCTTCCCGGTTTTGAAAAACTTGAAAGGAAAGAGATACGATTAATCAACTAATCTAGTCTCAAGTTAGTATTACTGCATTTGATCTGGGGAAAGCTTCTCGAGTATAGCCCGTCGGTACCGTAGGAGTAGAGGTGTGCGTCTAGCCTCCTTTTAAAAGTGTCAGAGGATTGGGCTTTAACAACTACTGAAAAGAGGGAATTCCACAGTTTACAGACTCTAACTGTAAATGAGTTAGCACGGATCTTTGTACGTGCACTCTCATGCTCTATTCTTAACGGGTGACCAATCAAGTCACGTTTCCGACTAAAGTTTAGAAGGGATCTGTTAGGATAGAGCGGATTATGGGCGACGTGATAGATCATGATCATATCCCCTCTGATCCTGGGGTATTGTGCTGGGTGCAGCTAAAGAGCAACTAGGCAGTCTGGGTACGGTTTGTGCCGCAGCCTAATCACTTTCCTTGTAGCTCTTCTCTGTACCCGCTCTCGGATGGCTATGTTCTTCCTCAAGTATGGGGACATTGCAAGCGAATTTTTTTCTAAATGAGGACGAATGTACAGAGCATACACTGTGGTGAAAAGAGAAGGAGTTAGACACCCTAAGGTTCGCGAGAGAAACCCCAGGATTCCATAAGCCCTATTGGCTGTGGAGTGACAGTGAACTGAGGCTCCTAGTGTATCATTTAGTGTAACTCCCAAATCTTGTTCCATGTTAGAGTGACAGATATTTACTTCACCTAGAGAGTAAGAATTGGGACTGCCTTTATGTTTTTCAACTATCATAATTCGACACTTCTTAGAGTTGAGAGGAAGCAGGTTTTCTGTAGCCCAATTAAGTACTTTCGTAAAGTTTTCCTGGAAGATCGAAATGTCCGTTGGTTCCTGTATTTCCCTCCAGATCTTCAGATCATCGGCATATAATAGTGAATGTGAACTGAGGACCCATGGTAGGTCATTGATAAAGACAAGAAACAGTGGTGGGCCCAGTATGGAACCTTGAGGCACACCACTCAGCATCGGGAACCAATTAGATAGAGAGGGGCCAGCTCTAACTGACTGCACCCTGGTGTACAGATAATCTCTAGGCCAAATTAATAATTTTCCGCCTACACCCATGAGCTGGAGTTTCTTACAAAAGATATCGTGATTTATTCGGCCAAAGGCTTTAGAAAAATCAAGTAAACCAGTGTGTATAGGCTTTTTCTACTCGACAGAGAGCGTCCAGCTATTCCAAGCTATCAACAAATTCGTGTTACATGACTTTCCTGGTAGAAGGCCATGCTGACAGTCGTTTAGGATTGACTTCTGAAGCAAGTGATCACGAAGCGAGCCATTTATGACTCTCACCATGACCTTTGCAACTCAAGAGATCAGGGAGACCGGTCCGTAGTTGGAAGCGAGTAGTTTCTTTCCACCAGTAGTTTCACTGAGACTAGCTACCTAGAAGTAGGAAGTTGATTTCTTCGGCTGTATGTTCTGGATTTGATTTCATATAGCAGACATATATGAACGCTGTTTGAAGTCCTAGTACACCCGAAAGTGAAATGGGTGTCAGTAACCAATACCTAATATCTGGTCAGCCAGCTTGTGTAAGCCAGTTGATTTCTTCTTGCTCGCTTCTTGCTCTTGTGAAACGGTTCCAGGTCTCTGGCATATTCCAACGCAGTAGATCCTGCCACTCGTCTGCTATAGCTCTGGTATGCAGATCAGGAGGTTGAGTGTTGGTTGGTTCACCTTAGACTGTGGTGCAGTCAGCTTCTTCAGATGTCGAGTTGCCTGACAGTAGTTCGCACTGGTCGTTAAAGAGAGTTAGGGACAGTGAAGTGAAAACCTAGAAAGACAACTTTGTGTGAGTAAAACGGAAAAGAAAAGTGAACTGATGGAGTAATCTACTTACACCCAAGTAAGGTGAGGAGGGATGCAAAGACATGAAGAACTTAGGTAAGTGAGGCTAACTCATGGCAAGTGGAAGGGATGAAAAGAGCTTAAATGACTACAGTGGAAAGAAGACTGGTGTGGAAGCGACACAGTTGGAATGATGTGACAGAAGTTGACTTCTTCTGTTTAGTTCGTATTCCAACTACATGCAGGTCGACTATGGGTCTCTGTGTGACTATCTAGCCCTTTCTTGAAATTTTCAACAGATGAGGGGAGGCTACCTCTGCTAGTGGTGCACTCCAGTGCTCGCGGACTCGTGGGGAGTAGAAGTGTGAACGCACACGATTTTTTGACACAATTCTCTTAGGGCAACTCTCCTGGGCAATTCTCTCTGGGTTTCCACGAGGATCACCATGGTGGCCACTCGGTGGTATTCCTCTGTTCCAGTGACCTGGGTTGTTCAGCATTTTGGAAGTCGTTATGAAGTCACCTTGTAACCTTTGGTAGCTAAGAGAGTGTAGGCGTAGGTCTTTCAGTCTGTCCTCATATGGTTTTCTTTGCATCCCAAAACCCCATTTTTGACTCACCTCCGAACTTTCCCCAGTAGGTTCTCACCTCTTTCCAGTTGTGATGGGGCGAAGACGTTATGGACCTCCAAGTGGGGTCGTGCGTAAGTGTTGTAGAGTTTCAAAGAGAGCTGTGCTGTGTGGGCACCTAGTTGTCTTCCCACATAATATAGTACACCGTAGGCTTTTGAGGCATCTCCTGGGTAATTGGAACTGGTGTCCAGTTTCTCTGTCACCATTGAACCCAGGTCTTTTTCCGCTCCGGTGTGAGATAGAGGTGAATCATAGAGAGACTAGGACACTTTCTGCCTATCAAGAGTGCAGAAAAACGAGGACCTACATTTATCCAGGTCAAATGTCAATTCTTTATTTTTCGCCAACTCCTCTGATGCTTCTAGGTCGTTCTGAAGTGCACTGGATTCCGTTTCGCAAGTTACTGCCCTCCACAACTAGACGTCGTCAGTGTGGGAGAAAATCGGAGAACTGACATGCTGTGGGAGGTTATTCACAAACAGTAGGCACAACAATGGACTCCGGATCGCTCCTTGTGAGACAATGGACGATGATGTTCTCTAAGCTGAGTAGACCCTGTTGACTTTTGTGCAGAACTCCTTACTGTCTAAATGGTTCTGGAGCCACGATAGCACCTGAGCACGGATACCGAACGCAGCTATTTTGTGTATTAGGCTAGTGTGCGAGACAGTGTCAAAGACTGGCAAAATTCGGAAAACTCACGTGGACTGGGACCTTGGGATCCCAGCATGCTGTCTAGTGATCATCGGTCGTCAGGAGGCCGGAGGCACATGACCCATCTTTTAGGAAGCCATGTTGGGCGTCACCAAGGGCTTGGTTTTTTTCCAGATATTCCCCGATGAGATCGTCTATCACACTTTCCGTAACATTTGATATTACTGGCAGATATGATATGGGTCGTTAACAGTTCGGGTCCCACCTGTCTCCTCCTTTGAAAATAGGAAGGAGGATGGGCGGTCTCCACTCCCTTTGTAGTCTTTATTCGTCCGAAAATTGTCGTAAAAGATTGTGGATTGTGCCGCTTATGGGGACCTACACATTGTTTCAACATAGGTGAGCGAATGCATCGCACAACCTTCGGGATATTCCGGAATTAGCTTCGATAGCTTATCGAGAACAGCAGCACGAGCTATTTGTACTTCCTGTATCTGCTGATTCGGATAACGCTGGGAGCACTTCGGGCAGTAGGTGGGCGTACTTCCTTGATGGAATTTTGAGCTGTCCCAGATGTACTGCTCAACGTCCCAGCGATTTCTTGTCTAGAGGGGTTTTCCTCGTTCGCAACTTTTGTGACGCATGCTCCTTCGCTTGACGAGTTTCTCTTTGCCATGAATAAGTGTGGGTCTTTGAGGTTTGCCACAAGCTTCTTGGTGAGGCTGGAGCGGAACGACCTCCTGTCTCACCACACCGTGATGTTGCCTCCATTTCGTACAACCATGTATGAGTCCTGATCGTCCTCTTCTCTGGGGAGTCTCTATTTTTGCCATGCCTTTCTCTTAGCTTTTGGGAGGCGCTCAGTGCCGCGTTTTAGCAATGAGTTCCACTTTCTAAGTTTCGTTACCACCATGGGGGTGCTTTGCGAGGCCGCCACCTTAATCATGTCTCTTGCCAATCCTTAGTGTTGGGCAACTGATAAAAAGCACCAATCCACTCGCGGTGGAGCCCTCGATAGGCACTGGTTCATTGCTTCATAGCTTGCTCTGTTGTAACGGAGGTAAGGGCGAGGTCCTTCCCACGATAATCGTTCTTTGATTACCAGGTCGAAAACTACCACAGCATGACGGCTGCTTCCGAGGGGAGTTGGGACCTGAACATTTTCAACCAGTGGGTGATCACTGGTCAGTAGACAATCCAGTTTAGGCGGTTAACCATCCAACCCACAACGGGTGTTGTCGCTGATTTTTTGTGCACCCCAGCAATTTGGATGGCTTTTAGCAAGCTACAGCCGAACTTCCGGCCCGGGTTGGCCACCTTGCTGTAGGCTTAGGGTTGGAGCGTTGAAGTCGCCAGCTATAAGGGTCTGACAATGCACCACAGTCGACACCGTGGATATTATCTGGAGTAATTTTTGGTTGCGTTCAAAGTTGCTATCGGGGTACCTATAGATTCCTTCAACTAGGAACTTACTGTGTTTGACCGTGAAGTGACACCAGATGGCGTCTGGGGGTTCCGCCAGTACGGTGTCAGTGGTGTGTTCACCTTTGAAACAACTGTTCACGTATGCCGCAACACACCTGCATCTTTGCCTTCTGTGTCCCTCCCGAGCAGAAACACGTGATCTGCGTTAACTACGGTGTCACTAATATCTCCTGATAACCATGTTCCCCGTCTTCCAAGACAAGGTTGGAACAGAGGGATAGGAGCTCAGATACTTTACTTCTGAGTCCTCCCACGTTGCTGTAATGACACTCGGAAGTGACCCTCGCAACGTGAGACATCACAGGTCTGGATGTGGAGCTTCCTCTGACTGGCTAGTTCCAATGAAACCGGACTAGTTAAGTTCTTTCCCGCCTCGATTGGTGCAGTCAGTGATAGGTGGAGGTTGTCGGTCTGACTCTCAACTCGACGGTTCAGGGTGGTGGTGGCCTCAACACTGGGAGTAACTGCTGCCTGCCGTTGTCGTAGTGTTCCTGGTATGCTTTCGCAGAGGCAAACGTTTCCGTTTAAGGTGCGCTTGACTACATACCACGACCCTAGCACTCAGGTACGAACTTCTGGGGGTTCGAAGTTGATGGCCATTGGCCTAGGTGAGATCGTGGTTGTCAGATGCGGGGGGCGTGGCCGCCGGCTGATTGTCACTGCTGCAACCCCACTTAGCTCCATCTTAGCTGCCAACAGCTATTGTTAGACGTTATAGGTGTACTTATCACCTGAGGTTCCGGTTGCTATTCCATATATGACCATGGTTGTGGGTTTTAGTAGATCAGCTGCCTCTCGAGATGTCTTTCTTGACACCGACGATCTGTCATGTCTAGCTCTGATGCTGGACGACCCGTTGATGACCAGGGTGCGTGACAGTAAGAGGAATATTTCAGAGCCTCTTATTTCAGGAGTCTTCCCTGGGTTGAATGGATGCCCTTGTACAGTCAGCACAGTCTTGCCTCGAGAGCACCCAGACCTAGCATGACACAAAGAGAGTCCCACTGCTGCTTGTCAAACGTGTTCTTATGCTCCAGAAGGATATCATTGCCAGCAGGAAAGTTAAATAGAATGATAGAGCCAGATCAGCCTGCGATCCCAACATTGTCCGATCCTGTGGGTGAGTTTTCACGGATATTTCGAGGTTTTCCTCCACCCTAACCCACCCTTTATGTTGTCCGCTGGTTGTTGCCTCTGACGCGGCTCTATGGCTTGGGGTGGGTGTGTTTACCCACGGTGTAGGCAGTGTTTTGTTCGGCTTGGAACCATCCGGGTTTTTGACATTCGGTGGGTCGTTACCGAAATCCTTTGGGGAGCGAATCTCCCCCATGATAGTGGTTTGGACGGATTCCTGCTTTTTGATACCTTCCTCCGTCAAGTTCTAACGCCTCATAGCTCCAGCCCTAATAACTGCTGCGAATGAGGTGATCAGTGACTGCAAAGAGGCTGTACGCGGAGTGCTTTCGAAGACTTGCCTTTTTCGTAGACAGCATACTCTTAACACTCACACTGATATATGATAATGATGATAATTTATTCCTGAATTTACAGATGCATATCATTTTTACAGATATGGTTAAATCAACAAGTAAATGTTTAATTCTCACGTTAGTAACTCAACACGAGAGAAGCCAGTTTACGGACATCATCACACTGATATATTTCGACAAATCTACAAGATTTTAAGAGTCCTGAATGATATAGGCGGGATGTCATTTAGCTATATTAAGAGCAACCCAAGATCCTGCTAGTTATGAAACGAACAAGAAAATATGACTTAACAGCGTACACGGAGCGTTAACGTTCAGGGAATAATAAATATTATCCCCATATAATAGATTTAACATGAGGGATACCAGTTTACAAGCATCGTCAAATTCATAATTCATGAAAACTTACGAAATGGTAATTAACATATCAATTCATCAGTGTACATAATCTCATTAAAACTTGCTGAAATTCATGAGATGAGCATTGATTTTCATCTCCCATCACACAGATACGTCCCACTACTAGGAACAAAAGTGCGCAATGTTCGAAGCTTGCGTTGTAACCAGCCGCCTTGGTTAGTCCATTTGCATAGTTTATTTGGTAATATAACTGTCTAATCCTTAGAAAGTTCCTCAGTTTATAGCTTCGCTAACCAAAAAAAACCCATTTATGCAACCTGGAGTATCTTTTCGGTGTCCACAGTTATATAACCAAGGTAAGTGTCTAAATCAATGCATTTCCAGGTCACCATGGTGCTTTCAAAGGTAATATAGAATAATTCTACCAAGAATATTTGTTGTAGTAGATGGAAATGGAAGTTGAAACGGACGATAGTCCAATTGGCAGTATTTATACATAGACTTCTGGTATCTTTGTCCTAGCGTGGGCAGCATCTTTTCGAGAAACGTATATGGCGCATAGTAACTTTCATATGGAAATACCACTTGATACGGTTAACTAGGACGTTCGTAGTGTGGAGCTACTGCAGGTAATTCACGTTCCAAGCCAATATGTAAATTGACCTCTGGTTTAATCATTTGTTCATAATGTCTCTGTTACTAACACTCTTGGGGAAGTTTAGACGGTTCGTCGCAAAAAGAATCGTGACCAGTAGGTGAGTTAATCGTGAAGATGGTCTAGAATCCGCGAAAGAGTGGGAGCAGTCCAATAATTATTGGCGTCAATGAGCAGGTATTTTTTTCACTAAATAGATATGTTCAGATTGAAATTCAGCATTAAATGTCGTCATGGAGCTTTTGCTGAAATTGGGAGAGGAAGAAGAGGCATGAACAGGTCTGGTAAAGAAAATCGCTACGCTGTCCAACTTGAAGAAAAGAGAAGTCCCTTTTCTTCTAGACCTATTCGAACTGTATGTACGTTTTCATGCATATATGTAGCGTCAACTACTTAGTTTTTCTATTATAAGGTTCCTAAAGTAGTGGAAATTCTTCGGTAGTGTTTAGAAAAGTTCTTTATTATCTTCTGATCCCAGATAGTAAAGATCATGTTTGGAGGAAAGAAAATCTCACAACACACAAATAGTGCACTTTGAGTTAAATTCAGGATTTTTGTTATGCTTTTATGTTACCTTGCGCAAATGAAAGTCATGTCTAACGTATATGTAAAAGCATCACTCAAAAAGGAGAGGAAGTAACTTAATTTCTTTTTCGAAAAAGGTGATGCTGGCTAGAATACTTAAGTGCTTTAATTTTGAAGGGTCATACATATTGAGGGAAGTCCCATGGCAGATTCAATGTATTTTTCAGAAAAGTTGCATCTCCAGGTTCATTAAAACGTCAAGATATACTGTATAGACAATAATAAATGATACTGATAACAATATATCACCTCCCTGGTGAAACGATCTATTTTTGATTTTTCATGCTACACTGTACATATGCCCACCGTAGCCGCCGTGATGCTCTGCATTGCGCTTAATAACTCGGTAAATATTGCCCAAAATCCTTTGAATTTCGAGGTCGAGCCAAAGAATCCGCTCCTGCAGCTAAAATTGTAAGTATTTTTCTGCATTTTTTATACTGTTTACGGCCGCAGTTGACGAAATGGCGCCAGTCAATGAAATGCTGAATGAATAAATGTCAAGAGGCTCCAAGGAAGTATCTTCGTGTGATGCCATAAGGATGTTCACCGCAGGTTGCTCGATTACGGAGGAGTTGCTTGAAGATGGATGGAGCGCGATATTTAAGACTAGTGCTGACGAAATATCGTAATTCCAATCTGATTGCAGGTTTCCAAGATTCTATTTACAATAAGAATAGAGAAAACAGATGATAACAATTTCAGTAAGAGGAGTAGAGCAATAGAAATGCAAAGCAAGTAAACAGAGGACTCTCGACCTTACCTTTGATTGTCTGTTACTGCGACTCTGTCGAATTCCAAAAACTACCAAGTTCTGGATGTTGAAGTTAGTAAAATATTTTGCCGCATATGCAGCAACCTGAGCTAAAACAGTTGGTCGAGACAGCTAGTCCTACCACACAGTTACTGGTTTGGAGTGTAAAAGAGGTGATGAAGTAAGCAGCAGCAGCAGCAAAATCGTTGCAAAAACATAGAATGAAGAGTTGAAAGCTCCTAATGGATATTCGTGAATGTAGATTTTGTCGAAATGGATGGAGACGAGTAAAAACAGGTCATTGTTGAAGGAACGCGCTGCCAAGGTGTTGGTTAAGCTGAGGGATGTATACAACTTTATCTCAGTAAAGTGAGCCTCTTCATATCATTGAATGCTGTATTCGAATAAGGTCTTTCATCCTGGCAAAAAAAGATTTTGAAAGTGACGAGCATAAGTTTGATAGTTGCTGAAAACGGAAATATGAAACAGTTATACTCATCGAAAGTAACAGGGGATTTCACGTGCAGTATGCTGTCACTCTCAACAATTATGCTGACCTTAATGGTTTGGGTGGATTATTAATCTGGTGGTATAAAGTCCAGCATCTACACTACTTGACATGTCATCTTGTTTTGAATTGCTAGTTCGCAATCCTCTGATTATCTAGCTCATGTATCTCGGCATATTGGCGTCAGCTGAGAAATATGCGTTTCATAATCAGTAGTCTCCTTTATATTCGCTCTTGGTTCTGCATTCTTGGACATTCAGTGACCACAAGGACTAAGTGGTTAACTTCAACACCTGTCCAGACAGTGAGTGCCAATCGCCGAAATGACTATGGCGCTGCCGATTCGTCCCACAAGTGTAGTACGTACGTGGTTGTTAGGGGTGCCAATATGCACCCTCACCTTGCTGGCCGTGTAGCGCCTAGCACTACCTCAGGTTTTGCCCATATAAACAACACCGTTGCCGTCAGTGCAACATCATTGGACACAAAGATAGTTGCTACAGCTTACGCCGTCCACAAACATCCGGTCTACCTGAGAAAGATTGGTCCCGGAACTCTTCGAAACCAATCGAGAGATCCATGCCCATTTAGGAGAACGAGCTGCCACAAAGAAAGTTCCTGACGGTATTGATTAATAACTACCCAGCCAGTCTCCAGTTGGATACTGCATAAGATATGACCATCATTTCTGGAAAGCTCTGGCCTGATATTGGTTCACCGCCACTACAGAGAGCTGCAAAGACAGCGCTGAGTGCATATGGAGGCCAACTACCATTGTCTGGTAAGCTAGTATGTGATGTCCTCTTCAGCGATCATTTAATTAACGGAACATGCTATGTTGTTAAAACCAACCTAAACTTACTCGGTTTGGATTGGTTTAACAGTTTGCGGTTATCAGACATTCCACTCAATAGCCTCTGTAACCAGGTGCAAACTCTGCCCTAATCTTCTGAGGTCATTTAAAAATTTGAAGATGTTTGTCAACCTAATCTTGGCCGGTTGACAGAATCTCGCGCTGCATTATGTCTCCAGTCTGGTTCCAGTCTAATTTCTCTCCGGAGGATACGGGTGCCTTATGTTTCTACTCCTCAACAGCCAACGTGGGAACAAAACGTATGATGTTCGAGTGGGACGCAAAATCTGGACGCGTTACCACACCCAACTGCGGCGACGAAAAACGACAGAAACAAACGAACCAATGAATAATCTACCATCAAATTTACTATTGGATACATTCAGTCTACCAGCGGCATCAATGGGCCATCCACTTACACCGAAACCTCCTGAGAAGGTCGATCTACGCCTACGACGATGGAATGGCCGTCGTCGCCAACCGAGCGCTCCACTATAGGTCAACCCAAACAAATTGCGTTGCTAATTTCGTCAAAAGGGGAGGTGTTAGGGATGCCGATATCCCCTATTTTCCACACATCGTTTTGTATATATTTGGACTGTTTATTCGCGCTCTTTTCCCGCGCATGGGTCATATTTCGTATGACCCGCTACTGTTCTGATTGGCTCCTGATTCTTTAAATGCAATAATGATTCCTTGTCTTTCCAGGTTATTGTAAACTCTATAAATAGTGTCAGTTTTCAATCACAAACGCTTCAGTCCGTGATATTATAAACTCATCTGGTTCCCAGTCTTTTGATTTCTCTTTGCGAATTACTCGGGTTGCATCGCCTCAACCTTCGACTACCAATCGTCAAGCGTTTCTGTTTGTTCTCACAACTCCGCATCATAATAGTGGTCTAGCTAAGCATAGGTTGCATGTCGCTAAATAGCCATTGTCACGTCGGGCAGCTACTGTGTTAGTTGATGGTGTGTTTCAAGGATCACATGCCGTAAGCTGGAAAAATGTGACTTCTAGTTCTCAGGTGATCAAGTCTACTTGTTTTTGTGAAGATCACCAAATTGATTTTTGGGGATTATTCTTCACTTCACTTGACTCGATATACTTGTAATATTGTGCACCACTATAACATGACTTCAGCTTGCAGTAGCTAACACTAAAAAGGCCTAGATCCTGTAACTAAACTCACTTGGATCACACTGTGGACCTGCAATGCCCTCTCTTGTCCTATTTACACTGTTTGATGAAGATTGCCATGGCTCCTCACATGTGGCAGTTAAAAGGTTGTGAACTTCAGAAGGGTTCAAAAATTCGTCCTTACCTAGCTCTCTTGATTAAGGGCGCTAATTTGATTGCAAACAAGACAACACCATATAGGACGGGTGATTTCAGTCAGTATTCACATTTTTTGTTGAAGTGAGGCTCATGATATGTTCGGTGGTTGTGAGTAAAGGATGGGCGTAGAGAAAAGAGTAGGAGTCTTTGTGGGATTTGCCTGCTCGAGAATACATTATCAGACTTTTCTTATGCCCACTGTTCATGCATCCTAAAGTTGTCCTGCAGCTTCATATCGCTTTCGTCACACCCTTACGTAGCATGACATTATCAGCAGGAGAGAACAGTGAGAACATAGACCATACGAGTAATCATCAATAGGTAGGAATAATAAGTAACTTAAGAGTACGTTTCACAAGAAGCCCTTTGAATTTTATGAGAGAATTTCTACCTTCTAACCAGTCTCAAAGTAAGGACGGTAGTGAACGGTCAGCATCTGGTGACTTTTGATAAGAAAGACGTCCTGTAGAACCGTGTCAGGTTAGCTGGTTAGATTTTACGGTAACTGATACCGAAAGCAGCCCAGCTCCTGAACCCAGCAACTTTGAGTAGGACATGGCTTACACAAAAACTTTAGATTATTAGGCATAAAACTATGCCGGGTAAAATTTAAAAGCAGGTTTCTTTTGAATTGAAAGCATCTGTCACACCTATTTTCCATGCAGATTTGAGCAAACTGCTCTGAAATGCAAACAAGCATCTCGACTCTCATATGTTGGTAAATTCATTGATGTGGTTTCCTGTCAATCGCTTCAAACCCATCTTATGCAGATATTCATTGTGGCATGATTGACAGTGTGGACTGGAAAAGAATGTTTCATGAAACACTATCTATCTAATAGTATGACAGCTGTATCAAGTTTATCAAAAATAAGAATTCCGCGCATCCCCAGATACTTCAAAAGACAACAGAGTTTAACCATGTCATCATGCCTCCGCAGCTTCACGTTGCCAACCTGGACCTCGAATAAATTCTTCAGACTACCACCCGAGAAGCTGGTTACTAACCATGAATGTGGACTCGCTGCTTTCTAACATGTCCACGATCTGCAAAACATCACTAGGGGTTACATACTTTTTCACCATTCGTAGTCTTTACCCATAACTTTTCACGTCTTTGAGTGCCCCAATCACTGCCATATGCTGGTGATCTGAAGATTTTAAAGGAGAGAGACAACTGCACAGACAAAAGTTGTTTCATAAAAACTTAACTAACTTCGGGCGATTCTTGTGGAATATACTTCAAATAAACGTTAGTAAATGACGAATAATTATGATGAATGACATCACGAAGATAACTCTTACTTAACAGAAAGATCTTAAATATCCTCTTGTGCTGAAAGTGGCTTTTAAACAGAATCGATTAAGGTCCTTATCTTTTTTGTACACCTTCAACTATCTGCGACTAGGGTTATGTTATCCCCCTACTACTAAAAAGAGCTTCAAACCACTTTGCACGTGGATATTGTTCTACAGATGACAACTTTCCGCCCTCCACACTAAGCAACGAAATTAATTCGTTATGCCACAATGTTTTCGAAGAATATTCAACCTAAATAGGACCAAAAACAGGCGACTAGAGAGTTAGTTGGTGTGAAGTGTAAACTTTATCCAGTTAGTTTAAGCACACTGAGCCTGCAGTATCAAGTGCAAAGATGCGATAGTAGTGATACGGTTGTGGCACACCGCACCATCCACAATCCGACCAACCCTGACGGTTCACTTTTAGAATATTACTGTCTTAGGCTAAAAATATTCAGACAGCGCGCTTAACCTCTTGATTAGGCAGTCGGGGAGAAATCCGAAGTTGAAAATAAAGAATATTATCATAGGAGATTCTAAACAGACAGGCAACGGCCAGTGCCATCTATGATGCTCAACCCGCAGTAGTTTTCTCTTAAATGTTTTGTGATAGGCAGATATGAGCAAAACCCCATACATATGGCGCATTCGCAACGCCACAGAGGTAGAACAATAAAAGCTCCAAGCTTGATACACTTAGTAGGGAGTTCAGAAAATTTCAGGGCTTTTTTTTAAATGGAAAAACCTACATCCGTATCGGTGAGCCATTTTAGCGATGCAGTATCGTTTAAGATGAACCAATTTCTGTCCAGTGCTTAACATCATATGCTGATTCAAACCACATGGTTATGTCTCAATGTAAGGAATAATAGCTGTGACACAAAGTAACCGTAATGTCGCTGTCGTTTTTCCTTCCCCTTAAAGTTTATTCATGAGTGACTTTCAGTAAGAGTTGTTCTACTTTTCCGTACTTCCCAGTGTGCTTATCCAAGAAAATGAAAGAGTTCAAAAGCCTCCAAAGCACTGAGATCCATAATACTGGGGTACTGCATGAAGTAACTTAGAGCTTAGCTACTTAAAAAGGAATAATACTTAGTGATGAGATATTTACGCTGATGTTGTGAAGGACGGAAATAAGATTTCCATGATCAAACCATTCATGACAAAACGGCCTCAAGAATAAGTGGTGAAGGTTTTGAAAAACGGTACATTGAAGTAATCATCTACCTTCTCTGAAACTGCAAGGTACCTACTTCGGTTTTAACTGACTCCAATAACGCCTACAATCAAAGACTAAAAAGTTTATTAAATTAATTAATTGTTTCATCTCAAATGCATCGAAGTTCTGTTTTAAATTTGGCTCGCTGCAAGAGAATGTCTCTCAGTTAGTAATTAAAGGAAAAAAATCTATTTCCGCATGGATATTCACACGCCATTTCGAAGAACATGCGTACTAGACATATCCATAATGACAAGTATAAACAGCTGGACTGTCCAATAAAAGTAAAATCCGAGTTTTTTTGCATTTACTGCCTTGAAAATCCAAGGGCGCTTCTGGGATGCTCAATTCCACCGTTCTGACATACACAGCTCATGATACTGTTGCTTAAATGTGTTTTGAATTAGCTTTCGAAAACCGATGACCCACCGAACTTTATGTTTTCCATTGGCTGTCTATCCTTCGCAGCGCATCCATACACGCTGCTCTGATAATCTTTTCACTCATCCGTCTTTGATAAACTCTAGGATACCTTCTTGTATAGTAAGTATCAGTAAGTGTAATCATGCAGTATCAAAAGTTGTATCAATAAATATTTCACACTGTTTTGCTGGTTTTCTTATAAACCTGGATAGGCACCATTTAAAAACCGTCAATGGATAGTATCTCTTTATTAGAACTCATGTGAATGTGGACAGCAAATTACGTCCGAAACGTTATACAGTAAATAATACTGTTTCACCGTGTGATATATCTAATAAGTAGGAAAGCAAACAATGAAATTTTACGTATATGCGAATTACTGTAGATGGGAAGAAAATCCCTCGAGGTTACGCAGTGAAAAGTTAGATTATGATGATTTAGTGAAGGTAAAAATAAGTAATCACGCCAGAACTCATCATGTAAGTTCAAATTTGTTTACTCAATAGTTTGACACGCTCAGCTCTGCTGATGCAAAGAAACTCTGGTATGATGACTTACTATCAATCACGGTCTCTCACGAAGTGTAGGACATTATAGACTGAGTTCAACATTCAGCTGTTTCAAGAGATGTTATTCTTCACACCTTTAATTCAACTTGAAAAAGATGCAGGCTTCACAGAATATGTTTATACATGAGATGTCATGTCATAAAGGTTCCTAAAATAAAAACTCCATTTTTCTCAGTCTCTTCAAACCCGTTGGTTTTTCTCGAATTCCTGTAAGTCGGTGCTTCAAAAGAATGAATTGAAGAGGTGACTTGTGTTTCTTTAGTACATTTTCTATGAGTATTTATAACCTTGACACAAAATTGTCAGCGTTTTGACATTTAATGGATTGTTTTTTGGCCCAATTTGGAATCCACCAGTTGAAGTGGATAACCAGTAATTAGCCTGAGCGATTTTCAGCATTACTTTGGGATGTGAAGTTTAGTTCATTATTTGGACTGACAGCTAATCACATTAAGTAGATTTTCGCACGGAAGGTCTATTGAATTTAGTATGTATACTTGCACACTAAAACTGACAAGCGTAGGTCCCCAACCATATTTGATTGGTTGGATTTACTGTTCTTATTTACATGCCTGATCGTTGTCATTGGATAAGTACTTCGTGTTACGGAATCACTCATATTTCGGTGGTGCTGTTTTGTGACAAAATGAAAGATATCATGTCATAGTCTTTATTGTAAATCTGATTAGGACATCCATCGAATTGAGCTGCCCGTATTCCAGTAAGTGTTGAGATGTCATTAGTTATTTCAGCATTTGCATTGTTCAAATAAGTGTTTAAGATGACTAACCCACTGGTCTGACCTTTGTCCTTATATTTATTTCTGGTGCCTGCAGTTGCTCTGTATGTTAGATCCGACTAGTGTGTCTCGTCATCACTAAATGACTCCAGTGAGGAGCTAGTACGATTTAGGACAAGACCATGACGCCAAAAGATCAAAAAAACTATTAAGCAGCTTTGGTGTACTATCCAACATGCATGCTATCGGTAAACAAGCGGCTGAAAAGAAAACACTTCGCCAACGGAATGCTAGTCGACTACTGCTGAATGGTCAGCTCGATAACATGAGGTCGTTAGGCTGAACACACGATATGAAGAAGATCGCATGCAACATGAGGCTGATAAGGAGGGTGGAATCAAGTATTCTAGTTACCAACATGGACACCTATCTCCTTTTGTTCTGCAGGAACTGTGTTTTCCCTCATTTTCCTACCGGTCTGCTATCGGAATACATCCTTTCTCCACACTAAAAGATTCCTCTTAGTAAGAAGTGGCTTACAATGCGACTTCAGTTGACGATATAAGGAACGACCATTGTAAACTTACGAAATCTCATGAAACTTTCATTCTCTCTAGATTCCTAGGTTTCCATCCTCTTCCTGCTGAGTGCTTGCACCCTGTTATCTATATATACTGATATGAGCTCACGTAAGCTTTGTTGTCTTACTTTTAGTTCTCACTTATAAAGATGAGGACCACGCGAACCGTGACATTGTTAACTACACCAGGTTTCGTTTTTCCCTCGCTGTTTTCGTGATGTAAGGTACGGTGATTCTCAGCTTCTGTGGTTAAATTTAGGGCTTAAAAGAGATCTGCACAGCCGTGACAGATGGGCATAGAATATACAACAGTGTATAAAAGCGGCAAAGAGCTGGACAAAATCATACTATATGAGTAAAACCTGGACAGTGGCAGATCTTAGCTTCATTTTAGTCTGTTTATCAGGGATATGACACGGCGAAACAATATTATTATGTTTCGGACACAAGTTCTTCTCCACACTCACCTGATATTAGTATAAACACTGAATCCCACACTCTAGTTGGCCATGGAATTAGCAGATTTGAAAAAGCACATGTCTTTTACTTTTTGCTTCAGAAATGCATTTCAATTTGTACTGACTTGCATCGAACCAGTCAAATAAAGGGTAAATTTAGATGCCCCTCAGTTTCTATCGATGGAGCGCAAAAGGTGTATTATGTTGCTCTATCTCACGAATCCTAAAAAAAGTCAAGACAACCTAATTTTCTTTTGACTCACTTCGGTGCATTCCATCCTGCAGTTTAATAGAAGAATTAATCAGGCAATAAACGTGATCTCACTTGTTTAAGTCAGCGTTATGTTTTGCAAAGATGTACTGATCAATCCTCTGGTTTTATTTTTTTGTATGCATCCACACATTGCTGTTCAAAAAAAATTAGTGCTATTATCCGGACATTTTACCTACAAACGAGACTGAATCTCCTAATTTAATAATGATGGACTGCATGTGAACAATGTCCGTACGAGTAGGACCGCATTCGCAACATCTCATCCACATTTATCTTCACCCTTAAAATCTTCAGTGACTGTCGCTTTTAAAATTAATAGAATGACTTCATATTGCTCTGAGCCTTATTCGTGTTTGTAAAAACAGCTAACGATATTCATTTTTCAGAAACGAACTCCTTGTGATTACGTGAAACTTAATTTGGTAAGCTGCAATCAAATGGGCTGGGCGTGAAAATGAATGAGGTATGTACGTGAATGTGTATACATATGTATATGTATACCCATATTAAAATCCAACGGTTTAAAAAGATTTTGGGCTCATTTGATAAGAGGTGCAGCTCGGTTAGTTACTTTCTCAATCAGAGCAGGAGTTATACCTTATGAGGCACCCTTCCAATGATTTATCAGTAGATTGCTTGAAAAATGACGCAGTACCTCATACATACGTGAAAAATATTATTCTCAGAATGAAAACCAAAGAAATCACAGGAAAAAGCACATGGTACTCTACATTCATAACGTACCCTGGTTACAGCATCAATATGAGACCGTGCATTAATACACAACAGTCCAAGTTGCCACAACCATCAAAGCATCAAGCAAGAAAGGACCAAGATGAGAGAGCTAGAGATAAAAATGTCAGTAGTGGTAGAAAGCTGTGAAGGAAGAGGGATCAGTGAGAAAATGATGAGAACTGGTGCTGCCGAATCCCCGCCATAACATCTAAAGTTCGTAATCACCGGTTCCTGATGTCACGCGGACACCATCAGGGAAGGCTTCAACCCTTTGCGCTACTCAGCTCGACAATTAAATACTTCATGGAGCCGAATCCCACGTTCCTGTCCGTAAATATTGCAAGTGTTGGCCACATATGTGGACCTGTGTTTCACACCTGGCCGAGGGTGGATATCTAGTCGATACACAAATAACCATTTCTAAGGTTTGTTCGGTTCTAATGACTGGACTGTTCTAGAAATTGCATATGATGATGATGATGATGATAGAATCAAGACTGCTAGACACTGAACTCGTCAGGCTGATTCGAAGGAACACTTCCCCGAAGACCAAGACAGTCCGTAACTGCGAGCGGTCAGGAGTATATCTGATTTCCACCCGGCAGCCAAAACTCTTCGTAATTCAGCCAGTTGTGCTTGACCATCGCACCTGATTACGTTAGCCACTAGTCCATTGGTTCTATCTGGCATTTCTGCATTCGTATAAATCACAGCTTTCCTAACATGTAAGTGGGCTCGGTGCCGTAGCTTGATGTTCCATTACGATCGTAATAGATAAGGGGCAGTTGATAAATGGCTAGGTTCCAGTCTAGTTGCTCTAAGAAGCATTGTACTCATCGTCACGGTCACTCAGCCAGTATGTCGGCCTTGTTGCATTTTACATAGCATCTGCGTCCGCTTTTCGCTGTAGTCGCCGCTTTCAGGAATATGTTCACTACTGTCTGATATTCAGGAGGGCCTGCTGACATCCTTAGACATTTTCTATCCTTTTACCGAAAAACAGTTACTTCCTTTGACGATGTTTTTACAACAGACTGTAAGTGTCATCGTGCTCATCTGAAGTTTATGACGTTGTCCCAACACGATGACTGTCTAAAAAGTTTCTTCCTGATGGAAGCCACAATATTCTCATCATCAAGCAGCATTCAGAATAGCCTTGTGGTCATAGTCTTCGCGTGTCAATTCTAGTGCGGACATACGTTCTCAAATCAGCGAGTGTTCATTATCCAGTCATGTGCTCGAGAAAGAGCTGAAACCTTTCATTGACCATCTCCAGCGATAGCTAATATCGGCACGATATATCTACGTGCATGGCTGAGTTGGTGAGTCTCATGTTGGACAATGTTACTCTTAATATCTGAAGTTCAAGCTGGTCAGGTAAAGACGGTTTCCCGAGCGTAACTGTAGAAGGCGACCCCCATAATCTGTTCATGCGGCTAAATTCCGAAAGTGTTTCCTAAGTGTCTTTCCGCCAGCCTAGCCCACATACATGTGAACTCAAAACATTTGCTACAACAATCATAAATGAGCGTTCGGTTTTCACCAGGATGCTGAAAACGCTATTGCAGAACTCATCTTCCGTTCCATGTAAATTGCAGTAAGGGGTGCTTGATTAAAAAAGATAACCGCAAGTTTTACTGTTTCTTTCATTCTTTACTGTATGGTTCACCAGAACACTGCACAAACGACTGAAACTTAGGTCTCCACGGGCGATGTGCTTGTTAACTTAGACTTTGGTACTGTAATAACATATCCAAGATCTCAGGAATTAAACTATCAAATCTCTAGAATCTGAACGAATAACCTGCTCAAGCCCACAACAATAACCGATTGAGTTAGCTTGAATTACCACATTTCGAGATTGTATGCATGTGTAGTAGATGATTGTATTTTTGTTGATAACAAGAGACTCAGCTTTCGATGATGTTATTAGATGACGAAGACTATCTGAAAAATTTGACGTACTTGCACAATAAATTTCGAACAATCTGATCACAAATTTACTTCTTGAGTCGATTTATATATGAAAATGAAAGGCAAATACAATGAATATGAAGAGGTTATGACACTAGTCTTGGTAATATAATCAGATAAGGATTACCAAGGTAAGTTAAGCGAAATAATAAATTATTTTTGTGCATACAAAGGGGCTTAAGTTTACGAGTGGTCAACGCTTTGGCAAACTTCAATACACGCCCCTGACTGTTTTTATGTAATACCTGCCGTTTTCGTATTAACCTTGTGATTCATTTTGATATGTTTCGCTATAGATTAAGATAGATGTAGGTCATCTGGCATATAAAAGTTTGTGTTAAACTGTTTTCCAATCCAATTAGGTATATGTTCACCCACCCTTGTCTGCATTGTACAACCACTCCTCACTAGGTATGTGTTTCCACACACACGTAGATTGGTAAACAGAGTAGGATATGACATAATCATTTATGCGAAGTTGGCGAATTAGGTGTTTTGTTGTCAACTGTGTAGTATGTTTTGTTGATAACAGACTTTAATCTCTGTTTCAATATGATACTACTGGTTTCACCTCTGTATGGTACCGTAAAAAATTTATTCTTTCGAACCGAGGGAATTAAAGGCTTCGGGGTTAGCTGTTTTCTGCAGCGGTTCACAAAGTGTGATGGATATCCGTTTTCCGTAGGTGTTTCTGCCAATAATTTCCTCACATCATCCATTGTATCAGATGTAGAAATACGTTGAATCCTACTGAATAGGCATCTTACTAGGCCTCTCTTGTACTTGATTGGAAAAAGTTGTAGAAACTCAAGTTCTGTCCTGTTCAAGTAGGCTTCCTATAGACTGACCGTCTGATAGATCCGTCAGAGGTCAAACACTAATTATTCGAACTTGTTATATACCCACGAATACGAGACCAAGCAGGAACATAATACCGTAGCCGGATGGAATAATATATTTACGAGGTCAGGCCGAGATACCGATGCGTTCCAACTAGCTGGCTAGAGAGTTGATTACGAGCAGTGTAGCATAACACGACAGTGTGCCAAAATGGCGAGGATGCTTGACCCGGTGCCTTCAGCTAAGCGAGTCCAGTTAAAATATCTAAGCATCAATGTTGAATCTCGTCAAACCCTAGGCTATTGATTTTGGATTTGCCTTTCATTTTCATATATAAATCGACTCAAGAAGTAAATTTGTAATCAGATTGTTCGAAATTTATTGTGCAAGTACGTCACATTTTTCAGATAATCTTCGTCTTCTAATAACATTATCAAAATTTATTAAAGAGACTAATTGTTTCAAACGAAATCATCACTAATTGAACTGTCCAACAGCGGAAACAGAAGCCGTGAATTCATAATTAGCGGAATTTTTTGCCTATTCCAAGTGCAATAAACGGAAATAAAGGGCAATTGACGTTTATATAGTCATTTAAATAAGCATTCAGCGCAGCCGGTCCCACAAAACGAACGCCTGTCCGCGGTTCAGGAAACCACCGCTTTGACCGGTGTAACCTGAAACCTTATATATTTTTCCCGCAACATGAGTTTAGGAGACCAGAGATTAAGTTCCATTAGTTTAAATCACTATGGTCGGGCTTCAGAGCTAAACGAAATCAATTGTAACCTAATACCATCGTCAGAGAGATGCGAATAAAGATAAGTAGGTAAAGGCGTGGTTGGCTCAGTACTGTTGTAGGTAGTTTGAGTGCTTAAAAATGCGTGCTTACGCTGAATACTTGTCAAGTGATGACATAGCGAGAAGCTTCCTCCTGGGGTAAATGAAAATTTTCTAAATGGTAGTATTTTCTGTTGTTTCAGCTAAAAGTTTGGTCTTCAAAGGAAAGTGAATAACCACTCCGAAAACCATGCTGAGCAGAATGGATGGTGTTTTCCTTGTTGAGGAATCCCCAGATCACCACGTGAGTAATGCAGAAGTCAGGTGTAGAGTTTTAGGGAGAAGAGGTAAATCGGATGACCAGGCTATGAAAATTCATTGATTGAGATGGTCGGGACACATACTACGTATGCCTAGTCACCGATTGCCTCGTCACACAATGTTGACCGAAGTAGGCCCAGGCTGGAAAAAGGCTCGAGGTGGCCAGACTAAAACGTGGCACCAATGTATGAAGTCTCTGACTGTTGGTTTGAGCTATGTGGGGCGATGCAGACTAGGTGGTTGGGGTCCTCGGGACAAGAGGAACCAGTGGTTGGAGACTCTAGGTGATATGGCTCAGAAACAATGTCAGTGGTGCAGATGTATACACATACTATCGTCATCTTAACGACGTTATACCGAATCTCACCATTTTGTCATTCTTCTTTTCTTTCTTCTCGTACTTTATATTTCTTCTGACTTCATTCTCTTACCTTCATACTTCACCTCACTACCTTTCTACTCGATGTACTCTACTGAGCTGTGGGAACTCTGACCGTGAGGCAGTAATGCCTGGTCCTATGTTGATATTGATGATGAGATCTGGTTGGTTATCAAACTTTCTGGCACTTTGGACAGTATAGGTAGTACGGCAATTAGTCTGCAGCTGCGGTGACCGTTTTCTATTTCCTCCATCGAAAATGAGTATCAAGATCGCGCACATCAATTCTTCAGGGAGTTCACATGACTCTAAGGAGTACTAGAAGAGGTTGGAGATTGGTTTGCAAATGCCTCGGAACAGATTTTTAGGATTAACGATCTCAGGTTATTTCAGCCAGGGGACTTGTCTAGTCGGAGCCAAGATAGTTTCTCCAATACTTTTTATCTTTGATTGGGATGTGACTGAGGTATTCCTTATTTAAGGTCTGATCAATGTCGAATCAAATTGGTCCAGATTTAATTGCGCTCGGAAGCGTGAGTTCAGAAGCTCAGCTATCTTTGGATTGCTTAGTGCTCTGTCATCAAGACCTGCGATAAGACTTAATGCCTTGCTAGTTGGTTTCATTTTCGACATGAAGCTACGCAAATCTTCGGGATTGCTTTTTAACCTTCTTGCCAGGCTCGATTGGTAACTTGACCTGACCCTATGGACTCTTACGTTGTAGCAGGTGCAAATTATTTAGTATTTCAAGAAGCCAGACTCCCTACATAATAAGTGCCAGTGAAACCGAACCTGCTTCCTGGTTTGAAGTAGCCTCTCTGTCGCACGCTTTAACCATTAGGTTCTCACAGACGGTGTGTTACCTCTGGTACACTGACTGATGGCCAAATCGATTATTTCCTTCATCTGTATCTAGTGTTCATCTGTGGTGAGATGAGTTCAGTCCACAGGCCAAGATGTACCAGAAATGTTTCTATGGTTGTCTCTTCGTTAACTGATAGTACTACTGTAGTATTTTGCCTTTATAGTGGTAATGTATATATCGGTTATGTAAGTTGTATGAGGATGCCTCATTGATAACCAATAAGATTTTATCGCAGATGCTGCAGCCATCAGGCGTTACAGTGCGATATGCGTTCCCTGGAAACTGTGTTATGGTTCTCTATAAACTGCTGGTTGCTACTTTTTCCTGAGCTTGCCAAGGCATTTCCTCATTTTTGGTGCCGTCTGATTTCTGCTAGGTCTGGATCTGCTTTGTAGCATAATAAGGCTGCTCTGTATCCCCTTTATGGTAGCTATAGGGATCCTAGAAACAGGGGTTGGCGGCTTCTGTAACAGAACGGCACCCTCCCCTACCTTTGTTTATTTTGAATAAAAAGGAGAATTTGACACAGCGGAAAAGGTAAGATTTGCACCGAAATGTTTGCTTCGAGTTCAGTTGTAAATAAGTAGTCTCTTATTATCTTCCATGTTTATTATCAGGCATTATACATGAAAGCAAGAAGTAATCTTTAAGCCTCCGCAGCGAAGTATCGATGATCGGTTCCCGAAGATCACTTGAGTTCATCATTGCAACGAAAATATGGTACTTATTTTCTGATTCAGAATAATGGAATTCTTGTCGAGACAGATGAACCACCAAAAAGGGCAGGAACTCTCAGTTTTGAAACAATTGAAATTTAAGAACAAGATTCAAATGCAGTGCGCTAAACGATTATCTTTAACCTACTTTCTCACAGCATTTTTCACTTATAAACGTATTCAGATAAATGATTTTCATTTGAAAACACTCTATACTATTGTGAAGTATGACGAACATCTACTGAAACGCGCGACATACGTTTAACCTAATCCACAGACAAAAACCCTCGAAATATTACATAACTTAGTCCATAGACCATCAATTATCTCAACAGTTGGCCAGTTTTTGGTCAGAAACTTGGATCAAACAAAATTTATAATAAATGTCTTTAGAAAAGTTTTTTGAACGGAATGATTCTAAGAACATGTGCATAGGATTTGTAGTGGACCCAAAGAATGTCAAGTAAACCAAAATGACAAACTACGTATAGTTTACAAGAAAAATGGATTTTATGATACACATGTATAAAAAGTCATACGTTATAGCATAAATAGTATTGTCAATGTTATAGATAATCACTGGTTACTTGGAGGTTATCTCTTCGGTATTGTCCACCACAATTTTAGGATACTCCAGAGATCAGAAGGCGATATTTGTTGTCTCTCCGCTGTGGTCGTCGGTCGGCTTGATTGTCGTAATATTTGGAAGTAGGATAAGAAGTCCTGTAAATTCCCAAGACAATCAGTTATTATGCACGACAGGCAATAGTCAAGGAAGCAGAAGTCGGAATGGTTAGAAGCGCATTATATTTCCACGATTAGCAGCAGCAAAAGATGCAATTACCGCCACAACCAAAAAAGTGTATATATAAACAACATTCGTTTTTACAAGTATTAGGAAGAATGTACAGAATGTGTAAAAGAAACGATGAAAAGGAAATGTTGCTTATAGTTGAAGCGGTTTATACACAATTTTATGCAGTCTCCACAGATTCCATTAATTCAAAGAGGTTCATTTAACCCAAAATCTACAGTGATATTGGTGAAGAAAGCTGCAAACAGTTTGATGTGTCGACTTATCAAAATTTCAGTCTGTATAACTAACTGATAAGTAGATGAGGAGATAATAATCTGAATAAACAAGATGAACAAGCGTGAAATTTTTAAGCTATTTCATTTACGAAGTCTGTTAATGAAGCAGACAATAACAACTAAGCAGCTATTCTATATATGATAACAGTAGAGCAAAAGAACAGAATAAAAGTGCCTAGTAAGGGAAGCTGAGCAGGAATTACTTACTGCTAGGTCACTGCTCCGTTATTCGTTGCTGCTATTTTGATTACGGGTTATGACTACTGGCTTGCTTCTATGAAACTGAGAGGGATATAAACTTCATCTAACATAACTTCTTTATAAAAGTGTAATGTTATTTTGAAGCTGATCTGTGTATTTTGATGTAATTTTAATTTAAATTACTATTGGAAATTACAGAACAATATTTCATATGAATTCCGGACACTAGAATATGTTCAAGTTTAATGTTGAACAGAAGAGTTTACCACTTCACCCAAATATTTATGTTAGGCAGTTTACCCTGTGTTAGATCTGATGGCCATATGCAATGAAATATATATTGCCTCCATAAGCATTCAAAGCAAAAATAACTTGTAATCAGTAATTCTTTTTCATTTTGTAAGAGCATTTTATAACTGCTTTCAGCCTACTTAAAAAACTACCCTTTAGCATGATACAAACTCAACGTCATTTATAATGTGAAATGAAATGGAATACATCAAAAACGTTTTGATTTGTGAAAATTTTAATTATCTATGAATATTTTAACTTTACTGTTAGTTAGAAAAACTAGCCACTAAGCCTCTTAGTGATGAAAATGAGGATATCCAACAGTTTACTTATTTATCTTGATTACTATATACCATATCAGGCTGTTTTCAAAATATTGAATGTTATTACTGATGAGTTTAAAAGTATGAAAAAATATTATTGCTTTCTACTCAAGTTAACTAGTGTTCGGGGTTGAAAAAACCAACCATCTGAAAAGCTATCAGTTTCCTTCCGAATACAGATATTCCTTGATTATAGTTGTTAGTGCTTTCATACCCTAGGTTCAAAACTTTCTGCCATCTGATTGAACTTGTGAAGCACCAAGTTAGAAGGTCGTTTGATGTCCAAAACACATCTGCGTACTTTATAAACACATGTGTTGTTTCCTGACTTTTAGTTGAAACTTTTTGAATTGGATAACATTTCCGAATGATTTGAAAGACAATTCTCAATGTTCTTTTGCTGATATTTTGGACTATCAGGTGGTTTTATTACCATTCATGTATACTTGTACTAAGGTTTCCCATAAAGGTTGCCTCCTTTTTCAATATTTCACGATAACAGTAAAATAATTATGGTCAATTCAATTATGAAGTTGTTGGACATCAGCAAACGTGATGAAGATTTTGAGAATTAACACCAAAAGCTTAAGTTTCATGTGAAATCTAAATGACTGTCACATGAGAGAAAATATATAGAGTTTGATTTCATTACTCCCTTGAGTTTTGTGAATGCAGGATAATAAGATGGTGGACAGTCAAAACTAACCATTTGATAAGAGTGGGAAACTGATGCCTAGCAACTTTTTAAAAGAATATTGCAACTGTAGAATGTCCTAATGACTGTTATAGAGTGGTCATAGCTTCAAGCTTGTTCACCACCAGACATACAAAAGAAGGACTGCTTTTTACAGCTTCCGTATCGAAACAGCAGAAAAATGAATTGTATTTGATTCTTAGAAAGAGAAATGAACTGAGCTTTGTAGACTAAAACGGTGTTCAAAATTTTTAGAAAGTCAGTATATTATGTTGGATCAAGGCTTCTTTTTAATGGCATATGACAGTCATAAATAATTCTTTCCTATCAAGCAAAAATTAATGAAGCGACCAATAACTTATGTTTACTTTGATGCAATACTTGTTATATTTAAACCAAGTACTGCTAAGTGCATTTTGTATAGAAGTTAATGTTTGGAAGTGAAAGTTATTGCCTGCCTATTTTAGGTTTTTATTTATTGCCAATAAAAGCTATTCAGTATTCTAAGGTCATTTGTGGTTCACCTGTGTATGGGCATTTAAGTTGGAATGTTTTGTGATTTTTGGAATAATTGACTTATATGACCTGATTGCAGTAGGGCAATAAAATATATAAACTTCATGTTGGAAAATGAAGGATAGAACTTGGAAATGCAGGTGATTTTTTTGTCACAGAAAATAGTTAGTTTTCTTTGCCCATTTTAATCTTATTCTCTGTCAGCTTGATAATTTGAGTAGGCAATGTATGTTTTCCTGGCGAGAGTTTTATTGACAGTGAGATCGTTTATCATAAAACTAGGGTTATTTAGTTTACTTTCTGGATTTCTTCAGCTGCATAAAATGAGCTTGATGAAACCAGATGAAATTCAAATTCCTCGTAACGGAGAACGACTCTGTTTAAATCTCTAGGAGGGTAGGTCAGTGAGAACGTCTTTTCATATTGCTCGCTTTGTTGATTCTCACCAGGTGTGTGATTGGTAACAGGCAATGAGTGAAAGTGAACCTTGAATTTGGGTTGAAGGAAGATTCGAACCAGTAGTCTCTCTAGTACCAGCCCACCGCTCTTCTAAATGGACTATGAAACTCAGCTACTAGCCAGGTCTTGACTCTATTTCAATCACCAAGGGATTTGTGAGCTTCTAAGTGAATGCATAATATTCAACTGTTCGTCCATCGTAATCAAAGTTCCTGCCCAACTAATACTTCTTGACCATTCGCCTAATTGAGTTCGATTATGATTAGAAGAAAAAGTATTATCTACGTAGCCAGACTACAGCTAGGTGTGATAATCTCGAAAATAATGATTCAATAAATGGAATTTACTTTCTGAGTATGTCATTACTTTCAGATCTGCAGAAAAATGCATTAATTCATTTGAGGTATGTATTCAAAGTACTGCTATATTTTATGATAGCTGGCAATTTTTTTGGATAACAGAATTTTATGAAATGCCTATATTTTACAAACGTGCAAACCTAATGTATATGCTTTTGGACATTTGCTAATACTAAGGAAAATTTTCAACTGTTTGCCACCAGTAAAGTTATACTGTTTCTCGAAAATGTATGACCGAATAAAAGAATTTATAATTATGACAAAATGTTCGAATTTAACAGGTAATTTAAAACTAGTCTCTAGAAATTTGATAAAAGTCAGACCATATGCAAATAAACTACTTCGAAAATAGGCTGAGAAACACAGTAATTCAATTGAAAAATTTTTTCCGTCAATGGATCATTTTCATTAGCTGTACAGTCATATTTAAAGTAATAACAAAGAAACAAGGAAGTAAGTTATTGGCTATCAGAACAATATTAGATCATTAAAATGGAATATTTAAGGGTGAAATAGAGCTAGAAAGAGAATTCATAGTCATACGGGATATGAGGAGAATAGGAAGTTAATCACGGTGATGGAGAATAAGAATTTTCATGAATGACAGCAGACAAATAGTTGGAACACTTTTGGAAGGTACTTCTTCAGGACTCATCGCAAAATCATGAAGCCGAAACTGCTATAAGGATAAGTTCTTGCAGTCCCTGATAAGTTCTGATTCATGAATACTGAATTCAGAGGGGGTTGTAAAACAGAAATACTCAAGATTCACTTCCTACAGCAGTCAGAAAAACATTCTATGCTACATAACTACGAATGGTCTTCTCCAGGTGACGGTTGATTCAATAAGATGTAATGGACAAACCACTGCTTTGGGTCACATCTATATATATCTATCAGTTCACCTGCTGTTATGGAGATGAGTATAGAAGCGGCAAAAAGCGCAGTCTTTCCAAACTAATCTTTGAGCACTACCCTACTTAAGTGTCCAGAGGAGGACGTAAGTCAAACAACAGTTTCATGTTGAACCATTTGGTCAACTCTGGCTATATCGCTTTTCCGCAGTGTTCTTTCGAAATTCGGTAAGAAGTCAAACTGGGTGACTAAAAAGCAGTGGGGTCAATCACTTAGGTATCCAACACGTGAAGCCTGAGCAATGCTTACGGAAGAGACACGTCAATTCTCTTATGTTATCGTGGTCATAATTCTTCTTACTTCTGTCGTTTCTAATTCTTGTTTTACTTTCCTATATCTTAACATGTTAGTCCTAATTTCTCATTCAAACCCTTGTGATATTTAACTCTGTTATCCCCGTAAGTGACTGCATATTTTCCTCATAAACCCCATGATTTAGTGATTTCTTACTAAATCTAGAAATGACTCACTATTTCACCCTTAAACATTCCATTTTGATAACCTAATGTTGACCTGTTAGCCGATAACTTACTTCTTTATTTCTTTCTTACTAATATAACTACAACTATACAGCTAGCGAAAATGAGCCACTGAGTGGAAAGTTTTCTTCACTGAACCACTTCATGTTGCTTAAATATTTCAGTTTCCTGCTTTTTCAGTTTAAATGGGCTAAATGACTAAAATGCAACAGAAATGCAACATATAATGACGCAAAATTGGGATGTTGTTATATTGCTATGGGCTGAGCGTTTTACTAACATGGTTCAAAATACATGCTTTCCAAAATCGAACCAACTAAACTTTATTGTAAGCTTGCGTGAATTCATAATAAACTGTGCAGATGGTTAAATAAGGTATAGTTGCATACTTAATAGACAGAAGAAACAGTTAAGGGAAATAAGCTTTTTAATAATCACTGGATTATCTTTCGGAACATAAAAGTAGAAGTAATGGAATAAAAGGTACAATAAATAAGAGGCATTTTAAAGTTTTGTTTGAATAGTTAGTATCCGCCTAAATTTATCTGCAGGACAATATAATGCTACCCAAGACAGACCAAACGGTTGGCTGACTAGTTTGAATTTATCCGAAAACACCAGCGGTTACGTTGGCCTTCAAAGTGGGGAATATCATTTCAGTGTTAAAATTAAACTTTTCTGTTTAGGAAAACCTACAGATATTATAGTGGGATTTCTAATGAGTTTTTCTGTTCAGTATTAGATGAGAAAATGTGAGCTAGATTCAAATTAAATGTTTGCAAAAATTCGCAGTCGGTTGTAATAAATCTCACTACGGTTTCGCAATGAAACTAAAATATTCGGAACATATAATATAATCTGCTCAACACCATAGTCAGCTTCAAGATTGCGAGTGTGAAGCTGCATGTAATACACTACAAACTGATGTAAATAGTTCTAGATCACTCACACCGATCAGGAGTGCTCGCTATCCAGGTCAAGGTGATCTAAACACCGAACGGCTGTTTGGCTCGTTTGCGCCTGACCTCACTGGCTATGTACCCAGATTGACCAAGTCTAGATAGCTGGATTGTTCAAACACTTGATTTGGTTCTAGATATGGCTAGTTCGTTGAAATAGCTATCCAGAATTCGGGTAGGTTGATTTATTCGGCTCTCTAAGTTGAATCAATGCAGGTATACTACTAATGATATTGGCCCCAAACGAGCAAAACGATCGTTCGGTATTTAGATCAATTTGATTTGAATAGCGAGCAGTGCTGATTGATTTGATCCAGCTAGAACTACTCATGTTAGTCGGTAATCCATTACGTGCTGAAGGGATATGAGCTGTTTGAATACTGTGCATATTTTTGCATTGATTATTTATACTACTATTTTGTTTAGGTCTGATAATCACATTTAGATGTTGTAAACAATCTGACTTGGTGAACGAAATTTCTTTTTGCAATAAAAAGTAAAGCCACTATCACGTTTTAAAGTTGTTATGATACACTGAAAAAACTATATTTAAAAAATTTACAATTGCTCGATCATTCTTATAAAATGTGATAATCAGTCTTATTACTCATGCAATTTGTCAGTAACCTTATTGCGTTTTCGTAGGATAAAATCCATTTAAAATTGATCTGATCGCGGTAACGGATTGTATACTGGTATTACTTCACAAAAACGATGGAGTAAAACTTAATTAAATCTAATATAATATCAAAGTAATGGTAAAAATAAAATTATAAAATAGGAATATATTTCAGTTTTTATTTTATTGCAATTAGTGTTCCAAAGATTTTTATCATTTCTGTTCAAGGACATGTAAAGTGAACATTTAAAACAAGCAGAAATGTCAAATGTGAAACTACAGTAATAAATTCACTCCTTTCAAAAGTGTTACGAAAACAATCAGTGATTTAAAAGCAAAGTGTTAATCATATGAGATTTATTGAATTAACTAAAATGATGTTAAAAATAATCGGATACATAATGAATTTTGACTTGGAAATTTCTTTTGCTCTTACTAAGATACCAAGTAATGAATCGATATGGACTTAATTCTATGTAGTTTGAAAAATAGAGGAAACTAATCTTAGATGGTTCGGGTGTAGTCCTTAGGTAAATCAACTTGACTCAACCTTCGTGTTTTCTGACACCTATCAGTAGGGTACATGTACAACCGCGAACTCACTAATATTCTCACATCTATTTCTATCTGCACTGTACAACGATTCAACTGGACAGTTTGCTGCTGACTTACTTGGACCATAGCGCAAATTACTAACCTTATTCTTATAATCTGATTATTCCTCAAGACTGTATTACACAATACTGACTACTATTTAATGACTAAGCAATATTATATGAAAGCATCTCAACACTTCATAAGATGTTTCATGTTCATATTCAGACATTCATAAAAATTTATCTGCTGGGAAAACGGAAACTTTAACCGTGTTTAGTAGAACCTGTGATGCAATATATGCTTTCTGAAGGTTTAGGGGGCAGCAGAATGATGAGTGCAGAAAAGCAGGGATACATATAAACAATTTTTCCTATTCCTTACCTTAAACTACCTTATAGGTGGGTTTCTCCAGGCTCCTAAAATGGAGTCTTACAGGATTCATTATTTTGTGATCCACCGTCTCGTCTGAAAATTAAAATTAAATTCTAGGTTTTTAAAAATCTATTCTACTTTTACATCTTTTTCAATTTATTCCTTGAAAAAACTAAGCTTTTGTGAATACACTTGTTTAATGAGTAGAGAACAATAGGCTTACCTCATTTTTTGTTGAAAAAAAATTTTATAATGACTTCTAAAAAATATTGAATAAATACTGACGTTGTTAATCACACACTGTATAATTACAAACGACTTGAGATTTAGCATACAAAGTTAAGTTTAGGCCGTGAAATCGACGCGACACACATACACAGAAGACTTTGAGTTTTCATTGTGTAGGAGACTAACTTTTCCAGTCAGAATGGAATCTATTTCGTATGATTTAATAAGAAAAGTATGTGGCCATATATTCGCATTTAAAAATTAGCAATGTTTGCTTTATTCGGGACTATAATTATGTCTACAGTACAGAATTCTCAGCGTGTGATATTACATCAATTTACCCATTTTACAACATTTTTAAAACATTAACAGTGGTTCTGTTTAACAATATATAAAAAAGAATAATGAATAACAGGATTATTGAAATGTCTGATGACTTCAGGGACAAGATAGCCTTTTGCTATTACAAATTTGATTGATAAGACTATGTCTAACAGGGTTTTCTTCACACAATACACAAGCTAAATAACGTATAGTTGAATTTTAATGCTCAGTTGTGTGTGCATACAGTTTAATATATTTGCTTCTTGTCTTCCCGAACGACAGACATGGAGAGAGGTGTGAATGCAGAGGATGCTTGTCATCAGACGAAATATTTTTAGCAAGTTGTCCACAAGAGTTGAGATGTCTATCCACGACTGTATTCATCAGCTCGGTTAGGAGTGTACTGCTTGCTCTGCTAACAGCCTTCAAAATCCCACGCAATACAAAGTAGTCTTTTTACTGGAGTCCAGGAAAGAATAAAGGGGAACATTAAGTAAGCATAGGCAAAACACAGGAACTAATGAAACATAAGAGTCAAGTCTGAGCTATGCCAGACAGTTTGAGTTTCCTAATGTAAAAAGTCAAGCGGATGATTTTCCAAGAAATCAGTAAGACATAAGGGAACCAAGAAAGATCAGAAGAAAAGCATAATCCAAGAGGCACATTCTCGATAACAGAACCATCTTTAAGACAAGAGTCATGGAACTGAAGCAATGTGCAAAGGTCATGTCTTAAGCTAAAATTAGCCATCTGACATTTGGAGGGACTGAGTGTGAGGCCATTTAAGGAAGACCAGTAACCAATTTCATTTCAGAAGTTATTAAACTGAGAACAACCAGAGGAGATGGTGGGCATAGATACTGTCAGGTCATCACCATACTTGACAAAGTTAGCTTTAGTTGAGGTTGATAAGTCTTACAAAAAGAAAGAGAAAAGGAAAGGGGAAAGAACGGCACCTTGAGGCACACAAGTTTCACTAAGCAGCGAAGTAGAGCGCTTTGCTGTGTACATAGTGTACTGTCTTCTCTCAGAAAATTATGAATCAAGCCAGTTTACAATCCAGGACTCAATGTGAGTACTAGTAAGAGGGGTCTAAGGATAGAGTCAAAGGCAAAAGTACAATCTATGAAGGCAGATATAACATATTTAGCACCTTCGTCCGAATTGGCAATAGTATTATGATGTAAAACAACTGCAATATCTAAGGTACTCCTTCTGGGTTTGTAGTCAAATTGATTTGGATCTCTAAAAACCTTATAAGGAGGTTTAAGTGCTTGAAGCAACGGCTTTTCTATTATTTTTAGGAATGATCAGGTAATTGAGATCCGTCAGAATTTCACTTTTTCTCCAGCAGATATGGACTTAGGTACCATTACTATTTTAACTTCCTTCCAGGTGGTTGGCATGTAGCTTCTAGCAAAAGACTCATTAAAAAGGTTGTGAGTGGATGGAATAGAATGTCAGCACATTTCGTGAGAGGAATACCTGACAAGTCATTTGGAGCGGGGCATTGCGAATGTTTTAATGATTTTAGGCATTAGGACACCTCTGTTTCATTGAATTTAGAAAAACTACATTCTGTTATACATGAAGAACTAGATAAGGTAAGATTCACGGGTTTACGTATGAATGACTGATTTAGTGCACAGATGTATCTACAAGCTTCATTTCCTGGTGTTCTCTTGCCAGTAACATCATTAAAAAGTCTCGGTATACTAGAAGGGCTTTTACATGACATAATCTTCTGATTATATATTAAGTGTTGTGTTTCAAACTTAATCAGGCAGTTCAGTCATTTAACACCAACACTTTCCTTCGATTTGTACAGTTTTTCTTTTTCACTTTGCAGTCTTTTTAAATGAGGCGAAGAAAGTCTATCAAACCTTAGGAACATTATTTCAGCTGGGTAGCAAATATCAAGACAACATTAAAGGTAGCATGTAACGGCATCGATTCTGTCATCCAGAGTATCATTTTCAAATATTTTCCATCATGTGTTTTGTAACATGCATCTGAGTCTATGTATACAGTTATATGATAAGCTCCGTTATATAGTCTTCTTGGATTAATAAGTAAAAGTACTTTTCTGCAGAACAGAACACGTATAATACGGTGAACTGAGCTCATCAGCGGTGTATGCTTTCGAGTTTCTTAAGTTCCAGGTTCATTCACGAAGACCAAGTTTAATGTGGCATTAAAACGAGTTGGAAAATTGACTAGGTCACTGTGACCAAGAAAATACAGGAAGCAGCAGTCACAAGAGTTAAAATCACCGCAGGCAAAAGGCAATAAACCAGACATTATCAGAGCAGCGAATTCCGTGAATTTGTCAGCCAATCTGGATAACTCAGAAAAGCTGCAATCACGAATGACATAAACATGAGTGATGTGAATGAACTCATATTTATCTAAGTGTTTCGGAAGATACTTAACAGTCATACAGTCTATGTAGTTATTAGAATAGGCGAAATATACAAAATTTGGTAAACATCACTGAGTGTTAATAAAGGTAGCTACACCACCACACGTTTTTGATGAAATACACCGGTCCTGGCAAAACAACCTAGTGCCATTTAAAGAAAATAGGTTGTCATCATATAGGTTATGCAACCATGTTCCTTTTAATGTTATTAAACAAGCATTACTATAAATGTTAGAACATGAAAGGCATTGTAAATAGTCCACCTTAGTAATGATCTGCAGTTCTAGGTGAGTACTGCAGGTAGTGTCATTTGATGTGGTTTGGTTTGCTTTAAAGCGCGCTGTAATCAATCTTGATATCTTTTCTTAGTTACATTTGTTAAATCCACAGCGGCAGTTTCAATATTCAATATCTGGTTAACCAGCTTGTGTAAACCAGTTGATTTCTTCTTGCTCGCTTCTTGCTCTTGTGAAACGGTTCCAGGTCTCTGGCGGATTCCAGTGCAGTAGATCCTGCCACTCGTCTGCTATAGCTCTGGTATGCAGATCAGGAGGTTGAGTGTTGGTTGGTTCACCTTAGACTGTGGTGTAGTCAGCTTCTTCGGATGTCGAGTAGCCTGACAGTTGTTCGCACTGGTCGTTAAAGAGAGTTAGGGACAGTGAAGTGAAAACCTAGAAAGACAACTTTGTGTGAGTAAAACGGAAAAGAAAAGTGAACTGATGGAGTAATCTACTTACACCCAAGTAAGGTGAGGAGGGATGCAAAGACATGAAGAACTTAGGTAAGTGAGGCTAACTCATGGCAAGTGGAAGGGATGAAAAGAGCTTAAATGACTACAGTGGAAAGAAGACTGGTGTAGAAGCGACATAGTTGGAATGATGTGACAGAAGTTGACTTCTTCTGTTTAGTTCGTATTCCAACTACATGTAGGTTGACTATGGGTCTCTGTGTGACTATCTAGCCCTTTCTTGAAATTTTCAACAGATGAGGGGAGGCTACCTCTGCTAGTGGTGCACTCCAGTGCTCGCGGACTCGTGGGGAGTAGAAGTGTGAACGCACACGATTTTTTGACACAATTCTCTTAGGGCAACTCTCCTGGGCAATTCTCTCTGGGTTTCCACGAGGATCACCATGGTGGCCACTCGGTGGTATTCCTCTGTTCCAGTGACCTGGGTTGTTCAGCATTTTGGAAGTCGTTATGAAGTCACCTTGTAACCTTTGGTAGCTAAGAGAGTGTAGGCCTAGGTCTTTCAGTCTGTCCTCATATGGTTTTCTTTGCATCCCAAAACCCCATTTTTGACTCACCTCCGAACTTTCTCCAGTAGGTTCTCACCTCTTTCCAGTTGTGATGGGGCGAAGACGTTATGGACCTCCAAGTGGGGTCGTGCGTAAGTGTTGTAGAGTTTCAAAGAGAGCTGTGCTGTGTGGGCACCTAGTTGTCTTCCCACATAGTGTAGTACACCGTAGGCTTTTGAGGCATCTCCTGGATAACTGGAACTGGTGTCCAGTTTCTCTGTCACCATTGAACCCATGTCTTTTTCCGCTCCGGTGTGAGATAGAGGTGAATCATAGAGAGACTAGGATACTTTCTGCCTATCAAGAGTGCAGAAAAACGAGGACCTACATTTATCCAGGTCAAATGTCAATTCTTTGTTTTTCGCCAACTCCTCTGATGCTTCAAGGTCGTTCTGAAGTGCACTGGATTCCGTTTCGCAAGTTACTGCCCTCCACAACTAGACGTCGTCAGTGTAGGAGAGAATCGGAGAACTGACATGCTGTGGGAGGTTATTCACAAACAGTAGGCACAACAATGGACTCCGGATCGCTCCTTGTGAGACAATGGACGATGATGTTCTCTAAGCTGAGTAGACCCTGTTGACTTTTGTGCAGAACTCCTTACTGTCTAAATGGTTCTGGAGCCACGATAGCACCTGAGCACGGATACCGAACGCAGCTATTTTGTGTATTAGGCTAGTGTGCGAGACAGTGTCAAAGACTGGCAAAATTCAGAAAACTCACGTGGACTGGGACCTTGGGATCCCAGCATGCTGTCCAGTGATCATCGGCCATCAGGAGGTTGGAGGCAGGTTGATAACTTCTTATGGGTTCGTATAAGTATTTGATACAATTCAAGGTCATATTTCGGTAGATTATAACAAATAAAAGCAGAGTAAACTTTATGCAATATATAGGATGGAAAGGTTTGGTAGCCCAAGGTTTAAGCAGGACGTCGACGTTGTAGTCTTCATCACGCACTGACATTAGTTGGAAAGTCACTTATGGGCTGTAAGCTATACGTAGTTATCTCTTACCGACTGGTAACTATTCAGTAGTTCGTACATATGAGGTAGCCAGAGGTACAGCACACCACCATTTAGAGAGTGGGTCAGATTCCAGTAGTTCACTTTTCTCTTATTCTATCAGTTTATGATATAGTGCAAACTTTATTCAATGCAATAGGCGAGCATTCGTCCCCATACCTAACTTAGTTGTCTCTGGGAATCCTGGCTACTCATTAGAACTCCTAAAAGTCTATTTCGAAGCATGGTTCGAATGAGCACTGAAAGTAATCCAACTGTTGGTCTGTGTGGATTGAAAATTTCAAGGTAGTTTTCATCAAAAAACCACTTGTGTATGTAGCTTTGATTGATTGCTTAGGATTATAGTGTTCATAAGTACATAGATACCCTGTGGAAGGTTGTTGAAATGTAGTTCACGTATACATCAAGTTTAGGACAAAGAGCTGGGATTCTTCTGATAAGATCATACAACAAAGTAGAAGAGGCAAGAATAAAATTATCTGTCGTCAGTACCTTCACAGACTACGTATGTTTCCTCACCAGTCTAGGTGACTTCATCAGCAGTTAATTCATGCAGGGTTGAAGGATTTTTGAGTCGCATGAGTTTTTATGAAGGATGTTTTGTACTCCTGAGTATTATTGGGATATGGAAAGAAGTAACTTATCCTTCTTTCTGATCAGAGGTTGACTTTTACAATCGTTGTCATCGTTTGACCTATCCTACAGCCTTAATACCTGACTATTGACTTGCTTGATTGATTATCAGTTGGCTGACCCTTCTTACTAGCCTGTATATTAGGTTAATGTTCAAGTACCTGTTGGCTGCAATTTGACTGGAGTGCTATACTTCCCGTAACTCGTTTGCAGTTTTTCAGACTGTTCACTTCAGCACTTGAATGTTGTCTTTATCTAAGTTGTGATTGTGCTCATCTGTATGTTTCAATATCAATTAGGATATATTGTATCGGTTGACTGAAGTTAGTGCTCATAAATTCTTTAACCCATTTGACAACTAGACTGACCAACATGGTGATTTTAACATTCTTTGCGAATGATTTTATAGGTTTTATTCGTTTTGTCTTTTTGAGCAATGAATCCTTTAGCTTGCATAACATGTTCTGTAAGGATATGGTTGGTTTGTGCGTCAAGCTCATGATTGGGTGAAGTATTCGGTTGACAACGATTATAAAGGTCAACCTCTGATTGGGAAGAAGGAGGGTTACTCATTTCCACAAACCAATATTATCCAAGGGCAGCAAACATCCTTCATAAAAATTCATGTAACTCGAAAATCCTTCACTTCTACATGAATTAAATGCTGATGAAGTCATCTGGCCTGGTGGTGAAACGTACAGGAACGAACCTCAAGGTTTGGGAAACACCAAACAATCATCATCCTTATTCTGAGATACAAATCTTCTGAACTATGTCAGAAATGATTTTTTGAGATGGTATTTTATGGTTGACATTTTCGGTGTATGATTAATTAACATACCATTCATTGAATTGTTTATGTACTTGTTGGTATAGTTCATTTAGAGGGGCCGTTGCATGAGAGAAGCGCCTACCAGAATCATATTTCATCAGTAACTGATTTGCATGATATTGCGTTAGGAATCTCTCATTATTGGTACTAAAACGTTTACGTCTCAAAGTTGTTATTTTCCACCGTCACCTTTTACTTTGTCGCAGTAATGGAATCTTCCTTCCGGTGCACACAGATCTCAAATTACTGCGTTCACTATTTGTCATGTTTTACTAACATAGATATTCTACTGCAATTGATGATTTTTTTGCTCAGGTCATTGTCATCCAGTTTCTTTATCCTGTCCTTAGTTGACGATATTACTATAAGAACAACAACTATGGCCTCCAAGTTATGCTTCAGTCACATGATACCACTTTAATAAACAAATTATTTATTTCCATCAGTCAAGCCTGTTTACTTAGTTGTGGATAGCGTTTATTTAAACTTGTCAACAAAGGAGCGATACGTAATGACTCCACATTCAAGCATACTTTTAATTCAAATAGTTTAAAATGAAACCATGAATTAATACTGAAACGCATTTAGTTTACTTTCAATCCAAGTTAGAACTATAAAGAAAATAAAAATCTAAAATATATCAGTCATATAAAGACTACTATTGGCTTACTTGTGTGTAAAAAAACAGTTATTATATTTTGCGTTGAGATATTTCAAATGACAAGAACATTTTTAGTGAAGTAACAATTAAGTGTTCATTTAATTGACAAAATGCTTCAAGTTGAAAAAATTTTCAAGTTGAGCGTACCTTTTAATCACAACCATTTCAAATATGACGGTTTATTTTTAGCCGGAATTGTGAAATCAAAAGTTAGCTGTCTATAGTAACTATGGATAGTGGCTATCAGTGGAATCCAGGATGCTCATTTCATCCTATTTAGGACTCATCAGCCGTATGTAGCTGCTTCCCGGTGAGTGTTGTTCCCATCAGGATTCGGACTCAGGAGCGATCACTTCTAACGCCAGAGCGTCATCCACCACACCACTGAGTCACGATAGCCACTTCTAGTGAGATGGTATGATGTAAAAACAATCATACTAAAAACCATACCCATCGCACTAGAAGAGGCTATCGTGACTCAGTGGTGTAGTGGATGACGCTCTGGCGTTAGAAGTGATCGCTCCTGAGTCCGAATCCTGATGGGAACAACACTCACCGGGAAGCAGCTGCATCCAGCTGATGTGTTCCAAATAGGATGAAATGAGCATCCTGGATTCCACTGATAGCCACTATCCGTCTTTACTATAATTAGAACATAGGTAATATCGAGGCATCCCCACAGGAGCCCATACGCCAATAGAGACTGATCGATTCGGTCCAATTAACGACGGTATGATATGAAAACAATTATACTAATTAACTGTCTATAGCATATTTTAGATGTATCTTGTTTAAATGCATCTGTTTTAAATGTGAAAAAGCGATAATTATTTAACCACATCTGTCCTAATTATAAGAAAAAGAACCTGGAAAACTGAGAAATGTCTAAGATTTTATGTGTTGACTATTAAAAATGTTTGAATAAAAATTATGCTTTCATTTGCATCTAATATACAATCATCGCAGTTATCACGTAAAGTTTTCAGTTAGACTTCATCAAATCCTTCAATCTCAATATACAGTACACATTGTCTGCAAAATCACTTCAAAATAAATAATCAAGTTATTAATATGAGATGAATATGCGTTCACTAACCAACTTACCCACGTTAACAAGTACACAGGTAAGGCCAAGAAGTATATAGTGACACCGTATTTTGAGCATGCTTTGGAAAATTCAAATTTCGAAGAAAGGGATTTTTCACAGGGCCACTAGTCGAATCATATGGTGATACAGAATATACATATAATATCTTTCTGACTTTAAAAATCAACAAGAAAGGACATAAATTAAGTGAAAAGTTAGCAAACTAGTAGCATAATCTGATACTCACCAATCATCTGAACACCAGCTGAACAACAATAGTAATAATAGTAACAATAATGATAATTATCACTTTGACTAACAGGGATAGTCTTGGTTTGGCAGACTGGTATTGATGCTGGGTGAGGATTGAAGGTGAAATGAAAATCTGAAGACTGCAGCCTAGTGGTCACTGGTTCGAATCCTGCAGCAGTCCAGATTTTCATTTCAACTTCAATCATCACCTAGTATCAATAATAAAAATAAAAATAAAAGCTTTATTCCAAACAACATGTGTGGTACAGTACATAATTCTCAGCACGTAATTGTTCAACAAATTTATTCTCTGTACTATATCTTTAGACTAAGTAATCACCGCATTTGAATAATGTTAATAATAACAGTAATAAAAGCCACAGTGTGAAACAGGCACTTGGTATTACATTAGCATCTGGTTTGGAATAGTGAATAAGTAGAAATTCTGGGGTAATTTTGGTGCTCGTAGTTGATCCTTCCAGTACCGAATTCTGAAATTCGATATAGGTATCCAGGAATAACAATGAACTGTATTTCTGTGTGTCAATAAGCCCATCTCTTACAGACCTACCAATTTTTTTGTTATTACTCGGAAAAAAGTCAGTTTGAAACCCTTTTTACAGAATACAAGAGTGCATGACGCGTTTAAAAGAAATATTGAAAAGATTAAAACAAATTAAAAGGAAGAAATTTGGTGGTATACACTCGGTGAAAAATTTTCGGTAGCCCACACTTTAAGCAGGTCGCCTGATCTATTACAAATTGTGGTTCATGATCTATAAAACAATGAAGCATACTGTTAACTGACATAGTTGTATGTGAACTAGGAGCAATAGTTATCGCACAGATTACTTCTGAAATCGTACCGTACACCTTAGGATGGAACACAAATTTTGCATTACCCTTCACCGCTAAATCAGTTGAAGATATTAAACACACTCCGCATTGCATTTAACAGGTTTATCCATAGTTTGTTTTAGGTAGTTGAATTTAGTCAGTAAACTTCCAACACACACAATCATAACATAAAACTGCTTATCAAGATAATCGTGCTAGATTCAAGGCTTCCTAATCTTGTACTCAGTACTAAGAAATGAAGTAAGACATTGACTGCCATCCATTAAATAAATCAGGCAGAAATAATTTCAAAATTTCAGATAATTTTGGCGTAATACCTGCGAAAATCTTACAAGTTATTGATGTATGGTTATACAGCTATTAAGATTATAAAGAATGTTCTTATCAGGGAGGCAACATTACTGGCATATCATATTTCATATGCATACCATAAAACAGTATTTCATCATACCTAACAAAGTGACCACTGGTCTTTTCAGTGTTTAGAGAGCAAACCGCCTCTGAAAGTTGGTAATTCATGAGTTACTTTTCTGAAATATTATGCAGATTAGTTGAGATTATACTTTTGTTACGTGTATTATCTATTAGTAATGATTTTCATGTAACAGTGGTAGTAATTCATGCATGGTGTAGGATTAGTTACTTTTGGTTTATTGTTATTCATTTAGGGAATTTGACTACTTCTTCCAACGTTGGGTTGACCTGGTATGTCATCCTGTTAGCATTGAGTTAAAGTACACGATTCATATCTGGTTCGATCATCAACTGACATTTATATATGATCTTATATACAACAAGTCTTCCAATGAGATATAATGGGAAATTGTTCTACTATGGGAGGGTGTAGCTAAACTAATTTTCAGACTTATTTCTTCTTTATCCTTCCCTTTAAGATAGTCCCTCACCGCATCCGTCTTATTTTTCTGTATTACTTAAATTGTATTTCTGTGTTTAATAAGAGTACTATGAGTGTGCCACTTACGAAGCAGAAGTTTCAATCATTGTGATAAGTAATAATTTAGCAATAGAAAAGCGACCCAAAATTGTTGAATCATCATTTTGTTCCGATAAAGTTATCCAAATAATAGGTGGCTAAACTATAGTGAAAACTGATGTACATTGTAGTTGTACGGGCTTAGATATGTTAATTCTAAATGGTGGATTGTACAATAGATTCCGCAATCACTGAGAAGTAAACTTTCTGTCACGTGCTAAATTTCATTCATAATTACTTAATAATAAACAGATGAAAACTGTTACTTGGGAAAAGAAGTTTGAAGTGCTTTCATCTGCTGCTTAAGATGTAAGCTGATAAGTTGAATCAAGAGGATAGGAAAATGAGCAAGGAGAAAGGCCATGCTAATTTCTTATAAAAACAAAGGTTTAGTTTGTTAGTTGGGTGGAGGTAGTTGGCAGGAATCCCTGAAACTAAGTTTCGTGCTTGTTGGCAGTCGTCAGCAAGGTGCATCTGCAACCCCAAAGGAGCTGATGTCCTACCTGAGATTCGAACCGGCGTCACCTCCTGTAGGACTGGGTTAGATACAGGCGGGACAGTCAGCATATCCATTCCATCGGGGTTGCAAATATGCCCCACTGACGAGTGCCAACAAGCACGTAACCTAGGTTCAGGGATTCCTACTGATTGCCACTTAATAATTATTGATTCCTTTCGTTTATTGTAACAATCTGGACTGTTCAGCTAGTGTAAAGTCATCTTACTTTTGAATACAATACTTCAGAATTATAAAGTCATTATTGATTACTGAAATATTTCAGTAGCTAGAGAAGGAAGACTATTTTAATCTAATTAATAAGTTTTCTCATGAACTATGTCATGTGTGAAGTATCAGACAGATTTTATGAAACATTGAAAAAGTTATGTAATCAAAATGAGTTTAACCTGCATTTTGCTGCATACCTACTAGTTAAAACAGGTTACAAAGGCTAAATAACCAAATAGATACTAAGCATAAATGAACTTCCGAAACATACGTATAAATAAACGCTAACTAGGTTTCTGAATGTCAGAATGTCTCAGTCTATTCTAGCTTACGAATTTCTAAGCTTTATTATTGTTTACGTGTATCAAGGAAAGGTATGAAACCACAAGGAATTTATCGTACTTGTATTGGTTGGTCACGGGAGTGCAACCAATTTCATGTTGTCTAGTCCTGAGTGCAGATCGAATTCTATCGATCATATTTGCAATTCAATCTGCACTCAGGACTAGACAACATGAAATTGGTTGCACTCCCGTGACCAATCATTACATACAGGCCAGAATAGCTCATTGGTTCGAATCAGTGGGTTCGAATCTCGGGCGGGACATCAGTTCCGTTGAGGTTACAGATACGCCTTGCTGACGAGTGCCAAGAAGCACGAAACCTAGGTCCAAGGCTGCCTGCCGATTGCCTCCAACCAACTAAAATTTATCGTACTTTTAAGTGAGAATAACCAAATTGAAGATCAGAAAAAAGATCAAAGTATTTAATTCATAGAAATAAATTGATTATTCATTTGGAAGAAGTTGAATGACTGAACAACGGGCGTCTGTCAATAGGGATCTTCTAACTGGCTATTATGCTTCCCGTGATAGTTATTTTGATTAATGGTAATTTACTTTAATGTACATGTACTGTAGCTTAGTTTATTACTTTGACGACAGAGAATAATGCTAACTGGTAATAACTGAATACCATTTATGGTGTCCAATAATATTATTGGTTGTATTGTATTCTCCGAGTTGGGTTGTTTAGCTGAGGAGCTTTCATTCTCTTACTAGATGACATCATCAGCATTGACTTCAGTACGAAGTGAGCTGTCAGTATCTCTCCGTGAGTGATCTAGTGGCTTGTCCTGATCGACCGGTTTGTGATTGTTTGTTTCCTTTGATCATTGTGTCGTTGACTGCATAGATTTTCATTTTGGCTGTTCCTCTGCTTGATCTCTGACCTTTCTATCGCTTATCATTTTCTTATTGGTTGATAGATTGGATCTATGTTATGCGTCTATTGGTTGCTGACTGACCTGAACTCCAAAATACAACATACCAGGAGGACTTATCACCGCTGACTAACAAATTCCATTCTGATAAGAACAATAAAAGTATGTGGAAAAGAATAGCAGAAATTCAAGTGTTATTTATTAAATGCTAACAGTAAATTGTGTAACTAACTCCATTAAATGAAATATGAGCTTTTAGAAAGCCAAAAGTTGCACAGTCAGTAAGTTATAGGTCTTCTGCCCCAATCCCTTCGTGTGACGGAAGCTGAGACCGAGTTGGTAAACTATCCTTTGATAAATTTCGTTGATGACTTATGCATATGAATTACAAAATCAAATCACACTATTAACAAAACATGTCGGTTGAGTCATTTGTCTGAAAAACAAACTTGGTGACGCAGTTCCAAATTGGGTGACTCATATTTGCAAACAGCAAGTTATAAAATAAACCCTAAGATTCATAACTGGGTTTAATAAAAAGATCATACAGTATATCAACAAACAGCTGTTAGAAGAAAAAGTTGGTCATTGAAGATGACATTAAGTGATAAGTGACGGTGGGATGAAAACTTAGTTTACAGCAGGATTCAGTTATTATCCAGTATCAATAACACCAGTCTATAAAACCACAACTATCTGATATATGGTCCCACTAATATATAAATAACTTAAAAATACTTTTTTATGTTATAGGTTAGTTAAGCGTAATTGTGTACATCAGTCAGTAATAACGTGCGACCTGGAATTACCGCATAACAGCCCTACTCGCCACATATCATATCAGTATATCAGGGGAGTAGGCAAAAAAAGTGAAAGATAGAGAAACACGCCAAAAGCTTTAGAAAGGCTCTAAAAAAGAACTGAAAGGAATGAAATAATAATGAAAATTCATACGGAAATAGTGGATAACTGGATTTGCGCCATATCATCTACAGTCATCAACTATTGATTTTAGTTGTTACATGAACCACAACTAGACATTCTATATTTCGCTGCATGGCTTAGACGAACCAATCAGAGACTTCATAGACTGATGCCACGTTTTAATGTGGCAGCTTGTAACTTCTTCCAGCCTGAACGTAATTCTGTCAACAGACATATGCATAACACGTCCCAGTCACCTGAGTTACTGAAGGTTCACAACCTCATTGACCAACTTTCTTCTTCTGGTCAGGACTCTACACCAAACTTCTGCATTGATAGCATGGTGGTTCCATAACAGTCAGCCTATGCTGCTAAGGCAACGATAGTTGAATTCCTCAAAGCTCTTCATGCTCTCTGTTTTCAGTGATCATGCTTCAGAGGGAACTGCAGCACAGTAGACTGGGTTCCTAACAAGCGCCATAAATAGCACAGGTTAGCGAAAATCAAGTGAGCTTTATGTATCCATGTACAGATTTCATCAGTTGATCTGACTTCCCATGTTTAAATATATAATGATATTGGCAGGACTATTTAACATACAGAGTCCCTTAGTTATTACCAAATTTTTCATTTCAGCAGGTTGGATTTATTGAATTGAAGTGACTAACTTCTTTTGACGCACAGAATGCGTGCATAAATTCCTCTGTAGTACAAAAACTTCATTTCTGAGTTGTTTAAATACTATTTACATGTACTGAATTTCATGGAAAATATTATCATTTACCAGGATACACCAAATTTTGAATCCTTAATGAAGTCTTAATTCGTACAACCATCACTTATTATAGCAGTATCTAAAATGTGTTCCTAAACTCAATGTTTCAGGATGTTCAAATTTGTTTGCATATAGGAATATCTTTGTGTACTGTACTCAGAATCTTTGTCCATAAAAAGAAAATTATCGGCTGTTTCTTTTGCTCTGATGATTCAATTTTCAAAATTTAATTAGGCAGTTATACCAATTTACTCCCCTTCAACGACTCAGGTCTGTTATTCTTTCAGTGTGCTTTCGTAACCTATGAGGTATTTCCACATTTCTTGTAGATACCTATTATCCTTAATTATTTAGTTTTTATTGTTTTATTTATAAATTATTCAAATAATCAATCTATTTGGTTAGGGAAGTTTATTAGAAATCCTAACAACTTTTGATTTGCTCCACTATTGTTTATTAGTTCTCATCCACTTTTTGAAATCACTTGTTATACTCATTTACCATGAGAAGTCTTATATTTTCTAAATATTTATTAAGCTATCTATGAATACATACAAGTTCATTCATGTAATCCTGTTCCATAGGTTGTTTTTTTGTTTACATTTATAAAGAAAGTTTTCAATACTACTTCCTGTTTACTTGAAATAAGTGCAAAATTTTAAAGTAGAAAGTTTTTAAATAATGTAACAACAAAGACATTTGTAGAATAAACTAAGCTCATTTTATTTCACAGACTTTCATCAGATACAAACATTGGTAGAAATAATGATATAATATACCTTAAATATGTAGGAATAAATAAAGCTATGAAATCCAGGATTAACAATAAGTTGACGAATCGAGGAAATGCAGAATTAATAATCCCAAATCCTTGTCAAAATCAATAGCAATTTATAACTGACTAGATAGAAAACTCTGGAGCTGTGAAAAGCGGCGAGGACAAACAGATAAGAGTCTGAATGTGGATGTTGCTAAACAGCCAGTAGGTGACTTAATTTTATGAGTAAAACAACTGGAAAACGTTAGGTTGATTGATTAACAGTCAGTAAGCAATTTATGAAGATGATGCAACAAAAAAAGGAAAACTATATACATATATATGGAAAAGATTTTTATGAAGTTACCAAGATGAAGAAAGGTTGATTACAGTTTCTTCCTAAGGACATAAGTCATGTCGAAAATGTTTTGGTGATGAGAGTTCCTATTTGCCGTAATAAATATTGGGGACCTATGTTTGATGATTGTGTTGAAAAAATAGGAAACATCTTTTTAATTTCATGTTTCCAGTAAGTGTCTGGCGATTGCGCTGGTAAAAACGCAAATTTCTTGCAATATAATCATAAAATCGAGTAGACGCTCTTCTTTTGGTCCTTCCTGTGTAATTGCTTATACAACCACGGATGAATTGATATACACAGATGGAAATGATGTGAGCTGGGTATTTGTCTACTTTCGCCTCTGTTGATGTGCATTCTGTACTATGAACTGAAATCAATCTGACAGCAGGGAAGCTCCTTCTCAGATGTCTCATCACCTTTTGAACGTTGAGCGAAGGAAAAAAGGTTTCTCCTCAACACTTGGGTGTTTGGGGCTCTGAATAAATTGTTTTCTATGCTTCATGCTGGATTTCTTTGGACATTCATTCTTCATAAGTGCTTTGTCAGTGACACTGAATTTTTCTTCCTGTTTGTCTTTTGAGCATGGCGTTTTTATTCTAGTGAAGGGCTTTTCGATTACAACACGGTTACAGCTGACAGGACAAAAACGACTGTAGTAAAGGTAATGACCAGTTCACTTGTCTTTCCTGTGGATGGTTTTCTCAAGTGTACCATCATACTTACGTCTTCTCCTCAGATCTGAAGATTGGATCTATCCTGTCTTTTGTATCCCATTATAAAATTCATATTTGGATGAGCTTAGCTGAAGGTATCGAACAACTTTGATGCATCATTCGTATTATCACAAACCATGAAAATATCACCGAAATACTTGCGGTAGTATATCCTTTCCTTGACTGCTAAGTTAAGATATATTCGTTCGACATAAGTCATAAGACATTTTAGCTGTGATAGGTCCTAGTCATGAACCCATAGCCACTCCATCAGTTTACCAATATAGTTGATAATAAAACTGGAACCGGACACCTTTTCTGAAGAGGAGCAGTAATCGTTTGAGAGTTTAGTTTGCGTCTATTTTAATGCATTAGCTAAAACTAAACCAGTTGCAACTTGAATTAAAGTTATCTGTAGAATGAACTGCATGTCAAGTAAGAATAGCAACTACCAGGAAATATTTAGACAGAATGATGACTGGGTTATAATTTTTAAAGTAAACAAATTATCAGGCGGTTATCTATAACCTGATGGCTAGTAAAACGTTCCATTCTTAGTTGAATTGTAAGAACTCGTAATTAAAATAAATAAATTCCAGTTATTCCTCAATTATTCTAATCAAGTTTAATAAATTCATTAATCACTGCTTTGACTGTCCTACACATTTATTATTTTCGGTAGGGTGTATAAAATGAATAGTCATTTGTCAAGGTCATTTAGTGAGTAATGACTTTGGTAATAAGGCTGGTTATTAAAAGTAATCTGAAAGTGCTTAGTGGCTAAACCGTATGCTGTAACCAATATGAATAAGCTAAATGCGAGAAATAAATAGAAAAAAACTGACTTTTTATGTGGACATGATTATTGCAGCCTACTTATTTGGATTGTCTATACTAGGCACCTTTTCTACTTTCTGTTCTTTCAGAATCTTATCCAAAACACTACATGTGGGATGGTTCCTTTTTGAAAAAAACACAGCAACATCTCTTTCTGTCTGTAAAATCTCTTAGTTAGACTATAATGATGAATCAGCAAAACAATCGTAGATTTCAGAAAACTGAAAAAAACACAACTTTGATGACCTATAGTGAGTCATACTATGATGCGGTATATTGAACAGCTGAACAACTGAATTAGCCATTTGATTGTTTCAAACAAATATATTTGACTTTATTTTACTTGGTTTCCAAGTTCCTATGGTTTTCAAGTAAATAGTTTACTAGGAAACTGCATAGTGATAGTCAACTATCCGATGATTTTGATCACATCGTTTGAAATTAACAGAGACTTATACATCTCGGTGCTTTTACTATCCTGTATTGATTCTAGATAAAAGGATGCCGAACGAGTTGATTCTTGAAAATCCTTGTGCATACATTCTGTATGCTCAGATTCAACAGTGCTTTCCTAGTCTGCATACTGCTTGAAATTCACATCTATTTTAAGTAAAGGTCAAGTAAAAAGATGACTATTTCTATCGACTGACGACGTTCAAAAAAACAAAACAAATTCTGCCTTAATATTGGGTTTCTCAGCTAAATAAGAACCGTTATAAGGCTCAACGTTAGATTGAAGGTCTTGTGATATGATCTGATCATAATCTACAGGAACCCATTAACATAAACTCTTCAGTTGCTGGCGATTATAGGTAAGACATATTTGCATCTCTCAAGGAAATGAGGCCTACTCATGATTCCAAGATGCCTATCTAGCCAGTTATATAATCATTCAGCAATTTTAGTATCCAATACGTTATGTTATTGATTGTTGACAAGCATATACTTTGTTGTTAGCTACCTTCAAGTGCTTAATATCAATTAAACTAGGTCTGTAATGACATTTAAACGGTTATCAACAAGATTCGTTCACGATCTAACAACATGACAGTGACCATCATTCAGTGAATAATGAGTGTAGACTCCATTCAGTGTTACAGCGTGAAGGATGACACTCAATAGGATAAAAAGGTTCATTTACAAGACTACTGCCGTTTTCAATAAGTCGATTCAAAAGTATCTCATTCCATCAAAGTCTCTGGAGGTGGTGTTGTGTGATGTGATTCCATTCCACAGAAAAAAACAGGAGTTTCATGACGTTTTTTACATTCCCTACTTTTTATTGCCGAAAATCGATTGACAAACATAAATAAACTCCTTTCATATACTTTTATCCAATCAATATCTTCAAATGTAAACAGTGTTCCCAAAAGATATTTTTATGCTTAAAGTACTACTTGTTTCGTTTTCATCAGGATAAATGACAGAAAATAAAAGTTCGGTTGATTGTATCGTCTTCCATACAGTTGGTATTAGGTCAACATGACGGCACTTAGACAATGGTTTCAGTAGGAATTAGCAAGTTACTGACTCATAGGTAAAATGACGTAATGCATCTGATATGCAGAATATTTGTGTGATGTGGTATCAATATTTTTTAGACATATTTTCGCCACAGAACTCTTAACACCTGATTACAGTAATGAATAATGAAATACTTTAACAGAAATACCTTCAATCTTGAAAGCAAATAAAAAATGTCCTTACTGCAATAAAGTTTACAATGTCAATAACCGAAGTCTGCATAACTAGCGGCAAAACATGGACAGATTTGACCAACAAAATCTTCTTTGAAATGGCCAAACAGATTTCTCTGGTTGACTGAATTGATGAAAATTATCTTGCACCGGACAAAATAGAACGTAGTGTATTTTATACCTAACTTGACGATCCCAGTGTACACTTAACTGGTGAATTTCGATAAACACCTAGAACTAGACAACTTTGCTGATCAACATCCAGTCGGTAAATCGTGTAAATGATAGTTGTTTGATACTTGCAATCTCCCATTGCTCTACTGAGCAGAATTTCTCGACCTCTGATAGGAGATGGACTTATATATGGGTGTCTTTATACTGGCTGAATATTAATTATGTCATAGTTTCCTTGGTGGTGACTACCAATAGAATCCGTGATGCACATTTCTCTTTATTTGGAGCTCGTCAGCTGGGTGAACTTGCACTCCAGTGAGTGACGGTAAGCCCACTGAGACTCATAATCGGTGTCCATCGCTTTAAACCCCAAAACGTTATTCACTAGGCCACTAGGGCAGGAGAGTTACCTCCTGCACAATGGGTATCGGCTGTTGTTTGTTGCTTGTAATCTCCCATGGGTCTCGTGTCCCAGTAGCCCAGTGAATAATGCTTTGTGGTGTGAAGCAGTGGGTATTGGTTTCAAGCCATAGTGGAACAACACCACTCACTGGAGTGCAGGTATGTCCAACTGACGAGTCCCAAATAGGACAAGACGCATGTTCTTGATTTCGCTACTAGCTATCAACTGGACTACAAAATTTTGATTCCACTTTTGTAAGGAGATTATGTTATAAGATGTTCTTAATAATCTCTGAAGACTTTCTGAATAATTTCGATACTGCCACATTCGAGCTTGTGACCTGAAATCATAGCATCTCGAGTTATGGCTGAAATATTTTCAAGCTTCTTCGCCTTCCTAAATTTCTGGAGCGTCAGGCTTCCATTCGACCCGGAGTCTCTTGAAATAAAACGGGATAAAAATTATCTAAATAGGAATGATGGAATAAAATGTAACTTGACCTGATTTCAACCCACCACCACATAATGACATAACCAATATTTATTCGATAAGAAATAACAGCACACGCGTGCATACAAACCTTAATCTACAATTCACACACATATCACAAGATACACTACATATAAATATCATCTAGTTTCAACAATAGGGTAACCTAGATGTATATTAATTTATTATATATAAGCTTGAATGTTGTAAATTCCTGTCTACTATGACTCTGATAAAGCTTTAAGCAATGAACGTTGAAGCATCAGTTAAAACAAATTCATTTTGTTTTACAATCATTGGGAAATACAAATACTAGAACTATAAGTGTACTTCTGTTTTGATGATAGTTCCCCACATTTCATTTACAACGTTTACTTAAACAAAATGTCAATTGATCGATATACATTAGACATTTTCAGCAAGTATCTTCCACTACCCAAGCAGTTATATTTTCAATTGCTTGAGAATAAGACTAGATAAACTGCATGACAAACGCATTGTATTTATGTTTGTTGATGATAAGCAAAAGCAGTGCAAGTGAACATACTATCCACAATTTCAGACAGAAATATATGTAGATGAATAACTTTGTTTAGATATTTTTGACTAATGCTGGAAGTAACGGTTCATCGACTGTCCAAGTCTTAAATTCCTCAGATTCACATAATTGTAGTCGTTTTGACACTTCCAAACTACAAGTCAAACATATGACTCATCGCCTCTAATACCAACTTGTTACATAAGCACTTATTCAGTTTTTGTGTTGCGCTCTCTGAGTTGAGTGATTTAGTCGTGAAGTTTTCAATATCTTTCTAGACAAAATCATCAGCACTAACACAAGCAAGATCATCCACCTGAGCTACAAATATTCTCCACCATTTCAAAACCTACCAAGTTTAGATGAGCACCTGTTCGTTGGACATCACCTCCAACGTAATTTACAATTAATGGTTCCGAGCCGATATCTTTTGATATATATATATATATATATATATATATATATATATATATATATATATATATATATATATATGCTATAGATAAGAGTCGACATAAAAATTTAAGTGACTATAATTGGTAGCAATCAGTATATCACCAAGTTCCTTGTTAATATGATCATATTTCGGCTGCATATTCATCTAAGTCTTTCAGACTTGAAAACTACCCTAATTAATTTTGTTCATGTAAACAGCAGAACTAGGCATTATCGAATGACGTAGAATACTGCATATAAGATGATCTGGTTACAATTAGTGTAATTCGATAGTTTATATATCCAATGATCCAATTGTTTATATCAATAAATTTCAGTCAAATACTTACACATCACAAAAGTTTCTACTTGCATAATCTGTTTATACATTCTAAATAGAATTTATGTAGCTAATTTTCAGTAACATTTGATAATTGGTTTTCCTCATGATTTACTTCACTGAATGTCTTTTGGATACATCATGATTCTATTTTTCATTTGTTCTAGTGCATAGTGATACAGTATTATTTATTGGGTGACATTTCGAGCAGAATTTATTGCTTGAAAAGAGTGGCGATGAGATCTTGGATGCCAAAGAGCATAACAGATATGTCTACAGTCAGTTTAAAATGAATGGCATCAGAAAACTCCTAGTCTACCCAAAACGTATGGCAGCTATATTTTAGTGACATATTTACTGTGTTGTTATTATTTGTCCCTTGGGAAGCCTAATGAAACATAGGGCTGCAATAGCACGTTCCCAGTGCGCTCCGTTCTCAGCAAACTTTTGAACTCAGCTCCACGGAAGCCCACAAGTTCTCCAATCATCCTCTCACCATCTCCTCCATGTCAACCTCACCTCGGACAACCAACTCGTCGCTTAACATCTGGGTTCCACTCGAGGGCTTGGCATGGCACGTCATGTCCCCAGTTGGCCTCCTCAGTGTACGCCCAATCCAATCCATATCCACTTCCTTCCACTGCATATTTCTCGGATGAGAGCTTCTCCGTTGGTTCGTTGACAGGCCACAGTCACTTCCTTCCTCATTATTCTCATCATCATTCTGGCCATCTCATCTTCAGTATCGAGTGAGCCTACGTCGCAGTTGTTGATGAATGTCTGTAGTTTGTTGCAAACACCTTTCACAACGTGCCAAGTCTCTCAACCATCACATAGAAGCACTGACTCACTTGACTGAATTAGTGTTCAAAATCCGGATCTTGTTCCACCACATGCTGAGTGCAGTGCAGGAGATCTCCACACTGGTTTCAGGTTAATCAATGCCTGCCTGTCTTGCTTCTTCCATTCTCACTGGTTTTGACGTCCACATCTATGCCTGTGGCGTCTGTAGTTGAAACAATGCTGTCTAGATATGTGAAGTGGGCTACTTCCTTCAATTTTCTCCCATTCATGGTGATTCCAGCTTCTTGTTGTTGTTGTTGTTGTTGTTGGTGGTGGTGGTGGTGGTGGTGATGGTGATGGTGGTGGTGTTGGTTGGGTATCTTCATCGCACATGTCTTCTCTACGTTCACTCAAAGTCCCATCTTCGCTGCCCCACCTTGCCTCTTCTGTCAACTCCTTGCATTTCGCCTGCAGATCTTCACGTTTGTTCCACAAGACATCAGACACAAGTCATCCGCGAAATCCAAATCTCATTCTACTATCTTCTTCCCGGTCCAGCCTATCCCCCCCCCCACCTCTTATCACTCCTCACTGTTTTCCTGCATGATCCAATCGACCACACCACTCAGGAATATCATGGGTGATAGTAGACAGCCTTGTTTCACTCCTGTCTGTCTTCACTTCGAAAGCATCACTGAGCTTCCAATTGTGAAATATTTGGCATCTGGTGTCTTCATGCAGTTGTTGAGTGAGGTTGACAAATGTTTGTGGTACTCCGTAGTGTTGAAGCGGCTGTCCTCCAAATCACTTCTCGGTCTACACTGTTGAAGGCCTATTCGAAAAGGGTGAAGTTGAAGTAAGGTGGAGGGTTGACTGGCATTCCAATGCTCTGTTCTATGATGATACGTAGCATAGTGTTGCAATTTGATCCGCACATGATTTGTACTACCTGAATCCAGCCAGCCAGCCAGCCAGCCAGCCAGCCAGCCAGCCAGCCAGCCAGCCAGCCAGCCAGCCAGCCAGCCAGCCAGCCAGCCAGCCAGCCAGCCAGCCAGCCAGCCAGCCAGCCAGCCAGCCAGCCAGCCAGCCAGCCAGCCAGCCAGCCAGCCAGCCAGCCAGCCAGCCAGCCAGCCAGCCAGCCAGCCAGCCAGCCAGCCAGCCAGCCAGCCTGTTGCGGTTGTAGTTTTGAATCCAGTGTATCGTTTAATCTCTCTAGGATGATACAGCTTAACATATTGCTTGGTGTGGACATGAGCGTGATTCCTCGCCAGTTTCTGCAAAGGCTTAGGTAGCACTTCTTCGGCAGTTTGACAAGATAGCCCTCCTTCCAATAGATCACATGGTACCCCTCCTTCCTTCCACACCTTCTGCAATAGTGGTGTGAGCATGTCCGCTGTTATCTCTGTGTCTGTTGTCAGCGCTTCTAGCGGGATCCCATCTAGTCCTGCTGATTTACCACATTTCAGTAGCCTCATGGCACTCAAAACTTCCACTCTCGTTGGAGGATTTGTGTTCACTTGTTGTTTTGTGGCTGTGCTGTAGGTGGTATTTCTCGACGAAGTGTAGGTGATGGTGGTGGTCGATTCAACAGCTTTTCGAAGTGGTCAGACCATCGTTTCCTTTGTCTCTCTTCTTTCGTGATTCAATTTCCGTCATCAACTTTCATTACTTTCATCTGTGTTGATGATGTCTTCTCAGATAGTAACCTGGTTATTTGATACAACGTTGTCAGGTTTCTATCTCTCCTACATGCAGCCTGTTCTGCTTCACTCGCCAGTGTGTCGTGGAAGTGTCATTTGTCCATCCACACACTCTTCTTCACTTCTTCATACTGTGTTTCGTACGTTGCACTGATTTCCTCTTCTCTTTGTTCATCCTTGCACTGCACTGGTTCATCTTCTGCTTCATCATCCTCCTCGCCCTCCTCTGTCAGCTTCCATCTGTCCATCCAGATACATTCCTTTCCTTGTCTCGTCCTGCTTTCTCTTCTTTCCTAACATGATTATGCAGGTTTCTCCCCACATAACTTTCACAGAGTTCCAGTGTTCGTCCACACAGCTTCCTTCAGGGATGTTGCCTAATGTCTGATGATGATGCCTGATGATTGGCTGACGTGAAGATTTCCTTTGTAGTTTCGTCCTTCAGTTCAGTTTCTGTTCTGGGTGTTCAACTTGAACTGTGGTCTATTACCAGCTCCCTTGAAGGCTTACAACTTGATTTTCAAGGTAGGTTCCTTGCACTAGACACTGAGTGATGTCAACCTACATCTACTCCTCTCCTTCATCTTGTGTCAAGTAGACTGCATCTACACTTTCCACAGATTGAGATTATGTCGATGTGTGTCCATTCTAGTGTGTCCATCTAGTGAAATCAAATCCATGTCGCCTTGTGGATATCCTTGTGCTTGAACACACACACACTCTGCCTCACCTCCAATCACCAAATCGTTGAATGCACAGAATTCTGCAAACTATTCTCCATTCTCGTTCATCACCTCACCGAGTGCTTCCTTCTCCACCCATAGTTTATTCTCTTCCTGTGCTCTCCACTTCCAGTTTGGCATTCATGTCACCCATTGGAATTTTGATGTGGCCAACTGGGGTGTGGTCTTGTCCAGTGTTGATTGCATTTGTCTGTAGAACTCCTCCTTCTTCTCTTCATCTGCATTATTTGTAGGTGCGTAGCAGCGTAGCATTCAATGATTGTGACTTTCCTTCCTTTCGAGTTGAACCTTACTTTTATGATCCTGGAGGAGATTGGTTCCCACTGTATGAGAGCCTTCGATCCTCTTGGGGACATCGTGAAACTCAGTGTCCCATGGTTGTCATCTGGGTGTCAATATCTGAGTAGATTATTGATTCAGCAGTTGACAGTTTGGAGAGTCCACTTCCATTTCATCTGGTTTCGCAGATGGATTAGTGTAACCATGCACGTCATGCAACCTCGCCTGGTTAACTAGTTTACTAGTTACTAGCCGGTCCTAAGCCCGGGTAAAGAGGGAAGGTTGGGCATAGGGCTAGCAACCCTACCCCGTAAAACAAATCTAACCGCTAAAGAAACTTCAAAGCACAAACAAAATATAAAAAATGAAAACAAACTTATTCCCCGCTGGAATCGGAGAGGCGAAATGACGCCAGTTGGTGAAAGCCTTCGGGAAGCCAATTGGCCGATGTGTCTTCTCTCGATGAAAGCGAAAGTAAACGTGGGGACATGGAATGTCCGCACGATGTTTGAACCCAGTAAGGCAGCCCAGATTGCAAGGGAGATGAGAAGGTATAACATCGAAGTGCTTGGGATTTGCGAAAGCAGATGGAATGGGAGTGGACTCTCCAAACTGTCAACTGGAGAATCAATAATCTACTCCGGTCACCCAGACGCCAACCACGAGCACACTGAGGGAGTGGCTATCATGATGTCCTCAAGAGCATCGAAGGCTCTCATGCAGTGGGAACCAATCTCCTCCAGGATCATGACAGCAAGATTCAACTCAAAAGGAAGAAAGGTCACAATCATACAATGTTATGCACCTACAAATAATGCAGAGCAAGAGAAAAAGGAGGATTTCTACAGACAACTTCAATCAACACTGGACAAGACGTCAGTTGGCGATATCAAAATTCTGATGGGCGACATGAATGCCAAACTGGGAGGGGACAACACGGGAAGAGAACTAACCATGGGTCGAGAGGCACTAGGTGAAATGAATGAGAATGGAGAATTGTTTGCAGAATTCTGCGCATTCAACGATTTGGTGATTGGAGGCAGTGTGTTCAGGCACAAAGATATCCACAAAGCGACATGGATTTCACCAGATGGACACACTAAAAATCAAATCGACTTTATCTCAATCTCAAGAAAATGGAGACGCAGTCTACTTAACACAAGGTCAAGAAGAGGAGCAGATGTAGGTTCAGACCACTACCTAGTGCAAGGAACCTTCCAAATCAAGTTAAAAGCCTTCAAGGAAGCTGGTGATAGACCTCAACCCAAGTACAACACTCGGAAACTGAAGGATGAAACTACAAAGGAGATCTTCAAGGCAGCCATCAAGACAAAATGGGAGACATCGAGCAACATCCCTGAAGAAACCTGTGTGGAAGAACATTGGAAGTCTTTGAAAGCTATGTGGAAAGAAACCTGCACAACAGTATTAGGAAGGAAGAAGAAAGAAGACAAGGAATGGATCTCGACGGATACCTGGAAGCTGATAGAGGAGAGGAGGATGGTGAAGCAGAAGATAAACCAGTGCAAGGATGCTCAACGACAAGAGGAACTGAGCACAATGTATAAAACACTGGACAAAGAAGTGAAGAAGAGTGCACGCAACGACAAAAGACACTTCTACGAAACACTGGCAAGTGAAGCAGAACAGGCTGCAGGTAAGAGAGACCTGACGACATTGTATCAAATAACCAGGTTGCTATCAGGGAAGAGACCAACACAGATGAAACCAATAAAAGATGAAGAAGGAAATTTAATTACAAAAGAAGAGAAACAGAGGAAACGATGGGCCGACCACTTCAAGAAGCTCTTGAATCGACCACCACCTGCACTTCGTCCAGAAATACCACCTGCAGCCGCTGAACTACAAGTGAACATTAATCCCCCAACGAAAATGGAAGTCCTGAACGCCATAAAGCTACTGAAATGTGGGAAAGCAGCAGGACCAGATGGAATACCGCCAGAAGCACTGAAAACAGATGCAGAGACAACAGCGGCCATGCTCACACCACTATTGCAGAAGGTGTGGAAGGAAGAGAAGGTACCTGACGATTGGAAGAAGGGTTACCTTGTCAAACTGCCGAAGAAGGGAGACCTCAGTGCTTGCAAGAACTGGCGCGGAATCACTCTCCTGTCCACCCCAAGTAAAATATTAAGCCGCATCATCCTGGAGAGGCTAAGGGATGCACTGGATTCAAAACTACGACCGGAACAGGCAGGCTTCAGGAAGTACAAATCATGTGCAGACCAAATTGCAACGCTTCGCATCATCATAGAACAGAGCATAGAATGGCAATCACCTCTCCACCTCAACTTCATCGACTTTGAGAAGGCCTTTGACAGCGTCGACCGAGAAGTAATTTGGAAACTGCTTCAATACTACGGAGTGCCGCAAACCTTTATCCGCCTCATTCAACAACTATATGAAGATGCCACATGCCAAGTAATCCACAATGGGAAGCTCAGTGATGCCTTTGAAGTGAAGACAGGAGTGAAACAAGGTTGCCTACTATCCCCCATGATATTCTTGATTGTGGTGGACTGGATCATGCAGCAAACAGTAGGCAGCGAGAAGAGGGGGATACACTGGACGACGGAAAAGAACCTAGAAGACTTGGATTTCGCCGATGACTTATGCCTAATGTCACATAAACTTGAAGATCTGCAGGCAAAAACTAACAAGTTGATAGAAGAGGCAGCGAAGACGGGACTTCAGGTGAATATAGAGAAGACAGAAGTGATGAAGATACCGCACCACCACCATCAACAACAACAACAACAAACTCCAATCACTGTCAACGGGAGAAACTTAAAGGAAGTAACCTCCTTCACTTATCTAGGAAGCACTGTTTCAACTACAGGCGGGACGGACGAGGACGTCAAAGTCAGAATCGGAAAAGCAAGACAGGCATTCATTAGCCTGAAACCAGTGTGGAGATCTTCTGCACTCAGCATGCGGAACAAGATACGGATTTTCAACACCAACGTCAAGTCAGTGCTCTTGTATGGCTCAGAGACTTGGCGCGTCACGAAAGGTATTTCCAATAAACTACAGACATTCATCAACAACTGCTTACGCTCGCTGCTGAAGATCAGATGGCCAGAAAAAATAAGCAACAAGGAACTCTGGGAACGAACCAACCAAGAACCTATCACGCAACAAATATGCAGGAAGAAGTGGAGATGGATTGGCCATGCACTGAGAAGGCCGACTGAGGACATCACGCGTCAGGCCCTCGAGTGGAATCCCCATGGGAAGCGACGAGTTGGACGTCCGAGGGTGACATGGAGGAGGTCGTGCGAGCAGGAAATGAGAGCTTCTGGGCTGTCGTGGGACCAGGTTCAAAAGATCTCAGAGAACAGAGGTCACTGGAGGCGTGCTACTGAAGCCCTATGTTCCACTAGGAACCCAAGGGACTAATAATAATAATAATAATAATAATAATAATAATAATAATAATAATAATGGATGCACCAACGTTTGCTCGACGCCAAGTTCACAGAACCGTCACCAAATGCACTTCAATATAAAAAGTGAGTACTAATAGTTGGTGTTATTTGTTTACAACCATCTATTTCATTTGTCACTGTATGTCGTGCAGAAAATCAGTCTTGTATCATTACCGTTTAACTAAACTATAGGCCTATTGTACTTACTCACTTTATATTCAGTTACGTATGTGGAGACAATATTTAGGCATTCGAGTTATAATCCATTAAAAGAGTGACAGAATAAAGTCCGAAATGAAAAAATACCAGTGGAAAAGAAAACAGTTAAAAAATAGAGAAAACTCATATTCACTTATTGGAAAATATTATGTTCTGAAATCTACTAGTGAGAAGATGCCTGAAAGGCCACTACAAAACACTAAACATTACGATTTTGAGTCTCACAGAGATGACAGTGATTGTTTTTGGATTTCCAAGTCAACATTGGAAGAAGTAGCATACTTTGATGAAGTATTTATCAGGATAAAATCAAACACGTGAAAATCATTTCACTTCAATTAGCATCATTCTATAAAACGAACTACGTTGGGATATTTATGGGATGTAATAAATGAATAAGTTAGTAAAAGGTTAGTTGATGGTCCAAATGGGATATTAAAATCTTATAGAATTCACAAAACCTATATGCATCATTTTATGAGGCGTTTCTGTGAAAATGGTATGTTTCTAATAGTAACAAATAACAGACTTGCATTATTTTATGATATTTAAAGCGCAAACTATAGTCAACATGAGTACTCAAAGATGAACCTAAAGAAATATTGTGGTCAGAGTAGACGGATAACAAACTTGACACAGAAAGAACAGAAAAAGAAAAGAAAAATTTCGAGGATACATTTAAAGAAGAACCCAGAAATCCTATTTTACTTTTCAGGGATAAGCTGCAGGATGACCGCCACTAGTTTTGATTCCTAAGCATGCTTGCTGTCTCTTCAAGCCACTGAGTTTCGTACACTGCAAGACCTCATCCAAGGAGTCATGGCGCACCAACAGATGCTTACACAAGATAACTAACTTGAGTGATGCATAACACTATGGCTTCCAAAATGGAACCGAAATTCTCATGTGTTACGTCCATCACAACTAGTTTAATTACCATAAACATAAACTCTTAAGGAACTTCTAGCTTTTCCCCACCATAAGTTATTGAAGGAAAAGGCTCTTTCCAGTCTTGCAGAATTACTTTATAGTTCGATAGCGGGAAATGCATATCATACCAACAAACAGAGATCGCTAGCTGATTAAGTGAGATTCCAGTGACCCTTTTTTATGTAACGAAGCTACATCGTACGCATACTCAAAGTAAAAAAGTCCTCCACTTAACAGCAAACTTACATCGACATCATGCAACTCCTTCAGATCTGTATCGACAGTATCAACGGTGGTAAAGTTAAAAAGGAGCGACGAAATCAGACATCCCTGCTTAACCATACTTTTGTTTGGAACAGTGGTCAGAGTCGACTGTCAGCCTTCAATCTAACCATGGTATGGAATACGAGGTTTGCAAGATGCCTATAAGCTTCTCCGAGTCATCCATTTATACTAAGCAATTTCAGAGCACAACGGTTTATAATGAATCAGAGGAAACACTACTATCAAGAAACATACTTTAGTTGACCTGTGATACATGCGACAGTATTCGAGCATCTAACGGAGGGTGGACATACATTTAGAGTATGTATGACTCGAACCAAACCCGGCTTCCTTCTGGCGGATCAGCTTTTCACACATTTTGCAGAGTCTGAAATATGATAGCTGCCGGAAGCCAACTAATACCTCAGTGGTTGCCACATAGATTATGTCGACCCTTTGTAGAAATAGCTTCACTAATGGATTCATTCTATAGTGACGGGACACTTTTAATTTTCCACGCCCTGTCAAAGAATACAGTCGGTTCCCTCCATCCTTAGAAAGAGCCAAGAGGTAAGTTGTTTAGACCGAATGCCTTATAGCAATTTAGAAGTTGTATATCCTGATGAACCTTCGTTTCGTTAGGCTGACTGGTGCTCAATAACCATACAGTTCAAGACAGCAAAGTCGACGTCCTCGGAGCAGGAGGTCAACTGAATTGTATTTCGAATTTCTGCAGCCAACATTCTTGGTGCCTAGGGATGCTAATAGTTGGAATGGAAACATCCTTCAGTAAATGCTACATGATCCGCCATGTGACGAACGTAATACCAAATTTCCACACACGAAAGCGTGATCAGAATCCAGATAGGTATTTTAAAAGGAGACGCAGTTGTGAAAACACCTACACCACTGACAGCTAGGTGCAGTGTGGTTTACTCACTTCAGAGAATGCCAAGTAGTAAGACGGCGATAGCTGTAACTGAAACCAGTTCTCGCTTGAACTAGGTTATGGCCTGCGCAGTGTTGCAGAAGACGGTCCTACTACTTGACCTGCGAACGATTGATCACCTAACTGACCCTGCTCTGACCCTAGGCACCCAATCTATGCATTCAAGTCATAAATCAGCTTCATATTGTCAAGCACTTGAGTCACATTGGAATAGTCTTTCAGTTTATCGTAGATAGGAGCCCTAATTTTGTTCAGGCTGTGACCAGCCAGTATGTAGGCAGAGATGACGAAGATATATTGTTTCTCTTCCCGGTTATTTTTCTCTCCAACCACACTTTCCAGTCTAGTGGGACATAAAGAACTAGTAAGAAGAGTCCAGCCACCTGGTTCACTTTTGACTGTGGCATTTGATATAGATCTAACATCAGCAAATTCGGATGTTGATACTACAAGGTTTTTGGGTATGTTCTCTGTAAGTGGACTTTCTGAGCTGACAAACTGATAAATTATTCGATGCATGTTGGCAGGATCTAGCATTCAGGTCTCGGAAAAACAGCACACATAAACAGCGAAGTATTCTAGAGCTCTAGTGACATTTATTAGTTGTTCGATCTGCATCAAAGTCAGAAGCTTGAAGGCAGCCAACTTAAAAGTTGCTTGTGGTTTCGTAATAACAGCCTCACAGATACACTTATTCGGCAACTCAAGATGAAGCAGAAAAACAGAATTTTGTCATGTGACGAGTAGCTGAATGAAACGCAAATAAATCTGAAAGAAGTAACGAGAAAAGCAGTTCAACTCAGCCTTGAAATAATAACGATGTGCAGGCAGTGCACTGAGTCATTTAGCAAAACGTTTGTCATGAAGCGCATTTGGTTTGTTGCAGGAAGATCTGGTGAGTGATGTTTTCTTTCAGTTTCGTATCTGACCTGTGAAACTGCCGTGACGCCATACTTGAATGAGAACAAGACATGTATCAGCGAATAAATATTTCTTTTCAGCGACTTCATCATCAAGGTGTACAAGCTTTCGGATGGTCCGCGTACGACGTCCAATATAGTCAGCTTCACAGCAGCTTGAGGAATTTGTAGATACACATAGATACGGACATAAGTGGAAGCCTATCCTTCACGCATTGTCCAATCAGACGGTGGCTGGAAAATATCAATCTCAGCCTAGCAGCCTAAAAGCTACTATTGACGCACCTTGACAGACGGTTTTTCAGCACTTCGAGTGTGGTGTCTCCTTTGAATTCTAGATTCACGTTTAAGACTCTCTTAGGAACTGTAATGGGATGAGGAGTAGTTCGTTCCTTCAGATTCTTATAAATAAATCTTTTAGGGTATCCCTTATTAGATGGTGTTGTTCTAAGAGTTTCGACTTCAACATCCACCATGTTTTCTGACCATATTTTATAGATTCTGAAACAAAGCGAGTGAATGAGATTTCTTTCATAACTAACTTCAACAGTTGGGTACCTCTTAGTTATATTGGACGTTGTGCGTGGGTCCTCCGAAAGCGTGTGCACCTTGATGATGAAGTCGTTGAAAGAAATATTTCTTCGCTGATACTTGTCTTGTTCTTGTTTAAGACGTAGAAATCTGAGTGGCAGTGGACAACTAATGTGCATTACTTCTGAGAATAATGGAAATAGATAAACATAACCTGCAACAGTGAAATACTCTAAACCTCAACTAGCACATTGAATATTTAAGTCCTTCAACTACTGAGCGTAGCACATACTATAATGAGCATTCCAGTTAACAAAATGCATTTGGCTAAGCTAAACTATTTTCAGTAACTATTATTTCATCCATCATTAGGAGTGTTGACTATTGGCCTATAAAATACATCTGATAGTGTTTTCTTTTCACCTATTCAACACAACGTTTGTACTTACTTTCTATCAGCGTTCAGTGTACTTAATTAGACTGAGTTTTAATCTGCATATATAAGAAATTAACCGTTACTATAATGTCAGAATAACCAAAAAATGCAGGTCTGAGTGTAAATATGGAATGTGAATCAGCAAAATTATTTTTTATGATGATAAATTTTCATTCATTTACTTTTGTAGTTTTATTTATCTGCTTACTTCTTTTCTAGTATACTGGAGGATCATTAGCTTTTCGCTTGACCTCACACTGATAATATTCATTATAGTTGTTTGTTGCCACTCAGGAAATTCTAGCAACAGGATAGATTACTAAACTCTTAAGGTGAGAACATCAGCCACAGCATTCAACTAAAGATTTACTAGGTTATTAAATTTAGAATAATTAGTGAAATACACTAATTAGAATAGGATTTTAGAGTCTACTCTGACTTTATTCATTTTATATATATATTATAATCAGAAAATTATTTTTAAATGCATAATGTTATGAGATACAATTTCAGATTGAACGGGTATGGACAGCATTTCCGTGTAACTTTAGCTGCTAAACTACAAAGGTTAAGTGTCTGATAGATTATACAATAAAAGTTAGTTCAATATTTTGAAAATATATGTAATAAACAAACTCGAAAGTTATGCAGTTTCATGTTAAAAATTATCCTTCCACGGGTACTACTAATTTACTGATTGTCGCCATTATACATTTATGTAAGCTGAAGATTTAGCAACATATTCACTAGCATAATTTTGAGCAAACATAGGATAATTCACTATAGTTTTGTTGTGCTCCATGCTTCAGCTTTTCTTGAAAAATGTTTTATCTTGTACCAGTTAAGGTGTCATTTGATGTACTATCTTAGGAAGAAGCATTCAAGGGAATGGCTCTTTCCTGGAATAGCTTATATATATTGATTGATTTCACGCTTATTAACCTGTTTGTTCTTCCAGGTCTGATAAATTTTCATTTCACTTGCTCTCTTTTTTTGACTGTGTCTGTTTAATTCATGCTGACAAAAAAATTATATTACCTTGATCTTTTATTATTTGTTTGCTGATTAAGTGGAATTGCAGCTATTGTAACACTGCGTAACAGTAAGATTTTGTCTTTGTTTCTGAGCTCAGATGTCTTTTTTGTCACCCATATAAAATGCGCTCAAATATACAAAGATCTGGGTAGAAATTCACCAGTGTTTCTCGGGACTATTTTCTTGATGGCATTTGATGTGCTATTTCGATTGATTTTAATGATAGTTTCGGTCTTTATTTATTTGTTTTATACACACCTTTTCCAATCATCTTCATCATGTTTTATGGACGTTAATCTCCTTGTATTTATGATTTATTTGGCAGTGAAGTAAAATAAGCTTGCATTTGTCATAGTTATGTGTTAGAATATAATTCCACATTATGCGTACTTATTGTTAACTCTGATCTCGTTTCTACATCTCTACATGTTGGTTATTCCAGCATTATATTCAAAAATGTTAGGAAAGAAAATATGAGCATATAAACTTTTTCATTATGAAAGTAATGTTCCGGGATGTTGAAAACTGGTTTGTTCCGATTAAAAATCAAGTGAGTAGTTATACTTTCAGTGTATAATCTGAGAAGTTCTGGTAGTTAAGCAGCCAGATATCAAATCAATTAAAGGAACATCAACAGTCACTTAGATGAGAATCATGAGCAGTCATGGTGGTGCTTAGTGGTCTTCTCTACTCTCGTATGATTTTAAAGTGGTGAAGAATATTTGTAGCTCATGTGGATGGTCTTAGTTGTATTGTGTTCTCTGAGCTGGGTTGTTTATTCATGGAGCTTTCATAGTCTTTCATGAAAGCTGCACGAATAAACAACCCAGCTCAGAGAACACAATACAACCAAGGTCTTCTCTGCTGTTTGTATTTTATTCTTCTAACGGCTGCACCCAATTTATGTTACAATGGATAACGTGGTCGAGTTATTACAATTTAAACCATCTCCTACATGATATGCGTATTTCTGAAATACTTTACAAATGAAAGTCGATAACGTTAAATAGTGGTAGTCGACTAGTCTCAGTTTTCCCATATCCTTATAGTATAGACAACAGAGGTGGTGATAACTAAAAGGTTAGTTGTAACAAAACACAAGTTGTATTCACAGTTAACCAAGGGCATTAAAGATGTTCTCGAAAGACCTTGTTACTAAATTTAGGAAATAGTTTGTCCTGATATGTATGGAACTCAAGGATAAGAACAAGATTTTCTTCAGCAAAGAAGCATTTCTTTTCAACAACTTTATTATCAAGCTTTACAGTCATATCTCTGATTGGTAGAATGTTACATAATTGCATCAGAACGTCGCTAAGTCGACACACACATGTAATACTATTGATGAAAGTGCTGGTAGGTCAGTTCAGGTGAATAAAATACCATCAGAAAGAGCCAAAAAATAATTGATTTCTGAATGCAAAATAAGGGTCACACAGAGTCAGAAATATGCGTAAAAACGAAAATGGTGATAACTAAATTGAAATATGCAGAGTGAAGTGAAAATAACTAAGGAAAAATACACAAGCCGACATATAGAAAGAGGCTCCACAGAACGCTTTTGAATCCAATATAGCTAGTGCTTTACTTGTGTATAAGTCAAGGAAAAACAAACCTCATGACCAGTTCAATGTGGTTCTCTAAACAACGTTTAATGATAAATCCCAAGCAGCTAAATGATCAGACTCTTCTAAGTGTTCGCAAATGGATGAAGTTGTTGTCCTTCTCTCACCATTGGTTAACCAAGCCATATTATGTTCTAAAGGACTAACATACATAGTTCAGTAGGGTCAGCTCCACAGTGCTGTGTGAACTTACAGATACACATGGATGTGAACACAAGCTGTGATCTGTCCTTCACAGATTGTTGAATAACACGCCAGCTTCAGAACACCAACCACAGGCTATCGGAATAGAAAGTATTCTTGATACAACCTAAAAGACAGCTCCTAAATACTTCAGATGAGGTATCCTCTTTTTAATTCCAAATTTATAACTAGTGAGCAGTAATTAGTCGACGGGGAGTTTTTTAAAAATTTAATCAAACTTTTTTCTGAGGTATCCATTATCGAAAGTGATGTTTTAAGAGTTTCACTTTCCTAATTTCCCGTGTATTCCGTTCGGAATACAGTGAATGAATAAGATTTCTTTTTCTACTAGAGGTATTTAACTGTTAAAGTTGGTGAACTGTCCAGTCCGGGATGGTTTGCGACTCAGTGTCTTCTGCATATGAATTTGGGGAAAACGTATTCAATCATTGAAGTAAGCGGTTTGATTGTGTTTGCTTGTGAAAACTACCAGCTTTCTTAATTATTTCGCAAGTGAGTATATTTTACCCTCTGACGAATTTCATACTACATACATTACAGAAAGTGTTTCTAGAGATAATGGTGAGGGAAAGACTAAAGTAAGAATAGATCATGAATAAGCCAATTATTTCTTCATCAGGAGTGTCTTTGGCAAGCAAATACATTATGATAGTTATATTAAAATTAATTGTCGTGTATTTCACAGAAATATGTTAATCTGTTTAAGGTTAAACGTTTTTATATCTCAACACTCATAAATGTTCTCCTTCGTCTCTTGATTCTCTTTTTTAAAATGTATTCATCATGAGTATTCCAGCAAGCTAACTCTCTAATGACTAGCCAAAGCCGTTCTACATTCAAACCAGTTTGATTTTAGGTATAATTTACTAACAAAGTCACCGTAAAGACTCTTTTCCACTGTACAGTTGAGTTGCTTTCGCTCCTCATTGTACTCAGAGACAGCACGAAAGTGTTCACATTCATCCATTTATTCCGGCACATCTACTCAAATCTACAGATTCTGCCCAAACTATTTCTCAAGGTCAGTTACGGTCTCTGCATCGTTTTCACCACAGACTGGAGGTAATATCAGGCTTCTTCTGGATGAATGACGTTATAGTGGTCCAACAATTATCTAATCGCTTCCTCTTTGAATGTGGCCTTAATATGTTCATAATCCATAACAAAAGTGAAAACAAGTGCTTCTTTTATCTATTTCACTCTGATAAGAAAATGGTCAATCTCTGCCTACCATCAGGCTGGTTGTTTTATAAAAAAATGGTAGATAGGATTCGGTGAGCATTCAAGACTAAGCAATATGAAATCAATTATTTAGTGACCTGTCAGGTTTTTCCACTAAGTACTACAAAGGAATAGCTGTGGCATCAGTGGCCCAGTGTTAATCCCTCAGGTTACAGCATTGGGTCGGGTAGGTTAGTATCTCCTTGAGGACATCAGTTGGTTAAAGGATGCAAAGATACCTTGCTGAAGAGTAAAAAAATTGCGAAACCTAAGTTTCTAAACCAACTACCTTCAGTGTTGTGACAATTCAAGAACACTTCTTTTGGTAGTGAAGTTCACAATTACACAGGAAAGAACTTCGTGTATGCTGTAGCGTTTAGAGTAAAGTTGGAGGCAGACCACTATTACTATTTCTGATACTTTTGTAAACAACTTAAAATATTATGAAATGTGACGAAAAATGCCATGAGTGCGTGAATTTACTATCAAGCATTTTTGATCCATGCGGTGCAAAATATGGCCTACAAACCAAACTTTGGTAAACTTTTACGTAGTTACACAAATGAAGACACTCAAAGAACTGAATCTCAGATTCCTAATCAAGAAACAAAAAAAGACCTGGACGACGAACCGAGTGTATATATATATATATATATATATATATATATATATATATATATATATATATATATATATATAATTAAGAAATAGCAATGACCCTTTGACCACTGAGTTAAGACACTTTGACTGGTATTAATCCAAGAATTTATAGTAAAGAAGGACAACTTACACAATACAAAATAGTGCAAATTCTGTTCTATAAAGAATCTAAATAAAAATTACAGTATTGGCACTTATCTCCTAAAGACAAGTCGTAGTCTGATTGGCCGGATCTACATGTTTGCAGCATGATGTTGATTTGCTGGTTACAATAGTGTATAAATATCAAACAGAACAATAATAGCTCCTGTTGTGTGTGTTCACAAACTATCTAGTTTTCAGATGAATTCTTTTATCCAAAAAGTACAATGTGATCACCAATCTAGATGATAAAACATTGTGGTTCACTTCACTTCGTGTCATACATATAGACTGATGTAGTACAAAGGATGAGTCGAAATCCTTAAGTAGTACCTATTCTATTCAAGGTTGAAGAAATCCTGAATGTATGGGGATCAACTTAAAATTTTGGAGATCGCTTTTAATGTCAAACTGGAATTACTCTAAAGATCACCCTAATAACTACTGAAATCACTACTAGATATCCTTATTTTTATCATAAAAAACTATCTTTTTAGTTACAATAGAGAGACCTAGTAAGTTATCCCAGTAGTTTCTATAGTGATCACTAGATTTACTCATCTAGTTATTGATAGAAGTCAAAGCAGCATAGGTTAGGCAGGTAGTATTTCAAGAGTTAATACTTTGATTAGTACAATATCCGTTTATAGGAACGTCAGATAAACGTCATTTGTTGAAAATTCCTTTGATTCCGCATAGCGTTTGAGTTCAAAATCTAACCTTCTAAGAAATTTCGTCTGCGATAATTATTTTTTCACAGTCTTTATGTGAGTGAAAATAGATCCCAGGTTAATCAACCTTCTTCATTATTTCTGCAGAAGTTGCTACCAAGTAAATAAGAGCTCATGTATAACAAATCTAGTAATTCGAGAAAGATTGGTCTGTTTGCAGACATTAAAACTTCTCTTTGACACGAGAGAAATGAAATTAATGCGCAACACACAGATTCTTTATTCACTGTGGAATTTTTTGTACTGTTTTGTCTTTAAATAAGTCAACTTTGTCCAGTTGTTATTTTTGTCTGAAGTAAGTTTTGGGTTATCAATCTCTCAAATAGAGTCCTAAGCTCAACAGAAGTGAAGGTGTTAGAGAAAGGTCTTAGTTTCAATGTAGCAGTTAAGGAGTTGAAACCAGAAGATGTCATTCCCAAAATAGAAATAGAGTTAAGTTCAATAGATAAGACAATTGCAGATGAGGTAAGAGCACAGTGTGCTCTAACACTGAAACGACAGAAGAAAGTGAAATCTAATTTACCTAAGTCAGAGAGGGAAGCTCTCAGGAACCTTCAAAATGATAACAATACAGTAATTGCCAAATGGGATAAAGGCAACTCAATAGTTGTGATGAACAAATCTGACTACATTTGCAAGGTGAACGAGCATATAGAAACAGGATCTTATAAGGAAATTAAGAAATCAGTGGATACTAATATAAATAAGGTTAAGAAATCGACAAGAGATCTGATACGGTGGATAAAGCCGTTTCTAGGTGAGTTAAGACGGCTTAATTTAATGCCGAAAACTAATAATCCTAGTAGAATGTATGGTACTATTACGATTCATAAGCCAGGTTATCCTATCAGGCATATAGTATATTTTAGAAACACTCCGACTTACGAGTTGTCTAAATATTTAGCAATAGTGTTAGGTCCAATAAGAAACCACTTAAAGTCTCGACTTACCAACTCTTATGACTTAAAGCCTAGGTTAGATGACATACACTTAAACGACAGCAAAAAAATGGTTAGTTTTGACATAACTAGCCTTTACACAAACATACCGATTGACATGGCTCTGGAGGCAGTTCGAAATGGGCTTAAAGATGACAAAGAACTTACGCAGAGAACTAAGCTGCCGATCGAGGAAATCATACTAGGAGTACGATTGTGCCTAACATCTACAGTTTTTAAGTTTTAAAATAAAATATATAAACAAACTGAATGTGTTGCCATGGGATCACTAATATCCCCTATCGTCGCAGACATATTTATAGATAGTTGGGAACAGGTTGCCCTTCAAACATTTGGTCCCACTCCACAAATATGGTTCCGATTTGTAGATAATACGTTTACAGTACTGAAATCGAAACAAATCAATAGGTGGTAGTAGTAGTAATACAGATGTTATTAATAATAATCCCACTACTAGTGGTAATAATGGCGACAGGGTTAAGAGAGAATTCAAAGCCTCTGCTGTGTTGCCGTACAAGGAAGGCACTTCAGAAGCACTACGAAGAATTCTCAATAAGGCTAGGACTTAAGTGGCATTCAAACCAACAAACTCACTTAGAAACAAGCTTTGTAGGTTAAAAGATCCTATAGATGCAATTAAGCAAAATAATCTGGTTAACCAGATTCCTTGCAATGATTGCGAGGTCAAATACATAGGTCAAAGCAGTAGACCAGGGTCGATTAGAATAACAGAGCACAAAAACTTAGCTAAATCAAGATCAGTAGATCCTAGTAAGATAAGAAATCTAGAGAAAAACTCGGCTATAGCTCTGCATGTGATGACACACAATCACACAGTAGGGTGGGATAGGGTGACAGTGTTGAAAACTAACTTAGCTGGGTGGAGGAAGAGATTGATACCCGAATCTTTGTTTATCGAATCAACACCGAACACATGCAATCGAACTGATGCTGCGCCTGTCCCAGATATATGGAAATTTCTACTATCCTTGTCATCACAAAGAAGGAGAGAAAACTAGGAATATATAAAGACTGTCTCGAAGTTGTGGAGTTATCTGATATGAATATGGACAATAAATTATGTCCAAAACGCTATCCAGTAAATGATACTGTTTCACTGTGTGATATTTCTAATAAACAGACTTAAACGGAATTACACTCGACCACAGTGCCCAAGTTTTACACTTACATTCATGAAATAATTTTGTTATTTGATGGAAGTAATTTTCAGTGTGTTCTTAATTCCAGCACTGACATCCCATGATGAATCAAAAAGCCAATCACAGTAAATCATTGGTGAAAGAGGAAACTTACGGAAATAAGAAATAAACTTAATTGTTCATTGTCTTTTGGATGTTATCAATTGTCGTCTGTTTGTTGTGGTTATGTAAGAATATCTGAATTTATTTATACTTATCAGACAGAGTAATTCATTCAGAATTGTTTAGTTTAGTTCAAACTTATCCCACAGGGTGTCAGTTCCTTAGATTAAATTCATTACTATGCGACCGATATTGCAAACTACTCGTTTAAAGTGGTGAATATCCGGTAATCCTGAGTGTTTTAGACACTTTCACACATTCACTGGAGCCTTGATTATAGACAGGAAACATGGATCCATAGTTTTCAAGACACTGACTCTAAAACTTAGTATGCTGTGATGCGGTTTCACTTAGCAACGAGGATTCACTGCTGCTTCTTATTGTACATGAGATGAAGTAATCACATCAGTCATAATTTGGTGGCTGAATTATATGCATTAGTCTTTTGACATACCTCCATAATTCTCTAATACTTCCCATACTTTGCTAGTTAATTTCATTCTTTTTATACTTTTATTAAAATTGTTTGTCCCTTGGGTTCCTAGTGGAACATAAAGGCCGCAGTAGTACACCTCCATTCCACTCTCTTCTCTTCTCTTCACTCTTTTCAACCTGGCTCCACCAATCCCCACAACCTCTCATTTCTTCTTCTCACCCTCACCTCGGACAACCAACTCGCCGTTCCCCATCTCCGTTCCACTCGACGGCCTCGCATGCCACGTCATGTCCCCCAATCGTCTTCTCAGTGCATGCCCAATACAATCCATATCCACTTCCTTCCACTGCATATTTCTCGGATGAGAGCTTCTCCGTTGGTTCGTTGACAGGCCACAGTCACTTCCTTCCTCATTATTCTCATCATCATTCTGGCCATCTCATCTTCAGTATCGAGTGAGCCTACGTCGCAGTTGTTGATGAATGTCTGTAGTTTGTTGCAAACACCTTTCACAACGTGCCAAGTCTCTCAACCATCACATAGAAGCACTGACTCACTTGACTGAATTAGTGTTCAAAATCCGGATCTTGTTCCACCACATGCTGAGTGCAGTGCAGGAGATCTCCACACTGGTTTCAGGTTAATCAACGCCTGCCTGTCTTGCTTTTCCCATTCTCACTGGCTTTGACGTCTTCATCTATGCCTGTGCCAACTGTAGTTGAAACAATGCTGTCTAGATATGTGAAGCGGGTTACTTACTTCAATTTTCTCCCATTCATGGTGATTCCAGCTTCTTCTTCTTCTTCTTCTTGTTGGTGATGGTGACATTGGTTGGGTATCTTCATCACACATGTCTTCTCTACGTTCACTCAAAGTCCCATCTTTGCCGCCCCACCTTGCCTCTTCTGTCAACTCCTTGCATTTCGCCTGTAGATCTTCACGTTTGTTCCACAAGACATCAGACACAAGTCATCCGCGAAATCCAAATCTCATTCTACAATCTTCTCCCCAGTCCAGCCTGTCCCAACCCCCCCCCCCCCACCTCTTATCACTCCTCACTGTTTTCCTGCATGATCCAATCGACCACACCACTCAGGAATATCATGGGTGATAGTAGACAGCCTTGTTTCACTCCTGTCTGTCTTCACTTCGAAAGCATCACTGAGCCTCTCATTGTTAATTACTTGGCATGCAGCATTATGATCATCATTTAGTTGTTGAGTGAGATTGATAAAAGATTGTGGCACGGAAACCGTAGTGTTGAAGCAGCTCCAAATTACTTCTCGACTGACACTGTCGGACGTCTTTTCAAAATCTGTGAAGTCGAAGTAACGTAGGGAGATGGATGCCATTCTATGCTGATGCGTAGTGTAGCATTGCAATTCGATGCGCACATGATTTGTTCTTCCTGAAGCCAGCCTGTTTCGGTCGCAATTTTCAATCTAGAGCATCTGTCAGTCTCTCCAGGATGAAACGGCTTCATATTTTGCTTGCGGTGGACGCAGTATGATTCCACACCTGTTCTTTCAATGACTTAGGCCGCCCTTCTTTGGGAGTTTGACAAGGCAGCTCTTCTTCCAGTCGATCAGCAGGTACCTTTCCTTCCTTTCTTCCCAACCTTCTGCAATGGTGGTGTGAGCATGTTCGCTGATGTCTCTGCGTCTGTTTTCAGAGCTTCATGAGGAACCCCATCTAGTCTTGCTGTCTTTCCATCTTTCAACAACTTTATGGCGTTCGGGACTTCACTCCTGCTTTTGTTGGACGGTCTATGTTCACTGACACTTCTGTGGTTGGACTGCTGATGGCATTTGTTGACGAGTTGCAACTGGTGGTGGTCGAATCAAGAGTTTTTTGAAGTGGTCAGCCCTTTGTTCCTCCTCTTTGGTGGTGACTAGGTTTCTCTCACTATTGGTTTCATCTGTGTTGATGTCCTGGGAGATAGTAACCTGGTTACTTGGTATAATGTCTCTCCTATCTGCAGCCTGTTCTGCTTCACTTGCCTGTGTCATAGAAGTGTATTTTGTCTTCTCGTATACTCTTCTTCACTTATTTGCCCAGTGTGGTGTTTTATAGGTTGTGTTCATCTCCTCGTTTCCCTGTTCATCTCTGCACTGCACTGGTTCATCTTCTGCTTCATCATCCTCCTCGCCCTCCTCTGTCAGCTTCCATCTGTCCATCCAGATACATTACTTTCCTTGTCTCGTCTTGCTTTCTCTTCTTTCTCAACACGGTTATGCAGGTTTCTCCCCACATAACTTTCAATGAGTTCCAGTGTTCGTCCACACAGCTTTCCTCGGGGATGTTGCCTAATGTCTGATGATGATGCCTGATGATTGGCTGACGTGAAGATTTCCTTTGTAGTTTCGTCCTTCAGTTCAGTTTCTGTTCTGGGTGTTCAACTTGAACTGTGGTCTATCACCAGCTCCCTTGAAGGCTTACAACTTGATTTTCAAGGTAGGTTCCTTGCACTAGACACTGAGTGATGTCAACCTACATCTACTCCTCTCCTTCATCTTGTGTCAAGTAGACTGCATCTACACTTTCCACAGATTGAGATTATGTCGATGTGTGTCCATTCTAGTGTGTCCATCTAGTGAAATCAAATCCATGTCGCCTTGTGGATATCCTTGTGCTTGAACACACACACTCTGCCTCACCTCCAATCACCAAATCGTTGAATGCACAGAATTCTGCAAACTATTCTCCATTCTCGTTCATCACCTCACCGAGTGCTTCCTTCTCCACCCATAGTTTATTCTCTTCCTGTGCTCTCCACTTCCAGTTTGGCATTCATGTCACCCATTGGAATTTTGATGTGGCCAACTGGGGTGTGGTCTTGTCCAGTGTTGATTGCATTTGTCTGTAGAACTCCTCCTTCTTCTCTTCATCTGCATTATTTGTAGGTGCGTAGCAGCGTAGCATTCAATGATTGTGACTTTCCTTCCTTTCGAGTTGAACCTTACTTTTATGATCCTGGAGGAGATTGGTTCCCACTGTATGAGAGCCTTCGATCCTCTTGGGGACATCGTGAAACTCAGTGTCCCCATGGTTGTCATCTGGGTGTCAATATCTGAGTAGATTATTGATTCAGCAGTTGACAGTTTGGAGAGTCCACTTCCATTTCATCTACAGACTCTTTGCAGATTCCCAGCACTTCTGTTCCATATGTTCTCATTTCTTTTGTAATCTGGTCAGCCTTGCCAGCCAGCTTCGTCATATCCCGCGAATATATTTGTCCCCATGCTTATTTTTCCTTTCATAGAGAGAAGAGAAGAGATACCAGCGAATTGTTTTCCCGAAGTCTTTCATCAACCGGCGTCATTTCGTCTCCCTGATTACATGGAAGAATAAGTTTATTTTTATTTCTTATATTTTGTTCTGTGCTTTGAAGTTTCTTTAGCAGTCATATTGGTTTTCCGGGATAAGGTTGCTTGCCCTTCAAACCTTCCCTCTTCATCCGGGATTAGGATCGGCTAATAACTAGTAAACTAGTAAACTGGGCGAGGTTATCAACAGTATGATAGTGATAGCTTTTTTCTCAACCTTTCTTTGTTTACAATACAGAAATCAAAGCATGCAGTATGTAAACAACAATAATAAAAAGTTCATCTCATTGGCGATGTTTTCTTAAACAAAGCAAGATTCATTGTTAATAATCATAATAATTTTTTTAAAGCATTGGTAATGGGATCCAGTTTAATCGATAATGCATTTGTTGGAACAGAGTTTACCAGTAGCTTCATTTATATGACTTCCTTCCTGTTTAAAAGTGTGAAGCAAATGTGGGATAGTGGAATTTTGCATCTAGTCGTTAAAACATAAAGTCCGATGGGTGTCCTCCTAGTTTCATATGTGAACAGGCAATGAGAAAGGTGTGAATGAAGAGTAGTTTTGTCATTTGATAAATACCTGCTTCTAACTGTTAAGGTAAATTAAGCATAAATAGAAATCTAAGGTAGAGGGTGAACAACTCTTGGCTTACTTAAAGGAGGTTAGATGGGTATTCTTCTGAAACCAGTAAGTCATATTAGGACGGAGAGAAATAAAAAGGATACACACTAAGATGTATCGTATTTGGTACTTTCCTACAGAACCACCAATAAAAGAGGCGTCACTGGACTAAATTAGTTTGCATCAGTCCTCTCCTTATCTGAATCTAACAGCAATAATGTCATATTTTGATAGATCAGGCTACGGACAATGATTTGATAGGAAGGGGGCAGTGTTTAACAAGAAATGATTTAATTAAGAACAGTTTCATGAAGCGGCGACTCACGTGGAAACTGCCAGGTTTCCAGAAGAATGAAACAAGTTGTGTGGGGCTGTAAAAGACTAGTAATACAGAAGAAAGGAAAAATATAGGGAAAATGGTAATGTTTTTAAGAGTAACAGCTTCTGTAAGTAATAAAGGGAACCATTTGCTTCCATGTACAACATACAGCATCCTTTTAGTGAAATCTGAACATAGTCAGTTTATAACTCAAGACTGAGTATGTTTGGGAAAGCTTGTTCAGTGACATGGGTTTCGGGACACAGTCAGAAGGGCAAGTGTGTTCTAAAAGGACATCTGGTGTACTTGATACCACTATGGAAAATAAGGGCAATATTATGTTCTAAAACAATAGCAGTATTTAAAGATTTTTTCAGCACTTACATACAAACTGGTTCTAATCACCAAAAATCTAAAGTGAAGGTTTGAGCGCACGCAGTGGTAGCTTCTCCACTCTTTTGTTGAGTGAAGTACCGAATTGAAAATGGGGTCTTATATATGCTTTCAGAAAAACTCTAGAATTCTGAGTAAATGTTTTGCTTCCACTAAATGTTAAATCATATTTCAGCACTGATCCGCACTAACTAGTTCAAGGACTGACTTCGAAGTGTTTGTGCACTATAAGAACCATCATTCCAAAAGCCATACTAACCTTAACGTGTTAGTCACTGAAAACGTCTCGACAGAAATGCAAAAGACTCATATGGCGCTTATCCAGTAGTACCTCATATGTTGTTAGTCGGATACTTGATTATCAACGAAAAACTGAGTGTACTATCAAATGGTTCGGTTGTCTTGAAATGACTGTTTTTAAAAAGTTGTAAAATATCCAGGATCTATCAGAAGTTGAATAACTAGCATATTATTGCCTTCTTACCATGCTTCTTTCAATAGTAGAAACAACTTTGTTATCAGTGCAAAGGCTAATTGTTAAGTATTTTTAAAAGCAGGCAAGCTGGCTGGTATATTTATGTGCCCATAAAAAGTGAGATGCTTTGCGTATGTCTTACACGCGCATAAAATCTGCTTGTGCTCAAGGTTAATGTTATGTGGGAAGGATCAGGTTCAAAGAACACTTAAGGTGATCAGCTGAAGATGCAGCACTTATCTTCGAAGATGTTAACTTTTGGCCTAAATAACCTAGGGGAGTGTTGACCTCTTGGTTAGAGTAAAACAGATGTCTAAAATATTTATCTGGATGCTAGTGAGTTCACTCTGTACGCGTTCATACTGCGAACCTCTAGGAACCCTGAAGAAATATACTACTATTGAGCAATTTAAGTAATTAGGAAGCACTCAGGGTGATTTGTTCAGTAGTAATATATTTCACTAGTTCCTAGCACTTTCGTATCAGAGATCACACATTGTGATCTTGAGTGCAAGGCGGTTTCCAATAGAAACCGTATTGACTAGCATCAAAGTTGGGCAGTTGAAAAGCTAATTAGCTGTGAGGAATATGGAAGTACAGCGTGTAGTTTGTAAATCATTTTCAAATTGATCACCTTACTCTAAGGACCATTGCTAAGCCTACTCAACTTGGTCTTTATATATATATATATATACCTTACCTAAAATTTTCCCTTACCTCTACAGTGTTAGATTAAACCGTTGCATTTTTGTTATTTCATTACTCAATATCAATTTAAAAATTATCACTTGTATAACGTGGTGTGAATTAAGTCTAAATAATTAGACGGTTAGAGTATAAGACCTCCAAATGATACATGATACTCATTGTATAAAAGGTGGATTAAATCACTGAATCTAATGATCAAAGGAATAAATTTCTGGTGCATAAACAGACAGATATCTAATTAAATTTCAGAAAAAACACATGCTGAAACCTGTGTACCAAGAATATTAAATAAATTTAATGTTATGCGATACCTTAAGACGCTAATATTTTATGAATTAGTAAAGCATAATTTCATATATAATTATCATCGAAAAAATGGAACATTTCAACTTCTAATAAATTTTATTAGTATTAAATTACCGATTTCTCCTGAAGGTTACATACAAAACAGAAATAGTAAGTCATTAAATCCGAAATCAAATTTTACTCGAAAATAAAGAATAACACATAACTAAACAAATAAGGAAAAACATTCTATACAGAAATGATAAATACATTTCTATCAGTTAATAAATTTTCATTTCACACATCAATTGTCATTGTAGACATCGAGATCCTTTTCATTTGATAAATTTGACAAAAAAAAGAGAATTAACATACAAAAGTCAAATGCATCAAGTGCATTAAAATAAAATACATTTTAACTTTTCTTTGCAAAATATTGAAATCTGAATAGAAAAAAAAGTAGTTTATACTAGCAAAAAAGGTACTGTTCATACTTTAGATAATATGTTAACAAAAGATTACAGAAAACACTTTAGATCAATGCTTGTAGAGACATAAAATCGGAAGGATTGAATATAACAAATATCATTAGTAAAACAGACTAGTGTTAAGTAACATTTGAGTTCCATTTTATTCTGTGTAAATGAATCAATTTAAACAACTGAACTTCCTGATTCTGTTTGGTAATTTCAATTAGGAGAATATTTACATGTTGACGTGCAGATTGTGCTTCAAAGTTGTATATTATACGAAATTATAACTGGTTATACGTTAAACAATAATAACTGAGTAGACAGACAGACAGGCAGAAAAATAATTAGCATGAATGGAACACCGTCATAAGGTGTTATTCATAGACTAAATACTGAAGTGTGTTTGTATCAACTAAACCGCCTTCAGTATTGGATCTAGAATATTTGATTGTTTCAAGAAACGTCCAGATGCTAAATCAGATTCAAATTCAAACAACTGTCCCATGAAAGCGAAATTCGGTGCAATGACTGAACGTCTGGATTTGATAAACTGATAAGCCTCGAATAGTGATAAACTTGAATAAGCCATTACATAAGCAATAATTAATGCTGGCGATCTTGACACACCAGCTTGACAGTGTACAAGTACACATTTGCCTGAACAACGTACTTCTTCTGTAAGGAAAGAGAAGGTAGGCTTAATTCAATAACATGAATATAATATTTGTTTGAATTTCCTTTCCAAGATAGCTAAGTCGTTTGAATAAATAGAGAATCAAAGAAGAATACAGTAACAAGGGAGTGACTATCATAAAAGGTGACTACTAATACTATCAAGCACAGTTCAGTAGAGGGGAAAGAAGTGACATATTTCTGATGAGACATCGTTTCGGAAAAGAATGCCATATAAACGAATTATAAAAATGATAGAACACATATTACTGCTTACTTCTTTTTACCATTATTACATGTCCCTCGGGTTCCTAGTGGAACATAAAGGCCGCAGTAGCACACCTCCATTCCACTCTCTTCTCTTCTCTTCACTCTTTTCAACCTGGCTCCACCAATCCCCACAACCTCTCATTTCTTCTTCTCACCCTCACCTCGGACAACCAACTCGCCGTTCCCCATCTCCGTTCCACTCGACGGCCTCGCATGCCACGTCATGTCCCCCAATCGTCTTCTCAGTGCATGCCCAATACAATCCATATCCACTTCCTTCCACTGCATATTTCTCGGATGAGAGCTTCTCCGTTGGTTCGTTGACAGGCCACAGTCACTTCCTTCCTCATTATTCTCATCATCATTCTGGCCATCTCATCTTCAGTATCGAGTGAGCCTACGTCGCAGTTGTTGATGAATGTCTGTAGTTTGTTGCAAACACCTTTCACAACGTGCCAAGTCTCTCAACCATCACATAGAAGCACTGACTCACTTGACTGAATTAGTGTTCAAAATCCGGATCTTGTTCCACCACATGCTGAGTGCAGTGCAGGAGATCTCCACACTGGTTTCAGGTTAATCAACGCCTGCCTGTCTTGCTTTTCCCATTCTCACTGGCTTTGACGTCTTCATCTATGCCTGTGCCAACTGTAGTTGAAACAATGCTGTCTAGATATGTGAAGCGGGTTACTTACTTCAATTTTCTCCCATTCATGGTGATTCCAGCTTCTTCTTCTTCTTCTTCTTGTTGGTGATGGTGACATTGGTTGGGTATCTTCATCACACATGTCTTCTCTACGTTCACTCAAAGTCCCATCTTTGCCGCCCCACCTTGCCTCTTCTGTCAACTCCTTGCATTTCGCCTGTAGATCTTCACGTTTGTTCCACAAGACATCAGACACAAGTCATCCGCGAAATCCAAATCTCATTCTACAATCTTCTCCCCAGTCCAGCCTGTCCCAACCCCCCCCCCCCCACCTCTTATCACTCCTCACTGTTTTCCTGCATGATCCAATCGACCACACCACTCAGGAATATCATGGGTGATAGTAGACAGCCTTGTTTCACTCCTGTCTGTCTTCACTTCGAAAGCATCACTGAGCTTCCAATTGTGAAATATTTGGCATCTGGTGTCTTCATACAGTTGTTGAGTGAGATCCGGAAATACTAGTCAGTGATTAACAATCAAAAGGCAAAACAAGAAAGCATATTCACGATACAACACATGACAACGCTGACAACTGCAATTGAAAAATTTATGAAGAATATTTTCTTTTGGTAAACGGAAAGTTTAGTCTCTCTTGTACAATTATTAATTGAGCAGTAAGCTGACAGTTCACCGATTTTGAGGATATGCGATCGATCAACACTATTCAGTACAAAACTACCTTTCAGTTGAACTATATTAACCGTAAACAAGCATATAATGTTGATTTCTTCTTCAAGAAATGCAAGAGACAATAGAAGAAATAGGAGAAACTGAAGGGAAATCCACTTCACAAGTAGAATGCATGCAGTTTTTAAAATAGGTGTGATGCAATTCTACGTCATTTCATCAGTATCTATGATATTCTTCCTTATGAACAGCTTCACAGACTGTCATCAGTCTCGACTTTTTCCTTAACACTACATACCATATAAACCGATCTAGTCATACAGATGACAAACATTCATCCTGAATCTCGGTTAGACTGATTTTGCAGGTAACAGACTAGTGCAAGAAGTTTCAAGGAAGTATACTTCGTAAAACCTACTCACTAATGCTTGATATATTATGACATCTAAAAATATTCTAATACATGATGAATGAAGGCACAGTCTAAGGAATAGGCGGTTGGTACATAGGAGAAAGACTTACAAAGGAAGTGACATGTATATCTTCAGATGATGGGGAATATTTATAGCAGTGGAGGATCATTTTGATGATATTGTTATTGATATACTACAGTTAGCTAGTTATGATAATTAACAAAATAGTTTAGCAAATCTATGCTTGAATTCTGAATTACAATGAGCATACATGACTGTGTAATTCGAACATTTTACAGCTGAAAATTAGAGGATTTGAAACACTGATATCACAGGCCTCGACAAGTTTTGCTAGATTATAATCTACGTAAATCATCCAATTGCTTTTCTTATTTATAGTATTCACATGAATTCTATGTTTAGCTTCGTGTTTAGTTTACGAAAAAATAGCCATATTTTTGGCATCACCTTCACTTCTATGAACAATGAGTCATTCTATGTCTGGAATATGGGACTGTTTATCTCATTTTAAGAACAAGTGATTATTAAAACTGACTCAGGCACTATTAATAGAAAAGTAGCAGTTTTACTTCCTTCCATTGGTAGGACAATGAATCATTCCATATGACTCATCTGTTAGAGCAATTCAATGGTCACCCAAGCAAAACGTTCAGACATGACTTTAAATGCATTAGAAGTGGTGCAACATCTCAACTATGTTTGCGTAACGCATGTTGGTATAATTTATGATTACTATGTTACATATTCGTCACAGGGTAACATCAGCTGGAGAAGCACTGAAGACCTTGGATCACTGGACAGCTGTTTCTCCCCGGTAGAGAAACCCAAAGCAGTGGAAACCCATAACGCCACCAGAGATCTAATTCATCATCCTCAGGTTCCACAGTGACCACGTTACAACTGAGCTGCTAGGTCAGAATTCAACATTCCAAATTTCCCTACTTCTGTCAATCCTCGATATAGCGCGACCTCCATCCAATGTCATCACTGAGTACCAGTTCAGTGCTCCTACGTTTTCAAAGGTCTCTCAAATGATGTCAGTCAAGGATGAAAATCAACTTGAAACCAATAAATCCCCACAAACCTCCAGTTTGGGTCATTATGTTGTTGGTGAGTCATGTAACGTTTATTTTAACAGACAAGGTATTGTGAAATGAATATCGTAAAAAACCCTTGCCGAAGGAAAGCAAGCGCTCTACTTATAGTATTAACTTCCAGCTCAAAAAGATTTCTTCAGTAAAACATGGATTTCCCTATTAATAAAAGCTTTATCAAAGCTTATCGAAATCTATCTACTTCAATTTTAGCGTTCATTATCCACTCCAAACATTTTCAGGACACCTGCTATAAGATCTTCGATGTCTGAATGAAATCTGAATTTCATTTTCCTAGCATACGTTAGAATCACTCATGCACAAGTAGTCACCAGGACACTCATTATAATTTATCAAAAGTTTGTTCTCTATCGTTAAAGTCCGTGCCTTTCAAAAACATGGTCAAATGTGATACAAATCGGCTTTGTTTATCCTCAATACACTTCATCTATCCACGCAAATAATGTTTTTCACTGAAACGGTTAAATAGTTTATCAAATGGCAACAGTCAAGATGGTTACAATATTCAACTAATGTTTAGAATGGAATCCATTTTCAGTTCTAAATAAATGTGACCACTTTTTTCTGATAATTAGTGCGTACATAGTCAACCAACGATCGATAACGTACGAGAAAAGTTCTTGCAACGATGTCAGTTAATATCCTTTTTGATGAAGTGAACCTACTAATGGGTTAATATTTTCACGTTTTTAGAGTGTAGACTGTAACTGAGATATAAATAAATACATAAATAAAAGTAATATTCACTCTATGCTCATAGAAATAAATTAAAAACAAAAGGACTGCCAGACATACCAATAAACTGAAATGCTGTATTAAAATATGGTCGTAAATCTTGTGAATGTGAATCTGTTGCAGGAAGACGACGACATTTAAAGCGTTCTTCATCAAGGAATGGTGTGTTCATGGTTACATTCAAAATGCTGTCAATGCCATATTTACTTAAAATCGCTTCATTCTGACTATCGGATTCATTCCCTTTAAATAGAATAAAATGGAAAATAATAAACAAATAAATAAATAATTATTAACTGTATAGTTTGCGGAAAGTAGGTGTGGCTACATATCAACAGAGACTAGTAACAAACAATCCGTAAAAAGGATTCATTATTCTGTCTTTCAGTATTTGTCTATGCATCAAATCATGAGTGTGAATAATAAGCAAACAGTAGACATTAGTTTGTAGTTAGTTTCCACTGCAGTGAAAAGATTAACTGAGTGGATTTCCGCAAACAAAACATGCAGTGTAAACAACCTCCGTATAACCACTATACCCTAAACAGCTTACAAATCTGTTGCTTAGTAGTAGTTAGTAGTCAGCAGTTAGTAGTAGTAGTAGTAGTAGTAGTAGTAGTAGTAGTTACTTTTTATAAACAGAATAGCTCAATTATCACTACTCATCAATTAATGAAAGTGCATCATTCAGCTTGTGTTGTATATCATCTGCTAGTGAGCTTTATTCAGATGCAACAAGGGTGAATAGAAATCAAGTGGAGGTTGAACTTAGAATCGATAGCTTCTGTATCCCTAATTGGTCAGTTGGCTATCTGAGACACAGGACCACAGAGTTAACTGTCTAAAGCCTCTCAAGGAATCATGAGTTATTTTTTAATAAAAATTGAGGAAATTTTGTCTTTGCCTTCCTTTCAACAATTCATTGAATGGTAGGCCTAGATAAATAAAATTTTCAGTGAGGTATAATTCATTGCTACAAAATTATGTGAGCAAGTTGATAAGGAACAGAAAACTGGGAAACACCGACTACTAGTTTTTAGACTCACTGATTAAAATATAACATTCTATGCAAACTATTTCCTATCTTTTAATGATCGTCTATATCTTCATGATACTTTATGTTGCTTTCAGCTTTCGACACTTTACAATCAAAATCTCTTGACAATTCAAAATCTAATGTGATGAGTACTGGGTTCTAGTCTCAGTGGAAACAACACCACTCACTAAAGTGCAGGCAAATCCAGCTGACGAGTCTTAATTAGGATGAAATGTAAGTCTTGGATTCCACTGCTAGTCACCAGGTAGACTATAATATCTGCTTATATATTGTATTACGTAAATACTCTTCTGAGTAACTGTTATTGTGCTGCAACACAATTTCAAAAAGTATCGATGACATGGATTATTTACCTGGGAAAAATATAAGTTGTTAACTACGACTGTTGCGAGTACATTGTTATGTTCAGTTGATGCAGGAAGACGGAGTATATTTCAGACTGCTTCCTGAGAATACTTAGTAAATGCATTACCTTGATAAATAATTCAAATAGTTATCGGTTGAAAATTAGTCATATGAATATGTATGTGCCTTCATAAGAACTACCAGTTTATGAATTTATTCTAGAGATATATCTTGAATAAGGCACTCTTGACTGCCTAACAATACAATCAATGATATGACGCTTAGATATACCATCAAATACTAAATTTTATTTCAGTTTCGTGCTTACCTAGATAAAGAAACGGAAATATTTGACTGGCTTGAGCACGAAATATATCTTTTGGATCACACGGATCACTATCAGCCAAACAGAATCGAGACAGACCCCATTTATCTGAAGACGGATTCGCTGTTTGATTTTTATCATTACTACCAGTCATTGGATCCAGTCGACCCGATAGTTTGATTACATTTGATTGTGTCGCATTTTCTTTCACAGGTGGTCTATGATTAACTGGAATACCCAAACCAGGCAACAATAACTGTGAGTATTTAAGTTCTTGCTTTGTACATTTTGAATTTTCAGTTGAAATATTTGGTGAAAAATTTAATTCTCCTTCTTTGGAACTTTTTGCGTCCGCATACTGGACATTTTCTGATAAACCGCTCTGTTCATTGTCAACTTTTTGAGACTTCTGCAAAGGATGTTCACACAAATGTCCATAGGAGTTACAAAATTCCTGAAAGCCTCCTGTATTGAAGGAATGAATAATGAAATAAGGATTATTTTTAATTAGTGTTATCAGTTAGTTCCTCACATTTATAAAACTCTTCTGATTTGTGTGATTTCCCGTTGATATACTCCGTCGAAACTGCCCGACCTCCATTGTCAGAGGGACTACTAAACGAATGCCTAAATACTGCTTGAATATTCATTATGTTATGGGTTTACTTTGTGGTTATCAGCCGAATCCAGGATGCTTTTTTCGTTCTGTTTGTACTTGTCAGCCGGATACATCTGAATCCCATTGAGCCACTTAGCCTCGAACCTAGTATCCATCACTTCAAACCCAAAACGGCTACCCACTAGGTTACTGAAGCAAATTTATGGTTGATGAACTGATCTTGTTTTTATTTAAACTATATTACTGTGTTTAGAATCAAATGTACTAAGTTATGACAATAAATACAATGTATTTTCAGTCTTTTGCTGTGTAAACAGAAAAAAAAAGGTTTTCATACTCTAACTTCGTAAATTCACAAGTGTCTAGTACCAGATAAGGGTATACTATAATTGCATCTGTTATGCAGTTTAACGATGTCGTGTTTAAAGAAGTGTGAAGTTTCATTAAAAAGCTATATTGTAACTATAATCAGTCATTACCTTTGAAAACAAAGGGAAATTAATAACCTTCAAAACTGTTTTCAAAGTTATGTACGTTCATCTAATCGCCCGAGTATTCAGGTCAAAGTGGATGAAGATGTACTTGAATACTGATTCCCAGATGAATTTAGTATTGTTACTCAAGCGAATCTTCAAGTGGGCAAACGTTTCACTATCGGTCTATCACCACTTATTGAACTTCAAAGAAATTTCGTTATTGTTGAACACAGTTTTCTTAAGAAAATCACGAAATAGGATTTAAGTATTGTAATTATTAGGAGATTTCTGTGATTTCACAATATTGATATAATTCAGTATCGACTATCTTTTGACGATGAACTCAGTATGTCCGCACTTCTACTATATTCCATTTTCTTTTTCTGAAAAATTACTAACTTTGGTTTTATATAAGTAGTCAGATGTCTATCTGCCTACCTGTCTATCTATCTATCTATCTATCTATCTATCTGTCTGTTTATCTAGTAAACCGATCATTGTACAGTTCAAATAACAATCTGTTTTGGGTAGTGACAAGAACCTGACTGTTTGTTTTAATGTTTAACCGACTGATATGCATTATTCCTACTGCGAATGTTAATAGTATCGGTAAATTTGCTTTCAATTGCAAATTAAAATTAGTCCTGTCATTTGTCTACTTCATCAACTTTATTGAACATGTGTAATTAAAATGTTAACTCGTCACTGATACGTAATTGTCATTGAGATGGATTTCAGGGAAAATTAACCATTTTATCCTGTTTTGAGTAACTAAAACGAAAGTATGTAAACCGTAGGATCCCAACTAAGTGACTGACTAGTTATACATTCATTAAAGTATCTCAATATCAGGTTTGAAAAGTCTCAGACTAGGATGACAGAGTCAACACTATTCTATGCTGGTCGTACAAGGAGTGTCTTCTGGATAGCTGTCTGTCTTTTGGAGTGATTGTTCCTAGATTCGAAAGCAGTATGGCATGTGACTCGGAACCGTAAATGAATCGTGAACGGGAAATCAAATTAACAATGAAAACTATCACAATGTAGGTGGTAATATAGTTGTAGCTGTAAAATAAACACTCATGAAATTAGGACTGTTTCTTTATTGATGTGAAACAATATTACAATAAAAAAAAAGATTGCCAAAGCTGAAGAGAATCTCACATCTTAAGACTGCTAGGGGTGACGTTAATCAAATTAGTAATCCACTGATTTACTAAATAAACAAACGAACTGTATAATGTCACGTGTCGCATACCTGAACTATGAAACCATAGATAGACTTCATACAAAGTGATATTTTAGTTGTGTAATAACGTGTTTTTCGAAAATTTAGGAAAAATTAAATGTAGTTTACTTTTGTTGAGAACAGACATGAATCATACAACCTATCCACGACAAAAAAAGCTGAATGCACGTTTCAGAAGTGATACTGAATGTACCATGATGATATTGTGTAACAGTTATTTTACGTCATAGATTTAGTAGTTCAATTTTGTAGGTTTGACGGGACTTATTGATTTTAAGCTGGTATTTATCACAGAATGACATCAGTTGGGGAGTCATTGAAAACCTGTGAGCACCGAACAGCTGTTTCATCTTAGAGCGGGACTACTCAACAGTGTGCGCCCTTGACCTTAAGGTTCTGCAGCGAGAATGTTGCGAACTTGAAATCAATAAATCCCTAAAATCTTCCAAATTGAATTACTGTCCAGTGATCACTATTGAGAATTCATGTCAGTGGGGCAAACCAAGTTGGATGTGGGGACACATACTCAAGGATGGCATTAGATGGTTGCGCAGTACCACGAACTGATAGAAGTAAAAACATGCGAACCAACAAGTTCCAACGTTATGGCCAAACGGTAACGTGGTGGTCGTGGGACCTGAAGGTCCTGAGTTCGGTCCATATTGCAGTTATGAGTACGCATTGTTGAGTAGTCCCATACTAAGACTAAACAGTTGCCCAATGCTCCCAAGTTTCCAGTGGTTCTCCAACTGATTCCAGTTCGTGATAAATACCAACTTGAAGCTTAGAAGTGCTTTAAAAGTACTAATCACTGCGTTTTCAGTAAATAAAAGGTTCAAAGAGTTTATACAGTCCGAGAGTAAAAAGTAGTATACTTTCCAAGGACTGCAATGCAGCATACACTGATGTAATTTGAAAAATAAATGCTTATTACATAACGGGTAAATTTTACTACTGAGCTCCTTAAACTTCACCGAACAAAGCTAGGATATCTAGGCTTCTTGGCACTGAAAAGCTGAAAATGCTTTTCAGCCAGCGTAATATTATTAAGAAAAATGCAGTTATAGTACTAATTAATAAAGTTTTTCTCATAAATTTTAGTACCTTACATGTTGCTGATTCACAAAGAACAAATTAACATACAACAATTAAAATGAAACATTGCCAGTCACGTGATAAAAAAAATCAATAGCCAGCCTTTCTTAAAATAAACACCTTTATTACTAAAATAAGTAGGTAAGTTGAATGTTCATGCATTGTCTAAACGAATGCCTTAACTCACACAACAATATGAGAGTCAATAAAAAAAGTAGTAATGTTGAAATTATCTTTAACCCTGTTAAAGCCTCTGAATATTAATGTAAATCTAGGTGAGAACAAAACAACTTCCGACAGAAAATTCACTGAAATGAGTAGACGACAATATAGCGAAAGGAGCACATAGGAATTTCATTGTGTTATGGGCAATAAAATCATGTTTTCTCAATACATGCATATACAAAAGAATAGTGTGGCGAATTTGCGCCTACCTGAAAGTCTTCCTTCAGTCTACCTAGCTTAGAATTTATTACATACAAAGGACTTTACTATTGTCCCTCTCTTTCCAGCATTTTCATGAGAACTATAAGGATTTTTCCTTAAATGTCTTGATAAGTATTGACTGGCAGAAAGTAGATGCAACATACTTGTATATTATTGAAAATTGTAATAAAATAGAATTGTTTACCTTTAAGTACTCGAGCATCTAAACCATGAACATCGGCGAGATGTTTAACAAGGCAATGAAGAAGATCTTTCAGAAGAGGATATTCGTTTATTCCAGAATCAGTACAAATGATTATTGAGTGATTATGTAGTTGGTAACTTTTGACATTGTGAGTATTATAGCATTGTTTTCTTTCACGTAGAAAGTTATTTAGCATTGGTAATGCACGTCGTAACTTTACCCGAGATTCACAGGGTATACCGATTGCAGTTTGAATACGTAAATTAGCTTGAGCAGCTAAACTTCGAATATCCAGTATAAGTGGTACACAGAGTGTACATGTATACTTTGAAGTTAGCAATGACGCTAGTTCTGCACAGTCAATGAAATTTATTCCTGGAACGGTGGAATCACTGGAAGCATGGTTACTTCTGGAAGAACGATTAACTTCAATCGGTGAAAGAACTTCGACTGCATTCGATGACACAGGACTGCTAGGTGAATCATCGTGCACTGATGCAAACTTAAGACGCTTCACTTCATTTTTATATTCTAGAATCACTTCAGCACTTTCATTAACTGATGATTGTCTAAATGCTCTTTTTTGACTAGTATTATTTGACAGATGACTCATGGATGATAGAGTTAGAGATACTTCTTGAAATGCAGCTTTCTGCCATTGAATAATGGTCATTTTAAGTGGGTGATAAACCCACTTGGCCTGACTAAGAGCTTGTGGGTCATCGACGTTTGTATGACGAGCAAATACCAGGTTTTATTTACTGTATCTGAAGGTCAAATTTTTGAAACCAATAAATAACCAGATTTCATATTAATATCCTGAATGTTAATTGGTTAAAATATCCTTTCGTATGATTGGCGTTATTTTTTTAGTGACAGATATGAGTGTAACCTTCACAGTCACGTGAATAAACTTGCTTCGGCTGAGCTGTACCGCGATTTTAATTTGTGACTTTGAATTTTAAGCTTGGTGAATAATGACTAAAATTCTTCTAATATTTTTCAGGAAAATGTACACCCCAATAGTGAGTGATATTTTCACTTTTATACGAAATCCAAAAGTGGACAAATCTTTAGGTACAAAGTACATTGTCTACAATTTCTCTAGTAAGAATAATTTTACTAAAAGCATTTTGACTTTGTTGATTTCATTGATATAAGTGTAAAACTTGGGCACTGTGGTCTAGTGTAATTCCATTTTAGTCTGTTTATTAGAAATATCTCAGTGAAACTAGAATTTACTGGTAAATGCTGCTGTTTCACTGTGTGATATTTTTAATAAACAGAGTAAAATGGAATTTGTTGATTTCAAATTTAGAATTCAAGCTAATGGATAGTGAATAAATAAAATGTTCAAATCGACTCCAAGCTCATTGATCGAAATCCCTGACTGATAATCAGTATTGTTGATTTGAACTCGGGTGAAACGTGGTTAGATCTTATCTCCCTAGTATTCCAAAAATCTTTTTTATATTCTCTTCAGGTACAATATTTCTGAATTTATTTGGTAGCTTACCGTGCTTTCCTAGATGCGATGAGTGTTCAGAAATTCATCTGATGACTCTCTGAAAGCACTCATCAAATATTAGATTATTGATTTAATAAAATACACAATAGAGCAGTTTCATTTACTCAGTGATGTCTCAAGCAGAATTTATTGGACCTCATCAAAGCAAAGTAGGCACCATACTCTTAAATTTCAACAGTTCCTCATTCTTTCATCTTGATGACAGTAAAACTTTCCGAATATCTGCACTGTGCGATGAATCCTTCCTGTTACATGTACTATTTGTTTAGTAAATGAACAAAGATTCCGTAATCAATCTGCATAAAGAGGAATTACAAGTATGTCAACTAATAGTAATAACAATCTCCACTACTCTCGGCTATATTGGATTTCAGAAGTTTATCGTATGACGATGGATCAGTTCATGCGGAACGATAACCCAATCAACTACAGATTACTTATCTTGTTAAGGCTGATCATATTGTGTTTCACTAAAAATTCTTCCCACACTATCCTGACCGACTTCACTCGGCTGCTTAGATCTCTGTATTTGATTGGTTAGATCTGTTCGGAAACAAAGTTTCTGTTTGACTGTGTGGGGTTAAATCCCATCTTAATACCAGAATTGTTAAAAAACCTACTTAGACTTTTGATCACATATTCTCTGTAAGGTGACACTGGAGAAAAACTGAGTTCTGTTTACAGAATGCTGTATTATTATTATTTGTTCCTTGGGCTCCTAATGGAACATAGGGATTCAGTAGCACGTATCCATTGCACTCTCTTCTCCACAGTCTTTTCAACCTGCCTCCACCACTCCCAACAACCTCTCATTCCATCCTCACATGATCTCCTCCATCTCACTCTCGGACGCCCAACTCGTCGTTTCCCATCTCGGTTCCACTCGACGGCCTCGCATGGCATGTGATGTCCCCAGTTGGCCTTCTCAGTGTATGCCCAACCCAATCCAATCCATCTCCACTTCCTTCCATTGCATATTTGCTGAGCGATGGGTTCCTGGTTGGTTTGGTGCCAGCCAGAGTGAGTTCCTTGTTGCTTATTGTTTCTGGTCATCCATCTCATCACAGAGAAGCACTGACTTGACATTGGTGTTAAAAATCTGGATCTTGTTGACGCTTTATGCTGAGTGAAGTAGATCTCCACACTGATTTCAAACTAATGAAGACCCGTCTTGCTTTTCGGATCCTGGCCTTGACATCCTCGTCTGTACCTGTGCCGCCTGTAGTTGAAGCGATGCTGCCTGGACAGGTAGGTGAAAGAGACAACTTCCTTTAGGTTTCTCCTGTTGATGGTGATTGGTGCTTGTTGTTGATGCTGTTGTTAGTTGGGTATCAGCATCACGTCCATCTTCTCTACATTCACTTGAAGTCCCGTTTTCGATGCTTTTCCAGTCAACTTGTTGGTTTTCGCCTGTAGATCTTCGAGTTTGTGCAACAACACACTAGACATAAATCATCGTTGGCGAAATCCAGATCTTCTAGGCTGTTTTCATTGGTTCAGCGTATGCCCATCTTCTCGCTCCTCTCTGTTTGCTGCATGATGCAGTCGACCACAATCAGGAATATCATGGGTGATAGTAGGCAGCCTTGTCTTACTCCTGTCTTTACTTCAAAGGGTTGCTAGCCCTACGCCCAACTTTCCCTCTTTACCTGGGCTTAGAACTGGCTAGTAACTAGTGAACTAGTTAACCAGGTTGTATTCACCAGTAATGTACTTCACTCCCCCTCTCTCTTATGCGTCTTTATTAACCTTTTGGTAAACTGCAGAGTGTAGTAACTAAGTAGTAACATCTCTTGAATATATTTGAGTTCCTTGTTTCGACTTTATGATCTACTAGTCAGACTCTTTGCTCGACTATGTAGGTATTTTACTAAGCCTATCTTGACAGACATAGGGTGAGACGATTTGAAATCCAAGTATGCCTTCTAGTTTTTTGATTACTCGTTAATCTCTATTAGCCTCCAAATGAAAAAAACAACATAGACAATATATCAGTGAGTCGGTGGAATATTAGGTCTATGAAGAAGCTCAAAACAAGAGATTATTGACTCAAAACTCATATTGGTGGGCTTTCCTACGTCAATACATGTTTGTTCAATTTCTCATTAGGATTCCCGCAATATTTCTTCTCGAATACTGATTGTAATAATCCTTTTTTACTGTGCATATGTAGGACTACTGAAAATAATTCGTTGAAAAAAAAATTTTGTTCATTAAATTATTTTATGCGTATTTAAGTGTATCGGTGGGCTTATTTGCCCATCAAGAGAAGAAAAAGTGGTCTGTGACATTAAAGCAGGTCAATAAGTTTCTATGGTTTTTTGTCAAAATTGGGACAACAATTGCGTGGGTCACTTTGATTTATGACTGTCGTGGTTGGTGGAGTGTTTCTAAAGTCGTAGTCCATGACGGACAAGCGGAATACGTCGATTCAGTAATGCGTTCAAGTTTATAAAACTAGAGCTTCGCCTTCATCAAAATGTGTACACTTATTTTCACTTGTTCTAAATATTCAGCACATCTCTCCTACGCTTGTTTATTTTCTTAGATTTTCTTTTTTTCCTGGGGTTTATGACTCAGCGATACAATTTTCAAACGGAGAACTCTCAAGTTTAACTAAGACAAAGTATTCCTCAATGCTGCTCTACAGATTTATACCCATTACTTTATTCTTCGTACTGAAGAGATTTCGAAGCAGCATAAAAAACTCGTGCTAAGCTGAGGCGCATCAGTAATGGGTCTACCAGATAGTTACTGGTAAAATATGTTTCTGCTGTAGATGTGCACACAAACTTAATAGTGAACAGTCTGTTCGAAGCATACATAGTGTTTTAAGTAACTGATGGTTAGCTTAATAGTATATTCCTTTGCATTCAGGCTATACCTGAATGAAATCGTAAGTAACCGAAACAAAGCGGAAAGCCTAGTTAGGTAGACGATTTAAGGTAGAAAACTGTTTTAAATCAACTGGCCAAATAAGTGTTTTTATAAATTTCAGACGTAATTTACATATATTCCTTGGTGACTTATGTCAGACATTTGACCAAAAGTTAGTTATTATATCGACTGCAATAACGAATAAAAAATACATGGATTCATAGTTATTTAACACGTTCCTTTACTGACCTTGCGTACCGACTACCAGTGGGTAACTGGTTTAGCCGTCTATTTCCTAGTGCTCAACACAAACTGAAATCTGTGAACTAAGTTCGTTATGCGGTTAGCAAGCAAGGTGAGATGACTTTGTGATGCACAGTATTCTGATGTTAGATTTTGTGGCGTGTATCGACAGGAATCTGTGAACCCCCAAAAGATGATAGGAAACCCTTTCAAGCTAATCGCTAATCTCTAAAATAAATAATAAGCTGAATATGAGGAAGAATATACACACCCAATTCAAGGGAAACGTAACAAAAACTAATGATGGTTAACGGATAACGGTGGAATCCAGGATGCATATTTCTTCCTATTCGGGACTTGTCAGCCGAATATACGTTGTCCTCATTGAGTGATGTTGCTCCCACTGAGATTGGGACACAGAACTCATCGCTTGAAATGCTGGAGTGTTATCCCCTAGCCTACTTAACTACAACAGTCACTGCTTGAAGTAAAAGTAAAGTCTGACATTATAGCACTCATAAGCTATTTGTGATATGTACAGGAATAAATTGTCCATTCCTTTTAATTGTAACAGGATAAAACCCAAGCAATTATTCCCTGTAAGTTAACTACAGCAATGAAGAAAGTGATGAATCTCTTGAAAATTCTCAAAATTAAATTCTTGACACTTCAGTAATTCAAAGTATTTGTCTGGTTTTACTAAAAGGCTAATAACAGCTTCACTCATCAAAAAACCGTTAGTCTGATTTCTTAAGCTCATATCTAAAGTTTATGACGCTCTGTTCACTGTTTTAACTGACTGTCATAAAGATCACTGGATTAGTAATTATTTTTACACTGCGTTGTTATCATCATATAGTGAAATGTTTTTTTTCATATAACGAGAAAAGTATGTGAATACTATGATGACTGTAAAATGAATGAATGATAATCGAGTGAGATATGCAATAATAAGTAATCTTATCTGTCAGCATACAGATAATAAGCACAGTTGGACAACAACGATGAACATTTTAACCGCTTCATGATTCAATCTGAGGTCATGCAATTATATAAAACATTTGATTCGTTATACATTAGTGGGTCAAATGAGTCATTTAAGTGAAAACTGACTCTTAACAAGTGCTTCAATGCTACGGACTATGAGCAAATACATAAAAATGCAGACAGTCAAAATTTGACTAATGCCGCTTCATGTGATGAAACTCTGATCACTACAGTAGTTAATATACTCTAATAGGTTGATCACGGTATATGTTCACAGAATTAAAAGATATTCAAAAAAATATTAAGCTGAAAGATTAGAGTGCCTAACAACTACTCGGTAACACCTCAGTAATGTATATTTTCAGAGTCGGTCTTTGAGCACATAGGCTTCATAGAAAGAATGTTACTCTAAAGCAACTCCAACATTTGAAGGCAGTCTACATGACTTAAACTTACAGTCAAGTTCAAAAGTTTGAGATATTCACGTGGAATAATTAGTCCGAAGTCATATAGTTTTGCTGAACAGAATATATATTGGAAGACGATTTATGTCATTTATGCTTGCATCATCAAATCAAATACACTTTAATGTTCAGTCACCTATACTCAAACTAAAATATCTTTCTACAGGCATCTACTGTTCTTTTAAGCAGTCTTAACTGTTGAAAAAACTTGTTCTTTTTTGTAATCACTATCTTTTTAGGCTAGGTTGAGTAATGAACAGCTTCATGATCGGACTCATTTGATCAAATAATACTGAATATATATTTTCCTTTAAGACAAATGATATTGAAGGTTTATTTGTTTGATATTCTCTACGAATTGGTACAGTCATGGTAAACTGTGTATCAATTTTCTGTAAATATACTTATTCTGGATATCTGTAAGTCTTGTCACTAGTAGTCATCATACATGAATAATTTGTTAAGTTTTCAGATGGTTTGACTGGTAATTAACTTATTGGTTAGGGAAGCACTTTCCACCCTTCTACCAATCACCGTGCTTCTATAACTGTCAAAAATAAGATACATGTATCGTAGTTATGAATAAAAGTAAAGAGTTCAAAGTAAAGAAAGTGAATTTATTGTTTGAATGATTGGGTAAGAATAGCTTCTCGGAGGACCCTTTATGATCCAATTATTATATTGATAAATGTAGAAGAATGCAGAGGTAATGGGATCCCACCTTTCTTCTCTTGTAGCTAATGGTTTCATGTAACCTTTTGAAAATAGTATCATTTGTTCATTATTCAGCCAATTCAGCTTTTACAAAAGGTACTTCATTTACGTTTACGTCATGCGTGATGAAGAACTTGATGTGAACGTGACTCTCAACACTTTCAGATCTGCTCATTCATTATATGAAATTAACTGTAGAGTATGAATCAGATTTGATGTTCCCGTTCCAGTATGTACTACTTAGAAGAAGAGATCCAGAGATCACTGTACAGAAAATTGATATCGATAGGACAATTTACTAGCTTTCAAAGCTATATCACAATCATAAGTAAACAGAATTTTGTACTGGGATTTTGTTCAAGGATTCGGTAGATCTACTCTGAAGATACACTAGGCAATCAGTCAATAACCAGTATCCATCTGGATTCGTCAACTCTCATACCAACCAAAATCAACAAGCTTCCTAAAGTAAACCTTCTGTATTACCCAGTAATTAAATGGAGATATTCTAGCCGAAATCCTTTAACAATGCCTTTCTAGTTCTTTAAGAGGAACATTTCACACAGATAACCTGAGAATCACATTCTCCAGTGAACAGCTAATTATTGCATGCGTTAAGGAAAACAAAGTGCTTTTCGCCAGCTTAGTGTGTATATATCAATATAAGTGTTCCTGAGTTGCAGTATACATTAATCATAAAAAGGCTTGAGATCTATAGGTATATTTGAAAACATTTTCTAGCTCAGCTATTTGAAGGACAGAGAGGAAATATTAAAAGCACTGTTCTCAAACCCTTCGTTCTCTCCAAGAATCTGACGTCTTCAAGTAGCTCCTACCACATAATTTATACAGTCCCTCCATACACCCCAAAAGTGACTGGGTTACATCAACTATGCTCAGCAAAATCATAAGCAGTTCAAAATCTTAAACCTGCACTTTGCGCTCGAAAGCGATACGTCAACTACCTTACGATGACCAATGTAGTGACCCTTTAAAAAGTAACTTTTTCTACCTTCTCATCACACTACATGATTTTCTAAGCATTTTAATACTCAACCTAACGTGTAAATTTAGTTTAACTGATTTGCTTCATAGCTGACTACCTAATACTTCTTTCCGGTTTTAGCACCTGCACCTTCCTTACCTTTTCAGATTAGTCTTCTACCTACTGATCAACAACTTCCCAAACAACTTGGCCATTATGCAAAACTTTATTACTATTATTATTTGTCCCTTGGGTTCTTAATGGAACATACGGCTTCAGTAGCACGTCTCCATTCCACTCTGTTCTCTGGAATCTTTTCAACCTGCTTCCACAACTCCCCACAAGCTCTCTTTCCTCCTCACACCATCTCCTCCATGTCAACCTCACCTCGAACACCCCAACTCCCCATTCCCCATCTCCGTTCCACTCGACGGCCTCGCATGCCACGTCATGTCCCCCAATCGTCTTCTCAGTGCATGCCCAATACAATCCATATCCACTTCCTTCCACTGCATATTTCTCGGATGAGAGCTTCTCCGTTGGTTCGTTGACAGGCCACAGTCACTTCCTTCCTCATTATTCTCATCATCATTCTGGCCATCTCATCTTCAGTATCGAGTGAGCCTACGTCGCAGTTGTTGATGAATGTCTGTAGTTTGTTGCAAACACCTTTCACAACGTGCCAAGTCTCTCAACCATCACATAGAAGCACTGACTCACTTGACTGAATTAGTGTTCAAAATCCGGATCTTGTTCCACCACATGCTGAGTGCAGTGCAGGAGATCTCCACACTGGTTTCAGGTTAATCAACGCCTGCCTGTCTTGCTTTTCCCATTCTCACTGGCTTTGACGTCTTCATCTATGCCTGTGCCAACTGTAGTTGAAACAATGCTGTCTAGATATGTGAAGCGGGTTACTTACTTCAATTTTCTCCCATTCATGGTGATTCCAGCTTCTTCTTCTTCTTCTTCTTGTTGGTGATGGTGACATTGGTTGGGTATCTTCATCACACATGTCTTCTCTACGTTCACTCAAAGTCCCATCTTCGCCGCCCCACCTTGCCTCTTCTGTCAACTCCTTGCATTTCGCCTGTAGATCTTCACGTTTGTTCCACAAGACATCAGACACAAGTCATCCGCGAAATCCAAATCTCATTCTACAATCTTCTCCCCAGTCCAGCCTGTCCCAACCCCCCCCCCCACCTCTTATCACTCCTCACTGTTTTCCTGCATGATCCAATCGACCACACCACTCAGGAATATCATGGGTGATAGTAGACAGCCTTGTTTCACTCCTGTCTGTCTTCACTTCGAAAGCATCACTGAGCTTCCAATTGTGAAATATTTGGCATCTGGTGTCTTCATGCAGTTGTTGAGTGAGGTTGACAAATGTTTGTGGTACTCCGTAGTGTTGAAGCGGCTGTCCGCCAAATCACTTCTCGGTCTACACTGTTGAAGGCCTATTCGAAAAGGGTGAAGTTGAAGTAAGGTGGAGGGTTGACTGGCATTCCAATGCTCTGTTCTATGATGATACGTAGCATAGTGTTGCAATTTGATCCGCATATGATTTGTACTACCTGAATCCAGCCAGCCAGCCAGCCAGCCTGTTTCGGTTGTAGTTTGAATCCAGTGTATCGTTTAATCCTCCAGATGATGCAGCTTAATATTTTGCTTGGTGTGGACACGAGCGTGATTCCTCGCCAGTTTCTGCAAAGGCTTAGGTAGCACTTCTTCGGCAGTTTGACGAGATAGTCCTCCTGCCAATCAATCAGCAGGCATCCAACCTTCCTTCCACACCTTCTGCAATAGTGGTGTGAACATTTCCGCTGTTGTCTCTCCATCTGCTCTCAGTGCTGATGGTGGGATTCCATCTGGTCTTGCTGATTTACCACATTTCAGTAGCCTCATGGCACTCAAAACTTCCACTCTCGTTGGAGGATTTGTGTTCACTTGTTGTTCTGTGGCTGTGCTGCAGGTGGTATTTCTCGACGAAGTGTAGGTGATGGTGGTGGTCGATTCAACAGCTTTTCGAAGTGGTCAGACCATCGTTTCCTTCGTCTCTCTTCTTTCGTAATTCAATTTCCGTCATCAACTTTCATTGCTTTCATCTGCGTTGATGATGTCTTCCCAGATAGTAACCTGGTTATTTGATACAACGTTGTCAGGTTTCTATCTCTCCTACATGCAGCCTGTTCTGCTTCACTCGCCAGTGTGTCGTGGAAGTGTCATTTGTCCATCCACACACTCTTCTTCACTTCTTCATTCTGTGTTTTATAAATTGTACTCATTTCCTCTTCTCTTTGTTCATCCTTGCACTGCACTGGTTCATCTTCTGCTTCATCATCCTCCTCTCCCTCCTCTGTCAGCTTCCATCTGTCCATCCAGATACATTCCTTCCCTTGTCTCGTCTTGCTTTCTCTTCTTTCTTAACATGATTATGCAGGTTTCTTTACACATAGCTTTCACAGAGTTCCAGTGTTCTTCCACACAGCTTCCTTCAGGGATGTTCCTCCATATCTCCCATTTCGTCTTCATGGCTGACGTGAAGATTTCCTTTGTAGTTTCGTCCTTCAGTTCAGTTTCTGTTCTGGGTGTTCAACTTGAACTGTGGTCTATCACCAGCTCCCTTGAAGGCTTACAACTTGATTTTCAAGGTAGGTTCCTTGCACTAGACACTGAGTGATGTCAACCTACATCTACTCCTCTCCTTCATATTGTGTCAAGTAGACTGCATCTACACTTTCCACAGATCGAGATTATGTCGATGTGTGTCCATTCTAGTGTGTCCATCTAGTGAAATCAAATCCATGTCACTTTGTGGATATCCTTGTGCTTGAACACACACACTCTGCCTCACCTCCAATCACCAAATCGTTGAATGCACAGAATTCTGCAAACTATTCTCCATTCTCGTTCATCACCTCACCGAGTGCTTCCTTCTCCACCCATAGTTTATTCTCTTCCTGTGCTCTCCACTTCCAGTTTGGCATTCATGTCACCCATTGGAATTTTGATGTGGCCAACTGGGGTGTGGTCTTGTCCAGTGTTGATTGCATATGTCTGTAGAACTCCTCCTTCTTCTCTTCATCTGCATTATTTGTAGGTGCGTAGCAGCGTAGCATTCAATGATTGTGACCTTCCTTCCTTTCGAGTTGAACCTTGCTGTCATGATCCTGATCCTGATGCAGGAGGAGATTGCTTCCCATTGCATGAGAGTCTTCGATGCTGTTGAGTATGTCATGATAGTCACTGGAAAACTCAGTGTGCTCGTGACTGTCGTCTGAGTGACAATATCTGAGTAGATTATTGATTCAGCAGTTGACAGTTTGGAGAGTCCACTCCATTCCATCTGCTCTCGTGAATTCCTAGCACCTCAATGTGATGTCTTCTCATCTCGTTTGCGATTTGAGCTGGCTTGCTTGGTTCAAACATGGTGCTGACATTCCATGCCCCCACGTTCACTTTCGCTTTCATTGAGTGTAGAGAACACGCATTGACCCGGCCAATCGGCTTCGCAAAGGCAGGCTTTCACCAACCGGCATCATTTCGCCTCTCCGATTTGAGAGAGGAATAATTTCGGTTTTATCTTTTATATTTTGTTTGTGCTTTGAAGTTCGTTTAGCGGTTGGATTGGTTTTAAGGTGTAGGGTTGATAGCCTTATAGTCAATCTTCCTTCTACCCGGGCTTAGGACCGGCTAGTAACTAGTGAACTAGTTAACCAGGCGAGGTTAACCATTATGCAACTGGCTGCAGACAATTTTGTTGAATACAGATAGTTCTGTATAGATTTTAAAAGTGTTCTGATCAGGGAGAAAATCCTTTTAACAGTTTATTTCTTGTCCTTTTGCTATAATTGGTTTCATCAGTGACAAGTTCTACAATCTTTCTTTTCTAAGGAGTAGTAATCTATCTTTTCTGTCTATTGCCACGAAAAATGAATATTAGGAATGGTAGTAAAAGAAAATTGTGACATCGATAGTTATTGGTATAAGGGGATTTAAGATTAGAATAACGCAGACATAATTCATGTGTCAGCAATTAACAGATCATTTCATATCCAAGGCAAGAACATGCATCAGAGGAGAAACAAATAGTTAGATAATTATCCTGGTTTATAGAAGAGATGCTTTTTCTGACTTTGAGGTTAGTGGGTATAGGTATAAATATATGACGTTAGTAATTAATTTCTATGTCATTAGTTTCTTTTTTTAACAACTGTTGAGAGCAAAAATTACTTCTTATTCTAGTAAGGAATGAAAAAGAACTGACTGATGCTAAAATAAACTAAGACTGCAGGAACTATTCTAGTAGACTAACTACTGATCATCCTGTTTCGCTAATTAGCTCTGTCATAATAGTTTCTGCTCATCTGATTTCACCATCATCTACATCATCAATATAGAATTAAGCATTACAGCTCGACTGTCTAAGTAGTCACGCCCCGCATCAGCACATCAAATAAGAATTCATTAAAATGAAAGATTAGGAGACAGAAAAGAATCGATCTAAAGTAGAAGAAAGCAGTAAACTGGAGGGAGGAAGAATAAGAAAATACTGATTGCAGCATGACGATTAAGTTGAAGATGTGTGGATGTATCTACACCACTGAGATCGATGTTGAGCTATGTCTCCTAGAGCCAAAGACTTCATGTACTCATGACACCTTTTAGTCTAGCCAACCATAATCTTGTAAGAGCCTAAACCTATATCAGTTAGCGTTACGCTTAAAGGTAGGTGGTGACTAAGGATGCGTGACGTATTTCTAAGCCACCTAAGCCGATGAAGACTCCCCACGTCATTACCTGAATTTCATCTCCTATCTGATTTCTGCCTTACTGACATGATGATGCCATGACACAGCCTATGATTCGGATGCAACAGTGGTTAAATATCTGAAGCCTTCTCATATCCGCTACCTCTATTGTTTATGTTTCGTACCTATGCAGAGAACACAACGAACTGTTGCACAGTATATTCCACCCTTTACAGACAATCGGATATCACGGCGATACCATAAGGGGATTAAGTCGGCGAAAAATAAGTGGGCCACCTGAATCGGTGTGGAGATTTCGTCGATTATTGATCCACCAGGCTGATCCAACTTCTCAACTAAGTAAGGTGTTCAATGTGCTTGACCATTTCACTCCTTATTGTTAAATAGAGTACCGCTGAAGATTAATCGGTTGGGAAGAAATGTATCCCAAACATTCTCAAATTGTGAACCGCTTCGAAATGAGATTTCTAGAAGACATGACAGGTGTGGCAAACTAAGTTGGACGCAAGACCAGATGCTAAACGACACCACTGGATGAACGTCACACTATATCGCAAACTGACAGAAGTAGGAAAAATACAGACCATTGTATTCTGACCCATTGGTTTAGTGTTAGCGTACTCTCCCGGGGACCTGAAGGCCTGCAGTTCCATCTCTAACAAGGTTAAAGGTGCTCACTGACGAGGAGTCCCCTGACAAGACGAAACAGCTATCTAGTGCTTTCGTGTTTTTAGTGGTTCCCCAACTGGTAACAGTCCGTGGTGAGCACCAAACTGAAAAAGTGGTAAGATTGGTTATTTTCCGTTTTCATATCTCTTCCTCATAGCTATAAGATACAGTAACGAAGACAAAGCTTACGTCAATATCTGTTAGGCGATAGTATTCTTTTGTCTGAAGGAGGTTCCGGTACACTGTTTGCAAACTGACTAAAGGGAATTTGGCAAGCAGTCAGTAAATTACTAGGTTGGTAACTGGAATGCAATGGTTTAGCTTCTGTCAAAATTGTGTCTTTCCAAATTCAGTTATTATTTCCGTATGTGCTAACCAGTGTGACAAACACAACTATCTCAAATGTTTAAATTAATTATCTCGCCACCGAAAAGATTATCAACCGGCAAATTGCACAGTTCACCTTCATACTTCTAATAACTTGACAATTAGTTGACTGCTCAGGTGATATATTAAGAGTTTCCGTCTAAAACTATTCAGCCTAAATCACAGTTCATGATTTCTGACACAAAAAGATAACATGAGGTAAAAAAATATTCTAATGACAAACATGAGTAATTGGAATAATTATTTTATTTTCGTCATATAGTCAAAGTGATTTAAGCACTAGAAGGTCCTGCCAACCTTTGGAAGGTTGACGGGGTCATCAGTGGTGCGCAGTGAAGGTGCACTTTGCAGTATCAAGTTGTTCATACCACCTGAATATAGCTGGTTGATATTTTTGAAATGTGAAAATGCAAGATTTCCGGTCAACTGGTAAATTATTTACAAAATGAAGGGTAGAAAATCTACAGAACACCGTCTATGTTATTTTCTAATCACCTCTTATTTGTAATTTGCATATTTTCCTGTAATATTTAATTGTATTGTTGAGCATAGTTTTAAGCATTCTCTTATGCCACATAGAGTGAATTTCATTTAAGAAATAATTCTTCACTGAAAATTCTTAAAGTAAATGTGTCGCATGAGTCTTTCACAGCCTACGAAAATCTTGACTGACATATTAGTTTTATAGTTTGCTCAAGTTCATAAAGTTTTGAACCTATCTGTAAACAGGCGCTTGTTTCCGATGTACAAGCCTGAGTTAAGTTCAATCACGCTTTCATTTTTGTAAAGAATTTCAATATCGGACGACCTTACAATCAATCAGTTGATTGTCTTGTATATTCACTATCAACTGACTTCGGTTTGGTGACTAGTGGATAGAAAAAGAGTGAATCAAGATAGAAAAAGTTGTGTCAGAGAATAAACAGTTTGAAGATAGAAGTAAGTACAAATATTCAATCTTTGGAAGGTGTCAAGAAGTGAATACATCCTCTCCATTGTCACTGATTTTCACCCATGTCACCAACAGTCCTAAACCACAAATTCCTTTAATCTTGGGGACCGCAACCGGTCAGCTTACATGTCCTTAGACTATTCAAACCAATAGTAAGAGGCTTCATCGGCAGGCTTTACGTTTTGACCTGGACACAAGGAACCCCCTTCCAACCTAATTCAACATCTAGCGTGGGATGTCCAGATAGATGGTCGCTCGGAATGCGTATTACATATCCAGGCCCCCTCAGTCAAATAAGAACATTACGCATACGTTCAAAAATTGTGGTACAGCCAATTAGCAAACAATAGATTATAATTTGTTCCTTGGGTTCCTAATGGAACATAGGGATTCAGTAGCACGTATCCATTGCACTCTCTTCTCCACAGTCTTTTCAACCTGCCTCCACCACTCCCAACAACCTCTCATTCCGTCCTCACATGATCTCCTCCATCTCACTCTCGGACGCCCAACTCGTCGTTTCCCATCTCGGTTCCACTCGACGGCCTCGCATGCCACGTCATGTCCCCAGTTGGCCTTCTCAGTGTATGCCCAATCCAATCCATCTCCACTCCCTTCCAGTGCATATTTGTTGAGCGATGGGTTCCTGGTTGGTTTGTTGTCAGCCAGAGTGAGTTCCTTGTTGCTTATCGTTTCTGGCCATCCATCTGATCACAGAGAAACACTGACTTGACATTGGTGTTAAAAATCTGGATCTTGTTGACGCTTTATGCTGAGTGAAGTAGATCTCCACACTGATTTCAAATTAATGAAGACCCGTCTTGCTTTTCGGATCCTGGCCTTGACATCCTCGTCTGTGCGTGTGCCGCCTGTAGTTGAAGCGATGCTGCCTGGATAGGTAGGTGAAAGAGACAACTTCCTTCAGGTTTCTCCTGTTGATGGTGATTAGTGCTTGTTGTTGATGCTGTTGTTGGTTGGATATCATCATCACGTCCATCTTCTCTACATTCACTTGAAGTCCCGTTTTCGATGCTTTTCCAGTCAACTTGTTGGTTTTCGCCTGTAGATCTTCGAGTTTGTGCAACAACACACTAGACATAAATCATCGTTGGCGAAATCCAAATCTTCTAGGCTGTTTTCATTGGTTCAGCGTATGCCCATCTTCTCGCTCCTCTCTGTTTGCTGCATGATGCAGTCGACCACAATCAGGAATATCATGGGTGATAGTAGGCAGCCTTGTCTTACTCCTGTCTTTACTTCAAAGGGTTGCTAGCCCTACGCCCAACTTTCCCTCTTTACCTGGGCTTAGAACTGGCTAGTAACTAGTGAACTAGTTAACCAGGTTGTATTCACCAGTAATGTACTTCACTCCCCCTCTGTCTTGTGCGTCTTTATTAACCTTTTGGTAAACTGTAAAGTGAAGACCTGTCTTGCTTTTCGGATCCTGGTCTTGACATCCTTGTCTGTACCTGTGCCGCCTGTAGTTGAAACGATGCTACCTGGGCAGGTAGGTGAAAGAGACAATTTCTTTCAGATTTCTCTCGTTGATGGTGATTAGTGCTGATTGTTGTTGATTGGGAAACAACAGATTAAGTAGTATATATTAGACAAGTTAACTGACATGAAATAAATGTGCATTTCTTGGTAAAAGTTGTGCTTATTGAAAAAAACATTCGTTTTATCTTGTTGCTGTCATCCACTGTTTAAATTTCCTTATGAATAATAGTATTTAAGTAGCACACATTTAAGAATCTGCAGCCTGAGAATAAATCCGTTGAAACGAGTCCTTTTTAGCTGAATTTCTTATTTTTGATGTCCCAGTGAGAATCATGAATTCATAGAATAAAACTTATCAATAATTTTACTGTTTTTATTTTTGGAAGTATAAGTTACTTGGTGAAAACATATAGACATAAGTAGAATCGGGACCCGATAAAACTTGATGTTTTTCTAGTGAGAAGGTACAACAACACGTTAAAATCAATTTCTCAGTAGAAATAATTTGGCTATATGCCACACTTGATTCGTTTTTTGATACTTTTCTCACTGTTTTCACCTAAAAAGCTCATAGCTGATGTTATCAATTTCTTTAAATACCACTGAATTAGTTTCTCCTGACTTTCTTTGTGCAGATTGTTTCATAAGGTTTTACTGAGTATATATTTAACAGCAGAAATTCAACCAACTTGAGTTCACTGTGTGAAATATATTCGTCAGGAAATGAAAGAAGAACAAGTTTTTAAGCGAACAGTCTCCTCTCAGTGATTTCATTTTCAAAACTGTACAACTGTAAATCTATACATTTTTCTAGTGTAAGGATTTGATGGTTGAAAATGGTTTGTCAAGCATGACAACACAGATAGTATCAACAAATGACCTGTCATTAAAATCAAAAAATCAAAAACTGATGAGTAGCTAATATTCCTCGAAATAAGTTTCATAACATGATGAAACAATTAGAAACTGAATTGTGATCAGGCATAACATAGCAAAAAGAGTGAGTAACAAATTACCTAAGCGGTGAATGGTGTCAAAACATAAAAATGAAAAGAAAAGGAGGGGGTAGAGGAAACTGAAACTGAGACCATGAAAGGGGAAGAAGTTGGACAATCTTCTTTTAGGTACACAGTTCTGGTTTCTCTATATGGATGGTAAGAGCTTCGGCAATGCACAGAATGCAAAGACATACAGCCTTTGAGAAGGAGTTCAACGATAGGTTTTTCCGGTGAGGCTTCTGTTCTGCGTGGTACAGTCCTTTCTTACTAGTGGAGTATCATCTAGACGGCACTTATTACAAGATATAAATAGTCGTATGAATATCAGAAGAAGAGATATTTAATGATGAGAAATAATCATTTGAGTTATCAGTGAATTTAAATGAATTCCTGGCATTAACATGTAAAGTAACTTTTATGTGTTAATGATGGATCGTGGCTAGCAGCGGAATCCAGAATGCGCATTTCGTCCTACTTGGGACTCCTATGGATACCAGTAATTTATGAGTGACTGATGTAACCTAGTTTCTCACGCTTCCTGATCTTGGATGGCATTTAAAATAAATGAACACGGGAAAAAGTGATTAACAAAAGGCAACGACATAAATCAACGATTCAGAGTCAGTAAGTGATTTCCATTTTTGTATAGATTTGATTATACGTTATAGGAAGTGAAATAAGCGCTATTACACGGGAAGATATCATGGTGTCTAATGTTTCAGGGCATCTTTTTTGTGTCATCTTCATTTAAATACTACTCAGAAATGAGAAGGAAGTGGAGATGGATTGGGCATACATTGAGAAGGCCGACTGAGGACATCACACGTCAGGCCAGTTGCTCGAGTGGAATCCCCATGGGAAGCGACGAGTTGGACGTCCGAGGGTGACATGGAGGAGGTCGTGCGAGGAAGAAATGAGAGCTTGTGGGCTGTCGTGGAGCCAGGTTCAAAAGATCTCAGAGAACAGAGGTCACTGGAGACGTGCTACTGAAGCCCTATGTTCCACTAGGAACCCAAGAGACTAATAATAAAATAAAATAAAGAAATGATCTCAACGAGGAAAATGAACTGTTCCTAACATTTTTTAAGTGATATTTTATAGTCATATTGCTTTTTTTGAAGTGTAGACCATGAATATTTGGATGTTTGATATTTTCTGAGGAATAAATTCTAACGATAACAAGTTATACGATTTATTATCAGAATTAGGACGAATCACGTTATTCAAAGATGCGGCTGTGTGCGCTGATTAATTCGTTACTCCTCATTTGTACTGGAAAAAATGTTAACAATATTAACTCTTTCCATCTTGAATAAAGAAGGAATGACTATTGGAACAGAACAACATGGTACTAATTTATTTCACTGATTTATCATCAGCTGTTTACAAACTAAAATACATTTAAGTCTAATTTTACAAAAGAATATAGTTTTTCAGTTATATGAAGTTAGTCAGCAGAAAACAACATGGTGTGACAAAGAAAAGAAACATTTAGATAACGTTAACAAGACATACTATGAAGTTTCGGTTATATATGTGTCTCAACAGAGAGTTCCAGCGAAGAACATGAATAGCAGGAAACGATTGCGTAAGAAGATTAACAAAACGGTTAGTTGAAGATAAAGAACAGAAAAATGAGTTACACACAATCGGTAGAATGATCAACAAAATCATGTACAAACTGAGAAAGGGTTCAGACGATGTCACCATATAAAAGGAAGAATAAGATATTAGGTTATCAGGGAAAACACAAAACTCATCACTGCCTCCTTTTGAACACACATTTCTGTTTCTATACATGTTATCACAATGGGCTCATCGAACTTAAGAAGGCTTAAGTTGCCATGTTTTGTTGATTACCTTGAAGGACTACTGAAAGCATTTGTACTCCTGGAATGTAAACTTTTAGGTAAGTGTTCAAGGAATATAATGTATACCCTTCTTTCTGTTATTGCTTCCACAGATACATATAAACTTGTGTACACAAAAAGAAGCAACATGGCAGGAGAACCTGTTGAATTGGGATTGTACCAACTAGTATGTCGATTTGTACAGAAGGATCAATTATCGTGCAAGATATGATTTACTCAGTGAAGCTTTCAGCCTTCCAATAATTCTTTCATAGATATTATCATCTTTGAAGTTGAGCTCAATAAAAAATATTATTGATTACTGTAATTTGCTTTAATTTATAGTTTTCAGATCTTTGATATTTATTGATGAACTTCTACGGATGATCGTTGTTTCCGCATAGTTTTTTCAACACTCAGCAAATGTTCTTCGAATTTATCACTTCAACATATCCTTCCAACTCTATAAACTAGTGTTTCGACGAGTGCACGTTTAAAGCTGATTAAAAAAGCTATTGAAATTTGAGTTTCATCCATTCCATGTACTCTTTCTGTGAATGGATCATTTTATAGTACTATTATTTTTACGTTGCAAGGCTGCTTCTAAAAAGCTGAACTTATCATTGCTTTCATGTTCCATAGTGAACATTATATTTTCATAAATATTACTAAAGTGTTCAACTAAGTGGAATGCAGGACGTAGGTCAGTGCACACTATAAAAGAATCATCGACATATCCGGAATAAGACAGTGTTTCTTCAATCTTGCTGGTATTTCATGTGGACCAAAGCAAACCACTCCATCAGTAAGTAAGAAAGATTATTGACTGTCAGTCTTAAAAACGATCAAACGGTTTATTTTTTACAATCTTGTGAATAAGTAAAATCTAATGAAATTGAGCGCATACATATTTCCATTGAAGTATCTTCAGGCTAAAATTTCAATATCAAAAACTTGTAGAGTACAAATTCATACGGACGAAGAGATGTCAACAGTAAATGGAACTAGTTAATTTTGATAACAAGTTTGCATATAACTAAATAATCACAGGTGTGAAATGCTATTGTGGAGACAACCTGAAAAGTCAACATAAGACCTTTGACAGAAGAGCATCGGTTCAAATTACTCCACTTCATGACTGTATAAAAGGAAGTGGGGAGAAATACAGTGACAATAACGTAAGCAAATGTGTAGCGTAGGAGAGAGCACAAATACAAGAATACTATAAATAATGCTCAAGGTTTCAATAACAAAATGTGCATATACCTACCCCATTGTAACAGACGTTTATCTATTTCACAAAGATTCTTAAGTATTTGATTCCCATAATCTACAGAACTCGGGTCAGGGAGTTGTAAGCTTAATACACGATTCAGATTAACTATTGAAGAATTCGTGGATAGATATGTTTTCATGATTTGGACTTTTTTAAACTTTCTCCTGATAAAATCATACTTTGGCTACCATTATGTGTCTGAACAGGTGATAACTCATCAGGCGTCGCATATCTGATCCACTCCAGTACCTGAAAGTTCATAGCCTCGAAAACTGGCTTACTTTTGCTGTCTATCACTCTACGTCTAAACTCAGTATTACTCACATGGTGATTTCACGATACATGAACAGTATTACTAAAAAATCTATCATCAAATGCCCATAGCTGGTTAATGTCTTTTAGTTTAGAGATCCATGACGAACAAAGCAACACAGCACACCACTGAGCAGTAGGCTCATCTCATGATTCCTATTTGAGTATCTCAACGACGCGATTAATGGAGTCAGCTGGCAAATCTTAAACGGGACTTTTGAATTCAGGGTGAGGCCTATCTGGCAACAAACCTATTCAGGCAGAAGTAAGTGAAGATTTTGACACATTCTGCCTCTACATCCTCTACTCTTAAAGTACGAGTCTATCCAGGTCAGTTTTGACTCATCATCTTACATTTGACGGGTGCAAAATGAATCCGAAATTTGTTCACATTTTCTACCAAACTGATCAGAAAACTGCATTTTCTCAAAGTTTTCAGCTAACGAGACTGTCTTTTATGCACATTGAGTCAGTTGGGCGTCTTCCAAGGAGTAAGTCAGTCCGTAATAAGTGGGAGGTCAGTGGAGTCGCATCCATCATACGTCCATGACGACATCGAATGAAAACGTTTGCTTCGGATATCTGTACAGTGGTAGTTCTTCAGAAAAGTACTTCTTTTAGGGGTTTTAATTCTCTACATAGGTTTTTTAACACACCCGTCAGTTTTATAATATTATGCTAGCACCTTTTCCCAATGTTACTGTTGGAAACCGTTAGTCACCATTCACTTTTTGATTGATCTCAAAGAACATAGATTCATGTCATTTGATACACTTTCATATACTTTGACAGAGTATCTTGGTCTGCATTGGAACCAATTTACCTTGCTTTATAACTTTCGTTATAATATAACCTTTTGATAGGAAGAGTCGTCATACTGAGCAGTTCTATTTAAATATAAACAGGTGAGTCCATCTGTTCGACGTATTCTGTTAAAATTGTTTACATTTTATGTTTATTTAGTTCATTTTTTCAAATAAGTCAGCAGAAATCAATCTATTGATACTGTTAAATCATATTTTCGTCTTCATTCCATGTACGTGTAATTATGATTATGATGACTCTTGTTACGAATGTTATTTCAGTCAACTACTGGAATAAATAATGAATAGTTTTAAAATAGTTTATGCAGCTGCTTGTATACTTATTGATTTTGTCAATCAATCTGTCTAGTTGATGAGTCACTGGGTGAATCAGAAATAATCTTATTGGTGCATTCCTGTTTTTGTTTTTTCGTCTGTTCTTTGTATATATCATGGACACAGATTAAGCAGTAATTCAATATATATTTATCTGTATTTGTATATGTACGTTTGCAGGTAGATTTTTCATGATACGTATAATTCATACGAAATAAAATTTAAATTGAGCCGCGGAAACGAGACTGATCTTATGAACATAATGTCTGAGGTTATAAGAATGATTTACAATCGAATGAAAATAGGTGGTTCAAGGTTGACAAACTGATACAATTTGTAACTTATTTAAAAATTCCATGGTCCAACCTTAGTGGGATTTCAGCTGTCCAACCGTGGTGTCAACAGTGTTTCCATTGGAAATGTCAAAGTGGACCGTGTAGTTTGCACCTAGTTTGAAAATCGATCATCTTATTAAAAGTATACCAGTCCATCCAAGTTAGCTAGCTAAACCTAGGTGATCTGCAAAATTTGGCTCCAATGACGATGAGCTCGACCCCAAATGTAGTGAATGATTGTATGATGCTTAGAACACTTCGATCTGCCTACGGAACTCAGTGGATCACAGAGAATAATTTCTGACTGGTCATGCTGATCAGTACCATGTTTCATGGTTAACTAGTTCATTAGTTACTGGCCGATCCTAAGCACGGGTAAAGAGGGAAGGTTGGGTATAGGGCTAGCAACCTTACGCCGTAAAACAAATTTAACCTCTAAAGAAACTTCAAAGCACAAACAAAATGTAAAAAAATAATAACAAAATTATTCCTAGCTGGAATCGGAGAGGCGAAATGATGCCAGTTGGTGAAAGCCTGCCATCGGGAAGCCAACTGGTCGGGTCGATGTGTGTTCTCTACCCTCAATGAAAAGAAAGTAAACGAAGGGACATCGAATATCTGCACGAAGTTCGAAGCTGGCTGGCAGGGCTGACCAAATTGCGAAAGAGATGAGAAGGCATCACATTGAAGTGCTAGGAATTCACGAGAGCAGATGGAATGGAAGTGGACTCTCCAAACTGTCAACTGCTGAATCAATAATCTACTCAGATATTCTCACTCAGACGACAATCATGAGCACACTGAGTTTTCCAGTGACTATCATGACATACTCAACAGCATCGAAGACTCTCATGCAATGGGAAGCAATCTCCTCCTGCATCAGGATCAGGATCATGACAGCAAGGTTCAACTCGAAAGGAAGGAAGGTCACAATCATTGAATGCTACGCTGCTACGCACCTACAAATAATGCAGATGAAGAGAAGAAGGAGGAGTTCTACAGACATATGCAATCAACACTGGACAAGACCACACCCCAGTTGGCCACATCAAAATTCCAATGGGTGACATGAATGCCAAACTGGAAGTGGAGAACACAGGAAGAGAACAAACGATGGGTGGAGAAGCACTCGGTGATGTGATGAACGAGAATGGAGAATAGTTTGCAGAATTCTGTGCATTCAACGATTTGGTGATTGGAGGTGAGGCAGAGTGTGTGTGTTCAAGCACAAGGATATCCACAAAGTGACATGGATTTGATTTCACTAGATGGACACACTAGAATGGACACACATCGACATAATCTCGATCTGTGGAAAGTGTAGATGCAGTCTACTTGACACAATATGAAGGAGAGGAGTAGATGTAGGTTGACATCACTCAGTGTCTAGTGCAAGGAACCTACCTTGAAAATCAAGTTGTAAGCCTTCAAGGGAGCTGGTGATAGACCACAGTTCAAGTTGAACACCCAGAACAGAAACTGAACTGAAGGACGAAACTACAAAGGAAATCTTCACGTCAGCCATGAAGACGAAATGGGAGATATGGAGGAACATCCCTGAAGGAAGCTGTGTGGAAGAACACTGGAACTCTGTGAAAGCTATGTGTAAAGAAACCTGCATAATCATGTTAAGAAAGAAGAGAAAGCAAGACGAGACAAGGGAAGGAATGTATCTGGATGGACAGATGGAAGCTGACAGAGGAGGGAGAGGAGGATGATGAAGCAGAAGATGAACCAGTGCAGTGCAAGGATGAACAAAGAGAAGAGGAAATGAGTACAATTTATAAAACACAGAATGAAGAAGTGAAGAAGAGTGTGTGGATGGACAAATGACACTTCCACGACACACTGGCGAGTGAAGCAGAACAGGCTGCATGTAGGAGAGATAGAAACCTGACAAGATTGTATCAAATAACCAGGTTACTATCTGGGAAGACATCATCAACGCAGATGAAAGCAATGAAAGTTGATGACGGAAATTGAATTACGAAAGAAGAGAGACGAAGGAAACGATGGTCTGACCACTTCGAAAAGCTGTTGAATCGACCACCACCATCACCTACACTTCGTCGAGAAATACCACCTGCAACACAGCCACAGAACAACAAGTGAACACAAATCCTCCAACGAGAGTGGAAGTTTTGAGTGCCATGAGGCTACTGAAATGTGGTAAATCAGCAAGACCAGATGGAATCCCACCATCAGCACTGAGAGCAGATGGAGAGACAACAGCGGAAATGTTCACACCACTATTGCAGAAGGTGTGGAAGGAAGGTTGGATGCCTGCTGATTGATTGGCAGGAGGACTATCTCGTCAAACTGCCGAAGAAGTGCTACCTAAGCCTTTGCAGAAACTGGCGAGGAATCACGCTCGTGTCCACACCAAGCAAAATATTAAGCTGCATCATCCTGGAGAGATTAAACGATGCACTGGATTCAATACTACAACCGAAACAGGCTGGCTGGCTGGCTGGCTGGATTCAGGTAGTACAAATCATGTGCGGATCAAATTGCAACACTATGCTACGTATCATCATAGAACAGAGCATTGGAATGCCAGTCAACCCTCCACCTTACTTCAACTTCACCCTTTTCGAATAGGCCTTCAACAGTGTAGACCGAGAAGTGATTTGGCGGACAGCCGCTTCAACACTACGGAGTACCACAAACATTTGTCAACCTCACTCAACAACTGCATGAAGACACCAGATGCCAAATATTTCACAATGGGAAGCTGAGTGATGCTTTCGAAGTGAAGACAGACAGGAGTGAAACAAGGCTGTCTACTATCACCCATGATATTCCTGAGTGGTGTGGTCGATTGGATCATGCAGGAAAACAGTGAGGAGTGATAAGAGGTGGGGGGGGGGGTTGGGACAGGCTGGACTGGGGAGAAGATTGTAGAATGAGATTTGGATTTCGCGGATGACTTGTGTCTGATGTCTTGTGGAACAAACGTGAAGATCTACAGGTGAAATGCAAGGAGTTGACAGAAGAGGACAGGTGGGGCGGCGAAGATGGGACTTTGAGTGAACGTAGAGAAGACATGTGTGATGAAGATACCCAACCAATGTCACCACCATCAAAACCACCACCACCAACAGCAACAACAAGAAGAATCTGGAATCACCATGAATGGGAGAAAATTGAAGTAAGTAACCCGCTTCACATATCTAGACAGCATTGTTTCAACTACAGACGCCACAGGCATAGATGAGGACGTCAAAGCCAGTGAGAATGGGAAAAGCAAGACAGGCAGGCGTTGATTAACCTGAAACCAGTGTGGAGATCTCCTGCACTGCACTCAGCATGTGGTGGAACAAGATCCGGATTTTGAACACTAATTCAGTCAAGTGAGTCAGTGCTTCTATGTGATGGTTGAGAGACTTGGCACGTTGTGAAAGGTGTTTGCAACAAACTACAGACATTCATCAACAACTGCGACGTAGGCTCACTCGATACTGAAGATGAGATGGCCAGAATGATGATGAGAATAATGAGGAAGGAAGTGACTGTGGCCTGTCAACGAACCAACGGAGAAGCTCTCATCCGAGAAATATGCAGTGGAAGGAAGTGGATATGGATTGTATTGGGCATGCACTGAGAAGACGATTGGGGGACATGACGTGGCATGCGAGGCCGTCGAGTGGAACGGAGATGGGGAATGGGGAGTTGGGGTGTTCGAGGTGAGGTTGACATGGAGGAGATGGTGTGAGGAGGAAAGAGAGCTTGTGGGGAGTTGTGGAAGCAGGTTGAAAAGATTCCAGAGAACAGAGTGGAATGGAGACGTGCTACTGAAGCCCTATGTTCCATTAGGAGCCCAAGGGACAAATAATATTATTGAAATAATGTGTCATGGATACGCCGCCAACTGAGCTACAAAATTCAGCGCATGAAAATGAACACATTTATGTAGATAGCTATATTTTATTTCAATTTGCTCCTAATTTGCTTTCTGTACATCCAACTGACTTTTATTATCCTCAAGTGGTTATATTGTACAGAAAATGATTGACTCAAACTGCTCTTTTTCATCAGAAATTTAGCGCTGGATTTTGCATGAAATAATGCTATATAGTTCACTTGAGAAATATGTCTTTTTATCCATTCCGTTGCTAATTTATGTGTGCTGAGCTGTTCCCAATAATACACTTGTCATAACAACTAGCACTATTTGCGTGGTTTAAAACAGAGAGAGGATAATGTAAATGCAAAACAGCGTAGGTGGCCCATTTAAGTTAACCGTGATAAGAATGATGGACAACTCAAGGTCATAGTCCATTGGCTGTCCCGCAATGTTGATTTCCAGACTTGTTGTTGTTCATCTTGTTATGAATATGAAAGGAAAATACCCAACAGGTTACTTTGATTTTAAGTTAAGGTATAGGTTTTTTTAAGCGTGGTTCATAGTCTAAAGTCCTTGAGAAAAACTGAAAGTACGTAAAATGAAATATTTTTTCAGTGCGTGAAGAAAACAAGGATTCGATATCAGATCTTGTTATCCTTCCTACTGGCACCCATTAGTAAGAACCATTGAAAACTTGTTAAAAATCAAGTTACTTTAAAAGTCATCCTAGCAACTGCTGGGATGCCCAAGGATTGTGACATTCAGTTTCCAAGTTTGAAGCCAGTCTCAACTATTCAGGTGATGGACAGACAAAAATTATTCACACAAAAAAGCTACAGTTCTCTATGATTTACATAATCAAAACTCAACAAAATGTTAGGTAAATAACTTTTTAGCGTTTAGTAAAAGTCTCAATATTTGATAACCTTCTACCAGAAGATATCGTAATCATCCTGTTGAATCGTCTTTCTTGTTTCAAAGAAGCAGTCTAGCCTAGCAGGAAAGGCAACAATAAAAGAGTGACTAAAGCAATAACTATGATTTTCTCTAGATAGAAAATACTTTGGCATAGTTACGTGTCAGTGCACCAATGTTAAGAAGTTCTACATGGCACGTTTAAATGGTGTGAGTGTCTCAGTTGCTGACCAGGAAAACCGGAAATGTTATGTGCACCGGGGACTACTGGTCAAGCCTAGTTAAGCAACGACAGTAAGTCTCCTCATGACTGCCGGGTTTCAACCAATACATTAGTATAGTTGACTTAGCAGTAATAGTGGTTGACGGGTTGCATATGCACTGATCAGTCGCATGGAGCTCCAAAACACGCATACACCATCTGAACGTCAGAGTTTCTCCTAGAGTAGTGAAAGAAGTGCAGCCAAAATGCAAGGTAATCCAGCTTCCTGATTCTGGTAGTCACTGTTGTTGAAACAATCTACTGAGAGTTGGTGTGGTCAGAATTGAGAAGGTGAGTGTTATTTGGTCCGGAATCCCAGATATCGTTTTCTCTGTAGCCTTGGCCTCTGACAGGTGGCCTGAGAACAGCCTGCGTGTCTGAAATGTTGGTGAGAGGAGGATAATCTTCTGGAAAGTTGAGCTGCATCGCTTTCTGCAAACTTGTTGAAACTTAATGAGACAAGTTCCACGCATGTCGGCTATGGGGATGTGAGTACCATCAAACAGCTGTAAGTTGGAGTGAAACTCTCCTGAGCAGGCATGAAAGTACTACTTGAGAACATTTTCAGCAACTTTCAGATCTTAAACCCAAAACCAAAAGCAGTTTCACGTCTGAACCAAGTAATATAGTTAGAATAGATTGAATATCACTGTCTTGATATTTGAACATTCTTGTCGAAGAGCATGGGTCGTCACTGTGAACCTACACAAAAGCCCAGAAATTCTCATTCTCAGACATGACAATGAATCTGCTGTTGGCATTACGAATAATCACAACTATTTTCCGAAAATATTTAAAATCAGCAGGGATACATTGACAACTGTATAGATAACATAAAAGGATGTACAACTGGAGGCTATTAATAAATCTATTATTCAAAGTGAAGAGAGACTGATTAGCAAATAGGGCTGTTCACCACAGCTGTCTAGTTGTTTGGTGGTCTCACCATTATTGCAACAAAGGAACAAAGGTTAAGACCAAATTAAAGGTGAAACACCTATTTTTCCGCTACACAAATGATGGATAGTTTCAGTGAGTTGGCCAGTATTATTAATAAACTGGCAAGATGACTAGAGGTATGCCTCTAGGGACAGTCCTGGCAAATTTTAACGCGTCATCTCATTAAAAATGCAGTTTACAAGACGATTTTCGAACAAAAGTATTCGGAAAACATATTCATCATTTGTAGCAGTGTAATGTTTGATCAGCAGTAGGCTATTGACTACAGCACCGAAAATACAAAGGAGTGTGAGCATGACAACAGAAAAATAGTTATCCACCTATATTTATTGGCTCTTACATGATAAAAAGCTAGTAATGCAAAAGTAACCGACGATCTCAAAATGAACTTTTTATTTGAATATAAAATTTGGAATAAAATTATGGATGAAATCCCCGAAAATCAGCTCTATAGGACTTAGAGGAAGACATTTCAAGCTGATGGCATGGGAATCACACTTTCCAGGAGTTGATGAATCTATAGATGCAGCTTTTGGGCACCTTAATGTGCATCTATTAGTTTACTTGTTCCCGAGAAGCAATGTATATTAGTCGCACACAGAGTCAAATTTACAAATGCACTGTAGAACACTGCTTTAGCTGGTTATTCAAGTTAGCCAAAAGATATATCAACAGTTCTACTTCTGAAAACCTTATTATCTCCGGAGAGTTGATCCTTCCTATTAAGTCTTCCAAAGCAATTAACCGAGTGTCTCTCCAAACTGCCAAAGGTCAACTGCGTAATCTATACATAGCCAAATCATTGGCAATTCATAACCTTAAACCTATTGTTTGTATTTAAAAACATTATGTGCACTGATTACCCTGACATGGTCAGAGTAGTAATTTTCGTCTATCTTTAGAAATCTTTGAGAAACTTTTTATTCCACTCCTATACAACAGCCATCATGTGTCTCTATGAATAACTAGTAGACTCATTTTTGTTTCCAGTGTTTAAAAATATGATTGAAAAGCTTCAGTAAATGAGATCATTAGAAAAATTTTCTTCGTCCTTACATTTTCGCTTTATTACTTAATACAAAGATTTTTTGGTTTAAAACTGTTAGACTTTCGAAAAGTGATCTTCTAGTGCAAGCGTCAGCTATCCACTACTTGATAGAAACTTTTAAAGATGTCTACGTTAAAAAAGTCTGTTTTAAATCTAGCTTATTTCTTTTTAATGAAAAAAACCTTTATTTCATGAGGTTTGTTCAGTGTATTGACTTTTTTATATTTTCAACAGCTGTGAAAGACACCTTTAGTATATCATGATAGTGCCCAAGCGCCCAAGTTTTACCCCTATCTTAATAGCTACCTCACATTATGCTCACTAATGCAAGTTTAAACTCATAGCGAAAATTATTTCACTTCAAAAATAGAATAAAATAATTAAAAAAGTATGCCACACTATGTTCAGCAAGCATACTTTATATAATAATTCCGAAAATACAAATTAGAATGTCTCAAATTCACAGAAAACGTCTGTTAAATTGTTGCCTATAAGTGTAAGTGATGCAAATATTTGACAGATATGTAATATTCATAGTGAATGATGATTGCAGGTGAAATGAAAATCTGATTGGTAACAGGATTCGAACAAGTGGTCTCCGAGTTACCAAACTGGTACTCTACCAACTGAGTTACGAGATCCAGGCACTGACCAAATCTTAGTTTCATTTCATTCAGCAATGGTTTGCCCAACTGTCATGTGAATTTACGGTACGTAACTATCTGTTAATTGCATTCTAACTAGCGATTGGTGATAGAAGTGAGATTGCGATTTGCTCAGTAACCGGATCAGAGCACTGGGTCAGTAAATCAGAAACTGCTGGTTCGAGTCCTGGAACGACCCAGGTTTTTACTTCACCTTCAGTCATCACCCAGTATCAATAAAACAATTCTGGCAAACTGCACTATCTCAAATAGTCAACCTGATAAACGTCTTGGAATTATTTTCTAGCCATTACCAGTTGGATTACGGAAAAATATGCTGTCCTATTTAGAATTTGTTGAATAGTCGTAACTTCATCGGTGTCTGTCTTCTCAATGGGTCTCAAATCTTGCATCGTTGAGTCTAAGAGACTTGTTTTTGTTCATCATGCTATGACGTTACTATGACAACCTTTTATTTACCTAGTCCTGGCTACTGTTAGACAATGATGAATCGTAGAAACATATAATTGCGTCAGATGTAACTGTAGTGAACAAAACAATGAGAGATAGTCTTCATAATGGTTTTTAATCCCTCCGGTTAAATGACTACATTATTCAAAGATGTGGTAATAGTATACCCTCATAATCCCTTTACTACCTGACTAGGTACTTTTTTGATTGAATAGCAGTGGTTTAAGCAGAAAATTTCAGTATGTAATACTTTCTTATGGTAGTTGTTCTTTAGGAATTAAGTAATGGAGATTGAACAGTAATAAAGAGGGGGTCTCGAAACACTAAAGCGCGTTAATTCAGTGTGTTTCGTTTTTAAATGACTAATTAAGCAATGTCACTTTGAGAGGAATTTATATTCAAACAGAAGATTGACTTCATCTGTAGAACATACGCAGGATTCCATCAGTTAAGTTAGTTTGTTTTATTTAAAAACTGGATGGCTGAATGTACTAGGGTATATCGTCAAATGAATAGAAAGAAGGACAGATAGCCTGGGAAAAAACTACGAAATTTTGTGTTTCGGTTGAAGTTGTCTCGCGTCATATAATCGTAAGGTAAAGAAAAGTCACTGATAAAAGGCGATGAAAATAATAATAATACTGAGAAGAAATTTAAATTCTATGCCATTCATTTCTGCTGTTAGATGGGATCATCTGATACAGAAAATCCCTTACCTTTCAGTTTGGTAGGTAAACAGTTGGTATAGATTGTTAAAGTTGTATAATTGAATGATACGCGATAGTAAGCACTAAAAGATTTTGGAAATATCACGAATAATAATCTCTAATAAGACCTGTTAAACACTATTATTGACGGCGAAATTTCTCTGACCACTAAATCCTGTACGTCAGTGTAACTTCGCAAGTGAGAGAAATGGTTAATGCTCCAAACCGTAGCTATTTAATCAATTATCTTTGTGCAAAACACTTCTGTAACAAAATTTGTGCTTTGAATCAGTGATTCTACCCGTTAATCGAACATCTTAAGTATTTCTATTGAAAGATGATGATTTTGACGTTTTAAAATCTCTTCTATCTCCATGGGTGTTTATTTTTTGTCAGAAATCCTTTTATTCCTATTTTCGGTCTTACTTGTTTGCTCCTATTCGGATGTAAGAATTAATTTGTCTTCATAATCGTATTTAGGTAAGTTGAATAAACGTCTCCACTTAATGATCCTTGGACATGTACGCAAATTCGTGCCAATTAAATTTTAACCGTTGCGTCAAAATCTTAAAAGGTAAAATGACTGGTCAGGCAGTTTAGACCGATTTGTACAGGTGGAACACCAATCAAAGCGATTGACTGTAAAGAATGCCTTAGCTACTGTTGAAATAACTAATCAGTTTTCTTCTTTCCATGGAGAGCTACTTTTCTGAAGGAAGTAAATAAACCTGACTGGTTAATTTAGTCGTTGCTACTGCAACCTATAGAGTCAGTCAGTAAAGGAATGACTTTAAAGGTCCCCCTAGCGACTATTGAAACAGCCGGTCAATTTTAGTTATTTCAGCTGTGAAAGTAGTTTTTAGATTGACTCTAAAAGCCATCCTAACAATTACTGAAGTAGCCAATTAAAGTTCTGTAATTTATGAAAAAACTATCTTTCTATTCCAAACTGAGTGACCTGATTAGTTATTCAAATTACTGTTAGGTTGGCATTTGAAGTTAATTCAGCAAAATCATTGAAAATGCTCATTTTAAAGGTACATTATGTTTCTATTCAATCAACGAAACATATAGTTTTCAGGATATAACTTTTCAACAAAGCATAACATTAGTTTGTCTTTTATTTTTGATATGCCTTTAACATTTTGAGGAAATTTGATATATAGGCAGTTTTCATTGGTGTATTTCACTCAATAATGTATTAAGTTTATTTATACACTATGGCATATTTTACCTTTCATCTTCAACTGATAAAAATAATACTTATTATTCAGGAAATTTATAGGATAATAATCTTGTTCTATATTAAATTAGAAGAGTACCGTAATGTGTACTTTTGCGTGTCATTTCCATCGTAGTAATTAAGTATGATGGTGTGATTAACCTACCATGACCTTGTCCTAGTAATAATATAGTTTACCAAATCGTTACTAAGTGGTTTGTTTTCTTCATACATGTGTTGCGTAGGCCATTTTTTCTAGTTGAACGACACCTTTTAGTTTCTAAAAATGTCATTATTCATCTCAAATTTTTAATTTTACTCTGATAAAAGTAGCATTGAAAAAACATCATTGATGTCGAAATTCCTTATTTGATGATTAGTCACCTTATATACACGCTTGTAATTACAAGCAACTGTTATTAATGATGCTAAGAGTAATTTTACAAAATGACATACATTTACACCTAAAAAGAGAGAATAAATAGTTTAAAAGGTTTTTTTTCTCTTTGAAAAAGTACAGCCTTGGTTTTCCATGTTTTTAGTCAGTTCAGGTTACTTGAACAACTTATCTTCTTAGGGACACAGATAAACCATTCTGCAATGTGTATATCATTTTGTTCTGTCAAGCAAGGTTAAACTGTCGGTGTTAGTCATTTCTTTCTTATTGCTCATGTTGTTGAATGATACATTTCCTCTCAAAAATATTTAATACTTAGTATAAATAACGCTTTCAATGTGAAAGTAAACAAAACGAATTTTCATCTGGATAATGAGAAAAATCATTCAAAATCATTGTGAATTATAGAATAGTTATTGTCAATTTTATCCATATGCTTATGAAGTAGGTACATTTATGGAGAAATTATCGTCTTTTTTTCACTAAGCATGAAATCTTAGGATCTTTTGACAATTTCATATCTACATTGTAGAAAGTAACAATCTGAACAAAGAATATTGTTCTCATCAGGATTCTCTTCAGGTTCCACAGTTATAAAATGGATTTTTACAGTATGAAATCAAGCCAAGTTAGGAGAAATTACATTTTTAAAATTGGGTGGGATTTAGGGACCGCAAGAAAACCGATTTATCTTTTTTAAATTTATCGATATTGGGATGACACATATGCAGATGAATGAACAAAAACATAATCAGTAAAGTTTACACGAGGCCAAGTGGGGAATAACGCTTGGACACGTTCTTTCTGAACCTAGAGTTCTCTTTTTGATCCATCTTATTCCAACAGTCTGAGCTGTGATGAGCAGGCGTTGGAGATCCACATATGGTATCGCTTTCGGAATACAATGAATGACATCAAAAGCTTTATTAGCATCTATATGATGCCTGTGTCAACCAGTTGCACTGGGACTAAGCTTTTCACCAATTTCACTTCGCCCTTTCCGAAGTAAGCTCTCGTATCCGGAGACGCACCTGCTGAATCTTACCTCTTACGCGACCGGTTTCACGGGAACAGTCAAACTGATAAACGCAAAATGAAGAGCTAGGATTAAGTTGGCTATCCTTTAGTCTCGGATTCAGCATTGCCTGACTTCTGAATGATATGCAGAACCAACCTGCACAAAACGTCCTATTAACTGCTGTAGCTATGGTTTGCGATAGAATGTCACTTGCAGCATCTCCACTAAATTGTAAGCGCAGAAACAAAGGCTTCTTCTTCGCCGTCATAGGTTCTTATTTACGACCAATGGAGCTGATGATAGCTTTGATGAACTCATCCGTATATCCGTTTTCACTTAAAATACCAAGGATACACACTAGTTCTTTTCACACACGCTCCTTGGAACTAATCTACATCCATATTAGTTTGAAATCGGTGGATAAGATCATATCAGCTATTGCTTATTGATACGGATTGAATTGATCGACTTCTGTTGGCATGTGGACTCTGATATGGATGCATTGGTATTGTCTTAATATTGGTTAGGCTGCAATTTTGTTGACGGTGACTAGCAGTGGAATACAGGAGGCGCATTTCGTCCTATTTAGGGCTCGTCAACAAGATGCACTTGTAGCCCAGTGAGTGACGGCTTTCCTCCTATGACTTGATACCTGGATTTACTCCTAGCCATCACCAAGCAAATTGTATCATCGTAAATACGATCTTTTCAAGCACAAGCTGTTGAAACATCGACAGCAGTACGAGATATGATTTTGCTATTTTGGTTCAAATTCAAAACAAATGCTTTCTAAAATTTTCTCACCTAATGAAATAAATAACCTCGCCCGGTTAACTAGCTCAGTAGTTACTAGCAGGTCCTAAGCACGGGTTAAGAGAGAAGGTGGTGTATTGGGCTGACAACCTAATTGGCCTATGTGTCTTCTCTCCATGAAGTCGAAAGTAAACGTGGGGACATGGAATGTCTGCACGAAGTTCGAAGCTGGCTGGCAGGGCTGACCAAATTGCGAAAGAGATGAGAAGGCATCACATTGAAGTGCTAGGAATTCACGAGAGCAGATGGAATGGAAGTGGACTCTCCAAACTGTCAACTGCTGAATCAATAATCTACTCAGATATTCTCACTCAGACGACAATCACGAGCACACTGAGTTTTCCAGTGACTATCATGACATACTCAACAGCATCGAAGACTCTCATGCAATGGGAAGCAATCTCCTCCTGCATCAGGATCAGGATCATGACAGCAAAGTTCAACTCGAAAGGAAGGAAGGTCACAATCATTGAATGCTACGCTGCTACGCACCTACAAATAATGCAGATGAAGAGAAGAAGGAGGAGTTCTACAGACATATGCAATCAACACTGGACAAGACCACACCCCAGTTGGCCACATCAAAATTCCAATGGGTGACATGAATGCCAAACTGGAAGTGGAGAACACAGGAAGAGAACAAACGATGGGTGGAGAAGCACTCGGTGATGTGATGAACGAGAATGGAGAATAGTTTGCAGAATTCTGTGCATTCAACGATTTGGTGATTGGAGGTGAGGCAGAGTGTGTGTGTTCAAGCACAAGGATATCCACAAAGTGACATGGATTTGATTTCACTAGATGGACACACTAGAATGGACACACATCGACATAATCTCGATCTGTGGAAAGTGTAGATGCAGTCTACTTGACACAATATGAAGGAGAGGAGTAGATGTAGGTTGACATCACTCAGTGTCTAGTGCAAGGAACCTACCTTGAAAATCAAGTTGTAAGCCTTCAAGGGAGCTGGTGATAGACCACAGTTCAAGTTGAACACCCAGAACAGAAACTGAACTGAAGGACGAAACTACAAAGGAAATCTTCACGTCAGCCATGAAGACGAAATGGGAGATATGGAGGAACATCCCTGAAGGAAGCTGTGTGGAAGAACACTGGAACTCTGTGAAAGCTATGTGTAAAGAAACCTGCATAATCATGTTAAGAAAGAAGAGAAAGCAAGACGAGACAAGGGAAGGAATGTATCTGGATGGACAGATGGAAGCTGACAGAGGAGGGAGAGGAGGATGATGAAGCAGAAGATGAACCAGTGCAGTGCAAGGATGAACAAAGAGAAGAGGAAATGAGTACAATTTATAAAACACAGAATGAAGAAGTGAAGAAGAGTGTGTGGATGGACAAATGACACTTCCACGACACACTGGCGAGTGAAGCAGAACAGGCTGCATGTAGGAGAGATAGAAACCTGACAAGATTGTATCAAATAACCAGGTTACTATCTGGGAAGACATCATCAACGCAGATGAAAGCAATGAAAGTTGATGACGGAAATTGAATTACGAAAGAAGAGAGACGAAGGAAACGATGGTCTGACCACTTCGAAAAGCTGTTGAATCGACCACCACCATCACCTACACTTCGTCGAGAAATACCACCTGCAACACAGCCACAGAACAACAAGTGAACACAAATCCTCCAACGAGAGTGGAAGTTTTGAGTGCCATGAGGCTACTGAAATGTGGTAAATCAGCAAGACCAGATGGAATCCCACCATCAGCACTGGAGCAGATGGAGAGACAACAGCGGAAATGTTCACACCACTATTGCAGAAGGTGTGGAAGGAAGGTTGGATGCCTGCTGATTGATTGGCAGGAGGACTATCTCGTCAAACTGCCGAAGAAGTGCTACCTAAGCCTTTGCAGAAACTGGCGAGGAATCACGCTCGTGTCCACACCAAGCAAAATATTAAGCTGCATCATCCTGGAGAGATTAAACGATGCACTGGATTCAAACTACAACCGAAACAGGCTGGCTGGCTGGCTGGCTGGATTCAGGTAGTACAAATCATGTGCGGATCAAATTGCAACACTATGCTACGTATCATCATAGAACAGAGCATTGGAATGCCAGTCAACCCTCCACCTTACTTCAACTTCATCCCTTTTGAATAGGCCTTCAACAGTGTAGACCGAGAAGTGATTTGGCGGACAGCCGCTTCAACACTACGGAATACCACAAACATTTGTCAACCTCACTCAACAACTGCATGAAGACACCAGATGCCAAATATTTCACAATGGAAGCTGAGTGATGCTTTCGAAGTGAAGACAGACAGGAGTGAAACAAGGCTGTCTACTATCACCCATGATATTCCTGAGTGGTGTGGTCGATTGGATCATGCAGGAAAACAGTGAGGAGTGATAAGAGTGGGGGGGGGGGGTGGGACAGGCTGGACTGGGGAGAAGATTGTAGAATGAGATTTGGATTTCGCGGATGACTTGTGTCTGATGTCTTGTGGAACAAACGTGAAGATCTACAGGTGAAATGCAAGGAGTTGACAGAAGAGGACAGGTGGGGCGGCGAAGATGGGACTTTGAGTGAACGTAGAGAAGACATGTGTGATGAAGATACCCAACCAATGTCACCACCATCAAAACCACCACCACCAACAGCAACAACAAGAAGAATCTGGAATCACCATGAGTGGGAGAAAATTGAAGGAAGTAACCCGCTTCACATATCTAGACAGCACTGTTTCAACTACGGACGCCACAGGCATAGATGAGGACGTCAAAGCCAGTGAGAATGGGAGAAGCAAGACAGGCAGGCGTTGATTAACCTGAAACCAGTGTGGAGATCTCCTGCACTGCACTCAGCATGTGGTGGAACAAGATCCGGATTTTGAACACTAATTCAGTCAAGTGAGTCAGTGCTTCTATGTGATGGTTGAGAGACTTGGCACGTTGTGAAAGGTGTTTGCAACAAACTACAGACATTCATCAACAACTGGCACCTGAGCTTATTCCTTACTGAATGTTATTTGGATGTCCAGAAATTATAAGCTAGAAGGAACTCACTCTGCCCTGGCATTGAACCTGCGAATATCCTATCCCTCAACAAATATGCAATGGAAGGAAGTGGATATGGATTGTATTGGGCATGCACTGAGAAGGCGGACTGGGGGACATGACGTGTCATGCGAGGCCGTCGAGTGGAACGGAGATGGGGAATGGTGAGTTGGGTGTCGGAGGTGGGGGTGACATGGAGGAGATGGTGTGAGGAGGAACGATAGCTTGTGGGGAGTTGTGGAGATAGGTTGAAAAGATTCCAGAGAACAGAGTGGAATGGAGACGTGCTGCTGAAGCTGTATATTCCATTAGGCTGCCCAAGGGACAAATAATAATAATAATAGTCAGGTGTATTGTACTTACGCAAGTTAGCTGTAGAACCAGTTAAAATTTTCAACTATATAATAGTGTTGTTAGACCTTTTTCTCGATGAATGACTGCCACAATAATCTTGAGGCATGAACATTATTTTTCAGCATTATACTCGGTTTTCAAAGTGATTCATTTTTGTGCTTTCATAATGATATATACTAAATGTGAATGTATTTTATTGAAAGAGTGGAGCAAGCGGATTGAAGCACATTCATTGATGCACGATGCAGCGAGGTTTTCTAGTGCCTTATGAATTGCTTGTAAGCGTTTCTTTATATTTTGTGAAGATATGATGCTATTCAGTAGTCTGTTTTTAACATTTTAGCAGTCGGGACAGGCATTCACAGCAGTAATTGTGGTGACTGAAAATCAGCTGAAACGAAAGTATGTTTGGCTTTTTTTCAGAACAGTCAAACTATATTTCATACTACTGGTGATATTTCAACATCTTACACTCGAAAAAAACATAGTAGCAATCACATTATAGACTGAATTCAAAGTGATGTAAATATGAAACTCCTGAAAACTAACCTGAGATTTCCTGACAAATAAGAGGTAACCATCGTTATTAGAGCGAATATATGCTAGCTGTCATGTCTATGTATTTATCTACTCTGCAAGTGTTTTTTTCAGAAAGTACACGACTATTTCTTGAGCAAACGTTAATGGTATTTCCCTACCTGAACTCTAAGATATTTTAGCCTTTTGTTATGTTGGCTATAAACCGCAGATAATCACCGCCATATGAATAAGTCAGGATTCAGATGATCGAGGAAAATTATAGTTTGTGTATTTTATACGCTCATTTGTGTTATGGAAACTGGAAGATCAGATACCAAGGTTGGGTACTCTTTTTGTGTTTCAATTCTATGGCTCATATGGAGCCAGTTGTGTTGGCCTATGTTCTGTGAATTCAATATTTTTATGCTCTTGCATATCTCAAAGCATAGATGAGTAAAGGTATAGTGAGAAATGTAATTAGCTCGATATTAGAACACGTTGTTCAAACGAACCATAAAGAAAATGTGAGTCAATAATTTTATATAATTTGCTGTATCGCCAATAATTTATCAAAACTACAAGATATGGAATGCTTCAAATAGCAGGAACTGTAACCATTCTCTCTGAAAAGCTGAAGTGTGTGTGCCAAAGAAACAGTTGAACCCACTACTATTACATTGGAAAGCTCTGGAATAACAATTCTTGGCGTGATTGATTTTGATCACCCAGTGGCGCCTTGTTACTGATCAATCTTAAGTGTATTAGCAAGTGACTGTTGTTGTTAATTTGAATATATTCTGTGATTGAGCAGTGTGAATGCGTCACTGTAGAATCTCTGGGGAGGTTATCTGAAAGAATATTATTTGCTCATCAAAATGTTTTGTAATACATATTAGATTACAGTATGAACGAGATGTACCATTGTTTGCTAACCAATATTTCATGGAGAAATGGAAATATTCGCCGCAACCCCTCCGGATTAATGTTAAGAAATACAATTATTTCATAGAAAAATTACTGTATGACACATAGTATTATTTCATAGTTTCATTATTTCGCTTGATTACTTTTTATCCAGAATTAGATTTACTCAGCTAGTTCATCATTACAATAGATTTCACTATTTTAAATCACTTTACTGACTACTGCCAAGATTGTTATGTCAGGTGCTATAAACACATGTGCTTTTACTCTGTCGTTGATTGCCTTAATTACTAGTAAACTCTTGTGTTCTTCTCACCTTCGTTATTAATGATGCTGTCTGGAGAATAAGCCACTTTGTGTGGTTTAGCAATAGCATCATAACTTTATGTCATTCCAGTTTATAGCAGTTGAAAACGTCTTCAAAGGCAGAGAAATTACCCTGCATTTATTCGGTTGCATGGAAGATGAGCGCATTTACCCTAACCATTTACATAGTTCATAGTTTCTAGATGATTACCCAACAATAGTTAAGAAAATAACCTGCTCATATAAGGATGCATATGTGTCAAGTCTGCAAAATGATTGGGTCAGGGTAGCCAGTTGGAACCAAAAATAGCAAACTAAAGTCAAACCTTTATCCGAATAATCAATTTTTTTTGTAAATTCTCAGTTATTTTAACAAGATTGCGAGTTTTTCATCAATAATGATGTTCTTTAAGGAAGAAAAGACGAGATATATATGACCTGAATAAATTTTTGGTTTACTCTCCTTGGGCTAGATAGGTTTGTTCAGAACCGAGAAGTTCCATTACCAGAAGCTTAACATGAAATAAGTACACTTACATTGGATGAAAGTTTTGCAACCAAATGGAATCATTAAAATTAGAAAGATTGGACAGGCTGAAAAAAAATTTAATTCAGAACTACTGGGGATATTTAGCGTTGTATAATGTACATCGAAACCCTACAGTATGATGTATAAGTATAAAATCTTCAGTATTTTTACACTGGAGTTCACATTCAATATAACACTAAAGATTCCACAACTAATAGTCTGACAAACTGTATGTCGGAGAAAAATGAGTTGAAAGATCCCGACTAAAAAGTTCTAGGTGAAACAGTTTTCAAAGAATATGTAGTAAATAAAGTGTTGAAGAAACACGCAGTCCTCAGTGAAGTTATGATGTATGATTGTAATAAGGCGTGAATTCTGTGAGTACCAATCTTACGGTTACGAAATGAATGCATGACGTCGTATACGATCCTCAGAATCAGGAATAATTATTCGTTTGAAATACTTGGTGAGTTGCCTTTCCGATATCGTTGCTGTGTTCTCTTTTAGTTTCATTTCCAGCAATCTAGATTATTTTATTTCATTGATATTTATGCTTTTATTCTGCATGGAGTTTCTTTAAAATAATTAGTTTGTCCAGTTTTGCATAGCATGACCAAAAGCAAGGCAGTGCATATGTGGTCCTCATTTTACCCACTCGTAATCAAAATCTTACAAACCATGGACTAGCTTACCACTGAAATTTCAATAGTTAAGTTTTAAAATACCAAGTAATAACCAAAAAAGTGAATAAAAACTTTCTGCAAGTTGGTAGGCCGTATCGAATCATATTTAAAACAAATCTAGACACTACACTCTTAATGAGCGTATTTGGATAGTCTAGCTGTAAACTGGATAAATTCTTACTATTTATTTACATACTTGTTATTCTCCATTGTTTTGTTGGATGGAATTGTTCGACCTCCAGCTGACGAGTCCCAGACAGGACGAAACGCGAGTCCTGGATTCTTCTGCTAACCACAACCAACCAATTTATCATTGATAAATTCTGTTCAGAATAGCTTAGGTTCACCTATTTGTTGCCATATGAATGAAATTTATTGCTCTAGTTCTGGTCTTTTACTGTCCTCGTCTAATAATGGAGATTGAAGTAGTTGAGTGTGTTGAATATTTCACTTATCTGGAAGTTGGATCAGCCATAGTTGGTCAGTGACCGACAAAATCTCTGCAAACATACAGAAAACTGACTTGGTTTTCGCCAGCTTACTTCATCAGTCGAGCAACCGCGATATTTGTCTATTGAGTCTCTAGTTTACTGTGTTGCAGTTCATCCTATTCCACCATATAGCTGTGAAACATGGCCAATAAGAACAGAAGACATGATAAGTCTTCTAGTATCTGTCCGCTATCGCCTTTCCAGCATAGTCTGTGTCACGGTGACACCATATGATTAAAGTAAAAGTAAGGTTTGAAGATTTAGGTGGAGATGAAAGTCAGCTGATGCCGTTGTGTTTGGGAAATGCGTTACACTTGGCTGATCGCCGTCTGTCCCGTTGTGCGATGTAAGCTGAAATAAGATGAGGCTGTGAAAAAGCTCAGAGTGGTCAGGCTAAAACATGGTAACAGTGCATTAATTCGTTGACTGTTGATCTCAGACAAACAGAGATATTTGAACTACCCGGTTGGAGTCCACGGGACAACAGAAACCATCAGTTGACGACTTTAGTTGGATCGGCTCAAAATCAATCTCAGTAGCGGAGATGTATCTATGTCACATGGCAAAATACCTAATGTCATACAAAAAATATTTTTGTACAGCTTTTTCCATTTAAAGATAACGTTTAAATTGAAAAAAATAGATCCATTTTGACTTCAACCTTCTTTTTGAAAAAAACTAGCAAAATCTTGTGTACAACTTCAGAAAGTTACTTGGCAATGTATAAACTGCTTCATCTAAGTTTGCATCTCAAAATTCTACTTTATCCTAGTTGACTATTTGAATTTTGATTTGTTATCCATGTCTTATCATCATGTACAATGCTTTCTTAAATGATATCTAGTCGTAAAACTATCAATAGATTTTGTGGTTTGTACACACATTAGTGCAGCCAATATAATACTGCTTTGCATTTGGGGGGAACAAAAGACGAGTGTTCTCATCTTTTCATGAAGGAAAATATTTCTGTCAGGAAATACCGCTGAACTCACTACACCAGTGCCATATTTCACTTTGCGAAACTTTTTTCCAGAATAATCTACTGCTCACATATGACAGCCACAAATACTTCAAAATTGAAGCCTATGTTCAGGATCCGTACTTCGTTGTGTCTCTGCAGTTATAGTCTTTGGCTTCGACTGAAATTCTTTTAACTGTATAAGCAATGTGTAGTTATTTTATTCTGTGTAGAAACGATAGTTGATTTCAACACGATTTGTACAATTCAATCAGACTGTTTCGATCTCATCAGTTCGATGGTTTAAGGATATTATAACTTGTGTTTTGTATACGCACTTGACTCCAAGTTTATATTTACGAATCCAAATATCTTCATGTTTTCTTAACGTTCAAAGTGTCACTGATACGCTAGGGTTAGACAAAGGGAAAACAGTAAGTGTAGGTAAAGATAATGAAGAATGTATTCATAGTACATTTCAATTCAAAACTCGCAACCACAAAAGTGTTCTTTAAACGTAGTGAAAACAAACTAACAGGCATTAAAAGTGTCAATGTCCAATCAAGAAATGTAAATAGCATGTACTACCAACATTAAGCATATCTTAGGACACAGATATGACAGAAAATGTCTGTGTTCGAAAATAAATTGCAGACAGAAGAAAAATTACTTGTAAACGAGAATTTTAGCACTAATTGTACAATATCTTGAATAAATACCAAACAAGACGAAATACTGTGAAAGTAGCATTGGTTCATAGTGAAATACAACTATATATACTTAACTATAAGTAGAATCAAAATAATTAAGCAAAATATTACTAAAAATGAATCCAGCTGGTTTCTAGTGAGAAAAAGAGAAGCTCTTGGTACTAGTAGTTTTAGTCTCGCTGACCAACATCTTTATCCTTCATTATTCAAGTTAATATTAATTGTGCAAATAGGCGTATTTTATATTACTGTGAATTCAGTCAGCTTTTTTCGGACCAGTTGTTTTGGTAGACTGTACACTTTAGGTAAGTTTCGCATAATTTGCATCAGTAATAGCACAAAATGTGGTATTAAGTATTAAAGGTCTGTATTACCATATGGAATAAAGAAAAATTGTGAATTTTCCTGCAACATTGAAGTTATTGTCGGATACGTTCTTATTGACTTTATTTATAGGGTTAGTATCAAAATCTCGGTTATGGAAGATTCACAGTGATGAATTATTTTCAATATTCTTATCTCAGGAAATACAAACCAATATCAGTGAGTTTGGAGGAACTGCTTTAGACGTTCATACATCATGTTTTTAAAACCACACTTAGTTTATGACATTGTGAAGAATAACCTAATCTCTATTTAACCTCTGCCTGCATCATACTGATCTCCATCTAAGTTTATACTTCGAATCCTACACATCCTCATCTTCATGACATAAACAGACGGTTTGAAAACTGGTTTAATACCTTCAAAAAGTCCATTGAGTCATTTTTTATCGTTCTATGTATAACAGTTTTCATAAACCAGTAACCTGCAGAAAGTTACTTATCTTTTTACAGATGTATTGCTCAGAACTATCTTAATTTACAACTTTGTATTGTAACCATGAAGTTCATAGTTATTTCGAATTTCGCGAAAGGATTTGAGCGCCTCAACAGATTTAACAGTCCACCCCAGCATGTTTTGTAAGTAGATCTGGAGGAAGTAGCAAAGTCAGTCGTGCAATTTCTCTCAACAATATGTTTCGCGATTGAAAAACTTGGACCTCTGCTCCTAATGTGATTCAGTTTGTTTCTGAACCCACTTTGGAATATACTCCGAGAGCCTTGTTCGCTTACATCTATGAGTCCTTCCCATACTTGTGTCATCAGACGTAAATTTGAATTGGTAGGTGTTTTGTAATATGTGTGCGTAGTAGTATTAGTTCCAAATCCGTTCCAACGGGAATCGGATAACGCAAACAGATATCACCTCTGTCTGATCATAATAACATTGGCCTTATCCTAACCAACACACATCAACAACAGGTAACCCTTCACCGAGCTGCGGAAGTTAAAAGACAAAGACTGACCTGTAGCTGAAAGGAGGACAATTTATTCAACAAAAGTACATCATTTACATAAAATTTTTATGAAAATGTAAAACCATTAGGTTAAAAGTTGGATATTATTTTGACTGGTGAGCTATAAGATATATTGCCCAATAAGGTTTTTCCTAACACCACAGTAACAAGAAACAAGAGCTGAAATCCAAAATTCTACCTCGGCAGCTAGAGACTTAAAATGTTGATTTATATTTAGGGAGTTTCCTATTATGAATAAGAGAGAATGTTCCAACTGCACTGATGTACTTTTACATCAGTTAATTATGGTCATTTTTCCATAAAGATAAACGAAATGAATATTATAGACGTTTTATCACAGTTAACTTTAAAGCAGTGAACATGATTTGGAGATAATGAGTGGAAAGCGATGTGTTCAGATAAGAATATTTTGACAAGAGGTTTTTAGCAGTCCACCGGTGTAGGATGCTCGATACATACTGATGTGAAATTAATAAACAGGCAGAATCTATAATGCAGGACAAAATGCAAAATTACTTTGAACTTTTCTAAGCATTGCAAAAGAAGTTTTCCTGAGATTACTAGACTGCTGTTTCGTCTTGGTCTAAAACTGTACAACAATGTTCACCCATGACACCGCAAGAGATCGAATCCATAACTACTACATCTTATGGCAAGCACCTCACCATTCAGCCACTGGGTCAAAATCCAACGATCTACATTACTACTTCTGCCAATTTTTGATATAGTGCGAGCATCATAGAATACCATCGATGAGTAATCTGGCTAGTGCCAGTCTCTGGTGAATACCAACTTGATTTCCACGAACCTCCGAGATGAATTTTTCGCTCTAAATTAGTAACCTTATATGTTTATGTATTTTTGTAAAAGAAAAATGAATAGCGAAATGAGTGAAAAGTTGGATTTCACATCACTGGTTTGGCAACTTTTATTGATTTTCAGCACAAGAAGTTGACAACCTGCGGCAATATATATGGTGAAAACTCTATAAAACATGGAATTTTCAGTCTATCACACAGGTCAACCCGCGCTAGCATTTTGATTCGTCTTTATAGATAGGATAATGTTACATTGTCTCATTTTTTTCTCCCAACTTCATTCTACTTCCTTCATGTCAGTTTCCTCTGTATGTACTATTTCACTGTGCTATCTCCTAAATAATTGGGAGGTGACTGGGCTGAGCAACTTGAAATTTTTATCAGATACCATGTGCTGTACAAACTTTTTTCAACTACCAACGACTATCCAATGTACCCTACTTCTGTTTGCAGTTGACATTCTTCTAAAGATGTTGATATATGCACTAACATTGTAATGATGAGGATTACTATTACAAAATAACGCTGCATCAGGATATAAGAGAGAACTAAGAGTACTCAGATATTGTGTAAACAAACTGTTAAGAAGGTTTCCATAAAACTAAAGCAGCTAAACAAATGGGACATGTTCGAGACTGTTGCCTTTTTTTCTATAGGTATGAAAATAAATTTTGGCCATTTGGTTTTGCACATCACTTTCGGTAAGATCTTTTGTACCAGACATTGGCTGTGAGAAATTCTCATGTAATATTTACAATTGTAGTCACCTACCACTGAAAGTAAGTGTATGTCAGTATTTGTAAGCAAGACTTATTTCCAACCCAAACATCTTTGTCTACCACACAGTACGATGATGTCTTGAATATCTGTTAATGAAGCTGTGGTTCAGTGGTTTAGCGAGATGACTATCAAACAGTGGATCATGAATTTGAGCTTCGCCCTACCTATCGATGTTTAAGCAGCCAGGTAGTATCACTAGCCCTCACACAATAGGTGTTACTCGCTGCCTACTGCACGGATGAACACAAAGTGGCTGAGGGCGTTTCGTTTCAGACTGGTCACAATTTCGTACGACAGTCATATCTTCCAACTGTTTTCAAAAATATGATTATGAGCAATAGGTTCTGCTCGTAGCATTATGCAGTAAATAATACTGTATCACCGTTTGCTATATCAAATAAACAATCTAATACGGAATTATACGATGCCCAAATTTGACACTTACTGTTTGAAAATAAACCTAACTCAGGTCACATTCATTACACTAGCTCATCCAAAATAAATTTATCCGCATAGGCTGTAGCACTAAGTAAGAGGATTTCAGTGTAGTGGATTATTTTATAGGACTTTAAAACAGATTTTACTAATGTTAAGAAGTGAATTAAGTTTCACAAAATTTCTTGTTGCATAATTCTAAAGACATCTTTTCACAGGAAGCGTAAATCCCCTTTGTACTCCATTTCATCGTCACACTTTGATAAATCTCTATCACAGATGAAATTTACTTTCAACTTTCACTTACCATAAATAATACACTCGTAGTCTATGATTCATTGATAAAAACAGAAACGTTAAGAACTTTCTAGTAGTCTGTCTTTTTATAACAATAAGAAAATCAATAAGAATAGAGTTAACGTGTTTCATAATTAGTAATGAATTTGCGCTAATTTTTGAAAGTGAATTTTATTATTACTGTTATGCTGTCACACCCCCATATATTTCGCGTCAAATTGATTTCTGAAAACTGAAAGCACTAAATGTAAAATGGATATCTCAAATCTAATCTGTTATTAATAATGTTTTATTGACATGAGCACAAAAAGATGAAACATTAAAACGTTTATAGGCACGTACGCCTTTAACTTGACAAATAATGGTGGATAAAACACAACGTAGTTTAGTTAGTGAAACAGTCTCATGAATTAAATTATCCCATATAATCCAAAAAAAATTAGTTTGTAAAGTAATATTCCAATTTTTTAAGGTAACATTCATTATGGATTGATATCGGTTGAAGAATCATTGAGAATCTGGGAGCACTGGACGGCTATTTCGCCCTAATATGGGACTCCTAGGAAGTATGCAACTGTGACGCTGTTCCACCAGGAATCAAACTCAGGACAAACATTCTTCATGGTGAATGCGTTAAACATTCACCCACTATGTCGGAGCTCAAGTGTTCACAGTTTCCTACTTCTATCAATTCGCGATATACCGCGACTATCCACCAGTCTTCAGTTTCTACCCGTCTCACTTCCTGTTTGTCGACTTCATAAGTCAGCTTCTCATTAGAACTTTATGATATCCATCTAGAAACATGTCACTTATAAGCAACATGCAGCAATGTAGTTTAAAGTTTGTATTTCAAAAACATTTTCACAATAAGATGAATAGTTTCATTGGACCTCCATTTTCAACTTTCCAATGTAAAATAATATATTGTTATCTACCTATGTGGATGCGCTATGAAAAGATGATACATTCTGTCAAGTGTGGCATGGTGAGAAGTCGAAAACTTGGTCGGGAAAAATTCACTAGTTACAAGATGAATACATTCTCCTTATGAGTCCTAAACAAGATGAAACTCACATCTTACATTCCTGTGGTAGCCACTATTCCTCATGAGTAAACCCCTAAATAGTTTTGGTATCTCTACCTCTATCATGTGTACAAATATCCAATTGATTTTTCTAGACCGACTGCAACATAGTATTCTAAAGAAAGTTTTGTCAGTTTATTATCATCATTTACCTAAATCGGTTTATCAGTTTTACATCACATTGACCACACTATTACGTAGAATTGTTGGTCAGATATTTATACAATCTCCATCGGACTTGCAGATAACCATTAAAAAAATCGTATTGCGGACATCCCATTGATTTTGAAGGTTGGTTCCTTGTATTAGATAGTGGTGTGAACCTACATCTGCCGAATCTATCTCCACTTCCTTCCACTGCATATTTCTCGGATGAGAGCTTCTCCGTTGGTTCGTTGACAGGCCACAGTCACTTCCTTCCTCATTATTCTCATCATCATTCTGGCCATCTCATCTTCAGTATCGAGTGAGCCTACGTCGCAGTTGTTGATGAATGTCTATAGTTTGTTGCAAACACCTTTCACAACGTGCCAAGTCTCTCAACCATCACATAGAAGCACTGACTCACTTGACTGAATTAGTGTTCAAAATCCGGATCTTGTTCCACCACATGCTGAGTGCAGTGCAAGAGATCTCCACACTGGTTTCAGGTTAATCAACGCCTGCCTGTCTTGCTTTTCCCATTCTGACTGGCTTTGACGTCCTCGTCTGTGCCTGTGCCATCTGTAGTTGAAACAATGCTGCCTAGATATGTGAAGCGGGATACTTCCTTCAATTTTCTCCCGTTCATGGTGATTGCAGCTTGTTGTTGGTGGTGATGGTGGTGGCGTTGGTTGGGTATCTTCATCACACATGTCTTCTCTACGTTCACTTAGAGTCCTGTCTTCGCTGTCCTGTCCCTTCTGTCAACTTGTTAGAAAAAGACCGAATGGTTAAACGAATTAAAGTATCAATACAATGCAACATCTCATTTGTATTCACAAGCTTGGTTCACCTTGAAACAGTGGACATAATCTGTCGCTATATCAATTTCATAATGTCATCAAAGTATACGTTGGGACATTTTATGCTTCTATGCACCGAACACCGTTGATTTTAATTTACTAGAATGATTGTATGGAAACAGTTTGACCAGTGGTGGCCAACATTTTGACATCATGCCCGGAAGTTATCACAATGAGTTGTGAAGTCAGTGTAAGTTTGATTTATTTAAAGGCGATTCGACAATAATTTTGCTGCATGTTCAACAAGCCACAACGCTGCTTAAGAAGTATAACTATGCATATACTAAAATTGAATCCACAATGTACTTCAAAGGGAACCCGAACTGAATCTTATCAAGTTATGCATGAAATATAAAGAAGTTTCCAAAAATGTTGCGCATTCATTCAGAAAAAGCCTACGGATGAAATTTCTAGACTTCAGAAGTATCTGGTTGATCAACGACAGGACAGGTTTGATAAGAAACGTTATATTACAGTTAGTGTATTCTACTTCGAAGAGGATCTTGACATTGGATTTAGCTTAGTTGAACAATTTTTGAGCTAAAAGCCGGAGGTGGTGAAGATTTTCACATCAGCACCCGTAAAAGTTTGAGGGAAACAGAAGAGAATATGGCTTTTTAGTGAGCAAACCAATCTTCCTGAGTCTTTACATCAAAGCTAATGAAGTAGCTGAGTAAATAAACAGATGAACAAAGATTTAGATAGCTGCAAAACTTGTTCACTGTGGTGAAAGGATATGTTCAGAGACAGTGTACAAACTGGAATAATATCTTTTTCTTATCTACTACAGCTAAACTTATTCACTCACATGAACATCCAAAAGCAGGCATGCTAGAAGAAGCAGGGGGCTTTTGTATACTAAGATTTTTGAACATGAGTCAAAGAGGTTTTTACAAATCTTCAATCTCAATCAAGGGAAGAACATGTCAAGCAGTTGGTAGAGAGCATCAGACCAAAGTAGTAAAGAGGAAGAATAATCCGATAATCTCGATGAAATCACTTTACACACGCTGAAACCACCAACTTATTGCTGCTTTTGCAATTAGTGATATTTTAGTCATGAAATTCGCGCACTCACACTCACAGACACTTTCATAGGTCTATTTTTTGCCTAGCTTTATTACTACTGGTACTAACTGCGTTTACGATAATCTAATTCACTCAACAATGCTTTTATTTCGGTGACCTATTCACTTGTTCACAAGTAATTACCTATACTGAGATCTAATATTTTCTCACGCAGTCAAGAATACGTCTTATCTTACTTTATGAAAATAATTATAGCTTGATTGGCGCCTTTTATTATGACCTCATTTACACTGCAGAATTCCCACTTTCTTTTCTCATCATCAAAACATGAAATGTCATTCTAAATTTCTTTATGTGCAGCGTATTATTATTTTTATTGATATTCTGCATAATTTATTTATTCACACTGTAGACAACTAGGGGAATAAAATGAATTCATCTTGTTCAACAAATGCTGTTCTAACTGCTCTGTTCAAATTTGTCGTATGAATTAACTAACATGAAGTCATTCATGACGATTTTTAAACCCCAACACTACTATTCAGAGAATCGCTTAAACCCCAGAATGAGCACTCAGGTTGAACGTTTTAATTTCAGATTATTATGCAATCAAAATGCTTTCCTTTTTGAAATGGTGGAGAATATTTGTAGCTCAGGTGGATGGTCTTGTTTGTATCCTAATAAGTGAGCATTATGATTCCCTATAAGGAGCTATCTAATAAATTAGCAGAAGCACAATTCGAAGCGAATTTTATTCACACTGGAAATAGGCTGTGATGGAAACCCTATAGCGAGATGAATTATCCTTACAACTTCTCAGCAAATTCAGCACACTCAGTATTCATGTTAAGCAATGACTCAAAAGCGATTTCCGATAAATTAGAAGAAAACTCTGTCATCATGTGAAACATTTTGGCTGCCTAGTCTCTAAATGACTGTTAGATTGACATCCCTTTCCAGCGTTAAACATGCCATTTTGTAGCTCTTAAATTTAGGTTGAAATAGAGAATTAACACTGTTTTCTGAGCCTTTGCTCATCATTGAAGAATACTGGAAATTTAAAGGCTTTACGTTTTAATTATTTCTCTGATTTTCTAATTCTCCAACTTGAAACTGTAGTTTGCGGCAAAACATTTTATGGTGAATACGCCCAGAAATGGGGTAACAAAATTTCCTCAAGTAATACAGGGTTTCCTAAATGAGGGCATATAAACAGATGTTATGTAACGAACTACAGTATTCTTTGAAGCAACGAAAATGTTTTTTTACATCCTTGAAACGATAGGTAAATCAGAATGATCAGTTGAATCATAAGATTTATATAGGTGAATTGGCTTCATCTTCATTTCTGTTTAGAAGTAGAAGGTCATAAGAGAAAAACTAAGATAAATCATTCAGCAGAAGGGTTGCAGTGCATTCTCTGGAGTAACAGGATTTCTATCAGTATAATGTTCTCAGCATTAATTTCCTACTTATAAACTCAAAAATATCGAAAGGCTTTTCACTGCTACTTGCAAAATCAATTCAAGTACGACAATTACCCATAAAGTTGTTTTGACTCAAAAGCGTACATAAATGGTGAACAGTAACGAAGAAAATTTTCGTTTTCAGAAGGAAAACAAGATGCTTTCTGATATTCGCTAAGATTAGTTATCTATATTAATGATACAGCAAACCATGTGACCAGCAGTGAATTATTATTAGTGGAAGTAGATTGAAAAATTTATATTTAAGAGGATAAACAAATTTTAGTATAGAAATCCTCATTGTAAACATGAATGTATATCAACCAGTTGTGGAAACGGAACTTGAAAACTGAAATTCAACATTTACATTTAGGCAACAGTCAGATAGCTATACGTCACCTGAGTCTCGAGCCTTTTGAGAGTCGTAAGTGAGGCATACCTGCAACCACAATGAAAATGATGTCCCGCAAGAGATTCGAACCCATATTATATGGTGTTGCAGTGTTACACTGAGCTACTGCATCTGATCATGCATCAATTAGTTTTATCCATGGACCTATGACTCTCTACGGCATTTACTTTGTTATACAATATCGTTTTCTACTCAACTCTGTCAATAATATTCTTCAATTAATTAGATTATCTGAACAAATATTGTGTTGGAAAATTACAATTACTCATGAAGGCTAAGTAAAAGGAATTTGGAAGCTTCATATTGTGATTGATAAGTCAGTCAAATTAGCTAAAAATGTTCTAATGCATTCAATGACATCTTTAATATTAACCTTCTAAGGCAGATCCAGAAGGTCGTGAATCATTACAAATCAACAAACAAACAAATATGTTCCGATTCTGAATTCTTCAGTGCACTCGTGTTTCATTACGCTCTAAATGCTCTAAATGTTTTTTCAGTACTCTGCTGATTATCACACACTTATCATATTTTGAACTAATGCAATGTGTCTATCAAATAAAACAGTGACCGAAAGTTCCAGAATTTAAAACTTCTCATTCATATTTGCAAAACTTCTATCGTTTACTTGTCTGTCAACTTGACGGGTATGAATCATTACTTTATTCAGAAACTCTAATATTTTCTCTCTAACTAATTGAATCTGAACCTTTATTATTATCAGCGGAAAACCTGACAATTTGAATTATTCTTCGGATGACCAGCATTGTTCTTGCTTGACCAACTGTGGAAGCGACTTTACAGACTGCCTATTCAGCATAAACGTAACAAGAGCACGAATGAAGAATTATATGGGACTGTTACCTTGCCAAGATAACTCGGAAAAATATTACATGAGTCACTTCTACGCTCTTTGTGTTTCAGGTACAAAACACTTTTATGAAACCCAAATAACAGAGTATTATGGATCAGCTAGATTAGAAATTTTGATTTGTGCCTAAAAATCTTCTATATGTGATTACTTATGTAAATAATCAAACATTAAGTGAACTTGATCTTTTAGCAGCTGATATGTATAGAAATAACCGTGCACTAGATCCTTTTGAAAGCATCAAACTCAACGCACTTGTTAATTACTAATTTTTAGAAGAAATTCTTCATTTTGAAGAGCCTAACCAGTAGTGAAAGTTCATAATAGGGACTTCACTTATGTATCATCAGGCTTGTGACTTCCGACCTAAGGTATGTAACTTTGTATATTCACTTGTATATCTCACTTTTTAATCATAGAACCATCCTCCATATATTTTTTCCTCAGATGGATGCATCGTTTCCTGTTGACAGTTTTCTCATGTAACAACTATTTGGAGAAGCAACCAGTTGAAGGTGTTTCTAAACATCATCATAAATATTTGACTTGTCTGACTATAACTATAGAAAATACGTTGTTCTCCCTCACTTATTCAGCTCAGTCTACAGTGGAACGGAAGGACCTGGCTTGGCCATCAATGGGATTATGTTGAGCGGACAATTATGTAATAACGATTCACATGGAAGTCGGGCAAAATCTTTGATGAGTGAAGTGAAATTATCTCCGACCAGCAGCTGATTCTCATAGCCCAGCTGGTAGAGTACCAGAACGACAACTTGGAAGCCACTTTTTCAAATCCTGCCAAGATTTAGGTTTTCACTTTACTAACAATCACCACTCCTTATCAGAAATAGCAGTTTGTCAAGCCATGGTTATTTCAGATAGCTTGAGTGAGAATTGAATTAAGTGAATGTTTAACATCTGGCTTATAAGTGAAACACATTTTTAAGATCTTAATGAAATAAAAGATGACTTTTCGATGTTTTATGACCTCACATAAGCAACTCCAAAGGAGAATGCAACCTGTTCAAGTTATTGCAAGTATACAAATATTAACTACTTGGACACATGATTACTTACATAACTTACATTCTTTGAAGTAACAGCTCCTATGTGATCATGAAACGTCATTAGTTCACTTTCCTACTTCGTTAGAGTTTTGTAAGTGTAGATAGCATGAAACTAAAAGCTTCCATCACACATCTCGAAAAATCATTGCAATATATCACTGATCATTTTTACGGGGACGGAGTTAGTGAAAGCTACTATCTGAGAAACTGTATCCTTCTACTTATCCAAAATAATTTTGTTTGTACTGATAAGTTAACAGTTGTTTAAAATAATACAGTTATCTAAGTAGTCCTTAATATTATCCAGTTTACTGTGGACTTAATCTCATTAATGTTAACTATTTAGCATAATCTATAAAAGGCTATACTGTCTTATGCAGAGGCAACAGGTGCGAATTCGCTTCTTCGAAGACTTTGAAGAATACTATTATTATTTTGATACTCGACATCTGAAATCAGTATACTGTCGCTCTAAAATGTGCTTTAACTCTAAGCAGAAATTGTGATACGCGTCAGTCAACGAAGCAGTAGCAATATGGAGATTGCTTACGACGTCATATGGCTGTAAAATTGAAAACGGTATGTCTTTCACGTTGTCACTCAATGATTGGAACATATGTTTCAAACAGGCTAATGAGAGAAAATGCTGTTGATAATTCAACCATCATAGGAAAGCCTTAATATTTGTCTCACTAGCTGATTTCTTAAGAATTTGAATCCACCGACTTCGCTTCTATTCTTGTACCAGACCAGTAGATCGTTTCTCTACATTATTCAGACGACCTTCACATCGAATGACCTTACTTATAATATAAAAACTTTTTCTGATTTTAAGCTATATATATGTCGCATGCACGCGTTCTGAATTTTTGTCTATTGTTGAGGAAGTAAAGTACTCATTACTGAGACCTATGCTTCTCTTTCATTACACACTCCTCAGCTTTGTTGACATTGTTGATACTTGGAAGACTGGGTGAAAGACTTTGTTGTTAACTAACATCAAAGCGCAAATTCAGATAGCTGTTCGAAAGGAACAACCATTGCATGAGTCATAAACCAGGTGTAATATTTAATTGAAAGCTAGTCATTGCCGGAGTAAGTATAAGGGAAAGCACAGAATACAAGCATTTATTATATTTCGTTTCATATAAATCAAAGCACAATTTTCAATGATCAACTGGGTTTTTTCACTTCAACTACTCGTTTTCGAAATAAGTAGTGAATAAGGTAGGAAATAGCGAGCATTTGTGCGGAGATTATAGAATAAAATATTTAGTGATTGGTTCCACTTTTTGCGTTTCTTTTTACTGAATTCTGTCTAAAGGCAGACTTCAAATATAACTGCATAAAAAACATTTTCTACCTCTGATCTGGTGTAGCCACTGAAGAGAGATAACAAAATCGATAAGACTTTCTGCTTATTTTTAATGGAGCGTATAGACAATGTATCGCAAGTAATTTAGATCAGATAACCTAAATATTCTGAAGCATGGAAACCTCTCGGTGTCAACCAGAGAATATATTATATAACGGATAAAGTCCACGAATTGCCAGCTAACTGTAAAATATCTACTTATTTCTCCCAGTTTTACAATAAATCTTATATCTGAAACAAAAATCCATGGTCTTCACTGAGTATTCTTCAATGGAAATCTTACCGAAATCAGAATAAGAGACTGGAAAGTAACATAGCTGTGAAAAATATTGGTATGATCAATATAACAAGTAAATTATCTGAAAACTGCTCATACACTTTACAGGAAAATACAATAAGGAAAGCTGTTATTTAATTAAAAACTCCTTTTTGTGTGAAACCACCTTCTGTGTAATACCAATGAATAGCTGTCGGTGAGAAAAAATTAGAACGTAGATTTACTTTAATTTTATTAGTTAGTTTTTTAGGATATCTACTGTTCATTACTTTTAATAAACTAGGAGTAATTATTGCTTCCACAGATTACCAGCATGATAATAAGAATTTATATCTAGGAAAGACTATTGGTCGGCAGGTTGAAATCAAAATATTACCTTTCAGGAGCTATCTCAAATGAAAATTCAAATAAAAGTGATGTCTTATGATAAAAACAATCTGTGTTGAATGTTTTCTTACCTTAGAAAGTAGTAGTAGTAGATATATGTAGAACTTTACTGGCCTGGAATCAAAGTACGAGTTGAAAGCAGACATTATAATGATGAACAGACGACACATTGTGTAATAAGCTTTAGAATGGTTTATTCTTAAAGAAAAGTTCTTTTAATCTGTATATAAGACGACGTCTGACCAAATAACAGCAGAATTCGTTAGAAATAAAAGTGGTACAAACCAAGTTTAAAAACGGAAAATAGGTCACAAAATGTAGTTGATTGTTAGAGTGAAAACAAAACCGGCATACCTTTCTTATGCAGACAAAGATGACCTTGGATATCTTTCACTTGGAGGGAATTCAAAGTAAATACACTTTTGAAGATATCAATGAATTTCACACATGATCTGAAAATTAGTTCGCATTACTAGTCTGTAAACATTTTAATAAAGAATTTTTCATTGTCTTCTTCAATGCTGTTGCGAAACTCCGTCTCAGGTGTAGTGTTCATTCAGAAATGAAAAAGAGAAAGAAATATCGTGTAGCAGAGTACTTTAAGACGATAGAATGTAGATCTCTACATTTGACATACATACATGTATATGAATAGCACAACCCACAGTTTAGAAAATTTAGAATTCTGAGTGCAAAAACATTAGCCAATATGAATAAACTAGACACCAAGGTCACCACTGCTTGATTCACACTCGAATTATAATCCCTTCCACAGACCATTATTGGTTTCATGATATTCTCATTAATGAAATGAAAGAGACAGCCTTTTTCCACTGAATGTAACTTGCCTCGATTGGTATGCGTGAGCTCAAGATGTGCTTAACATCAAGGAAGAAAAAAGTTTTATTGAGCAATTTGCAGGAGATTATGCCTGCACTCGTTCTTAATGATGAACCCCTGGAAGTAACCAAAAGATTCACATATCCTGTTTTTCCTGGAATGATTTTGGATGATAGATGAGACCTTCAACCGTTTACGAAAAACAAGAATGGCAAACGCATGATTTGCCACTAAGCAGCATCCCAGCTTAGTAGACACATTGCAAAATGATCGATTGTAATAAATCAGCACTGAGAACTAGATGACATGAAATTGGATGCCGTCCAATGTCCAACTAGTCTGCATAGTTTCGCATTATACGAATTAATGGTTGCGTCCTAGAGTTATGGTAAGACCACTGAAGTTGTTTCTTGAGGGTTTTTGATCTGTTGCAATATGCAAGTAAATTCACCTGTGTGAAAACTAATTTACAGGAAATCAGTATCAATAAAGTAGAAGACTGGTCACTTCAATCTTTAAGAGGAATTAAACGAAAAATTTCAAAAACACTTCGAACCCCTGTTTAACTGAATTAACAAATTCTGCGCAACTTTAGGGGAATAAACTTTTTATCCCACACATTAAGTGGTGATCTGTTCAGTTGTGCGATCCTCCCTTATTAGATATTCTTTGATAAGATTTATAATATTTAATTGATGACTAGTGTTAATTATATGGTCATACAGATTAGTTAATAAAGAGATAAAAGGTGATATTTGGACTAATCTATTGGATTTGATGAAAACATTCGGGTATAAAGTAAGGAAAATGAGAAGTTGTCACATATTTTGTGATCATTTTAGAATGGTACAGTTTATGATTTTTCTAAACTAGTGTCTGAGCATTAAGACAGTGGCTATCACATATCCTCTGACGAAATCTGAACTCACACGTTTATAGTTTGCATAAACTGATAGAAACATTACAATGTCTTATTACTCAAAAACTGGTTCAATGTTAGGCAAATAGACTATGTGAAATCTACAACATTTATGCCGAACAAAAATACACGTACACAATAATAAAATGTAAAATCGGCATGTAAGTTAAGTAAAATACCTCACTATGAATCTGTAGGAAACTGTCTTTATTGTGCTGTCCCTTTAAACCATACTTCATTTAACATTGTTATGGGATTCACTGATGTATAGTAACTAGCAATGTAATCCAAAACGCACGCTTCACCCTGTTTGAAACTTGTCAGCTTGATGTAGCTGCCTCCCAGTGAGTGATTTTGCTCCCAATAAGACTCGAACTTGTGACCGATCGCTCCTTCGAAGGGACAACATCACTCACCTGAGAGACAGGTACATCTGGCTGCCCAGTCCAAAATAGGTGGAAAAGTGCATCTTAAATTCCACTGGTAGTCACTATCCATCGTTAACATCAAAACTGAAGGTACAGCAAATACCGCGGCATCCGTGCAGGAGCCCAAATGCCAATAAAGACCGATCAGTTCGGTGTAATTAACGAAAGGATAATACAAGCCACATCATGTAAAAAACTACACCTGTTGCACAAGAAGTGTCTATTATGACTGGGTGGCCTAGTGGATAACACTCTGGCACCATCATGTTGCTTTGAGATTATTTGAACATCTGGTAAAGTCTAATCATGTCATAGTTATTCAATGATTACAACAAGTGCTGCCTCGCATAAAGTTGTTGACCAACTTTGAGTAAGTATCTGCGGTATGCAAAAAGGTAAATTCATTACTCATATAACGAAAATAATAACTTTATGAATTTTATTTGTCTTAAAAATTGGTTAAAATCTATCCCAAGGTTGAATTTCTCTCAGTTAATATCCATAAACAATTCACTTACCAATTTAAAACTAGATGACCACACAATCTCATCATGTAGCACTATATAACATGACACATATCTTCACAGTTATGATCGGTGGGTTTAAACATCTTAGCGGCACAGATAACCTCTAGCTGAGAATGGCAGAAAATTCTAGAGTTCACCTTTTGGAATCTTGGGGCTAGTGTTTTCTAAACTTTTTACATGTTGATGGGTATGATTATCCTGAAGTACAAAAGAATACAATCATATCCAGTAATGTGGTAACGTATTTATGATGAGTCACCAAAATCTTTTTGATCTGCTTCGTTTTCCTAACTGTGGGTTTCAATCATATATTGATACCAGAAATCCAATAAGTATTAGTCATTATAATTATTTGATACTGGAAAAGTGTCCCGTGATGAAGCGAAAGAGCTATCCTTATAATTTATTTACATGAAGAAACCGCACATTCATCTCGCTCATTTCAAACAATCTCCTTCAAAAATTCTTGTGTTTATGCTGCATTTTATAAACTCACCTCAATTTAAGCCTTCTTTGAGTATAACAAAACTGTGTACTCAATCTAAACAATAAGATCGTATTTTGTATGCTTAGCGGTTTTTCTTATCAGTAATATCTCGTTTGTAATTCCTTGATATTAAAACTTTTATTACTAATCTGATTTCACCGATTGATATATTTTATATAATGAGAATCATATTGTCAGCTAATTACAGCGCAGTTTGATTGTTGTAATAAGGAAGGCTTCAAAAGACGCGTAGCTTATCCATAGTTATTGCTAATTTACTGGAGAAACCAACAAACAGATTTGAAAGTCGTAGGCGCGAACTAGAATAACTTTGTTATGCCGTAAATTGCATCATACGTCACAGAATGTATTTATATTGTTTTAGGTGAAAAGTCACTAAATAGCATAAAGTGCTTTGAGACGGACTCACAAAGAACAGAGTCTAAATCCCTCAATATGAGTTTCTTAGTTGCTTCATTGCTGAATGTGCAATCAAAGAAAAAAGAAGAGTATTTGTATAACTATTCTGCTATTCATAGACCTTATGAAGAGGGTCATTCCTTAAAGTAAGAATAACTACATTTTAGTCTCCGCTTGTAACTTGATGGTAAAAAATCTATTCTAGACTTTTAAATGAGACATTACATTTATATACTTAATGTTACCTAACAAAAGATTTCACTCATCGGTATTCAAGAAAACTGAAGTCTGCAGTTTATACATTGCTATCAAACTGAAGAAAAGGAGATAGTACGTGTTTATCAAAGCTCGAGATATAGTTAGGAAGAATGGGTTTGGTTCATATTAATAGCCATCTAAAAAGTGAATATATCTTAGGAACAATTTCATTTGTATACCAAGAGAACCTTTGAGAGTCCTATGATAACATAAACTTTTTAACACATTTTGCATATGAATAACGAAAGCTGTGTCAAGTGATAAGGCAAATGGAAAATGTGTACCTGTTCAAACATTTAAAGCGTTCCCTTGAGATGCCTAAAACTTGTAAGGAAGAAAATTAGGAGCATGTGTTCGTTTTTACAGAAAGATGATAAGTAAGGGATTATTCTCTGTCCCAGTGTTGACTATCTGAATCACGAGAATAAAAATCATTGTGCCTGTTTGCATTTTAGTATTCTGTATAATAAATTCACATTTCGCTGTAAAAGTGAAAGCAAAGCCATTTACGTGAATGTCAGTTAGATGTTGTTAAACGAATCATACAAGTTTCCAAAGTCTCTGATTACATTGTCTCAGTCTGCATGTTAGATTCTAGTAGGATATGTTCACTGAAAATGCTTTCACACACCAGCTTTAGTCTTCATTATTAAATGCCTAAAGAGTTGTCTTTTCGTCTCCTCCGAATTCACAGAAAACATCCAGCGCTAGATTCATTCAATCAAAAATTCATTTTTATTCATTGTAAACACAATGGAATCCTTTTCAGGTCAAAGTATTACTGTTCTGTGATTGTCTTGTGTTTTTCCGAAACCTGTACGAAAGTAAGTTCGAGACTGTAAACATTGACATGGAATCTGAAGCCAACAAGCCAACATGATGTTGAGATTTCATCATTTGTAGTTGTTAAGTGTAAGTGAAATTCATAGGAAACGATGATGAGCTGCTTCTTTTCCATCTATTCGTGACCAATGTCTTTGTCACTATCGTTCAGTTAACACCTCAAAATGAAAGTTGCTTCACATCATTCGTTTTGCTTCATTGAATTATGTCACTCAATGAGTTCTCTATTTCTCTCATATATTCAGGCAGATATGGAGTGTGTGACTTAATTTGTAGATTAACTCTTACCATAAATACCACCTAATTTGATAGGTGGAAATATTCTCATGTTTATTCTACTTGCTTCACTGTTGATGACTGTTGATGATGTGACAAATACAACTAGAAGTCATATGATTTCTTTAGCGAATTATGAATTGTAATCGTGCAATCAGGCAATGATTACGGAAGGCTAGATTGTTGGATGAATTAACAGTGAAGTTTTCTTGATGAGTCAGCTAGTCTAACCATAGAGGTAGTATTCATCATGACTTGACATCAGATGTTAAACCACTGCAATTTCTATTTCACTCAGGATGATTGGGAAATCGCCAACACTTTTGTATGAAGAAGATGGGGATATTTCACATAAGGCTAAGTGTGCAGTAAATAATGGACTCGGACATCATATTCCTTCACCGCATGTTGGAATTTTCCTATTCCTATGTGAACATATTCGTTCAAGATAGTATGGGTAGGTGACGTTTACTGACAGTTTCATTTGAATGTTACACATGGTAAAAGCATGATACTGTTGTTTATATATATGATTTTATTCTCGGTTGTGATGAATAAATTAGCCGCGCTTTGCAGTTCTCTGCAACTTAGTTTCTTTTTCATGTGAAAAGTTATTTTCGAATGAAACCAACCATTTTTCTTTGAGCGTCGAATACCTCTTGAACATTTCCTATCCACTATTCCTCCGTTCTCTAGACAAAGTTAACTAGTGCTTACCTCTGGTAGTACTATGCTGCACCTGTTTTAGATGATGAATAAAAGCGTTGAACGGATTCAGCTTTCAGCTTAAGAGACAGTGACTGAAACTAACTGGTAATTTCTCATGGATAAGACATCAGCAACAGGTAATGGATTGCTAGATCTAGGGATTTTTTTCTATTGCCTCCAACCAAATACCGCCCCTCTAGGTACAATACGATAGGGAATCTCCTAGCTTAGTAGCCATATTGCAAGATGATCGACGGCAATTAGTCAGCACTGACCGCAAGACAATATGAAATTACTTGCTTTCTAATGAAGTCTTCTTTGTGCTTTTTTGTGTTTAATGTTCTTTGTATGAAATTGGATGCCTGAACACAGTATTTCAAATTCGTTTTCTGTCTAAACTATTTTCACACAAGGAATATAACTGCTGATTATAGCTCAGGAGGATACGGATATCTGTAGAGTCAACAAAACATAGAAATTATACAATTCTATCTGAATTTCTAAGTGACCGAACATTTATTAAATTCAGCTGACTATTACTTATACTACATAATTAGTTAATTAAAAAGCACCCAACATGAATAAAAATTGCTTACTTTATTAAATTTAAAAATCATAGTGTACTGACGAATTAACTTGACAGTGAACTGAATGTCACTGATACTAAAAGAATGTTCCTTTTTATCTTCACTGAAATATTTAAAGCGTAGCAGACCATAAAGTGATTTATGTGGAGTACTTCACGTAATCAATATTGATATTAAAATGTAGGTTATTAGAATAATTTGTGAATCGAAGTATAGAAAACTCAAGACAGTCAAACAAAATGCACCGCTGATTAAAGTTTTAAGTCTTCCATCCTAACGAGTCTGGTAAGCTTCGTTATTTCGCATGAATGTTAGTAAAGGCTTTAATGGTGATGACACATATCAAAGAGGTTGTAAGTTAGTGTGTTTTGCTAAAGTCTGTGATTGATCTAAGTGAAGCAGAAGGTCTGAAGATCTTAGGTAGACGATAGAATCTGAAAGGCATGTTGGACTTCAGTTCGAATCTGAGCCATGCACACCTGAAAATTTTGGTTTTCAGTTAAAAAATATTTGACCTGTACTGAGTCTTTTTATGTTAAGCACAGTAGGTCTTTCCTCTTCATTTGGTAATGAGGATGGTTCTCCAGGTAGGTGTTCAATCACCTTCCTCTCATTATTTGTTTATAATAACTACTGTATTCTCGTTATCTTCTTTTGTTGTTGCATTGTTTTGTCTTTCTCCAAATTTCTAGGGCCTTCAGACTCTTCTCTAGTAGTGTTAGAAAGTGTGCTTCTCTTTATCATGAGAGCATGTGGTATTTCTGAAGTAGTTTACCATTTGGTAATAGTCCAAACACCAGTAAAATAACTAGCGCTGTTTCATAAACCGCTGCTGAATTTTTGTTAGTGTGGAGACTGAAGTCTTTCTATGATAACAAAAATTTTCTTTCCACTTAGAATCTTATCTGATATGATATGTGTTGATGTAAGTCTCCTTACTTTATATGTTAAAACAACCTTAAAATATTCTTGTTCTGTTAGCATAAAAATTTTTAGATTTACCCTTTCATTTGGAAAAATGGTGAAAAATATTATTTGCCTTGCTGGAGTGATTTTCGGATAAATATCACTGTATAGTGCTCATTAGTGAAATGCTTCCAGATGGATATCTCAAAGTTCTAATGAGAAGTAATGACTTATGGGTTCAACCAGTTGGAAGGGAGGCGGATGCTGAATAAAGACCTTGCCTTTTACTCGGGCTATATCGCGAATTGACAGAAGTGGTAAAACTGTGGACTATTGAGTTCTGACTAAGTGGATGCATGGTTCAAGCGTTCGCCGTGAACCCTGAAGGTCCTGAGTTCGATTCCCAGACGGCTCGTGGGTACGCACTGCCGAAAATTCCTATACTAGGACGAAGCAGCTGTCAGGTGCTCCTTGGTTTCGAGTGGTTCTCCAACTACTGTCAGTCCGTGAAGAATAATGCCTCTAAATATGGCTGTAACAAGTTTAACTCATGCCTAGGTACAGTCGTGAATATTTTTAATCTGGGTTTCTTAAGGTTTAAGCTCAGCAATGCTATTATGCATTCTCTCAGAGAGACATGAAAGGTGTTTCGCTAGAATAATAGGTCTATGCAGATGTTAATGAGGTTTAACACGTAAACACTTAGCGATATTCGCTTTCGTGAAAATAGACTTATCATTGAAGCTAAATTTTTGCCTCTATCCAGTAATCCGGCTTTTACTCAACAGATGTAAGAATGTTGTGTTTTATAGAGAAACAAACGCACTTCTAAGTATTGTAGACCACGTGAAGCATAAAATTCCTCAAGATTAACAAGTGAATTGTGTCAATAAAAGTGAATGCAGAGACTTCAACACAGTATATACAGAACAGGCTCCCCATATAACGAACATCATAGCACTTCTATCTGACCTCCTACTAGTCCAGCGGAGCTCACGAAGCTTGAAATTACTTCAGCTTTAGTTTCAAGTCACAGCATAGACATTGACAGTATTGAAACTACTCATAAAACCTTAAGTGAGGTTTTATGAAGAACATCTCATAGCATAATCTGTCGACACAAATTGAAATAAAATTTAGCTTAAAATCAATAAAGACATAAAGCATATCTTTATCTCGTTCCGCCCTATCTCCAAAAACCGATTTAACTTACACAGTTGCTATAATAACCATAAACACATGTGCCTAAGAACACTTTTAGCCATATTCTATACAGAATCATCCATGAAGAATAGCCTTAATCGAGTTACGATATATAAGCTTATATGCCGTAAATCCTGGTTTACCATTGCTTCGATGAAGCCATTAGCACTAAGTTGTGAAAGTCAGTGAGAACAACCTTGTTTCGCATTCATTTCATTGAGAAGTACCAATACCAAAGAAGTATAGATCTAATTTAATTTCTCTGTTGTCAGATTTGCCTATAGGAATCCATTTATTTCTGTTCTGTTTTCAAATGAATGATGATAGTTCTCACTTTAGGTTGGTATTTATCACAGATCACCATAAGTTGCAGAACCATTCAAAAATTTAGAGCATAGAGCATCTATTTTGTCCTAGTATGAAACTACTTATCCATGCGCATCCATCCCTAATCAAAGATCAAACTAGCTTCGAGACGGGTGTTTACGAAGTTTTGATGATAAGTCGTCATCGATGGAGCAAACCAATTTTAGAATGAAGACAAATACCTAATAACGAAATTGAATTATACTTGCGCTACACTGTGAATTGACAGAAGTGGGAAAATGTAGACCACGCGATTCTGACACGTTGGCTTAATTGCAACGTAGTCACTGAAGAACCTGAAGTCACTGGTCGAGTGAGCTGCTCAGAGGAGTCTCATATTGAACTGAAGCATCTGTCTAGTGCTTCTAGCTTCTCTATGGTTCTGTAACTGAATGTCAGCTTCAAATCAATAAACCCCCACAAACCTCCAAGTTGAATTCCGATTTCATTTATCATTCTACTTCTGAACTAAGTTTTTTTAGCTAATGATTGAATAGATATATTAATTAATTTACTTTACCCAATTTATTTCTCATCAAATATTATCATTGATGAAGACAGTGAAAAGTGATTTTTTGTTTCAAATGAATATCACAATATCACCTCTGAAAAATAAAGTCTATTAGACTGCATAACTCAAAAAAGCTCTATTCATCTGTACCACCGACTTTTAATACTCCAGAATGGAGAATAACTTCAGTAAATAATGATCACACAAAGTACTGCATTTTCTGTTGGTCAAATGCAATCATTTCATTGTGAAGCATTTGTTATTTTTAGCAATATACACGTTAGAAACTACTAAAAATATTCTTTATCTTGTAATGCTGCCCCCATGAAGTATAAATTGAATGAATTGTGTACACAAAATCATATACATCTTATCTTTTCTTATTTAGTCAGGATGGAAGACAGAAAAAAGATAAACTGAAACGATAAGAGTAACTAATAACAGAAACTTGAATTCACCATTCACCACCTACCACTTTTTACCAATTGTCGAACACTATACATACATATCATGGTAATGAACACGTTTTTTGATTCTCTACATCTTACTTAGATGTATTATTTTTAGTAGGAAAACTAGAAACATCATTCATGGGATGAAGATTAGTTTTGGGTTTATCTTTGCATATTCAATATGCTTTACTAATTTGTTACGTAAGTAGAAGTTTATTATTAAGAAAGCACGGAAATTGCCACCTCGGACGGCCCTATAGGTGGCTAGTCTGGCTTTATAGCTATTAACTAACACTAGTAAAGTGTTTTATTCATAGCTTCCATTACTTGGCATCAACCGGTTGGCAATAGGCTCAGACGAAGAGTTAACTGACTATTGAAAGTGAAACCATCAGTATTGAGTGATCACAAAGGAATGATCAAAAACGCATGAGTAAAAGTGAAAATATGCGAATCCTTAGATTACCCATATAATTCCAGCTCCAGTATGCAAACAGCGTTTTGAATGGACATTACTTAGTGTAATCATCTCTCTTGTCAAAGGAATATACTTTGTATTGATTAGTCACGATTATTATTTGTCCCTTGAGTTACTAGTGGAACATAAGGCTTCTATAGCACGCCAGCATTTCACTATCTTCTCTGAAGTCTTCCCAACCTGGCTTTACCACTCCACACAAGCCTTCACTTCTTACTCACACCATCTCCTACATGTCACCCTCACCTCGAACACACAACTCCTCGTTTCCTCCGTCAATTCCACTCGACAGCATGGACTGGCTTGGTGCCTGATATCCCCAAACTGTCTACTCAGTGTATGCCCAATCCAATCCATCTCCACTTTCTTCTGCACATTTCTTGGCCGAAAGGGTTCTTGATTCTTTGGTCCGTTGCCAACCACCAGAGTGAGTTCCTTCTTGTTTATTCTTTCTGATCATCTATCTAATTCTCACTATCGAGTGAGTGAGCGTAGGCGGCAGCTGTTGATGAATGTGTGTAGTTTGTTGGAAATGCTTTTCGTGACGCGCCGCCAAGTCTCTCAGTCATCACATAGAAGCACTGACTGACTTGACTGAATCAGTGTTGAAAATCCGGATCTTGGTTACGCTTCATGCTGAGTGCAGTGCAGTAGATCTCCACACTGGTTTAAGGTTAATGAAGACCTGTCTTGCTCTTACGATTCTGGCTTTGACGTCTTCATCTGTGCCTGTGCCGCCTGTAGTTGAAACGATGCTGCCTTTCCTGGATGGGTAGGTGAAAGAGATGACTTCAGGTTTGTCCCGTTGATGGTGAGTGGTGCTTGTTGTTGTTGTTAGTTGGTTGAGTATCTTCACCTCTGTCTTCTCTACGTTTACCTTAAGTCCCACCTTCATAGCCTCTTCTGTCAACTTGTTGGTTTTCGCCTGCAGATCTTCGAGTTTGTGCAACAACACACTAGACATAAATCATCGTTGGCGAAATCCAAATCTTCTAGGTTCTTTTCATCAGTAAAACAGCGTTAGCCCATCTTCTCGCTCCTCACTCTTTGCTGCATGATCCAGTCGACCTTAATCAGGAAGATCATCGGTGATAGTAGGCGGCAGTCTTGTCTTACTCCTGTCCAAATTTCAAAGATTTCATTGAGGTTACCACTGTCAGCCACTTGGCATGTAAAGTCGTCACATAGCTGTTGAATGAAAAAGGTTGATGAACGTTTGTGGTACTCTGTAGTGTTGAAGCAACTTTCAAACTACTTCTTGGTCGACGCTGTCATAGGCCTTTTCAAAATCGACGAAGTTGAGTTTTTAATTGCAAAAGAATTAATTTTTAGAAACGCTTTAAACGATAATCACATTTGATTTCAGTGAATAAAATTTTTATGACAGTATTATTTTTTAGGACTATGTGCATCATTTTTTGTATTCCTTTTAAGTTTACACATCAGCCTAAATTACTAATGTTTTTCTAGGAAATCACCTAAAAGTAACAGCAAACTATTTACATTAAAGATATGAGGTAATCAGGTGACCTTTGTTTATGGAAATGATATCTGAGATTGTAGAAACAAAATGCACCTTCACATATGAAATCTAAAAGTAAATCAGTTTATAACTATGGATATATTGTAAGTTAAGAAACACAATAATAAAGTAAGAAAAAGGAAACAAGGTGGATTGAATGAAAAAAATAATATTCTGCCAACTTAATGATAAAACATATTCTCTTAAAGTCCCGACTTAATTGTATCAACTTACATATCTTCCAAAATGTGTATAATTAAACTATATAAGTGGGTGAGTATTTTGTTGTGAACAAGTAACCAAAACACCACTTCTTTCAATGTTTAAATATCATTCTACTCATCACTAACAAAAAGGTACAGTAATCTTTTATATTTGATCTAAGGAAGTGAACTAACTTGTTTACTCAAGAAGAAACTACTTGTCTTATTCCTCTCTTGTGTTCTTAAAAATAAAGTGGGATGATGGCTATCACTTCCCATTTGCCTAGTGACTTAGTTGTTCGTATTAAACACTTTTCTCAACTAAATACTACAGCATTAGTTTGTTTGAATACTGGTGAAAAAATATTTAACTTACTAGTCACATTCTTTAACTTTACCATACTTCTAAGGTTCTGTTTTTAAATATTTTAAAGAAGCCAAAAGTGAGTTGTTTAAATTATGAATTTATGTAGCTTAGGAGTTGGAAACCCAATAAGTATATGTTTAGTTGTATATGGAGTACTTATTTCTTAAACCTTCTACAGCATGTCGTGCAGTATGTGTTGATTTAGTTTAACTACTGTCCTTCCTTTGATCGATCAGTATTTGCTTCTACAAAATGTAGTAGTCTAATGTTACTCTGTTTATGAGTCATATAGAAAACTGCTTTTAAACTGACGGCATGAACTGTGGTTGGAAGAAGTATGCTTACGGCAACCTTAGGGTGACTAAACGTCTCAGGGAAAATTTCTACGACAAATGTTGAGATATTCTTATGTCAAGGAGTTTTTAAGTGAATACGAGACTTTATTTATTCGAAAATTTATTTCCTATTTATTTCTTTGTTACACTGGGGTAATGTCATACCGAACTGTATTGTAGTACATAAATATGATTTGGTAGTTTTTCAATAGGCGACATTATGTTTCGAAAAAACTTGATCCATATAGCAGAATTTTGTGGTTGTTCTTTCTAGAACGAAAATTACTGTTCATAAATTTCCTGGTTGTGCTTCTTGTAGACCAAGTAAGACTCTTACTCTTTCATTCAGAGGTAGTTTCAAAGTATAGAAAAGGTAATGCAGGAAGCTGTAAGTATTTATTTCCTTACTATTTTTACACTCTTTGCCAAACCTTATGCATAAAAGTTTTGATTATAAGCAGTTCAGTAAACGTCTAGTTAGTTTATTTCATCACGGAGTAGTTTAGAAAAGAATTTCTTCTCAGATTTTTAGCAATCACAGCAGGTAGAGAACTGTTCTGTCAATGTCCTTCGTTATTTTTTAAACCTTATTTTGGATTATTATTTTATAAGCATGGTTTCATAAACATGTGATAAAACCGTGGAAACTAGGTTTAAGATATTTTTCAGTTCCCATAATCTGGTGCTAGTAAACAAATTCTCAGTATTGATTATACACAACTAGATAAATTTAGTGTCCTTCGTCGCCTCACCTTTCATCAGTTACAACGGTTTATCTTCTTTAGAACTTTTCCGCGGTGACTTCATAAAGCATCGAGAAAAAACTAATCCCATATAAGAAAGTTGAATTACTACTTGAATAGTAATGTGTACAAATGAGTAACCTCATCATTAATGAACAATGGTAAAATACGCCTAGTTGTAGAGGTTATTCTTGAATAGAGCGCTTGAGACATCTTGTTTCATGATGACTTGGAAGTGTTCGTCAAAATTGTACCCACGTTATCTCATTTCAGGTGAAGGCTTAGAAAAAGTTTATTTCAATGCAGATGTCGGTCACTGACCTCTTTTTTCCTCATATCATATGCTTTCGGATAGAATCCAAAAGTTATTTTTTTCCTTGTAATACATTTCCTAGACTATCCAAGTCTTCATTTATTCTAGTTTCCAAATGGACTCTTTCTCTTCCACCCATAAACCACTTTAACAAATATTGCAGGCTAAAGAAGACACAAAGCTGCTGAAGTTAGTACATCACCCTGTTCAACATGAGTTTCTGTAAGCACTTCTAGTAATTTCTTCCTTGTCAGAATTGGTTACAACGACGTATAAATTTTCCAGTTCATATGATAAATTTATTAAATGTGTCCTTCTGAAGTTCATGATCATATCATCAAAATCGTTGTTTTTATGACACAAAATGAAAGTGTCACGTATGTATCTGCATTCTTTATCAAGTAAGCCCGCATACATTTTAAGTCATCTTTTAACTTAAATATGAACAGGTTGGTAAGTATGGGTTGGATGAAGCTCCCATTACGAGTGCCTCTATTTTTTTGCAAAGATAATTTCTGAAGGGAAAATAAACGTCCACTTCGTTAAAAAGTCATATAGGAATAAATCAATATTCCGTCTATCTTCTGCTATCATTTCACACACATAGTAGACAGATTTCTGTGAGCAAATAGTGACACGATGCTTACATCCAACATCCTTTTTTGTTGATATTTTTGTTTCTTATTGAATCAACAAACTTAAAGATATGATCCGTAAAATTTATTTGTACTATATCTATCCTAATGATTCTGGTAGTTGTGTAAGCCTTTTTGCTTCTGCCTGGTACGAATAATTACGCCTACATGTTTGTGAATTTTACGACAACCAGGGAAACAACCAATCACAAACCAGTTCGTAAGGGCAAGCTACCGAATCACTCAGAGAAAGATATTAACAGCTCACTTCATACTGAAGTTAGTGCTGTTGATGTTGTCTAGAAAGAAGAAGAAAGCTTAACGATAAAACCGCCAAGATCAGAGAACACATTGCAACCAAGATCATCCACCTGAGCTAAAATTTTCTTCATCAATACGCAAAGATCATGTGACCTGTAAGTTGCAGTTTTTTGGCCTTATCTACTTAGAAACCTGAACAGACATCAGTCATCTTACTTTAGATCAACCAGAAATTATAGAAACTGATTCATCCTCATCCAGTTTCACAGTTCAAATTCATGGGTTCCTTTCATTTCCTGAAACTTCGAAGTGTGGTTTAAAATCTAATGCCTATAACTAATAATCTTCGCAGGATTTATGGCATTATTAGGGTTCGTAAACCAGGTTATTTCTTTAGATCCATAGTTGACTTAAGAAATACCCCATCAAATGAGCTATTAAAGTACTAAGCATTAATATTATATCTTATCAGGAATCATTCAAACTGCAGACTAGTAAATTCTTACAAGTTAAAACTAGGGTTTGATTACCTACATTTAAAAGAGGATGAAAAAATGGTCAGTTTCTCTGTAACAAGCCCTCATACCACAATACTAATCAGTAGGCACTAAAGGCAGTCAGAAATCAACTAAATATTAGCTAATAACTTACAGAACTATGATATCGGTTGATGAGATCATAATAGGCGTACAGGTTTGTCTGACCTGCACAATCTTTAAGTTTCAGAACAGATTAGAGTCGCCAGTATCTCCAACCATAGCAGATATATTTATGGATGGCTTTACAAACGCCTAATCCTGCATCTAAGATATGATGACGATATGTGGATGAGACATTTACTATGTTGAAATCGGAACATATAGACAATTTTCCCTCACATATAATAAAATTAGTAGTGAACCCAATCCAATCCACTTACGAGGTAGAAAATGAACAATGAGAATTACCTATGTTGGATTCTAAAATAAAACAAAGAAAAGATGGTGGTTTGAATACTACTGTCTACAGGAAATCGACACATTCTAAAAGATATCCAGACTTCAGGTTATCTCATCCAATACCAGTTAAAACAGGTTCAGTCAGATGTCTAAATGATAGAGCTAAAAATCTCATCAGCCACTTTAAGGGCTTAAACAAGGAACTGAAACACATAAAAGTATTAATAATTATCCTCTCGCGTTTATTAAGAAATTCGCATGAGCGAACACATGAGAAACCAAACAATAACAACGAAAAACATGAGTCGAAATAAGTTCAAAGTCTCCATTGCGTTACTTACTATATATGGAACGAACATCAAAAACTTAACGTAATATTCTCAACAAGGCTGGAATTAAGGTGGCATTTAAACCTACAAATTCACTCAGAAGTAACCTTTGTCAGCTTCAGGATCTAATGGATACAATTAAGCAAAATCATCGAATCTCCTGAATTCTATGGAATGACTGTAATGTGAAGTACATAGGTGAAACTAACCAGATGGGGTCAGTTAGATTATCGGAAGATAGAAATTTAGCTAAATGTAGAATGATAGGCCTCAATTGGATCAATAATCTAGAAAAACACTCTGTAATTACAATGGATGCATTAACCACTGCACTTAAGTCAAATATACTTTGGTGGAGAGAGATTGATTACTGAATCTTTTTTCGTTGAGTCAACACCCAAAGCATGTGATGGGAATGACGTTACATTTATATCACAAATATGGAAAATTTCACTACTAATAAAAACAAATAATATGAGGTGACAGGACTATGAAAATCCGATGTCGAAAGTAGTGTGAATACATTGATATGATTGTGAGCAATAATTTATGCTCAAAAAACGTCATCAAGTATTTAATACTGTGCTATATCAAATAAATAAATCTAATGTGGAATTACATTCTACTACAGTTCCCAATGTTTTGCACTTCTATTAGTGAATTAAAATCCTTTTCAACTTATTCAAATAACTTCGCTAGTCTAGTGAAACAACAATTCTGTCATTATCTAACTGCATATTTAATAGATTCTCATTAAACTCAGTATATTTTCTTTTATAAGTACTGACTAACAAGCCTATTGTTATTATTGTAAAGAAAACAGGGTTCTGTGTTCAAAAAATGCTGACACATCCTGTTTTTCTATAGTTCTCCATTGAAGTGGAATTACATGTGACTGTACAGACTGTTTTGTTTTGTGCATGATTTTTCAAGTGTGTTTATTATTTCTAACTTAGAAATATTTATACGGTTTCAATCTAACACTAATGATGAATGAAAATAATAATAATTTTCCAAAGTATTCGCTTTCTGTCTTAACTCAACTATGAATTTCTGTGTGATATTTCTTTTATCTGTAAGTTAATGAAACACTTGTAAGATGCCATAAACAGTTATAACATCTTTGTCTTAAAACTAACCAACTTTACAATTTATCCCCACAACTCAATTTTACGCAAGCGATTAATTCATCTATATACTTAAAGCAAAAAATATTGTGTATAAGGGATGAGCTCAGAAAGGCTTAAACGAAAATACATGTTTTCAAAAAGATCTTTTCCTCCTCTCAGGGAAAAAAAAGTAAGAAAATTGCATTTACTAAAAGTCCCATGGTTGATGCAAAATATTTTACTACTGCCAAATGAAAAAATGTAGTGAAATAATCTTCAAATGCGGCTCCAAAGCAATTTCCAATAAATTTGCGCATTTCTAAGTTGAATTATGATTCACTACAAGGAGCTTAAAGTTGTTTTAATCATGAATGGACAGCAGCTGCGGAATTATTGAATATCACTTTAAGATACATCCTTCAAAAATTAACTGTATGATAAATTCACTCATAACTATATAAAGAGTCTTCAAGTTCAAATAACACTCGTAAAATCAGTTACCTCTCACAGTCATTGGTAACAACAGCAATGGAAAATGGATAGAGGAAATATCCTGTGATCAGTTGGTCAACCAATATCAATATATAATCAGTCATTGTTACGTAGTGGTTTAAAAAGTGACAATTCAAATCAGCACATCACGATACAAGACAAAAAAATGAAACACAGAAAAATAGGAAAGAAATGAAACCAAAACTCGACGTAAGCCAAAAGATGAGAAGAAAACGGTATATAATAACAGGGAATTTCAGTATGGTGATTAACATTGAGCCAGTATATGGACAAATGTGTGCACTGAGACTAATGCTGAGCTACATGACCAGTCTCGGTTGTTGCGCAGACCTTAGTGCGGAAGTTTAGATTTACCTACACGGCTCATGTCAAAAATCCGAGACTTTGTGGAATGATACTGCTTCTTATTTTGGCTGCAACTGACCTTTTTCTAATGTGAACCTGCTGCAACTAGCATTGTATGGTGAGGAAAATGGTGAACAGGCACGCGTACCATATCCCAATTACCTGATTTGATGAAGGCTTACAACCTCACCAACTAAGTTACCTCGAATACTGAATATTCTACACCGAATTTGTACGTTGCTAATGCGGTGACTTAACAACGGCAACGGTGGTTGAAAACCTGAAGTTTTTCCCCTCCTCCACCTCTAATGTCCATGTCTCATAGACATATGGTAGGACAGCGAGGACTGCTGAGTATTATACCTCGTTCTTATCAGGCGATCGCATATCACCCCACCGCCATGAATAGTGTAAGATAGAAAAATTCGATTAATTTTTTTATATGCCTAGATTTCGTTCTGTTAAGATGTGAGCAGTTACGTGTCAAACACAAATCAAAATACAGTAGTTTACTTAAGAAAGTACATCACAAAATACGAGTTACGCTGGAATCAGCTGCTGAGATTTAAAAACAGTAGTTGATTAGTTGCTATATTGTCTGAAAATAGGAATAAAAGTGATTGATTTTTTATAATCATCCAACACTTTGTTCATTCAGAAGTTAAACATTGCTGTGTAGAAGTATTGTACGTAAGGCTTTTAGTAAAGTTTACAACTCGGCTGAAAGTTGGTATTCAGAAAGATTCATGGACAAAATATGAAACAGAACTCAGAGAGAAGAACTTACTGCCGTGTTGAAGAAGGTACTTTACATGAATCTGAACTTTTAAATATGACTTTGCTGCTATATCTTGAAGAAGATCATTCCTAGCTCTCCAACAAGAAGTTTACTTGTGTCAACTTTTAAAATTATATTTGCATGCCACTCAGTATATCCTAGTGACTTGATGAACAAGCTTCTGCAAATGACCACTCCATTGTATGCATATCGCTTCATCTACAGCTAGGTATATAGATCATTTAATGGACATTCTCTCAAAAGGCGTTTGACAACAGGATTCTACGTGGTTGCACAAACCTGTCATTGAGCCTATCAGATGTGAAGTCACCAAATATCCCTTCAAACTGGTCAAAGTAACACAACAGATTTTGCATGCAAACTCATACACAAACTGATAGGATTTATTTGGAGACTACTACATAGAAATATCAGAATTCTGTCTACAAGAGAATGTTGTCCAACCTTTGTTTTTATCTTGACCATAATCACAAGGTAAGAAAGTTCGGTTTGTCTTCATGTTTAGATTTTTCTTCGTGACTTTTTTTTATTTCTAAGCGTTTGTAACCGAAAAGGATTATATCTAAAAAAGCCTATTATCCTCAGAAAGTTCACTTTATGTGAAAGAATGCTAATCCTTTTGGCTTCCATAATCTCTTGTGATTAATTCTCACAATACTTGATTCTCTCTCACACCAAGTCTCAAAATAATCATGAGTTTTATTCAAATCTGTTCATGTTATTATATCCAGCAAAAAATGAAGTATGCTCAACTATGAAATGTTGTAAACCGAAATGTTGAAATTGCTACTTTACAGGTATAAAGAATGAAAAAGTTGAATAAAAGTGTCTTCACTGAACTTCTGACCACCCTCTTCATTGTCTTAGTAAATATTTTCCGTAAATTTATAACTCAAAAAGTAATTTTCGAAAATAACATGGAATTCTTAACAATGACTTAAATTTCAGCAATAATCTTTTAAAGAAAGTGATTTTGAAATTGTCATTGTGTTTATGGTAGGTATCTGAATTAGGGATATTTTGGACTTTATCCGGCGAAATCACTGTAGCAATGAAATATACTTCGAAACCGATTGTAACTATTAGACTGAGATAGAATTAAAGAATAATCAGCATTACCAAACTCAGTCTGCTATATCAACGAGTACTACTTACGAGAATATATGTCAGTAGTATACAGTCCAACAAGATAAAACACATGAACTAGTAACGCTTGACTGGTTGAAACTCATGAGGGAGAAAGAACGAAATATAAGTGGAAATACTGAGGCCAAAAACTCTGCTGAAAACGAGAATTTTCGCTAAGTTGGGTTTATCGTTACTGATTTCAAGTTGCTTGTGAACAATCACTGATGCTCCACCAGATTTCCGTTTTCTATTCGTGTGCTGCTTATCCTCTACATATGTAAACTGCAAACTAAATCCAGATTATGATCTGGTTATTGAAGTAACATATTTGCAAGTTTAAAACAGTCTTTAAGAATTATCCTTACTGGAACTTGACAGATACAAAGAGCAGACACTATTTTTTCTTACTTACAAAATACCCACTAGTACAAGACCACGAAGAACACAACAGAGTAGCCAAGTAGGAGTAGTATATTTAAGAAACCGTGCGGAAATACTAATGCACTTCCACTAACTGGCTAGGGAATCACGTGCGAACAAAGCAAAGTAACACGTGAAGTGGATGCTTGACCATGTCCGTTCAGCTTAACCAGTCGGTTAAAATTATAAAGATTAGTATCAATGGTGGGCAGTGACTAGCAGTGGAATCCAGGATGTGTATTTTCAATGTTGAATCTGATCGAACCATAGGCTATTGATTTTGGGGAATCATTTGCCAATACAATTCTATCAGCAAACTTAAAACTGTGTACTGATCAAGTGATAGGTTTTAGAATTAACACTATAAATCAGAGTGAAACACACTCATTGCATCTTTCTCAAGGAAAGAAAACATAATTCAGTTAAGTGATATTTATTTTTCAACGACATTACTTACTAAAGCTATATAGTGAAATTAGTAATCACTGTGGGTCAATAAAGTACATTCATGTCATTTATTGACGTTTGAAAATGAATTGAAAAGTTATTTATGGAGTCAGAAGCAGATTATGCAATAGAAAACAAAGTGACGATAGTAATCAGAAAAGTAAGGGATCTACCAAGGTAAAAACTGTTTTGAAATGAGTCAAGAAACAGTTCAGCGTACACCTGACTACTAAGTAGAAGGTAAAAATAGAAAGAATTTGACTAAAGGGTTATTTGTAAGAAATGATAATAATGACACTAGACAAGTAAAGGTAAAAATGGAAAAAAGAGGTTATTGAGTATGTTTCATTTGTATAAACAATTCTTATCAGAATTATGAAAGTACCGGAGCCTTCACAATGTTTTTCTCTTATCTTAGGGTTAATCTTTACTCCATAATAGTTTATAACTGTAATGAAACCATACTATCCATTCAATGACTCCAGTTTTATTGCCAACTTCTCTGCATTTTAAAAATCATTTAGTCTACTAGATAAGTTTAAACAGTGTAGTGAGAAGACGAAGATTATTTGAAAAATGTTGATGTCTAAGAGCAGTACATTTCAAAAAATATGATCACAAATAGACTTGTCAAATTATTTATATGAAACTGTGAAAAAGGTCAGTCAAGTCAGTAGAAAACATAAAAATAGGAAAGGGAGAACAGAAACAAAATCTAAATCACATCATACTTGCTATGAAAATTACAATCATTACTATCAACGTAAGTTTGTAGTGTGTAAACGCTGTTTGTTTATACCCACAGAGGGTTTTAATTTACGAGTGGCTAAAACTTCAGTAAATTTAGGCACCCAACCCAGACTACTTTTATGTAATACTCTAAAATCTGTTTTCATATCTAGTCTGTGTTTAGCAACAGATGAAGATGGACGTTTGTCATCTGCACTTATCGGATCTGTTGAGATCATTTGTTTTTGCAGGTATTTGTATCCACAACTACATTATCAAGATTACTCCTTCCTATGTATTCGTGTCCAGACATACATGGCTTATGTTGTAACACAGACTTCATTTTCTCAACAACTATGATCTAGGCTGTGCAATGTGTTTTACAAATGGCTAATCTGAGCCTTTTTCACAGTAAGGCTAGGTGAATCACCTCTAAATGGTAATGAGATGCAAACATTTTTCTAAGGAACTTAGCACTGAAAATTTTTCAACTGCCGCGTAACTTTTCCACCTTCTGTTTCACTGTTGTCATTAACTACTTAGTTTTATCTTATTTTGTGTCATCCCAGCAGTATCTAACTAAAACTCGTTTATATTAGACTAGACAATCGCTTTGGAAACTAAGATGTTGTCCTGTCCAGTGAGGCTTTTTATGGATGTGATGAAGATTTTGTTTCTCTTATGCATTTCCTATTTTTATGTTTTTATTGACATAATTGATCTTTCTCGCAAGGTTTTATACGAATAGTTTGCAAGTCCATTTGTGATCAGACTGTCCAAAGTATATAGCACTAATACACAACATAGTTTAGATAATCTTTTTCTTCTCATTGCGCTGTTCTCTGTATTTGCTACAACTCTTACTCACTTCTACCTGCCTATCCCTTTTGTAAGTGTCGTCTTTATTCTGATTAGCTAACCTTATTGCTCTCATTGAACCTCGCCTGGTTAACTAGTTTACTAGTTACTAGCCGGTCCTAAGCCCGGGTATACAGGGAAGGTTGGGCATAGGGCTAGCAACCCTACCCCGTAAAACAAATCTAACCGCTAAAGAAACTTCAAAGCACAAACAAAATATAAAAAATGAAAACAAACTTATTCCCCGCTGGAATCGGAGAGGCGAAATGACGCCAGTTGGTGAAAGCCTTCGGGAAGCCAATTGGCCGATGTGTCTTCTCTCGATGAAAGCGAAAGTAAACGTGGGGACATGGAATGTCCGCACCATGTTTGAACCCAGCAAGGCAGCTCAGATTGCAAAAGAGATGAGAAGGTATCACATCGAAGTGCTTGGGATTTGCGAAAGCAGATGGAATAGGAGTGGACTCTCCAAACTGTCAACTGGAGAATCAATAATCTACTCTGATATTGTCACCCAGACGACAACCACGAGCACACTGAGTTATGGAGTGGCTATCATGATGTCCTCAAGAGCATCGAAGGCTCTCATGCAGTGGGAACCAATCTCCTCCAGGATCATGACAGCAAGATTCAACTCAAAAGGAAGAAAGGTCACAATCATACAATGTTATGCACCTACAAATAATGCAGAGCAAGAGAAGAAGGAGGAATTCTACAGACAACTGCAATCAACACCGGACAAGATCTCAGTTGGCGATATCAAAATTCTGATGGGCGACATGAATGCCAAACTGTGAGGGGACAACACGGGAAGAGAACTAACCATGGGTCGAGAGGCACTAGGTGAAATGAATGAGAATGGAGAATTGTTTGCAGAATTCTGCGCATTCAACGATTTGGTGATTGGAGTCAGGCAGTGTGTTCAGGCACAAAGATATCCACAAAGCGAGACATGGATTTCACCAGATGGACACACTAAAAATCAAATCGACTTTATCTCAATCTCAAGAAAATGGAGACGCAGTCTACTTAACACAAGGTCAAGAAGAGGAGCAGATGTAGGTTCAGACCACTCATCATCTAGTGCAAGGAACCTTCCAAATCAAGTTAAAAGCCTTCAAGGAAGCTGGTGATAGACCTCAACCCAAGTACAACACTCGGAAACTGAAGGATGAAACTACAAAGGAGATCTTCAAAGCAGCCATCAAGACAAAATGGGAGACATCGAGGGACATCCCTGAAGAAACCTGTGTGGAAGAACACTGGAAGTCTTTGAAAGCTATGTGGAAAGAAACCTGCACAACAGTATTAGGAAGGAAGAAGTGGAAGACAAGGAATGGATCTCGACAGATACCTGGAAGCTGATAGAGGAGAGGAGGATGGTGAAGCAGAAGATAAACCAGTGCAAGGATGCTCAACGACAAGAGGAACTGAGCACAATGTATAAAACACTGGACAAAGAAGTGAAGAAGAGTGCACGCAAAGACAAAAGACACTTCTACGAAACACTGGCAAGTGAAGCAGAACAGGCTGCAGGTAAGAGAGACCTGACGACATTGTATCAAATAACCAGGTTGCTATCAGGGAAGAGACCAACACAGATGAAACCAATAAAAGATGAAGAAGGAAATTTAATTACAAAAGAAGAGAAACAGAGGAAACGATGGGCCGACCACTTCAAGAAGCTCTTGAATCGACCACCACCTGCACTTCGTCCAGAAATACCACCTGCAGCCGCTGAATTACAAGTGAACATTAATCCCCCAACGAAAATGGAAGTCCTGAACGCCATAAAGCTACTGAAATGCGGGAAAGCAGCAGGACCAGATGGAATACCGCCAGAAGCACTGAAAACAGATGCAGAGACAACAGCGGACATGCTCACACCACTATTGCAGAAGGTGTGGAAGGAAGAGAAGGTACCTGACGATTGGAAGAAGGGTTACCTTGTCAAACTGCCGAAGAAGGGAGACCTCAGTGCTTGCAAGAACTGGCGCGGAATCACTCTCCTGTCCACCCCAAGTAAAATATTAAGCCGCATCATCCTGGAGAGGCTAAGGGATGCACTGGATTCAAAACTACGACCGGAACAGGCAGGCTTCAGGAAGTACAAATCATGTGCAGACCAAATTGCAACGCTTCGTATCATCATAGAACAGAGCATAGAATGGCAATCACCTCTCCACCTCAACTTCATCGACTTTGAGAAGGCCTTTGACAGCGTCGACCGAGAAGTAATTTGGAAACTGCTTCAATACTACGGAGTACCGCAAACCTTTATCCGCCTCATTCAACAACTATATGAAGATGCTACATGCCAAGTAATCCACAATGGGAAGCTCAGTGATGCCTTTGAAGTGAAGACAGGAGTGAAACAAGGTTGCCTACTATCCCCCATGATATTCTTGATTGTGGTGGACTGGATCATGCAGCAAACAGTAGGCAGCGAGAAGAGGGGGATACACTGGACGACGGAAAAGAACCTAGAAGACTTGGATTTCGCCGATGACTTATGCCTAATGTCACATAAACTTGAAGATCTGCAGGCAAAAACTAACAAGTTGATAGAAGAGGCGACAGCGAAGACGGGACTTCAGGTGAATATAGAGAAGACAGAAGTGATGAAGATACCGCACCACCACCATCAACAACAACAACAAACTCCAATCACTGTCAACGAGAGAAACTTAAAGGAAGTAACCTCCTTCACTTATCTAGGAAGCACTGTTTCAACTACAGGCGGGACGGACGAGGACGTCAAAGTCAGAATCGGAAAGGCAAGACAGGCGTTCATTAGCCTGAAACCAGTGTGGAGATCTTCTGCACTCAGCATGCGGAACAAGATACGGATTTTCAACACCAACGTCAAGTCAGTGCTCTTGTATGGCTCAGAGACTTGGCGCGTCACGAAAGGTATTTCCAATAAACTACAGACATTCATCAACAACTGCTTACGCTCGCTGCTGAAGATCAGATGGCCAGAAAAAATAAGCAACAAGGAACTCTGGGAACGAACCAACCAAGAACCTATCACGCAACAAATATGCAGGAAGAAGTGGAGATGGATTGGGCATGCACTGAGAAGGCCGACCAGGGACATCACGCGTCAGGCCCTCGAGTGGAATCCCCATGGGAAGCGACGAGTTGGACGTCCGAGGGTGACATGGAGGAGGTCGTGAGAGCAGGAAATGAGAGCTTCTGGGCTGTCGTGGAACCAGGTTCAAAAGATCTCAGAGAACAGAGGTCACTGGAGGCGTGCTACTGAAGCCCTATGTTCCACTAGGAACCCAAGGGACTAATAATAATAATATAATTGCTCTCATTGAATATGTGCATGAACTAGTCTTGATCATTTGGCTAGTTCACTCGTTTTAGTAATTGCTAAGCTGATTTTCAATGGTTCTTCCTAGTAGTTAACTCGGCAATTTTTCTCCGCTGGAGCACCACAGCTGAACATTGTAACCACTTTTATTTTATTTATAATCCATATTTACAGTAACACGTAAACAATAAAAAATATTATTGTTCAAGACACTTGGAGTTACGCGCATCACTTTGCATGGGGTTAGTCGATTGCCATCTTAGATCAAACAAGGATTCCATTTGATGACAACGACCCAAGATTCATGTGTTAGAAAGTGGATTGACTAACGGCCACCTCTTGACAGTCATGCCGTTTCACTGATCCAAGGAAACCAAGTTATTATTATTTAATTATTATTATTTGTCCCTTGGGTTCCTAATGGAACATACGGCCGCAGTAGCACGTCTCCATCCCACTCTGTTCTCTGAAATCTCTTGAACCTGGTTCCACAACAGCCCACAAGCTCTCATTTCTTCCTAACAAGATCTCCTACATGTCGCCCTAGCCTCGGACGCCCAACTCGTCGCTTCCAATCGGGGTTCAACTCTACGGCCTGGTACGGCAAGTGATGTCCCAACCGGCCTTCTCAATGTATGCCCAATCCAATCCATCTCCACTTTCTTCTGCATATTTGTTGAACGATAGGTTCCTACTTCGTTGGTTCGTTCCCAGTGTTCCTTGTTGCCTATTATTGCTGGCCATCTGATCTTCAGTAGCGAGCCAGCGTAGGCACTTGTTGATGAATGTTTGCAGTTTGTTGGAAATGCTTTTCATAACGCACCAAGTCTCTGAGCCATACAGAAGCACTGATTTGACGTTGGTGTTGAAAATCCGGATCTTGTTCCACATGCTGAGTGCAGAAGATCTCCACACTGGTTTCAGGTTAATGAAAGCCTGTCTTGCTGTATTTCCGATCCTGGCTGCTTTGACGTCCTCGTCTGTACAGCCTCTAGTTGAAACGATGTTGCCTAGATAGGTGAAAGAGACAAATTCCTTTATGTTTCCCCCGTTGCTGGTGACTGGAGCTTGTTATTGTTGGTCTTGGTGGTGGAGTTGGTTGGGTATCGTCATCACCTCTGTCTTCTCTATGTCTACTTGAAGTCCCGTCTTTGCTCCTGTGCCTCTTCTGTTAACTTGTTAGTTTTTGCCTGTAGATCTTTGAGTTCGTGGGACATTAGACACAAGTCATCGGCAAAAATCAAAATCTTCTAGGATCTTTCCCTCAGTCTAGCCAGCGTATGCCCCTCTTCTCGCTTCTCACTGTTTGCTGCATGATCCAGTTGACCACAATCAGGAGGATCATGGGTGATAATAGACAGCCCTGTTTTACTCCTATCTATCTTCACTTCAAAAGCATCACTGAGCTTCCCATTGTGAAATATTTGGCATCTGGTGTCTTCATATAGTTGTTGAATGAGATTGACAGATGTTTGTGGTATTCCGTAGTGTTGAAGCAGCTGTCCTCCAAATCACTTCTCGGTCTACACTGTTGAAGGCCTATTCAAAGTCGATGAAGTTGAAGTAAGGTGGAGGGTTGACTGGCATTCCAATGCTCTGTTCTATGATGATACGTATCATAGTGTTGCAATTTGATCCGCACATGATTTGTACTACCTGAATCCAGCCGGCCAGCCTGTTTCGGTTGTAGTTTTGAATGCAGTGCATCGTTTAATCTCTCCAGGACGATGTAGCATAACATTTCGCTTGGTGTGGACACGAACGTGATTCCTCGCCAGTTTCTGCAAACGCTTAGGTAGCACTTCTTCGGGAGTTTGACGAGATAGCCCTCCTTCCAATCGATCAGATGGTACCTCTCCTTCCTTCCACACCTTCTGCAATAGTGGTGTGAGCATGTCCGTTGTTGTCTCTGCATCTGATCTCACTGCGTATGGCGGGATTCCATCTGGTCCTGCTGATTTACCACATTTCAGTAGCCTCATGGCACTCAGAAATTCCACTCTCGTTGGAGGATTTGTGTTCACTTGTTGTTCTGTGGCTGTGCTGTAGGTGGTATTTCTCGACGAAGTGTAGGTGATGGTGGTGGTCGATTCAACAGCTTTTCGAAGTGGTCAGACCATCGTTTCCTTTGTCTCTCTTCTTTCGGAATTCAATTTCCGTCATCAACTTTCATTGCTTTCATCTGCATTGATGATGTCTTCGCAGATAGTAATCTGGTTATTTGATACAATCTTGTCAGGTTTCTGTCTCTCTTACATGCAGCCTGTTCTGCTTTACTCGCCAGTGTGTCGTGGAAGTGTCATTTGTCCATCCACACACTCTTCTTCACTTCTTCATTCTGTGTTTTGTACGTTACACTGATTTCCTCTTCCCTTTGTTCATCCTTGCACTGCACTGGTTCATCTTCTGCTTCATCATCCTCCTCTCCCTCCTCTGTCAGCTTCCATCTGTCCATCCAGATACATTCCTTTCCTTGTCTCGTCTTGCTTTCTCTTCTTTCTCAACACGGTTATGCAGGTTTCTTTACACATAACTTTCAATGAGTTCCAGTGTTCTTCCACACAGCTTCCTTCAGGGATGTTCCTCCATATCTCCCATTTCGTCTTCATGGCAGACGTGAAGATTTCCTTTGTAGTTTCCTCCTGCAGTTCAGTTTCTGTTCTGGGTGTTCAACTTGAACTGTGGTCTATCATCAGCTACCTTGAAGGCTTCCAACTTGATTTTCAAGGTAGGTTCCTTGCACTAGACACTGAGTGATGTCAACCTGCATCTACTCCTCTCCTTCATCTTGTGTCAAGTAGACTGCATCTACACTTTCCACAGATCGAGATTATGTCGATGTGTGTCCATTCTAGTGTGTCCATCTGATGAAATCAAATCCATGTCACTTTGTGGATATCCTTGTGCTTGAACACACACACTCTACCTCACCTCCAATCACCAAATCGTTGAATGCACAGAATTCTGCAAACTATTCTCCATTCTCGTTCATCACATCACCGAGTGCTTCTCCACCCATCGTTTGTTCTCTTCCTGTGTTTTCCACTTCCAGTTTGGCATTCATGTCACCCATTGGAATTTTGATGTGGCCAACTGGGGTGTGGTCTTGTCCAGTGTTGATTGCATTTGTCTGTAGAACTCCTCCTTCTTCTCTTCATCTGCATTATTTGTAGGTGCGTAGCAGCGTAGCATTCAATGATTGTGACCTTCCTTCTTTTCGAGTTGAACTTTGCTGTCATGATCCTAATCCTTCAGGAAGAGATTGCTTCCCACTGCATGAGAACGTTCGATGCTGCTGAGTACGTCATGATAGTCCCTCGAAAACTCAGTGTGCTCGTGATTGTCGTCTGAGTGACAATATGGAAGTAGATTATTGACTCTCCAGTTGACAGTTTGGAGAGTCCACTTCCATTCCACCTGCTTTCGCAGATTCCTAGCACTTCAGTGCGATACCTTCTCATCTTTTTGGCAATCTGAGCTGCCTTGCTAAGTTTATACATGGTGCAGACATTCCATGTCCCCACGTTTACTTTCGCTTTCATCGACAGAAGACACATCGGCCCATTGGCTTTCTCGAACGCAGGCTTTCACCAACTGGCGTCATTTCTCCTCTCCGATTCCAGAGAGGAATAATTTTGTTTTCATTTTCTACATTTTGTTTGTGCTTTGAAGTTCCTTTAACGGTTGGATTGGTTTGAAGGTGTAGGGTTGATAGCCTTATGCTCAACCTTCGCTCTACCCGGGCTTAGGACCGGCTAGTAACTAGTGAACTAGTTAACCAGGCGAGGTTGGGGACACCACGTTAACTTGTCAATAAATGCTGAGATGATCATATCATGCTTAACGGTAAACAAATATAAATGATTCAGAACTCTAATGTGGTTGCCTGTTTTCTTAAATTAACTTTAAGTGATGGCGGACGCCTTTTTTATGTCAAGCTAAACACGATTTTAGTGTCACATTTTGTCTCTATTGAGTCATTACACACGTGTCACTTATTTATGTCTTTATAAAGCGACCGAATGTCACGCATTGTAGTAGGCTAATATGACAGATGACGTCATCAAACACTGTATTTTGAAGAAGTATAATACTAACCAAATACATCGTAAGTACCAACGTTATTTTCATCTCCTTTCCTTTTTTTGTAATTCAGTTTTTAGTTTCGTGGGGATTCATTGATTTCATCACACACTGACATCAGTTGGAGAACCACTGAAAACCTGGTAACACTGTATAGCAGCTTCATCCTAGTATGGGACTTCTCAGCATTGCGCACCCACGATCCCGCCAGTAATCGAATGCAGGACAATCAGGTTCCACGGCAACCTTTCAACTGTTATCACCTTGTGACTCTATTGACAGTTTTTGACCACCAATAACCACTGATGGACATAGATTCTTGTTGTATTAAAATTATTGATACACAGCTTGTGAAAATGTTCGTTGAAAAGAAACTTTTCTTCCTTAAATTTTTTTTGTTAACTACTAGTAAAGCAGCACAAATGCGGACTGTATAAATCGTCATCGATCAGTTTCTTGTTACTGGAACTTATCATATACCTTCACATCCAACAGTGCAGTAGGCTGAGTTTTTTAATTCAGTAGTTGGTAATAAGAACAACATCGGTATCTGTAGAAGATACTATTATCAATTTATCCAGGAAGCCAAAATAATATTTATATCCTCAATCAAATTGTGCGCCATCTCAATGTGTCTACAAATTTACTTGCTCCGTTGTAGCTAGTTACATAGGCCCTACAAAGCACACACTTTCCAAACGTATCTCTAAGCAGTAACCTGTATGGCCGTCGGGGGGAGAGAATGTAAATCAGTTAACAGTTCAACTCTTGAAAACTTGGTCAAATCTAGACATACAGCTCGACCAGAGACCTCTTTCAGTTGTGCACAGCAAAAGCACTGACAATTCACCAATTCAGACCTCATCTCTGCGTGAAAAAGAAGTATGTTCAATCTCTTAACTTACCATAACACTTTCACAATTTTTCGATCTCATTATAATTAGTTAGTTTACTATTATCGCCTTCATTATGACCCTTGTTTCATTCTCCACCTTCTTTACATCTATCTGTCAAGTGGACACTCAATACTCACATTTCTTATCTATCAATAATTATCACCTTGTCAAACTTCTTGCCTTCCTCGTTATTTCCACTGTCCAGAAGATTATTACGCTCTACTTTCCATTCTTGGTTTCGGTTTTTTTTAGCACTAGCTAAGTAATTTAATTATACACTATTGTTTAACAGTAAACTTATAAGTTTGTGATATATATAAATCCGATTGTACGTCTCTAGAAAATGATATCGTCGAAAAAGGAAATTTTCTTCGCTGAATTATCTCTTCTTTTCTCTACGACTCGATGGGCATTTTCTGTAGGCTAAAACTGTGAGTTCTCAAGTGTTACTTGAATTAACTTATTTTACTCGGTATTTTATTTAGAAAACTAGCGATAATTACAATCTAAAAACAACAGGTTGCAAATGTTTTTTTTTCTGAGTTTCTCTCAAATTATCCAACGCGTTTAGTTTTGTTTACTTAATCTAACGTGATCATCACAAGGCATATGAAACTCATCATGTGAAGACAATAAAACCAAAAACATTCGAAACAATAGCGTCCAACTGTGTATTATTGTTGTTTCAACATTTGTACTTAAATTTGTGGTCAAAATTCACAATGACAGAACAAATTTAAGTAATAATTTATAAAAAATAGCTACTCAAAAGAAACTAAAATATTTAAAACACGCATAACTGGTTAACCGAATTATTCATACACTTCTACATATTCAAATAACCTCGCCTGGTTAACTACTTCACTAGATACTAGCCGGTCCTAAGCCCGGGTATACAGGGAAGGTTGGGCATAGGGCTAGCAACCCTACACCGTAAAACAATTCTAACTGCTAAAGAAACTTCAAAGCACAAACGATATATAAAATATAATAACAAAATTATTCCTCGCTGGAATCGGAGAGGAGAAATGACGCCAGTTGGTGAAAGCCTTCGGGAAGCCAATTGGCCGATTTGTCTTCTCTCGATGAAAGCGAAAGTAAACGTGGGGACATGGAGTGTCCGCACCATGTTTGAACCCAGCAAGGCAGCTCAGATTGCAAAAGAGATGAGAAGGTATCACATTGAAGTACTTGGGATTTGCGAAAACAGATGGAATAGGAGTGGACTCTCCAAACTGTCAACTGGACAATCAATAATCTACTCTGATATTGTCACCCAGACGACAACCACGAGCACACTGAGTTATGGAGTGGCTATCATGATGTCCCCAAGAGCATCGAAGGCTCTCATGCAGTGAGAACCAATCTCCTCCAGGATCATGACAGCAAGATTCAACTCAAAAGGAAGAAAGGTCACAATCATACAATGTTATGCACCTACAAATAATGCAGAGCAAGAGAAGAAGGAGGAATTCTACAGACAACTGCAATCAACACCGGACAAGATCTCAGTTGGCGATATCAAAATTCTGATGGGCGACATGAATGCCAAACCGGGAGGGGACAACACAGGAAGAGAACTAACCATGGGTCGAGAAGCGCTAGGTGAAATGAGATCTTCTGCACTCAGCATGTGGAACAAGATCCGGATTTTCAACACCAACGTCAAATCAGTACTTCTGTATGGCTCAGAGACTTGGTGCGTTACGAAAGGGATTTCCAATAAACTACAGACATTCATCAACAACTGCTTACGCTGGCTCGCTACTGAAGATCAGATGGTCAGCAATAATAAGCAACAAGGGGCTCTGGGAACGAACCAACGAAGTAGGAACCTATCGCTCAACAAATATGCAGGAAGAAGTGGAGATGGATTGGGCATACACTGAGAAGGCCGACCAGGGACATCACACGTCAGGCCCTCGAGTGGAATCCCCATGGGAAGCGACGAGTTGGACGTCCGAGGGTGACATGGAGGAGGTCGTGAGAGCAGGAAATGAGAGCTTCTGGGCTGTCGTGGAACCAGGTTCAAAAGATCTCAGAGAACAGAGGTCACTGGAGGCGTGCTACTGAAGCCCTATGTTCCACTAGGAACCCAAGGGACTAATAATAGTAGTAATACATATTTAAATTGTATTCTCTTGAAAGTACAATATCATACTGAGCATATACTTCCGTTTAGGACATAACTATTTAAATGATGTTCAAAATCAAAAATTAATTCCTTCTTCACCTTGATACAGAATGTTGCGTTTTTACAACCAATATGCTAACCGCAGAAACTTTTGTACTCATTTTACAGCTTATAAACCATAATTATATTTCATAAAAGAAGGAAACTATAATAATTGATCATCACATAGTAACTGGTATAGCTTTCAACTTTTCTATGCGTCTTGAGGTTTATCAATGATATTCGTAATAAAGCTATTATATTAGGTAGAACAAGCCTATGGTCATTTTTATGTCATAAGACAACCAAATTAAATCAGCAGATGACTCACTGATGCTTTTGTCGTGATTGCTAGTGCTCATCATTAATATGTACCTGTAAATCATAGTCTCTAGAAATTTTCCAAATATCCCAGTTATGTATTGCTAATGAGCGTCAGTGAGTACAGAACTTAAATGATGTACGTGTTCTAACAGATTCATTTTAAAATATCTTTCGTCAGAGGAGATACATACTCATCTTGATCAATGACATTCTTTTGTCTCAATTGATTGGAACCTTATAGAATTATCCATGTGCATAACACTTAGATGTGCAAATGAATATCAGTCTACAAATAATTCTAATTTATGTGGTACAATTAATTATAAGAAGTTTATATAACAAGTTGTTTGTCAGAAACACAAACTAATGCAGAAATGCGTTTACAGAAAGACACCAACTGAAAAGCTACTGATGGCAGAGAAACACTACACAACTGTTGCTTTGGTTTTCTTTTTTTCAGCAATGCTCATATCTAAATATGGAAAGAACCAAACGCTATATCTTCAAGCCTTATTGTGAGTATATTATCGGTTAGACACTGAGTTAAATTCCAAACGTTTATATTTTATTATTTCAGTTGATTAGCTCCACACGTGACGCATATTTCATTGTTATAAAGGATTACCACTTAGTATTCATGACTTATATCTTCCTATAGGCTATGGGTTCATACTAGATTTTCGAGCTGTGCACCTAGACATTAGATATAGTATATATTTGTATAAGTCAAAGTGTATTTGAAACAAAAATAATTTTAACGTTTCACATGAGTCTAGTCCTAGCTTCTTCAGGGGAATAAACAAAAAGTAAAATATTAAAGATATATATATATATATATATATATATATATATATATATATATATATATATATATATAAATGAATCTAAAGACGTGTACTTGATCTCCTTGTCGAATGCTATTGATATAGTTATTGTTTTTTCTAAAATATGATCATTAGTTATAATATCATGTCGTTGCAAGTACATTCAGCTGACGAGTCCCAAATAGGACGAACCGCGCATTCTAGATTCCACTGCTAATCACTATCCATCATTCATAATCATAATATCACCCATGAAGCTTTGGTCTCGTATTTACAATCAAGGAGAATAGGAATAGCAACACACAAACATACAAATTATACAACAAGAAACATAAAATTTCACGCTGATGAGCAATCATATTTTATAAAACCAATGAATATGACAAGAGGATTGAACAAAGAGGACATGTGCATATCTTTGGATTCATTTATGTATCTTTGATGTTGTAATTTTTTATCATTTCCCCGAAGAAGATCGGACCAGGCTTCCGTGCAAAATATTGGAATAATTTTATTTCAAATACGTTGTGACTCAAAGCCCAATATTTGCGATACTATTGGTCAAATCTTGATCGTAATTCACATCGAAAATACACATTGAATTTTTAATATTTTGTTCGCTTGATAGATTTGAAAAAAGTAAAGACGAACAGATTTACAGGATAAAAAGCATTATTTTATGCCATGAATATTTATCGGTTGCATGCAGTCTAGAATTCAATATCTTAGGTGAAATAAACGATAACTGGTATGATAATAAACTAACAATTCAAAATCCATCAAAATGTTATCGGACGAAAAACAGTTCAATGGAAGATGGGTACTAGACACTTGAGGAAACAGTGTAAGCCTACAAATAATAAGATAATAGTAAAGTAAATAAGTAACGCCAAAACTCATGCGATTAAAAGCAAGACATAGTGTAATCCAAAATAACAAGGAACAACTTGCGTAACGAAAAATTAATCACAATCTGTTTATGAATACAAAGGTTAGGTTCAAAATGTTTGATCACAAACAGAGAGTAGTAAAAGTGGGAATCTTTGCTTAGTTATTATCCTGAAAGCTTCGGAGGTGTTTATTTGGTGCCCAGTTTACATATTACGTCTGGTAACTGAAGCTGTAAGCACAGTGCTCTGTTTCAAAGACAGTTTTATCAAAACATGCTCATAAAATCAAGGGCATGCCTTTCTTCCAGTCCTTCTTATATACTTGCCTCCACAAGTACAAGTGAATTGGTAAATGTAGTTGAAGGTGACATAAAATAGGTATTGACCTACTTTACATTGACCTATTGAACATATGGTATCGTAAACTGATGCATGTTGACACCCGATTTCAGTAATATCCCCAAGTCCCAGGTATCTCCTCTGCAGGGACGGCAGCGACTACACGACCTAGACTGTCCCACCCATCACTCTGCTAACATAAACCCTCCTGCCACCGCGCTTAGACAGTGGGAGTTAAAGATTTTAGCCCTTAATGCTGGCAGAAAATTAATCAGGTCCAAAAGTCAGTCGACAACTGCTATCGAAGATTTCATCCTTCAATCAGAATGGATGGTACAAGCTTCATTAATTTAAGTCTTCGATAGCGGCCTGCTTTCAATAACACATATGTTACATTAAGTGATTTATAAGAACTGACTTCAAAATCTACTTCTTGCTAGATTAATTAGTCAACAGTGACATCTTTGAATGAAATTATCTTTTTAATGAAGTAATTTATTTCTCTAATTTGTATCCATGTAAACAGCTCATGATAAGACGTAAACTATACTAGAAATTAGGTTAAGTAACTATTGATGAAGAGAGAGATAGTAAAACCATATAGTTAAAAAACAGTTAAGTAATTGGAAGGATATGAATTGGTTTTTTTAATTTATTTTTTGACGTGTTAATTGTTCTCACCAATTGATACTTCGCTATAAGAATCGTATTACAGATGATGAAGACAGACTTAATGAAAATTTATCTCAGTGTACACGTGGAAAGATTCTGTCTAAATTTACGTGTACTGTGTTGAAATCATATAAACATTCTCAGAGTCGTACGATATATTTACATTAAAATTTATTGATAATTTTATTCTAAACTATTCAACAATTTTTAAAGTTTCAGGTCAATGTTTAGTTCAGTGAGAAACAAGCTGGAATTATCTGGTTATCACACTGATCATCTATTGAAAATAGACTTAATAATTATAGGTTACATGACTTTCTATTTTATCCGAAATTAACTCAGATAAGCTATCAGTAATCCAATGTGAAACGGTCTATATTAGTGTCTTTTAGTGTTCATTAACTAAAAACGTCTGATTAATAAAAATATCATAAATAATTTAAGTAGTTCATAGAAGTTGGTTTTCAATGAAGTCTTAGTAAATATCATCATTTCATTTGAAGTAAAGTGTAGAATTCGAGATTATTTACCTTTTTGTATCAAAATTGAAAATACTAGTGATGTCGAAGCATCCCTACAGGAGCCCATATGCCAAAAGTGGCCAATCATTTCTATCCAATCAACGACGGAGACGTACAAGCAATAACATCAAGAAAACTGTGCTGTACCCGTCGCACAAGGTGTGGCTTTCGTGATTTAGTGAACTGGTAAATAACACTCTGGCCCTTCAAGCGATTGGTCCTGGGTTAGTCTTATTGGGAACAACATCACTCACTAGAAGGCAGGTATATCCAGCTGACAAGTCCAGCGCGAAACGTGCGTCCTGGATCCCACTGCTTGCCACTATCCATCATTAGAACCACTTTATTAAGACATTTATTTTTTCTACAAACTGTTCATCTTATAACTGGTTTACAATGAAGCCCAAACTTCAAACAATGCTGGAAATTTCCATACATTACGAAATTACGTCTACCTTAGCAGCTTTCTTGGCAGTTTTGTGAAGTAGAAAAAGTGAAATATGCTGGTTAACAAGCAATATAAATTATAAACTATTATTCCATATACTTCAGTACATGTGACTTCTCGTTATTTACCGCTTTCTTTAAAACATTCATGCACTTGTGTCAAGATATCTTCTGCCATTTCAAATAACAGAATTCTGATTCCTTAGAATATTGAAGATCTAGATCCTAACAAGTATGTTTTATTAAATAGAAAAAAGGAATGAATTCGTTCCTATGAGATGTCTTATTGGATATTCAATTGAATGCTGAGATTCCCTGCGTTCTCACCAGTGGAGAGAATACATTAAAACTACCTATCTAACATCCTGAGGTTATCACGCAAGCTGCCACATGCATAATGACCAGGAAGTTTGGTATTTTCTAACATGAGCATCTTTAAATTATCCTAGATAACACTGATATTCTCTGTTAAGCTTGTAAGTCACTTCACTATCGTCAAAATTAAAACAGTTATTCAGAAAATATGCCTACCCATGAAATCACTTCATTACATAGTGCAACATTAAAATAAGGTATACATAGCATCCTAACTACACTCAGCATCCACATAGAGAGTGAAATCAAATGATATAAATTTAAAAAAATCTCCTTACCACTCCTGGTAGACAGGGTGTGACATCTGGCCTGTCCAAACAATTTAACCTCTCTGTAGCGTCACGAACTTCTCCAGAATCAGTAGCATAGCGTTCGACAAGATTCAACATTAGTGCTGACCTTCATAGTTTAACTGGACTCGCTAAGCTGAAGGCACCCAGTCAAGGATCCTCGCCATTTGGCACGCTGTCGCGTTTCGTTGCACTGCTCGTAATCGACCCTCTAACCAGTTATTTAGAACGCATCGGTATCTTGGCACGATATCGCAAATATAATATTCCATCCGGCTACGCTATTGTGTTCTTCCTTGGTCTCATATTCGTGAGTATATAACAAGTACGAATAATTATTGATTGTCCTCTGCATCCGTCAGGTTCGCTCCAAGAAATTTCCTGAGTCTCTACAACAAGTGTTGACCTTTAATGACCTTTTATGTATTCTGTTTGATTTTTGGATCGGCTTCAGGGGTGAACTAAAGTTTGAAAGACTACTGATACGCAAGCTGTTTTCAACCCTAAATGATCCAATCTTTGATTCTCAATTATAAGATTTTAAATTTCAATTGTGCGAAATTCCAATCTATGTTGCACTTAAAATAGGCTGTTACAAACTTTAAGCAGGAAATCTGTTATGAATGCTCAAACCTCAGTTAGATAAAAGTGTTGGATATATGTCTCTTTTTTGAACTTCGTGAATGAACTTTCAACTTCAACCAATTTTGTATGTATGTAATACAGTGATTTTCCACTTCCTAAACAGTTGTAGGCATTTCCGGTTAAAAAAACAGCTGGTAAATTAGTAATATTCTTTGGTGAGTTCGTAGGTATAAACTGCTTAGTCTCATACTGGAGCCAAACAACCACCCAGTCCCCTAGAATTTCCAGTGGTTCTCCTACTTATGTTAGTCAATGATGAATGCCACCTTCAAATTAAGAAATCGACGGCCGTTTCCCATAATGCGTTCTAATGTTGCAGATACGTGACCATATTCCATCTCTGTTGAACGCGTATAGTGTTCAACAGTTTCATACATCCTCACCTCAGATGTAGTTTTAAAAAACACCAGTAAGGGATTAAAACACTTTGAGGTATCGCTGTCTGTCAACCGTGCAGATTTTGTCAGCCGGATAAAAATGAAAACTGTTACCTTGTGTGCTGTGACCCGAAACTTCTGGGTCATGAAGGGTATTTAGCAGCCACTTATATCTCAATTGCAAAGTATGCAGTCCCTTGGATCAGCGTGAGTAGCTCACTGACGTCATAAGTAATCATATGTACTGTCACACACCGATTCAAATCCCCTGGAAGTAATCCTTCAGTGGCAAGGAATGGAGAACGAGGTCACCTGATGCCCTGTTACGTGTAACTGGCTTCAGCATACATAAACTAGGTTTTGCGTTACCTAGTGCGTGTAGTGCCACACACTTCCCCAAAATCAATAGCCTAGGGTTTGACGACTTTCGACACTGACGCTGACCTTCGTAGTTTAACCAGACTCGCTAAGCTGAAGGCACACGGTCAAGCATCCTCGCCATTTGACACGCTGTCGTGTTACGTTGTTCTGCTCGTATTCGACTCTCTGGCCAGTTAGTTGGAACGCATCGGCATCTTGGCGCAACCACCCAAATACACTATTCTCTCCGACTAGGCTATCGTGTTCTTCCTCGATCTCGTATTCGTGGGTATATAACAAGTCCGAGTAATCAGTGATTGGTCTTTGCGTCTGTCAAGTTCGCACCAGGACAAGTCTTAAATTGTTGAGCTCGACGTGATCAAATATCCTGGCGTGATCACATATCCCGACCAATAGCAGATATTACATCGGTGAGCCTGTTCCATTTTATATTTGCATATTGTTTTCATTTCGATAACATTTATGTATCCATTTACTACAATTTCTCACTTCCGACCACACTCCCAAGCTTATTCTTATTAAGCCGATTACGAACACCATTCACCTCGTGCCATATTGGCCAGACAATGCAAAAACATGGTTTCTGTATGCCGAGGCGGATTTCCGAGGACGGGGCATCTCAGATCCTCATTCTCAATTTTTTGCTGTCATACGGTCACTACCGCGGGAATTAAACTGGTGTGTCACAGCACACATGTTTAATCCTGAGGTAAGTGATCCTTATGCACTTCTCAAGGCCGCACTCTTGAAGAAAAGCGATCTGACAGATCGCCAGCGCCTAGACGAATTACTTCGTAACATCGAGGTAGGCAGCCACTCAGCTACTGAAGTCCTCGCACGCATGCTAGAAGCAAGCGGCGCACGAACATTCGACGATGGTCTCTTCTGAGAACTATTTCTCTCAAAACTACCACAACCGGTGCAAACCGTGTTGGTGACACTCCAGTCAGTCCCACTCGATGACCTGGCAGCACCGGCAGGTAAGAAACTGCAGATTTCTAGCAGACCCATCCCCAACGTATATTCTGTCTGCGACAAAATAGAGAGCCAGGATTCAGAGATGACCAAGTTTTGCAACTCTGTTAAACAGTTACTGCCATCTCGAAGTCCTAGTTCACTTGGAACTCCACAGAAACGCGTCTTAGCACGTCGCAGCAACTAGCGTGGTTGCTCCAAAATTAAACCTAACAGGGTGGGAAACCCTAAATGGTGCTGATTTCATAATACTCACGGAGACAAAGCCAGAAAATTTCGCAAACCTTGCAGTTTTAATAGGGACACAAACTCGAGAAACGGTCACGCCGGCACGTGTTCACGGCAACCGTAGCCGGCGGAAAAAGCCGTTTGCTCTACGTCACGGATATTAAAACAAAAGTTCGCTACCTCGTCGACACCGGAGCAGAAGTTAGCCTTCTTCCCGCACCAACAAAGGAGCGTCATCATGACCCATCCCTCATTCTCCACGCCACCAACAGAAAGGCAATCGCGACGTTTGGGAGACGGTATGCCTAACTCAACTTAAGTTTACGTAAACCTATCCACCGCGTTTTCCTCCTGGCTGACGTCTCTATGCCCATCATTGGCATAGATTCGCTAGACCATTGCGATCTGCTCGTAGATGCTCGCCGTCAACGTCTGATAGATAACAACACAAAGTCATCTATTGGCGGCACCATCTATGTGGGTCCGAGTTTAGCCCTCGTCAGAACCAAACAGTCAGGGGACGCGTCCTACCAAGCAGTTCTGGAGAAATATCCAGAGTTGCAGCAACCGAAGCACACTCCTCCGTGCATAACCAGCAATGTTATGCATTATTTCACAACCACAGGTCCACCTGTGGCATCCAAAGCGCGCCGTTTAGCCCCCAATAAGCTAAAAACGGCGAAGAGTGAATTCGACCACATGCTCGAACTGGTCATTATCAGACCATCAAACAGTCCTTGGGCATCACCATTGCACATGCTTTCCAAAAACGATACCAACGACTGGCGTCCAACCGGTGACTACCGAAGGCTTAACGTCAACACAACTACGGACTGCTACCCGATACCTCACGTTTACTATTTGACTGCAACCTTATGCGGAATGAACATTTTCTCCAAAATCGATCTGGTCAAAGCGTACAACCAGATACCTATGGCAGCGGAAGATATCACGAAAACAGCCATTATTACTCCTTTTGGCCTGTCTGAATTCTTGCGCATGCCATTTGGTCTTCGGAATGTAGCACAAACATTCCAACGCTTTATGGATGATGTCTTCCGTGGTTTGAATTTTGTTCACGTCTACATCGATGAGTGTCTAATTGCGAGTCCAGATGAGGAAACTCACCTTAAACATTTGGACCTCGCATTCGAAAGACCTAAAAAACATGGCATCACAGTCAACTTACAGAAGTGTGAAATAGGAGTTGAATCACTCAGCTTCCTTGGGCATACCAATGAAAAAAAGGTATACGCCCATTGAGAGATAAAGTGGCGGCTATCACGAAATATCCAGAGCCAACCACTGTGAAACATCCTCGCACTTTCAATGGCCTGGTAAGTTACTACCGAAGGTTTACCCCAACTGTGCCCCTGTCATCAGACCACTAACAGATCCACTTCGAGGAACTACAAAGTTCGTGACCCTGGATAACGTGGCTAGACTTGCTTTTTCTAAAGTCAAGGAAGCCATTTCGAACGCAACCATGTTTATGCATCATGACCCCAATGCTCCTCTGAGTATTGCTGTTGATGCATCTGATTCAGCAATTGGAGCAGTTTTCCAACAATTGACTGACAACCAGTGGCAACCGTTAGCCTTTTTCTCGAGGCGGCTGCAATGCGTGGAAACAAGATACAGTATATTTGGTAGGGAACTCCTAGCTATGTACTGTTCCGTACGCCATTTTCGACATTTCGGTGGAAGGTCGTGATTTCATTATTTTCACAGACCACAGACCGTTAACCTTTTCCCTCAGCTCAGCGTCTGACAAATACTCCCCGCGTGAGTCGCAACAGCTGGATTGCACTTCCCAGTTCACGTCAGACATCCGCCACATTTCTGGGGCAAATAACTCCGTAGCCGATGCACTACCATGAATAGCTTCGATAAGCCATATTGAGGGCGTCGATCTCGTTGAAGTAGCTCGGCGTCAAAAGGAAGACCTTGAGCTGCATCATGAGTTGTCGTCCACAACTCTCAAGCTGCGACTTTGTCCGGTTGGATCAGACAAGGATACAATTTTGCGTGATATCTCTGCCAGTCATCCACGCCCAATGGTTCCGAAGATTTGCCGACGCAGCGTCTTCAATAAATAAATGTCTTATTCCCGCGTCAAAAAAAGATTTTAACATGAGAGAAGCCAGTTTACAGGCCTCATCACGTTGATACATCTCAAAATATCTACAAGACTTGAGCTCTGAGTGGTACTGACGGAATGTCATTAAACTCCTGCTAGTTATGAAATGAACATGGAAGTATCACTTTACAGCGTACATAGAGTGTTAAACTTTAGATAATAGTAAATATTGTCTTCATTTAACAAGTTTAACATGAGGGATACCAGTTTACAAGTACCGTCAAATTCATAACTTTTGAAAGTGTCTGGTATTAAATACTTTACATACCAAGTCATTAGTGTGCATAATCTTATTAAAATTTACTGAAATTCATGAAATGGATGTGGATTCCCATCTCCCATCACACAGATATGTTCCATTATCAATATCAAAAGCGCGCAGTGTTCGAAGTTTGCGTTTCAACCAACCGGCGTTGTTAGTCGATTCGCATAGATTGCTGATTAGTAATACAGCAGTTTATTACTTAGAATGGTCTTCAGTTTTAAGTTTGCCAACCACAAAGGACCCATTTATACAATTTGGAGTATCAATAAAGTATCCACAGTTATATAACCAACATGTATGGCTATATCAATGCATATCCAGGACACCATGTTACGTCTAAAGGTAACATAGATTAATTCTTCTGGGAATACTTGTAGTATTGGATGAAAATGGATATTGAAACAGTCAATAGTCCACTGACTTCGGGTATCTTTTGTGTTGGCGTAGGCGTCATCACTCGAGAAGTGTATTTGATGCATAGTAAGTTTCATATGAAAAGGTCTCTTGGTACAGAGTACTAGAAAATGTGTAGTGTGGAGCCACTGCAGGCAAGCGACATCCTGCGCCAATATGTAAATTGGTCTCTGGTTTACTCATCTGTTCGGAATGTCTGTGCTACTAATACTGTTGGGAATGGTCAGACGGTTCGTCGCAAGAAAAATCATGACGAGTGGGTGAGTTAATCTTGAAGATGGTCCAGAATTTGCGAAAGGGTGGGAGCAATCCGATAATTATTGGCGTCAATGAGCAGGCGTTATTCCCATAAAGTAATCGCGTTCAGACAATTTGAACATCAAATGTCGACTTGCAGCTGTTTCTGCAAAATGGGGAAAGAAAGAAGAGGCACCAGCAGATATGGAACTAGAGATTACTACGCTATCAAATTTGGAGAAGAGAGAAGTCCCAATAATTTTTGATATATTCGGACCTAACATACATTTTCATGTACATATGTGAAGTCAACTACATAGTCCTTCCATCATAGGATTATTCAGTTGTTTTTTTGAGGTGGAAGGGGGGGGACCGTAGTGGCTTTCAGAGATAAGCAGTAAGCAGGTACTACACGAGCGACCTTTCAAGAAACCATGCTGCATAGAGGAAAGTAGCTGATGCGCAGCCACGCAATCTTTGATTTCTTGCACAACCACCTTCTCCATGATACGACAGACTACAGATATAATACTTATGGGACGATAATTTTGAATTTCTGACAGGCCCAGATTTATACGTGGGAGATGTGTATGACAGCTTCCAGCGATCAGGGTAGCCTGCCTCAGTAAAGGATATCGAGAATAGCTTCATGAAGATCAATGGTGTGTCTTCACCACCCGTCTTAAGGAGAACAGACAGATCCCATCGGGTCCGGCAGAATATGAGTCTTTTAGTGAAGTAACTGCATCATCTATCCTTCTCTGTGTAAAGGAAACATTACTTATTGAGTGGTGTGGTGGAATGGGCATTTGTATGTTTGGTACACTATCTTCGTGCGTGAAGCAGCTTGCATAATGTTTACTAAACGGCTGACAGATCTTACTTGGGTCATCGCAAAGAATGTCCCCATCAGTGATCAGACTGCTGGGAATAACTCTAGATAAGTTTGCACGGGATTTTAGAATTCTCACCAATGATCGAACATTGCCTGTTTGTGCGTTGCAGCTAGTTTCTTGCTTGACCGCTTTCATTAACTTATTTGATTTGAAGTTCTTATGAGCAATTTTTAATGAGACAAGGGATGAAAAGTCATTAGATCGATGGAAATTTCTGGCATGTCTGCGTATGCTGATAAGTACATTTTCAGGGATAGAATTCACTTTCGGCTTTCTAATCAATACTGATACCTCCGGAACATTATGATCGTGAATTACATTCATGGGACTGTAGAAGATGTCACTTAGTTCATGGGTTGAGCTATTGGTGAAATAAGAACCCTAGTCCAAGCATCGCAACATGTCTTGTGTCTCTTCTCAGATGGTATTTTTATATCCTCTAACCGTGGTGGTTTTTGACCTGGAAGCTAACGTAGTTCTGGGAGATAGTCGGAAGTCATGTTGCACAAACTCTCTCATCCAGGTGTACGAGCCACCATTAGGCTCATCGCACAACGTTTCTGCTGGCCTGGGATGAACAAAGGCGTTAAGGAGTGAGCTCGGTCATGCTTAGCTTGTCAAAATTGCAAAGTCGCGCGACACATGAAAGACCCTTTAGGTTCTTTTCTAGTCCCAGACGTGCGTTTCGACCACGTCCGTATGGATATTGTAGGACCCCTGCCAGAATCTAATCAATGCGCCTACCTTTTCACTTGTATTGACCATTTCACGTGATGGCCGGAAGCAGTACCTATTGAGGATATTACTGCTGAAACAGTAGCTCACGTTTTCGTAGAAAGATGGATCGCGAACTTCGGATGTCCGTCTTACGTCACAACCGACCATGGGCGCCAATTTGAGTGTGGATTATCTCACGCTCTAACGGCACTTTTAGGTTGCCCCGGCTCCAAGCGACAGCCTACCATCCACAAGCAAGTGGTATGGAAGAGCATTTCCATCGACAGTTGAAAGCCTCCCCTTCAGCTGCAAACATACCTCAATGGACCGAGGCTCTGCCTCTAGTCCTGCTAGGTATTCGTAACGTCTTGAAAGTGGATGCTGGATGTACCCCTGCAGAACTCGTCTATGAGACCACTGTTCCCCTACCAGGTGAGTTTGTTTCTCCTTCAACTTTCAAACACGTTTCCGACAGGTCATCTTACGTGACTAGGCTTACAAAGGCAATGCCTTCAGCTAAGCCTTCTCCGGTTAGACCTCAAACGACTGATGTCTTCGTTCACCCCAGTTTTTACAAGAGACATTGTACGTGTTTGTTCGCCACGACGCCGTTCGTCGACCACTTGAACCACCCTACTACGGGCCATTCAAAGTGATCAAGCGACACAAGAAATTCTCCGTAGTTGAGCAAGACGGATGTGGAGACACTGTCAGTATTGACCGTTCGAAACCAGCTTATTTCGAGAGCAACCCCATTATCAGTGACATTTCAGCTCGCTACAGCCGACCGACAGATAGCTTAATTATCGAAATTCTTGACGATATCCCTGGTGACGCACAGTTGCAACAACCGCTGGCGCAACAGAAAACACGATCAGGTCGAACCGTCAGGCTCCCGAGGTATTTGAAGTCGTATTCAACTTAGTGGTGTGAAATAAGATGTGCCAACCATATTTTTTTACTTACAAATATTTTACGAGGCACCATTTTTCTTATTTACCCGCAGTGCGCAAATCCTTGTGCATTTTGCCTATGTCAATTTTTTATTGCCATGTAATTTAACTTTTTTTTAAAAACGGTGAAAATAAGCGCAAACTTTGGTTTCGATATATTTGTATGTACATAATTCCCATTTTTACGAAGCCTTTTCAGGGTATTAAAGACTTTTATTTATATTCCAGGTGCAGCGAGCACCTGACGGAACGTCAAAAGGAACTGAGGACTGCAATCGACGTACAATTCGATTCATTGTATTCCATTTTTTTATTGCCACGACACCCTAGAATAAGTTCAGGCAACCAGGGGCCACTTCACGCAGTGAGCCCATCAGAAGAGTTTTACCAGTGGAGAAAATACTGGGTTTTTACTTCCGGCTGGTATCGTCTTAGGGTCCTCACGAACCCGCTGGGGGTGGAGTGATCTGTAGCGTCACACACTTCCCCAAAATCAATAGCCTAGGGTTTGACGACTTTCGACACTGACGCTGACCTTCGTAGTTTAACCAGACTCGCTAAGCTGAAGGCACACGGTCAAGCATCCTCGCCATTTGACACGCTGTCGTGTTACGTTGTTCTGCTCGTATTCGACTCTCTGGCCAGTTAGTTGGAACGCATCGGCATCTTGGCGCAACCACCCAAATACACTATTCTCTCCGACTAGGCTATCGTGTTCTTCCTCGATCTCGTATTCGTGGGTATATAACAAGTCCGAGTAATCAGTGATTGGTCTTTGCGTCTGTCAAGTTCGCAGCAGGGCAAATCCTAAACCCGCATTGCCTTCATTTACATGGAGTTTTCCATATGACCCTCAGTCCTCCCAGAAGCTTGGTGGTATCTTAGCATACTCAGTCTAACGACTACTAACAGAAATCCCCGTGAACTTGCACATCTTCAAGATGTGGATACAGTAAAATGGAGAGGGTTTCTGCATCCGACAAAGGAGTAACACCAGACGAAAAGAATCCAGCTTCAGAGCCAAGACGGGACAGTTTGCTATACCCGCTTAAAAGAAATCCGATATTGGTAGCACGACAACGTGCCGAATTAAAGGGGTGTTTTGCTGTGTGCCCTAGGTTAAGGAATTCCGTTAAAACGGTTCAGGCTAGCATCAGTGCCGTGTTTCTTCAAGCCTTTAGGCCAAAGACTTTGTGGAACCACTTATGTTACGAAATCAAATGGTTTGCAACGGTGTGTCGAACAGGTAGTGAAAATTATAGACCAACAGTTCCATCAACCATATGCACAGATGTTCGTTACCCATGGACGTCTCAGAAGATCAAAGGACTATTGCAGTCGTGCGATGGGGAGCCACAAAATCAAAAGCTTAAAATTTGCCACAGACTTCACATATTACAAAAGTACACGAACGATGCATATGTCGAATCAAATATACAAAACGTATCTCCAAGAAGAACAAGTATCTGTATCACAGAAAAGTGTTGGTGAAATTATGAAAGAGAGGGCAACATGTCAGTTCATGTATGTTGACTTCAACCTCCAGGATTGTGAATTCACCGATCTCAGTCTTCGAAGACACCGGACAGCAATGACTCATGACAACAGTGATCTTTCTATTCAGACCTTCCATGAACAAATTGTAATGTGGCCAAAGCAATGAGCACGATCAAAAATTCTTCGCCGAGTATGGGTAACTGAACATTTTCAGGTCTATAAAGAGGCCGTTTCCGTTCCTTCGCCTGCACAATAAGGATACGCTGGTTCCCAGTTCAGTTTAAACTGAATTCCACGAAATTCGATAGCTCTCACGCATTTTAGCAGATACTTATGTCTCCCAACGCAATGAAAAGATTTCAACTCTACAGGAATTTGGTACACTCAGAAAGATAGGTATTGCTATAATTTAGAAATCATCCTCACGACAATCTAGGAGATGAGGTGCAGGTGACGACCATTCAGCCATGATTCTCTCAAACACCACGTTGCAGTTTCTAAAAGCGTTCAAAATGGCTTCCATAAATTAACATCAACCTCATGTGTGCACACGCCAAGCCACTGCCTACTTCGACGTGCCATGCTAGGGGAAGTTCGACGAGGGTTCAGAGTGCTCATCCCAAGACGTGGTGCCAGTTTATTAAGTTCCTGACTGTTGCAGTTTCTAAAAGCGTTCAAAATGGCTTCCATAAATTAACATCAACCTCATGTGTGCATATAGGAAGTATAAAACGCAATTAAAAGGGGTGCATTTACGATAAAACTGTTTTTCACGAAGCAATGGATCACTCACCACCCTACAACGTCTGAGACATAGCCGTTAAAAGTAGAAGACATGAATCGGTTACAGGTTTTTACCACAGATAGCACCGCTTGTGCTCGTTGGAATCATTGTGTGAGCAATGTTCAGGTTCACGCATGAAGTTATGCACCTTCACCGGCTGAGATGGCTTGGAAATACACTGCGCACGCCAAGCCACTGCCTACTTCGACGTGCCATGCTAGGGGAAGTTCGACGAGGGTTCAGAGTGCTCATCCCAAGACGTGGTGCCAGTTTATTAAGTTCCTGACTGTTTGTCTGAGCCGTGTGCGGGGGATGTAAACTGCCTGGTTGGGATAACTGGAACGATAAGCATCAGTTGTTGGGATCTCTTGTTGATATGTCTGAAAATTGGTCACAATGGTGCAGATGTATTTAATCCTTGACATCTTATAAAGCTTGAATATTTGTGCTAGCATTCATTCTCAAATTGTTTATTCACTCAACTTTTTCTACTTTGATATCAGTATTTTTCTATCCACCTGTTCGTTGTGTACTACTGTGGAGTGTGGTAACTTAAGCCAATACACTTGTATGCGGGTTATACGTTGTTTTGTCTGCCTGTCTACAATTAAAAAATAAAATTCACTTCAGAGCCCCTGAAAAAGGTATCGGGAAAGTTAAACTATGAGTTACTGCACATTATGTAGAAACCTCTAGGATGAAGTATCTTATGTACAACGAAGCAGTCACTGGCAATTATGCAGATGTGGCCAACAATACAGAACAGTACCATGTTACAACAATACAAGGGGCAATATAAGTCGCGATACTGCCATACATCAAGAAACATGGGAAGTCCCAAAATGAACTGTTTATCATCAGGACTACTACAGCTTTACTTGTGCTGCTCCCCTAACGAATGCTTTGCACCACAACAAATGCATGTAAAATAAATTTGTCGCTTACAGGGTTTTCTATCCAAACGGCTGCAACACACTCATCTACTGCCTCATACGTAACAGGAACATCTTCTATGGTACGCAGTTTCGCAGGAATAGAAACACTGGAGTACTTTGCGTCCCAAATTTGCCTCAGGTAACGGACAGCTAACGAGCTGGAGTTTTTTTCATGATCTCCATAAAGTCCAAAACCAGTAACAATGATGTACATTTATAACTGAAACCTGTGTTATAGAAAAAGTTACAATTTTGAGTCAACTATTTGGATCTTGATAATCAATCGATTTACTCATAATCTCTTAATATTGGTCCAGAGAAATGACGGTTGTGATTTGGCCAAAATCCTACCCGTCGCACGCGTCATGGATATCGTGGCTCGGCGGTGCAGGTGATCGTTATCTCCTAAAGCACCGGGGTGACACCCTAGCGTAGGAAGCCATCACCTCGCGGTTCAAATCCCGGCGAGAACTACCTCACCCACTGGTAGACAGGCGCACCCAGCTGATGAGTCCTAAATGGAGCGAAATGTGAATCCTGAATTCCACCGCCAGCAGTGTTCATCCTTACTATAATTAGAACGCAAGTAGCATCAAGGCATTCACACGGCAGCCCATATGCCGATAGATATCGATGAATTCGGTCCGGCCAACGACGGTACAACTCAAATGATCATACTTAATGAAGTAAATTTTAACAATTCACGTTATGCTTCTGGCTTTTATAATTTATTCAACGTGGTATCTTGTTTTCGAGTGCCGGAAATATGCAGTCGACTTGCATAAACAAGACCCGTTACTGTCAGAAAAAAGTTGTTGTGGAATGAAAATGGAATTGCACTGATGTGACTGCGGGTAGATTGAACAGCACTTACTTCTGCTGCTGCTCAGTCCACTTCATAGGTTTTCGTGCTACGTGTACTAGATATGATACTCATGAACATCCGAAGACAGGTAAAAACGTCATCGACTTTCTGCAGCCCAAATAGAACACACGTTACGGTGTGACCACAGCTGCAACCACCGGTGATAACCACCTGGAGTCTTGAAACTCCTACGGGGTAAACGACAGTTTCACATACACAACTTTGTTGGTTATAATGGTTTTTAAAGGCAATGTTACGGAACAACAGCTTTCTATTACGCCACTTCCAGCCGGGGCAGGAAAAATTTTATTCTTTATTCTCATAATGTATCCGAACCCATGTCTTCATTCTGATTCTACGTAAAACATCACTGATTTCACTTATATCCCAAAACTGATGACCTCATGCGCACGTAGTTTCAATGATGTAGCTTGGATCTTAGCCTGACAACGTCTTTATCGAGTCAATTCGTAAACTTCATGAACGCACGGCAGAGAATCTCGGGTATTGGTATGCAACCTTTGTGGGTGGCTTCACGTACAACTGCTGAGGTACGCAGCTGCTGTTTTTACGGATCTTCAGCGATATATACTCCTTTACAAAGCGATGACCATGCATGGCCTTGGTGAAAGCCAACTCTGCGCAATTTCGCACGCATGAACTTTAGTTCTGACAAAAGGTGTTCTGCGATGTTTAAAATGCGTTGAGGTTTGGCGACACCCTTCTCATACAGACTTTCAAGATGCCTCAGTGCTTTTTATTTTCAAGGGTAAATACGTCAGCATTCTTCATGTCAACTGTAGTGACACACATGAGATAGCTGCGGACAACACCAAGGGTCTTCGGATAACGGTCATCTATGTAGGTATACCCGGTGAACCAACACCCCAAAATTTGGTCACCCGTATCCACTCTGGCTTTGTATACGAAGTATTTGGCATGCGTATAACGCTTAAAACGTGAATTCAAACGAATCTCGCCCGATGTACAGGGTCTACGCGTGATTTGAAGTTTACCGAACCAGTGAATCTCTGGGATTACACCGCATCTGCATACGTACGTCTAACGTCAACCGAAACAGCTGAACCAGCTTTTCCAGTCATTGTCAGTAGAAAACCATCAGGTCTCGTATTCAGGGATGAAAATTAGTTGGGACACTAAGTCGTGACAAGAGTACACAGGGATCCGTATGTGAACTTGCAACCTAAAACCAGGTTCCCGAGTCTTGTCCGGTGACACACCAGTAGCCCACAGGTACAAGGTCACCTCCATAACTAGGGTTGCTCCCCCATGTGTCCCATCTTGGAGCATGTACGTTCGAGGAGAATGGACCGAACTGTCTGACGACGTAGAGAGTGCTGCTTGAATATATGCATGCCGGGCTTGGTTGACCTTTCAGGTCAGTGCTTTCAAAAATTATCCGCTAGCAAGCGCATGAAACCAGTCATAATCAGGCATTCGAGGGACATCGTGGTTACTGGAGAGGCGGGCATTTCATTCCAAGTCCACGAATCTGTTTTACATAAGAAATACATTTATCCCGACTCTCACCATATCATCACCTTTGTGACCATGCTATTGTCTGCACCACCACCCATCTGTATGATTTCCAATTTAGACCCGTCATCGGAGGATGGAACGTCGCGGGCTGAAGTTAGCCGTTTTCCAGTAAACCTCTGTGGGTTTTCGACCCTCTTTTGAATCGGTCAACTGATAACGTGGACATTATCTATTTTTGGAGTCGGCTGCTGGAATGGACTACTCAACGCTGGAACCATTGCGGTATAGAGACTACGTTAATCCTTCGCTTTTGCATTGTTCTCCTATGTGCCTTGAGGTGTCCTGGCCTAGTGGGAAGGATGAGAGAAGATAGAACACGTCCAGTCATTTCTTGAAACGCTGTATAGCTTTGCTAGACTTCCCTACCTTTTAAGGTAGAATGAATCGAAGAGGTTCGTCCGCCTGAGTCGTCCTCCGTAGGTTAGGCTAACTATCGCAGAGATCATACTAGTGACTTCCCCCCTGAACTCTTTTCAGAATTTCTGAATCACCCTTTACGTAAGAATTTGCCGCTTGCCCGCAGTTTTTTAGCTCAGACCTAGGTTAAGATGTGCGTAATGTGTCATACATACCAGCGCATGTTTTTATAGACTTTCAGTACGAGGCCCAAAGTGTTCCCAAACTCCACGCTTTGAACAACCGAGGGAGCATGGTGGTCTTCAAGTCATTGCTTACAGTGAATCCTAGGTAATTTTCGGTCAAAACTGAGTGAAGAGGGCCTCGACTACTATCGTAGGGGCTGTCACCTGTGTCCCATATCCATGTCCATCCATTTGCCTGCATTGATAAGCGTCAGCCATCCTTTAATCTCTCTATTTCGTAGTGATACCTTCGGCTTCAGACTAATTTTCTTTACTGACGTGCACACCCTCATCTTCCACCTAAGCCCACCCCTAAACAGTTGGTTTTAGATACTTCTTCAAGTGAGTTTTGCAGTCAGTACAAAGAACTCACCCGGATGTACCGTGGTTGATTTGCTCCTGCTTATTTTTGTGCTCCTGCTTCGAATTTCGCCTGCTGCTCGCCTTAGTTATTCCCTTTTCAGGCTTATCTAACCAGTCCTGCATTCAGCTGGAATCCCAGAGATCGCATTTGTCAGTGTGCGCCACGCCATCAAAACCTTATGACGGACGCAAACACCCCGAAGTCATGACTGTACTGCCTGCCCCACCTTCAAGAATATTGGAAGATTCAAACAATAACCGAATAATTCCTAATTTCGAACTGAGCCTGCTTAAACACACCTCTTGCATGCCATGAATAACGATATTGAATGTATAGCTTAACATTGTACATAATAGTCATTTCTCATGACCAAAGTGATCAAACCTGTAAACCGGTTTGTATCCACGTAACCCGTTGTATGAAATATATATATATATATATATATATATATATATATATATATATATAATTTCCACGAAATAGTAGACAAGCCGTTTGCGTCTGTTTGAAGTGCACGTATATTCTCCCCATATTTAATTTCCCGTCGGAACCTTACATCATCGACTCAGCGAAAAGCAGGGGATTCTGCAGCCCATTTGCATTAAGAAATAGCGAGCAACCAGGGGCTCCACCTTGCGGTACGCTACCTTGCGCCGACGCCCACGAGTATAGTTGAGAATTGATCCTTACTGTTTGTGTCCTAACAATGAGGAACCCTCTGATTCATGCGAACGGAATATTAGTGATTCCGAAACTTTCCGGTTTCCCGAGCAACTTGGAATGAAGTACATTGTAGAACGTCCCACTTCGGCCCATATAGATGACATCGACATTACACTGAGAACTCTTTCAACTTGCTCTGACTGTTAGAAGAGAAATTATTCTGAAAGCCTTACTGTTAGCGAGACAGCAGAGTTTCGCTCTTTAGGCGAACTGCAGTGGTTTTCTTGATTGCTCCTCCCGGGATTTCGGCCACAAGAATGGTCAAGTTCATTGGTCTGTGATTTAATGAGCAGTTTCTTTGACCAGTCTTGTAAGTGTAACAACGGCTCCCTTCCACCAGTACAGGAGTGCGCCTTCACCAAGGACCGGTTAAAATATGAAGTGCTAGTTCTCTGAGCTGTCTTGGTTACATTTCATCGGCCCCCGTTGATTCTTCCACATCGGGAGTACTGAGCACCCTGAACACATCATTACAGTTGGCGTCCACAGGTACTGTCCTATTGGACTTGAATGTTTCTACTGTTGAATTGCTGTCCACAGAAGGTTTGTGCCGAAAGGCCTCAGCACACTACCCAGCCATAGCTTCTGCTTTCCCTTTATTGTCTTCAATTAAACAGTCAGTTTCCGTCTCTTTGACTAGGAATGGTATACCACGATACATCCTGTTCCTGTAATTTACTTGGGAAAATAGTGTCTTCGGAAGTTGAGGTGAACTGCGAATAACACGTATTTCGGAAAGTATTCACTCATGTTTGAGACCACATCGTATCAGATTGCATCCTGCTAGTGGTCTTCATAACTTTCTTAGCCAACTTCATGTGTTCCACTTTTCTGGACCTTAGTTGTCAGATCAGTGAAGCCGTTTTGGGAACCAGCTTCAGACGAGGGTACCTGCGACTTTAAGCGTATGTGCTTAATGTAGTACTTAATTCTACTTATTTTTCTAAAACCGATATGATGGGTTCTCCTGATCAGTCTCTTGCCCACTGAAAATGTTCTTTCTCGTGATTCGAGCCAGGCCCCTGTCTGCGTAGGTGCCCGAAGTAAGGCTAGTATTCTCACTCATGGGGATCTCAGTTCGATGGGAATATGGGAGGTTACCAAAGTTCGTAGGTAGATAACATCCAAGCTGGCAAAACACTCTGCGTGTACTTTGGAACATTTAGGAAAAAGACAGTGGAAAAAATTTAAGGCTCACTGCAGGCAATGCATTTTCATCCCTGAAGTTTCCAAAATTGCCAAAGCGCATCCAAAGTTCGTTCAAACAGTTTGAGTTTTTCCATAGTCCGCTCAAACTGTCTACTCGAAGTCCAATATTTTCCAAAGGTCGCCGAAATATTTAACCCAAAACTCCGCTTACTCCCAGCCTCGCCATTTTGCCTGAATTATATACGTTCGGAATTTTACATTAATATCTCATGCACTGAAAACTACAAGCATTCCAGTTATCTGCGAAATGAACATTTACCCGCACTCAGTCTACGTACATGGAATCTATGTAGCAGGGTAAATATTCCGGCAACGAATTATATTTTTTGGACTGCAGATGTAAGGAATAAGACGATTCGTTACATAGAACTGGAATTTGTTCGTACGTTTCCGCTATTAGCTTCCTGAATACTGACCACGCGTTTGTCTGCCTTCTCTACATTCTCAGAGGATAGTACGTGCGCGCTTTCAGTGTACTCCGATATGCGGATATGTATATCCGCATCCATTTACTAAGAAAGTTCAACTGGTTTGGAAGATAACCATACCGGCACCTCACGGTGTGGCCTTATTTCTCAGCCGAGGCCGATAGCTACTTTCGTGAAACCATTTCGGGATACCCAAGACCACCCTTTCAGAGGTAACCTCTTCGCTACACTACCAAGCCCATGACGCCTGCAAAACGAGAAGAAACCTATAAGCAACTTACATACTGCGGCGTTTTCGAGCATTAGCCTCTTAAATGGTCTTTTCGAAAGAGTTAATTATCAAAGCGAAAACGCCGATTTTCTGATGCATTCGATAATCTTGTTTACGTTGTCACCAGTCATCAGTTCATGACGCAGCTGTAGTTTAGCTTGCAGCATGATAGCAGTCATTCGCCGTTGGGCCATCGCAGTCACAACTATTTTGGGGTTCATATATAACGTCTTTGGGCCCCAGTAGAGGATTAAACAAAAATGACAACTATACAAGGTCTCCATATTACAGTGGTTTGAAAAGCATATTTTACACACAAACTGGAAGTCTGGATACATAAAACACGTCGTTTAGTCTCACGCCTGGTGCAAGTATGACTTGGATGAGAGAACACTGCACCACTGAGTCAGTGTACTAAAAGTATGTTCAGTGATGGAATTCGTTCCTTCAGGTGAAAAAGTTTCAAACATTAATAATTCGGAATGAAGGATTTTTAGTTCACCCTACAATACTGTAGCAGCACTGAAAATGAGTTAGAAGTATGCCCTTGATGACTTTGCTACAACTTCAAGGTTGTTCTGCAACTTTGGCGTTTGCTTTAGTGCTGGGCGGTTGAGCCAATTTTTCCGAATCTCCATAAGTCCGCCCAAATTGCTCAAAGTGTCTGCACTGCGCTCAAATCTGTCAGATTATCTGCATTGCGTTCACTTTTTTCCAAATAAAGCATTAAGACACAGTAAGTAGTGTACGCGTGTTGAATTTCGATGTGTAGATGTTAAGTTGTAACTGTTTATTAACTTCCTGGAGACTGTCATCCTGCGTAAATTAACTTAATATGGAAACATGCTCGAATGTTTCGAATTGCACGTGAAATTGACTTCGGTTAATACTCAAAAATGTCAAAGTGCACACTGAAGTGTTTGCTGGTTGGGATTGATCTATAGTTACTAACCAGTGCTAACTAGTTAGAAGATAGTGCAGGTGTATCATAACAAAAGGATGGTTGGTAGTAGGTTAGAAAGTAGCAGAAAGTCGGTGAGCTCAGTAGTGCCCTGAGTACGTCGTTGGTGAGCTTTATTTGTAAGCTGACACATATGTGTCGTCTTTTGAATGGGCACTTACCGGTCTTTAACTATATTCCGCTGTAAAGCATTCCATAAGACACTCTTTAGGAGAAGAAGTTTGACCTAAGCCTGGTTCTGTCTCTGATGTGCTATTCTGATCCGGTTCTTTATTAGTGACCACCGTGTTCCAGCTAAGGTTGGTTTTTTCGTGTCACTCGCTTGATGGATGAGTTTGCAAGTCGTAATAAAGTCACCCCTCTTTTGGCGATACCCCAAGATAATCAACTGACTGCCTATGACCTAGGTTTCAGTGTGTTAGAGTACGTTTTTTCTGTTAGTCCGATATCAGGTCTTGTCGCAGATCTTTTGACTCTCAAGGAAATTGGAATCTTTCTTATGCGATAGCTGCTACCTTGACGTGGTGGTCGGGCTTGCATATCACAATGACCCAACGAGCTATGCTGGTGGAACGCTTGTTCCCTCGAGGTCCTACCATACCAGAAAGGTCTGTTGGGTAGTGGTTAGACGAAAAGCAGTTACCGTCATAGTGTAAATTGCTATACTATGATGGGGGTCTGAGGGCGAAGTCGTACTGCTGCTAGCTGGATGGGGTGTGACAGCAGTAAGGTGTTTCCCTTGGATGACCAGCAGTGCCAAGCTGATGCTGCCTTCTCAGTGGAAGGGGGGGTTAGAAAAGGTCGGCCCCAAAAATAACACACTCCACCACGCCCCACGGTCTGCCGGGCCGGCGGTGTTGGTTCACTTGTCGTTTCCTTTCGCTCATCCGGCCCCAAAAATACAAAAATTCAAAATAATCATACTCAAAAGGCTGGGTGTGACAGGCCTCAAGCAGATGTCCGATGGGCTCTGCGGTCACACAAATCTCTTTCAGGTACCTTAAGAAGAAATAGCCTTCCACGGTGTGGGCAGCCGGGAAGTGTCAACCGCCCTCACAACTCTGTCAGCACCCAAGTTTCTTCTGACTGCTATCCTCCTCCTCCATCATTACCTTCTAATCTTCCTTCACGTCTCTTAATTAATGATGCTGCATCATCTTCAATTTCTCCTACCTCTGCAGCCTTCGACAACGATCTGAGTCCACAGAACAGTGTCCCTGGTCTCCTTAAACCACGCTCCAAATTACATATTGGAGCCTTCAATGTCCGCACCCTCCGTCAAATTGGCCAACAGGCTTCGTTGGCAAAGACTCTAGCAACTCGAGGCATGGATGTGTGCTGTGTTTGTGAGACACGCATACAGGACCCAAGTGTGGTTATTCACCTGACCTCTCCTGACCAATCTGGTGAATCTGCAAAATTCACCCTTCGAGTTTCTGGAGATTCGATAGCTAGCTCTCGTGGTCTTGCAGGTGTAGGTATAGCATTAAGCACCAGGGCAGAAAACTCACTACTAGACTGGATCCCAGTTGATAGTCGCCTCTGCGCTATGAGGCTGAACGGCACAGTGAGAACTAAAAGGAATAGTGAGACTCGCCGTTGTCTCTTTGTAATCTCTGCTTACGCACCCACTGACTGTAGTTCGGATGAAGTGAAGGACGAGTTCTACCATAAACTGTCTAACCTCCTCTCGAAAGCCAAACGTTCGGACGTAGTGGTTGTTGCAGGTGACCTCAACGCACAGGTGGGTAGACTGAGTGAGGCAGAAAGGCACTTAGGTGGCACTTTCGGAATCCCAGCTGAACGTACAGATAACGGTGATCGCCTATTACAACTATGCTCAGATAACCGCCTATTTTTAGCCAGCACAAATTTCAGACATAAAGAAAGGCACTGTCTGACCTGGCGTCCACCGAGCTCGACTCAGCGATGGACACAGATAGACCACATTGCTATTAGTCATCGCTGGAGAGGATCGGTGGAAGACTGCCGCTCCTTCTGGAGTACGTGTTTGGACAGCGATCATGCGTTGGTCCGAGCACGTATATGCCTGCGTCTCAATGGACGTAGAAAAAATTTGGCAACAAAACCACTACGAGTTCTGCTGGACAACGAAAACACCAAAGCCGTGTTCAGTGAGAAGTTGGCTAGGCAGTTATCGGAACAAAAGACTGTCACTCATCCAGAAGAAGCTTGGTGCCATCTTCAGTCTACTGTAAAAGCAGCACTGGAGACTGTAGCCGACTCCAAGATAATGGCTAAAAAGAGCCAGTGGATATCAGCAGCTTCTTCCAAACTAATGGATGCACGTGAATGCATCCCTGCAGGCTCTGAGTACAATGAAGAGCGAGCGCAACTTAAAAATAAACTGACGAAAAGTCTGCGCAACGATCGTGAACAGTGGTGGGCAGCAAAGGCTAAAGAGATGGAAAAGGCAGCGGCGATCGGTAACAGTAGACAGTTATTTAGACTTATTAAGGAGACTGGGGGGAAATGGTCAACAACAGTTAGTGAGGTTATAGCGGAGAAGGACGGATCGGCGATTCACTCGCAGGGAAGGCGACTGGGACGATGGGCAGAACACTTTGAGGAACAGTTTAACTGGCCTCCAGCCACCATTGCGCTGCCCGCTATCCAGTCGGACCCTGAATGGGACATAGAGACAGGTCCCCCAACACTAGAAGAAGTTGAGAAAGCGGTAGGTAGCCTGAAACGGGGAAGGGCAGCAGGACCAGACGGACTACCTGCTGAGGTATACAAGAATGGTGGTAGAGTTCTCTTAGTCAGGCTAACGGAAGTGTTAGCCAGTATATGGGAATCAAATACGATCCCCTCCGACTGGTCTAAGTCACTGATCATCCCAGTCTTCAAGAAAGGCGAGAAGTCCTCTTGTGATAACCACAGAGGAATCAGCCTGACAAACATAGTGTCTAAGATCCTAAGTTCTATAATTCTCCGACGCCTGAGTGGAGCTCGGGAACAGCAAGCCCGAGAAAACCAGGCAGGCTTTAGACCTGGCCGTGGATGTATCGACCAAATATTCACACTGCGCCAGGTCCTGGAACATAGGCATGCTTACAGACGCCCGACAATAGCTGTATTTCTCGACCTGAAGGCGGCATTTGACTCCGTTGATCGAGAAGTCTTATGGCAGTGTCTGTCACTGAAAGGCGTGCCTAGTAAGTACATCACCTTATTGAAAGCTCTCTACTCGAACACTTGTGGGCATGTTAGAGCCTATGGTGAGTTGTCCAGGGAGCTATACTCATCAAGTGGTGTCCGTCAAGGATGCCCACTATCCCCATTCTTATTTAATTTTATCATAGATATTCTTATGGAGGTTTCCCTCTCGTCACCTAATTACAAAGACGTTGACCGGATCACAGGTGAATTTTCCTTAGATCTAGAATATGCAGATGACATAGTCCTGTTAGGTGAAGACGCTGACAAGATGCAGAGTCTTCTGAACACTTTGAGTGGGAATTTGAGAATGTTTGGGATGCGATTTTCACCACCCAAATGCAAATTTTTGCTCCAGGACTGGTCTTCAGCGGTACCGCGGTTAACAATAGAGAGTGAAGTGGTTGAGTGTGTTGACCACTTCACTTACCTGGGAAGTAGGATCAACTCCGGTGGGTTAGTTGCCGATGAGATTTCTGCACGGATACAAAAGGCTCGATTGGCTTTTGCCAATTTGCGCCACCTATGGCGCCGCCGTGATATTCGTTTGTCTATTAAGGGTCGCGTGTACTGCACAGCAGTCCGCTCTGTTCTACTGTATGGCTGTGAAACATGGCCATTGAAAGTGGAAGACATGAGAAGGTTACAGGTATTTGACCACCGTTGCCTTCGTAGTATAGGACGTATTCCGTGGTGTCACCATGTGAGTAATGCAGAAGTTAGGTGTAGAGTTTTAGGGAGAAGAGGTAAGTCAGTCGACGAGGTTGTGAACCTTCATCGACTGAGATGGTTGGGACACGTACTACGTATGCCTAGTCACCGATTGCCTCGTCACACAATGTTGGCTGAGGTGGGTTCAGGCTGGAAAAAGGCCCGAGGTGGCCAGACTAAAACATGGCACCAATGTATGAAGTCTCTGACTGTTGGTTTAAGCCATGTAGGACGATGCAGACTAGGTGGTTGGGGTCCACGGGACAAGAGGAACCAGTGGTTGGAGACCCTAGGTGATATGGCTCAGAACCGAAGTCAGTGGCGCAGATGTATACACACATTATCCTCATCTTAACAACGCTATACCGAATCTCACTATTTTGTCACTCCTCTTTCCTTTCTTCTCATACTTTATATTTCTTTTGACTGCATTCACTTATCTTCATCCTTCACCTCACTACCTTTTTACTTGATGTGCTGATATGAGGTGTGGCAACTCGGACCGTTACGCAGTAATGCCTGGTCCTATGTTGATAATGATGATGATGATGATGATGATTATGCGATATGGGTGGTACCCTATCGAGAAATTCCGAGTGTGGCCGTAAATAGATTGAAAAACCGGTTAGAAACAGTTCTCGAGTGAGAGCACCGACTTGCAGTAACTATAAACGCCTTCGTTATGGCTGCTATTCCTCTGTAATTGGAGCTGGTGCGTAGAATGTCAAAGAGGTTGGACCGCAGGTTTTTTCCGTGGACATTTTGGTGGTGGTACATTTGCTCACCTTGTATTCGAATCCGGCCATCCTTGCTTCGCGGGTCCTGATACCCATTACTTTTCGCTTCTCCAGGTTGAAGCTCAAGCCATTCTCTGACAATCCGAGTTCTTTGTATTCTGTGTTGTTTTGGAGTACTCTACGGATGAGCTCTTCGTTTACCACCCCGAGATTTTATTGTCTTCCGCAAAAAGAAGGATGGCGGGGGGGGGGATTTTGTGTAGGGGGTCGTTGGTGAGCATCAGGAATAGAATTGGCCTCAGGATTGCCCCCTAGGATGCATCCGGTGTCGATGGCCTCCACTTGAAATGTATTCCGTTCACTTCGGTGCAGAACTCTTTGCCTTCTTTGTAGGCTTTAAGCTAAAAACGCAGAGGTTCACCAATGCCTTCTGACGTGATTTTATGCAGTGGGTTTTCCTGCAGGACACTGTTAAGGGCTTCATCTAGGTAGAGGAAAGTGACATGTACCGGTTTTCTGTTTTCCCATCTGAATGTTCAGTCGTTTCAAGTAGTCAGAAAGTTCGTAGTACATGAACGACCACTCTAGTAGCTGTGTTGAGCATTTTGAACCGTGCTTTTCTTGTAAATTAGTTCCCAGGCCTTGTCTGCTGTCAGGCTTCCCAATACCTTGAACAGTATAAGTAGTAGGGAAGTCAGTCTCTAGCCGCTAGGGCTTTTTCTGTCTCTTGAAACTGTATGGTATGATGGCGCACTTCCACTTCTTAGGGAGTTTACATGACTAGCAAGTGCTTGCAATGGTTGCAGACTTATTTCGCCAATGCCTCGGAGCAATGTTTTTTCGGGATTACTGACCTCAAGTAGTAGCAGCTAGAGGACTTGACTGGCCGGAGCCTGGATAGCTTTTTGGATACTCTTCTGTGTAATGGGGATATGGCAAAGGTATTCGTTATTTACCGTCTGCTCATTGTCGTTTCTTACCGGTGCGGATTCGACGTCAGAAGTACTGAGGTGAACTTTAAAGCGTGAACTCAGAACTTAGCTGTTTCTAAACTGCTCAGTACTGTAGTAGATTTCAATTTTAAAACGGTCTCCTAACTGTTGAATAGCGTCTTGCTATGCCATATATGATTCAGTCGTAAAGTATTATTTTCTGAAGTATTTTTGAGTAGCTGTCTTCACTTAGATGTGAAGTAGATACATCTCAAATTTATCACTTCGCTTATAGTACTGTCCTGGTCATGTGGTATGTACACCTTATAGCATACATCATTATTCAGGCGTTTTGCATTAATTTAAGATATGAGCAAAAAATTTTGTTTTGGGAGTCGCTTTCATAACTGGAATTGTGATGATAATCTCAATTAATAGATCATGAGGAGACATCACAATATGGATCCCAATCCTCAAAAAACATCCGATATCAATAGTGAGAGTTCAGGAAACTGGTAGTTTTAATCTCTTGCGTCTTCATCTTTCCTGACGAAACACAGCGAGTTTCCATTTCATATAACTATGATTTCTGTCTGGCAACCTGTATATATCACAATCAGGTGTAATTAATGCAAGTTGCATGGTAAATGGCGTTTATTTTAACATCGTTTTTATTTTAATGAACTCAGTGTGATATTCTACTTAGTGAATGCTTTCAAATAAGAAATCAACCGAATCGCAGGGGTAAGTTCTACAGCGGAGTTAGTTTACTGAGACTAGAAGACCTAGTTACAACGACAAAGTTTCCATGGTGAAAATGTAAAACTTGCTCTGTTTACGGTTTATGGTTCTAATCACATACTTGTCTCCTTTAGTCTTTTCAGACATCACACCTTTAGAAAACTCAACGGATGATGCTATAGCCTAATATTAATAGATTATGAGTAAATCGATTGATTATCAAGATCCAAATAGTTGACTCAAAATTGTAACTTTTTCTATAACACAGGTTTCAGTTATAAATGTACATCATTGTTACTGGTTTTGGACTTTATGGAGATCATGAAAAAAACTCCAGCTCGTTAGCTGTCCGTTACCTGAGGCAAATTTGGGACGCAAAGTACTCCAGTGTTTCTATTCCTGCGAAACTGCGTACCATAGAAGATGTTCCTGTTACGTATGAGGCAGTAGATGAGTGTGTTGCAGCCGTTTGGATAGAAAACCCTGTAAGCGACAAATTTATTTTACATGCATTTGTTGTGGTGCAAAGCATTCGTTAGGGGAGCAGCACAAGTAAAGCTGTAGTAGTCCTGATGATAAACAGTTCATTTTGGGACTTCCCATGTTTCTTGATGTATGGTAGTATCGCGACTTATATTGCCCCTTGTATTGTTGTAACATGGTACTGTTCTGTATTGTTGGCCACATCTGCATAATTGCCAGTGACTGCTTCGTTGTACATAAGATACTTCATCCTAGAGGTTTCTACATAATGTGCAGTAACTCATAGTTTAACTTTCCCGATACCTTTTTCAGGGGCTCTGAAGTGAATTTTATTTTTTAATTGTAGACAGGCAGACAAAACAACGTATAACCCGCATACAAGTGTATTGGCTTAAGTTACCACACTCCACAGTAGTACACAACGAACAGGTGGATAGAAAAATACTGATATCAAAGTAGAAAAAGTTGAGTGAATAAACAATTTGAGAATGAATGCTAGCACAAATATTCAAGCTTTATAAGATGTCAAGGATTAAATACATCTGCACCATTGTGACCAATTTTCAGACATATCAACAAGAGATCCCAACAACTGATGCTTATCGTTCCAGTTATCCCAACCAGGCAGTTTACATCCCCCGCACACGGCTCAGACAAACAGTCAGGAACTTAATAAACTGGCACCACGTCTTGGGATGAGCACTCTGAACCCTCGTCGAACTTCCCCTAGCATGGCACGTCGAAGTAGGCAGTGGCTTGGCGTGCGCAGTGTATTTCCAAGCCATCTCAGCCGGTGAAGGTGCATAACTTCATGCGTGAACCTGAACATTGCTCACACAATGATTCCAACGAGCACAAGCGGTGCTATCTGTGGTAAAAACCTGTAACCGATTCATGTCTTCTACTTTTAACGGCTATGTCTCAGACGTTGTAGGGTGGTGAGTGATCCATTGCTTCGTGAAAAACAGTTTTATCGTAAATGCACCCCTTTTAATTGCGTTTTATACTTCCTATATGCACACATGAGGTTGATGTTAATTTATGGAAGCCATTTTGAACGCTTTTAGAAACTGCAACGTGGTGTTTGAGAGAATCATGGCTGAATGGTCGTCACCTGCACCTCATCTCCTAGATTGTCGTGAGGATGATTTCTAAATTATAGCAATACCTATCTTTCTGAGTGTACCAAATTCCTGTAGAGTTGAAAACTTTTTCATTTTGTTGAGGTATTATGTACGCTTATGTTAGAAATCCCTGTATGATTACGTTGTTCTATTAAAGTGCAGACTTATCTTCGGTATTCAGTTGCAAGTGTATTGTTGAGACCCAACCGTTAGCTGTTACCTTGACGTGGTGGTGGAGCCTGAATGTCCCAGTCACCTCGCAAGCCGTGCTGTTGAAACGCTTGTTTCCTGGATATCCTGCCATACCGGAAAGGTTTGTTGGACAAAATGCAGTAGTCATGAAGTGTAACTTTTTCGCCATGATGAAGGTCCAAGGGCGAAGTTATACTGGTGACTGGACGGAGGTATGACAGCAGTCAGGTGTTTCTAGCTGACGACAACCAGTGCTTCTCTAAGGCTGCCTTCCCTATGTGAGCGACGTCCAGAAAAGGTCGATTTCAAAATATCACTTTCCTCACTACTCCGTGGCATGCCGGTGCCAGTGACCTGGGTTCATGGCCGGATTCGAAGCCAACAATCCTGAACCTCAAAGTTTTGAGAATGCCGTGTGACCGGCTTCAAACTGATGTCCCTTGGTTTTCTTGGTCGCCCACTAACCCGTCTGCTTAGGTATCTAAAGGACAACTAACATTCCATGATGTGGGTAACCAGGAACTGTCAACCGCCCTCACAAATCTGTCAACGCTGAAGATCTCTCTGATCACTGTCCATCTTTTACATCTTTAACTTTCGATCTTCCTTCGGGCTCCTTGGTCAATAATCTTACATCTTGTTTAGTTTCTCCCAGCTCTGCAGCTCTTAACAACAATCTGATTTAGAGTGGTTGCATCACTTGTCTCCTGAACCACGCTCTAAACTACGCGTTGCTGCTCTCAGTGTTGATGCCATCAATCAAATCAACCAACAAATTTCGCTAGCTAAAACTAGGATATTGACCCGTGAGTGTGTTCTGTGTTTGTGAGACACGCATAAAGAACCTAAGTGCGGTTATTTACTTCGGCCCACTTAACCGGTTTGGTGAATCGGCAAAATTCACCCATCGGGTTTCTGGAGGTTTAGTGACTAATTCTTGTAGTCTTGCAGGTGTAGGTATAGCATTCAAGGGCTAAGGTGGAAAGTTCTCTATGCGACTGGATCCTAGTTAGCAGTCACTTGTGTGCTGTTTGACTGAACTCCAAAGTGGGAACCAAAAAGAATGGTAAAACGTGGTGGTCTCTGTAATCCCTTTTTGTTCACTCCGGTAGCTGACTGGAACGATGGCCTGAACACTTGAAGGAACAGTTTAAATGATACCCATTCCACTATGCAGTCAGATCCTGAGTGGAACTTCAAGGTAGATCCCTCAACATTTATAGAGTTTGAGGAAGCTGTGGGTAATGTCAAAGGAGGAAAAGCAGCAATCCAGACGGATACGTAACATAGGTACGGTGGTGGGGGATTATTGGTCCCATTAACTGAAGTGTTGACTGGTGGGTGAGTCAGACATGATCCTTTGTGACTCATCTCGGTCACTGATTGTTCTAGTCCTCACGGAAGGGGAGAAGTTCTCTTGTAATAATCACAGGGGAATCAGCCCGACAAACATAGTATCTATGATTCTAGATTCTATGATCACTAGGTTATTGTATGGAGCTGGTGAACGATCGACATGAGTAAACCAGACTAGCTTCAGGTCGTGGATATGTCGATTAAAAATTCATACCCTGCCAGATTCTGGAACACAGGCGCATTTACTGACACTGGCTATATTTGTCGACGTGAAGGCGGCATTCGACTCCGTCTGTTGTGAGGTCTTATGGAAGTGTTTCACTTAAAGGAGATCCCTAGTAAGTTTATCATTTTGTTGACTCAGTACTTGAACATCTGTGGGCGTGCGAGATCTTGTGGTAAGTGTTGTTCGTCAAGCAGTGTCCGACAAAGACGTTCCCCCTCTCCATTCTTATTCAGTTTTATCATAAAAGTACTTATGGAGGTCTTCCTCTTTCCACCGTCTATTTCGTCGCACAATGTTAGCTGAAGTAGGCTAGGGAAAGAAAAAGGTTAGCGGCGACCAGACTAAAACATAGTGGCAGTGTAGGAAGTCTTTGACCGTTGATCTGAGCCATGTAGAAAAATGTAGACGTCCTGGATGAGGTCCGCGTGGCAACAGAAATCAGTGGTTGGAGACTCTGGGTGACATGGCTCATAGTCGATGTTAATGGTGCAGGTGCATCCATATATTATCGTCATCTTAATCGCTATTCTTAATTCAGTATTTTCTGATTACGCCCTCCTTTTTACTACTTTCTACTGCTCTTGATCGACTCTCCTCTGTTCCGTTTTCTTTCTGGTTTGATATGGTGATATAAGGTGTGACAGTTTGAACCGTTATATATTAATGCCTCGTTCTATGTTAGTGATACTTATACAAATACACCGTAGTTCCATCGAAACTGGTTTGGAGGAAGTCATAATGGTTTAGAAGGCCCTCGACTATTGTTACTCTACTGTCAGACGTCATGCCTTTTTTGGTGTACATAACTGTCTGAATTGACGACTAATTTACTGAGCTTTTATCTTCGTGATATTTTTTTCCAGCTTGTGTAATCTTCTAAGCGATATTCTGTTTTCCAGTAGTTATAGACATCTTTTACTTAGTATGCTAAAAGTGTAAACCAAATTACATTTCTTGTGTTTTAACATAATCAGTGTTAGTTGTAATACTACTTCTTCCGGAAAAAAAAATGAATAAAACTACTTAATTGTTTTTAGTAGGATTTGGTGATTCATGTCGGTATGGATGTCAATGTAACAGTACCTACTTTAGAAACTCAATCATATAATTTTGGTTACAATAAGCCAGATACTGTTGGTATTTATTGTCCGAATGATGGCTGTGTTTCGTGTCATGGTGAACCAGTTCTTTATTGCAAAATGGATTTAAACAAGGTATATGGCAATTTGATAGATAATCATGTTGCTTGCTCAACTTCAAATAATCCTGGACAGTTTTTATGCGGCTACATATACTACAAGTTAGTTGTACCTCTTAAAGTTCAGTTATTCTACTTGTATACAGATCATTAGAACTTTCACCCGATCGAGTTGTTTTCGTGCATGTCCCCTGTTCAAAGAAAATGCCTATCGAAGATATAGCAAAATCACTTCTACAAATAATTCGTGAACTAGCTGCTCAGAAAGGAACAGTGATCCCTCAGAAATGAAGATGGTTCGTGAAAATGATTTACAATTGTTTTTTTAAGATGAATACGTGGATCAATTGTCGACAGTAACAAACGACTTTTCGTATTTTATAATTTGCAATTTTATCTTATTGAGTGTAAGGCGTAATATATACCTTTCACAAATATAAAAAATATTCATAATTTTTATTCTTATAAACTGTAATTCTTCCGTACATATGGGATTAATGGTGTTTGTTTTGTGTTTATTATTTAGATTTGTGTGGTGTGGTTGCATTGTACGCTTTAGATGATATCGAATTTAGGCTGGAAAAAGTTGAAAGGTAGATAACGAAGCTTCACTCAGTAGATGACAAACCAGTTGATAAGAAGTGACCTTAATCGAAATCAATATTTTAAGTCATCGGCTGCTAAGATAGAAGTTTTAGATTTCAGTCTTGTCTCATATTACTGTGTGGTCAGTAAAAAACATCGGACAATTTTGCCCCACAGCTGACCAGTGAAAATAAGTATCCAACTCCTGACCTAGGGGCTTTATATTCTGAGGAAAACTATATAAATGATGTTTTTTTTGTCAAATAAAGTATCTTCCTCACAGTCATAGGTCGGTCTTTGTCTTCTGATTTTCGCAGCTCAGTGCAGTATCAGGTTTCTGAGTGAGAACAGGCGCTATTCGCGTTCAGTTCAATTGTCTCATTGCGTTATTAGCGTTCTCGTATTATTCTGTCAGTCACTTCACCAGCATGTATAGAGCTGTCGTTTAAAAAAGACCATGCTAATTTATGAATCCTCAAGAAATCATATCACATCTGTCTTGCATAACATCTGCAATGAGTCTCATTGTACTTCCTGACTTGATGGTTGCATAAAGAACACACAGAACAAATATTTGTTGACAGACATTTTTTGCCACTTACAATATGATATAATTCCAGTACTGTTTCGCGCATACCTGAAAATGGTGTTATGGTTTTTGTTCCATTTCGTCAGAGTTTGCTAAGGATTTTATACTCATTTTCAAAGTATTACAGTTGTGCACACTTACTTTAAGATACTGACATCTGTTGCATAACAACTTATTATACGTTATTGCAGTGTGCTACCATTGTGTACAAAACTTTTGTATATGTGTGGCTAATAAAGAGTTCCTAAAAATACTAAAAGAAGGACTTTTATATCTTCACTTTTTTTCGTGAAAAAAGCGCATTTCGTTTTCCGTGTGCTGTTGATCATGATGGTATCATTGTTCTTTCTTCGTCTGGCTAATACGTATTGGTCGAGAAATAGTAGACTAAGTACAGTGTTTTGATTGAATGGTGTTACTTTAACCTGTCATGAATAAGTTCTATGTATTTCTGAATCACGCCATAGAAATCAAATAGCATTTTTCTCATTCGCAACTCAAACATATTTTCATGAAATTTAATGCATGCAGTCGAAGTTGTCTTGTTCCGTGAGAAGGTTGATATAAAGGCTAGTCTTCTTGACTTATCAAGTAACAATGTTTCGTATCTATTGCATACTTTTTGGACGTGCTTCAGCGTTTGACTGCATCCATCAAAGGTTTAACAGCTAGGGAGTGGGTGGGTGAATGCATTCATTTCTTGGCTAAAGAATCATGTCAGTATTTGTGGGCTGTAAACAGCTTTCCTGTCAATCTATTTCACCAGCATGAGGGGTGAGATACACAAGAAGACCTATAATATACAACAGTGTTCTTTATCGTGGTATTGAGTAGTGAAAAATGGTCGCGGAAATCGTAAGTTTATGATTACTGATACATTTAGGCATCTGTTTGCATGATATTACCTAATGAGCAGTCGTGACCGGCGGGGTAAATGAAGTCGGACGTGAGGATGAATACTTATCGATGTCATCTGATGAAGATCGCGTTATATCGTGAATTGACAGAAGTAGGAGGATGTAAACCATTGGATTCCTACCCAGCAACTCAACTGTAGCATCCTGTGAAAGATGAAGGTCCTGAGTTTGACTCATGGTGGGGTCATGGGTGCGCACTACTGAGAAGTCCTATACTAGGATGGAACAGCTGTCTAATACTCCCTGGTTTTCAGTGTTTTTCCACTGACGTCAGTTCGTGATGTATGTCACCTAGAGATATGCCTCGGAGTTTGTCATAGTTGTTTCTGAATTTCGGATATCTCACTGTTATGGATTCTTCGTGGCGACATTCACCGCCTTTTATCGTGGTACGAAAAAGAAAACAGTATTTACTGTTTAATTAAATGAGCTTCAGTTATGCACAGTTGAAAACTACACTTACTTATCCGCTCACTTTTGTTATCACGGTAACTAGCTTCTTCAGAAAATGTTTATGTTTGTTTTTAGCTGGATTGTATACTATGTGAATACTTATAATATATCAGGATGAAGTGGCAGATCTTGAAATTGTTCAGTTTTAGGAATGCTTTGTAATATGCATAGATAAGGTGTCTCCAAAACTGTGTTTGGCAGATATCCTACCGAAAGTTATGGCGTAGTCGAAAATAACGGTTCCTAGGAAACATACTCATCTCACTAGGCGAACTCTCCACTTTTGTGCAGTAGGTTTTACTATACAGCAACTGATAAATCCTCTGTATTACGCTGCATTGCAGCTTTATTGTTGCAGTAAACACTAGCTTATTGAAACCTGAGGTATATACTTCACTAATATTAACGTGTGATTAAACAAGCCGTTAACCTTTGATTATATATATCATGTAATACTTCCAGAAGGCTTTTTTAATACCTTACTGACTTGAAAAATATCGGTAACCATTTCATACAGTTATCAACTTAGTTTTGTAGCAACCTCTATATGTGTTGGTGTCGTGTTTGCAGTCAGAAGGAATGGTCACAGTGAATCTATTTCGAATGCCCTTCATATTGTCTGTCTTTGTTCTCATTCTTTTACATTCTGATTAGGCCGCCTTCGCTTTAAGGTCTTGTATATTTTGCTAGCCATCTGAATTCGCCTGCTTACTGAGTCAGCTGACGTTATGTCAGTGGCCGTAGAACCAACTAGAACATAGCAAATTGGGGATAATAACAGTTTGGGTATTCTCCTCGATCGGTTAATCATAGAACCCAAAAGGAAACCCAAACCGAGGTTAAGACCCGAACATTGAACAAACCGTCAAGATAGAGATATAACAGCTACCTAGGATTTCTAAGCAGAAGAAATATATACAATGCATATTTTGAATGTCTGTATTCACATAATATCAGCGTAATTTAATCGCATAGATAAAGTGACATAATTTGTTATATTTGGAAAGATTCTTATTCAGTTAGCTGATGACTACTGGTAGAACTGTAGAAGAGTCAAAAATAATTTGTACATGAGAAGAAATTCACATCAGAAAAGATGTCCCAATCAATAGTAAGATATTAGTTTCCGGGTGGATTTCAAATTTTGAAATACGTAAAAGCAAAAAATGCGTGAACAAACAAAAACATCAAGTATTCCGATAAAAAATGCGCAGGTTGAGTAAAGAGAAAAGGTGCAACAAGTTTCCTCTTTCAATGTCTATGTTGTAAATTTAAGAGGAAAGTTGATAAGTCGATAGAGATTCTCTCGTAATTATGATAAAGCTGATGACGAACGACAAGAGCGTTTATGATCACAAACTAATTTTTGCTTGACAATGAGATTAGCAACCTCATTCATCTGTAGAAAGTAGAAACAAATAAACCTGTAAGAACGATTGATTATCTCTATTAGATATCTGCAATTAAAAAATATACTTCAAGTAGTTATGCCTAAAATTACGTATTATGTTTAAGACATTTTGTTGCTATTATCCAACGTACTCATTTGCGTCAGTATTCAAGTGCACACCTTAAATCTGTCGAAACATGTATTTTATACTGCTCTAACAATACATATTCAGCTCAGTAAATGTAAAAAATGTACGGTCAAATTATCTATAAAACAATATATTGAAGAATCTGGAAGGCAAAATATCCTCTTATACGATTTATTTCAATGGTCTGCACTTAGTTCTCGGGATTTTCGTTCTGAATTATTAAATATTCACAAACGTCTCCTTGCAGCTACTTTCTGCATATATTTCATTTCATTTTAAAATGTGTTTAGTTTTTTAGTTTCTGGTTTAATCTCTTTTCAGTTCCCTAACTCTTTCGCGCATTGGAATCTTTCCTATTGTTCTAAAATTACTAACCGAAAGTAAACTAAGATCTCTGGCTTAGCTAAACATCAGTTAGAGTGATGGTTTATACATTCTTGAAATGGTTGCATTTGTCAGGACTAGAATAAACTCTTAATTGCTTATTTATTATCTGTCCACCTCTGCTCATTTCTTCTTCTTGAAGTGTTGAGGAACGTGGCAACTCGAATTGATGCTCTTTTATTCTCCTCTCCTTGTATCTTGGAATTCATATGCAGTTTTGGTTTATGAAATCTAACTGTCTTCAGTACCGAAAAATATTGATAACAAAACTATGTATTTCACTTACAAATGAGGAATTATACTACTAACAAATGTACGACAATGGAGGCTTGTAAAATATTGGGACCGATATTCTTTTAAAAGTTGAATACTTTAGTTTTACACCTAAGAATACGCCATTTTTGAAAATGTAAAATGAAAGGCGGAAGAAAGATTTTATATGTTACTTCAGTGATTATCACGGACAGCTTTCTAAAAGTTCACGTAGCATATGATGCACGTAGTCGATATTACTTCTTTATATAAAATCCTGTTACTAGTAACTTATGTAAAACTGGTGTAAAAATGTTTAGCATTTTGGGGAATATCAGAATGCAAAAAAATCAATCGACAAACCGATGTTATAGAGTTTACGGTGGATTCCATTTTACTTCATTTGGTACATAGAAACATTCAGTTAACATAACTTGATTGTCACTGGAAATCAGAATGATATTTTAGTTACAAATTGAGTTTAAAAACCAATAACTAGTAACCGTCATTTAATCTCGTAGAATGTACTTCCAACCTATGGATATATACTATTCGTGGTGCTTAAGAAACGGAATCCTTCCTGATCAAAAAGTTTCAATATAATCAAAGGAGTACACAAGGGTGGTTTGTTAAAATTACTTACTAGAAGTAGAAGCTGATGCAATAGCATCGTATTTATATTTTCATCTTTTTTGACCTGGGGAAAAGTACCATAATCCACTGATCGACATCTGGATTTGAGCCTTTTTGCATGTCTGGAAGATGATCTTGAAATCTAAATACAATCCATGGTAATTAATTATCACTATTTAACTTATTGAAAGAAATTATATATATGAACAAGTTATGGAGATATCCTTGATTTAACGTATTGCATGCATCTTTATTTTCGCTACTGAATTTTATCGTAAAGGTCCTTAGAATACTTATCGGCGTAAAACATGCTATGCGTCAAATAGCCTTTCGACTGAGGTGAAATCTTTGTCATATTCAAGACCGGAGCCGTCGAAAACTATAGGATTAGAGTTTAAAGTTTTGAGCTAGTATTTTAGTTTATGTGGAAGGATTTAGACTGTTAGGGTGGATACAAGTGGAGTAAAATATTTGTTTATTCGTAGAGATTTACTTGCTATCCGCCAACCTCCATGTTACTTTTGATCGATTATCCATCACTCAGCTGTTAGATTAAAATTATTTTTTCGACATTTACTACTTTCTTGTAGATAAGTGTTTTCTTCAATTAGTGTCTGTTATTTGTTCTGATTCTTGAGTCTGAATATTATTTGATAATATGTACAATGAACTTACGGTTCGGTCTTCTAATTTTATTTAGTTGGGTTGTAGTATAGCCCGTGGTTGATTACAGTGAGTTAATCGTTCCAAAGTCGTCAGCCTAACTATTGCTTCCGCAGTCTAGTTTAGAGTGCAGTTAACCTGGTCATAATTGCAATAAAATTCACTCAAACACTGAAGGTACGAACTTGTTTTATTAGTTAAGCGAAATCGTAGAAACTGATGATTAAGAATACAAGGTAATATAGTCTCAATTGGGAGGTATCCATTCGTGATCTCGCTTTGTTTCTTGAATATGCTATTCTGGACCCCTTCCTTTCCCATATTGTCATCATGTTGTTCATTGAAATTCGTATTTGCCTTAATACTTTTCTATTACGGGATTCTTTGGAAGAATGAAGACTTTCAACGACACCTGGTAGATTCACATAGGTAATTAACTATGAATGCTTCATGAGAAAAGAGGGATTATGTCATAAATTGATTGCTTTGTTCACATACATTTGGTTGTTCAACCGAAATATGATGTGATTATGACAAACTAGAAAGGTTTTCTGTCTATTGTATACTAAATTTGACATCGTTATCGCAAAGCCTTACATCACAACAAGGTAGTTATTGGATACTGCTTAGCAGTGAACTGATACTAGTTTCTCATAAAAAACGTTCGCAGATCTTTTATCTTGACAAAAGACAGTAATCAGAAGTTACCATGAAATATCTTTTAAATACAGCAATATTTAGGAGTGAATTCCTTCAGTTGTTTGCTGAAAAATTTCAGAATAATATGTGCAATAATATACCAAACTGAATATTTATTTTTGAATTCCAAAAAATGTTATTACTTACTTTACGTTGATAGACTATAGGATTCTGAGAAACTGATTCACCGTCTATTTGTGGTGTACCATTCTTCGGAGTGGTATGCCTATCGCTGCTACTTGTGTCTTCTAACTGTGTTGGCATAAAATTCTGGTTAATCCTTTGACTTCTTTTGCTTATTTTTCGTTTAACAGACAAAGTGATTTGTTCGTTCTGTGATCCTTCATAGGATTTACTAATTGTATAGAAATTTGGATTTTTCTCATAACAATGCAAATAAGGTTCATTCAGTGATGTTTCATCTTTTTGTGATTCGTGCTTAGAACAGCTATATTGTCTATAGTCGTAATCCTCTTTGTTCTCATCAAAGGGTAGGCTACCAAGCGAAGATGATAAACTTTTCATTGACGTTGCGGTTGTATCTAGGATCTTATGAAACCAAGTTAGTAAGTTATTAAGTGATTCCGTTGTTGATGGATTTGAAACTACTGGTTGGTGTTTCTTACTACTGGATGATGAATTTTTCATTGTTGATGAAGATGGTGTATAATTTTGAGCTTCAATGAAAACAAAACAACAAGTAGATTACAATAAATTACCTTCTTTTGAAGCTAAGTTGACAAAATATACAGCAGTTTCCAGTTCGTATATTCTTCGAACATGGAATTTCCGACTTGTATGAAAATTTCTTCTAGCATTAAATTAATACGACGCTTTTGTGTCATTCATCAATATATTCTAAAGAAGTCATGACTTAATAGAACATAAAACTTGTGAAACGAATGAAAATATTCGCATAACTGATTGCCATGAGGAACTACTCTGGTCAAATTAGTCAAACTAATTCTCCTGGGGTTGTCGCAAGAAGACTTTTCCCCCTTCTTAATCACTCGGATGATCAGTGGAGTACACGAGACTGATGGTACTACTTTTGATTCCCACACATTACCCAGTCCATCCATCTCTCTAAGCCACAATTTCTTACCTGCCTCTTTGAAAAATTCGGATGGCAAACTATTAGATCTTTCTGCTTTGCATCGATTTAGGTTCGATACATACTTCTCAACATCGAAGAGAGTTGAAGGACGAACATCTACATCTCGTTCAGGTTCAGGCTGGATGTTAGGCAAGTGAAGCTTTGCTGTGGGCCAGTTGAACTGTACTTTAAAGTGTTCAGCCCTATGTTCTGACCACCCATCCTGAGTCATTACGGGCGTCTCATCTTCTTCGATGATGACGATAAAGCATCGTGAACTTTCGTCTCATAACAGTGCATACAGACAACCGGAGAGATGAATTCGGTTTGGAACCTGAACAGAAGAAGAATTTCCTAGAAGCTTGGTATTCCGATCAGTCAGAAATCTACAGGTGCATAGACATAGATAGTAATCTGTCAGCCAATAAGAAAATTAATTAACAACTACAAAGTAAGAGGTAAGGCAAAGAAATAGACAGCTGAACGATTCTGTGCAGCTAATGACAGAAACGTCAAATAACACTAACAAATGCAAACTATTTCGTCAAGGCAAGGACATAATCGATTATGAAAACATGCTGATGGGTCGCTTCATACCAAAATTAGTGGCGATGAATTTTTTTAGAAAGAAAACTATCCAGCTCAAAGGAAGCAACAACGCTGAGTCTTTATCCGTTCAATATTAAAGACACGTTTCATGTTCAGAATCCAGCATCAAAGCATATAAAAAAAAACAGAAATTTCAGTATAATGAATTGTAAGATCGGTTCTTTTATCAATGCATTGGTAAACTACCCTGTTAAAAGTTTACTTACACCTTTCAAAGGCTTTTTCAGAATGCTGTCAACCACACTAAATGAATCTTCTTTAAATGTGTTTCTTTATTATCTGATAAGTGTTGTAGGAAGAAACTTTCGATCAATATAAATTCACCTTTACTGAGTTATGTTGAAAAGTGTTCACGTTGCCGTTAAGCCATTTGCGCCTATCTACAGACAGTATACCTACCTCAGAAGAATCAGGTGAACTGATATACACACACTAATGAATTTTCTTTCGCCATTAAAAGATCATTCTGTTCCGCAACTCTGCTTATACCAACCGCTTAGGCGTGAATACCTATGAGAAGCAAAAGACTACCACTACTGGTTGCTTCAATGTGTCGTTTACAGTACACCTGATCCTATGGAATAAGACATGAAGTTGTATGCATAGGATTGTTCAACGTCAGTATGATCACATTCTAACATGACTCAGTGAAGGCGGATTTAGAATAATGAAAAGTTCTAGCCCACAACAGTATTTCAGAGTGAGTGCCATTTTAGAAGTTTTATTTCGTGTACTCTAATAAAGTTCTTATTTACGGTGTCAGAAAAAAAAGAATGGCAAAATAGTAACTATAATGTTATTTTCACATGTAGTAAAATCTCCAGTGTTTTGAAGTTTACACCTGAATCCTGCCTACAACGCTTTAAATTACCGAATATTTTCTAATTTTCCACCTTGGAAATATGTTTTCTCGTGCAGTTTTCCTCTACAAATCTATTAATCAAGAGGTAGTGAACAAGTAATGCAAGTCTTCTAGAAACTGTAGCTTGAAATGTAACTAGAATGGTTAGTAAAAATCTGTGACGGGACATCAAAGGCGTTTTGTTTGACACCTAAAGGATGACATAATTTCTTTTGTTTAAATGGATTAAAAATCTCATAATGAATATTTGTACACATAAATAGTGTTGTTAACACACGTATTCAATATGTAGAGAAGCATATATGTACATTTAAGGCTGCATTTTACACAATGTAATAAACCAACGTCATTTTTATCTAATAATTAACATTTATTTCTGAGTTGAAACCAAACAGAAACCGTTTCGTTAACGCGTTATTCGAAGAAAGTTATATGATCAATCATATATATTAGAAAACGGTCTGTCTTAATCAAATCTAAATACTGTTTATTGATCTTACCGACTGAATATAAGATTATTCTTAGTCAGTAAAGTGTTGTAATTCATTTCTTTCTGTCAACTAGTTAAAAAGTCGTTTGCATTTATTATCTTAATACATAATACCTGACTTATATGAACTTCGCTCTTGATTATAACTAATTTATTACTTATGTGTTTAATGCTGATGTTTGTAATCATATCCCCTAGAAAGGTAATTAGAAAAGCTTTTTCTTCTTAGAAAGTTATTTATGGTGGGTATAATCGATTTATATTAGATCTGTTTATTTGATATACAGCATACAGTGGTATTATTGACGTTTCGAGCATAAATCCTTAGTCACAATACTCTCGATGTAATCACACCACTTTCAACAACCGATTTTCATAGTCCTGTCAAACAATTTTCTTTGTTTTAATTGTAGTAAAAATTTTTTCCAGATCTCTGATATAGGTGTTGGAAAATTTTACTAACAATATAACAGTAGCCAAGTATATATAATTGATTTAATTTCATATAAGACTAGTTAGTTCTGTATAACGGTTAACTATTATTATTATTATTATTTGTCCCGTGGGTTACTAGTGGAACATAAGGCTTCTGTAGCTCGTCGCCATTTCACTATCTTCTCTGAAGTCTTCCCAACCTGGCTCCACCACTCCACACAAGTCTTCACTTCTTAATCACACCATCTCCTACATGTCACCCTCACCTCGGACACACAACTCCTCGTTTCCTCCGTCAATTCCACTCGACAGCATGGACTGGCTTGGTGCCTGATATCCCCAAACTGTCTACTCAGTGTATGCCCAACCCAATCCATCTCCACTTTCTTCTGCATATTTCTTGGCCGAAAGAATTCTTGATTCGTTGGTCCGTTGCTAACCACCAGAGTGAGTTCCTTCTTGTTTATTCTTTCTGATCATCTATCTAATCCTCACTATCGAGTGAGGGAGTGTAGGCGGCAGCTGTTGATGAATGTGTGTAGTTTGTTGGAAATGCTTTTCGTGACGCGCCACCAAGTCTCTCAGTCATCACATAGAAGCACTGACTGACTTGACTGAATCAGTGTTGAAAATCCGGATCTTGGTTACGCTGTATGCTGAGTGCAGTGCAGTAGATCTCCTCACTGGTTTAAGGTTAATGAAGACCTGTCTTGCTCTTACGATTCTGGCTTTGACGTCTTCATCTGTGCCTGTGCGGCCTGTAGTTGAAACGATGCTGTCCTGCCTGGATGGGTAGGTGGAAGAGATGACTTCCCTCAGGTTTCTCCCGTTGATGGTGAATGGTGCTTGTTGTTGTTAGTTGGTTGAGTATCTTCATCACCCCTGTCTTCTCTACATATTCACTTGAAGTCCCATCTTCGCTGCCACTTCTGTCAACTTGTTGGTTTTTACCTGTAGATCTTTGAATTTGTGAGATATTAGACACAGATCATTGGTTAATACTATAATGTAACTCAGACGGCAGATTGGCTTAACATAAAGCCTTAAAATTGTGCTTGAAACGTCATCCAATGAATAATACTGAGTCACTGTGTGCTAAATTAAATAAACTAATCCAGTATGAAACTATTCTGTATCACAGTTCTTAAATCTTACTCCTGTAATAATTGATTTAGCACTATAATGAAAGTTGTTGACTAATCGGTATTTTGTTCGATTTGATTTCCTCAGCTAAACAAAAGGACTTAATGTATTTTTGAGATGAATGGGGATTTTTAATTCAGAAGTAGTATTCATCATGGACTGACATCAGCTTGGGAACCATGGAAAATCTGGGAGCACTGGACCACTGGACCTCTAGCCGGGTCGTGGGTATGTACTGCTGAGGAGTCCCATAGTAGGACGAAACAGCTGTCCAGTGCTCCCAGATTTTCAGTGGTTCCCCAACTGATGTCAGTCCATGATGAATACTACTTCTAAAAGGACTCAATGTTTTTATCGGTCAATTCATTGTGTTTACGCTGTTATTCAAGGCCGAAAGACAAACATCAATTTTCCAATTTTTACTACAACTTTTACTCAATCGAATTGCAGGTTAATAAGTAAAGAATATTACTCACTTTAAATATCCGTCCAGCTTATTCCTATTTATATTCATTCATTAGAGTCAAAAAAACCTTTCCTTATAAACAGTTACAATATTTGATCAAATCATTACAGTTCCCCTTCTGATAGACTAACTGTAATGTTTAGTTACACATTTGCTTGACTTGAAATAATTTTAACCACAGTTTATCTGTAACGAGGGGTAATGTTGATCAGATTTGTATTTCACTCAACGATTACTATTACGATAGATCATGATGGGTGCACAACATTTCCCTGGGTGTGTATAGTTTAGCCCAACTGGGCTGACTGCAATCTTTCATATGATTGAATGTTTGCAGTTGTATTTCTTGCATTAAATATCAGGGTTTACACATAGCATCTTCAAAAGTAAAAAGTGTTGGAACATACTTAATCAACATCTAAATTGATAATCAGAAACTTTGTAACTTGTTACATGCCGAAAACTATTAAAAATATTAGTGTGATGTAATTTCTGTAATTTATGCATAATTCATTTTATTTCGGGTCAAACACAAGCAGCCGTAAATCTTAGTCAAGTATGCTCTAACCAATTTATTCTGAAGTAATTTGACATTATTATTATGTGACTAATTCTAGAAATTTTCTGAAGATCTCTTGATGATTATTTAGTGCTGTTTTGTTGAAGCGTAATAGTCAGTTAAACGTAAACTGTACGTTCCTCATTTTGTAAGTTAAATAACTTTGGCATATATCTACAGTTTATTTATTTCTGCTCAGCTGTAAATCAGAAGGAGCTGCCAACAAAATGGCTTTAAATATTTCTTACACTTAATTGATTTTGCAGATTAAAAAAATGGTAACGCTTCAGCAAGTGTGGCTACATTTAAACAGAGAAACGTATGGAAAGTACTAATAATGTGAGAATGTTAACGTTTCCAGTTCAAGTCACAGTAGTGGTAGCGTCTAACTAGCGAAAGGTTAGACAAAGTTTGAAAAGTAGTGGAAACCTTTTCCCAGCTTTTCTGTAGTCATCCGAATATTCATCTTTAATGCTCTGGTGTCTGGTATAAATGTATTATTTTTCTACAGAGATTGATATTGCTTAAGTAATTCAGAGTGAAATAGGAGTGGTGAAAATTCCTTTAAGTTCTAGAAGAACAGGTTACGTAACACCTTATTTAATATGACTGTATCGCATCTACATGCACAGAAAGTATAATCACAATGATGATGGTCATAATGATGTGTTAAACAGAATCGAGAAATCGCCTTCAAGTGTCTTAATTTGGTGCGATTACCGAGTGAAATGAAATGTTTATTGTTAGTGCCCAATCAAAATATCAGCAAGATGAACGTATAGTTAGGGACGTGTGCTTAAGTACGCAAGCTTCCGTAATTCGTATAAGCAAAAATGAACATAAACAAAAGGAATGAAAATAACGGCACCAACAGTAACAAAACGGAAGAAAATGACAACAGACAAGTTATGATAGGAGCAAAATATAATGACTAAGGTATACAACCACATTCTATAATATCTGGATTCGATGGAACTTCCAGAAGCGACCAACTGTTTCTCTTCCTTTCTAGTATTTAAGTATTAATATCAGTATTACCTCATATGTAGTTCCTCCATATGGGACTGGTTTTTCAAAAGTATTACAGAACAAATACTCTTGACAAACACATTTCTAAAAGTATTTGCTGTATGTGATGAGAAACAACAATGTTCTGTCCTTAAGTTTTTAGGAGGTAACACATTTCAACAGCATCATTAGTAGGTCAGGTCGAATTTCCTTCATGCCTTCGATCAAATTATAAGTTTACATTAAAGGCATTGGGTTCCAAAATGTCAGCTCCAGGGTTACAATGAAGAAACATTTTCAACGAGAGATTCAACATTCTTGAGGGGTTTTACTCGGGGGTAACACTTCTTAATCTTTTATTTCAACTAACTTGTCTCATCCGTTTACATTATACCTTGTTTGTTCAATACTCTTATCACCTCTAAACCTCTGAGTTATTCATATCTTATGGATGGTTTCGTATACTGCATAATCTACTTCATCACTGTCCCCACTTTGACTATAATTATGAGTAATTTTATCACCATGGTTATCAATATCATTCGATGACCGATAGAATCCGATCAGCATACAGAACCAGCTAACATGAAGTTGGTTGTTCTCTAGTGACCAATCAATGTATCCAATCCAGTTCTAAAAAACACTGATCGCGACCCGAGTAGCTCGGTGGTAACGTCTCTGATTACAGCACTGGGTGACACTCGTTTGAATCTCAAGTGAGACATTAGTTCCATCGAAGTTACAAATACGCCTTGCTGACCAACTAGTATGTTTATATTTCCTAACAAGATATAATTTTCTAACTATCGTGTAAATAAGAGTGTGCAATTTGAGAAAAAAATTCGTTGACATTGGTCTTTTCGCGTAATATTTTGTTCCTATTGTCACAATGGAACAATTAAATTATTTGAAATAAGTCTGGACATTTTAGTTGAATAGTACACGTGTATTCTTTAAGTTGCTCGTAACAAACCAATGTATCTAACTGATGTTTTTTCACTGATATAAAAATTAAGAGTTAACATGGATTCCTATAGTGATAGGATCCAATCTACTGCCACCTAAGTGATTGTCAATAAACAATAATCCTTGATATAACTGGCGTTTTAAAATAACATATTTTTTTCAGCTAAAACCAACAAGTGCTATTACTTAAGCTACACGTGTTTATTGAGTTTTCAGGAATTATCTACTATCCCCATACACAAATGCTTCCCAACTTCACTTTATATGTCAACATCTAAACTCCAAATTCAAGTGGTTATTAATCACAGAAAGTGGTAATTAGCAAATAAAAAATCGTAGGGGAGGTTCTGTTTTTACAAAGGAGTTTTATATTTTGTGGTTACACTAGTACACAGATTGTATACTTCTTATTACGCTATAGGTTGGTTGAATTTTGGCTTTAAGAGGTTTAGCAGCGATCGGCCAAAATTACTTAAGTTAATAGTCTTGCTTTCTGACATTCATACATCTGTATTTGAAGGCTGAAGGTTATTATTCATAGTCTTGTAGGCTTAAAAACCACTAGAGTATTTAGCTCACTTTTCTAGAATCACATATTTATATATTACAGTTTCCATGGCACAACGTTCACTTTTATTGTTATGATACAATCAATTCTGAAACAGATTTGTGCTGGATATTATTTACCAAAAAACAAAGCCATAAAATAGCTGATCAACAATAATCATTTAGAAAATGTAAATGTTTTCTGAGTATAATTCCAATGAGTTTCATGCTGGAAGCGTTAGGGATCATCTTGTTATTCAACTGTCACTCGATACAAAAAAGTGCATTAAGAGGTTTCAGCATAGTCATGATATCTAGTAAAAGATTACTCCATGCTGTCTACAATTACACCGTTCTATGATTTTAAACGCAAGGCACTTGTATATTTATCTTTGTTTTACAACTATGAAATATTTTTCCCTCACTATTTCCAATACAAACTAGAAAAAATTTCACGGTAATTTTATCTCCCAGTATTTTACTTAAGTTTAGTCTATAATTGGATGTTTTTTTCTTTCAAATGAAAGTTTGTCGTAGTTACATAGAGTGGCGTCAACTATGAAGTTATGTATATTCAAACTGAAGGCTAACAAATAAACGAATAGATTTACCACTTGTTTTACAGCAAAACTATTAATGATAATGATGGACTTACTACACCGGAAGTAAAATAACTGTCTACTGATCTAGAAACTACCAGATAGTGGACAACAAACCCGATAAAAGGAAATTGGTAACGCCGAAATCCTCAACTACCTTGAGCATTAAATGGATACTGAAGCGAAAAAGAGGGATTAAAACCTCATGTTTTAGATGTCACTAAACAGAACTACATTTTTGAATGTATTCGAAAGTAAGGCTTGGCATATTGCTCAGCAAAAAGCATTACCTTTATCTTCTTTATTGTCAGCTGGCAGTCACTCCTATCAAACTTTAGGATTCAAATATTATTTATGAAATTTAAATAAATGATTTTTCAAATAACTTTCGTGATTTAATGGGTGCACTGTGTAGGCGATTTAATTCAATACCAACTACAAATTTCATACAAACACCTTTAGTGAAATCAGAGAAACCACTGAGATACAGATGATTCTCTAACGTCATCTTTAAGTTTAGTATAAGCATCTATAGATTTTTCATTTCATCTCTGTTCAAACAACCAGAACTAACGAACCAAACCAATTATTAGGCATGTACTATTTATTGCTACTGGGTGCTGATTGAAGGTGAAATTAAAATTTAGACCAGGGTGGGATTCGGATCAGTGACCACCAGGTTCCTGGTCCGGTGCTCTACCAACTGAGCTGTGAGGCCCAACTGCTAATCAGATCTAACTTCCCGTCAATATCTAAGGGTTTCGTCTGACAACCATGTGAATTCGTGACGCTTTGCTACCATTTGCTCGTACTCACCCTGGTTGCCTAGTCATGACTTCTCATCCCAGTCTAGATCTAACTTAATTAGAGAGGTGGAGCATTATATTGATTATCATTTTGACTATTTGATATACCCGTAGTTTGGTAGACTATTATTTGTACTGGGTGATGATTGAATGTGAAATTAAAATTTGGACCACAGGGGTATTCGAACCACTGACCACTTGGTTTCCCACTCGGTGCTCTACCAACTGAGCGAAATGATAATCTGGCCAGCACTTGGGCATCGTAGCTCAGTTTGTAAAGCACCGATACTGAACCCCGGATCGAATCCCGCCACAGTCCAGATCTTCGTTTCACCTTCAGTCGCCACCCAGTATGAATACTAGTTTGTCAAACCACGGCTCAGATAGCCAATATGATTTAGTATTTACTCATCACATCCAGGATGTAGAGGCATACACATGAAGAGTTTTTAAAGAAAACTCTTTGAAAAATATTTCGTTTCTAAAGAGAAAAAGCAGAACATTATCACTTCATTATGGGTTGAAAGTAAATTCAAAGTTACCGATGAAAAAGTTTCATTTATTTATACTAATTGAAAAATTTGAGTAAAAACTTCTGAGTAGTTTCATGTATGGATAAATTCAGCGTATATAAAAATAATACTTACATTGTAATGATTCTGTAGGCGTATAGGGTAGAATTTCAGACAGCTGGATAGACATATTTATGTTTTTCTGATATTGTTCCCTCAGTGCATGACGATAGGCATCTTCGCTTAGCTCTATTTCTTTGAATCTCTTTGTCAGTTCAGATAGCTAGAAATTATTATTTTATAATATTATTAAATAATATTGAAACACAAATATAAAAATTTTTATTCTTTCAATTCAACATCACTTTTTTATCTCTAATGTAGGCAAATGTCTCCAGATCATTTTAGTGACCATGTCTATGCTAACTGTTTCAAATTGTAATTTTGGATAAACACTAAGTTGTTTGTATTCAGTACGGTAAGAAATACACTCTTCTAATTTCTTAATTTGAGATACATTCTGACGTCCTTTTATTATTATTATTATTTGTCCCGTGGGTTACTAGTGGAACATAAGGCTTCTTTAGCTCGTCGCCATTTCACTATCTTCTCTGAAGTCTTCCCAACCTGGCTCCACCACTCCACACAAGCCTTCACTTCTTAATCACACCATCTCCTACATGTCACCCTCACCTCGGACACACAACTCCTCGTTTCCTCCGTCAATTCCACTCGACAGCATGGACTGGCTTGGTGCCTGATATCCCCAAACTGTCTACTCAGTGTATGCCCAACCCAATCCATCTCCACTTTCTTCTGCATATTTCTTGGCCGAAAGAATTCTTGATTCGTTGGTCCGTTGCTAACCACCAGAGTGAGTTCCTTCTTGTTTATTCTTTCTGATCATCTATCTAATCCTCACTATCGAGTGAGGGAGTGTAGGCGGCAGCTGTTGATGAATGTGTGTAGTTTGTTGGAAATGCTTTTCGTGACGCTCCGCCAAGTCTCTCAGTCATCACATAGAAGCACTGACTGACTTGACTGGATCAGTGTTGAAAATCCGGATCTTGGTTACGCTTTATGCTGAGTGCAGTGTAGTAGATCTCCTCACTGGTTTAAGGTTAATGAAGACCTGTCTTGCTTTTACGGTCCTGGCTTTGACGTCTTCATCTGTGCCTGTGCGGCCTATAGTTGAAACGATGCTGTCTTGCCTGGATGGGTAGGTGAAAGAGACTACTTCCTTTAGATGAAGAAAAGAATAAAACATGACTCGGCTAAACATACTTTATTGAGCAGATAACATGAATAAAGAATTGCAGTTCTGCTGTAAAAGTACTGTTTACGTTGATGTTACTGCCTTCAATTATCCATCGTTGTTCGAATGAATTGACCGGCCACTATTGGTATATTGGTTAGTTTGCAGATGCCTCGATATTCTCAGCAATTTTAGTTTGATAGCGGAAAAATAAAGTGGTAGCAGACATTAAAGATGACCCACGACACACGTTTCGTCCTATTTGGGAATCGCCAGTTGGATGTGCCTGCACCCCAGTGACTGATATTGTCCTCACCGAGAGTCGAACCTCGTGTCTAACGCTTCAAACGCTAATGCATTATCCACTATGCCACGGAGGCACAATGGACACTTCTTGTACAACGGGTATCATTTATTACTATTTTATTGATATACTTGTTATTGTCCGTTGTTATATTGGATCGAATTGTTCGAGTCTCAGTTGAAACAACATTATTCACTGGGGTGTAGGTACATCCAGCTGACAAGTTCGAAATAGGACGACATGTGCGTCCTGGATTCTTCTGCTAGCCACAACCAAGCAAATTATCATAATTAACATTCAGGCAATATCAAGGCATCCTGATAGGAGCCCATATGTTAATAGATCCAATAAAACAACGGAGAATAACAAGTATATCAATAAAATAGTATTAAGAAGATCCATTGAAAGTTGAGTTATGAAGTATTCTCAATTGAATTAGGAGTTTCGATTTTGAAGTCAATAATACTAGTAAAGTGAGAACTATCCATCTAATTTTGGAGCTTTCATCATAGGCATCAAGTAATGCAGTTGATAATTGAGTAGATAATAAACGTTAGACTATGGCCAGTCCATCTACCAGTTAAAACTGGTTGAATATATTCCGGATTATCAGTTTTGTCAAAAATGTTTTTAAAATCACCTTCTTTGTTTCTAACTACTTATATAAATCAGATACAGCGTGAATTATTGTTCCCTACAGAAAGTGATAGCACTTTTCGCTGAATAATCTAAAGTATATTTGAACGACAGCTTTTGTTACTTATTACCAAATACTAGTTGATGATTCAAACTAATAGAGTAGTGCTGACAGTGACCTATGCTTGTATTACAGCTGTGGGTAATGAGCCTAATAAAATTTCCCAAAAGTAACGTAAAAGTTCCTCAGAGAAAAACATTAGGTAGTTTCTCGGCGATTAATATTCTTAAAATAAAACTTTAATCCCAGCATTCAGACGGCTTGAAATAACTTCAACGTTAGATGATTGGGGACTATCAGCAGAAAGCTATGAAGCAAGGGATCAATAAAACTTATATCTGTCCGTAAATTTAAACCCGCGTTACTTAGATGTGACCAACAGCTGCTACTTTGACGTGGTGGTCGGGCTTGTATAGCATGATGACCCGGCGGGTTATGCTGGTCGAACGCTTGTCCCCTCGAGCTCTAACCATACTGCAAAGGTCTATTGGATAATGATTAGACAAAAAGCAGTCACCATTAACATGTTATCAAAAGACGATGATCCATTATGGTGGCTTATTAGTGATTAGTGGTGATTCAGAACCACAGGAAGTATATCTGACAGCGTCTCTACCTTAACACAGGCCAATTGTTGTGGCATGAAAAAGGCCGTAAGTAACCGGTCTCAAACAGATGTCCCTGAGCCCTGCGATAACGCATTAACACCTCTTTTCCATGCGCCTCAAGATGACACAACCTTCCATATCGTGGGCAGCCGTGAAGTGCCCGACCGCCCTTATAACTCTGTCAGCACTCAAGTTCCCGAGGACCACTATCCACCTCCCTAATCATTACCTTCTAGTCTTACTTCGCATCCCTCAGTTAAAAATCCTACAGCGTCTTTAATCTCTTCTAGATCTGCAGCTTTTAACAACGATCTGAGTTTACAGAACACCATTCTTTTTCTCTTTGAATCACTCTCCAATTTACACATTGGAGCCTTCTATGTCTTCACCTTCCATCAAACTGGCCGATAAGCTTCGCTGACTAAAACTCTAGCAACTCGGGTCATGGATGTGTGCCACATTTGTGAGACACTTGCAGGACCCAAGTGAGGTTATTCACTTAACCGCTCCCAGTGGGGTCAACCAGTCAAAAGTGAAGCAGATGCCAGCTGAAGACGTCTAGTGATAGTCGCGGTAGATCGCGAGTTGACAGAAGTAGGAAACTGTGAACTGTTGAATTCCAACCAAGTAGCTGAATGGCTAACGCGTTCGTCGTGAAGCCTGAAAGTCCTGAGTTCGATCCCTAGTCGGGTGGTAGGTGTGTACTGCTGAGGACTCCCATACTAGGACGAAGTAGGTGCTCAGTGCTCCTAAGTTCTCAGTGGTTCTTTAACTGATGTCAGTCCATGATGAACACTATCTTAAAATAATATAGCAATGATTACAAGAAATTCATTTACGCCGTATAAAGTAGGTGGCTAGCTGCACAAAAATGTAAGAAGCACACGCTTCAAAACTGTGCTAGCCAATATATAATCATAACAAAGATCATTATCTTCGGATTTAGATATGCATACAAATATCACTCAGGACATCAAGGTTTACTCAATTATCAATACGTTTGTTTCGAATACGTACTGTTAGAATAGTTTTCACAAGAAATAGTGCAGTACACGACAGTCATTTCATTTTATTTCTATGTTCTTTAGTAGTGTGTGTAGTGTGAAAGCTTCAGATGAGAACATTCAGTTCTCTTGACTGCACATTTTATGCTGAACTGTCGTATAAAAGGTCAATGATAGTTATTTAGTGATCTTAGTTCATGGCATAGCCCGACTATAGTTAAAGGTCACTGGTGAGTAGTTAGTTTCTTGATGACACTTACTTCAAGTATTCGATAAGTTATAAATTCATAAAATCGATCTATGGTGCAAATATGCACTTGAAAGTAAGTCAGTCACACAAGGTGTGCTTCTAGTGGTAGTCTGAGTTTTTATTTTCAGTTATATTGATGTTACCTTAGTATGTTTTACCGTAGAAAGGATTAGTTAATGCTTGGACAAATCAGTAAATTATGTCAATCTTCTGTTCAAAAGAACTATGTCAATAGCTCGGGTTGGTTTTTTTCATCGCTACCTCAACAACAAATTTCCCCCTATCCATCTTACTTGCCATTCCTTTAAGTGGTAAACTTTCGATGAATTTTATTATTTTTTTATGTAAGCCATTCGTTATTCCATAGGTTAGTGTGTCTACCAACCCAGAGAAACTGCATTATAACCTATGTCACAACATATCTGTTAACATTCAGCAGTATAACGCATAACGTCTTAATTTTCTGTGTATGACTATGAAAAGATTGAAGGGTTTAAACTTCTATTAGCCTTCAAATGGTGATAGGTTGAACTTCCAGTGCGTCAAAGTTCACATTATTTCAACTAATGAGTGCACACTGTGATGACGATTCTCTTTAGAAATAATGACATTCAAAAAATTACTCACCTGAATGTGCAGTCAATTTAACTTATGTAAGACACAAATCTGTCGATCTAATTAACTTCTGTTCCTTAACTACTTAATAATAATAATAATAATAATAATAATAATAATAATAATAATAATAATAATAATAATAATAATAATAATAATAATAGCTTTATTTTGAACAAGACTCGTGGTACAGCGAGGAATTCTTAGCATGTATTAGTTCATTAACAAGAACAAGGCATGTATCAGGGAAGAAATATTTCTTTTCAACGACTTCATTATTATCCTGTAGTCGTATTTACACCCAGTAAAGTGACAGTGACAGTCAATATGTAAAATATACAATCGGTGTAGATGGTGGTATTTGTTCAAGTGGAACAGATAGAAAATGGGTCATTGAAAAAGGAACGAATTATAACAAGTGGTGAGATAAGCGACAAGTGCTGTCAAAGAATTGTAAAACGGTGATAGTTAAGCTGAAAGGTATACAATAGGTCAATGATTAAGGAATGAATTAATATTAAAGAGTGAAATACGGTTCAAGTGTTGTCAATGAAGTGAAAATTGGTGATAGTGGTGATAATAGAAGAGAAGTTTACCAAAGTGAACTGAAAATTTACAAAATCAACAAAATGAATTGTTAAGGCCAAGGTAGAGAAAATGGTTTCACAAAACGTTTTTGAATGCAAAGTTCCGGTTTTTGTTCAAGTATAGATAATGCTTCAGCTATGCGTAAGTGGTGGAAACGTAAACCTCTGGAGTAGTTCAATTTAACTTTGTAAATTATTTTAAAGGATGAATCTCGAGGTGATGAGTGTCCCTATTCAACAAGGTGTTCACATATGGATGAAGTCGTTTTCCTTTGCTCGCCTCTGGTAAGCCATACAGGGTAGTGTTCGGCAACACCTTTTCGGAAAGCCCGCTCACAACGTCCAATATAGTCAGCTCCACAGGAGCATGTGAACTTGTTGATACACGCAGAAGTGGATATAAGTGGAAGCCTATCCTTAACGCATTGACGAATCAGACGGCGGCTGGAGAATATCAATCTCAGTTTAGCAGCATAGAAGCTACTATTGATACATCTTGACAGACGATTTTTCAGCACTTCGGCTGTGGTGTCTCCTTTGAATTCTAGATTCATGGTTAAAATTTCCTTAGGGACTGTAATGGGATGACGAGTGGTTTGTTTCTTCAGATTCTTATCAATAAATCTCTTAGGGTATCCTTTATTAGATAGTATTATTCTCAGAGTTTCGATTTCAGCATCCACCGTATCTTTTGAACATATCCCATAGATTCTGGAACACAGTGAGTGAATGAGATTTCTCTTACAACCAAGAGGTACCCAACTATCAAAGTTAGTGAAATGATCGGTCCAAGTTGGTTTTCGATAGACTGACCTTTGAATCGAGCCATCATCCCTTCTCTTTAACATTACGTCTAGAAAGTGGAACGATGAGTTTAACTCTTCCTCTACAGTGAATTTAATGCAGGGGTGACAATCATTGAGACTTCTTAGCAGCTCGTCGACTGAACATGTTTCGTCGCAAATGAGAAAAGTGTCGTCGATGTATCTTTTATACAAATAGAGTTCTGAAATTATTTCTTTAAGTGGCCTGTTTTCAAGCTTTGCCATAAAGATATCCGCCAGGATAGGGCCTAGTGGAGACAACACTTGAACCATATTTCACTCTTTAATATCAATTCATTCCTTAATCATTGACCTATTGTATACCTTTCAGCTTAACTATCACCGTTTTACAATTCTTTGACAGCACTTGTCGCTTATCTCACCACTTGTTATAAATTCGTTCCTTTTTCAATGACCCATTTTCTATCTGTTCCACTTGAACAAATACCACCATCTACACCGATTGTATATTTTGCATATTGACTGAGTAACTTTTTAGTGCAATTATCTTTCACTTTACTGAGTATAAATACGACTACAGGATAATAATGAAGTCGTTGAAAAGAAATATTTCTTCGCTGATACATGCCTTGTTCTTGTTACTGACTAAATGGGTATATTTCGTCACATGTATTAGTTCAACAAATTCATTCCCTGTGCAGTAACTTTAAACGAAATAGTCGTTGCCTTTGAATGTTAATAATAACAATAATGGTAATAAAGGCTACAATATGAAACAGGCACCTGGTATTATATTGGCAACTGATTTGGACTGGTAAATGAATAGATGATCGATCGTACTTTTAGTAGTGATAGCTTATTAGGCTAGTACTAAAACTTGAAACACGTTAAAGTTATCCAAGGAATAGTAATATACTGTAATGCTGTGCATTTATATATCTATCTCTTACCTGAGTGTCTTTTATTCTTTGTTTTGTTGTTAGCTTGAAAAATGACAGTTTAAAACCATTTAAAAAGTGTTCAAGAGTACATGACGCGTTTAAAAGACATTAAAAAGAATAAAACAAATTGAAAAGGAAGAATTTAATCAAATCAATTCGGTAGCCCAAAGTTTAACCAGGCTGCCGTTCCTTACAGTGATAACATTTAACTTGCAAAGAATTAATGAAAAATATTAAATGTTGGCCAATGTGATGGACACAGATTACACATTTTTTGAGCTGGTAGTTTCATATCTGCCTAGAAGTTGGGATTTAAACTCTCCATCTAATCATCATTAGTGTTCAGTTGATGATAAACTTTGCTCGATAGCTTGGGTAACATAACTGGCAGTATTTAGTATGGCTGGTTATAATTTATATTATTTAGCATATAAGTTGACGATAAATCCCAACAATATTTTGTGGTATATACAAAAAGAGTAAACGAAAGAAACTTTTGGGTCAATCAGTCAAGACATAAACACAGGATCACAGTTAGGTCTTGAATCATTTATACTGTGTATAACTGTGATAATAATAAAAACAACTATGATTTCCAGTTAGTTTAAAGTTCACTTTTATTCCCTATTTTCTGAATGGAAACTAGAAAAAATAAGTTCATACCTACATTTAACACCTACCTCACATTTACACTTTAGAAGTTGCCGTTGAATACCGACAGCAGTTCGAGCACATTTACAAGCTACTTCAGCTTCTTTGTTGCACATGCATTTCAGTGGGACAGATATTTCACGAATATTTGGACTTCGATATGCAAATGGAATAAAATCACATTGACTTTCTTTTTCAGTAAAAGTAGGTTTAACTGTTTGTTGTTTATAACTTTGAAGCATTTTATCTGATCCAGAAGAACGTAAGCGACTGAAGAATGATTGAAATTTATTCTGAGATTCTGGAGTTTTTTTTAATGTTGTTTTCATAACGGGTACTGGAATCTGTCTTTCGTTTAAGCATGGCTTTGACTGATTTTGAAGTAAATAAAGTACAGCTTCAGATGTCAGTGGGGCATCTTGATCAGCTAGCTTTTGTAATGAATTTTCATCTAAATATATTTCAGAGATTTTATCTGAATTCATATCTTCCAATGACCCTACAACTGATTCTTCACATGAAGGTGTACAACTTAGACTTGTGTTTCTCTGCAAAAGATCTGTGATAAAAAAAGGAAAGTCTTAGTAAGAAAAGGAAAAGATAGTCAACATAATAATTTATTTGGTGGCCAACAGTGAAATCCAGGACTGGCGTTCCACCCTATTTGGGACTCATAAGTCAGTTGGATGTACCTACACCCCAATGAGTAGTGCTGTTCTCGCTGGTATGTCCAAGAGGATACTGCTTTGGCATTTGAAGCGATGGCTGCTGGGTTCGAGATTAGGTAGGAACATTACTCACTGGGGTGTAGGCGCATCCAGCTGACGAGTCCCAAATAAGATGAAACGCACGTCTCGGATTTCACCACTGTCCAACAAAAAGACTACAATATCGAGGCATCGGCATAGGAATCCAACTGCTAACAGAGGTTAACCGAGTATGAAAACGGTAAATCACAAGTAACAATAAATAATAGTCAGTATTAATTGTGAATTCAAATTGGTTTTGTTTTACGAGGTCGAATGAGGCTTAGTGCTTTGATGTTAAGGACTTTCAAAATCAAAACCTTTTTCCAACGCAAAAAGTTATTACTTATCGTAATAATGGTCTAAATATGGAATCCTATGGAGACTTTCATACCGCTGGTTATTATGTAGTATCTATGCTTCCAAAATTTCTTATCCGCACTTTATAATCTCAGATACAGGATACTGACGCAAATGGCCTTGAGAACGGACTTCGTCAGATTATCTACATGGTTATTTTTGTTTTTCTACGCAAACGATCATTCTGCATATAAAATATAAATGACCTCAGTGCAGTGCAACAAGCACACTAAGATTATTCGTTGCTTTGATAGAGATGTTTTCTTCTAATAACAATCGATGAATTTTAGAAATCAACAGCAAAGTAGCCGATGTAACACATTCGAAAGTTACTCATCAAAAAAAAATTCATATTTCATTTAAACTATTTCCACCTGTTATATTTTCAATAAGTAGAACTTATAAGACAATGTGAAGTGCATTGCATTTATATTTTACATATAAAGTCTGAACATTTGCTCCGATATGCTGAAGATGTGGTTGGTATGAGTTTGACTATCTAAGACAGCTATTATTATTATTTATTATTATTAGTCCCTTGGGTTCCTAGTGGAACATAGGGCTTCAGTAGCACGTCTCCAGTGATCTCTGTTCTCTGAGATCTTTTGAACCTGGTTCCACGACAGCCCACAACCTCTCATTTCCTCCTCGCACGACATCCTCCATGTCACCCTCGGACGTCCAACTCGTCACTTCCCATGGGGATTCCACTCGAGTAACTGGCCTGACGCGTGATGTCCTCAGTCGGCCTTCTCAGTGCATGCCCAATCCATCTCCACTTCTTCCTGCATATTTGTTGCGTGATAGGTTCTTGGTTGGTTCGTTCCCAGAGTTCCTTGCTGCTTATTCTTTCTAGCCATCTGATCTTCAGTAGCGAGCCAGCGTAAGCAATTATTGATGAATGTCTGTAGTTTATTGGAAATCCCTTTCGTAACGCGCCAAGTCTCTGAACCATACAGAAGCACTGACTTGACGTTGGTGTTCAAAATCCGCATCTTGTTCCACATGCTGAGTGCAGTGCAGAAGATTTCCACACTGGTTTCAGGCTAATCAACACCTGTCTTGCTGTCTTTTCCGATTCTGACTTTGACATCCTCGTTTGTGCCACCACCTGTAGTTGAAACAGTGCTTCCTAGATAAGTGAAGGAGGTTACTTCCTTTAAGTTTCTCCCGTTGATGGTGACTGGAGTTTGTTGTTGTTGTTGATGGTGGTGGTGCGGTATCTTCATCACTTCTGTCTTCTCTATATTCACCTGAAGTCCCATCTTCGCTGCCTGTTCTATCAGCTTGTTAGTTTTTGCCTGCAGATCTTCAAGTTTATGTGACATCAGACACAAGTCATCGGCGAAATCCAAGTCTTCTAGGTTCTTTTCCGCTGTCCAGTCAGCGTATCCCCCTCTTCTCGCTGCCTACTGTTTGCTGCATGATCCAGTCGACCACAATCAGGAATATCATGGGGGATAGTAGGCGGCAACCTTGTTTCACTCCTGTCTTCACTTCACTTCAAAAGCATCACTGAGCTTTCTATTGTGAATTACTTGGCTGGCATGTGGCATCTTCATATAGTTGTTGAATGAGGCGGATAAAGGTTTGCAGTATTCCGTAATATTGAAGCAGTTTCCAAATTACCTCTCGGTCGACGCTGTCAAAGGCCTTCTCAAAGTCGATAAAGTTGAGGCAAGGTAGAGAGTTGACTGTCATTCTATACTCTGTTCTATGATGATGCGAAGTGTTGCAATTTGGTCTGCACATGATTTGTACTTCCTGAATCCAGCCAGCCAACCTGTTCCGGTCGTAGTTTTCAATCCAGTGCATCCTTTAGTCTCCCGAGATGATGCGGCTTAATATTTTACTTGGAGTGGACAGGAGAGTGATTCCGCACCAGTTCTGCAAACACTGAGGTCTCCCTTCTTCGGCAGTTTCACAAGGTAGCCCTTCTTACAATCAATGGCCAGGTACCTTCCCTTCCTCCCATACCTTCTGTAATAGTGGTGCGAGCATGTCCGCTGTTGTCTCTGCGTCTGTTCTCAGTGCTTCTGGCGGTATCCCATCTGGTCCTGCTGCTTTCCCGCATTTCAGTAGCTTTATGGCGTTCAGGACTTCCATTTTTGTTGGAGGATTTATGTTCACTTGTAGTTCAGCGGCTGCAGGTGGTATTTCTGGACGAAGTGCAGGTGGTGGTGGTCGATTCAAGAGCTTCTTGAAGTGGTTGGCCCATTGTTTCCTTTGTTTCTCTTCTTTCGTAACTAAATTCCCGTCATCATCTTTTATTGGTTTCGTCTGCGTTGATCTCCCCCCAGATAGCAACCTGGTTATTTGATACAATGTTGTCAGGTTTCTGTCTCTCTTACCTGCAGCCTGTTCTGCTTCACTTGCCAGTGTTTCGTAGAAGTGTCTTTTGTCTTTCCGTGCACTCTTCTTCACTTCTTTCTCCAGTGTTTTATACATTGTACTCAGTTCCTCTTGTCGTTGAGCATCCTTGCACTGGTTTATCTTCTGCTTCACCATCCTCCTCTCCCTCCTCTATCAGCTTCCAGGTATCCGTCGAGACCCATTCCTTGTCTTCTTTCTTCTTCCTTCCTAATACGGCTGTGCAGGTTTCTTTCCACATCTCTTTCAAAGACTTCCAGTGTTCTTCCACACAGGTTTCTTCAGGGATGTTCCTCGATATCTCCCACTTTGTCTTGATGGCTGCCGTGAAGATCTCCTTTGTAGTTTCATCCTTCAGTTTCCGAGTGTTGTACTTGAACTGCGGTCTATCACCAGCTTCATTCAAGGCTTTTAACTTGATTTGGAAGGTTCCTTGAACTAAGTAGGGAGTGGTGTGAATCTACATCTGCTCCTCTTCTTGACCTTGTGTTAAGTAGACTGCGTCTCCATTTTTTGCTTGAGATTGAGATAAAGTCGATTTGAGTTTTAGTGTAGTGTGTCTCGGTGTCTGGTGAAATCCATGTCGCTTTGTGGATATCCTTGTGCTTGAACACAGTGCCTCCCTCCAATCACCAAATCGTTGAATGCACAGAGTTCTGCAAGCAATTCTCCATACTCGTTCATCACCTCACCGAGCGCTTCTCGACCCATGGTTAGTTCTCTTCCTGTGTTATCCCCTCCCAGTTTGGCATTCATGTCGCCCATTAGAATTTTGATATCGCCAACTGATGTCTTGTCCAGTGTTGATTGAAGTTGTCTGTAGAATTCCTCCTTTTTCTCTTGCTCTGCATTATTTGTAGGTGCATAGCATTGTATGATTGTGACCTTCCTTCCTTCCTTTTGAGTTGAATCTTGCTGTCATGATCCTGATGCTGGAGGAGATTGGTTCCCACTGCATGAGAGCCTTCGATGCTCTTGAGGACATCATGATAGCCACTCCATAACTCAGTGTGCTCGTGGTTGTCGTCTGGTTGACGATATCGGAGTAGATTATTGATTCTCCAGTTGACAGTTTGAGACTACACTCCCATTCCATCTGCTTTCGCAAATCCCAAGCACTTCGATGTGATACCTTCTCATCTCCTTTGCAATCTGGGCTGCCTTACTGGGTTCAAACATCGTGCGGACATTCCATGTCCCCACGTTTACTTTCGCTTTCATCGAGATAGAGATGACACATCGGTCAATTGGCTTCCCGAAGGCTTTCACCAACTGGCTTCATTTCGCCTCTCCGATTCCAGAGAGGAATAAGTTTGTTTTTATTTTTTATATTTTGTTTGTGCTTTGAAGTTTCTTTAGCGGTTAGAATTGTTTTCCGGGGTAGGGTTGCTAGCCCTATGCCCAACCTTCCCTCTTTACCCGGGCTTAGGACCGGCTAGTAACTAGTGAACTAGTTAACCAGCTATGGTTTGACGGAATCTGACAACCAGGAGATCACAGATTAGCATTCTGCTGCGGCCTAGATTTTCATTTTACCTTCAATTATAGCACACTGTCAATATGCCAGGCAGTTTGCGAAACTCCTGTCTAGTAGACTGATTCTTAAGTCATTAAGTTGCTGCTGAAATTCACCACAAATATTGACTTTCTTGCAGTGAAACGATTTAACAGTCTTATCAATTCTTAATAAAAAATAGTGGTATAAGCTGGTTAAATCATTTATCATGTTATGCTAAATATATAAGCAAGATCATTTAAAAATGACCACTGAGCGAAGCCTAGCTGGTAAAACGTTATCAAATATTTTATGATATTCGCTGCATAAAAATTCACAAATGTCTAAAGGTTTTATGAATGAAAAATCATCGGCGGATGCGTATGATTCAGGAGTCCCAGATAGAAAAGTCTGTTCAAAATTATCTTATTATATGATTTTTATTGGTTGGTAATGAGAATGAAAATATATTAATATTGACTACAAAACATTATATGCTAAATAGTCTTTCGGATATACTAATTCGAATGAATCAGTCAAAAAAATGTAGATGATACATTCTTGATTGTGAATAACGAGAGCGATGCAAGGATTATATTGGATAAATTCAATAGCGTCCATCCAGTGATAACCTTCACCATTGAGACAGAAAGTGACAGCAGCATCACCTTCTTAAATGTCCGATTGACAAAGATGGTGGATGGTGGATGGAACTATGAAAAGAAGTGTATATCGGAAATCAACGTCAACAGGTCAATACACTCACTTCTTGAGTTTCGTCCCTTTGCAATATAAACGAAATCTAGTTAAATGTTTGGTCCATCGGGCTAGACTCATCTGTTCAGATGATACTTTTGATGAACAGTTTCAAATTATTCATGAGCTACTCAATAGTAACGGATATCCAGAAACTTTTCCGACTAAAAATATAGACACATCCAATATGAAAGCCAGAATACCTACAGTCTCCAAGAAACCATTGTTCATAAGACTACAATTTCAAGGTGATATCATCAGCGAAATTGTGGCACAACGCTTAAGAAATGCCATAAGAAAATCATTTAATGTCGCAAAGTTATGCTATGTATTCTACGGTCGGCCGATGATGACCATGCGAACTAAAGACGGACTACCTGACTACTCCTCTTATATGTGCATTTACCAGTTCAACTTCTCCTGTGGAGCTAGTTACATTGGACGTGTAGTTAAGCAAGTCCGTCGTCGAATTGCCGATCATCACTTTTCATGGCTAAGTAAGGGGCAAATCAGATCGATACGAAGCTCAATACTCTCTCATCTGGTTGACATTGGCCATCGAGTTAACATTCATAATGCCTTTAAAGTTATTTATCACATTCCTTCTAACCTCACCCATGCTCTATGAGTTCATCTTTTACATACAGCAGAAGCCATAAAGAATCCACCTAAACAAGCCAAGTCTGTGTGTCCAGAAGAGATTCGTACAGCCTCTTTCTTTGCCTTGGACATCTGTATAGCTCATTTATTACAACAAGACTCTTCATTTCATTCATTACACAATTGACTATAACTTATTTTAACAGCTCTATTATTGTTATTATTATTATTATTATTATTATTATTATTATTATTATTATTATTATTACAGATATAGCCCTATTGTCCCTAATTACCGTCAACAATTTACCACTTAACAGTTCACTTTCGCTCTTTAGTTACCATTATACAAAATATCAAAGGAAGGCCTAACTATCCAACCAACCTGGACAGTATTCCCAAAAACAAAAACAACACATCACACACAATGAGCTGGTCAAAAGTACATACATGCAAACAAACCAAATTTTGTCATGCATATTATTTATTTATTTTTTCACACCCAGTCACATATACACATACTCATATCTCCTTAAACTCCTGACTAATTAACTCATAAACAAAAGCAAATTGTGAACTGCACGCTGGTCAGCATGACGATGACATTCACATTCGTATTATCATCATGTATAGACAATGTGATCTAATTCATCACCTTTTACCATTTAAACTATTCGATAACTTGTACAGGTTTTGTTCTCTGAAGAAGAGATTTCCATGAAGTCGCGAAACGTCAGAAATTTATTTTTCTACTTCATTGGGATTTTACAAAATATATTTCATTTATAATCCAATTACCCAATGCTCAACTTATTCAACTCTGAAACATGTGATGTATTAGCGCTATACATTTCGAACAATCTGATCACACATGGACTTGTCGAACTATTTATATGAAAATTTACGAAAAGGTCAATGAAGTTAATAGGAGACATAGGAATAGGAAGGGATAGCGCTAATACATCACATGTTTCAGATAATCTTCGTCTTCTCATTACGCTGTTTAAATTTATCAAAGGGACCAGTTGCTTTAAATTATTCAACTCTATCAGATCAAATTTTGATCCTGAAGTTTACAAAAATATGTAAGAACCTGTTTAAAATTTCACAAAATCTTTCTACTATAACTAATCTATGCTTTAGTTAATTGTCTTAATTACCTGATCAATTATCACCTTTTTCATACTTTGAGATTGATAACCTTTCATTAAACAACTTTCACCACTAGATTGGTATATAGTTTTACGTTGTGAAAATGCTACATTAGTGTACAGCCATTGATGAGGAACAAAATTGAAAAAAAATATTTCTTTGCTCACATTGTTTGTTTTACTAAATATTTCAAGTTGTTATTCATCGAAGACTGACATCAGTTGGAGGAACAAAAGAAACCTGGGAGCACTGGACAGCTGTTTCGTCCTAGTATGGGACTCCTCAGCAGTGCACACCCACGACCCCACCATCAGGGATCGAACCCGCGACCTTCAGGTTCCGCGACCAGCGCGTTACCATTGAGCCACTGGGTCAGACTCCAATGCTCCATATTTCCAACTTCTGTTAGCTAACGATATAGCGCAAACCGCCACCCAATGTCATCGTTGAGTATTTGTCCTCACGGCCATCAGGCTTGACTCCACTGGTCACGACTTGTCATTGGAACTTCGGGAATACTTCTCGAAGCTAGTCACCAACGAGCACTAGTTCAATTAAATTTTGTTCCTCCAACTGATGTCAGTCTTCGATGAATAACAACTTGAAATATTTCCAAATCTCCACAACCCCCTCAAAATGTTTTACTAAATGTCTAGATGGGAATTTTTGCATTACTGAAAAGAATAATAAACTTAATTGTTTTAACGTCCTGAAACTATTCACTTTCAACATCCAGCAAGAAAAGCTCAATGGGAAAAACCTATTAATGGTTCTGTAAGTAACATAAACTACTTGCTACTTGCACTGATCCGTAACACATCCCCCTGAGTGTCAAAGCGACTTTTCTTGCCATCAACATCTCGCTAATTAAAGTGAATTATAAAAGCTAGACAAGAACATAAGGAAAAAATGGTTATCTGGAATAACCTCCTATATTTCCTTTTACAAGAAAACATGCATGATTGATGCAAGATTTGCTTGAATAAATTATAGCCCCCCAAATATGGAGTACAAATCAAAGCTCAATCTTACAAATCGACATATTTTTAAAGGATACCCAAGTAAAACTCTATATTTAGTACTGGCACAGGAAACCAGTCAACCAACAGAAAAGCAAACTGGGTATTTCGTCACTTCAGGTTGTTTTATTTCAAAATAACAAAAGAATAGCAGAAGCAAAAGCATATTTTAAATTAAAATAATAAAAGGAAGATACATGAATATGAGGAATGAATAAAGATATACTGCTTATTTGGTAAATTCGAAGAGTGATATTAAAAATTACGTCAATGAGATCAATTTTGAGGCATTTCACTTTGAGACTTTCAGGATCTTATTGAAAACACGGCCTGCTTAAACTATGGGCTACTTCATTTTACCACGGATTATATTGCATCAAATTTCTCCTTTCTACACTGCTTTGGCCATATTATATTATGTATCACATATATATGTTATATACAATATATATTATATGTATATATTATATATAATATACACTATCTATTATGTGTTTATATATACTACATACTCTCGCGTTTTTAAAATCACTACAACCAGTCGCTATACAGTTTGATAGCTAAATTGAGGAAAAACACCAGGGTGGATAACAATGGCCTCTCAAGCGTATCACTATTCTGGAAATTCCAGAAACCGCTTACCAACTTTGCGAAAATAAATAATCTCTGGATAATAGTTTACCTAACAATGTGAAATATTCCTCGTTATTACTAGTTGTTTCATAAACTGGTATATTAACACTATTCTAAACGTTGTAAAGGAGTATATATTCATATATATTTTTTAATTTGTTGCTAAAAATTGCGAATTGTACCAAAACATTATTATTCTGAATAAACTGAGTATTGTTATCATCATTATATTAACTAACAAATTTTAAATTAATAGTCATTTGTTTTATGAATTTATGCAATTTTCACTCTGAAATGGGTTCTAGCTTGCTTTAACTTGCGAAATTTCATGAAAAATGTGTATGAAAAGCATCTATCGCAATCCTCTTCAAAAAAAAATTCAAGGGATTTCTTATTCTTTTTGAAAATAGTATATGTAACTTAACTACTTGTTATAAAGTGTTTGCAGTACAAATGATTGCCTACATGTAGTTTCATACTGTTTACTTCCTATAGATATGCCATATTAATGTATTGCACTTAGAACTGGGAGCATATCTAACACATCAAGTGTGGCTTACATTCCAGTATAGTGAGAGAAAATTAGTATAATATCAGGCCATTATCTTAGGCTGGATATTACCAAGTCAAATATGTGAGTGTCTTCATTTCGATATCTTTAAACAGCCTAGTAACATTTCGTATTTCTTCGCTTTAATTGTCCCTTCGTTTCTCTAGTCTAAATATGAAAATTCATAGTTACGGCATCTTAGAATAATATAACATCGGAAGAATTACTTTCAAAAATTGTTACTTAAAGAAGTTTTATAGATGAAAAGTTAACTTTTTTTCATCAGAAGGAAGGAAATATGACAACTCTGTTAATTTAAATTCAATAACATACGTAAAAAGAAACTGTTCTGTTACATACGCATATTTTCTTCTAATAATTGGCCAGTTTTAAGTTGTAAATTTTCCAACTGTCTCATAAGATTCTCATTTTCCATTTGTAATCTATATTTGAATTGAATTGAATACAAATTTATATAAGTTTAGTGGTCATATTTTTTTCAGTACAATACTATGCATATACACGTAGTAGAAAATAGAAACATAGTTATTTCCTCATGAGTTGATGATGACCAGTTGTCAGAGTATAACTCATCTCAGAAAAATTATATTATAAATGCTGCAGAAGAGTCGTCTTGAAGATCACCTTAGCAATTATTGAATTAATAAGTAAGGTTTCTTAATTTCATTTGGAACATAAAATACTTTATTTGATTCATTGCTGTAAACAACGTTTTCGTCATTTAAGTTGCCCGGATGCGACTAATATATACAGGATACTCTTCCATATGTCATAACACTGCTGTGGATGTGATAAAGATAGTGCAATTTAGAACCTGTATTTTTGTTTGTTGGTCCGCTTCAACTGACTACTTCTAAACCTCGTGTTAGACCAGTGTTTTCAGTGAAACTTGGAGTTACCAACCACTGATCGGGATGTTGGACAGACTAGACTAATAAGTTGTCAAAAATTCCCATTATGAAATTTGTGACAAAACAATACTTTTTTCAATTATATCTCATCAGGCTTCGCTTTGATATACATAACTTTCAAAATATTTATAAAATATGAACCAATCAAGGTCATTTTCGTGTCAATGATAACCAGGATCGTGTCCTTTAGAATAATAAAATTAGTGACAATATATTGGATGATATGAATGTTCGGAATGACACGATAATGTAAACAAGTGTTCTGGCAGACAGATAAAGTAGGCCAAAGCTTGGTGAAGGACAGTAAGGTTGCATAAAACTGGAGGAGGAAGGTACTGAATAAATGAAGTCTGAATGTGAATATAGGAGTGTTGTGTAACGGCTGATCAAACTAAAATAAAAAGAGGAGGAAGTTCGTCTTAAAATTCATAAATATGGTCATTCATTAAATTTTCCCTGGTTAAGGCAGACATGAAGCCTGTACAGTTTTCTTCTGAATACAGAGCATCAAATTATTCATTCGAATTATTATCACCTCAAGTATATGTGCAAGATGAGTTCGAACTCCATCAGAAAGCTTTAGTGGGATGTGATAAATCACTTTTAACGCTTTCCCTGTATGCACTCTGTAACCACTATCAAGTAGATGCCATAAAATCGAGCTTAGCATAGCTTTAACTTGTCCTCTTCCCAGTCACGAAGGTAGGTGTCCGGCAATAAGTTGGTTAAGCTGCCTAGTCGGACGCCAAATACTACTGTCTCCACAGCAGCAATTAAACTGCTAAGTATACATCAAAGTAGCGAAACTAGGTAACTTGTCCTTCATTTGGCAAGAAACAAATCATGGACTAGAAAACAACAAACAGACATTAGCTCCACTAAAAGTTCTTTCAACCGTTTTAATACTACCACTAATTTTATTAGTCTATATTACACAATCAGTTTTCTTGTTATCATTGCCCCACAAATTACCTTGATTGGTTCTCATTGCATATATATATATATATATATATATATATATATATATATATATATACATATATTGGAAGTTATTCATATTAGAGTGAAGCCTGGTGAGATCTAATTGAAAACAATATTGTTCGTTTATCAGCAAATCTAATCAAACGGATAAATGTAAATCTATACTAGAACTAGTTTTGTTCTAACCACTGGCTGAATGAATAGAATCGACTAGCATTTGCTTATTTATATGTTCATTCTATGACTTTCTCATTATTGAAGTCTGATGCATTGTGTTAACATTGCTTGAACGATGGCTGGTTGAATAAGCCATCATGTAAAATGGTTCAACCCGTCAGTATGTAAAATAGCAGTGAAGCACTCAGAAAATAAGAATATTTACTATCAAAGAATGAATAAAAAAGTTATACTAAATGAAATCCAAACTCTAGCTCTTACAGTATAACAATAAATTATTCCTTTTGTATGCGAAATGATGGCACCATTATACACTATGCAAATAAATTAATGATCAAGATTCTGTTCTAAGACTGTATAGTATTTTTAAGTTTGGATTCTGCTCTAATTGTTAAGCCAAATTTACAGGGTACAGTGATGTACTATGCAGGGTTTTGTATATTCTATTTTTAAATATTTACTAGTCCTATTTTAACCAAATCTAACCGCCTTCCACTCTGACCAATATCTTCTCTCCTCTATAATTAGCAGAAACGATACTCAAAAGGCGACAACGAAGATGTAAAGTAAACATTTCGCCTACATATAAAATATCAGTATTAATAACTACAGTAAACTCAAGTAGAACAGTCGAAAGCAAATAGAAATTATGATATTACTTACTGTTGGATTTTTGCTTCAAATGATTGGCATTGTGATACCAAAGCACCTTTGCTTAATTCAAGCTGTATTTTTAGTCTTTCAGTTTCCTGAAGTATAAGTAGACAATAAAATTGAATGCCATTTATCATAAAATTTAAATACCTATAAATGTTTAATTGTCCATTATAAGTTAGTGAACTATTCGTAAGAGGAAAGAATAACTTGAGACTGAAAGAAAGATAACAACAGAATGGAAATTAGTAACTTGTCTGCATATGTTCATTGATTTTATGAAATAAAAGATCAACTTTGCCTTGAACTTTAAGACATCATTCAGAGATACTCAGGCTTGATGGTTTAATGACGTTTACTCATTAAGGATCATCAAAAAACAATTAAATACAACAGAGATATGTTGAAAAGAACATTTGACAGACATATTAGGAAATGTGAGTTGAAGAGAATGTCACTACACATACCAAGGCAGAGAATGTTTTGGCTAAATTCAGACTGGAAATTGGAAAACATCTGTCAGATTAATGGACATGAGGTTAAGCAGAAAAATAAATATAGGTTATTTCTCAAAGTTAATAATAACACACCGCAGAACTTTGTGAACAGTACAACGGTAATCTTACCAGTCAGTATGAAAGTTTTAACTAATCACTAATGATGGATTACCTTACTGTTTGGGTCTTTGGAATAGTAGTCAAAAATAGCTGGTGATTGCTAGCAAATTTATGATACATGAATATCACAAATTACTGTGTATAATACCAGAGGGTTAATATTGGAAATCCGCTGTAGGGATCAAAAGATGTATGACTAAGAAAAGTAATGCTTAATAGGAAGGTTGGATAGTGGCAAATATTGTAATCCAGCTCACGGGTTTCGTACCATTTGAGGTTCATAATGTGGATGCATCTTCCTCTCACTGGCTGATCTTTTTCCACCAAGATTTGAAACAACCAGTAGTAATATCAAAAACTATACCTATTGCCCAAACAATAGCTATCATGATTAAACGGCCTAGCCAGTTACGCTCTGGTGTTTGAAGTGCAGAATTCTGTATGCCAGTAGCGGCTGATGGATTCGGTCCAACCAACGACTGCAAATGACAAGTAATAATATCAGATGTAATGTTGGTTTTTTCTTTGAAAATACTTCCATATAGAGAGGAACGATACTAGAAATTTCAAAGCAATGTTTAAAAATGCTCATAAATTAGACTACTCAAATAAGTCGCTTTAGTTCTATACACTCAAATGAATATGAAAATATATTGGCTAGATATTTCTGCTTTGTTAATCTCAAATCTTAAACAATATTATTTTAAAATTACTAAGCTGTGACTTTTCCACATGACAGTAATGAAAGCTATTGTAATATAAGTCAGATTACCACTTAGGCTCTGAATCGGGATCAGATACTTCCCTTCCAAACAGTTCAACAACAAATAATTACTCATTTGAGCAGGAAAACTACTTCATTAAATCTAAAACGAAATAAACGTTTTTAGCAACGACAAATTGTATATAAGTAGCTACAGGGCATATAACACAATCATTATTTTTTGGTAGTTGAACAGAATCCTTGGAAGGAAAACTTAATCAGTGTCAGGTGAAGCAACTTGGTCCTGTATAGCAATGGGAAATTACAAACATCAAAACAACAACTGACACTCGTCGCACAAGAGTTGGTTATTGTGCTCCACTGGCCTAGTTCATAAAGCTTTGATGTTTGAGGTGTTGAGCGCTGAGTTCGAGTTTCAGTGGGAACAACATCAATTACTGAAGTACATGTCCATCCAGCTGACAAGCCCTAAGTAGGACGAAACGCGTGTCCTAGATTTCACTGCTAGTCATCAACATGAATAGTAACCAGTGTCTGTTTAGAATATGTTTATTTGCACTGTTAGGTAATAATTCTGTGAAATCGGTTACAGTTTTTAGTCTAGTTCTATAGAATAACTTTCAAAACTCAGTTGATAATGAGAGATCATCGTAGTAACTATATATTTTATCTAGCTATCATCTCTTCAGCACCCTGTTACGAATATGGGTAACGGCGTTAACGCTAGAACAGTTTTAAATGTATGAAAACGTAAGCATTTGGAAAGTTCGAAAAACATTTTCTCTTATACAAAATTCACTATGATAATCTCCAACAATGGTATCAACATTAATATAAGAGCAGAACTTGTGCACTGTGGTAGAATGTAATTCCATTTTCATTGATTTATTAGGTTTATCACACATTGTGACAATATTGTTTACTGGATTACGTTTCGAACATAATTTATTGTCCATAGTCATATCGAGATGGTATCAACAGCCGTGATTCTTCTTTTGCAACATACCTCACCTTTACATTCCACTTAAATACAACCACCTGATTTTTGATCTCAGTCTGTTTTCATTTTTGACATAAATTAGCGTGAAAATGAGTTGCATGATCAAACTGTTTGAAGTGTATTGCTCAATAATGTTGCATTCTCAAGACAAACTTCTTCATCTGAATACACTGTCCAAAGTTATTAAAGAGACTAACTGTTTAGTAATCAACCATCAATAAACACTGATATTCGCAATTGGTGGGCACTCATACAGACTTAATGAACATTTAGTACATCTGATGTTCAAGAAACCTACATATTTTGAGTGGTAAGTGGTAGGGAAATAAATACCTAATATAGTAGATAGGATTCGCGTATAAAGTTGTTTTCAAGTTTGAGGTTCCCCGCAATCATCTCCATTAAAACAAACGTAACCCGCTACAATATTTTAGGGGATTATACAGCCTTTCATTAATGTATCCATAATATTATGAACAAAGTAAAAGACTAATATTTTACAGAATATTCATAATTATTTTGTGGATTGTTTTATGAAACTAAATAGTTAGATAAAACAGTTTATGTTTTCAGAAATCTTTAAATTTCACTATTGGAAGTATTTTCATAAGTCATAGGTCTGAACATCCATTACACACTGACTGATGATGTATTTTTGTGACCTTGGTGTAATAATTGGGTATGGGTACCAGATTTACCTGTCGTAATCTGGTGTTTGCAATTGTTGTTTCTTCAAATCCTAACTCACCAAAAAGGCTGGTAAGGATATGAAGAGTTACCTTGATTGTGCACGTACATTAAGGCCTTAGCCACAAACTACTATGTTACTACTGTGTCTTATTTATGAAAAGATCACATCGACTAGCTATCCGCACTTCTGCTTAAAATATAAGTTTAATACAAAATTAGTTTTGTTTACCTATAAGAATCTAAATAAATGACTTTACAAGAGAAAGATGTTAGTGAACAAGTTTATTGTCACAGATTTTCACCATTAAACCTAGTTAATTCTTTTTTGTTTTTCCAGCATATCATTACTGCAGTTTTCTCCTCAATGTGACACTAAGATTAGATTTAATGGTATTTGCTTCAATACTTCATTTCAGCAAACAGTTTTCTTTATATTTCCACTTATATTATGTGAAAATTGTAAGAATTTAACTGCACAAAAACACAATATCACCCATGTGAAGACAGTAAGTGCTATAGGAGTTACACTTTATTATGTATCACATGAATACTACATACATAAAATAGATATACTTGATTCGATGAAAATTTTCGAGTGATTACTCAAACACTTATTAACACTGTCTAACCATTCATCTCTTATAATTGACTGTAAAAAAATCCCTTATATAGTTGTGTAAGGACAAGTACTAAGTTGGTTATTATCAAGCTTTGCATCAGTGGTTATGAGATAAAAATTCCATTAGTATATATGCTTCAGTAAAGATTCAGAGTCTTTGCACGAGTACACTTCTTACATTTTCATGGATTTTGACAGCACAGAGCTGAGGCTCCGTTAAATACTCGCAACTGTATAGCTCAATGCTGAAGCTGAAAAACTTAAAACTGAGATATTTGGGCTTATAAATGATCTTTGTTTGAGTGCCTGAAGTAGCGTCACTTTCATTCAAGGTTGAAAACTAGTTTTCTTAGTCAGTACTAACAAACATGGAATATAATAAAGGAGTTACATGCCAAATGCACCCAATCATTCCACATAAAATATAGTCCTACTGCTAAAGAACAACTTATCCTAATGGTCTTGCTATAAATCTGCTTCATCAGGGGTTTAAAATCATAACATTCGTTAATATGCATTCACTAATCAGCTAATTTTTGTTTACTTGATTTTAAAATGTTACGGTTGAATATTTTAAAGTCTAAAATGAACTGTCATACTAACGGTTCCGTTTTCACTACCCATTCTGCTAATAAATTCAAGAGTTAAAGTCATACAGAACAATTCAGAAAAGACATTCCAGTGCTCTAGTGAATCAATATCAGACGTATAATCATAAAGCGTACTTCTGCTTCTGCGCTCAGTAACTTTACCAGACAAGATAAATAAAAAGTAGTTAGTCATTGTATTCCGTTTCAGTGAAAAGCCGAACTAAGGCCACTTGAGTCTGTGCATTTCATCCAAGTAATTCGTTTTATCAATATAAAAGTAAACTTCTGTGACTCTGATAGAGTATAGTTCCATTATATTTCTGTTTTATATGTATCACATAGTGAGCGTTAATCTTTGATGACGTTTTAAGCAGAATTTATTGTTCATAATTATATCAAGATGATATAATTTCGTAATAGGAAAACGTCATTAATAAGATTAACTTTTGAAAGTCTTATAGTTTATCTTAGCTTTTTGTACACTTTTAATATGTTGCTATGATTCAAACAGTGGAATGGTTGTTGATGATCAATTTCTAGTCAATACAGGACAAAGAGCTGTTTTGAGAGCTTCTTTGGGAATTTTTTGTTATATGTATGGACGAAGATTATTACCGCAGCTGTCACTCAACAATACACGTTTGCTCACGTGAACACTTTGCGAGAGTTATCCAAAAAATACTCAATACAAAAGACTATTATGATGCAGGAGGTATAAGCAGAGTTGCCTTGATTCCCGATACATAGCTATCCTAAAACCATAAGAAATATTGTGAAATTTTTTCAACAACTCCCTCAAAATTCAATATTCTCCTTACTTGTAAACGATTTCTTGAACCTACAGTGAAAAAAATGCATACTAAAAGAAGAAAACCTGTGTTCAATCACAATGACATTTGTGACGTTTTTCCCCATGCTTATCAAGCACTAGGAATTTACTGAGCAGTGATTTAAAATTTCTACTATTATTGTAACTTTAATATTTTTGGGTAATAAAAATGATAAGTTTGGAAATAACCCAAAGCTCCTAACGCAGTAATCTTTTGAAGTGTAAAAGTGACAGGATAAAGACACTTACTGTTTACTTATTATACTACGTGGAATAGTCTTGCAAAAAGTGAATTTATGAGTTACACATAACTGAAACGATCACTCAATGATCGACTCTGTGATTTTCATTAACAAAAGTCACTTTGTGTAGCACCAATAAACTGGTAGTTAATAAACGAATGACTGAAGACAAATACTCACAAATTAACTCCAAAATAGTTTAAGAATAGTTGCACTAATTTCTGCTGAGTAGCATTTTTTTCTGTAGCACTTTTTAAGTTTATCATAGTTAGTTTCTAAGTTGATCATTGAATAACATCATTTGGAGAACCATTGAAAACCTCGAAACACTGGACATCTATTTTTCCCTACTAAGAGACTTCTCAGCAGTGCAAACCTTTGACAATGGCATGGATCTAATCCAGGACCTACAAGTTCCGTGAACAGCACGTTGCCAGTGAGCTGCTGGGTCGGAATCTACTTTCCTCAGTTTGCAATATACAGTGACCTTCACCTAATACCGTCCTTGAGTGACTTTCCTCATGTTTGACTCAATTTGCCCCACCTGTCACAACTTCTAATTAGAACTTCGAGAATCTCATGTCAAACTTAGTCACCCATGAAGGCCAAACAGTAACTATATGAATTTGTAGGGATTGATTATATTTCAGGTTTATATTTATCAATGGTAACATGCAGGCCACGAAAGCTGAACATCCTGGTTTCGACCACTCGTGAGTTCACGGATGCGCACTGCTGAGGAGTTCAGTACTAAGATGAAAGGCTCTCCAATGGTCCCAGATTTTTACTGGCTGTTCAAGGAATGTCCGAGATGAATGCAAACTTGAAATCAATAAATAAATCCCCACAAACCTCCAGACTGAATTATAATAAGTTTCTTATCGATGTTTGCATTTGCAGTCAGATATGATTAGGTGACGTAATACTTCTGGATATATGTAAAGTTTATAGTGTCGTGATAAGGTATATGCTGTCGAAAAGACTTTATTCACATGAGGTCGAGTATCTGAGTTAATGAAATCACTGTATTCAACAATTCATGGCACATGAAGCCAAACTAAATAACAAAACTAAAAGAACACTAAATAACTATCACCGCAAATCCAAGATATAAGTTTTAACTACTACTACAAGCCCGATTTCTTGTTTTCTCGCTACATAAGGTAACTTTTTTTTCAGTAGTTTACCTTACATAAGATTCGAATATTACACCAAAATATTTATCAATGATAACTTAGCTAGAATACACCATTATGAATACCGAAAAGTAGTGTAGTACAAATTACCTTTTTTAGTTCAATGGTTGAAGCATAAACTGTGTTTCTCTGTCGATCACTTTCCTCAGATGAATTAGAATTCTAAATCATTAAAAAAAAAGACCAAATAAAATATATAAGAAAAGGGAAATAAAACAGTAGGTAAAATAGAATTTCACGCAGTTGGTTACCTTTTATAAACAAGTGCAACATGACAATACGACTTCCTAATTATTTTTACTTACGTAAGTACTATCTTCTGTTAATTCAGCACTCAAATAAGACAGCTACAATGTTGCGCAGACAATTCTGAGCAGCTATACACCATTCCTAAAACGTCAGTAAGTAGAATTGACACGTTTATCTTATGTGGTGTTACTGTCAAGTTTCTAGTAATAATAATCGCTTTATTCTCAACAATATATATGGCAGTATGGAATTCTTAGCGTGTAATTTTTTAACAGACTCACTCCCAGAACAATACTTTCAGATGAAGTGGTTACTGCATCTGCATGATGTTAATAATAACAGGAATGAAGGCAATAATATGGAATAGACAGCTGGTTCTGGATGGGCGTCCGGTGCATAATGAAGAATCAACAGAAAAATACAAGCGTAATTTTGGTGGTGACGATTCATTCAGACGGTACAAAAATCTGCAACTCAAACTAAGCACCTGACGAATAGAAATATAATGTACTTCGATGCACCGAAAAGTTTATTTCCATATAACATAACTTGTTTTCTTGCTTTCTTATTGACTCGGGAAACGGAGAGTTGGAAACAGTTTAAAAATGTGCAAGAGTTTCGCACGTTTAAAACCGAAGATAAATTTACCGCACATAACTGCAAGACCACACACAGCGAATCGTTCCATTTACTGAAAATCTTTGAAATTCAGTATTGAGTAAAAAATGTGACAGAATTTTCAAACACCATTCTGCATAATACACTGCAAATCTCCGATTCAGTAAATTTTTGAGTTTTTAACACTAAGTTAGCGAAAAGTAACCGATGGGATTTCCGCATAGCAGTATATTCCATATAAACTTTTTAAGTGCCCAACATCTTGTACTCAATGTACTTTTTGTTCATTATGTGACTTAACTAACTAGCATTTCGAGCTAATCCCTATTGAAAGACCACTGTTCACAATGAGTGATAATGCCCATACTACCCTTAACTTATAGTGTGCAACGAAATGGTTCTTACCTCAAGTTTGAGACCAATACTACTGATGTAGTGGGCGTTACTGATAAGAATGAATATAAGTAGTACATGTTGAGACGGTGGCAGAAATCATATAGAATTACCATCAATGGGTGAGGATTCTGCCAAGAAGAACGCAGGAGACAAAGCAGGCGTATGAAGAGCAAATCAAGAAAGAAGCAGAAGAGGAAATGGAGCACACTTTGCAAATGACGGTTTTAGTGCAAGGTATACCATATTTAACGACTACTGTCCCACCAGTTGACAGAAGGCATTCCTTCCTTCGTACCTGTCTTCTTGTTTCTTTCACTGAAACAATCCCATACCTGGGTAGACTATATGTGGCGTGACGACGTCCTCGACGCTTTTCCAGCTCCCCTAAGAAGAACAACATTGAGACTTTGCCTGTAAAAATGGAGTGTATCGTATAATTCGTTTATCATTATTATTATTATTATTATTATTATTATTATTATTATTATTACCGTCATTCTATTAATGTAAGTCAATATGATAATGCTACCTTATTGATGTCATTTTGTGCGATATATACGAAAAAAGTTGTGACGAATCTGCCACATTTAAATAGACGACACACTTTTTAAGTTGAACAACAGAAAAGTGTTGCAAATTTATCAAGAATGTTGACTGCACGGTTTGATGTTTTATTGAAAACCAAAATTAGTAGAGCAGTAGTTCGCAACAACAAAATAAATTATTTTTGAGATGAGTGGGGATTTTTAATTTAGAAGTAGTATTCATCATGGACTGACATCAGTTGGGGAACCACTGAAAATCTGGGAGCACTGGACAGCTGTTTCATCCTAGTATGGGACTCCTTAGCCGTGACATGTGGGGTCAACCAGTCGGAAGTGAAGTGGATGCTAACTGAAGACCTTCGATGACAGTCACACTATGTCGTGAATTGACAGAAGTTGGAAATTGTGAACCACTGGAAACCGACTCAGTGGCTAAATGGTTAACACGTTCGCCGTGAAACCTGAGGTCCTGAGTTCGATCCCTAGCCGGGTCTTGGGTGCGTACTGCTGAGGAGTAACATACTAGGACGAAACAGCTGTTTAGTGCTCCCGGATTTTCAGTGGTTCCCCAACTGATGTCAGTCTATGATGAGTACTACTTCCAAATCATTATTTCATTCACTAATATGAATGTGAAAGATTTTAAGATGCGGTCCGCTTATTTGATATAGAACATAATTATACAATGATGGTGCTAAAAAAAATCAGTTTTTGAAAATTCTTTTATTGCCTCCTTATTATTATGGATGATAAACAGTGTCAGAACAGTCATTCAGTCTACTGCCATTAAATGCTATTTCAAATGAATAAGGCAGAAGTTTAATATGGAATCTCAGTCTAATATAGTGCCCAAGTCCTACCCCTAGAAATGTCCGAAACATTTCTTGAGCCTTAGCACTCCGTTCAGTCGGTGATCGATAGATATGTCTCATAGCAACTGTAGGCAGGATTGAATCACAATCGTTACCAGAAAATAACTCATCAGTATCAAGCGATTTCAACAAATAAAACTCATTTTGATAGTTGACATTTTCAAGGTCACTTCCAACAAATGATGACACTTTGTATAATGACTATTTTTATAAACCTTGTCCAGAAGACTGTAGGCGATAAATTCTAGTTATAGTGCCCAACAGAAACTCATTGTCATACTTTATTTAACAAAATCAAGCAAATCTGAAATGTATTTTAGGCAAAACTCTTTACCGGTCAAGAGACTAATAAAAATGAGCAAATACTAAATATCTCATATGGATTATCTCAAGACTCTGTAATCCTTCTACAGGTTAAATGGAGGATATGCAACAGTCGATAAAGCTATCTCACTAAGGCTGAAATCTAATGTATATCACCTTTAGTCCCATCAGAAACACCCTACTTATATAAAATTCCCAGTCTTTCGAGTCACTACTGCCTTTGTACTATTTGCACATCGATCGCGTGAAAGATTGATCACCTGACAGTAGAGCATATTTAAACAAACAAAATAGAGGCTGTTATAACAATAAAAATATCCATTTCATTTCAGTTGATACAATTTACTGTCATTTTTATGTTAAACGGAAAACATCAGGAATAATATCTTTACTAATTCAGTGTAATCGATAACACTTCACAGCCTCTTCATAGTTAGCAATAGTAATTTTGATGTAAATGAAGTACTGAACACATACAATGTAACTTGAGTAAATATTTTCTGTCAAAACGTATGCACATTTACAAGTCGTATTTTGATTAATGTGAGTGGGCAGCTGATACACAACTCAAGTCATGCAAAATAATGACAATGCTAAAAATTCAGATTACATTTTTGGACTTATAATTCATGTTTTGTTTTCCTAACTTCATTTTACTGTCAATTACTTCTTAATTGAATCTATTTAACTAATAAAAAAATAATGATAAAGGAGACTTAGGAATTTTTATTGTAAACTTGATTAGCATTAATGTTTAGATCAAAAAAAGAAATACACTCAAAATGTGAATAATTATAAGGCGGTATACCTACAGTTAGCTGTTTGCAACTAAACTATTAGGCCGCTAATAGTGCATACTGGTAAAGTAAGCAGCTAAAATTGAAGTGAAGGAGAGAAGACATTTTGAATAAATGTTTATTCAACACTTAATTATAATCACGATTACTATTAGTTCTTGAAACGGTTGCATAAACTAAGATAATGCCTACACATTATTATTCATAATCCAGCACAAAGAACAAGATCCGGATTTTTAACACCAATATCAAGTCAGTTCTTCTAAGATGGTTCAGAAACTTCATGCGTCACGAAAAGCACTTCCAATAAACTACACACATTCATCAACAACTGCCTATGCTGGCTGGTTACTGAAGCTCAGATGGCCAGAATAATAAGAATAAGCAACAAGCAACTCTGGCCTGGTAACCAATCAACCAGGGACCTGTCACTGAACAAATATGCATAAGGAAGTGGAAATGGATTGAATTGGGAATACACTGAGAAGACCGACTAGGGACATCACGCGCCAGGCCAGGCCAGGCCGGGCCATCGAGTGGAATCCGAAGGGGAAATGGCTAGTTGGGCATCCCAGCTGAGGGTGATATGGAGGAGATGATGTGAGGAAGAAATGAAAGCTTGTGGGCAGTCGTGGAGCCAGTTTCGAAGGATTGCAGAGAAGAGAGTGGAATGGAGGTGTGCTACTGAAGCCCTATGTTCCACTAGGAACCCAAGGGACAAATAATAGTAATGTAATAGCAATATCTTTTTTCCACATAGGAAGATGTAATCCATTGTATGATGTGTAATACATGAAATTTATAATCATTCTAAAAAATGAATATGGAATTTTCCGTGATACTGTTCCAAGTGGCATATAGAGCTAAAAATAAAGTTACTCCTGACAACTGAGTTAAGACCAGAAGCAACTATTTATTTCCCATATTAAAACAGATTTCCAAACTTATGACAAAAAAAAAGTTTACCTCGAAACTGATATATGTTTTACATTGATTTCTTAAAAATCTACAGTTGTTCACATCTTTCTGTTCCTAAACTGTATAAAGCAGTTCTAATAATGATGAGTGGATGCAAAGAAGAGTTAAGTTAATTTTACTAATGTGAAATTTTAATGTTGAGCTTGCCGATTACAGGTGAAACGTTATTGTCAGTTATTATAGTTGCTATAAGCATTTCATAAAAATGAGTAGTTAAAATTTATGAGTTACCTATCTGACTAACCAAAAGCTGTCACATGATTAATATAAGAGTAACATAGAAAAGAAATATTCAAGTTTATACATTGAAAAAGAATTCCAGTTTTGTAAAAATGAAATGTACTTGAAAGGAATTCATGAATTCTTTAGCAGTTGTACGCTGTAGAAATGTATTAAAATGTTTTGAGGTTTAAAGTTCTCTAAAGTGAAAAGAAAATGGAATAGGGCAATTTATCTGTGATAAAGTAAAACTGTCCTGTACCCAGTTGTCAGGAGATACCAGAGTAAAAATCAATAAATATGAACAAAAAATCAGAATGTAATATTTATCTAGAAACATAATTTATTTCCAAAAATATAATGAAGTATGTAATAAAGTAACTAGATCCAAATGTTAGCACGAAAAACACAAATGATTCCCTTGTATTCAGATATGTGCTAAAGCAGAGGTGAAAACAACAACACTTCAACTAACATAATATATGGAACCTGTGTGAAATGAAAGCACTTTTTGTCGTCAAATGAAGATGTATCAGTTATGTTGGTTGATACTCATAATTTCCCGTTACTATGCACGGTCAAATTGCTCCCCTTATGTTGGCAGATGGCCTCCTGTGAAGATGCTTCGATACTGCCGGATATTCATAACGTTGTACTTATTTTTGACTCAAAGTGGAATCCAGGATACATGTTTCGTCCTATTTGGGACTAGCCATTCGTATCTATCTGTACTCTAAGTATTAAACAATAACAAATGATACCCGTTGTGCAAGTGGTATCTCACATGTCAAAGTGGCGTAGTGAATAAAGCTTTGACGTTTGAAACGATGGATATGAGGTCCGACTCTCAGTGGGAACAACATCACTCACTGGGATGCGGTTACATCTAGCTGACAAGTCCCAACTAGAACGAAACACGTGTCTTATAAATCCATTCGAGTCACCAAAATGAATAATACGTGTCAAGCATCATCAAAACGGCATATGTCTGTTTCAATGATACTGGTAGTACAATCATCCTATTAAACTCTGGAAGATTAACCTTCAAAACTATAAGTCCCTAATACACCTAAAGTACAATAAACAGCCGTTTCAGCGTGTTCTAGAATCATACAAATGCATTTGTAATACTTATTAAAAATATAACTAATATATAACCTCCTTCACTATGCCATTACTACTTAACCATTTTTCTACAAGTTCTGTAAAAATGTATTTTTTTAAAACTTGGTAGACTTTTTTTCATGTCACTATTAATATATTTTTGTAGATCTACACTTTTATTTCAAGTGTCTTTCATGTTGTTTTTACACGGTTATAAAAAGAGTACAGATTGGAAATAATTCATCATTCACTTAAAAAACTTCCACGATCGATATAACGATACACACACACGTGAGAAGGGCTTACTAAGCACAAGAATTAGTAATTCTAGTTCACATTAAAATGAAATTAACATAGTATCTAGCTAGCCTTAATTTCAAAGCAGGCTACCGACAAAAACTGTTACTAGTGTTAGATGTAGCAGACTTTCTTGGAATGTTATTTTTTATAACTCCCTGTCGTTGATTGGATTAAATTTATTAGCCGCTATTGACATTTGGGTACCTACGCAGAATCTTCAGTACTGCCAGTAACCTTAGTATATTAGTCTTGATGAGTAAAGTCTAACAGTAGAATCCGGTTCGAGAGTTTCATCCCACTTGGGACTTGTCAGCTGGATATACCTGTCTACCAGTAATTGTTGTTGCTCTCATTGGTGTTTGAAGTGATGGATCCTGTGTTAAAGTCCTGGTAGGAACAACGCGACTCACTGGAGGACATGAAAACCTAGCTGCTAAGTCGTAAATATGACGGAATGCGCATCCTGAATCCCAATGCTTGGCACCATCCACCATGACTGCTCTGAAAATTCAACTCAAACATTTTTTATCACTTGTATGTAAGCTCTATGTTTCCTCTGCTCAATGAGACTTTATTGAAGATATTTCCTAGGCTATGTTTAGACAGGTCAATTTGACAACAAAAAAGAAAGTCACTTCACAAATATAGCGTTTCACTGATAACCTTTATCATATTAAGATGAAAAGATATACTGAAAACTATGTCACTTTGAGTGGTTTGGAAATTGTTGTATATAACACCTGACCATGAACACTCCTGCTTCCAGTCTTGTGGACCCCGACTCATTAAGCCTGTGTTTTGGATGACCCGTATCTATGCATCAATAGATTCATCCGATGGTGATGTCATGTAAGTAATTCTGAATCCTGATAGTCTAAAGACATGAAATAAATTGTCAGCACATTTCTAGTAATGGTATTTTACTAGAATGTAGCGATCGTTCACACTACAAGTAATCGCAGACAGTAAATGAATAGACAGTCCGCTTAAGCGGATTATATAAGTTTATTTCATGTAAGTATAATATTAATCAAAAACTGTGAGTGGTAGAAAGTCGCGAGACGCGAACAAAAAGTAATACACCAATAACGCGATTCGGTAAGATAATTAAGCGGTAAATAATGTTTGGATAAATTGGTGTCACTAGAGCCGATTTCGGGCCGTACTAAGAAGGCCTAAAGTCTCTTAATTTACTGAATAATAATAATAATCCCTAATAAAAGTATCTATAGTTCTCGTCGTTCAACCCTTAGTAAACAAATCTTAATGGTTGAATTAATCGAAACTAAATGAATTTTTTCGAAATTCCATAATAATCCAATTTGAAAATAAAGTATTATCTGTAAAATAATTGTCTCTGACGCTCTTTCTTTTACAATAAATTCAGAAGAAGAGCTTTTGATAAGGATCATACCATTAGCTGAATCAATCAGATAATCTTCGTCTTCTAATAGCGTTATCGAAACTAAGAGAAGTAATCAGTTCCTAGTAATTACCACAATAATTTTGTGAAGAATAATGGCAAACTCATTTATCAGTCGAATCCATACTTATTTTGATCATAAATAGGTCACGAAAGGCACAAGATATTGTCTCAAAAAATGAAATGAGAAATATATCTGCAACACACGTAGGTGTAATTAGGAGTGTTAAAGAATGTTGATGAAGCTGACAACAAAACTTAAGATATTTCCTTATTTTACACTATTATTGTTGAGTAAGATAGCTCATGTTAGTATTTCAACAACAGTTCAAATTAGGCATATACCATTTCACATTGGGGAGTAATTTTTCTCAAGCTGTTAAATCACAATGGCCGCGATCATTGTCGACTTACTTACTTTCTTAAAGTAAGCAATTTGTGCAAATCATGGTTTTCTAAACTTGATAAATATAATATGGACATCATTTTTGAGAGTTTTCTCTGAGTACTATCAAAGTAATTATTAAAGTTAGCAAAAAATCTGGGAATAAAACAAAGAGACACAACAAGAAACCCGACATGGAAGAGAAACTGGAAATTAAAGCGGTAAGATTAATGGAAGTTTTATATCGACTCTTGTTTCATAATATTATTTGTGCAATCAAGAATTTCCATATCGTATTCTCTACATCGCCGAAACTCTTGCCATCCATACAGAGAAACCTGATCTGTGTACGCAAAAGAGGACTGTTCAACCCCTTCTCCTTTCATGATCTTAGTTTTCAGTCTCATCTACCCCACCCGACCCCCCTTTATTTCCCTTTTCTTTTCTTTGTCTTGATACTACTCACTTCTTAATTAATTTGCTACTCATTCTTGTTGCTCTGCTCTGCCTGATCACAATTCAGTTTCCAATTATGTCATCATGTTACGAAACTTTTTGTCCAAACTTATTTTGATTACTATTGACTACTGTTAAGTTTTTGATTTTTTGACTTCAATGACAACTTATTTATTGTGTTGCCATGCTTGACAAACCATTTTTAATCATCAGATTCATACAGTAGAAAAATGTATGACTTTGTGATTGTACAGCTTCAAAAATGAAATCGTCGAAAAGAGATTCCTTGCTGAAATACTTATCCTTCTTTCATATCATGACGGGTATATTTCACATAACTTCAGCTTCATTTGAATTAACACGAAACCACAGTTATTAGGCTCAACAGTCAAAGTTTCTATATACTATTACATACTAACCTTAGTCACCACCAGGATGTCTTAAATAAAGACATTTTAAGTTTATTTGACTACCAGTTTTACTTTATGAACTGAATGTTAACCTCACAATTCAGAATTAAACGTCTAGAGTAAATCTGTATAACTTAGGCATTTCATTGACTAAACGATAGTAAAAGTCAATTATTAGTTACAAATAATAAAATTCAGGGGTTCTAGACTGGTATAATTACTCATGTAATAATAAATGATAGAAAATAGAACAAAATAAAACCCACAAAAACAATATTAGATCAGTTAATGACAAATTAAAAATGGATTAGTCTAGTAAAAATAATTTGTTTATTTCATATGTTTGGTTTGACTAAAGTATGATATTATTGATTCAAAAAGAATATGCTAATAAATTTGTTGAATAAATTACAGATATTCATTGAGTTCAAAGTAGTGAATCAAAGAATTATTCAGTATATTAACCTAGTGATCTAATATAATTAACAAATGAAGAAACTCTGATATGCCTTATGTCACCTAACTATTCCGAAGTATCCACCGAGGAATACAAATGTGACTGATTAGATCATTTTCAGTGTGTATGTTCCAAAATCAATCAACCACCCATTATCACTATTATATTATTTGTCCCTTGGGTTCCTAGTGGAACATAGGGCTTCAGTAGCACACCTCCATTCCACTCTCTTCTCTGCAATCCTTCGAAACTGGCTCCACGACTGCCCACAAGCTTTCATTTCTTCCTCACATCATCTCCTCCATATCACCCTCAGCTAGGATGCCCAACTAGCCATTTCCCCTTGGGACTCCACTCGATGGCCCGGCCTGGCCTGGCCTGGCGCGTGATGTCCTCAGTCGGTCTTCTCAGTGTATGCCCAATTCAATCCATCTCCACTTCCTTATGCATATTTGTTCAGTGACAGGTCCCTGGTTGGTTGGTTACCAGGCCAGAGTTGCTTGTTGCTTATTCTTATTATTCTGGTCATCTGAGCTTCAGTAACCAGCCAGCATAGGCAGTTGTTGGTGAATGTGTGTAGTTTATTGGAAGTGCTTTTCGTGACGCATGAAGTTTCTGAACCATCTTAGAAGCACTGACTTGATATTGGTGTTAAAAATCCGGACCTTGTTCCACATGCTGAGTGCAGAAGATTTCCACACTGCTTTCAAGCTAATGAACGCCTGTCTTGCTGCATTTCTGATCCTGGCTGCTTTGACGTCCTCGTCTGTGCCGCCTGTGGTTGCAACAGTGCTGCCTAGACAGGTGAAGGAGGTTACTTCCTTTAAGTTTCGCCTGTTGATGGTGCTTGTTGTTGGTGGTGGCGTTCGTTGGGTATCTTCATCACCTGTCTTCTCCACATTCACTTGAAGTCCCATCTTTGCTGCCTCTTCTGTCAACTTGTTAGTTTTCGCCTGTAGATCTTCAAGACATGAGACATAAATCATCATCGGCGAAATCCAAATCTTCTAGGATCTTTTCATAGGTCCAGCGTATCCCCCTCTTCTCGCTCCTCACTGTTTCCCACATGATCCAGTCGACCATAATCAGGAAGATCATGAGTGATAGTACACAGCCTTGTCTTACTCCTATCTTCACTTCAAAGGTATCACTGAACTTCCCATTGTGAATTACTTGGCATGTGGCGTCTTCATATAGTTGTTGAATGAGGTTGATAAAGATCAGCCACCCATAGGTGCCAATAATAAAACAGTTATGTAATAATAACCACTGGTTTTCACGTCGTTTTTTCACACTGACTTTCCATTTAAATGTACTTCATCTAAATATATAATTAAGTATCCGTAAGTGTGACACGCTGTATATCGCCTAGTAAGGTATAAGAATATTTTAAAACAGAACTTTTGAATCAAGTGAATTCGAATGATTGTGGTTCCATTACTCTCATATACATTCACCAGTTCAACTTCTTCTGTGGAGTTAGTTACATGAGGCATACGACAATGTAGGTTCATCGTCGAGTTTCTGAGCCTCACTTATCATAGCTGACTATGAGACAGGTTAGAACAATAAAGAGCTCCATATTTGCACTACTATTTGACACTAGACATGAAGTGGATACTAGTAAAGTATTTAAAATTATTTATCGCATACCGATTAATTTACCTTATGGATTACATGTTCATCTACTTGACAGAAATCATTCCAGAATCTTTTATTCTCTTCATATTCTTTTGTTTCCTTATCCCAGCATAGTTATATATTGTTCATCGCTGACCTCTCAAAACAATATTCTATTTACTTTACCAGTTATTTTCCGTTTTGTCAAAGAATAACCTGTTCAACATTATTATAATTACTACCTATAACGTCGTATAATTACTCTGTTGATTATAAACATTTTGATTTCTCTAACTTATTATCTTTATGTCTTACTTACAATTGGTAGTTATTATTAATAGACCCACCACTATCTGATTGGCACTATGACATTAACTGTACACTCATATATTGCTGTAGAGATAAAGACCTAATTGAAAAGGAATATATCAATCTTTTTCCAATCAATCCAAACAATCAATCTTTTTTCTAAATGTCTGAATAGGAATTTTTAACGTAGACCTTATCAACTGAATAAAAAAATCAATATTGTTTCTCATCTCTCTATTCCTGATTTAACAAATTCACAGAGGAGTGAATTGTAAACAGATGCGTACACTGAATTTCTATAATAAAAATACTTGGGTATAAAGTGAGACTGCTAACTGACCACGTTATACGAAACAGTTTCGAATTATTGTGTGAACCTTAGGATTTTGTCATGATTCTTCCTGGAGTAGCTTCACCTTAATTCAAAACAGAAAAAATAGTTAAATAACTTCTGTTAATACAAGTTTGTAAGTTTCATTCGATCAACTACCCACCTTCATATGATCAATCGCCACTTTTCACTTACATATTATAGGTCAGCACATTTATGTCCGGTGTCCTTAGTTCAGCCTTATGCAGTTAAACAAGTTTTAAATACCTTACCCAAATAATACTATGCATTTCGTTATCTAATGAATTTCTTCTATAAACAGTTCTGCCTAACTAATCATAACTCTTGCCATACGCTTTATCAACACTACTTGTACATGAGATATGATACTTTATATTAATGATGCAAAGTGGCCAGCAGTGGAATCCATGACGCACGTTTCGTCATATTTGGAACTCATCAACCGGACGCACCTACCTCCCGGGGAGCAATGTTCTTTCCACTAGGACTCATTTCGGGGCCGATCGCTTCAAACACCAGAACGTTATGTACTAGGCCATAGAGTAACGATATCCACTTCTTGTGTGAGGGGTATAGTTTTTTATCAAAGTGCTTACCGTAACTTGGTAGCCTAGTAGAAAACGCTCTGGCTGGTCCTCAAGTCTTAGCGGGGACAAAATCACTCTCTGCGGCACAACCATCTGACGAGTCCAAAATAGGACGAAATGCGCGTTTTGAATTCCATTAGTAGTCATCATCCATCACTGATATCAAAATGCAACGACAGAAAATATCAAGGCATCCGCTCAAGAACTCATATACCAACAGAAACCGATCAATTAGGTGCACTCAACGACAGGACTATACAAACAAAAACATAGAGGTACAGCAATGATCAGGAGCACGCTCGAATATAATGAATTTAGTATGGGTTGCAGTTAATCAGTTTTCAACAATACAACCAAGTTTTCACCACTTTAAGTCCAGAACAGACCTAACGGTTAAAACAAAAGTTTCATATATCGGGATAAGTCTAAAACTGCGTATCACTTAAATTTATATGAAATATTTTCTGGATATGAGACTAGTAGAACATCTGTTGACTATTCAGAAGTTCTGTGAGACTGCATATTACCCACATATTAATACTGATTAATAATTTGATCTGTAGTCAATAAAGTCAAACTTATGATTTCTAATCCAAACAGATGTATTAAATTTAAATCTTACTTAAGAAAACGATTGAAATCATTATTTTACGTAACTATTCCAGATATTGAACCAAATTTTTACTTCAAGTTGCATTTATTGATTTCTGTTTTACGAAATCCTTCAGATGCAACTATAAACTGTCTTTCCACGTCCAACACTAGTACATTACATTGAGTTAATTGTCATCGACTATTTTAAAAACTATTTAGTTTTAATGATGTTTACAGAAAAGATATAACTTGCAGTATCAGTTCAAATGCTTTTTAAATATAACTCAGAATCAATCATACAAGTGTAGTAACTTCGGTTTCTATAATTTCAGTGGCTAAATATGGATTCAACTAATAACCATCAATATTTGGATAAGCCATGAAACATTTCGTATATGGTTGAGTGTACTATCTACCTGTTTGAATTCAAGGCAGGTGGAGGAGAGTATAATTTTGAATCTTTGCATCAATAAAGTAAAACCTTTCAGTTTAAGATCACAAATCTAGTGTGATCTGGATGACTACCCTAGACTTGTCGGATGAATGGTCAACTTTGACAGATATACACCATTAAAGTGCATCATTTTCTATAAAACAACATAAGTTCATTTTAATGTACCAAAACATACATTATTCTGTGGTTGTATATCATTATAATGCTATGAGAAATGAATGTCATTAACTGAATAAACGAAATGTAAACGATTTTAGAGTTGTAATCTTATTCTGAAAAGGTATAATGTGACAACCGTGGTGTTGACAGTACCAATAATCATAAAAACTAATAGTAGGATTCTTCCAAAGATTTCAAAACATATGAGAAAAAGAAGAGGGAAACTGACGAAGTAATAAGAACTGATATTTTGTTTCAGTTGTAAACATTTGAATACTTCTAAATACCGTTTAAAAATACTCAGTTCAACTGAATCGCAAATATCTTTATTGGTTACAAATACTATATAATAAGGGCATAAAAGTATTATCACACGAACAATAGTATTATTCATTCGCCTAGTCAATTTCAATAAGTTCTTGGTTCTTTCAGTGTTTGGAACAAATATTGTGAAAAAAACATAACTTGTAATGCAATAAATAAGTGCTATATTCTATAATCTATTATTATATTTGACAGTCTCATTTCATTTCTCATAACTTTTTTTATTTTATTTCACTCCATTTCTATTCTAAATTCACCAGAAGAATAAGAAGAAGGAGCACAAAACTTACATTCAACGTTAATATTTTCACTGCTTCACATTTTGAAGTAAATGCTTTATGAAGAACTTCGAGTTCTGACCTTAGGACTGTACATTCCTGAAAAAATAATGGAAACATCCGAGATGATGGAAAGTGATAACGATTAAAAAAGTCTCTGAGAAAACAATAAACATGGAAAATAAAGTTAATAAGGCATTTATTTACCACTTATAGGTAAAACGCTTTGAAGGTGATACTTTTCCTTCGACTCTTGACAATTCTTTATCACCTGCATTGAAATACCTCAAGAAAATATCCTGCATTTCCAAACTAGCGCTCTTAGTCCCTACATTGTTTAATTTTTACTTCATAGATATATACAACCTCAAGTGAAGTTAGTTTGGAAGTAAGCGTTAGGTATGCTGTCTTCAGTAAGATTAATTTAAAACTGAAATTTGACTTATGACTATATTACAGAAGAATGCTTCTAGCATATAAAATGACATTTCGAATAGAAGTTAGTGATAACATTGCTATACAAACAGTCGCATAATGTAAATCGAAGAAACTGTGCACCAAAAATCTGTATAACTTTTAAAAATGTGAAAAAAATCATTTATGTCTCTCTAAATAAGCATCTGATTTGTTATATCCTGGTAACGATAGGTGACGTTATTGTTTTGTCAACTAATGTGAAGCGATTCATATGATGAGAAGAGCAGAAACCTTCTATCAGACCTGCACAATATGCTACAATAAATACTACCCAACAAATATAAATTTCCAACTTGGATTACACTTTTATCCAAAGGTTTTGTATTTGATACAAAACGGCCCAAATGGAAATCAACATTTTAAGTCGTCAGTCGCTAAGGTAGAAACTTTGGATTTGAACTTTTGTTTCGTATTACTGTGCGGACAGGAAAAGCCTCATTGGACAATTTTGTCCTACAGCTGACCAATCAAAATAAGTTTCCAGCTTCTGACCTAGTGGCTTTATATTCTGAGAAAAACTACATAAACGGTATTTTTTGTCGAATAAAGTGTCTTCCTTACAGTCACAAATGGGTCTTTGTCTTCTGATTTTCGCGGTTCCGTAAGGCATAAGATTCTGAGGGAGAACAGTTGTTAGTATTCATACCTAGTGGAAATATCGCACTGCGTTATTATCGTTCGCGTATTTATTATTATCCACTCGCCCACTTCAGTATACATTCATGGGACAAATGTTTTCACTTTAAGCTAATAAAAGATTATATCTGAGTTACTTAGGCGGATGAAAAAGTTAACTGAATGAAAATAGGACAGTTATTTACCGATCAGCAAGTGTAATTCAGAAATTTCTGAGAACTATAGCAGGGTGCTATAGAACTTCAATGCATGCCAACATACATGGAATGTGAGCATGCATCTTAAAAGTTTCCCTGGTTATTTTATCAAAAATATAAGATGCAGGTACTTCCTACAGACAATAAGTTCACAAATCACTCTTTAGTATACAGCTATAAGTGATTCAAAAATACTGCAACGTTTCTGAGGAGACTTACCAACGAAACAGCGTGAAGTCTAGCGTGCAAATCATGAATCACCTTCTCAGAGTTCTCCGGTAACTGACCCTGGACGTTTTCGGTAGTACACAGGAGTGAGCTGAAGCAGAACTCATGTTGACAAACTGGGCATCCAAGATCTACTTGAGATAACCATGATTTAGCACCAGAAGGTGAACAGACAGGTCTTAAAATTGGGCTGGATTCAGAATCTTAAAAAGCCACTGTTAGTTAAAGTTTCACTTACCATTGAATGTGGCATAAGAACTTAAACTGCTACTGCGAGCTGTAAAGTTTGGTAGATTGGAACCATTTATGTGATTTTCCAATACATTCATTAGGCTGTTTGCCTACATTTTTTGGAGAATGAGATGATGAAAAACTCAAAAAGAAATTTATACATCGAACATTTATTATCGAGTTAACGATAATCTGTTGCACACATTATTTCCCGTTGAAGTTGGCATAACTTAACTGTTTTCGAGGATAACTTCCACTCCTCAATTATGCGAAGTGAAATGCACGAAACAATGATTAAGAAAGTTCAGTCGCTAATCGGTTTAAGTGAGTAAATCTGTTAAGATGAACCTACCGTACTATCAACTGCAGCAGTTACCCATAATGCACTTATTTAGTCGAAATTAAAACGGAATCTAATACTACTGCGTAATACGTTTCTGTAAAACTCACTATACTATCAGGAATAAATTATGTCAAACTATAAAGCTGAGCTGTGCGTGTTTATGAGGAAAGGCTATTCTTATATTTCTTGACCTCAGTTATTGTAGGAATTCTTTCAAAAATAATGTGATAAGTCTTTAACTTCAACTTACATCAATTGAGCATTTCGCACTCAAGCCTAGTGGAAAGCTTTTATTAGAACATCTGCCAAGGAATTTGCTAAAATACATATATCATAGAAGCATCAAGACCAATGCTGTGGCATTATGAATCACAACTAGATTCAGACACTAGCTGTGAATACTGTATGCACAAGTATCAGAGAAATACACCAACAACACAGAAACATCTTTAACAGAGATGTTAGGAGTTCGAGAGGTACCACAGAAAGAAAAGACTCGTTCAATTACAATCTGAATTGTAAGATCAGTAGTTTAAACAAGGCATTCTTAATCCCGTTACACTGTCATCTCAGTTTCATATTCCTAAAATATCAGTTTATCAACATTGTGCAGTGATCCGTCACCTTGCTTACACCAGACAGACAGAATCAACGTGGAACCCTGGACACAAGTGCATGAGTTCAAGTTGAAAATTTCGCAGTATTATATAAAGAACAAATGGATAAAATAAGAGCGACATCAAAAGAGACGAATGTGTGTGAGCGAATAAGCCTTTGAAGTTAAAGGTTAGTGCGAATATTCAAGCTTTAGAAAACGTCAAATCGAGAACACATATGAGCTAATGCAACCGATTTTTGTCCACGTTATCAGAAGTCCTATACCATTTGTTCCTATCATCCCAAAGATGTCATCCACACCTCTGAGACCAATAGTCAGGGACTTCATCGACTAGTGTCACGTCTCGGTCTGGCTACCCTGAACCCTCTTGCAACCAAATCAACATTCCCTAGCATCGCCAGCTCAATGGACTAAGGCTCACAATTTCATCAATCGACTTCCTTGCCTTGCCTAGTACCCTTCTCCTGGCCGCAGCACTGCTCATATAGTGGTTGCACCAAATGTAACCAATGCTATGAAGACACCTGTAACCAATTCATGCCTTCTACTTTCAACGGACATGTCTCACAGACCAACAGCAGGAAAGAACGAACTGCAGCGCAGTATGCTCGTCTTCTAATAAATAATAGGACACCTTGCCAGCTGGTGCCGGAGATGACGCATGTTGGTAAGTGTCAAACGGGCCTTCTGTATCCAAGCTGAGATTTCGTCAGCAACCAGCCCAATAAAGCTGATGCGATTCTCCGAGCAAGTGAAGAGGCCAACGGATTCCATCACTCCACTCCCTATCATTAAACTGGGGGTAGTTGCAGACCAGTCTCCGAGCATCACCTTACCTTTGACAGGGTTTGCACCAGATGATAATCTTTGATGGACAGTCTTTAAATTAGATGTTTATTAATCCTCATACTAATTAATAGCAAGAATAAGTTTTCACTTCGATGTTTACTATCATATTACCTATTTTGAAAGTAGTGCTACAGTAACTTTACACCGTTATGTGACTAATACCTCTACTTATAACTCAGCGCAACACAGCTTGGGATAAAAGAAAAGGGAAATCTTAAGACTTAATGAAGATGATGTTGTCTTTCCAGATTATGCCCGGCTGCACTCATATAAAGATTCAAACCTGTATGTACCAGATTTATTTTGAACATATGATAAATAATCACAAGTATGATAACTAAAGGTTGCCAAAACGGTGGACAGTTTTTAGTTCGAAATCACAAACATATAAATTCACCAACTATTGTACAACAAATGTTACTGACTGCAAGTAATGGTAGGCTGAAGAGACTTCTGTTTCCTTCTCAATACTGACTTCATTCATTCTTAAAAAAATTAACAGTGTTTATCTTGGGGTGTTTTGTATATGAGGACCATATCTACTTGCATGCATAAAGAAGCCTATCTTTAACTTAACTCTTATCACAAAATGACAAGGCATGACACTGAAAGGTATATTAACCAATAAAACTTGAGCAATGTGGTAAGACAAAAGTATGGCAGTTAATAATTAAGGATATCGATGTGTTTTGAAATTCAGTTGAGGAAATGAGGATGTGAATGGATCTGTAGGTTTTACAATGGCATGTTAAGAGAAATTTTTGGGGGTTAATGTTCACCAACCTTGGTATTGCTAATTCAGTTCGAATATTTGCCACACAAAAATGCTTACCATATGTTTGCTATCACTTAAACGCAATATCATTGGCTGCATGGTTAACGACTTCATTATAAAATAAACTTTTTGCATAACTAACTTTGTTCCCTGGATAGAAAACCGTCTGTCTGAATTTACTCTAGGAAAACATTACAGTTAGTCAAATACTACTTAGCATTTGTTATTACATGCTCTTGCTTTCTTTTGCATTCCAGATCTGAACATGAAAGTAGAATTCGCAAATTTTTCGAGGCAATTTTAACTTGCCTTGACTCAGTATGTATGAGGAAGTTTTGATGCGATTTATTGTAGGTTTTTTAGTCACAGAAACAACTTTCAGTCATTTGAAATACTCAAATAATCGATGAGAAACAAGTGTTTCAAAGTACTTAAATGTTATTACAGATATCAGTACGGCAATCCTGTAAAACTGTTCAACGTGCAGGGTATCCAGGTTTCAGGAAACAGCTATTTGCATTCTAAGGTCTTTCTTTTTGATTTGCATTACATTTTTCTCAAACATGGTTGTATCAGTACCAACAATATTTCGATATCCTTTTTCTTTCATCTGTTAAGACGTCTATTTGAGGTTTATTCAAGATTTACTGCGCCTCTTACAATACATCTCTACAAAAATAATATGTGGCTGGTGATACGGCAACCTTTATTCACGGCAGCTCCAGAATCCTAATATAAACCATAAAGTCTTCGATAGAATTCATTCTCTGAATATCAGGAATAAAATGATCGAATAACTAAACTCACTATATTTGCCCCAAACTGCTCTGGTTCGCGTTCACAACCTCTGCCAGAGAAGTCATATTAACTACCTTCAGGTGGCAGGGGTGTTTTCACACATGTGAAAGGGTGCAAGCAAATGTCCGGCGCTTATCACCGGATTGGTGAATACTGAAGGTCCACCTAGGAGAGTTAGAAAACCCTGATTCAAAACCGATGGTACTCATGGTCTCGAGGCTCCACATGAAATGAATGGCGCAGGAACCTATTTTGGTTGCCGGCAATCATAGGAATCCAGCTGGGAATGTTTCTGCACTGCCTTGTGGATTCGACTTTAATTCAAAGGCTTGGTGAGTGGTCCCCTAAGACAACCACCTGCTTCAGTCTGGGTTCACGGGCAGTATCCAAGGCCCTCACACAAAATACGAACTCACAACATAAAATGAGGATTTCAAAGCCATTAACCGACTTTCCTGTGAACACTCAAGCTCTCTCCACTACGAACTTTAACCGGCCACTCAATTTATTGACATTATATTGGTTTTGTTGTTTTCACAGATGAACTGCATTTCTTTATTATTACCCATTTCGTTTGTCTTTATCTTCACTTAACTCAGCTGTTCTCCACTGCGTAGACCTCTGATGTCTCTACCGTTTTGAGCGGCTAAACAGGTATCGTAGACTGAGAGTGTTCCATCACTCTGGAATGAAGCCATTGTTGTGCTCATCTTTAAAAAGGGTCTACATAGTGCATGCGGGGTATTAGTCTGCGATCAGTAGTATTGGAAATATTGACTGCCACCATACTTCGTAGATGAGGAAGTGATCTGCGATGAGCAGGCCGGGTTTCGTGAATGTAGTGGATGAAATGACCATGTGTTTATCCTCCTACATACACGTGAACGTCGCCGCACGTACTGTAGGCCAGCAGCCACTGCGTTTCTTGATATTAGGACTACATTCAACTCTGGAATTGCTTTTTAGAGATAGGCGTCTCTGGAAATTTTATTCACATCCTGAAAGCCCTATGTGATAACACCTCCATTGTTCCAAACCAGCAGTTGGGTCAGGCGGGGTTGCTCGATTTCCCTGTTCCTCTTTGCCACTGAGGATATTCTTGACGCAGATCTGAAGGAGGTGCATGATTATGGCATAGATCTACTACCCGGAGAACGGCTTTTTGACTTTGAATATCCGGGCGATATCCTCTTACTGTGCGATAACACACAGGCTACTCAAGTCGCACTTAATCAGTTGGCGATTAGTGTCTGTAAGTATGGTATGTGGTTCGCACCATCGAAGTGCAAAGTACTTTTAGCAGATTGGTAGGAGCCTACCTCTCAGCTCAACCTCGGTGGCAAACTGTTGGAAGTCGTCAAAACGTTCATGTATCTGGGTGGTTGTGTGAGTGCTGGTGGATGTGTGGTAAAATTTCCAACCCCAAGTCGAAAGCCAGAGTTGCACACGCCAATCTAAGCCACCCTTGACGACTTCGTGACGCTAGTCTGACCGTAAAAGGTCACGTTTACAACGCTTCGATGTGAATAGTTCTGATCTATGCCTGTGAAACCTGGCATCTCCTAGCTGAGGATGTAAAACGACTCTGTGTTTGATCATCGTTGTCTCCGTACGATTGCTAGGTTCCGGTAGCAACATCACGTAAGGAATCCTGAAGTACGACAACGTGTGTTTGGGCATGAAAGAGATCGCCACTCGATAAGCGAATCATCTGGAAACACCGTCTTCGGTGGCTTGGACATGAGTGACGGATGTCGTCCCAACGGCTTCCATACTGTTCATTATTGTTAGCTCTGGGACTGGATGGATGAAGCAGAGGGATGGTCAGTGTATGACCTGGCGTCATGGGATGAAGGATAGATGCATAGGGTTAGAAACTGTTGGTGCATCATGTAACTTAGTGCCTTCAGACGTCATAAGATATGGCTCAGAATCGAAATCATTGGCGGCTATGCTGAGGCTTCCTTCTATCTTCTGCTGCTGAAAAGTAATGAATTTTTGGTTTCAAATATATCTTACTGGACTGCCCTTCTAATCACTCTGTTCTTATTGTGTTTTATCTTTATTCACTTCCCTTTGCTTTACTTCTTTACAATGTTGTATTATTATGTGTGGTGCATTTTTCGGCGCCCTTGCTGTGCCATGTTTGTGTCCTATTATTAATAATGATGATAAATTTCAGGAAGACTTTATTATACACAAATGATGGAAGTGAAGAAAATTCTAGTGAAATTTCCAGGGCATTTATTCTCAAGTTCTGTAGATATAAAAAGGTTTTCCTCTTGGCAATGAACAGTATTTTTTCAATTTCGATCTGTTACATATGAATCCTATTAGATGCATCCCTAAAAGTAGGGAGGAAGGTAGTTCAGCTGTATATTTTTTAGTTTATTCAGTGCATTTCTGAATAATTGCTACGAGTAACAGCTTAAAATTTAAGAAGCCAGGTCAAATCCAAGTGATAAGGACGACAATTAATGTTCTCATAGATGTAACTGTGTATCTCCCGCGTGTATTCAGAATTCAAGATTTAACCATAGTAATTCAATTTGAACTCCTGCCGGCGTAACAGCGCCTGATGACCCTCACTCACTCATAAATAAAACTTTCTAGGCTTCTTAGTGCAATGTTAGGAACATATGTAAATCAAGTATTACAAAGTTCAGAATAAAATGAGAAACCAAACTTGTGACTAACTGTCAGTTGTGCCCAAAATGGTACTTCTCAACCACTAAAAGGAGAATGAAACTTAAGGATGAAGGCTAATCTCTTCTATCACCCAGGGATTTAGAAGAACTAGCTGAGTTTAATCTGTTCAAAGCTGCACGTCTCTTTGACTGCACTGCAGTCTTTTCAGTATATGGAGGAATTATTACTTCGACCAGCATTCCACAAAACTCACCAACAATGAGCCTAGTGTACGTCGCAAGAAAGACGGTCTTCCAGCTTTTGAGCGATTCTGAGCCTAGAAAATGTTCTGCTCCTGATGTCCTGCACCCAAAGCCATTATTATTCTTGGCAAACATTATTATCAGGCTGCTTGCTCAACCGTTTAACAAATCCTTATTTCAGACTCGGTTTCCAAGAGACTGGAAGGGTAATATGGTCATACCAGTGTTCAATCCAAGCAGATGGTATATGGTATCAAATTATCTTTCAGTCAGCTTAACTAGTTGATAAAGTTTTTGAGAAGATTATCAGGAATGCAGTGCTCAGTCACGTCGAAAACTATAGTCTTTAAATATTGCTATAACACGGGTTTCGCATTGCTAGGTCTTGCTTAATTGACATACAGCAAGAAAGAAACGAGCAGCATCCAGTGGTAACAAGATGCTTGCAGATACTATAAACATTAACTCCAGTACGGTTTTTGACAACGTTTTGCACATTAAACTATTGAAGAAGCTCTCAAATCCCGAGTTCTGCACTGTAATGCAAGCCTAAATAAAAGAATTTACGTAGGATACTGGAAAAAGAGAAAAAGAAATGGAAGTAAGGTTACCTAAGGAATAATTCCAGGTTCTCACCCTTTCTTGCCTATTTCAACGAACTATCGGATATGATTAGGTCACCAGTGTTACTATTTGCCGACAACGTAAATATATGGAGGGTTATCCACAGAGATGACTCTAAATATGCTCTACAAGTGGACGTAAAAGAATTGGTCAAGTATTCCAAGCAATGCTGTCTGAAAATTTATTCTAGGAAGTGTTCATTTACGCATAGCGGTCATAGCAGCTATTATTAATTTTTGGTATATGGGATACAAGTACCTGACGTCCGGGAAATTAACAATTTGGAGAGTTGGTCAACCAAAACTTAGAGGCGTCTGCAGATTGTAATGAAGCCACAACGAAAGTACTTCGCGTATTTTGGTCTATTCACACAGCATTCAATGCTTCGATGAAGAATTTTTAAAAAATGAAATCCACTCAGAAACCTTTTACATTTACATACAGTAGTCAATGAGCCACATCTATTATATGAGGGCTAATAATACTACTGCCTGGCTGCCCAAACCTCGGTAGGTGAAACAAAGTTCAAACCCATGACATACTGATTAAGAGTCAACTCCCTAGCTGAATGAATCTTAACCCCATGCTTTGCTAAAGACACTTTCTAATACTGTACCCAAAGTTTATCACACAATGTTGGGCAAAGTAGATTCAGGTCGGAAAATGGCTTGGGATTGCCAGACTAAAACATGACATCAATGCATGAAGTCCTTGACTGTCGGTTTTAGCCATGTAGGGTGATCCAGACTAGCCGTTTGGGATCTATAGGACAAGAAAAATTAGTGCTTGATGACTCTAGGTGATACGGCTCAGAACCAATGTCAGTGGTGCAGACGCATACATACGTTACGCTCGTCTGAGTCGCTAATGCTTAGTCTCATCACACTCTCATTCTTCCTCCCTCTATTTTACTGCTTTATGCTTCTACTTCCGACCGATTTTTCTTTCCTTCTTTATCATTATTTTATTGCCATGCTACTTGATGTGTTGATATGAGATATGACAATTTGTACCGCTACGCAGTAATTCCTGGTTCTATATCAGTCGTGATGATAATGACGTTTGTGTAGTCCCATCTCGAATATTGCATTCAAGAGGCCAGTACCTAACCCATAAAAGACGCTAGAGCCCAGCCAATATTTGCTTTGGGCGCATATTGTAATTTTTGGGTAAAACCCCGAAAAATTTACTTTGGATGCAGATAGGGAAACGTGCGATATTCCACGAAATGTTTTCCCCGAAACTGTCAAAAGTTCCAAAAGTGCGCCCAAATTGTATGAGACGCGCCCGAAGTCCACAAAATGCAGGGAGTTCGCCCTAAGTTTTGAAATAACCTATATTCATAGTTCTGGGAAACCATATCTGATAATATGACTATATATACCGTTCACGCCTTATTGCCTCACGTGGTCACGCATTGCAAATCAATAAAACGAAAGCAGACCGGAAATAATTGAAAATTTAGGGGACACCGGAAATTTAGTAAGTGCGCCGACGTTGCTTTGGGCTGAAACCCGAAGTAAATGCTGTCTGGGGGCTTTAGAACATTCAAAAACATATAACTAGGCTGTCAGCCACTCTGCCCAAGTTATTCTACAAAGATCACCTAGGAAGACTAAACATATTACCATTGTCATGTAGTAGGAGAAGAGGGCACCTAATATTAGCATCTTGTATCATGACCGAGATTTTGATTGAGTTAGCTCAATTCCTTTCTCGCTCAAGTGTCGACTACTATGAAGATCACCAAAAAAATTTAAGACCATGGTCGAATCATCTCAGCAGGAGTATACGCTTCTCAAACTGAGTGGTCAACGAATGGAACTCCGTACATGAATACTTTGTACCAACTACTTTGCTGAAAACATCCGAGCAGAAACCAGACATTCACACGAAAAAAACCCAACGACTAACTAACGCCAACTAATCTGTCAATTTCATTGCTGGAGACAGCGAATTCTCGCAAGTAAGCAATGACGACCAAAAAAAGTGGAAAACACTCTCTTCTCCTTTTTTTTCTACACATTCGACGACTTTCCACCACTCATACTGTCAGGAAAAGATTGCTACAAATGCGGTCGAAGAACGACGTGCGCATACTAATTGGAATCCATACATCAATAATGGGAAGAATATACTACATATACATGAAACGATATATTTCAATGACAATGAAAAGATTGAGACCTTAAATACTATTCAAATGCAGCAAATGTCTTACTTGTTTTTGCACAGGGCATTCATTCAGTCAAATCAATGAGAGCGGTGCGAATCTCTTGTTATCATTATTGCAACATATCACACATTTCGTAAATCCGCTAATTATTTGACTTTGGAATTCTATCGTTCAAAATAAAAAAAGATTCACTCGTTTTCAAACTGGTAGATTAGCATGCAGGGGTTATAGCGTCATACTTGATGTGAGGACATCTAATATCTAATATTATCTGGTATCTTTTAACGAGCTTGTGTAAATCAGTTGATTTTTACTTGCACGCTTCCTGGTTTTGCAATGCGGTTCAAGGACTTTGTCGAATTCCGATGCAACAGATCAAGCCGCTCGTCTGCTGTGGCTCTGGTATACAGAACAGGAGGTTAAGTGTTGGTTAGTTTGCCTTGGACTGTGGTATATTTGGCTTCTTCAGATGTCGGGTGGCCAGACAGTTGTTCGAACTGGTCGTTGGAAGGAGTTAGGGATGGTGGAGAGAAAACCTAGAAGGCAAAGTTGTGTGAATAAAGAGGGAAAGAAAAGTGAACTAGCTGAGTGATCCACTTTAATCCAAGTAAGGTGAGGAGGGGTGCGAAGGTATGAAGAACTCAGGTGAAGTTAACTCATGCCAGGTGAAAGCGATGAAAAGAGCTTAAATAACTGCAGTAGGAAGAAAACTGGTTGTAGAGGTAAAATAGTGGGAATGGCGCGACAGCGGTAGGCTTCTTCTGTTTAGTTCGTATTCCAGCAACATATGGATAGATCATGGGTCTCTGCGTGACTGTCTATCCTTCTCCTGAAGCTTCCAACAGATGAGGCGGAGACTACTTCTACTGGTAATGCATTCCACTGCCGGTATAAAAGCACATGAGTTTTTGACCTATTGTGAGCAATTCTGTCCGGGTTACCATGAGAATCGCCATTGTGGTCACGCACTAGAATTCTTCTGTTCATGTGAGTCCGGTTGTTCAACATTTTGCGAGCCATTACCAAGTCACCTTGAAACCTTCGTTAGCTAAGCGTGTATAGGCATAGGTCCTTCAGTCTATCCTCATTTGATTTTCATTGCATCCCGAAAACCCTTTTGTGGCTCGCCTCTGAACTTTCTCCAGTAGGTTCATGCGTCTTTTCAGCTGCGTTCGGTGGAGTACTGATCAGACAGGTACTACAGCACATCGAGTTTAGTTAGGTCGATTAACAATTACGTATTTGTACCATATCCAGTCTCCCACAGAAGCATCAGGCAGTTCGTTCGCTAACGGGGCGGCAACTCAATACAATTATCAGCAAGCTCTATCCGGCACCTTGCACCTCCTCGGTAAACAGGAGCATTTTTGTCAAAGCTTTGGTCCTCAGCAGTCGCTTGCCAGACCAGCACTTTCGAAAAATTCGGTGTGTGATACGGGAAAATGGAAACCGTTGGCTTGAAAGCCTATTCCAAAGACTGCGCAGTTATTCCAGAAGTCCAAGTTCAGGCTACATACTACTTCTTCAGACGGTTGTACACTCCAGTGGCCCAAACTTTCATTTCATGGATTGTCCAGAGTGAAAACATTATCCCCCGTTGGTGAGTCACGAGCTGTGATATATGGGAAAATCAACGGGACTCGGTGAACTTCATGCGAGGCTGATCTAAGAGTCTGTGACGTTTGTAGCTGACCCAATCACTACTATATTCAGGCTGTCCATCGGTGAAAGCATACTCCTATGCCCATTTAGCAATGACACTGTTACACCTGCGCATGGAACATCCCCTAGACATCACCTAACAAATTAGTGACCGATAAGTTTAACTAACAATGTAGTCAAAATTCCAGAAATAAGGATTAAGAAAGTCATCACATACCATCTTAACAGCAGCGATGTATTATGAGGCTTGCAACGTGGCTTTCGCAGAGGCTTTTGCCTGCTGAAGCTTAGCACGGCCACAAAGGGTTGAATTTGGTCTAAGAACGATAAGACGTGTGTAAAGGTCTTCTTCAAAAGCTTCGTTATCGCTCTCACAAGGCTAGCTCAGCACATGCTACTTAAGAAGTATTAGTAATCCGCTTGGGTGAACCATTAGGCTCCTTGTTGACGGGTAAAGCGTAGTAATAGTCGGTTCCATACTCCCCCCTTGGAACTGGGTACAGAGTGTAATTCCAAAAAGTGCAGCCCCGGGTCCCTCGTTATTTCTCTTGCAAACAAACGAACGGGAAGGTATCACAAATTCCATCTTGGTTTTCTACACCGATGAAGTAAAAATCTGGTGGAAAATTAGGGACGACGAGGGAGCACGTGGACTTCAGACGGACTTAGTCGGCCTGTTAACATGATCAGAGAAATGGTCGACGCCATTCAACATAGATATGCGTGGGAACATATAAATGTGGCATCCAGGCACCAAAACCTATGATGCTAGTGAGACTCCTCTATCCCCACTACCAACTCTTATGGCCTAGAAAACACTGCAGCTCATGATTTGTTGGTCAAAGCACGGTTGATGGATGACAGCCCAGACTTTGAGAACACCGGGCATTGAGTAAAGATGCTGCTACGATGAGTGGGGATGCAACCGCCATTCAATACACATTCCCAGTTAGACCTAATCTGGAGCACGAATATTCGGCGGGGAAGAACTCCAACTCTAGTAAGCACTATCCATATGATCCCTTGGACCACTAACTTCACGTGAGAAGAGCAGCCTCAGAAACCGAACCTCATCTCTTCTCCGTATGGCATTTAGACGGAGGATCTAACCGTGCCATACAAAATTTTAAGGTGCGAAATGGCATCCGATGGGGCCTTCTCTTGCCACACCCATCATCTTGAAACGATCCAAGGGACATAGCTTAAAGGTGGAGGAGAAAAAGGATAATTTATTCTCCGTACAGTATTGCTTCGAACTGCAGGTGACCAGTTTTTGAAGGGATTCTCAGGAGAACGAGTACCTCTAACGTTGACTGATCCACTTGGGAGGGGGCTCGTCGAGCGCTAGATAGGCTAGCAATAAACGATGAGTCTATCGCCCACTTACCCAACATCTATGCACCCCGGGCTAATGTGAACGCTTTTCAGCCTCTAAATGTGTGGAATGGAGTTACCGCAGTCCTCCATTTCTTCTCACGTTGATGGGTCCATGAATACGAACAGGGGTACGAGTAACGACTTCCCTCCACAATGTAATGGGCCTAATGTTAACTGCTTTCCTCCCAAATCCGCTACGAAACTCCCCAGGTGCAGGGACGTCTTCCAACCCTACGAGCGGAAAACTGTTTTGTTTCCGCATACAGATATAAAGGTATACACAAAGTCCAAGTAGGTTTAAAGGACTAGAAACTTCTCCCTCCCCAAGTTGGATTGTGTGGTTAGTTCCTCTTCCATATCTGCTCGTGCTTCCTTTACTTCCTGTTTACGGTGGCGGATCGATGGGGATATTTGATGCTGAATTTCAGTTTGAACATCACCATCTACAGAGAATAATGCCTGCCGTGTGACACCAAGAAATGTTCGAATACTCCCAATCTTCTGGAACACTCGCAATTAGCTCATCCATTAGCTAGGGTTCTTCAAGAGGCGAACCGCTCAAACGTCCCCAATAGCCGTTCTAGCAGAGATATTCTGAACAAACGACTAAGCGGGAGAACAATTTAACCGGTGGCTTGGAAGGTGACTTACCTGCAGCAACCCTGTAATACGAGTTGGCTAGTACTCTGTATCCAAGCTCTAACACTGTATGCGCTGAAAAATGGTACTTCCTTGTTCGTCCCATAACTAGCAGGATCCTTTGCTATTTATGACAGAGTTTAGTGGTGTTCCATCTGCACCATTTCAGGACTCGCAAAGTCTTATGGATATTTTGGCATGTATCGGTGTGATGACACCTGCAAACTGGCTTCTTTCATGTTAAGTTACTAATGTGAGAATAAAACATTTAAGTGATCCCGTCGGATGGATGTGACTTTACAGCGAATACACTTCTAGAAAGATGCTGCTTTTGTCGGTACGTAAGGTACCAAAAGTCTGTGTATAATTACTGCCACTTGGACGGCTGCTCCTTCAGCGACTGTTTTCATGCACCACAACAAATATTTCTATATCATTATCTCATTTTACGGACAAGGTCGTATCTCACGCATATACATACTCACGTGTTTCTGAGTTAATTGATCGTGAGTCTCGGGGGAACAAACTGTTTCGTCCAGCTTTGGTCTTCTCTATTCGTCCGGGGTTGCGGTCAGTGGCTCTTGAGTATGAAGTTGGCCATCAGTTAAGCTCATGTATTATATCCGTCCGGAATGCACAACAGCAACCAGCGTAACTATTCCGTTTTACCTCCGTATGCAGCACGGTGAACTGGGAATGCATTGGCCTAGACATTCACAATGGTTCTGCAGTCATGGACACTCGCTGTTACTCCTTTGTGGCTAATGAGGCTAAGAGCTGAAGAATCTCCCCACAAACGGACGGTTATAACACTAAATAACAAAGTGTGTACACAGACTAGCAGTGCCGGCTGGTTATAATATGGACCCCGAATATTACGCACTTTTGATCCCAACAGTGGTGGGTACCTATTCATTGTGAGATGGTAAACACATGCCCGCTTCATCAATCGCAGAAAGCTCTAATGCATATCAATGATTTGATGTGAGTCATGTCTTAACCACTATCATTCTGTACACTCCAGGGAACTATCATTTCAAAGATGCCGGCATCGCTCACGCTGAATCCGTCACATGAGAACAGATGCCTTATCGTTATTTTCATTACTGCTATCATCATTATGACTTCTCAACTCATAGTGACGCTAACTTCCGCCCCCCAAAGGTTTTTAAAAATCACTGAACTTCCTGTCTGTATAATGGTATGAAATTTGCATCACTGGGCTTCTAATAGGGATATCATATACGATAACTTTGCTGAGACCAAAGTTGTAAGAAAAAACATGTAAAATTTGAAGCAAACTCCCGATTATCATGCTTTATTACATTCTTTCCACTCTACTCTGTAGGAAACACCTCATTTCTGATTGTTGGTTATGGCAATAACAATACATATTTCGTACAACATGGGTTACATGAAAACAAACCAGTTTACAAGTCTGGTCATTTTGGTCATGAGAAATGACTATTATGTACAGCGTAAAGCTACGCACTAGATACTGTTATTCATGGCATATAAGAGGTGTGTTGAAGCGGGCTCGGTTCAAAATTAGGAATTATTCGGTTATTGTTTGAATCTTCCAATATTCTTGAAGGTGGAGCAGGTAGTACAGTCATGACTTCGGGGTGTTTGCGTTCGTCATAAGGTTTTGATGGCAAGGTGCACACCGACAAATACGACCTCTAGGACTCCATTTGAATGCAAGACTGGTTAGATAAACCCGAAAAGTGAATTACAAAAGCGAGCAGCAGGCGAAATTCGAAACAGGAACACAAAAATAAGCAGGAGTAGATCAACCACGATGCATCTGGGTGAGTTCTTTGTATTGACTGCATTACTTACTTGAAGAAGTATCCAAAACCAACTGTTTGGAGGTAGGCTTAGATGGAAGGGGATGAAGGTGTGTACGACGGTAATAAAAATTAGCCTGAAGCCGAAGGCATCACTACGAAATAGGGAGAATAGAGGATTTTAGACCAGGTATTCGCTGTTATATACCTATGTACAAACGTTTGATGAAGTTATAGACATTTGAGTGAAATTCATGGTTTTTTAGATGGTAACCTCCCTTTATCTTGTCGCGGAGGGAGGACGATCATGGTGTTGCCCGTTGAGTATTACCATTTCGCGGCTGCCGAAAAAAATGGTGGTGCATAGTACTTACACGTAAGTACTGATAACAAAGGGCAAATAATAAAACATGTTACATGCCGTGAAAATGCACCGACAGACAGTCCTTTTATCTTTTCGGAGCAGAGAGATTATTTTAAGGTACGAATTTTAGGTAATAGGTGTTAAGTTGTGAGATCGGCTAGGTTGTGAAGAAATGTAGGTTACATTAGAGTGGCTACCGAGTTCATGGTTGCAAATCGTATCGCACTCCGCTTCTTGTTCACCCCTGGTCATTTTTTAAGAGAAATTAGATTTTAACTTGACCAATGCGTTTGGTTTTCGGCATTGTAAGCTTTTGTCATTGCCGTTGGTCTCCCTTGAGTCCAGGTACCAGTAGCACCATTGTACATGGTATTACCGTTTGTGGCTTGGCCCTCAACGAACTGATGAGAATCGTTAGATTGGAGGAATTCACTAAGTAATAGTTGAAACTGGCTGAGAGATCGACGTGCTCGTATAGGAGTGGGAAGTTTGTTCCACAGCATGCCGTATTGCGCCATGAAAAACCTACATCGAAGTTTTGAGCGATACTTATTTACTGGGATGATGTACTCGCTATTACGCAGATTATATGCCTGTGTTGATTTAAAAGTGGTGGCACATTTTGTTTAAGAGTTTCTAGATAAAAGATGAAAATGGAATGTTAGGTTGAGCTTAAAGCGTCCCGGCCAGAGCGATTCTAGTTCCAGTTCTTGCATCTTGCTTTGTATGCAGGTCCTTCGTTATGTGTTGGTAGGCGCCGAGTAAAGTTTCGTTGAATGTTCTCTACTCGAATTCCGTCCGATACTTTCATGTTACCATAGATAACCGTGCAGTACTCTAACATTGGGCGAACCGTAACCTTGTACAGTATAAGTTTCGCCTCAGGTGTGTGTACGTTTCTGTGTTGAAGACCAATGAGTCTTCTGCCTTTGGAAACTATTGAATCCTCATACTCCGTAAAAGTCAAACTTCTAGAGCAAGTGATTCCGAGGTCTTTCACAGTGTTGCATACCTGCAGTGCGATGTCACACAAGTGTAGCGTTACCTCTGGATGAGATTTACTGAGATGGAGAATGCCACTTTTATTTGGGTTTAGAGGGAGCTGCAGGTCACGCTCCATGTGAATATTCTCTTCAGATCTTCTCGTATTTGAGAGAAACCTTGTGCTAGTGCTGCAGGAGAAAAGCAGTGGACTATCTTCACGTCGTCTGCGAAGAGGTAAGGTGTGCCATCTTGGATAACACTGCAGATATCGTTTATGTAGATTAGGAAAAGTATCAGTTCTAGCACGCTACCCTGGACGACACCACTTTGTATGTGCCTAAGGGAGGAGTGGCAATTACTGAATTTTGCTACTTGGAAGCGATCTTCTAAAGGTGTTCTAAGCCAGGACAGTAACGGGTCTTGGAAACCATATGATTGCAATTTAGTGGCCAGGCGTTTGTGGAGCGCCTTATCGAATGCTTGCCTGAAGCCTAAGAAAAGGATGGTTACAAACAGGCCTTGGTCACGCTTGCTCCTAACGTCGTCTAGATAGTCAAGGTAGCTGGTACCGCATGGCCGGCCTTTCAAGAATCCATGTTGTGCTGGTGACAGTAATCGGTTTTTCGTCACGCGGTCGACAACTGCCTTCACAATCACCTTTTCCATAGTCCTGGATACTACCGACGTGATGTTTATCGGTCGGTAGTTTTCTGTATCGGATGTTGGTCTGCATTTGTGCTTGGGACATATGTATGATAGTTTCCAGTTCTCAGGGTATTGCCACTAGAGAGGGACGTATTAAAGAGCTTCAAGAGAATCAGCGGTATACCTTCGCCGCCTCCTTTTAACGAGATGGTTGGAATTCCATCCGGTCCCGCACCGCGTGAGGTTCGAAGTGATGCTATAGCCAGAAAAATGTTTTGTCCAGTGAAGAGCGCAGTACTTATCGGGTGAGTTGATGTTGACGGTGCACCAATGACTTTAATTTCATCCTCTTGTGTTAAGCAGCTAGCAAACTGGTAACCAAGCAGCTCGCTGATTTGTAGTGGGTCGTCGTGGAGGGTGCCGTCGTCGAATAAATTAGGGGTACTATTTCTGGAGCTACTTATCCGGCTTTTCATCAGTCTTACTAGTGCTTCTGTATTACTAGTTTCACTACATTGGATGCGTTCTTACTTAACGGCTACTAGTACTCCTTCTACCTTGAATGTGTCGCATGCGTCTTTGAGTGTGACAAGCGATGAAAAGTTGTTCGACTTATAGTACTCTCTGGCATGGTTTCGCATGTGGTAGCGTACTTGCGTAGGTATATAGTCAACTCTGTTTTTCCTGGTTTCTCTTTGGAGCGGTGGAGCAATATAACCTTGAGCTGTGCCTATATATTCAGAGGATAGATCACAGAGTTCTTTGGCCGAACTGTTGGTAAAGTAGGGGCCCCAACCTAGGCAGCGCAGAAACGATTGTGGTTCGTCCCATTTGGCATACTTGTAGTTTCTAGTTAGTACTGTTCCTGACTTTTGGGCTGATTTTGTGCTGGATATGTTGAAGTATCCGTGTACAATCTTGTGATCGCCACCTGGAAATTGTGTACCCACTTGGAGTTTTGTGGGTGTGGTTCCGTCTGCAAAGACCAGGTCCAGGGCACTATTGTACCTGGTAGGGTGTTCCACATGTTTTTTTCAACCCTCTGTTTCGAGAATGCCTATGAATTTATCGAAGCGCTCTGGATAGCTGATTGGTTGCTACGTTATATCTGGCGTGTTAAAGTAACGTCGCTATGCGTGGTAGTGTTGCCACACGAGCGAGCACGCTTGTTAGCTTGTTGTCGTATTCGACTGAGGAGGGAGGGGGCCGGTAAATGCACCCTATTAAGAGGGAAGTGGAGCGAGTAAGTTTGGCGATAATCCATACTGAGTCGTCAATCTTGTTTAGCTCAGATGTAGGGCACTGCGTAGCAGTGGTGTCGGACTTTATATAGATAATGCACCCTCCTCCCTTACCATGTAGTCTGTCCCTTCTGAACAAGGAATAGTTGTCGACGGAGATCTCTGCGTCACAAATATCAGAGACACACTATGTTTCCGTAACCATTATCCCAGACGGATCACATACAAGGGATAGTAACATAATTTCTTTCATTTTGTTGCGTATAGAGCGGGCGTCAATCAGGCAAAACGAGAGTGAGTTGAGAGTACGAATGTGTTTGGATATGTCCCGAAAAAAGTCAGCACTTCTGTGCATTTCTTGTGGGTCGTTTGCGTACACCCTGCTAGCGATTTCATGACCTTGTGTGACGATTCGGTACTGTTTACCCCGGAAGGAGCGAGATATTCACCGCATTGTGATTGGTATAGAGACTGTTGGTCAGGGTAGAGAGCAGATGATCCGACTGCATCCGAATCACCTGCATTACTGGTGGCATTGCGGCCGTAGGCTGTCCGAAAAAACCCTATTCATAAGAAGTAACTGGGATTGATAAGTTGTATGGCACACCTATCTGCTGGTTGCCGTATGCAGTTCGGTCACAGCCAACTTCATATTCCCTGACATTTTCTTTAGGGGATTCGTTGTAGGTTTGTCCCTGTGTGGCGTATGATACACGTTTTGTGGCACATGGTTGAGGCGGAGAGCATAGTCCATGACTACCATCTGGCTCCCTATCCAATAACTGTGACCGTTAGGGGTCCGGCCGTGACGTATGTCTGCTAGTGACCACGGAAGTGTTAAGAAGTGTGGATCGCCTGAAGAGTAGTTATTTGACTCGGTCATAGGATGACCTGAGAAGTAACGTTTGGCGTTTTCCTTAGTGTGGCTTTGCGAGGGCGCAATGGTCTTTCAGCTATTCCCATTGCTTTTCCGTCTGTTGACTCGGCTGCTTGATTGCCTTTTCGGCAATTTATTTAACCTGGGTGGGTGCATAGTGGGGTTTGTATAAGAGTGTCTGGTGCTATCTGTACTCTTTGTCATCTGCCCATTTGATGCATATAAGTTGTGCACTGGCTGAAGTGGGGTAGATTAGACTGTTTACGCGCTAGGCTTCTGGGCGGTCCTACGGTGACAGTGTGCTTGTGGCTGGTGTTGGGTATGTTTATAGGCTGAGTGACACCTGGTGACGACATAGTAATGTCTTCAGTATTTTTCGGGTCGACAGCGTAGCAGTTGGTTTGGGGGTGACCTATGTGACGGGGTGAGATGGGGACTTGCTTTCCACTTCTGTAGGCAATGAGATCACCTTTACGAGATCGTGTGCCTCTTTTCGAGTGTGGTTCATCGACTTGTCCAAGCTTACCGTCGTGTCATCGGCTCTATTACGTCTGTGAGTGAGTGGGCTAATTTGTGGGCTTTGGTGTTCCTCATTCCATTGTGTTGGTACAGTAACCGGTTCGCTAATAGATTGTGTTGCGGCTTCTGGGTACCAGGGCTTGACTAGAATTTGCAGCTTTTGGTATTTTTGTGCGACTACGTCTTTGACAATGTGTTAGGTTTTGTGAAGGCTTGACACTTATATGGTGTGGATACACTAATAAGTTGCTTGGATGATAGGAAGTGTCTGGTGTGGTAAGAGCCACTAAATTTGAACAACAGGGGGCAGGTATATTTCTTGCGGAGACGGATAACTTGACATTTTGCAGAAGACATGTCACAAGCCTGCAGACCTAAGGCTTTTGCTTGTTTGATCGGTTCGTGGTCGGGTATGTTGCATGCTAATACATTATATGAGGACATAATCCTTTTATTAACCCCTGTAGCAATGAAATCTAGGACACTCTGTTTTCAATAAGGTTTCAGTACTGGCTTCTAGACTAGGCTGACAAAGATGAAGCAGTGGCAGAACAACTTCAAGCTTAGCGTTCATGTCTTTTGGTGATTTCTGAAGGATTATCAAATCTTCCTTGTTTTTACGCAAAGTGTTATATGGCTCTGGTATGAGATCGACCACCTTAACTTCAGGACCTCTTTTAGAACTTGATGTCGAACCATTTAGTGAACGCGCTCTTCTAGCTGAGGCGCTAGAGTTAGGTTTACGTGTATGTACATCACATATACATTTGTTAGGCTGGACCATGGTGGAGCAGTAGTAGTAACACGTTTATTGGGTTCGTCAATACTGAAGAACAAGTAAAATAACCAGCAGTCACAGAAGGTTTGGCAACGACTTATGTACCAAATATGACAGTTATTAGCGAGTGTTTCTTCATACTTCGGGTAACGTGTATTGCGAAGCTATTATGTCTCGAAGCCAACAGCGTTGCTTCGTAACTAAACTGAGTGTTACAGACAAATAACTATTCTTTAAGTTATTCCTCGCTTTGGTTTCCCTGTTTTCTCAGTAGTTTCCTGGGTTTCTCTGTGTATATCGAAATAGGTGTCTCTTCAACGTTCCAGAATAGGCGTGTGATGCTCAGAAAGTTGAGTTTCTGAGAATAAGAAGCAATGTACGCTTCGAATCTTTCTTCTGTACAGACAGATCTACTAAACCGCGGAAATTACCGACATAAAATACCACGTTATGCAGGAGCAACGTAACGTAACTTTTGGTGCTCAATAGTACTATATCGAACGATTGGTAACGTTAAAGTTACAGCATAACAGATCACGTGTAAATGTAACGCAAGTTGCGAACTCACCGCGGGTTTAGTTAAAGTACGCATTCGTGCCCGAGAATCTTTGGACCACGTAGTTGCCCAACGGCACTGTCGAGGCATTTTTGTAATTTTGATATAACTTATTGTCACTTTGATAGCACCACAGAATTATCAAGAATCCCTGGCCGATTTGCTACATGTCGTGGTTTTGATATCGTTGATCCAATCTGGGACTGTGCGTTACTTACGGAAGTTTGGGAACCAAACATTAGAACGCAGGAACTTGTCTGAATCTTGTTAGTTTTGTACCGTCGCGTTGTTTCCCGCGTTTGAACCAGAAAAATTGGATTTTGGTTAGCACGGAAGGATTCTTTACCATAACTGTTTGTACACCCCCGGCAAAATGTTGTAACCTTCAACTGAGATACTAGTTTGCGGAATATGTCCAAGATCCTCTTCTCGCCCATCCCATCCTGCTCTATATACTGCTAAATCTTTTGTGCCTCTGCAGGCGGAATATTTTCCCGTCGCTAGTAGTTGTCTATGATTTCTTATGACCTCTCAACATGCATTATTTATATGCATTGTCATCAGTAACACTCACCTAAGCTCCAGTTCACCTCGAGGATTCACATTCTTGCTGAATATTACGACACAGAGCCAAATTTCTGCGTCTTTGAAATTCAGCACTAGAAAGTGTTGGTTTTGCTTGAAAGCATACCGCCACTTACATGGGTCGTGACAATCTTGTGGTGAGTAACTGCTAATCTTTCCTGGTCACCCTCACAGCCAATTAATCATAGGTTTTATAATGGTGAAGTTGCAGTTAAATAAATAAATAAATAAATAAATGTTTTATTCTCGTGTTAAAAAAAGGATTTTAACATGACAGAAGCCAGTTTACAGGCTTCATCACGTTGATACATCTCAAAATGTCTAAAAGATTTGAGCCCTGAGTGGTACTGATAAAATGTCATTAAACTCAATTTAAAAAAAATTTAGAAAGAAAACTGCCGAAGGTCCTGCTAGTTATGAAATGAACGAGGAAATATTACTTTACAGCGTACATAGGGTATTAAAGTTTAGATAATAGTAAATGTTGCCTTCATTTAACAGGCTTAACATGAGGGATACCAGTTTACAAGCACCGTCAAATTCATAACCTTTGAAAGTATCTAGTATTAAATAATTTACATATCAAGTCATTAGTGTGCATAATCTTATTGAAATTTGCTGAAATTCATGAAACGGTTATGGATTCCCATCTCCCATCACATAGGTAGGTTCCATTATCAATATCAAAGGTGCGCAGAGTTCAAAGTTTGCTTTGCAACCAACCGACGTTGTTAGCCCACTCGCATAGTTTGCTGATCGGTAATATAACAGTTTGTTGCTTAGAATGATCTTCAGTTTTTAGTTTGCTAACCACAAAGGACCCATTTATGCAACCTGGAGTATCAATAAAGTATCCACGGTTATATAGCCAACATGTATGGCTATATCAATGCATATCCAGGACACCACGTTACGTCTAAAGGTGATATAGATTAATTCTGCTGGGAATACTCGTTGTATTGGATGAAAGTAGGTGTTGAAACAGTCAATAGTCCATAGATTTCGGGTATCTTTTGTATTAGCATAGGCGGCATCGTTCGAGAAGTTCAGCGGGCATTCTTTGTTTCTGGTTGTTGTGTCTGGTGGCCGCGAAGGTGATAACTTCGACCATTGAGGTGTAGCCGAAACTCCAGTTACGTCCGGAGATGCCACTCACAGATAACACCCTTGAAGACCAGCTTACAGACAGAATCACTGATACCTAAGCCTGAGTTGTTCGGTGAACTCAGTTTGGTGATGGTATTCATTACGGGGTAATTAGTGTCTTACGGTCTACAGGAGCCGTAGGGTACATTCGCTAAAAGCCCGATTTACCTTTGGTTTGACACTTCTACCTGTGACTGGTTCCGATCGCAATTTAGAGTTTTGCGAAAGATTGGGCGGCATCAACGTCTAAGCACACTAATGCCCCATTTATTGGCGTTGGAATATGAAATTAAATTGCGCTGTCCTCAACTTGATTTTCTAGACAGGTGTATGCGTACGTTCCAGCGCCAACATACATTGTTGGAGGCATGCTGGGAGTTAAAATGCGTTCTGCAGCTGGATTTCAGTTGTAGATGAAAACAGCGTAACTGCCGCAGCGTCATCTGTGCGTGTGACCGACTCCTCTTTGTGCAGAAAATCTTTCTTCTGGCCAACTCCGAAATCGGATGCCCACTGAACTGGAGTGTACTTTCTTCCATTTCATGAGCATGGTCCGCTGCTTCGGGTAGAACTCCCACTTCAAACAACAATTCGCCGTCCAGAACCTCAGACGGAATGAGTCCCAAATGCAAGAGGTTGCTGTCTGTTGGCAGCTGCGGGGCTTTATTTCGGAAGGGATAGGAAGTAAATATGTGTTTAGAATCCCATGGCAAGTGCCTGTGAATGAGACAGTCTGTTGAAATCCACACTTTTTCTGCTGTGAAAAGTCGGCCTTTGCAAGGGGACCGAAAATACAGGGGCTCTAAAAACTAGCAAACAACTCACTGACATTCTTACCCCTTTAGTACCACTTGCATCTTTCCTGACCATCAGTCTGTTGTGTGTGTTGGCACTGCCTGTAGCACGAATGCAGTCGTCTGCCGTCAGTCTATGCCAATCACAACCATTTTGAGGTTCATATGTCAATCCTGCTAAACAAAGGGCTATGCAAGCATAACATGTTTATCGATAAGATCCTTTTACTAGAGCAGCTTAAAAAAATACAACGCACATGCAACGATATCAAAACCACGACATGTAGCAAATCGGCCAGGGATTCTTGATAATTCTGTGGTGCTATCAAAGTGACAATAAGTTATATCAAAATTACAAAAATGCCTCGACAGTGCCGTTGGGCAACTACGTGGTCCAAAGATTCTCGGGCACGAATGCGTACTTTAACTAAACCCGCGGTGAGTTCGCAACTTGCGTTACATTTACACGTGATCTGTTATGCTGTAACTTTAACGTTACCAATCGTTCGATATAGTACTATTGAGCACCAAAAGTTACGTTACGTTGCTCCTGCATAACGTGGTATTTTATGTCGGTAATTTCCGCGGTTTAGTAGATCTGTCTGTACAGAAGAAAGATTCGAAGCGTACATTGCTTCTTATTCTCAGAAACTCAACTTTCTGAGCATCACACGCCTATTCTGGAACGTTGAAGAGACACCTATTTCGATATACACAGAGAAACCCAGGAAACTACTGAGAAAACAGGGAAACCAAAGCGAGGAATAACTTAAAGAATAGTTATTTGTCTGTAACACTCAGTTTAGTTACGAAGCAACGCTGTTGGCTTCGAGACATAATAGCTTCGCAATACACGTTACCCGAAGTATGAAGAAACACTCGCTAATAACTGTCATATTTGGTACATAAGTCGTTGCCAAACCTTCTGTGACTGCTGGTTATTTTACTTGTTCTTCAGTATTGACGAACCCAATAAACGTGTTACTACTACTGCTCCACCATGGTCCAGCCTAACAAATGTATATGTGATGTACATACACGTAAACCTAACTCTAGCGCCTCAGCTAGAAGAGCGCGTTCACTAAATGGTTCGACATCAAGTTCTAAAAGAGGTCCTGAAGTTAAGGTGGTCGATCTCATACCAGAGCCATATAACACTTTGCGTAAAAACAAGGAAGATTTGATAATCCTTCAGAAGTCACCAAAAGACATGAACGCTAAGCTTGAAGTTGTTCTGCCACTGCTTCATCTTTGTCAGCCTAGTCTAGAAGCCAGTACTGAAACCTTATTGAAAACAGAGTGTCCTAGATTTCATTGCTACAGGGGTTAATAAAAGGATTATGTCCTCATATAATGTATTAGCATGCAACATACCCGACCACGAACCGATCAAACAAGCAAAAGCCTTAGGTCTGCAGGCTTGTGACATGTCTTCTGCAAAATGTCAAGTTATCCGTCTCCGCAAGAAATATACCTGCCCCCTGTTGTTCAAATTTAGTGGCTCTTACCACACCAGACACTTCCTATCATCCAAGCAACTTATTAGTGTATCCACACCATATAAGTGTCAAGCCTTCACAAAACCTAACACATTGTCAAAGACGTAGTCGCACAAAAATACCAAAAGCTGCAAATTCTAGTCAAGCCCTGGTACCCAGAAGCCGCAACACAATCTATTAGCGAACCGGTTACTGTACCAACACAATGGAATGAGGAACACCAAAGCCCACAAATTAGCCCACTCACTCACAGACGTAATAGAGCCGATGACACGACGGTAAGCTTGGACAAGTCGATGAACCACACTCGAAAAGAGGCACACGATCTCGTAAAGGTGATCTCATTGCCTACAGAAGTGGAAAGCAAGTCCCCATCTCACCCCGTCACATAGGTCACCCCCAAACCAACTGCTACGCTGTCGACCCGAAAAATACTGAAGACATTACTATGTCGTCACCAGGTGTCACTCAGCCTATAAACATACCCAACACCAGCCACAAGCACACTGTCACCGTAGGACCGCCCAGAAGCCTAGCGCGTAAACAGTCTAATCTACCCCCACTTCAGCCAGTGCACAACTTATATGCATCAAATGGGCAGATGACAAAGAGTACAGATAGCACCAGACACTCTTATACAAACCCCACTATGCACCCACCCAGGTTAAATAAATTGCCGAAAAGGCAATCAAGCAGCCGAGTCAACAGACGGAAAAGCAATGGGAATAGCTGAAAGACCATTGCGCCCTCGCAAAGCCACACTAAGGAAAACGCCAAACGTTACTTCTCAGGTCATCCTATGACCGAGTCAAATAACTACTCTCCAGGCGATCCACACTTCTTAACACTTCCGTGGTCACTAGCAGACATACGTCACGGCCGGACCCCTAACGGTCACAGTTATTGGATAGGGAGCCAGATGGTAGTCATGGACTATGCTCTCCGCCTCAACCATGTGCCACAAAACGTGTATCATACGCCACACAGGGACAAACCTACAACGAATCCCCTAAAGAAAATGTCAGGGAATATGAAGTTGGCTGTGACCGAACTGCATACGGCAACCAGCAGATAGGTGTGCCATACAACTTATCAATCCCAGTTACTTCTTATGAATAGGGTTTTTTCGGACAGCCTACGGCCGCAATGCCACCAGTAATGCAGGTGATTCGGATGCAGTCGGATCATCTGCTCTCTACCCTGACCAACAGTCTCTATACCAATCACAATGCGGTGAATATCTCGCTCCTTCCGGGGTAAACAGTACCGAATCGTCACACAAGGTCATGAAATCGCTAGCAGGGTGTACGCAAACGACCCACAAGAAATGCACAGAAGTGCTGACTTTTTTCGGGACATATCCAAACACATTCGTACTCTCAACTCACTCTCGTTTTGCCTGATTGACGCCCGCTCTATACGCAACAAAATGAAAGAAATTATGTTACTATCCCTTGTATGTGATCCGTCTGGGATAATGGTTACGGAAACATAGTGTGTCTCTGATATTTGTGACGCAGAGATCTCCGTCGACAACTATTCCTTGTTCAGAAGGGACAGACTACATGGTAAGGGAGGAGGGTGCATTATCTATATAAAGTCCGACACCACTGCTACGCAGTGCCCTACATCTGAGCTAAACAAGATTGACGACTCAGTATGGATTATCGCCAAACTTACTCGCTCCACTTCCCTCTTAATAGGGTGCATTTACCGGCCCCCTCCCTCCTCAGTCGAATACGACAACAAGCTAACAAGCGTGCTCGCTCGTGTGGCAACACTACCACGCATAGCGACGTTACTTTAACACGCCAGATATAACGTAGCAACCAATCAGCTATCCAGAGCGCTTCGATAAATTCATAGGCATTCTCGAAACAGAGGGTTGAAAAAAACATGTGGAACACCCTACCAGGTACAATAGTGCCCTGGACCTGGTCTTTGCAGACGGAACCACACCCACAAAACTCCAAGTGGGTACACAATTTCCAGGTGGCGATCACAAGATTGTACACGGATACTTCAACATATCCAGCACAAAATCAGCCCAAAAGTCAGGAACAGTACTAACTAGAAACTACAAGTATGCCAAATGGGACGAACCACAATCGTTTCTGCGCTGCCTAGGTTGGGGCCCCTACTTTACCAACAGTTCGGCCAAAGAACTCTGTGATCTATCCTCTGAATATATAGGCACAGCTCAAGGTTATATTGCTCCACCGCTCCAAAGAGAAACCAGGAAAAACAGAGTTGACTATATACCTACGCAAGTACGCTACCACATGCGAAACCATGCCAGAGAGTACTATAAGTCGAACAACTTTTCATCGCTTGTCACACTCAAAGACGCATGCGACACATTCAAGGTAGAAGGAGTACTAGTAGCCGTTAAGTAAGAACGCATCCAATGTAGTGAAACTAGTAATACAGAAGCACTAGTAAGACTGATGAAAAGCCGGATAAGTAGCTCCAGAAATAGTACCCCTAATTTATTCGACGACGGCACCCTCCACGACGACCCACTACAAATCAGCGAGCTGCTTGGTTACCAGTTTGCTAGCTGCTTAACACAAGAGGATGAAATTAAAGTCATTGGTGCACCGTCAACATCAACTCACCCGATAAGTACTGCGCTCTTCACTGGACAAAACATTTTTCTGGCTATAGCATCACTTCGAACCTCACGCGGTGCGGGACCGGATGGAATTCCAACCATCTCGTTAAAAGGAGGCGGCGAAGGTATACCGCTGATTCTCTTGAAGCTCTTTAATACGTCCCTCTCTAGTGGCAATACCCTGAGAACTGGAAACTATCATACATATGTCCCAAGCACAAATGCAGACCAACATCCGATACAGAAAACTACCGACCGATAAACATCACGTCGGTAGTATCCAGGACTATGGAAAAGGTGATTGTGAAGGCAGTTGTCGACCGCGTGACGAAAAACCGATTACTGTCACCAGCACAACATGGATTCTTGAAAGGCCGGCCATGCGGTACCAGCTACCTTGACTATCTAGACGACGTTAGGAGCAAGCGTGACCAAGGCCTGTTTGTAACCATCCTTTTCTTAGGCTTCAGGCAAGCATTCGATAAGGCGCTCCACAAACGCCTGGCCACTAAATTGCAATCATATGGTTTCCAAGACCCGTTACTGTCCTGGCTTAGAACACCTTTAGAAGATCGCTTCCAAGTAGCAAAATTCAGTAATTGCCACTCCTCCCTTAGGCACATACAAAGTGGTGTCGTCCAGGGTAGCGTGCTAGAACTGATACTTTTCCTAATCTACATAAACGATATCTGCAGTGTTATCCAAGATGGCACACCTTACCTCTTCGCAGACGACGTGAAGATAGTCCACTGCTTTTCTCCTGCAGCACTAGCACAAGGTTTCTCTCAAATACGAGAAGATCTGAAGAGAATATTCACATGGAGCGTGACCTGCAGCTCCCTCTAAACCCAAATAAAAGTGGCATTCTCCATCTCAGTAAATCTCATCCAGAGGTAACGCTACACTTGTGTGACATCGCACTGCAGGTATGCAACACTGTGAAAGACCTCGGAATCACTTGCTCTAGAAGTTTGACTTTTACGGAGTATGCGGATTCAATAGTTTCCAAAGGCAGAAGACTCATTGGTCTTCAACACAGAAACGTACACACACCTGAGGCGAAACTTATACTGTACAAGGTTACGGTTCGCCCAATGTTAGAGTACTGCACGGTTATCTATGGTAACATGAAAGTATCGGACGGAATTCGAGTAGAGAACATTCAACGAAACTTTACTCGGCGCCTACCAACACATAACGAAGGACCTGCATACAAAGCAAGATGCAAGAACTGGAACTAGAATCGCTCTGGCCGGGACGCTTTAAGCTCAACCTAACATTCCATTTTCATCTTTTATCTAGAAACTCTTAAACAAAATGTGCCACCACTTTTAAATCAACACAGGCATATAATCTGCGTAATAGCGAGTACATCATCCCAGTAAATAAGTATCGCTCAAAACTTCGATGTAGGTTTTTCATGGCGCAATACGGCATGCTGTGGAACAAACTTCCCACTCCTATACGAGCACGTCGATCTCTCAGCCAGTTTCAACTATTACTTAGTGAATTCCTCCAATCTAACGATTCTCATCAGTTCGTTGAGGGCCAAGCCACAAACGGTAATACCATGTACAATGGTGCTACTGGTACCTGGACTCAAGGGAGACCAACGGCAATGACAAAAGCTTACAATGCCGAAAACCAAACGCATTGGTCAAGTTAAAATCTAATTTCTCTTAAAAAATGACCAGGGGTGAACAAGAAGCGGAGTGCGATACGATTTGCAACCATGAACTCGGTAGCCACTCTAATGTAACCTACATTTCTTCACAACCTAGCCGATCTCACAACTTAACACCTATTACCTAAAATTCGTACCTTAAAATAATCTCTCTGCTCCGAAAAGATAAAAGGACTGTCTGTCGGTGCATTTTCACGGCATGTAACATGTTTTATTATTTGCCCTTTGTTATCAGTACTTACGTGTAAGTACTATGCACCACCATTTTTTTCGGCAGCCGCGAAATGGTAATACTCAACGGGCAACACCATGATCGTCCTCCCTCCGCGACAAGATAAAGGGAGGTTACCATCTAAAAAACCATGAATTTCACTCAAATGTCTATAACTTCATCAAACGTTTGTACATAGGTATATAACAGCGAATACCTGGTCTAAAATCCTCTATTCTCCCTATTTCGTAGTGATGCCTTCGGCTTCAGGCTAATTTTTATTACCGTCGTACACACCTTCATCCCCTTCCATCTAAGCCTACCTCCAAACAGTTGGTTTTGGATACTTCTTCAAGTAAGTAATGCAGTCAATACAAAGAACTCACCCAGATGCATCGTGGTTGATCTACTCCTGCTTATTTTTGTGTTCCTGTTTCGAATTTCGCCTGCTGCTCGCTTTTGTAATTCACTTTTCGGGTTTATCTAACCAGTCTTGCATTCAAATGGAGTCCTAGAGGTCGTATTTGTCGGTGTGCACCTTGCCATCAAAACCTTATGACGAACGCAAACACCCCGAAGTCATGACTGTACTACCTGCTCCACCTTCAAGAATATTGGAAGATTCAAACAATAACCGAATAATTCCTAATTTTGAACCGAGCCCGCTTCAACACACCTCTTATATGCCATGAATAACAGTATCTAGTGCGTAGCTTTACGCTGTACATAATAGTCATTTCTCATGACCAAAATGACCAGACTTGTAAACTGGTTTGTTTTCATGTAACCCATGTTGTACGAAATATGTATTGTTATTGCCATAACCAACAATCAGAAATGAGGTGTTTCCTACAGAGTAGAGTGGAAAGAATGTAATAAAGCATGATAATCGGGAGTTTGCTTCAAATTTTACATGTTTTTTCTTACAACTTTGGTCTCAGCAAAGTTATCGTATATGATATCCCTATTAGAAGCCCAGTGATGCAAATTTCATACCATTATACAGACAGGAAGTTCAGTGATTTTTAAAAACCTTTGGGGGGCGGAAGTTAGCGTCACTATGAGTTGAGAAGTCATAATGATGATAGCAGTAATGAAAATAACGATAAGGCATCTGTTCTCATGTGACGGATTCAGCGTGAGCGATGCCGGCATCTTTGAAATGATAGTTCCCTGGAGTGTACAGAATGATAGTGGTTAAGACATGACTCACATCAAATCATTGATATGCATTAGAGCTTTCTGCGATTGATGAAGCGGGCATGTGTTTACCATCTCACAATGAATAGGTACCCACCACTGTTGGGATCAAAAGTGCGTAATATTCGGGGTCCATATTATAACCAGCCGGCACTGCTAGTCTGTGTACACACTTTGTTATTTAGTGTTATAACCGTCCGTTTGTGGGGAGATTCTTCAGCTCTTAGCCTCATTAGCCACAAAGGAGTAACAGCGAGTGTCCATGACTGCAGAACCATTGTGAATGTCTAGGCCAATGCATTCCCAGTTCACCGTGCTGCATACGGAGGTAAAACGGAATAGTTACGCTGGTTGCTGTTGTGCATTCCGGACGGATATAATACATGAGCTTAACTGATGGCCAACTTCATACTCAAGAGCCACTGACCGCAACCCCGGACGAATAGAGAAGACCAAAGCTGGACGAAACAGTTTGTTCCCCCGAGACTCACGATCAATTAACTCAGAAACACGTGAGTATGTATATGCGTGAGATACGACCTTGTCCGTAAAATGAGATAATGATATAGAAATATTTGTTGTGGTGCATGAAAACAGTCGCTGAAGGAGCAGCCGTCCAAGTGGCAGTAATTATACACAGACTTTTGGTACCTTACGTACCGACAAAAGCAGCATCTTTCTAGAAGTGTATTCGCTGTAAAGTCACATCCATCCGACGGGATCACTTAAATGTTTTATTCTCACATTAGTAACTTAACATGAAAGAAGCCAGTTTGCAGGTGTCATCACACCGATACATGCCAAAATATCCATAAGACTTTGCGAGTCCTGAAATGGTGCAGATGGAACACCACTAAACTCTGTCATAAATAGCAAAGGATCCTGCTAGTTATGGGACGAACAAGGAAGTACCATTTTTCAGCGCATACAGTGTTAGAGCTTGGATACAGAGTACTAGCCAACTCGTATTACAGGGTTGCTGCAGGTAAGTCACCTTCCAAGCCACCGGTTAAATTGTTCTCCCGCTTAGTCGTTTGTTCAGAATATCTCTGCTAGAACGGCTATTGGGGACGTTTGAGCGGTTCGCCTCTTGAAGAACCCTAGCTAATGGATGAGCTAATTGCGAGTGTTCCAGAAGATTGGGAGTATTCGAACATTTCTTGGTGTCACACGGCAGGCATTATTCTCTGTAGATGGTGATGTTCAAACTGAAATTCAGCATCAAATATCCCCATCGATCCGCCACCGTAAACAGGAAGTAAAGGAAGCACGAGCAGATATGGAAGAGGAACTAACCACACAATCCAACTTGGGGAGGGAGAAGTTTCTAGTCCTTTAAACCTACTTGGACTTTGTGTATACCTTTATATCTGTATGCGGAAACAAAACAGTTTTCCGCTCGTAGGGTTGGAAGACGTCCCTGCACCTGGGGAGTTTCGTAGCGGATTTGGGAGGAAAGCAGTTAACATTAGGCCCATTACATTGTGGAGGGAAGTCGTTACTCGTACCCCTGTTCGTATTCATGGACCCATCAACGTGAGAAGAAATGGAGGACTGCGGTAACTCCATTCCACACATTTAGAGGCTGAAAAGCGTTCACATTAGCCCGGGGTGCATAGATGTTGGGTAAGTGGGCGATAGACTCATCGTTTATTGCTAGCCTATCTAGCGCTCGACGAGCCCCCTCCCAAGTGGATCAGTCAACGTTAGAGGTACTCGTTCTCCTGAGAATCCCTTCAAAAACTGGTCACCTGCAGTTCGAAGCAATACTGTACGGAGAATAAATTATCCTTTTTCTCCTCCACCTTTAAGCTATGTCCCTTGGATCGTTTCAAGATGATGGGTGTGGCAAGAGAAGGCCCCATCGGATGCCATTTCGCACCTTAAAATTTTGTATGGCACGGTTAGATCCTCCGTCTAAATGCCATACGGAGAAGAGATGAGGTTCGGTTTCTGAGGCTGCTCTTCTCACGTGAAGTTAGTGGTCCAAGGGATCATATGGATAGTGCTTACTAGAGTTGGAGTTCTTCCCCGCCGAATATTCGTGCTCCAGATTAGGTCTAACTGGGAATGTGTATTGAATGGCGGTTGCATCCCCACTCATCGTAGCAGCATCTTTACTCAATGCCCGGTGTTCTCAAAGTCTGGGCTGTCATCCATCAACCGTGCTTTGACCAACAAATCATGAGCTGCAGTGTTTTCTAGGCCATAAGAGTTGGTAGTGGGGATAGAGGAGTCTCACTAGCATCATAGGTTTTGGTGCCTGGATGCCACATTTATATGTTCCCACGCATATCTATGTTGAATGGCGTCGACCATTTCTCTGATCATGTTAACAGGCCGACTAAGTCCGTCTGAAGTCCACGTGCTCCCTCGTCGTCCCTAATTTTCCACCAGATTTTTACTTCATCGGTGTAGAAAACCAAGATGGAATTTGTGATACCTTCCCGTTCGTTTGTTTGCAAGAGAAATAACGAGGGACCCGGGGCTGCACTTTTTGGAATTACACTCTGTACCCAGTTCCAAGGGGGGAGTATGGAACCGACTATTACTACGCTTTACCCGTCAACAAGGAGCCTAATGGTTCACCCAAGCGGATTACTAATACTTCTTAAGTAGCATGTGCTGAGCTAGCCTTGTGAGAGCGATAACGAAGCTTTTGAAGAAGACCTTTACACACGTCTTATCGTTCTTAGACCAAATTCAACCCTTTGTGGCCGTGCTAAGCTTCAGCAGGCAAAAGCCTCTGCGAAAGCCACGTTGCAAGCCTCATAATACATCGCTGCTGTTAAGATGGTATGTGATGACTTTCTTAATCCTTATTTCTGGAATTTTGACTACATTGTTAGTTAAACTTATCGGTCACTAATTTGTTAGGTGATGTCTAGGGGATGTTCCATGCGCAGGTGTAACAGTGTCATTGCTAAATGGGCATAGGAGTATGCTTTCACCGATGGACAGCCTGAATATAGTAGTGATTGGGTCAGCTACAAACGTCACAGACTCTTAGATCAGCCTCGCATGAAGTTCACCGAGTCCCGTTGATTTTCCCATATATCACAGCTCGTGACTCACCAACGGGGGATAATGTTTTCACTCTGGACAATCCATGAAATGAAAGTTTGGGCCACTGGAGTGTACAACCGTCTGAAGAAGTAGTATGTAGCCTGAACTTGGACTTCTGGAATAACTGCGCAGTCTTTGGAATAGGCTTTCAAGCCAACGGTTTCCATTTTCCCGTATCACACACCGAATTTTTCGAAAGTGCTGGTCTGGCAAGCGACTGCTGAGGACCAAAGCTTTGACAAAAATGCTCCTGTTTACCGAGGAGGTGCAAGGTGCCGGATAGAGCTTGCTGATAATTGTATTGAGTTGCCGCCCCGTTAGCGAACGAACTGCCTGATGCTTCTGTGGGAGACTGGATATGGTACAAATACGTAATTGTTAATCGACCTAACTAAACTCGATGTGCTGTAGTACCTGTCTGATCAGTACTCCACCGAACGCAGCTGAAAAGACGCATGAACCTACTGGAGAAAGTTCAGAGGCGAGCCACAAAAGGGTTTTCGGGATGCAATGAAAATCAAATGAGGATAGACTGAAGGACCTATGCCTATACACGCTTAGCTAACGAAGGTTTCAAGGTGACTTGGTAATGGCTCGCAAAATGTTGAACAACCGGACTCACATGAACAGAAGTATACCGCTGAAAATTAGCAAACGATTAGTCTAAGCCAGAATGGCTTCTTTTTTACCGTTGCGTAGCTAACTATCGACCGCACCGTCCACGGAATGTAATTACCCGTCTACTGAGTACGTTTTACCGGTAGAAGCGGGGTTATTGGTGTGTTATATTTGACGAACATGTTGAAAAATCACTGAATGTTCGTTAACGCTTATCAGTAGACGACACAAGTTTCCTGAGGCCAGCGAGGCCACATACTGTGTTCACTGTTTTGTCAAAGTGTTCAGTCAAATTTAGACTTCGGTGAAACTGAACGAACCATAATTTAAGCCAAATTCAAGGCTGGGTCAGATTTGATGACAGCAAAGCTTAAGACTGTAAAGTCTTCGGTTCCTTAGCTGGCTTCAAGTTCTATCTACTCACCGTTCGGCGCGTTCGAGGTAGCTAGACTGCGATTGAATCAGTTATATTGCGTCATAAGGTGTAGTAAAAGGTTTGTAAATGGGGTACGATAAACAACGTGATTTTCCTGCTCTGGCCTCTTAGTGGTGAGGAACGGTTCAAGCCTTAGATCAGGTCATGAATCTATTAAAGCCATAGTAGATATACCAGACAGTTTGAAACAGATTCCGCCTGACGTTAAATTGCTCCACTGCCTTCGAGTAGCATAACAGCTGTAGCAACCTAGTTTGCACCTGAAAATATAAATAGTACCAGCTGGCATGTTTCGCTAAATAGGTATCGTGGCTCGAAAGCCGGTTAAAGGTTAATTTGATTACAAAGGCGTCAAGTTTCACTGGTTATATGTCTTCAGGATGTACCAAAAAGTTTCCATTATCAGCGTGAAAGGTAAACGATGCGTATTAAAGCAACGTTGCATGTTTGTGTGAACCCCATGTCACACTGCCCCCACCATGAAACTAGTTCTTCACAATGATTCGGCCTATCCTTATGACAAATGAACTTGAACCCCTTGGTTGGTGGGGTCACAATTTCAAAGACAGGCTTTGAAATATTTCGCCCATTTTCAAAACATTGTTGAATAGCACTGATAAGAAATTCAGATTTCACCCGCTCACAAATTTACCATGTCCACTTCTCCCAAACTCAAATCTGTAATGCCTTGGGAATAGGATATAGGATTATATTCTTCCTGGAAGTGGTTGTGTATGGCTCTCTAGGCTGATACCACATTGCCCCTCTATAACAAAGTGCTCTTAGGCATGCTTTCTACCACTCCCAAAAACTTTAATTAGATTAAAGGACTAAGCGGCAGGTTTCACAAATGAGAAGTGGGAGGTCAGTTTTTGCACTTTGAAGCACATTAGCTAAAGTCGAGTCTCATATGAAGCTACTCATTAGTTCTTGCCCACAGATCAACATAATGCTTTTATGGAGTCTTGTACGAACTATCCACATAATGACACGCAATCGGGCCATAAAACGTTTTTAAACCGAGTCCGAATTATCTTACCTGCACAGTCTGCGGAAGTGAATGTAGCTTCCATCTATAATGGTTTCCCGAAGGATGACACAATTATACAACAATGATACTTGTTATTCGCCACACATGGAGTTACTAGAAGATATAACTGTCGCATGTAAATAAAGTGAACTACATAGGCAGCATCAGTATACAGGGGGTTGTGCAATGGAAATCGAAAGTATTCACTTCGCAGTAACCAGAACAACAGAACTTGTGTCCATGCATAAAGGGTACTGCTCAGGACATACACGGCGTGAAGCTACTACTTTCATTTAGGAGCACACGAATATAAATTTCATTTACTCTTGCACTGGTTCATATCAGAAACTGATAGTTTTGCAGTAGACTATTAGGCTGAATCCCGGTATTTTTTCATTTCGCACTTACACCATCCACAGCAGTCTTAAGACTGGCAAATCTCGCAGTTTTATGCTCATTTTAATTATAAGTTCAGGGTTCGATTCACCAAAGGTTTTCGTTCGGGAGGTGTTCATTCATTTGTGAACAGTGTGTTTTGTTGTTGTTAGTTAAATGATACTATTTTACCAATAGCGGATAGTGGCGGTGCACCAGACGTACGAACGATGCACAAACGGTCAGAAATCTCTGTAAATTTATTCGATGATAGGTGTGCACCGTTAAGAAGAATTTTTTGAGTTCTAAAATAATGCAATTTTTGAAGCTGGAACGATCACCCTCAAGGAGAGAGTAAGGCAGAGAAGCGGGTCAGGAGATCTCTCGAGGAATTCTAGCCTTCTCAGGTGTGCTGTTGGCTGTACCTACCTCGTCTACTAAATACTTAAGAATTGGATTTACATGCTTTGAATTATATCTCACGGTTTGCTTCTGTGTCCAGTATACTAGGTAAAAACGAAGCGGAGACTGTTTCGTACGATGAAAAGAGGGATGGGACGGCACTCATAGGTTGACCGACAAAAGATTCATGGAAGTGCTCTAAGGGAATCTTTAAGCTGCTGGAAGTGCGCGGTGCACAGACTGTCTTTTGGGATACGCCTGTCGCACTCAGTAAGCCGGTGAAGTAGCTGGAGAGTAGGAATCCTGTTAAATATCTATTAAATTCAGGTACTGATTCGGGGTCCTCAAAGCGGTGGTGAACCGGTTGTAAATGGGAGGGGGAATATATGTTAAAGAAGTGCGCACAAATACTGAACTCAAACGACTTCATTGTGACGCTTTTGGTTTGACCACATGGGTCATAGCAACTATTCAGCCCGTGTAGGAATTCGTAACTGTCTCTAAAAGACCGTTTATGCAATGCGTTGGGGAACAGCGTAAACCTCATTTTGAGTGGTCTAATGCAAACCGGTACTTGATCTAGAGTCTTTCAATTGAACTTCTAGGCTGATATACAATCGTATCATTGCAAACCTAGAGTACAATACCTCTGGAAGCCCTCAGTGGCTCACTCGTCGTTAACGTAAATTTCACTTAAAATAAACAGGAAATATTTTGGTAGTGGTCTCAAGCAAGTTTTACAGGGCATCACCTCGGCATCTTTGTCGCAGAAACTACGGATTATGCTTCTTGACGAGGTGCCTCACCTGAGAGTCTGCAGCGCAATCCACACTTAATCGAAGTTTCTAGACAGTATAGCTTGTAGATGTCACACCAAGCTCATTTCTTGCCAATGCTAAGGACTGAGGCAGATCAGCATTGGAGAATGTAAATATGGCTTTGAGGTTATCAAAGGGCCAAAATGGTCTGGCGTATGTAAACCAGTTGCAAGCGTCACCAAAGTGTAAGATAAAGAGAGCAGAGCCCAGTGCACTTCCCTGGACCTAGCCGGAGGCGAGTGGTGTAGGTTTTTGAGTGTGTGCAGGTCACTTTTACGACTCCAGTGAGATTAATGGGAAAAGATTTAATCCGTCCTAGCAGCAAGCAGTCAATTTCTAGGAACTGTAACTTACTGGTAACTGTGACCAAACAAATCCATCAAGTCCCTTCAAAAACTTCCGGCTGAAATAACAATAATATTGATTTATTCATGAGTTTAGTGTAGCGTATCGGGTGTGCGCGTGTGGTGAAGTTGGCTTCCAAGCACTCGATAGAAAAAGCACGTACAATGAACGCCGCAGCAAGGGAAGTTAGGTAGGCAGAAATAAGAACGCAGGAAACACTCCCCTCACTGGAATTTTTGCTTCTTTCTCTGCCTGCTACATTTTCTCTTTTTTCTCGTCGTAGCATAGCAACTCGGTTCTAAATGTTGGCTTGGTGGTTATCGAGTATCAATTATTTAGGGAACAGACAGTGGCTGAAACTACCTATCGCGGGGGTAACCAGCGTTACTGCGTTTACAATGCTTAACTACAACAAACAGAATCAATACACCGACGGTATCCTTCACGACATTTCGTATACTCGGCCTTCTTAATGTATAATGAGACACCCACCACACCTACACTGACCTTTCATACCAAGCTTTGGGGAGACTCCCATAAGTTATCACCACAAACAAACGGCACACTCTGCCCTACCCAACGTAGTAGTCAAGAGCAGAAGTTCTACACTACATGACAGCACGAAATATATGTTTTCAAGCACTCGATAGAAAAAGAACATATGATGAACGACACAGCAAGGGAAGCTTAATAGGGAGAAACAAGAACATAGGAAACACTCTCCTTGTTGGAGTTCTTGCTTTCTTAGCCTGCTGCTTTGTCTGCTTTTTCTCGTTGTGGAAAAGTAATTCAGTTTGTACGTTGGCTTGGTTGCCATCGAGAACTAATTATTTAAGGAACAGCCCGTAGCTGAAACTACCCTTCATTGAGGGTAACCAGTTTTACCACGTTCACAGCCCCTAACTACAACAAGCGGAAATAAAAATGTTCATTGGACTACAACTTCACAATTGTCTAAATCTAGGATTTACTCATTGCACAAGTGACCAGCAAGGTCCAACACCAACCAATTGCAAGGCTTTTACGACCTGTGAAAACAGTGGACAAGATATCCTGGGAGTCCAGGCTCATGCTTCAGAATAATAAGAATAGCAGCTTCGTTTCAAATAGTATTTATGACAGTGTAGAATCCCCAACATTTAGTTTTTCAACAAATCCACCACCCGGACAACACTTTCCGACTATCTGGTTGTTGCATCTGAATGATGATGATAGTATCAGTATTCAAGGAGATAATAAGAAATAACTAGCTGTTTTTGGATGGGCGTCAGGCCCATAATGAAGAACCAACAGGTATGCAAGCGTACGTCTGGTGGCATTGGTTCATTCAGCTGGCACAAACATCTACAACCCAAACTATTTACCCGTCGGACAAAAATATGCTATACTTTTGTGCACTGAAAAGCCTATTTCCACTTAACGTAACATTTCTTTCTGCTTTGTTATTGACCCGAGAACTGAAGGGTTGGAAAAAGTCTAGAAAAATGCAAGTGGATATGATGCATTCAAACGACATATTCATATGACTAAAACAAGTTACAGAGACGGAATTTGATGAAAAATGTTCTATGGACATATTTTGAAGCTCAGTCTTCAAACAGGTTATCCCCACATACGTTTCCGCAACATATTTACGTGAATAACCAAGCACTTATGCAGATGGAGGTGATAAAAGACTAATAATTCCTTCGGCAAACCGCAGCCCCTGACCATCCAGATCTACAGGTTACAATCAGCAACCGTAAAAACATTCGTCTCACTTGGACTGGAAGCTGGAAAGAAGTGGAGATTTCCTTGTTCACTGCAAAGTAAAACTGCGCAACTCAAAAAAACACTGAGAACGAAACGCTAAAGATCAAAAATTATCAGTTTCCTACTCTTGCTCTCTTGTTGTTGAATGTTGAAATCCCCGTGCAAGTTCAGCGTTACCTTCAAGGTCATGAAGTCCACTATAGAGCAGAGGTTGCAGTCACTGGGTCCGATTCATTTGGTAGGTGAATGTTCATTTAAAGAACAAAGCATTAGGAAGTTGTTGATCTATCAGATGGATGCGGTTTGAAATTCGATATAAAAATTGTATCAGAAGCTTTTGAAGGCAAATCATTGATTGAAAGACATAGGTTAGTAATTAGGATGCTTTTTTATGTTGTTCAGAATGGTTCATAAACAATTGGACAGTGAAATGAAGTCAATACATGCACTCACTCTAAAAACATGGACTCCTTCCCAATGGAATTCCAGACCTAAATAGTCAAATTTAGGCGCCAGTTGAAGATTCAACTATTTGCAGTTGTCGATCTCCATTGGTTTCTCTTGAAGTTATTTACACTATATCACAGACGTTTTGTAAATACAATTGTTATCGTATACGTCCGCAACCCGAAAAATATAGTAGAATAATGCAAAAACCTTTGGGAAATGTCGAGAATAAAGGAAAGAGACTTATAGACTTGCATATTTGGACGGGTAAAGGGTTTTTCTAGGTAGAATACATGTTTACCTACACACTGTATTTTGTGGTAGGTAAGCTCATGTACCACCTAATCACAAGTACACCCGATTATTGAATTGCGTTCTTGAACGAAGGCTAGATGATGATCAGCCGTGTATCTTTCTAATTTGTTTTCAGGTTCAATAATTTATGGTGCATTTAAAGTAAACTCATCTTTCACTGTCGCTTTTAAATACAAATTTAAACTTAGATGTTTATAGCAGACTGCCTGTTTTTGCTTACTTGAAGTGTCATTAGTTCGAACTAAATAGATCCAGTTACTATAGTGTAGTTGGAATCTCTTTTCTAGGTTTAGTGTCTCAAACGTCTTAGTGTTGTGGTTATTCAGTGGGTAGGATTGAATATAGGTGGCTTTTGAAAATAGTAATGAGTCTCTGTGGGGTGTATTTTTCGCAATATACTTTTCCTCAAGTCGAGCCTGACAATTCTATTTTCTGAAAGATCTCATTTATTTTATTTACAACACTCCGTAAAAAGTCTATGGGTATAACGGGTGTATAGCGGAGCAGAAGAATAAACATTTTTCTGCCTATCAGTTTCGAACGATTAACTCAACCGCCATTGCATGCTATTCCATTCGTAAATTGAGAAGTCTGGTGCATATATCCTACTCAGGTTTTCTGTCGTGCTAAATGGGGCACCGTTGGGTTACTGACTGTAAATATTGGGCCTGTTGTGGGGACTTGCAACACTTTCTTTGCATCTGACCTAATGATTCTAAGTTTTGCATTTGGTCTCATGTTTAGCATATTTAGCCCTAAGTCTTAACAGCTGGCCCGTTGTGCTACTCTATTTTCCACTTTTTGTGATGGCCGTATATCAGGTTCAGGGCCCAATTTCGCACTATTTAGCCCGCGGGAAGTGTTAATTGAGTATGCACCAACATCAGATTAAGGCCCAACATGTAATAGGGTGACAAATGAGCGGAAATCACTCGACAATAAACACAAAACACTAGTCAGATAAAAGGGTCAGCCAGTGAAATGCGATAGCTTGTGGAAAGTAAAAATGGCACCTACAAGATGTGTAGTACGGCAAGGAAAATAAACTAGACACTGACTAGCTAGTTCAGCTTACGTAAGTGTTAGCTATAGTATATATAAATTTCTGAAATAAGAAACAGTTTTCGTCAGGTACACTCTATGGAACAAAGCACACAGTATTATTCCGCAATCTCTTGGGTTACTTCGATTTGACTGAATCTACAAACAAGTGAACACAGTTGACCCATTTAAAGGAAATATAATCTGTAAGAGATGCAAATGACTACATAAAGTATTTAGTTAAGGGTGTAATCTCTGAGGAATATATATATATATATATATATATATATATATATATATATATATATATATATATATATATATACTTCGTAACGAAATGGGCAGACAAATGCCAGTATGGCAGGAAATAAGAAACTAGTCATTGAGCTAGAAACTTTTACGCTACAATAGCATGAATCTTAAAACAGAATACTTTAGGCTTGAGTATTAGAAAGTTTCAAAACTAAGAATAAGGACAGAGACTGACAAAGTCACCTCTGGATGCACAATTCCGGTTTCAATGTTTCTCTTACTAAGATGTCAGGGATGCAAATTGTGCTCCTTGTGATGCCCTTTAGAATGTAACGCATTTTGTAGAACACTGCAAACAAGTTTTCCAAACGCTCTATGTCAACTAGATGTAGTAGTATAGAGCTACTGACCTGATAATCATTTTATTGGAAACAATTTTTGATATGCATTGACCTTTACTGAGCCATGATGTGTTGGCATTGTCAATATCTCTGCTTGCGGGCTATTTACCTAACTCCAAAGGAGCGAGTGCATTGATATATGTACATGGAAGTGGCTATCAGTCGCCTTTCCTCCTTCGCACACGTTGACCTTACGGAAACTAGTACAGATGAATTGTAGAGTGGTCATTGAGAAATATTGTCATTTTTACCAATGAGCGTGCATACTAATTATATTTAAGTGCGATTGCACAGCTCCTGAAGAAACAAATGTGTATAGAATTCTTTTTTTATAACTCAGTGAAAATATCTAATCCTTGTTTACTCAAGACCAGTCAATTAACTTGCTAATTGGTATTCACGTTACAAATTGTTCGGGAGAATGGCGATTCGAAAAGATTACAGTTCAATGATAGTCGCAAACTGCTTATTTGGTGGATGAGCGGTAATTATTTATTGATCTTCATGCAATTGTCTACACACCCTCCTTCTGATATTCTCCCTACCATACAGTGTGAGATTGTTTGTTAAATAGCTGACTTATACTTTTTAACCTCGCTCACCTGTTATGGTTGTGGGTGTAGAATGTGATAAATTTTCTTGATACTACGTGCCACTTATGATCAGACTGTTGCATCTGTTTTTTCTTCACTTACCTAACAGTTGTCAGGTATTGAGTAAATTTAAAAACATTTTAGGCTGTTTGGCATGCACCAGCAAGGTGTATCGGTCACCGTGAGGAAACTTCTTTCTGTAATTCGAACCTGTGTCAATCAGTTCTTGAATCCTACCAATGTATATCTCATTACCTGCCCACAAGGTATCTTAACAAGTGCAAGTTAACACTGGCCATCAAATTTCCGAATCCTCTACGATCAGTACGTCCATTACTAAATTTGTAGTGGAGCACGAGTCTTGGAATTCTTATTCAATAGTGGATATTATAAGACTCAGGTCACTGCGTTGCGAAATTGAACAATGCAGGCTGTCTATAGGGTAATTAGTATTGTAGCTCGACGACTAAATGCATCAGGCCAAATCCTTTGTGTAAGCCTATTAGCAACATCTCGTTGCCCAATATGCGGCGCCGAATTTCAATAATTGACCTACCTGTTGAGAGCGAAAATAAATGAGCAACAGTTGTAGAGATGCATGCTGATAAGGTGGTGTTGTTACAAGAAAACAGTATAATTCGAAATGACCGTACGACTTTCCGATCCCGTCTTTTATGAGCAAATAGGTCGTCTCTGGAATCTCAATCTAGATCAAGAAGTCTCACATTAGCTTTCCTTTTCCTACTTAGTGATTAAGTACTAGTTGATCCTTTCTAAAAGTGGCAATCTCGGAGGACATATCAAGTTTGAAACAAAGTTGTCTACGTTTTGAATCCCATCTCTGGCGTCACTCTATTTATCAGCACCTTTTGCTGGTGAGATGAAAATGAGATTGAATATTCTCGTCACAAGTATTAATATAGGTTCCCTTAGCTGAATCCTATTTCTGATAAGTGGAACAAAGTGTCAAAACATAGTGAGCGAGCTCAGTATTTCTATGCTGCTCGCAATGGGCGACGTAATCAACGAACGGGTTTTGGATACCTTACATAAATCTAACCTAACGAACTATACTGAGCGGGGGAATTATTTTCTAACGTTCTACCGTTCTAGCAACACCAAAAGCAGTGCTTTCATAATGTAAAATAACACATGATGGAGATCTGATGGCAAAGTCATACTGTTAGCTATGTGGAGTGTAAAGGCAGTAGATTGCTCCGTTAAGGTTATCACCACTCCAATCTAGTGCCGTATTACGCTTTCAGAAACTGCCACCTCTGAAACAGAAGACTCCTTCCCGCCTCACTATCTTTCGGTGCAGCCAGTTAAAGTCTTTGAGTGAAAACAACTTATTCCGTATGAAAACCTCCTAAAATACCTTATGACTGTCATCAAACAAATGTTCCTTTAGGTTCTGTGTTCATGCGCCTAATTTAACCATACTACGTAGTCGATCCACACGGTACGGTCAGTTGGGAAGTGTCAGAAAAACTCAACGTCCAAGTCCCTTTTGATCATCTTCGACCTCACACATCGTTGCCTTGTAATGTATTGATTATTATTCTTTATCACCTCTGAGTCCGCACTGAATTCACAAGACAGCATGCTCGTCCTCCCGAAAACGTGCTGCAAGACGCATAGAGGCGCTTCCAATACCCAGATACCTCATCTAAACGAGACACTTTGTTAGCCAGAACTGGGTTGTCTCGGATCATGTGCTTATATTGTGCTTGAAATATGCATATTAAACTCAAGCATGGTTATTTACTTGACTTCACCGGGTCAATATGGGGAATCTGCGAAAGTTAACCTCCCGAGATTCCCTCACCAGTTTACACTATCTCTTAAAATTATCGTTGATTCCAAAGGGGAGAGGGCGCTATCCGTGACTGGATCCCAGTTGACGGTCACCTATGGACTGTCCAACTGAGTGGTGCAGTAAGGACTGAAAAGAATAATGACAACTCCACTCTATCGCAATCGTGGCTTATGCACATACTGACTGCAGTGTGAAATCTACTGAAAAGCGTTTAATCTCTTGTTAACAGCCAAATATCCCAGCTTTGGTTTTCGCATCGATCTATTCCGACGGAAAACTAAGAAAGTCTAGCCGTGCAGAAACTCTGAATGAGAGAAACGATAAAGGTGATCAATTGCTGAGGCAACCACCTGTTTCTAGCCAGCACGAATTTCAGAAACAACAAAAAACGTAGATCAGCCCAAAGCTAAGCGTAGAATATGTCGACAGGAAATCACTACTACTTTTCAAGCACGCGCCAAGACAGTGACCACGGAATGTTCTAAACAAATTACCATGAGGAATGACAACAAGCCTGTGAGGGCTTGCACCAGAAGCACTTAGAGGCCGCGGTGTGGGTTTATTGGTTAAACTGACTAAAGTGCAACTGGTCATGCGAGCCCTATATAACTGGTTCCAATCGCTGCTTATTTCAGTATTCAAGACAGGAGAAAGACTGTGATAAACAAAACTGAATCGACCTGATGCCCAGCGTCCACGATTCTGGGTTCCATACACCCCCACCCCTAACCGGAGCTCAGTTATAGAAAGCTCAAGAAAACCAGGTAGGACTCAGCTGGCAGTCTATGTTGGAAAAACTTCCATTCTTCGTTATATTTTATAACATAGGCATATTTATCGGGATCTAACTCTAGTTATATATCTGGACCTGAAGGTGGTATCCGAATTCGTTCATCAAAAGGTCTAACGGCTTTGTCCCTGAAAGGTGTCTAATAAGTAAATTACCTCACTAAAAACTTTATACTTAAGCATCGGTGGCCTTCTTAGAACCTACAGCGAGCTAGCAGGTGGAGTATTTACACTCCATTTTTATCCACCTTTATCATAAGTTTGCTAATGGAGGTCACTCTTTCGTCCGACTGATCTCCTTACATAAGAGTCCTTAGTCAGCCTAGAGTACGCAGACGACATAGACTGTTAGACGGAGATGCAATGTCTTCCGAACACATTGAGTGGTAGTTGAAGAGTACGTGAGATACCACTAGTGGTGAAGTTAAGACATCCGAATGCCTACAAAAAATCGAGTGTATGATACAGCAGCCCGTTCTTTCCTACTCCACAGCTGTGTAGAAACACCCCTAGAATTACAAACATAAAAAGGCCCCAGGCGGAACTGGTTTACACAAATGGAGGCGACCAGAGTAAAAGCTCTAATCTTCAATTTGTTACAGAATAGTAGGCGACTGGTGAGGACCACTTTCAACAATGCTGCAAAGAAAGTTTTTCGTAGAGTTTGAAATCCCTTCCTTTAGTATATCAGCAGCTGGGTCAACCTTTGAAGTTAAATTTATCCTTCAAAAGAGAACCGAGGTGATCTCTCTGAATCTTAGGCTTGATGATGTGAGGTGAATGTCCATTTTGAGTCAGGATTTTCCTGAGGCTCATTTCAACTCTCAAGATATCAGGACTGCGTGTTGTAGGCGATATAATCGATCACAAAGCAAATTATCGTAAAATATTGGACATTTTTACTCAAGAAAATTGTTTGTAGTTGGACTACACAAATTTAACAATGAAATCGTTTAGAAGAGCATCTTTGCTGAACCACTTACATCAATGAAGTTCACTTCGTTTTTTTTGTGCCATGATGGGCATTTTTCGTAAATAAATCCAAATTTATTATGAGTTAGGAGTAGGGAAGAAATATTTTCTGAAAGGCATGTGATATTTGTACAGAAATGTTTATTCACAGTTAAACGTCATCATAATCATCTCTCAGTCCATTATATTCCCCAATCTGTTTTCGAATTTTCGATCGAGATGCCCACGTTATGTAATCTTCCATGGATCTGATAATTCATTTTATCAAAAAGAAAATAGGTTGAGTCAACTATTCTGTGAACCGATAGTAGGCAAATTGTAGTATAATAAGTAGAACAGAGAATGAACACCATCATTGGAAAACAATCTAACGTGTTGAACTGATTTCACTCACAAAGAGGAAAATTAGCAATACTATATACATCAAGACAGGCCGTAGTCGTTGTTTAGATGGGAATTCTAAAGCCGTCACCAGAGCATTTAAATTCGTTTGCCTGATTCACAGTGAAACTTATGGCGTGTTAATCTCACATTACTAGCTTAATTAAAATACACTTGTATTTCGGTAGAAAATACAGGCGAAACTGCAGTTATTTTCTTAAACTTCGCACGATCAAATGTAGGTTATATTGCTTTGGCGCAGATGTTAACTAATGGTATTTAGCAATTATTGTTAGCACAAAATGCGAGATTTATATTTCCCCTCGAAAAGTAAATTTTTTTAAGTCTTGTATTTAAATTTCAAAACGGCAAGTTTTTTGTAGGAATACTTTAGGGACTATAATTTTACATATCATGCAAATTCTATGTGGAGTTGTGGTTCGAAGTATTACGTGAGTTCCAACGCTATATATATATATATATATATATATATATATATATATATATATATATATATATATATATATAATCTGCTACTGAAGGCAACACCAGTAACAAAAAGCCATTTATACTACAAACAAAAATTAGTGCGACATTGGCGCCAAGGGATGCCCAAGACAAAATGATCTAATAGCATTAAAATGATATAAAGAGGAACAAGGAATAATGATCAAAATAGCAGGAGCACCAGCAAAAGGTGCATTCAAAATCCATTATCGCCTTCGCAACATTTTCCAAACATACGGAGGACAAAAAACTGCAACAATCTCATTACTCATTTGAATTTCGGACGATTTGTAACAAAGAAACAATCTCTTGAACTACAATTAGGGAATCTTAATGCACTAACAGATACCACTTTTACATAGCTATCCTTCAAACCATGGCATCGCTTCACAAGTGGGACATCTCTATGCGCTTTTTAGAACTACTGCTAATTTCAGAAAGCAATGATTACTGTGATAAGTAGGATGTATTCCACCAAACTAATTAAGCCGGTATCTCATGATGATTCCCATTGTTGGGTGGTGATTCACGCTCAAACACGCCATCAGAATAACTTACATGATTCTGTCGTTGGGTGTGGGCACTTACATGGAGAGCAGCGATCGGACACAGAGGTGCTGGATACTTGCAGCTCAGAGAATCCAGATATCACAGGTTTCTAACAGAAACAACTGATACCAAACTGTTGGGTATCCCGCTTTTACAATCAGAACGTTACGATAGCACCAAAAGTGATTGAGATACGTTTATACCATTAGCTTTCGAAATAAAACACGAAATATCATTTTCCCCAGATCTATTAACAAACCCTAAAAGTCTTTCCGAAACTAGAGGTAAGAGTGGGCAAAGGGTTCTTGAGACTCCTTCGTTATGGTAAAAAAAACTGTAGCCCTAAACTCACTGGTAATCTTGTTTAACTACTTGCCATCTGAGTAGTTCATGGTAGCCCTCTTGATCATAACTTTTAAACATAAATGTCGTTTTATTTCACTAACCAGCTGCTTTTTGGCAAACAAGCCAATCAGTAATAAGAAGCGGTGATTGGCAAATGGAAGGTTCGAATGTTGATATTTGCAACTACGGTAGATTATGGACGCCCTAACTTGATACTGAATGAATGAAATACGACACTCGACAACTCGCTTGGTCAGTATAAAGAAAAATACGACTGGACTGAAGCTTACCTCAATCGGAACAGTGTTAAAAGGGGGCACAGTCAGTAAGTCTAAGTACGACGAGAATACCCTCAAGACGGATAAATCAGCATATTAAAAGTGGGAGAACAGCGTCCTTATAAGCAATACGAGTTATATACATAACGGGGGAAAAAGTGTAAATGATAAATCCCAATTCCTACCAGGTAACTTTTATGCATTTAAGGAGCAAAGCATTTATTTTTGAGAATCTAAAGTCCTTCATAGCAAAAGCACTCTACTTACATTCCCGCTGTTATTACTGATCTGCATCGTCGCACTTAATCTTTCTATACTGGTCTGAGCAGTCTTGTAGCGTACCTAACCACCTTCATGCAAGCAAATTTACCGTCGGAATTCCATAGATATTATACTGTGAGTCTGAATGACTACTCTCCGTCATAGAGGTGGTAAAATTTGCTGACAAAATAAAAATGTGACAACTAGTTTCCTAAAGTAAGATAGTTATCAGTCATACAAGCTGTTTCACAGTGAAAAGTACCAACTGTAGGAACACTCCAAGAAATGCTACACAGGAATTCATTTAGCACTTTGCTATGTATAATAGGCAAAATTTGACAAACTTCTTTAGATACTTCCAAAACTTGAATATTTCCTTTAAGTACAAAGATTTTCTCAAAACCCTTCTGAATGGACACAAAGTGTACCGATTCCACATGAATTCAATATAAAAATGTCTTATACAGCATAATTAAGGTACATTTAAAGATGTACATTACTGACAAACCTTGTAACCAGATATGCAGGATCTCGTATTATATCCGGCCCAACACGAACGTGTCCCTGTTCAACAAACGTCACAGCAGCTTTCATAGTTTCTGCCATTTTTGAACGCATTAGAATTACGGAAAGCCTCCTTCGACAAAATGAAGAGGCATTGACCTTTGAGGCTAGCATAAGACTTCTTCTTGTTGGTATTAAACCTAAGTTGTGCCTTAATACACATCACACTTAAAAGTAACAACATACAACTTAGCTGTCAACAATTCAGTCATTTCCGCCCTCCATGGATCACTTTCATCCATATCTTTAAGTTTCTCTGCAATGTCCCTTATTTTTCGAGAAAGTCTGTTGTACCTATAAATGATAAAAGAATGTTTATAGAAAATTAAGCATACAATCAGGTTGATATATCAACATTATTGTTGCTAATTAATAAGAAAAATATACTGGTAGAGAAAAAACTACAAAACACTGGTGGTTATCGATAGCCAGTGTGTTTATCTGTGATAATAAGGAAGGATAAATCCGGATTTTGGATGGAGTGATGTGCACTGAAGATTTGCCTGATCAACTCGCGCACAAACGGGTCCTGAGCGAAAGATTAACATGTTATGTGAAACGCACTGCCACTCGTTAACAACTTGCACAATCACACCCCAAGCTGAGTCACAGCTCTCATAACTGTATGAAGCTGTACTAATGATGGGCGATCATAAATACTCAAATTATGATTTTTTGTGGTTCTGATGCATAAGTCAATGTGAGTGATACGTTAGAAAGTGGTTCGAGAAAACTATAGACCTCATACATTATTTATATTGAACTAATACTTATTCAAGCGTTAGTTGGAGTAACTTTACCAAGAAGTGAGATCAACGCATGAAGTCGTTAACTGGGTTTGAACCGCGTAGATTTCCTAGATACAGCCTAAGTAGGGTTAGAAATTAGTATTAAGAGACTCTTCCAGATACGGCTAAAAACGGAATCAGAATAGAGAGCACGTATTCACTCTTAATCTTCTTCAAAACTTGGAAGCTTTTACCAATATTTATTGTTTTTTCGCCACTCTCATATTCCTTTTCGTGTTGTGTACTTCGATTTTACTTTGTACTGTAGTAAAGTTCTGATTCACACTTCGCAACAGCTTTCATTTTCCATTGGTTTGCAATTCAAAAATGAAGTGCCTAAAAGTCACACGGTATTTCGTAAAAACAATTTAGCATAAACTGATAACAGTGACCAATTACTACTTGTAGAATGTAGAAACAAGCAAGAAAATGTACTGATGACTTCCGCACTCTTTAACAATAACGAGAGATCATAGAAGACAAATAAACGAAAATCAATAAGACTTTCGGGAAATTCGGGAAGACAGATAGACATGCTGCATCCAACTGAAAATTATACAAAATTAGCAGAACAAAAACTAAGTTACCTGGCTAAGAATATGATTCTGTTTCAGAAACGAATATGAAAATTACATGCAGCAGATTAAAACAAAGACCTGCGTAAATAGCTTGAGACTGCATCCCTTACTATCTTCATCATTTACACAACTATACGGAAGACTTAGTGTAAAAAAACAACCATTTATATGGTGTGTGCTAATTTGCTTCGGAATAATGCCGCCGTACAAAAGGCAGAGTAATACCTGAACGGAATAGAATAGTTTGAAAACTAGTATAGGGTAATTAAATGTCCAAGATACAAAGGAAAATTGAGTGCATGTGTTATTGTGATAGCTAAAGGTCATGTCAGTAAGGGTTTTCAATCACTGACTGCTAAACAGAAAGAATTTTAATTATATAGGACACGCTGTTATTAAGTAGCTATTTAAGTTACTAAACTTTAATATCAGCAAACTATTGTAGAATTTAGCACGAGAGAAGATAAAGAAATAAGAATATTATCATACGTTTCAGAAAAAAAGGAAAGGTGATTAAGGGAATGAAGATATGTAATATGGTCCAGACTAAAAAGGTATGCATGCACCTGGGCTTCTTGAAACGATTTTAAACTACGTATCACTTTTAGTCTCGAACTATTACGGACATCAATTCAAAAGCTTACATTTCTCCACAAGGTTCAGAACGGTAAGCTTTATGAATGTGTCAAATCTCGGCCTCTTGACTTTCAGCTTGTTCGTAAACCAACTCCACTGCAATTTCCTTTGTTGCTACAGCAAAGTATGCCAGCACCACCATAACGCAAACAAGAAACTTATATTTTCAATGCGACCAATAACGTGTAAAATTCTTGAAAAAATGTTTTCTTGGCTTGCTTTTTAAGAATACCTTTTCAACCTTCTAGAAAGAAGGTATTTTCGTTACGTATAACATATCTAAAATGCTTAAGTTAGAGTGGGTTTACGGACTTATCGACTGAATTATCTACCTTACAGAAAAGTATGTCGCTTCAGGACACAATCTGGTGACAAGACGATAAGGCTATAAGATGCATAGTGGGCAACTTAAATTGAATCTTGGGAACCAAATAGGCTATCCCTTGTACTCAATTTGTGCAGGGGGATTATACCACCTGACTGCCTGAAACTCGATGTGAAACGGAGTTTAGGCCCACAAACCACTGACTGAATGATAAGTAAAGCATTGCGGAAAAATATAAGCGAATCTAGGTAGGCAGCAATACACACAGACTTAACATAAGAAATAAACAAACTATCCAATATCTGTCCGTCGAATGATGATGTGATGCTAACCTTTACGGAATCGAGTTTGAACTAACAAGAAGTTCGAAATCCCAGATTGCATTGAGATAGTATATACGTTGTATATGCTATGTTGAAAGGTTAAGGCGAAGTGACAACTGCATTGTGATCAAACGGTTGTAACATAGATACAAGTGAAAATGAGCGTTAACAACAGTAAATAATCTTGTGTATTCAGTACATTTGGTATATTTTATGACACAAAGTTTATGAGTAGAGAATTATCACGTTGGGTGTTTGAAGGACACGGGTACGTAAACATGCTTCAATAGAAAGTAGCTTTATATAATTGAATGATCACAGTCAGAACGAAAAACAAGACCACAGCAGGACTCGAATAAACGACTTGCATGTTGCTGGGGTCCGATGAAATACTGAATAAGCTACAGAACTCAGGTGCTAACCGGGTATTAACTTCACTGTATCAAAAAGATAATTTAACTCAAGTAGGTACTTGCTTATGTACTAAGCTATGGGTCACCGACAATAGGCCGCCACCTTTATGTGATGGTTGAACTTCCCCATAACAATGACTCAACGGCCGACACTGGTGGAAACCCTTGTTCCTTTGAGGTTCTACCATACCAGAAACGTCTGTTGGACAGTGTTAAGACAAGAAGCAGTGTAAATTGCTACGCTATATTAGGGGTCTGATGGTGAAATCATACTGCTGGCTGGATGAGGGTAAGACAGCAGTAGTATGTTTCCCATGGACGACTAGCATAACCATGCTGATGGTGTTTTTCCTATAGGAAGGGGGTTTGAAAAGGTCGACCCGGAAAATAACACACTCCTGAGCTGTGATCTTCCACTGCGGGTGGTGTGCGTTTTCTAGCTAGCTACAAACTAATCAAGGCTAGACCCTAAACTTCCAGAAAGGTCGTGTACGACTTGTCTCAAGCAAATGCGTGTGGGTACCGTGGTCAGGTACCGCTATCACTAATACAAGCCACAACAAGCTTCGCTAGCCGAAACCATGGCATATTGGGTCGTGAGTTTATGCTGTGTTTGCAAGACACAAATACATGATCCAAGTTCAGTTATTCACTTAACATCACCCGAAAAATATGGTGAATCTGATAAATGCACCCCTTTGAGCTTCTGGAGATTCGATGGCCACTGGACTACTAAACCAGTAGTGGGGTTAGGAAGAGTTACGCGATTTCTCCATTCCCCTTTAACTATGCAATCGATAACATTCTTGAGACAGCTCTGAAGGAGGTGCGTGATGGCGATGTAGACCTACTACCCGGAGAACGGCAATTCAAACTTGAAGATGCGGACGATATCATCTTGCTGTGCTACAATACACAGGCTACTCGAGTCGCACTAAATCAGTTGGCGGTTAGTGTCTGTAAGTCAGGTATATGTATAGCACCATTGGAGCGCAGAGTACTTTTACAAGATTGGCAGGAGCCGCAGCCGACGCTTACCTTTGGTGGTGAGCTGTTGGAAGTAGTTGAAAAATTTTTGTACCTGGGTGGTTGTGTGTGATGACACTTCTAAATGCATATTGAAAGTCAGAGTTGCATACACCAATCTAGGCCACCCTTGGCGCATCGCAACGTTAGTCTGACCGTAAAAGGTTGGGGGTTTACAATGCTTTGGTGCGAGCAGTTCTGCTCTACGTCTGTGAAACCTGGCCTCTTTAAGCTGAAGACATGAGACGACTCTGTGTTCGATCATCGCTGTCTCCATACGACCACTTGTATCCGATAACAACACCATGTACGTAATTCCGAGGTACGACAGTGTGCGTCTGGGCATGATGTAAATAAGTGAAGTCATCTGAAAACACCGGCTTCGGTGGCTTTGACATGTGTAATGCATGTCGTCCCAACGGCTTCTACTATACCGTTCATTGTTTGCTAACTCTGGAAGTGGATGAAGGAAGAGGACAGGTGGTCAGTGTTTGACGTGGCGCCGTGGGGTAAAGGATACTTGTATCGGGTTAGCATCTGTTGGTTCACCACGACTCCTTGGGTGGGATCCGAGGGATCACGCAACTCAGTGCCTTCAGACGTCATCAGATATGGCTCAGAATCGAAACCAGTGGCGGTCATGCTATAGCTTCTTCCTATTTTTTGCTGCTGAAAAGTAAGGAATGATTTGTTTCTGAATGTATGTTATTGGACTACCCTTCTAATAGTGCTATTCTTATCGGTTTTTTCTTACTTAACCCCTTTTCATCGTTTATATCTTTATAATATTGTTATACTATTTTGTTGTGCATTTCTCGGTGCTCTTGCTGTACCAAGTTTGTGTCCTAATAATAATGATAAATAATGCCAGTTCCTATGTTGGTTTTGACGTGAGCCACATTCGTTGTGTGAGGACCTGCGATACTACGCGGCTCAAAAGATCGAAATGTGTGAAGTGGAATTGGAATCCAGGTCCCATTGCTCGACACTTCACTGAAACCACCATGGCACCGTTAGTTTATTTTTAGCATACATTAGCTGCCCCGTCAAGTAATATAATCTCAATCCAAATTTAGCTGCGTATGTTAGCAAATTACTTATTGTAGATGCCAGTTTGAGATAAACGTGGTATCAAATTAAATCACCATTCCATTACTTGATAAAAATTCATATTTTCCTTTTACATCTGACTGCGATACGTAAGCAGAACTAACAGAAAGGTATAAAATTTAAAGGCAAATCACTTCACGATACTTTACAGACTTCGCACCAGTTATCGACTTCTGGGTTCTAACTTGAAACGAACTTCATGGTACTAACACAAATAACTTCCTCAGGTTATGTTGAAAATAGTCTTGAGCATTATATATTAGAAAGAACTGTTGCTAAAATATAACGACAGAAACCAGTCAAAAGCCGTTGCCACATAAGCACTGCAATCAATATAGAGTTATACACTGCACCCGTAAAACATTATCGACCATATGGACATTAAACAGTTGCGTTCAAACAATATTTGAAATGAAAATTTGCAACCTATTATAGGTTATGCATTTCATAGATGTGATATTTACTGACTAAATGATGTTCGTAACTTATGAATATACATAAAATTACGAAAGTATCATCTACGTATCTGAGCCAAATACGTGGTTTGATGGTGTTCGAAAAGATGATTGACTCAATGTGGGACATGGAAAGGTTTGCAACGATAGGGAACACCGGAGAACCCACAGCTACTCCATTAGTTTGCTTGTATAGTTTTCCTCTAAACGTGAAGAGTGTCGACTTTAAACAAAAGTTGAGTGCTTTCACGTGAGGCTGGGGTTCAACGGAGACCTATCTGTCAGCGTGTGATCACATTCTAGTAATTCATTTATGAAATCTAAACATTTTCCAATGGGAATACTAGTGAAACAACATCATAACTTACCATTGGAAGTAAGTAATATATCAGATATATTATATTCCAATAACTACCCTAGGAACATCATTCAAAAGATCTAAAAACATGAACAGTGGGACCCAAGAGTAAATTCAAATGATGATTCTTTGATTGGTACAATAGTTCTACCATTCCACCAAGGTACAACCGAAGATTTACAAAGAATCTTAAGGAAGCACCGAATCAGGACCTTCTACAAGACAACCAACACTCTGAGGAATGCTCTAGTCCACGTAAAAGATAAAGTCCCTTTTACCTCCACACAAAATTGTGTCTACAAATTAGGCCGTGTCGACTGTGATGCTTATTATATTGGAGAATCATCCCGTGAGATCCTCACTAGGGCTAAAGAACATGCAAGCTACACAAAACGACCGCCAAATAATCCTGTAGAACTAGAGAACCTACAAATCAAGTCGCCGATCGCTGTCCACGCCATTATATCACAGTCACAAAATCAATTTTGAGAACATTAAAATTATTCAAAAGGGATTTTCAAACTACAAAGAAAGAAGAATAGCAGAGTCATTTCACATTATGTTGAATCCCAATGCACTCAACAAAAAGGAAGGCATAACTATCCAACCAACCTGGACAGTATCCCCGAAAACAAAAACAACGCATCACATACAATGATCTGGTCAAAAGTATATACACACAAACAAACCAAATTTTGCCATCCATATTATTTATTTTTCCACACCCAGTTACAATATACACATATTCATATCACCTTGAACTCCAGACTAATTAACTCATAAACAAAAACAAATTGTGAACGCTTCCTGACCAGCATGACGATGACATTTACATTCATATCATCATCATGTATAGACAATGTGATATGATTCGTCACCTTTTACTATTTAAACTATTCGATAACTTGTACAGGTTTTGTTCTCTGAAGAAGAGATTTCCATGAAGTCGCGAAACGTCAGAAATTTATTTTCCTACTTCATTGGGATTTTACAAAACATATTTCATTTATTATATATATATATATATATATATATATATATATATATATATATATATATGCATGCTGGGTAACAGGTGATTTAATTGTGCAGACTCATTGAACCCATGGGTAACCGATTACAATGCATATACCTGCAACTACTAACTACAGTTCTTGCATAAATAAACGTTAGTAGCGTCGTATCAGCTTTAAAGTCTATTAGCTAAGTGGAGACAAACAACATGAACTTCAAACCAATGTTGCCATAAGAGCAGGGCGTATATTATACATTGGTGAAGTGTGACTAAACTGAGGAGTTTGTTTCATAAGGAATTTTATCTGTTACAACTTCCCTTCACGCGTCAAACGACAAAACTCTAACATATTTATTTTTCAGTCGTCATTCCTTTTTAACTACTTTTTAAAATCTGTCTTCATTTATCGGAATTCACGAAACAGTCTAACCATACAAATGAATTGTAAAAACCTAAATAGTCCATGCTTTAAGCCAAGTTCGTCTGTGTGGGAAGGAGAGGTAGGAAAATATCAACTTTATGGTATTCAGAATGCAGTATGACGAACAAACTGAAGGTTTGATCTCTAACATCTATGAAAACCAAATTGGTTCGTACTACACGTAAAAGAATGTCTTTTTAGGATGAGAAACAAAAACTCATTAAATCATGACTTAACAAGGTCGTTTATTGTTAACAGATTACGTATCCCGTTTTCAATCGGCAATTATCCATCCAGGTTGGCAGACCGATATTAACCAAGTGAAAACAGCTATGAAACTGTCAGGTGGGAACATATTTGACTAACCCTTTTATAACCAAGGGAAGAGTACATACACGACCATATCAAGTGCACTCAGGTAAATGGGATTTGAGATATATTGTTAGTACTTAACGCGAAACCGACCAGCTAATATCCAGACACAGCGAGGAAGTTAGAAACCAAATGAAAACCAGGGAGAAAAAAAGATTTTGATACTTGACTCACGTTTCTAAACCTGATCTTATCTTGGCTCGGGGTTCTACAGTTTTGTTTCAATTGACGACACTGCCGCCTGAGAACGGGTAGCTAACCTAACATCGAACTTCTTATGGGTAAATAACCACAAGTTAACGCAGTACCGAGCGGCGAATGGTCTGGATTAGTTCAGAAGTTATACAGCTGCTAAATCCAAGACCCTTAAGGGTATTCAGTAACAAGGATAGGAGGCTGGTTGACCTATGTTAATTCTCGCAGTAAATACATACGAAGAACTAGTTTCTCCTTGAATCCATCTATCGAAGGGCCTGATGTCACTTGATGAGGTATGGAGTTCCAGTCGCCGGTCACGCGAGTTCATACCAAGTTGACTTATCTGTGATTTGTGGACCTTGTGATGGCCTTCAAGATAGTCGATTTTAGCAGGAGAGAAAAGGCAGGGCACAGCAATACCGAGGTCAATGTTAAAGATACCAAATGGCGGTATGAAATCACCTCTTACGGTAAGACGGCAAAAATAGATTCAGAAGTCCTGTACGTTCCTCATACGGCAGACTGGGAAGTTCGGTAACCGGCTTAGTACCTACGCATCGAACATCAGCATTTCCTTTCTGGGCATGAACTGGCTGTCTGAAACCAGTAATTTTACATATGTTGGATACAGCCTCCTGACCAAGGCTTCTGAAAGCTGTGTAGGGACTGCAACATACGAAAGCCATCTGCTGCAGCCGTACTGCGGTAGGAGGATATTTTCAAATAAGGCTTATGATAACACGTAGATCTCGTGGTTTGAAGGCAGGACGTAGTGATGTACGGTCAATAGGATACCGAAAACGATCACCATGACCAATGTGCATCTGTGCCTGACTTCGTTAGTATACACAAGTCCCGTTGGGAAGGAAATTGGGTATTCAATCGTGCCCCCTGGCTCCCCTTCTGAAAAAGGTATAGTCTTTCAAGTAGTCAACACAACCCTAAACTAGTTTCTTTTCATATTCAATATGACTACTAGTAACGACAAACTCCACATTATTTCTAGTTTCTATTTATCGATCGCTGAGTTGTTTCCTACGCCTTAGTAATCCTAGGGTCTGACTATCTATACCAGGAGGTCTTTGGGTAGATGTGGCTGTAGTTTAAGATGACTATCAATCATTGGGTCACGCTATCAAGCGACGCCCCAACTACTGATGTTTGGGTAGCCAGTTAGTATCACGAGACCTCACAATAGGTGCGGCCCATTGTCTACTGTACGGATGAGCACAGGGTGGCTGGATGCGTTTAATTCATTCTCTGGACAGATTTCTATAAAGCTGGTCAAACAATGAAAGGAAGTGAAATTTTAGAGCACGACCTTGAATTCACACATTATCAGTACGATCTTACCGATTTTCAAGGACAGTAGACCGGTTTTAGCGTATCTAATTGCCTAAAAAAACGCTTGCCAAATAAAGATTGACGATGGACAGTTTCATGAACTATGCCAAAAGTTATAAATCTCAAGACATCCGCATTAACACAACTTGCCAAATGTAGGAGGTATCTAAACCACTCAGCCTAGTACGGTGTAAACAGCACGGGAAATGACAATCGAACTAGTAGGCACAAGCCAACTAGGGAAAATCCCAGCTTCCAAAAAGAAAGCTGCAAAACGAAGATCACTTTTTTTGGAACTAAACCATGGATTCCAAAACAGTTCGAAAATAGTCGAAATTATTCACATCATTTAAATCAAACTTACAACGTGTAATCCTCCCGCTTTTGAATATAAAACCGTCTAATGATTTTAACTTCATGCAAATTATTGTCACACTCCCAATTGATAAAGTCAAATTTCTTTAATAACTTCCTTTCGTGATGTTTTAGTTTCCGCACCATTCTGACGAAGAGTTTGAATCCGCACTTCCATTTCAATTGACAATGCCGGTACTAGGAGTAGATAAACCAGTTGCTTCTTAGCTCTGACTGCTGGGATTTTGCTGTATTTTGATGCATTGGATCCATCCACTCACCTTTATAAGCTATGACAAACTAAGCAAGTGGATATGCATGTATTGAAATCATGGAAAGATGTATGATTTAAAATATCCAGTATCTTTTCACAAGCTTGTATAAGCCAACTGACTTCTTAACTATCGCTTCTGGGTTTCATGGAATGGTTCCAGATCTTTGGAGGATTCAGATGCAGTAGGTCCACCCACTTGCCTGCTGTAGCTGTGGCATCACCGACGGCCGGTTGAGTGTTGATTAAATTCGTGTGGGGGGGTCTATGTTTTTTCCAAGGACTGTGGTGCAGACTAGTTCCCCAAATGTCGTGTCACCATGCAGTAGTTTGGATCGGTTTTTAAAGGGATGATAGGAAGAATGAAAAGGTATCTCGTGAAAAAGAGTGCGAGGAAATGAGTAAAGGCAAGTTGGAATGAAGCAGAGTGGAAGAAATGAGAATCCCGATTAGATTCAGGGAGGGCGAGAGGTAAACGTGCGTTAAGAACCCCAACAAATGGGCAAGGTCACTGAGTCAGAGGGAGGTGAAGGAGAGGACATTATAGTAGGAATAATGAGAATAGAAATAATGTGATTGTTGGAGGGTTGGTAATTAGAGGTGATTAGACCTGAGGCTGTGGTCTAAACAGGGTCTTCGAATGTCATGTTAACAAAGAGTCAACCGGACTGGTCGAAGGGAAGTAAAAAGGAAGTAAATGGGGGAGAGACAAGAAGTAAGAGAAAAGGAGGATAACACATTTGGTAAATTTGGGAGAAGTGAAACGGAAATAATGGTAGGAAAACAGAACTTTGCAAAAGATAGAAAAGAGAGAAAGTGTAATGTAAAACGACGGTACGGATAGAGGAGACGACAATATAAATGATATTAGGAAAAAATGGCGATTGAAATGGGACAAGAAAAGGAGGAAATAGGTATTTTTATTGATCATAAACGCTGAATTCTCAGGCAGTCGATTTCTTCGGTCAAAATGGATTTTCCTCACCTCCGTTTTCCATATATTTGTTTCGGCACTCCGACCAATGCAACTGAGCATCACCCGCTAGCAGAAGTCTGTGGGACTTTCTTCAAGAATATTTCACTTTCATGCTGATCTTGGTGACTAGCAAAGAAATTCAAAAAGCGCGTGTTATTCCATTGCGGACTAGTCAGTCGGGTGTGCCTGTATTCTGGCGAGTAATGTGGTTCTCACTAGGATTCGAACCTAGTACCCATTGCTCTAAGCTCCAAAGCGCTATTTTCTTATTGTGCAACGGGTATCAGATTTTGCTATGATGTAGAGGTTGAGCGATTCGCCCCCGTATGACGATGGGAAACACTGGTATCATAAATAACTGATACCCGCTGCACAACAGATGGCCATCGTACCTCAGTGGCTTAGTGGTTAACATTGTGGCATTTGAAGCTAGTGATACCACGTTCGAGTCTCAACAGTCACTGCGTCGTTGGCTGAAATGCGTGTATATAAATCAATATTTTGTTCTCAAATTAACAGTTTAACATGAGAGAAGCCAGTTTACAAGCATCGTCAAGTTGATAATGGTAAGGAAATCTCCAGTAGTTGAGCCGTCCTGAATGATACAGAAGGTATCGCATCACGGTTTATAATGATAATAAAAGTGGCTACAGGTTATGAAAAGAACAGAAAAATATCACTTCATAGTACATTCAGATTGTTTGTGAGTTTTGGTTGTCTCCGGTCACGATTCTTTTTACACGGTAAAATGATACCGAAATCGTACAATATTCGACGTTTGCGTCACGTGTGACCTAGATGGTCAGCCTGGCGGTATAGTTTCGTGTTTCGTCGGATGAGCGTTTATCTTGGCATCAGTTAACATGTTTATAGTATCGGTGGCCAACGAAAACTCACTTTGTCGATTTCAGTTAACAGTAAGTGTTAGCATAACTACCTAATCCACGTGAGTATATAGGTTTTCGCATTTCCCAGTCATAGTGCGACCCTGCTCAGCAATAAAGATGTAATCCGTCAGGTTTAGTTGTTGCTGTGCAAAGAAATAAACATCTGAAGGACTACCACCCAATGCTGATGGAGTTTTGCATATGGAATTGACATTGAGGCATACGGCATTATCAAGGAGATATGATGACTGTTGATTGTCTTCTACAAAGCGGAGTCAAGTGAGGTGAAATGCTGGAGTAGTTTGTTTGATAACATGTATCCGGCAGGTGGGTCTCAAATAGGACGAAACGTGTGTGCCAGTTTCCCTTACTGGTCACTAAAACAAATGTAGACAGAGCGTTTTGACCACACAGCGACTGGAAACTACAAGTATCATTACAAACATTTCGCCTTGTTTATAAGCTCCATAAGGAGCAAGGAGTAGAGAAAGAAACATACGAGTCCGTGAGCTGCAGACTGCACGTAAATAAATAACCTAATTCTTCGTCAAACTTACATATTCGTTGCTTCGGAACACTGGCAGTATTTGGTATCTGCCAATGGCAAACATTCAGAGCATCTAGACCTGAGTTACCTGGCGTTTTGAAAGCCATACCAGCACAGCGCACCTAATCGTAGCTAAACAAGTAAGGGTCGGATCTTGTGGTCAGTCGCCAGGTGGTTTTTACTGCATCTGTACAATACCCTACATTTTCCTCCTCTGGTCTTCCTCCAAGAAGTTCACACTCCCCTTCTGCAATGCTGGTGCAGCGACTTTGCACACCTGGAAGTAGGGTTGAACGTAAGTCTTACAGAGATTGAGGAGCTAGACAGTTAAAACACCTAACCGTGCCCAAAAAGTCCAGAAATAGGCAGGTGATGCACGCCTTGTCCAAATGATTCAAACTAGTAATAATAATATTATATCTCATACAACAAGTTACATGAAGACACACCAGTTAACATGTTTGATCATTTCGGTGATGTGAATTGACTGTTACGGTGTCCAGGTTTTCAGTTAGGATTAGCCCCAGAGTTTTCTCTGGCTCCGGAAGAGAGATATGCATATCACAAGGACTGGCTGACATTGTAGAGTACTTATCGAGAATCAGTTCTGTAAAAAAAACATTTTCCAGTACCCATCTAGGTGAAGTCCCAACCCACTACCTTACCCAATCTAACTAGCATTTTCAGGTCTTTTCGCCCTTCGTTGCAACCAGGCTCATGCAACATTATCCATCTACGTTATCTAAAACAATACGGTTTCGAAAAAAATGCTGCGTGATGCCTGTAGATGCTCCGTGCACATTAGATTAATTTAACCAGCTGCGTGCATCTAGCAATCCTGTTACTCACCTTGTGTAACGTTCCACGTGACAGCTCAAGGCTAAATCGCCGAGCGAACTCTGACCGGTCCTTAGTTTTAACTGATCGAGTACAAATAATACGAAAAAAGAAATTGTAGTAGTGTGAAACGTGCTTGTTTTGAGATGCCTTTTCGTATGCTTTTTCTGAGGCGCACTTAGAAAATGTTCATCGTATGACTGTCACCATATGACCTCAAACTCCGAGGCTGTCAGCACGTCAAAGAAACAGTGCGCATGTGCCGGGTGTTGTTGAACAAGCAGCACTGTAAGTATTGGCCCATCGGGAAGCACCTTATAGCATATCCGAAAGGCAGGTAAGTTGAACTAATCTCTAAAGGCATTCTTGACTATCCATTAGCCTTGATGTTGTCTGCGATAGGAATAAACCTTAAATATAAAGTTGCTGTGTAGCTAATGCACAATCAGTGATATCGAGGGGATTTTTCTTTTTTGTAGACCAAAGATATTATTCACACAAACGCATTTTATTTTATGTTTGATGGGTGATATTGAGAGTCATGTGTCTTGGTGGCTCCATCTTCACTTAAAAGTCTTAGAAGGTGCATGCAAAAATACCCTTTATCAGGCATAGGTTCAACACCCAAGCAGGACTCTCTGTTGTTTGTGTCCCAGCAATATAGCACCAACGTTTTGCACGGTGTCCGGTGAACTGTTGTCAAAGTCCGTACTAGTTTTAGGATCCGGCGCGAGCCACTGTATCTACTTTGTGCTCAAGGCTAAGAGACACAGTATAGTGGGAGAATGCGTCTGTGGATTGACTGTCTATACACAGCTGGAAGTTTTTAAACTACTTATCGGTTGGCCGAAAGTTTTCGTTCCACTGTTTTGTTCTCCGCACTTAGGTTGGATTCTTCCAAAACCTTTCGTTCATGAGTTGACAGTGAAGTAAAACTAAAAGATTCGACAGCCATTGTTTGTGTGCATTTTTGTTCATTGTGCATTCACCTGCGGATCCAGTCAGTCCACCGGGTACCATTCGGTGGAACGCTAGCCTAAAGTATGACCTTTCTCTGGTTTGCTGGCGTCAAACACTACTCAAAAGAACTGTCAATAAAGTAGACGAAACTGGCATTAAACTGGATGCAAAAGAAAGCAGCATTAACATTGCTCTATTTCTCAAAAGTGTTTTACCATCGTAGTATGTAATAGCAGTAGACGCTGCATACAAACATCACGCAGCACACGATTACTGGCTGTGATCGACATGAAACGACATTTTATTCTTACCTGTAACAGGGTTAATCTCAATAGGAATATTTTTATTCCTAAGTCTTTCCGTCTTCACGCTTTGGTATTCAGTGGTGTCACTAAACGCAGGAAATGAAAAACGCCTGCAGAAGCCACCCCCCTCCATTTCTACAAGACCCACCCACCTTCGCAAAGGTGTGGGGAAGAATGACTTAGGCGACCGCCAGACTAAGAGGCGAGATCCACACAGACACGGTCGAAAACAACTTGACCTAACCAACTTATGTTGTCAAATGAAGAGAGGCAATCTAACAGAGGACTGGGAGATCGTCGATCACGAGGCTGATGTCTTCCCAAGATCGGCTGTTTCACGAGAACCGTATTCGCGTACTGCACCCAACTAACCACAACTGGTGTCGCGCACAACCTCCTTCCATCCCAATGTGTGCAGCCTGCTGCTTTAGGACAAAAACTGTGGTAACCACCTCCTTGGCTGACCTATTCGAACAAGTCGTGAATAAACAAGTGAACATATGCTGCTTACCAAAGGCGTATACCAGTGGACACTGACAACATGGTTATCTACCCAAATGTTGCCACGCCGTGGTATCTGCACCATCTACCCTATCGCTTCCCCTTATTGCTTCCGGCGCCTCCTCTTCCTTTCTTTTCCTCGATTAACTCCCAATCACATATCCAAATTTCCGCTGTGTTGCGGTCGATATCTTAATGCTGACTTCCAGGCACCCAAGTAGAGTTGAATCTCCAAGTACTCACTGATTTCACCGTTGGATCCACAACTTCCCCAAATATCCAGACTACGTATCACCGAAGAAAACATTCGGGTATATCATCGTTGCTCTTAGGGCTATTGGCATGTGAAATGAAAAAAACTTCTGTGTTTAGGGAACGGCGATAACCGGGTCAGAAAAACCAAGACACGAGACCTGGAAGCAAGAATTACAAAACTAACAGCTTATTCATAAGACTTACGCAGAATATGACTTTGGGAGTTTAGCCGATGAGTTTCCGTCAGAAGCCTGAAGCCATGAGTGGCTTACCTTCTCGGGGGATTGACCAATCAGGTTTATCTAATACACGTGTGTTTGTTCCGCTAGCAGCAATTCGTGTTCTGCTTGGTTTATTTTGCCAATTTTTTATAGGCGCCATCTGCTATTCAACAATGAGGTTGTTCATATTACTTTCATTTTCGGTGGTTTTGCATACAAATACTTGGGCGAGAAATGTTGGTTGACATAGCTGGGAATATGGTTTAACTAGTGTAAAGACGGCTGCTGCCTGGCTAAGACAGCTTCTGTGTCAGATACTAATGGTAGGCGGTGGCTAGTATTAAAATTTAAGGTGTCGGTTTCGTCCCATCCAGGACTCCTTAGTCGGGTGTGCCTCTCGTCTGATTAGTGACGTCCTAAATGATACTTTAAGCAAGCACTCTCTGTTTCAAGGGTTGAAGGATTGCCCGCTAGGCTGCCTAGACATGCAGTCCACACCCTGTGACGGTCTTAAATTAATATCGTTGGTTGGACACCATTGGCACGCAAGTTTCGGCGCGAACGCCTTCATACTCCCGATGGTATCATTTTGATGCTGAAAGTTTCCAACGCCTGCAGGTACTGAACTCACATGCATTAGATATTTTGTTGAATCGGATTTTCTTCCCTCTAGAGACTCAAAATTTCACCCTGGCCTGTTCTCTTGCTCAGTATGATTGCAGCAGTTTATCTCTGTTCGCTGCTGGAAGACCAGGGCCATAAAGACGACAGCGTGTCCGGGAACTTTATAAAAATTTATCTGGAGGCCCTTCCGTGATCATTAGAGAACTCGCAAGTTAATTTTGTGATATACTGTTTTTGCGTAACAGCCACTCAAGCACCACATCATGTTAGTACTGTTACTACCAAAATTCAAGTACTTCAGTCTGAAAGGAGACAGTTCAACGGAACCAAGTCAGTCCGTTCTTCTATATAGCCTCTCGAGCTTCCTTGGGTCACACCCAGTCAAAGAATGTATTTCAACAAGACCATAACACGGCTTGACGTGATAAGTTTACGATAAGTTTGTGGCACCACTAAAAAAATAACAGACTATATAAAAATTACAAAAGTGCCCCGACAAAGCGTTGGGCAACTATACAATCCAAAGAGTTCTCTGGCAAAGAACATGCATTACACAATAAAAATGATCCACCAGTTGTAACCACTGAATGCCTCAGAGTCAACAAGGATATTCCGAACAAAAGCAGGATCGAAACTCCGTCCACAAAAATCAAATCAAGTGACGAAAGTCTCCAGCGGGCAGTTGAAGGACAAGCTGTCACTTCAGTAACAACAGCTACCACAACCCATCGTCAGAACTTTCCGGCTGATGTATCAGAAACTGTGTTTCGATTTACTACTTTTCTCGTTACAGTTGTGGCCGAGACTACCTCATTCATCCTCCTCGGATTTCACTGCGCTTAGTATACACAGATGAAATGAAGGAGTATTCCAAAGGTTTCAACCGTTTTCTACCTAAATCAAAATTGTGGTGATCTCTGAAGGACAGAAATTCAGTGGCTCCATTCTCAGAATTATCATTAGTGCGAAATGTATCTGCTTTCTGGAACACTGTTTTAAGCTGAAAGCTTAAGTGTGACACCTTCGTAGACCGTTTTCTTAGACCTCTATGTGATCCATGAGCCATTCTAAGTCCTCAAGGAGCCATACACAGGTCAGACTCCACTATGCTATACAAATGTTACCCACCGCTAAGCGCTGGGTTAGGTATATCTTTTATAGTTTTCATGAAAGGGGAGAGACGGTAGACTGAAACCGCAACTGCATCATAATGACTAGCTTCTAAAGGTGCGTAATTTATCCTAAAATATGTTGGACTGGTGATATGGGCTTCCGGGAAGAGTTTTGAGCGTTCACAATTCGTTGCCCAGGTCGCCTGAAATGTGAAAGCCTAAATGTTTGCCATAACTAATTTCAGACACCAGGTTCTTTGCACTGCCTTTTGTTGGGCTCAAATGCATCTAAATTACGCTTCATTTCGCAGACCATTTGAGGCCCTTCGACCTTGGCATTTTGCCGTAACTACGGCAGTCGCCCTACCTGAGTATAATGTATGTCCTCCACCATACTTATAAGGTGATAGAGGCAGACATCAGAGAAGGAGCATACAGTAGGGTGCTTTCAGTCACTACATGACCGCCGCATTTGTGAGTAAACTTCAGCAAGAGGTATCTCTCCATGCCATTCCTTTACAGTCTGCGTGAAGTATAGGGTCAAATACCTTTCGGGATGGTGCCCATGTACTAAATGTAGCAAATTGCTTAACGCCCAATAGGCCGTCTAACAAGCTGGCGAGTCCTCTTCCTTCTTTCCACATCTCCAGTTATGCAGATTTTTTCATGTCTGCCTAGTTTGTATCTGCATTTTTTTAGTTACTACCATGTTCGAGCTTCGGTCAAACCGGTTGTTATCTGCCAGTGGTTGATCACTGAAAGCTTAATTGTTAACATCATCGTAACGGCCATTTTGCCGCTTAAATCCTTGCGGAAACGAGACACTGAATACACATTGTGCACTCAGAAACGAATATGCACAAGGATTTAGGGTATTTTATCATATTATGCGGACGTAAAAAGAAAATATACTCGTCGTCCATCGTGCACAAACATAAGCCTTCGCGTGAGTGAAAAATTTTCAGGGTCTGATACAAAAATGCTGCCAAGAATAAAAAGCCACCGTGCGTGAACAAGTGTACCATATTATAAAGAGTCAGTCAGCATTCTTCCAACGTACATAAAGTGAATTGTTATTATTATTGTTATGCATCCACCCCAATCTACTGAGGCATACCACCCGCAGTAGACATTCACTGAGCTTACATCAGTTGAGACGGCGGCACAGTCAATATAGTTGAGAGCACGTGCGACTGTACGCAATTGCTGAATGAACTTGTTGAGCTACTTCCCCCTATTGTCCCAATAATGCTTTCACACACCCATCAAGCACGATTTTCATTTCTTCCAGAACACTTTATTATACCTATGAATGAACACAAAAATTCAGCGGATAACCTAACGGGCATTACTTGTAGGGGATGTGAAATCTTTACCTTACCCCGAAGCTTGACACTATTTGGGGTGAAGAAGAGATGGTGAGAAACATTGTCAAAGATTTTTCGCCGCTAAATGTAGTGACCACATCTGTAAGAATGAAATCATTAGTGAAGTCAGGGACAAATATTATTGTTATTCCTTCCGGCTCCGGGAGCCGATGTCGCAACTGCCTCACCGCCCTGGGACTGTAGCCTGCACATCTAACAAAGTTTCTACTTCCACCGGGTCTGACACGAACAGCCTGCTGACCTTGTCACTTTTTGACGGATGCTTTCAGTGTGTATTGCTAGCGCCAAAAATAATTCATTTAGCAAGTGCTACATTCATCGGCTGAAAAGCACATGCTTACCACCTACCACAAGGATGAAATATACTAGTGTGAATACTGTGTCATGCTTTCTATCACCAATTTACTCCGGGTTACAAGTACTCAAATAACGAGTTTAAGTGGCTTTGAGGGTGTTATGGTCCACATACATGACATCGTCTTGTAGAGACTTATTGGTCAGGCCTATTGTCAATACATCTACAGGGTGGTAAATAACCCACTTTGTAATCCCCATTCAATATGTGCAGCATTTTTCCAACGCGAATTCTTTTGGTATCATAGGGTCTTCGGAGACTTGCATTTTCCAGCCCGAGTCTCAGTAGCGAAGTTAAGTCTTCACCAAATACTTTTAATTCACCACAGCTTTTGCGATGGTATTAGAGTCAGTAAACACTACCATCTAACGTTAAGTAAAGCAGACTACGACCTGTCAGGGTAATTTCTTGTGCAGATCAAACTGCCGATATCTCCAATTTAAGCACTCGCCAGTTTAATAAACTTGTAGGACTGATGTTGGATTCAAAACCGTTTACTGAGGAGGCTATCCGTCCTCTAACAGATCATTTGTAACGTCAATTTTGGATGAGGAACGACAGTTAATAAGTAAAACATTTTGCTTTGAAGTCCACCGAGGCCGTGATAGAAAGTAGGACCAGATTAGGCAGCGATGGTTTTTCAGTGATATAGATGCAATACACAAAGAACATACAGTTGTTGTCTTTATGCTACGGATTTTCAAGTCAAGTATTGTTCAACCTTAAATTTCATGTGTGCGCCCTAGCTGGTGATCTACTTTCCATGGATCCTAACTCACTGGCAGCGAAACGTTCGGATCCCGGCCACTTTCCAACCAAACAGCTGCGTAGCAGGTCTGCGACCTAGTGCTGCAGCTTAGATTACAGCACTTGCAGCATCGTACCCCCTGCAAATTTATATAACTAGGAGCTTCAGGTAAGCCTTGGGACTCCCAAGACCAAGCGACCAGATAACCAAGTGCAAGTTTGTCAACCTAACCTTTTGGTAATCTACTTTTACTTTTTATACGCGTTTTACCGGCACACCTACCATTAAACCGTTATTCAAAAATGTTCACGGGCATGCACAGCAGCACCGGGTCTTCCGGTGGCGTTCACCCTCCAAGCCATTTCCATTTTAGCTTCAGCGCAGCTAACGATTCTCACATGGTAGAAACTAGGAGTGTGGCTTATAGCTGTAAATAGATCACAGAACCATAGTTTATGACGCCGAAAAAGTCTAGTCAAACGGTCAGGGATACCAACACCCTTGCTTTAAAAAATCTTCAACACTGAAGATGCCTTGAACATCTCTGTCCGTGACCTACTGTGGGCTGTACTGACCCTTCAAGCACAGATTATGGTCAGTCCGTGAAGTATAGGGTGATAAAAAGACAGATGTGGGAAAAAGCCCCAAGTGAACCGTGGTAAATCAGGTAACGGCGGTCACTGTTGTCAACTTCGTAACCCAAAGTGACACCGCTCTCGGGTGCAGCTCCTGCAGTGGGCAGAAAGGCTACTGGTCCGACTGGTATGTGCCGGATCAATATTCTGCACTTATGAAACATCATAAGCCCACTTCATTCTTGTACAAGTTCGAAATATCGGATGAGCTCATTTCTGGTTCCAGTCCCCTTTAAAGAAACCGTAAACATCCTCAAGTAGTTGTTACTCAGCAGTAGGCACCGAACATTTCCACAGCAGTAAAGGAAAGCCGCACCACAAGGACGATCAGTAACCTGAGTCAGGCAACCAAAAAAGCAGACAATCAGAAGCTAGCCAAACGACCGCAACCTACAAGGTTTACCGCCTAAGCTTCGAATACCGAACCCAGTACAGCGGCTACTTCTTGCGAACTCCGTGAAAAAATGTGAAGGCGGGAGTAAAGGTGATGTCGACTCAGCCAAACCAGCCTTCAGCACATGATAATACGAAGGTGGACAGCCAGCGAAACCCAATCACTTCGTTTAAATTTCTAATTTTCAGTGAGTCTGCTCGAAAGGAGAAAAATGTTTAACAAACGACTGGTGTACCGTATAAGGCCTCAAGAACACAGCTTCACTACCCAACGAACATCTGGAAAGTCATTTTCAATTAGAATTACAGTTGAGTCACTCCATAGGGGTGGTGACTTGGTATTTCGTGAGTGGTTTCAGTCCTCAATCTGCTGCTGAGACAAGGTCTTCGCACCTGATATTCGTTAATGAGTGACATCGCATCTCTTCGCATATTCACTGAGCCCTGGCCACCGGGAGGTTAGGGTTCTACATCTCCCTGTAAGGATTTATGCCAAAAGGTCACGTCCCCGGCAGCTACATTTGAGGGGCAATCTCCGCCTCTTAGGCCTAGATATTCGACACTTTGTTCACATGTGAGTGGTGTACCACATTCAAAATCCCGCACGGCCCATGTCTCTTCCCTCCTTTGAGCCCTTCAGCCTGACTGGAACAATGCCCCAGTTTACCCGATGAGACCCAGTATACCCTGCCGAACGAGCTGAGAATCTTGCTACGTAAAGTTTACCGTCTGCTGCATGTGGTGAAGAATTGTGCCTCATCTGGTAGCCCTCAAAAATTATCCCTTGTCCTAAATCACAAATCTCATCGACATGACAGCTTGCTAAGCAGATATGCGAATAAAACATGCAAAGAAAACTGGTCTGCTTGCCACTTCTCTTGAGAAGAAACTCTGTATTAAACCTGACATGCTGAATGTGTTGAAAGTAGGCAAAAAGATCGTTGTAAACCCCACAGAGATATGTGAAATACTAAGCGAAACGTTTAACTTTTCTTTCACTGGTTGTAATCGCAGCCTTGCCACGCTCAGTGACACTAGAACACGTAAAATCTCTGAAGTTGAATTTAACCTAAGCAACGTACGTGACGCAATAAACTCGCTGAAACCCTCCCTTAGTGGGGAAGTAGATGGAATACCTGGGACTTTTGTTAAAAGTGGCAGCGCGGACTTCCCCATACTGCTAGCAAAAATACTCAGCCTGTTCTTAAACTCGGGCACTTTCCCAGTTTCATGGAGGACTAGTCATATTACTCCGTGCTTTAAGAAAAGCTTCAAACTGTGCCTGGAAAATTACCGCCTCATCAACATAACATCTTTTCTCTCGCGTATAATGGAGAAAGTAGTGAAAAATGCCATCTTTTCTCACCTTTCAGATCACAAACTTATGAATTCCTCGCAGCATGGACTTCTGTCTAAGAAATCTTGTATCACGTGTCATCTAGAATTCTTCGAACACGTAATTAACAGTAGAGACGATGGAAACGTGGTTGTCTCGCTTTACTTCGATTTCACCAAAGCTTTTGACAAAGTGTATCACTCCCCACCCCTTCGGAAACTGAATTCATTTGGAATAAGTGGCAAGTCGCATGAGTGGATCGGCTCACTTCTGCTGAACCGCATCCAAGTTAACAAAACAGGCTCATATTGTTCCCTTCCCAAAAATATCACTAGTGGAATTATCCAAGGCCCCGTTCTCGGACCCCTTCTCTTTATAATGTAAATGATATATGCGCCTGCTTTCAATCGGAGAAAACCTTCCTCTCTGCAGACGACTTGAAAGTGGTGTACACTTTTCACCCTAACCAATGTAGCAGCATCAATACCACCATACAAAACGACTTTGACAAGCTACAAAGATGGTGGGACACGTGGCTGCTACCTGTGAATACACAGAGGTCCGGTTTTATGCTCTTAGGTGAACAAAGCATGCCAACTAGTCTTCGACTGAACAACATTGCACTCCAACAGCTCAAAAGTATTTGCAGCCTTGGAATAAGGTACTCCAGTGACCTTTCCTTTACAGAACACGCAACAGTACAGTGCTCCAAACCACGCCGCCTCATTGGCTTCATTCACCGGAACTTTCGCCTGGATGAAACCAAGCTGATTCTGCATAAGATGTGCGTGCGACGACTACTAGATTACTGTCCTATCATACATAGTTGCTTGCGGCTCGGTGACAATTGGAAAAAAACGAAAACCCAACGACACTTTACCAGACTTACTTCCCCAGGTAATTCATACAAGGGCAGATGTCATGCCAATCGGTCAGAGCCTATGTGGTTAAGGCGAATAAAGTTAAACTTCAGCACTTTCTATAAAGTCCTACACCATGAAGTGACTACCGATGCCGGCAAAAAACCCTATAATCTTAGAGACCAAGACTGCCTAGACACACTACCATATGCGTCGGAACAGCTCAAGTCTTCTTTTTTCACAGCTCGTTACGCTAACACTTGGAACAGACTGCCGCATGATGTCCGATGCTGCAAGACCATATCTCAATTTCGGTCGACTCTGGGCCACTACCTCAATGAACTTGGACTACGCAGGATTCCTAATGTGCCCTAAATAGACGATACCACGTTCCTTATTGGCCCACCAAATATCGAGAGTCCAATAGGCATTAATCCAAAGCAACCACCCAAGGATTTATCAAACGGTGAGTTGTTTTTGTTGACTTAAATAATATTCTATGCAAATTTGTGGTAATTGTTTTTAATGCTAGTCACTATTCCTTATCTCAATGCTGCCATAGTTCAGCTATTCTTAACCCCTCCTACAACTAAACATTCTACCCACCGTTCCCTTTATTCTTTGTAATGAGCTAGAAGTCTTTGTGCTGTGCGGCAGCACATGTCGGTTTTGCGTGATAGATCAAGCTTGACTACTGCGTGAGTAAAGGTATAATGGTCACAAGTGTTGCCTGACGTGTGGTATGCACCAAGAGGAGACTGAGTCAATAGTGTATGCACTGTCTTAGCCAGCTGACAGTAAGCCGGAAACATCGTCGTAACCATCAACTCTATTGAGCGGGGCACAAAAATATTGAAAAATAACGTGAAAATATGCGAAGATGGTGATAACTGATTAAGGGGCATGATGGTAGGGAGATAAACTTGAACCATCCTTGCCTCAATGGAGGTATCTTTATGAAACCTACGGCTCTTGTACTTACGACGACAAAATGATAGTAAAATAATGAGGCTAACAAAAATGTCCTCCAGGTCTACTAGCTCAGCTCACCATGCACCGTCACATTGTCTCTATAGTCCTGGTATGGCAACACTCGACAAGCAACACCATGATCATCCCTCCATCGCGACTATATAAAGAGTGGTTACCATTATAGCAAAAAGCATGCGTTCTATTTAAATGTCTATAACTTCATCGAACTTTTGAACGTAGGTTTTCTACACACAAGCGAATACCTGGTCCAAAATCTTCCATTTTCTCTGCTCCATAATGATATCTTCGGCTTCAGTTTAGTTCCCACTACTTTTGTATGCACCTTTATCTTCTTCCCCATAAGTTTATCTATAAACAATAGGTTTGATATCTCTTCAAGTAACTTTTGCAGTGAGTAAAATGAACTCACCTACATGTATCACGGTCGATGTACTTCTGTGCTCCTGTTCCGAACTTTGTCTGCTGCTTGCTTTTGTTATTCATTTTTCAGGTTTACCCAACCGGACCCTCATCCATATGGAATCCTAGTAGTTTAATTTGTCAGCGCGCACTATGCCATCTAGACCTTATGACGAACGCATAAAGCCCAAGGTCGCAGCCGTACTACCCGCCCTACCTTCAAGGATATTGGGAGATTCAAATGATGGTCGAATATTTCTTACTTTCGAACTGAGCTTGCCTCAGTATGATGAACAATCATGCTAGTGTTTACCTGTTTTATTCTTTGCTGTCCGCGGAGCATTAACGTTCTTACTTTAGACGCATCTTTTATGCACCAGAAGGAACAGTATCCATTGTGTAGCTTCATATTGTACATAACAGTCAGTTCACATTACCAAAATCATCAGACCTGTAAACTGGTTTGTTTTCATGTAACTTATGATGTATGAAATATATTATTACCATTATTATTATTATTATGTCTAATAACTTCAAACATGCAGGCAGATCACGGGAGCGATGACATACGATGCAGTTCTTAGAAACGGGTGTTATCATACCTCCTGTTTGGCGACCTGCGCCATCCAATAAATTGCAGTGCGACCTTCTGCTAAACGGCGGACAGGAACCCTTCACTTGGCTGCCCTCCAGGTAGCGTTGTACTGGCAAGCCTCACCTGGACAGAGTTACTTTATCTGTTTCCTCCACAAAGTAGAAGCCTTCAAGACCGAGTTTCTTTCCGGTGATCAAAATCCCTTTGGCTGCCTTGGACCACTTGCCTTGTAACTCTGTGGGTAGCAGACTGAAAATAACACCAAATCCAGGTCTTCTACCTAACCTGTATGGGAGAGCGTTATATGTACATTTCTGAGCCTTGGACAGAACTTGCTCATTTCCTCGACTGAATTCCTCACTGGGTGCTCACTTGTTGCCGAACCGCCAATAAGTGATCGAACACTGATATGTGGCTGCCCGCAAAAATCTTGGAGAATTTTTCGTCTTCCATCATATTCGAAATAAGCTGGCAGTGGGATAAATGCCTCTGGCTGTTCTTGCTTTTCATTCGTAAAATTGCGACGAACAAGACCACATCTAGCTCTTCTCATCAAGTTTGTTTTTTCTAATACACATCAAACGGACAAAAAACATGTAATATTGGGTGAGGTGCCTGTCAAATTATGTCGCTTCTACCTCCGTCAACCAGATTTCAATCACAAAGTGAAACAGATTCTCAACTGAGAAACAAATCCACCTGTGCCACTTTATATGTTACAGGTTTGGGGAAAAACAGCTTTCTCAGCTTTCAAATGGACGTGCCCTTTCCTTGATATGTGACCCAATATGAGAGGATACAACCCTTCAACGTGATTCCTTTTTCTCGTTTAACGGAAGTTTAGGCACCCTAAAACTAACATGATTGCGCTCATCACATGAGCCACACATTCGACGTCGCCAACACTAACTCTATCTTCATTGTCACCAAACAAAGTTTTCAAAGGTTCCAAGTTATTTTCCACGTGTAAAGATTTCTTCCGATGTCTTGGCCTGGTGTTATGAACTCGTTAAAAAAGCCCGATTCTTGAGGTCAGTCGGCGTCATGGAAGAGCAGAATGTCCGAAATGTTCGACCAAGTTCGACGCAGAAAAGATTCAAACCACCAGCCAGAAACAGTAAGGCTAACTGATGAACATAAGTTGTGACCAAAGTTGCCGCGCAGCCAGCAACGAAGATACTAATTTAAGGAATTCCATACTATTAACCACAATCAACTTAATCCGAACCGGCTGATTGCCGAGTAAGGAAAGTATTTTCAAATTGCGGAGGAAACATGCCTTTTACGGCAAAACTTTAAAAATAAACATTCAGTTCTACGGCTAATACGGTTTATGACCGAATCGAAATGCGATGGTGCTGCTGGTCGAGATAGGAACTCCAATATAGTCATGCAAAAAATTGATTGAAGTCAAACAAAACACGTGGTCAATGTTTTTGAATGCATTACAAGGATAGAGACGAAATACGCGTAACAGGAACCAACAGTTTTTTAACCAACTGAAGTTCAAGAAGAGCAAACCAAACTTGAAAAACATCCCATATGATGTTCGGCAGTGGGTGTGGATTTTTGCATGGATGACGTTGAGTGGGCTAGTTGCGGCAGCATTCTGTGAGCTGGAGTGCCCTACGCCTTTGGCCGGAGCCTGACTAGTGGCCATTGACACCAAAATATCAAAGCGTTCGACAAGGGTTATGTAGACATGATACGAAGCCATAGGTACCATCAGCTGAAACGTCTATAGCGTCACGTTCCTGCATGCTTTATTACAGCCACATTTTTGCTGCTAATTTCAGTAATCTTTGCCGCGTAATTGTAGGTTTGACGATTCCGCTGTGGATTTAGCCCTATGTTAACTTGATATCAAAAGATATTTCGGGTGCTAGAAGGTGAAACATCTTCGCGCTACCTGCATGCACTGTTGTTATGTAAGAGTAATATGGTGTGACTGACGTCAGTGGTTACTGCCCCGTCCACGCACTATGTGAAACGAGCATATTCTTGGATAGTTTAAATTAACTTCCTCATTTATTGTAGAATTTTTACCAAGTAGTTTGATTTCTAATGCGGCATGTTGATTCGCCTAGCTGCATTATATCCGGCATATCTGTGTATCGATTGGCCTGTCGCGGTTGTTTGCAGCATCATCACCCCATGTATATGTAGGCATAACTCCTGTCTTTCATACCAACTATCTTCTCATTCTCAGAATGTGCAAATGTGGTAACTGTTATGGCTTAGACAGAAGTGCAACTGAATATGGGGTATAAAATAGAAACAGAAACGATTGTGTAGACTCCTGCAAATAAATGGAGAGGCCATAACGAATTTTAATGCAAAATGGGATGGAATAGAGAATGCATGGGGAACTGGCGCGGAACAAGGGGAAGGGATAGAAAAGCCGTGGTACCCAAAGTGAAGAAGGCGGAGAAATAGAGATGAAGAGTGGTGAAAACGAGTGGACGCTAGGAGGAAAAATAGGGATTGAAAAGGCACACGAGGAGAAGTAGAGATTAGGGGGAGGGAAAAATAGGGGAAAGACGGGAAGTAATGGGGACGGTGGGGAAATTATGCTGTCATTTGTTTTCGCAATTTTAGCGCAGATACATATGACGTCCTAAGATACACTCTGTACGTTTCTTCGAAATTATTTGTTAGCTATCTGCTTTTATTGGTTTCCAGCGTATAAACTTTGAGATTCTATTCCAGAAGAGGAAACAAGGACAGCCACTCTCGTTTTAGCGTGTGGAATGCACATTGTAAAGTGCCATTAGTGGCGTCCCGGTCTCTTAGCATGGATGTACGTTTTTGAGGGAATACAAAGCATTTTACGGTCCTGAACATTTGGTTTTCGACATGCATTCTCTCAAGTATATACCTGGTGATGTAGCTACCTATGACCCCCTAAAAACCTATTCTACACTCCCCTTCTAACCGTGCATGCGTGCAATAAGAAGAAATGTACACTCGGGATTTGCTATTAGTGATAATAGTGATGTTTATTACTGAATATGCAGGCACACGCCGTTTTAGAGATATGAACAAGTTTCTACATAAATTACGTGCGTCTTTATGGAATGTAGTCTCAATCCCAACCTATTGTCACTAGAAGACATAATTGCTGCATGTTCATGTAATGCAACATCCCAGCAGAATAAGAATGCAAAAATTTACAGGCTGGGCAAGTGGAAGTATTGTCTTCGCATAACAAAAACAGGTTTGTATTTCCACACTACATGTATAACCTGGAGAAAAATAAAGCTTGAACCTTATGTTTCCATTGTAACAGTCCGTACCTTTTGCTTGCGATAATGATGAAAAGATTATGAGGGAACGTATGCACGAAGTGTTTACTTGTTGTACTTCATTGATGGTTCCCGAACTGCATAATTCATGCATGTTAATGCCGTTCCGTGACAAACATTCATAACATTGATGAATATTACTACCGAGGGCCAACTATCTTTACTTATCCGGCCCTGGCATCCAGAAGCAATAGACTTGTTTGAATGTACTAAAAGGCAGCGCAGCGTCTTGTTGAGGGGCTTTACATGGATAAGAAGCTAGCGGAAGCAAAGGAACCTCGCGCATTCGAGAACGTTTGCACCACATTCAGTCAGAGGAAGAAACTGGTTATTCATGGGGTGGTTACCTATGCGTCATGTAGGCCCGATAATGTGGTGCTGATTGGTAGCAGGCCAGGAGTATTCGCTGAAGTCCGGGAAAAAGGAGTTTGATCTCGAGCTTTCAAAGACCCATGTGGCTATTTCGATGAAAATTTCTCTTCACGATATTTGTGCATTTTTCAGGTATAAGTATTTAGTGTTGAGATCATATTAATTGTAGTAAGTAATATTAAGTGCAAGTGTATCAGCATACCGACGTTGGATAATTAAGTAGCTACCCCAGTCGCTCATACATCCTCCTGAAGTTGCTGTAATGTATTGCAGAATGTTAGCAACATTGACCTTCCGTATTTCTATGCCATCCGCGACATTTCCACGATTGTCACTGAGCATCACGCACTCCGGCTAGGATATGTAGGAAGCCCTAGTAATGACAAACACTTAAAGAAGCCTTACGTCCGTTTTAATGTTATCCTCCCAATATCCAAACATGCGGGCTCTCCGGCTAATAGCACCCACCCACCTCATAGAGAAGAGAACCGAAACTGACTTCATATGAAGCGCCAACTTTGAAGACACACTAAATGGTTAGATGTTGAGACCTTATGCTTCGCGGGCTGCAGAATGAGAACAGTTTCTGGACAGAGTCATAACTTTGGCTTGATTTATCCCTGTGAATTTGTTTCCAATGGCACTGAACCAAACAATCACTACATGCTGCATGATACCGATTGCCACCGGTTCCAAGCTTTTCCGTCGGTCCATACCATGATTTGAATCTAGTTTTACGTGCTCTCTATGAACAGCAATAACTTATTGACTATTCGCACCTTTTTGAGCCTTACTATTGTTCGGCATTTGATATCCAATGTACGTTAACTGATTATGCGGCTCATTAATTGGGGTGTAGATGCCCAATCACGGGTGTCTGCTCAAAGCCCATACTGGACGATAGAGTGTGTGTTATTATTCACCACTGTTATATAGCGAAAGGGTTGGTATCTAACATTTTTAGCCAGCAACAGTTGGATAACTGCATCCTGGCAGACTATGTATAATATGCCAACGTATCCTTTCTTACCTTTCTCAGACTCACAAACAACAATAACGTTCAGATGTTGCCTGTACAAAGGGCATGTGTTCGTACAACTTATTATTCGAAATATATTATTGTTATTATTATATCGTTGAGGCACTTTTTAATGCATGAAGAGTGGAGTAAAAATCACTTGTCGCAGGCTGCTTTCTAGACTAATCACGTTGCTTCAGTCACCTACCGCTGCGTTCTTCGCAAGATTACACTTTACTTATTGCGGTTCCTATATTCCAAATGACTAACTTATGGCCAAAAATATTGTTTATCGCCTGTATGTAGTGGCAAGTGTGGAGGACCACTTCCGGTATTTACTACGTTTCAGTGTTCTGTTGCATCTCTATTTTTGACAAGTAGCATATCTCTAGCCCATCTGCATTATGCTTTCCTGTGACTGGAAACTCAGGTGGTAACTGCATTCTGATCAACATGCTCGCTCAACGTTGTGATTTTTTGGCCATCTCATTTTGCCTGACCACATAAAGGTGCGTTACATTGATGCAAAATGAAATTTCAGTCCTCCAGCAACCGCTCCTGCGTGATTGACGTGACGGAGAAGTGTATGTTAGTTGTTTCCACCGCTCGGCCGTTACTTGTACCCTTTGCCGACTGCCTGAAAGCATATCTGCTGTCGATTTGGAGAAGAATACACAACCGAAAAAAGATTGGGAAATTGTTAAGCGTAGACGACTGTATGAAAGTGATAAGTTTGCCAGGTAGTAAATTTAAGGAATACGGGATCCCTTTCAAAGACGCGGAAGCATCTGCGTACTTTCCGAAAAGCGTCTTCCTGTGAGGAAGAATTTGATGAAGATACCCTGCCCATTCCTCCGAAGAAGATGAATGGATAATATTTGCTATGTACACGTGTATTTTACCGCTAGGGACACTACGGAAAATACTACGGATTAGGCGGACAATTTCGTGGACGTGCACGTCTTCCAAATGCAGCTGAAGTGCACACCATCAGCATACCCTGTAACCAACTTCTTAGACAGTCATACTCTGCCAGATGAGGAGTAGGTATAAAATACGTCGTTATTTTCTCGGGCCTTCAAAGACAAATATGCCAGTCTGCACCCCATCACCAATGTATGATGGCATCATGTAAGTGACTTCTTCACTAAACAGCAATTTCCCGTGGTAGCTTTAAGAAGGACACCCACAATGTGACGTTGGCTGTATACAAGCTTACAGGTACCCACGTTGCATTTATTCCTATCCCATTCGGCGGATGCAGAAGACACAGGTGGAAATGTTCGCTGCATGGTAGGCTGATAACAAAAGAGGAGACAGAACACCATTTCGCTTCCAACTCGGCGGAGATGAAGATATCCAAATTCTGGAATCTCCATTTAAAGATGACAGATTTCGTGACACATTTTGAGTTACTTTATAATACTTTAATTCTGTGTACTGAGAAAATGGCGAGGAAGTTGTGGGGAGAGCCTATGTTATTCTGCCGAGTGGTGATTTTGATGGCTAACAGTCTGTCTTTGGCTGTGAATTATACTTTCCGTGGAGCCCTTACTAAAGGTGCGCTTAACACCTTGTAATCATATAAAATAATGAGGGTTAAGTAGAAACTAATTGCATCCCGCTAGTTGTTGTCACGAGTCAATTCATCTCAAGCACTTTGCATGGGAAAGACTTGGAAAACATCATGGATAAAACGGCTAAAGAGCATTTTGACGACTTGCGTAACAAGACAAACAAGCGTTCCAGTCGGAAAAGAAGTACGGTGAGTTACTGGGAATGCAAGTGTTTACTAATGCATTTAATTATTTATTAAACAGCAGGCTAATCTTTAACCGTGTGATGCGTATGAGGAAACTGGAGTTAATTATCTGTCTTTTATTCACAAAGGCGACGCATACTGGCCCAGCTAACAGAAGCTCTGACGAGCCCTTGTGAAGAGAAGTGTGTGGGGAAAATACCTGTAAAGGATTTATTTTTAAATATAACTTCTGTCTTTATTACTAACGGTCTTGTTATTCGCAGAGTATGTATGCGCCGGAATTGTTGTGGTTCATGTATAAGTACAATTATATGGGAAATATAAGAGAGAAAAATGGGAACGAACAGATAGACTGCTGTGAATAAACGGGGAAAAAGACGAACGATTAGCGAAGCCGTGGGAAATAAATGCGGGCAAAGGGAAACGAATCGGGAAGCCGTGGGAAATAAATGGTCAGAAAGGATAAGCCGTGAGGAACGGATGGAGCGAAAGGGGAGGCCATAGAGAAAAATGGGGACAAAACTCCCAGGTGTCCCGGAAGTCCACCCGATACGTTTAAATAAACCTACTACCTTTCTGTGTTGGCGCATAAAAATGGAGACAGCAGGCTTGCAGTCGTGATATTTGGCAAGAATATGAATCTTCAACCTGGATTGGTGGAAGAACACACGAAACAAGTAGTTCTGAGATCAGTAAAGAACTGTAAATAGCGAACGACAGGGATGTATCCGTTCATGAGATTTTTATCATTGTTCTTAAGGAAAAGGTACGAAGTCTAACAACAGAACTGTTGGCTTTAATCTTAATTCTTCCACAGATGATGCGTGTAATGATGGTATACAAGTTCTGATTTTTTCATCAATGCGAAGAAAATACTTCCACTTGCCCATGCTGTCAATTTGTGGATACCTGTTCCGACGCCATGCCTCATCGTAATAATACGCACCATGTGTCTCATCTGGTGGATAAATAGGTGGGGATTGGAGCTACCTGCCCCTAAGAAGCATGCAAGCCACATCTAAATTCGTACATTCCCGTAGACATGAGATGTGGCTGTATGTTACTAATAATAATAATAATAATAATAATAATAATATATTTCATGCGACAAAGGTTACATGAATACAAACCAGTTTACAGGTTTGATCACTTTGGTAATGGGAGATAACTATTATGTACAATGTTATGCTATACATTAGATGCTGTGATTTATGGCATATAGGAGGCATGTTGAAGCAGGCTCAGTTCGAATTTGAAGATTATCCGGTCATCGTTTGAATCATCCAATATTCTTGAAGGTGAGGCCGCATCACAGTCATGACCTTGGGGTGTGCGCGTTCGTCATCAGGTTTCGGTGCCAATATTTCCCACTGACGAATGCGATTTGTAGGATTCCATTTGAATGCAGGACTGGTTAAGTAAATCTGAAAAGTGAATAACAAAAGCGAGCAGCAGGCGAAATTTGTAACAGGGCACAAAAATACGCAGGAGTAGATCGACCATGATACATCTGGGTGAGTTTGTACTGACTATTAAACTTACTTGAGGAAGTGTCCAGAACCAACTGTTTAGAGGTAAGCTTAGGTGGAAGAAGATGAAGGTGCGCACGACAGTAATGAAAGTCAGCCTGAAGCTGAAGATATCACTACGAAATAGAAGGATTAGAGGATATTTGACCAGGTATTAACTTGTTATATACCTATGTACAAGCGTATGATGAAGTTATAAACATTTAGGTGAAATTCGTGGTTTTTTTTTGTTCTTCGGACCACCACCCTTTATCTGGTTACGAGGGGAATGATCATGGTGTTGCCTGTTGAGCATTACCATATCGGGTCTACCGGCACTATGTTGGTGCAGAGTACTTAGATGTAAGGGCAAATAATAAAGAGTTGTATGCTATGAAAATGCTCCGACAGACAGTTCTTTTATCTTTTCGGAGTGGAGAGTTTACTTTAAGGGGCGATTTTTAGGAAATAGGTGTTAAGTCGTGAGATCGGTTAGGTTGTGAAGAAAAGTAGGTTACATTTGAGTATCTAATAAGTTCACTGTAGCATATCGTGTCGCACTCCGCTTCCTGTCCACTCTTGGTCATTTTTTTTTCTAAGAAATTAGATTTTAACTTAACTATTGCGTTTAGTTTTCGGCATTGTATACTTATGTCATTGCTGTTAGTCTCCCTTGAGTCTAGGTACCAGTAGTACCTTAGTGCATGGCATTACCGTTTGTGGTTTGGCCGTCAACGAATTGATGAGATTCGTTAGATAGGAGGAATTTACTAAGTAATCGTTGAAACTGGCCGAGCGAACGGCATGCTCGTATAGGAGCGGGAAGTTTGTTCCACAGCATACTGTATTGCGTTATGAAAAACCTACATCGAAGTTTTGAGCGATACTTATTTATTGGGATGATGTTCTCGCTATTACGCAGATTATATGCCTGTGTTGTTTTAAAAGTGACAGCACATTTCGTTTTAGGGTTTGTAAATAAAAGACGAAAAAGAAGTGTTAAGTTGAGCTTCAGGCGTCTCAGCCAGAGTGATTCTAGTCCTAGTTTTTTGCATCTTGCTTCGTAAGGAAGTCCTTCGTTATGTATTAGTAGGCGCCGAGTAAAGTTCCGTTGAATGTTCTCTACTCGAATTCTGTCCGACACATTCATGCTACCATAGATAACGGTGCAGTACTCTAATATTGGGCGAACCATAGCCTTGTACAGTATAAGTTTTGCCTCAGGTATGAGTATGTTTCTGTGTAGAAGACCGATGAGTCTTCTGCCCTTGGAAACTACTGAGTCTGCATACTCCGTAAAAGTCAAACTTCTGGAGTAAGTGATTCCGAGGTCTTTCACAGTGTTGTATACCTGCAGTGCAATATCACCCAAGTGTAGCTACTGAATGAAAACCCTCAAGGATTTCTTCTTTAAGAATGAACTTGTTGAGCTACTTCCCCTATTGTCCCAATAATGCTTTCACACACCCATCAAGCACGATTTTCATTTCTTCCAGAACACTTTATTATACCTATGAATGAACACAAAAATTCAGCGGATAACCTAACGGGCATTACTTGTAGGGGATGTGAAATCTTTACCTTACCCCGAAGCTTGACACTATTTGGGGTGAAGAAGAGATGGTGAGAAACATTGTCAAAGATTTTTCGCCGCTAAATGTAGTGACCACATCTGTAAGAATGAAATCATTAGTGAATTCAGGGATAAATATTATTATTATTGTCACTGGCTACAAGATCCGGACATCACATGTTTAGCTGCAGCGAAGTGCGTGACGTACCGATACGGCTTCAAGACCCTAAGTAACCCAAGTAATCGGAAGAGAGGAATGTTACCCGACCCTCATGAAGACCGAAACCGATTCGCTTATCAGGGAGTGAAACGTCATTTGCGATCATCCTTTAGAAAGGCATCACCCTCCTTCGTCGATATTTTAAGGAATAGGTTGGATAGCTACTCAGTGAGATGTAGACTGAGCTCTTACGCTTGGTATGCTGATAAAGTGGAGAGAGTAAACAGAGGTGGCACCATTTGACATTTCCGTTAATTTTCATCGTGAAATTCGTCGGTTGCTGCATATACCAAGTTTCTGCCCGGCTTTGAGGATTTACCTCCCCCCATTTGGTATCTTCCGACTAAAATAAATATCCCACTCTTAATGACAATTCCCTATGCTATTTCAGCTATCCCTTATGCCATTCTACTCGTTAATTTGCTGTCTTACCATCGCATACACAGGCTCCTACTTACTACCATAATGTTATTTTATTTCTGTCAAGCGTTGACTTTCTTTGTCCACACCCAAGACCACCTATTACTCTCCCATCCAGTCTGAACTACTCTATCATGACTCAAAATTTACAGATTTTAGTACAGCGTTTACACCTTTCGGTGACTGACTGACGCTTAAGCACACAATGGGTTTACAAGAGCTCTCAAAGGGGAGTGACATGATCTGTTACATCACAGTCTACCGAGGACTTGTGTTTATTCCATGGGACTTAGAAGCGGGAGTGAAGAAATCATTCTATTTATGCTCGTTAAAGGGACACTGGATACATATGTCTCTACCGCAGAATTCTACTTTGCTCTGACGACTCTAATTTACGGAGAACTAAGACATCCGTAGTGGAATCAAGCGGCCCACAAAGTGACTTCAGATTGCTTTGGGACTGAGTGAATGGACTGTCATTCAAGTTGGATAAACGTTAAACCATGTTTCCCGTACTACCGGCTGGCAGAGAGTATCCTAATCTCTTTGCTGCACACATCCTTCTCACATGACCATAGGGAAAGACCTGAGACCAATAATAGATGACTGGGTAGACGCCAGTTACAATTATCCAGGAGATGCCTTCGGAGCCTGCCCAGTAATACACTTTAAGCCCAGACAGCTAGATGCTTCCAGTTCTGGAACTCGTTCTGAAGCTCTACAAGATCTACCTACAACTCCACTTAGAGGTTCCGACGTATCTACGACGAAATATGAGCCTCCCGAAGAACGTTCATAGGTGAGTCAAGGAGAGTGTTTTAGGGGTGCGGTGAACACCCCTTGAGTATTGACTGCAGGACCTAGGCCTACAATCCATTAGTTACCGAAGGTTACGTGATGACTTACAAATGGCTTTTAGGATTTGTCCTGGTGCGAACTTGACAGACGCAAAGACCAATCACTAATTATTCGAACTTGTTATATACCCACGAATACGAGACCAAGGTAGAACACGATAGCGTAGTCGGATGGAATAGTATATTTGGATGGTTATGCCAAAATACCGATGCGTTCCAACTAACTGGCTAGAGAGTCGAATACGAGCAATGCAACGTAACACGACAGCGTGCCAAATGGCCAGGATGCTTGACCGGGTGCCTTCAGCTTAGCGAGTCCAGTTAAACTATCAAGGTCAGCATCGATGTCGAAAGTCGTCAAACCCTAGGCTACTGATTTTGGGGAAGTGTATGACGCTACAGATCACTCCCCCCCTAGTGGGTTCGTGAGGACCCTAAGACGATACCAGCCGGAAGTAAAAACCCAGTGGTTTCTCCACTGGTAAAACTCTTCCGATGGGCTGACTGCGTGAGGTGGCCCCTGGTTGTCTGAACCTTATTCTAGGGTGTCGTGGCGATTAAATAAATAAAATACAATAAATGGAATTGTACGTCGGTCGCGGTCATCTGTTCCTTTCGACGTTCCGTCCAGTGCTCGTTGCACCTGGAATATAAATAAAAGTCTTTAATACCACGAAAACGTTGCGTAAAAATGGGAATTATTTATATATCAACATATCGAAAAATAAAAATTTACGCTTATCTTTACCGTTTTTTTTTAAAATTTCATTACATGGTAAATAAAAATTGATATAAAAAGGCAAAGTATACGAGGGTTTGTATTGATGTATCGGGTAGGAGTCCGGAGTTGTTTTGGCGTTGAGCCTTCGGTAATCACCGGTTGGACGCCAGTCACTGCTATCCTTTTGGGAACCATGTGCAATGGCGATGCCCAAGGATTGTTCGACGGTCTGATAATGCCCAGGTCGAGCATGTGGTCGAATTCATTTTTCGCCGTTTGGAGCTTATCGGGGGCTAGACGGCGCGCTTTGGATGCCACAGGTGGACCTGTGGTTGTGACGTGATGCATAACATTGCTGGTTATGCACGGAAGAGTGTGCTTCGGTTGCTGTAACTCTGGATATTTCTCCAGAACTGCCTGGTAGGACGCGTCGTCTGATTGTTTAGTCCTAACGATGGCTAAACTCGGACCTACATAGGTGGTGCCGCCAATGGATAACTTTGTGCTGTTATCTATCAGTCGTCGACGGCGAGCATCTACGAGTAGATCGTAATGGTTTAGCAAATCTATGCCAATGATGGGCATAGAGACGTCTGCCAGGAGGAAAATCCAGTGGATAGGTTTGCGTAAACCTAAGTTGAGGTAGGCATACCGTCTCCCGAATGTCGCGATTGCCTTGCCGTTGGCTGCTTGAAGATTGAAGGATGGGTCAAGATGACGCTCCTTTGTCGTTGCTGGAAGAATGCTAACTTCTGCGCCGGTGTCGACGAGGTAGCGGACTTTCGTTTTAATATCCGTGACGTAGAGCAAACGGCTTTTTCCGCCGGCTACGGTTGCCGTGAGCACGTGCCGGCGTGACCGTTTCCCGAGTTCGGGTCCTTCTTAAAACGGCATGGTTTACGACATTTTCTGGCTTCATCCCCGTAAGTGTTATGAAACCAGCACCATTCAGGGTTTTCCACCCTGTTGGGTTTCGTTTTAGGGCTACCACACGACTTGCTGCGATGCGCCAAGGTGCGTTTCCGTGAAGTGCTACGTGATCTAGGACTTCGAGATCGTAGCAACCGTCTCACAGAGTTGCACAACTTGGTCACCTCTGAATCCTGGCGCTCTGTTTTGTCGCAGATAGAATATACGTTGGAGACTGGTCTGCTGGATATCTCCAGTATTTTATCTGCTGAGGCTGCCAGGTCGTCGAGTGGGACTGACTGGAGTGTCACCAACACGGTTTGCACCGGTTGTGGTAGTTTCGAGAGAAATAGTTCTCGGAAGAAACCATCGTCAAATGTTCGTGCACCGATTACTTCTCGCATGCGTGCGAGGACTTCAGTAGCTGAGTGGCTGCCTAGCTCGATGTTACGAAACAATTCGTCTAGACGTTGGCGATCTGTGAGATCGCTTTTCTTCAAGAGTGCGGCCTTTAGAAGTGCATAAGGGTCACTTACTTCAGGATTAAACATGTTTGCTGTAACATACCTGTTTAATTCTCGCGGTAGTGAACGTATGACAGCAAGAAATCGAGAATGAGGATCTGAGACACCCTGTTCTCGAAAATCTGCCTCGGCATACAGAAACCATGTTTCTGCATTGTCTGGCCAATATGGCACGAGTTGGATCGTGTTCGTAGTCGACTTAATACGAATAAGCTTGGGAGTGTGGTCGGACATGAGAAAGTGTAGTAAATGGATATATAAATGTTATCGAAATGAAAACAATAAACAAATATAAAATGGAACAGGCTCACCAATTCAATACTTGTTATTGGTCGGGATATGTGATCACGTTTGATCACGTCGGGCTCACCAATTTAGGATTTGTCCTGGTGCGAACTTGACAGACGCAAAGACCAATCACTAATTATTCGAACTTGTTATATACCCACGAATACGAGACCAAGGAAGAACACGATAGCGTAGTCGGATGGAATAGTATATTTGGATGGTTATGCCAAAATACCGATGCGTTCCAACTAACTGGCTAGAGAGTCGAATACGAGCAATGCAACGTAACACGACAGCGTGCCAAATGGCGAGGATGCTTGACCGGGTGCCTTCAGCTTAGCGAGTCCAGTTAAACTATCAAGGTCAGCATCAATGTCGAAGTCGTCAAACCCTAGGCTATCGATTTTGGGGAAGTGTATGACGCTACAGGCTTACAAGTTACCAAGCAGTCCAAATTACCAGGCAGTAGAGTTTTGCAACTCTTGTAGTAACTCAGAGATTATCGTCTATCGGAGGGCGGAAACCAGTGTGCTTTCGTACCAACGTTCGCCCGACTTTGCGGCTCCTGGATCTCATTGCCTGATGAGATTACCACCGCTACTTCTGAGGATAGCTTCAAGAATAGGTTGAACAGTTATACAGAGAAGCATAGCCGAACAGAAGTGACCGAGCCTCAAGACCTAGAAGCGACAGCTTGAAAAATACGAGTTCCCTATACTCTCACTCTTTTTGTTGGATATTGAATGTCGTGGAATCTTATTGAATCGAAGGTCAATATGCTTTTACGACCTTCGTATAGATCTGCGGTTTGTTGCTGCATAAAACCGAGTAATTGCAGAATCTTCACATCAGTTAAGTTCAATATTAGAGCGATTGAAAATAGTGATGCTGAGTTGTGGGAGTTAATACAAGAAGAGAGAAAGCGACAGCAGTCATCGTTAGCTCTAATTGCGTCGGAAGTAGGCTTCCTGGGAAATATATCTTAATTATCTCCAGAATTTCACATCTCAAGGCATTTTAGAATGTCTTGGCTCATGTCTCACAAACAAATATTCTGAAGGGTACCCCTATTGTAGGTGAGTTCTTTGACAGTTGTCGAAGTCAGTCATGGCTTCCTGTATGTTTATTCTTCATTATCCGGAGAAAATATTTTCTCCAGTCAACATATGTTGACTAAGTGTTTGGACGAAATAAAAGTATGCTTTTCAACTTGACCTTTTGTATTTCTGCAGAATAACTGTATGATTTGTAGCCATTATTTAATGTTACCCAGGGCTACTATGGTAAACCTAGGGCTTAATTTGTATACTTGTGACTACCATTCGACCATCTTAAGCAACTAACTGTAGACCAGTTATTTACTTGAACGTACTGTCTATCTATGGGTCCCCTAGTGTTAGGCCTGCTGAAGTCGGGGGACTGCACAGCCGAGATTGAACAGAACGCGGCGTAACTATTCAATAGGGATCATTTCTTTTGGCAAAATTGTGGGAATGTTTATTGATGTGGATTTATTTCCAAATACATATATCGTAAGTTTTTGTACGCTATAGTTCTCTTGTACTCAGTCAACATTCCTATATGAGTACATGCGATAAATTCCCTCTGATGTTTGTTTATAATAATAAGTCGTTTTGAGTAGAGTGGTTTTGTGGTCGACATCTAATCACCGCATTATGTAGACCTCGCTCATACTGTCGACTGAACAACCTCGTCGCGGAAGCATACTGATTCAACCTTCCTTTTTACACTTCTGCGCCCCACTAATTGCAATTTCTCTCATTGCAGTAGCCCATGATTCATCACTCTTATCCACCTAAATATTTATGTCTTCCGTTTTACATATTATTTTGTCGGAACAGCATACACTACAGTGTGTTTATGAAACCCTCCTTAGACCTAAGATCACTCCAAAATACTTAACAGCAAATGTAACTGAAGTGCCGTTAACTAACTCGTTATTAATGTATGCTAGTGTTTATTTTACAGGTCATTGCGTTTATGGATGTAAAATTTACAATAACTTAGTAACTAAGTGCCTTATTTTACAGTATGCGTTAGTAATATTGAGGGGTTCTGATATGTTCGGGTATTCATTAAGACTTATGCTGACATGCATGCTGACAATTAACATTGTATACAAGTTCCTGATAAGTTAGATCCTAGTTTGGTAGGCTTATTGTAAGCGTACTCGGTTGGCTATGAAGGAAAAATAGTGGTAGGATGGGTATTGGTGAACGTACCAGTCATCACCTAAATCTGTTCCAGTGCCACTTTCATATATATTGTGCCGAAAAAATCAGGAGTATCATACTTATTAAATTAAATCCGTGCTGTTATATCGTGATCTACGTGGTGTTTGTGGGATTGTATAATTTCTGTAATACAAGGTAGTTCTGTCGCCAATACTGCGTAATCAAAAAGATTTTGGGGTCAGTATTAGTTTACAGTCGAGTTGAACTAATAAACATAGTGTTGGGGTAACCTAACACCAAATGTCACAAAACTGTGTTAGTCGTTTAGCGGCCCTCTACCGTTACTTTAGGATTAGTCCTAGGTTCACTAAATTGGCGCGGGAAAATTGTTGACTGGAATTTATGCAGATTGTTACTTATGCACTTCATTTCTCTGTCTGGTCGACTGTAAACTTTCTAACCGAAATCAGTAAGCATATACTCTGGTCATTTTGGTTGATATTACTTTATATGTAAGGGTGAGAGTGAAACTCATGAACTTTCAGATAAGAAAAGTTTATTTGATTCAGCATACCAATGCGTCGCATGATTCAGTATTATTTACTTGTTGATTTATTAGTCACAATTTACTGCCAACAATCATATCAAGCTAGCCACCTAGTTGCCCAACTTCGTTATGATAGTCCTCGTTAAAAGCTAACAAAGTAGAACCAAATAAAATGCCAGGAAGTTCTGTCATCCAGTGAAAGAGTCTAATATGGTGTAATGTAAATTCTATTCTAACTTATATTTCTGCAGGCTGCAGTGTACATAGAGTGCAAAAGTTCTTCACCCCACAGAAATTCTAAGTGAGCAACTATGAGTATTTCCGTAATATTACCACACCCGACCAAAAGCCAGCTTTAAAACTAACAGCGGCTTTGAACAGCTGGTCTCTTTTCGTGTTTGTGATGTCACTGGCTTGGTTTCGCATCTTCTTGTTTCACAAAGTTTCTACAAAGTCTTTACACCTGAGGGGTACGTGATGTTCTTTTCTTATGAAAATCGAACGTTAGGACAGTTTATTTAGATTGCACAAAAGAGCGTCCTCATGTATAAAAAGTTTATTTAGTCTTACAGTATCTATAATATAAATTCACTCTTCCTTATGATGGCACGTTTTTGATAACCATACTAAGGCTAGTGATCTTCAAAGATATGTTAACTTGTAGATGCTCAAGGACCAAGGCTGAAATAACGACAAACAGTCTTCAGAAGTCTAGTTTTGACTCCACATCTATCTTGCCAGGTGAAGTTTTGAAGGTAGTCGAGCGGAAGTCTCAGTAAAGAAAGTAAATGCTTGCAGTTAACCCAGCTAACTTCTTTCCTTAAAACCAAATTAATCTTCAGTGGAGATAAGTTCTAAAACAGCCTTTCATATTGTACTGGTTTAAAGTTTATAACAAATTCAGGAAATTATACTAGTACTCCATTGATATAGACGTCCTCACTTAATATGATTATGTCTTGTGCACAAAAATCAAAGGATTCCTAAGGCCAGGATAAGGTAGGGGAATTTCTTTCTCCAGACTCACATAGATGTGACTGTGAGACTGAAATAGGAGTGGTCAACCTTCTTGAAAAACACCACTCAATGTAACCACCTCACGTAGCTACTCCCAATGCATTCGATTAAGGTTTTGTAGTGTGATGTAATATCTAGCCATGACGCGTTGATCAATGAAGTTAAATACTGTTTCTGAATGAAGAACATCAGTAGGCAAAGGGGCTATTTCATAGTGTTCAGAGTCGCTGGGTCACACTTCACGTCACACTATAGTAGGCCCGAGTCCTGCTTGAAGATGAAATGGCTGATATTTACTATCTTGAGTTTTCGTGCAATCATGTTTCCTGAGGCTGATGGGTACGTAAAATTTACTATCCCAAAATATGAAACTGGTAGGATAATTGACTTCCCACTAGGGGGTTTGTTTTTAAATTTTCGTTTTTCTCGCCACAAATCGCTGTAAATGTGAGGCTCTTGACAATCACCACTATACATAGGTATTGCTTTTCGGGGATGTAGTAGTCAGGTTTGATTGTCTGAAGTCTCAACCAAGATAGAAAAAGTATTGTTAAATATCCAATTATTTTATCCTCTCCCTTGAATTTCTAAGGCTTTTGATTACTTTCTTCCTTATTCCTTTATCTTTCACCTTGTTGCCTCTTTTAATTTGCCGATATCGTGCGTTGCCACATGGTTCGTTACGCACTAGTGTCACCTATGTTGATACTGGTTGACTATTGGGTGGGGTTCAGTTCATGAATTCCCCTGTAGTGAGGATTGTGGATGTATGATTTGTGGTAGTTTCAGTCATATGCCCGTAAATATATAGTCTATTTTTTGTATATCAGAGAGTTAAGTTGCTTTTACGTTCCAGTATATCTGCTGTGGCCAACTATTTCACTTATTATGTTGCTGAGATGTGGCAGTTTGTTTCACTGTGTAAATAGATTAAGTCCATAGATGATAGACCAACAAATCAACGCAGAACTTTGGATACGGGGGTGTCAGTTCAAGGTGCCACTCTCAACAGAAGTACATAAGGAAGTGGACAGAAAGAGGATAGTGTCAATGTGGATAGCTTATGAGAGTTGGGTTTAGAAATAAATGAACGTTAGTAAAAGTTTCTAAATATATCGAAGATGATAAAAAGTATATGCATCTGTCATATTGTGGTTGATTTTGAGCTATATCACCGAGAATCGTTAACTTTTGAGTTCCCCAGCCTAATCACACTTGTTGTGTGTGAGAGCTACTGACACTATCGGAAGACCATACGTCGATAGGTGGGACCGGGTTCGAGCCCGTGAGCCAGTGGTTGGAAATCAAGTGGCTAGACCAATGGACCACGTCTCCATAATCAATTACCGGTTTAGACTAGTGTTAGAGGACTACTTCTAGTATTCTGGATAGTCTCAGTTATTCTAGTCAATCATTTTCCGTCTAAATACTTGAACGTTTTCAGCATCAAATTCTCAGGTGTTGATGCTTAACATCGTTTCATGTTTTAAACAGCTTTTTCAACTTTGACGACGGTTGGAAGACTGAGATATACGTTTTATTCAGTTTCAGGTAAGATGGTAATAAGTTGAAGCGTGGTTTTGCGCCAGCAGGATTCCTCTTCAGATTATTGCGCCGAATGTTCAAACCTCATGTTCTAAGTTTGTCAGGGACGTATCTTTTTTGATAATCTCATCGACTATAGACTTTATGATATTTCTTATTCATTTCAATAATCTACAGGCATCACCCAGTACGGATACATCCCTCATCTTTTTCACTACTTACTGCTGCTTACTGTTACTACAAAGACTTAAATTCACTTTACACCTGAGCTGTTTTCGATGCTCATCGTGATCAGCGCCCAATCAAACGAATCTTTTCTCATCAGTCAGTCTAATTAAGACTTCAGATATCCACTGGCTTTGGTGAAGCTTTGGTTCTATCTGACTGTTTGTCTTGATCACTGTTTTTGCAGCAAACCGAATATTGATCCAGGCTTCATTCAAGTAAGAATCACTCTCATACTCTGTTACTTATCTGGTTATTTCCTCCTTGAAAATACTTCACTTTTTGTCTACCAGCTGAACACAGGGAGACCTCACTGGTGTTTACCTCTTGCCTCCCCGAAAACGCAGACACACATTCCCCAACTAACTCAAGATTGGAGCCCAAGTAGATGCTTCAAATCGAGTGACAGTCTTCGACTTATCCTTTCTAGCTATGACTCACAGCGATATTATCTGTCTGTGTCCACCGTTGACTTGATGGCAGCGGAAACTTCGGGGACAGTCTTTTCCTGATTATTTGAGGTACACGCTGATCATGAACACTAAAATATCAGAACAAAATGGTAAGAAAAGATCACTGTTTTCGGTTTATTGCCATGGGGAACTTTGATACCTCAAAGATGCCTTTCCAACTGCTTTATCTTCTGTAACTGAGTATATATGGTTTAAGTATTTGGCTTTTAAACGATGAATCTCGAGTTCAAATTTGTCTGCACCTACTTCGACCTGTAAAACTGGGTAGTATCATTAGCCCTCATAACATGTATGGCTCATAACCTAGTACAAAAACATGTACTTGGTTCGCTTGTTATATTTTTACCACTGAAATACTGAAGCTGTCTGCCATTTGATTCGAGCGGAATCCAAATCCACCCAGCAACTTTGTTCATATTCGTTCAGTAGGCAGTGAGCGACACCTCTTGGCGGCCCAAACGTCGTTAGGTAGAGCGGTGTCTGAACCGGCGACCTATTATTTGAAAGTCAACTCGCCAAACCCATGAGCAACAACTTTACGGAGTTATCTGTGCATATGGCTATACCTGAAAGTTTTGGTCTTTGTAGTAAACTGATTTCGTCGGAACCGCAGTCAGGGGGTGTATAGGCGGAGACTACAAATGTGCACTGATGAATGCAACCGTTCTTTTGTCTATCCAGCTAGACAACCCAAAAATGACTGTCGACTGGTGTCTGGTCGAGTAATGCGCTTTCTGCTCTAGTACTTAGTTCCAGTTCATGGGAACTAAACTTTCCATATCCGAACACCTACAGTGGGGAATTTATCATCTCCAAAGCATTGACCAAAAGTCATCAGGTGAATGGCCAAATGAATAAACCAAACTGAATTCTCAGTACTAATTATCTTCAGAGCTACTTTTAAATCGTCATGTATATGAATATGAGCGTCACTTTCGTAAAGATTAATTACTAGTAAGCAAGCCTTTTGCTAATAGTATGACAAAGTGGCATTTATTAATTAACTGAACATCGGCTTACTTTCAGCAATCGATACAATAATGAGAACGTGCATTTTATTCACTTATTCTAAGTAGTAGACCATTTAAGGCAATCAAAGAGACTTTACTGCATTACTCTTACTGTTTTTATCCCTACAGTATTTTGCAACTGTTTTCTATCCGCCTTCGGCTTTGTCAATTTTAGGCATCGTTCGTTACAGCCTTGGAGTTTTAATTTGGGAAACGCGTTAAATGAGTACTGTCTAGTCCGTTCGATAAAATGTTAGTTCTGTATACATATGGATATATATTCATATAAATCACGTCGAAATTCTCTTTGCAGATATTATGGGGGGAATGAAATTATAGATACTGTGGAAACGCTGGCACAGTCGAGGTTGCTGAACCTCTTTGGTCTCAAAACACATGAAGAAACACTCGATAGTGCTGCATGGGGTGTTAATGTTCAGCCGTACAGCGGATCACCAGCAAACTTTGCCGTGTATACTGGCTTACTTAATCCACATGACCGGTTAATGGGTCTTCATTTACCGGATGGAGGCCATCTTACACATGGTTTTCAAACATTGTCAAAGAAGATAAGCGCAACTTCTATATTTTTTGAATCTATCCCCTATCACCTCCATGTAAGTCCTCACTCTTCTGTTTGTAATACATTTTTTCAACATTTGATCACATTTTTATCATTTTGAAAATGTATAGGATTTCCTCTCAAAATTCTCATCATGTTGTGATACTAATCTACACATCTATTTACCGTCCTATAACTTAGACTCTAAAATCAAACTTGGAAGACTTTCTATGGCTTCGGATTTCTAAATTTTGGAACATTGTTAACCTATCATTTCGCACGTTTTGTACACTAGATTGATAATTTCACTCAATTGACTCTGAGATAATATTTATGGATTGTTTAAGCGAAGTAAAAGGCACCAGTGCATATATTGCAGACCAATAGTTCAGGCAATTATAGACTTAATCAACATTTTAACATGATATTACTGATGAAATATCCAAGTTATCATACAGCACATAAGTTTAACAAGGTAGAAGTTACCATGAGGGCAAATAAAAAATCAGAATGATATTACTAGAAGTTATAAAAAGCAATTGGGCGAAAATAGTAGATGATAGGGAGAGTCAAGATACTTAATATTGTGATTCAACTGAAGATAGGAGGTGAATGCATCTGTACCGCGACAAAATACTTTGAGCTACGTCAGTTAGTCTCCAACTATCAATTTTGTCTATTCCTCAGATCCCAATCAGATAGTTTTCATTTCCCTAAACAGCTTGGAATAGCAGTTAGAAAGTACACTGATTAATGTCATGATTTACTCTCGCCAAACTTAGCGTGTTCCTACTTTAACCAACGGCATTCTTGAGTAGGTGGCAATTTGGCACGTGTGACACATTCCAACCACTTCGCGTGTTCAATGTGTATAGATTCACTATCTGACTCATCTCTTTTGAAACATAAGCCTGTTCTTTAAGTTGTCCACTTGATCATTGCATCAGATGAATATTTCGCGGCAACCCCAGGCGGCACAAGTTAACCACCCAAACCTTTTTATCCGTTTTGAAAGTTCGTTGGCCATCCGCTAACCAGGGTTAATGCGGCTTTTCGGGTAAGCAAAGTAGTCAGTGCACCCAATCATTTCACTTCCAACTATCATATAGGTTATTCATATATATCCGTCCCAGGACAACAATATGGATTTTAGAGGTGACAGATACATTGGAGTCATTCTCAGGTTATCATTCAAAGTGCGCAAAAGTCTTTTGTTAGCGTCTTCACCCAATATGACTCTGTTACCTATGAATTCTCCTTATGAGCAGCCAATGAATTTCGCACGGTGAGGTAAATACTCATAAAAGCGAGGAACTAGTTTGGTGGATAAGCATGCCTTTCATAAATCCGGACAGAAATGGAAACAGTGTACATCCTTGACCGATACTACTCGAGGTAGACATCACTTGAGATGGTTTGCCGTAAGCTGAATCTTTATATCTTCATCCGTTGGCCAGTCCTATCGTTTTCATTGAGGCCACAGAGTATTCTAGAATGTTGTAAGATTTAAAGCTGCTGGGTTGTTGTTGGGATAGTTCATCTGTATAAAACGTAATTAAAAATATAAGCGATAATTCGTCCTATCTGGTTACGTTTCCATGAATTTCGGTCAAAATGCAACCAAGGTTGAATTTTACCATGAGCCAATGAAATATACGTAACAGATATCGAGGTACTGGCACGTTAATTAGTTGTTTAGACTAGACATCTATACACTGTGAAGGATTGGTCCTGTCGTGAAAATTAAATTACTTGTCCCACTTTTGATGATCAGGATCGTTGTCTACAACTTTGAAAGGATTTCAATTTATTTTTCCTCTTTAATAATCTTCTACGCTGCCATTGTCAGTGTCCTATCTGGTATCTCCCAGTTACTACATACCTGGACTCAAACAGATTATATTGAAATCGGCATGTGTTAAGACTACCGTAGTGGCTTTTTACGTCTTAAATCCAACCTACGGCTCTCTGCTCAGCAAAATCTTCACCTCTAAAAAAAAGGCCTTATCGATTCACTTGCATCCAGTCTTTTAACTAAACGGTAGCCATTTATAAAACTAACTGTTGATCCGAGCCTTACCTGTGTGTATAAGAGGTTAGGAAAAATGATGAGTAAAACCATTTAAATCTCCAAGGAATGCCACAATCATAAAGACTATATATGTGTCCCTTGATTTTCATCTGTCCATTTCCGTGTGCGATGAGTGTAATATTTTCCGCAAGCCTCTTAGTCAAAAACAGTACAAAACTACGTAGGAACTATTGACGTTTATGGTCACATTGAGAGATCGAGGTGCAAACAGTTTTTTTAATAGAGTGGGAACAACACTCACTGAGAGGCAGGTACATTCAGCTGACGAGTCCCAAATAGGATGAAATGCGCATCGTGGATTCCACTGCTACCCACTACCCATCGTTACTATACAGAGTGGAAGTCTGTTTCAGTTCATTTGGGTTATTTCGGTTGCATTTTATACCGTTTTGATAACAATCGCTTACAATGTGGTCTTATATTGTGTCGATGGCAGCAATCCGATAAGTGTTCGAATTTATTGTTTAAAACTGTTACATCATTTCCTTAGTTGATTAAATTTTCAAACTGGACCTTTATATCGAGTTTTTTACCAGTTGTTAAAGCATTACAAAATCTAGGACGCAGAGATTAATGCCTACATTTGAATACGAGTAAAAGATATACTGAAGTAATTGAATTTGTATGTTTCCGGTGCTTCTGGAAAATAAAATTATATCTCTGTTGACAAAAGACATTTCATCAACTTGTGACTGATATTTTCTAATCGACATTTTAAGCTGTTGTAATGTAGTCTATAAAATTAACGTGCTCGTTTGTTGGTAGATCGAATAGTGGATTGAACTCTCAGTGACTGATTGTGTTCCAATTCAAGTAATCGAGGTTTGACTTCATCGATAAGATTCAGTGTGTGGTACTTCAGGGAAAGGTGACTTGGATGAATACGATTTTGACTCAGAATTTTCCGATATTGTAGGCTAGAAGATCCAGTAGAGCTATTTAGAAAGAATAACGTAATCTATCACATATCATGTAATGATTCTGAGGTCCAGTATGTAAGTTAAAGCAACCGATCAGTGTCAGTCAGAATAACAGGGCACATTGGTAAACCCTATTAAGATAAGTAATTTAGAGAAAAACTGGGTTATCACTCTGTATTCAGTGACCCATAATCAAAAAGTGGGGTGGGCTAGAGTGATACTTGATCATAGAATCTTTGTTCATTGAATCAACAGGAATGATTTATCACATATTACAGAAATCTGGAAAATTTTACTACCTTTTAGATAAAGGAATGAAGGACCGTTCGACCATATGAAGGAAGTTTGAAAGTCGTATGATTACTTTGACGTGAATATTAATAATAAATTCTCGAAGCGTCATCCAATAAATTCTGTTTCACTGTATGCTATATCAATTAAATAAACTATCTAATGTGAATTTTGTGATATGGCTTTGAATATTCCCCTTGACTCATACAGTTTTCAAGAAAACGTATCCTTATGTGTCTAAAGAGACACTGTAATCGCTATGAGTTGTGGTGAAAATGTAAAGTGGTAAAGAAGGCGTTTACATTAGGCAGTAGTTGGAATTTGTTTAGGCTGATTGATGTCACTCACCTGAAGTAAAGAATTATTTGTGAGACTATCACTGCCGAAAATGAATGCCTCATAAACTCTCAAGAAAGACGGAAAACTTAGGTAAAGCAGTTTTCGGCGAAGTTGAGCTACAACTAGATGTCGGTTAACGTTCGATACAGTTTATATTTGTGTAAGTCACAGTGTGTTGGAAATAAAATAATTCCAACGTTTCGCACAGCAGTCCGGTTCCAGCTTCTTCAGGGGTTATTCATCTGAAAAAGCCCTAACCAGATATTCGCAATATTACTCGGTCAAATCTTGACTATATTTCATATAAATTACTTTGCAATCATATCAAACTGTCACAGAAACTATATAGGTGTCAGTTGTTAACCCACCAGCTCCGATATAGTTAATGGAATAGCACCAGTGTGTGACCAACCAAATTCAATTTAGTTATCGAAAATTTAAAAGACAAGGTAGTAGTAGGCTTGACAGATATCATTAACGAGCTTAATAGTGGAACAATTACAGTAAAATATCAGAGTACCTATGGCATAAGTGACATAATTCACTTCACTTCTTCTAATCAAGTTTCAGGAGGGAAAATGCTAGTTTTCGTAATTTCTTTTTGCTCATATGATGAAAATTTCCTTGCTTTTGCATCAGAAGCGCTTGAAGGACTGCAGTCTACTGAGGTGTCTCACTATTCTGTTTTGATTGTTGAATCTACAGGTGAAATTTCGGCTTATCAACAATTACGTTCAGTGCCTGGCTCATAGTAGTTTTAACACTGTTTGACTTGTGTCTTAAATATCTTCTTTACTGCTTATTGATAGCTACTAAAAATATCGCTGTTTTCGGTACTTCAGATTTCGCATATTGGATTTGTCGTTTCTATGTTGTTCTAGTTTTTAAGGGTGTTTTTACTCTGAAACTCAATGATAACTTGTTTACTCAGCCCTGTGCAACTTAAATATTTTAGTGACTTTGATTGGAAAATATCTCTAATGAAATTAGTAATACGTTGATCTACTTTACTAGTTTACCTGCAACTCAAGTGTAATGTATTGAGAAGTTTGATGTTTTGGATGCTATCTTGAACAATACTATCTTGTTAAGGCCAATTTTTCCTTGAATTCGTCTCTTGTATTACAAAATGTTTACATGCAGTAATTTCAGTGAATGTTTCTTGATGCACAAAATTGTGTTTCATAGTTGCTGTTCACAAGTGGTCATAATAATACTTTTTATTCTTCTCATTTCTTACTTTTTAGAAGGAGACTGAACTAATTGACTATGATGCACTGCAACGAGATGCTCTAAACGTTTTCCCAAAACTTATAATTTCTGGAATTACTGCCTACCCAAGATTACTGGATTACAAACGTTTTCGTCAGGTATTCCATTAGGTTAAAGCATACAACTTCCTTCTTATTGAATATTTGTGTACAGTCCCCACTGAAATATATAGATCAAAGAAATAATGATAAAGCAAGCTTCTTCAAGCGTCTGATTGTCATAGACGTAACCGTAATTAATAGTTTTGAATAGTAGTAACCGCTTGATTTTCGATACCGAAACATAAAAACCTTAATTCTTCAAGCAATTAGTACAAACGTATCTGTTTAAGATGACAGTGAAAGCTTAACATTTAAACAATGTAGCACTACTACAGCGGAAATAATTATTGATCAGACTTAGTTTCCTTTTACCAAAATATATAAGTTTCAAGATAATGTATGGTCTGCATGAAAGGTGATGAAGACATGTATTGTGAATTGATTGAAAAATAACCGTAGAATCTATCTCAAAGTTGAAGTACTGAACCTATTAGGCAGGAGGTTTTCGATAGAGTTTAATGTTAGTGTTTTTGTAGCTTGCTTGGATAACCTGTAGCACCTCAGTGGAATCATAGAGTGTTCCTGATACCAACCAAGTGTGAAATTTCACACATACACACACACACACACTATATATATATATATATATATATATATATATATATATATATGCTGTGTACAGTAGAAACCCTTTGTATTCATTGTGTTATTGCTGTACTTAGTCTCACTTTCTATTGATGTTTTGAGATATGTGATTCCGTTGGAGCTGTACTGCACGCAGATATGGCGCATATATCTGGCTTAGTTGCCGCCAAAGTTGTTCCATCACCATTTGAGTACGCTGATGTTGTAAGCTCTACAACGCATAAAACTCTGCGTGGACCACGTTCTGGATTGATCTTTTATCGTAGACGAGAAAGATATGACGAAAAACCTAAGATCGAATGTTGTATTCCTGTTGATCAATTAGAAACACGAATAAATAATGCAGTCTTTCCTGGTCTACAAGGTGGACCGCATGAAAATGTAATAGCTGCTGTTGCTGCTATGGCACACGAAGTAGGTTGTGTATGATATATTTAACGTTTCATCTGGTACTCGTGCACTTTGCGTTTTTCATCTAACGAAACTTTAGCTTTTTGTTTCAGGGAACAATACAATATAAATGTAAAACAAAAGCCTTTTATACATAGGTTTGTAATTAATTTTATGAAGATAATATGAAAACATATATGAATTTAGCGCAAGATAAGTTTCCTAGCTTTTTAGTTATATCTTATACTGTTAACTCTGAATAGAGCTTGTCGAGTTACTCTTTGCGTTAACCGAGAATTCCCAGGAACATTGGCTTACTGTTATTTAAAGTGAACTTTACCGAGAAGCTCTAGGTGAAATGAACGAGAATGGAGAATTATTTGCAGAATTCTGTGCATTTGACGATTTGGTGATTGGAGGCACTGTGTTCAAGCACGAAGATATCCACAAAGCGACATGGATTTCACCAGATAGACACACTAAAAATCAAATCGACTTTATCTCAGTCTCAAGAAAATGGAGACGCAGTCTACTTGACACAAGGTCAAGAAGACCACTATCTAGTGCAAGGAACCTTCCAAATCAAGTTAAAAGCCTTCAAGGAAGCTGGTGATAGACCGCAGTTCAAGTACAACACTCGGAAACTGAAGGATGAAACTACAAAGGAGATCTTCACGGCAGCCATCAAGACAAAATGGGAGATATCGTTGAACATCCCTGAAGAAACCTGTGTGGAAGAACACTGGAAGTCCTTGAAAGAGATGTGGAAAGATACCTGCACAGCCGTATTAGGGAGGAAGAAGAAAGAAGACAAGGAATGGATCTCGATGGATGCATGGAAGCTGATAGAGGAGAGGAGGATGGTGAAGCAAGAGATAAACCAGTGCATGGATGCTCAACGACAAGAGGAAATGAGTACAATTTATAAAACACTGGACAAAGATGTGAAGAAGAGTGCACGGAAAGACAAATGACACTTCTACGGAACACTGGCAAGTGAAGCAGAACAGGCTGCCGGCTGGTAGGAGAGACCTGACAACATTGTATCAAATAGACAGGTTGCTATCTGAGAGGAGATCAACGCAGATGAAACCAATAAAAGATGATGAAGGAAATATAATTATGAAAGAAGAGAAACCAAGGAAACAATGGGCCGACCACTTCAAGAAGCTCTTGAATCGACCACCACCACCACCACCTGCACTTCGTCCAGAAATACCACCTGCAGCCTCTGAACTACAAGTGAACATAAATCCTCCAACAAAGGTGGAAGTCCTGAGCACCATAAAGCTACTGAAATGTGGGAAAGCAGCAAGACCAGATTGGATCCCGCAGAGGCACTGAAAACAGACACAGAGACAACAGTGGACATGCTCACACTACTATTGCAAAAGGTGTGGGACGAAGGGAAGGTACCTGGCCATTGATTGGAAGAAGGGCTACCTTGTCAAACTGCCGAAGAAGGGAGATCTCAGTGTTTGCAAGAAATGGCGCAGAATCATGCTCCTATCTACCCAGAACAAGGAAAATATTAAGCCGCATCATCCTGGAGAGGCTAAAGGATGCACTGGATTCAAAACTACGACCGGAACAGGTTGGCTGGCTAGATTCAGGAAATACAAATCATGTGCAGACCGAATTGCAACGCTACGCTACGCATCACCATAGAACAGAGTATAGAATGGCAGTCAACTCCCTACCTCAACTTTATCGACTTTGAGAAGGCCTTTGACAGCGTCGACCGAGAGGCAATTTGGAAACTGCTTCAATACTACGGAATACCGCAAACCTTCATCAGCCTCATTCAACAACTATATGAAGACGACACATGCCAGCCAAGTAATTCACAATAGAAAGCTCAGTGATGCCTTTGAAGTGAGGACAGGAAGGAGTGAAACAAGGTTGCCTACTATCCCCCATGATATCCTTGATTGTGGTCGACTGGATCATGCAGCAGACAACAGTGGGGAGCGAGAAGAGGGGGATACGTTGACTGGACAGCGGAAAAGAACCTAGAAGACTTGGATTTCACCGATGACTTATGTCTGATGTCACACAAACTTGAAGATCTACAGGCGAAAACTAACAAGTTGGTGGAAGAGGCGAGGCAGCGAAGGGAGACGGGACTTCAAGTGAATATAGAGAAGACAGAAATGATGAAGATACCCCACCACCACCAACAACAACAACAACAACAAACTCCAATCACCGTCAACGGGAGAAACTTAAAGGAAGTAACCTCCTTCACTTATCTAGGAAGCACTGTTTCAACTACAGGCACAGACGAGGATGTCAAAGTCAGAATCGGAAAAGCAAGACAGGCGTTCATTAGCCTGAAACCAGTGTGGAGATCTTCTACACTGCACTCAGCATGTGGAACAACATCCGGATTTTCAACACCAACGTCAAGTCAGTCCTTCTGTATGGTTGAGAGACTTGGCGTGTCACGAAAGGGATTTCCAATAAACTACAGACATTCATCAACAACTGCTTACGCTGGCTCGCTACTGAAGATCAGATGGATTGCCAGAAAGAATAAGCAACAAGGAGCTCTGGAAACGAACCAACTAAGAAGCTATCGCTCAACAAATATAAAGAAGAAAGTGGAGATTGGTTGGGGATACGCTGAGAAGGCCGATTGGGGACATCACGTGTCAGGCCCTCGAGTGGAATCTCCATGGGAAGCGACGAGTTGGGCGTCTGAGGTGAGGGTGACATGGAGGAGATCGTGCGAGGAGGAAATGAGAGGTTGTGGGCTGTCGTGGAGCCAGGTTCAAAAGATTTCAGAGAACAGAGCGCATTGGAGACGTGCTACTGAAGCCCTATGTTCCATTAGGAACCCAAGGAACAAATGATAATAATAATAATTACCTATTCAACTTTCTACTTATTTATTCAACTCAACCTTATACAAGTTTATTTACCAGATTATAAATAAGACTGATTGTACGAAGGCTTATGATGATATCATGTTGCCCATACCGAAGTAGCTGGAAAGTAGTTTGAAAGCTCCACGACTAAACAACCCAGCTCATGAGAGCACAATACAACCAAGTAGTTTGAACCTACTAGTTGAAGGTTGACTGCCCAGGTCAATAAGCTCTATCTCCACTGTTTCTTCAACTGAAAATATCAGTTGAGTGTAAATCTATGCTCTTCTATTTTAGCTTTATATTATACATTTAATAAATGGTCAACAGTTTAACGTTAGATATTTGACTTAGTCTTTACTGTAAGAGTAGAATTTGAACACTGTAGTAGAGTTTAAGTTCACTGCACAAAGTGATACAAGATAGTCACCTACTGGACAAATAGTATCATGTAACAGTGTGCTTTTGAGCTGTGAATCTTCTTTGTTCTTATAGATTAATAGTTAAGAGATTTAATTGTTGAGAAGGTTTCTTGCAGTTTCTCTTCGTTTCCCTCAACGATTTGACTGGATGTTTTTAGGGAAAGTATTATATGGACTTGTGCGTTACTTCAGTCTGTGGATATCTTCTCATACCACCGAATGCGACAGCAGTGATGATATCTGTTATATTAGTAGAACATTTTTCCACTGAGATATCGAACCCAGTAAAAAAATTTTCATTAGGATATGGATTCATTTCATGTGACCTAAAAACCAGTTGTTTAGAATGCTGAATATTATGAGTTTAATTCTTGACAATCGATTTATTCAGCAAACAGAATTATTAGCTCAAGTGTAAAAAGATTAAAATTAGTTAGTTATGTCGAAAAAATATTTACGTATACTATCCGAAATGAAGTGATTGTGGATTGCCTCTGTATAAATCTAATCCAAGTTGTGTGCTCGAACTCACGCAACCGTGTTAGACTTTATGAAGAGTTGCCATGTGAATTGACGACAACCAGTGGTGTCCGCCAGGGATATCCGCTGTCACCGTTTCTATTTAACTTCTTTATAAACGTACTGATGGACATAACCTTAGGTACATCTGATTTCACAGGGATTGATCTACTCGCTGGAGGTCGTCTGGTTGACTTGGAGTGTACAAGTGATATTGTTTTGCAAAGTGAAGACTGACAAAATGCAGCGTCGTTTGAATGTGTTGAGCAGAAATCTGAGTGTGTTTGGCTAACATACCTTTTGCTGTTTTCAAATGCAAGGTGATGCTTTAGGACTGGTCTGCAGATACTGCTAGTTTAATTATAGGAAGTGAAGTTGTAGTATGTGTGAACCACTTTTGTTACTTGGGAGTTCCATCATATCGAAAGGGCTGGTTGCTGGCGAAATCTCAGATCAGATATAGGTCCGTTTGGCATTTGCTAACTTGTGTCATCTGTGTCGGCGACTGGCGAGATATCCGACTACCTATTAAAGGGAAAGTATACTGCACTACAGTACGTTCTGTCTCGTTATACGGTTGTGAAACATGGCCATTCGAATTAGAAGATTTGAAAATGCTACACGTTTTTGACCTCAGGTGTCTTGGTGGCATAATTCTCGTAAGATGAATTCATTATGTGAGTAATGTTGAGGGCAGGCAGAAGTGCTACGCAAGACAGACATCTTGGTCGATGAGGTTGGAAACTTCATATGCTGAAGTGGCTTGGATATGTATTGCGCATGCCGATTAAACATCTACTTCGATGTTACTTGCTAGTGGAATTTAAATTAAGTTGTAAGAGGGTTCAGGGTGACCAGACCAAGATATGCCACCGGTTTATGAAGTCCCTAACTGTTGGTCTAAGCCATGTGGGAAATGTCGACTACCTCGCTGGGGTCCCGAGACGATGGGTTCCAGTGGTTTTAATTTCCTGGTTAAATCGGTTATAATGACTTAGATGTATTTACTTTTTGATGTCTTCTAAAGCCTGAATATTTTGACTAATCTCAGTTTCTAAATTCTCCCCCCCCCATACAGCTTTTTCTTTCCTGTCCAGTTGTTCTTTGTGTACTGCTGTGAAGTGTGCCACGTTGGACCGATGCATATGTGGGGTAGGTTCTACATGGATTTTATTTGTCTGCTTTTGTATACTTGCTTCCGGACATGATTGTTTTACATAGACCATATGGAACTCGATTCATATTGGCATAGTATCTAGTGGGCCTACATATTTCAATAGATTGGATGTTGTATACCTTGTGTAAGCTCTTGTATGAATGGATATACTGTGGTTCCTTACTACCCATCTACATCGGTCTCAATGTCTAGACGATGTCGCAACCATCATAAAGACAATGGAACAACATCGACAAAGAAGACTTCAAAGCGAGTAAACAATCTAGCTGTATTTAAAACTTTATACTCACTCATTCAGATTACTTACATCTCATTGTGATTTTTACATATGAACTCAACTGCTATATCTTTGTCACTTTCAAATTTGTCTTTAGTGTGAAACCTTGTCAGACTCATCTTGTCACTGATTGAGATTCTGGTCAGCATGTACTGTAATGAGTCACTAAACAGTTGCTTTAACCTCGCCTAGGTAACTAGTTCACTAGTTACTAGCTGGTCCTAAGCCTGGATAAAGAGGGAAGGTCGGCCATTGGGATAGAAACTCTACTCCGTAAAACCAATCAAATCGCTAAAAAAACTTCTAAGCACAAAGAAAATATAAAAAATAAAAACAAAATTATTCCTAGCTGGAATCAAAGAGTCGAAAGAACGCCAGTTCGTGAAAGCCTTCAGGAAGTCAACCGGCTGATGGGTCTCCTCTCTCATGATGAAAACAAAAGTAAACATGGGGACATGGAATGTCCGCACTATGTTTGAACCTAGCAAGGCTGTCCAGATTGCAAAAGAAATGAGAACATATGGCACAGAAGTGCTAGGAGTCTGCGACACCACATAGAATGGAAATGAACTCTCCAAACTGTCAACTGGAGAGGAGTCAATAGTATACTCACATATTGTCACCCAGACGACAACCACAAACGAGCACACTGAGTTTTCGAGTGGCTATCATGATGTCACCAACAGTATCGAAGGCTCTCAGGCAATGGGAACCAATCTCCTTCTACACCACGATCATGACAGCAAGGTTCAACTCAAAAGGAAGGAAAGTCACAATCATACAATGCTATGCTATGCACCTACAAATAATGCAGATCAAGAAAAGAAGGAGGAATTCTACAGACAACTGCAATCAGTACTGGACAAAACCCCTACCCAGTTGGTGACGTCAAAATTCATTCTAATGGGTGGAGTGACATGAATTCCAAACTGCGTGGAGCGGACAACACAGGAAGAGAACTAATCATGGGTCGAGAGATACTCGGTGAAATGATGAATGAGAATGGAGAACTGTTTACAGAATTCTGGGCATTCAACGATTTGGTGATTATTATATTCACAACATTATATCAAATAACCAGGTTACTATCTGCAAGGGAAGAGATCTACTCAGATGAAACCGATGAAAGATAGTGAAGGAAAGCTAGTTACCACAGAGGAGAAACAAAGGAAACAAAGGGCTGGCCACTTCAAAAATGTCTTGAATCGACCACCGCCTGCAACTCGGCCGGAAATACCACCAGCAAAGGCAGAACTACCTGTGAACACATGCCTTCCGACAAAAGCGGAAGTCCTGAACGCTATAAAGTTGCTGAAATCCAGGGAAGCAGCATGACCAGATGGAATTCCGCCAAAGGCACTGAAAACGGACGCAGAGACAACAGTGGACATGCTCACACCACTACTGCAGAAGGTTTGGAAGGAAGGAAGGAAAGGTACCTGCAGATTGGAAGAAGGGCTACCTTGTCAAACTCACCAAAGAAGGAAGACCTAAGTTTTTGCAAGAACTGGCACAGAATCACGCTGCCATCCACCCCAAGCAAAATATTAAGCCATATCATTCTGGAGAGACTAAAAAATGCTCTGGATTCAAAATTACAACCGGAGCAGGCTGGCTTCAGGAAGTACAAATCATGTGCAGATCAGATTGCAACGCTACGCTACGCATCATCACAGAAGAGAGCATAGAATGACAGTCAACCCTCTACCTCAACTTTATCGACTTTGGAAAGGCCTTCTACAGCCTCGACCGAGAAGTGATTTGACAATCGCTTCAAAACTACGGAGCGCCACAAATCTTTATTAACCTCATTTAACAGCTATATGATGATTATGATGCTACATGCCAAGTGATTGACAATGGAAAGCTGAGTGACGCCTTTGAAGTTTAGACAGGAGTAAGACAAGGCTGCCTACTATCGCCAATGATCTTCCTGATTGTGGTCGACTGGATCATCTAGCAAACTGTAAGGACCGAGAAGATGGACACACTCTGGACCAATGAAAAGAGCCTAGAAGATTTGGATTTCACCGATGATGATTTATGTCTAATGTCTTGTCACACAAACTCGAAGATCTGCAAGCGGAAACTAACAAGTCGACAGAAGAGGCAGCGAAGGTGGGACTTCCTTCAGGTAAACGTTGAGAAGATGCAGATGATCAGGATACCAAACCACCACCAACAACAACAAACAAACAATAATCACCATGAACGGGGGATATCTAAAGGAAGTTGTGTCTTTCACCTACCTATCTAGGCAGCGTCGTCTCAACTACAGGCGGCACACACACACATGAGGATGTCAAAGCAGTCAGGATCGGAAAGACAGCAGGACAGGCAGGCCTTCATTAACCTGAAATCAGTGTGGAGATCTACTGCACTCAACATAAAGCGTGAACAAGATCCGGATTTTCAATGCGAATTCAGTCAAGTCAGTCAGTACTTCTATGTGATGGTTGAGAGACTTGGCGCGTTACGAAAAGCATTTCCAACAAACTGCAGACATGCATCAACAGCTGTCGCCTACGCTCACTCACTCGATACTGAAGATCAGATAGATGGCCAGAATAATAAGAATAAGCAACAAGGAACTCACTCTGGCTAGCAACGAACCAACGAAGCAAGAACCCATTGCCCAGTAAATACGCAGAAGGAAGTGGAGATGGATTGGAATGGACATACACTGAAAAGGCCTTTTGGAAACATCACGCGACAGGCCAGGCCATTGAGTGGAATCCAAAAGGGAAACGACGAGTTGGACGTCCAAAGGTGAGATGGAGGGGATCGTGCGAGGAAGAAATGAAAGCATGTGGGGAGTGGTGGAGCCAGGTTCAAAAAACTGCAGAGAAGAGAGTGCAATGAATGCGTGCTACTGAAGCCCTATGTTCTACTAGGAACCCAAGGGACAATTAATCAATAAAACAGTTGCTTTAACCAAGCTAATCTTCAGTACTATATCTGACTCAATCATTTTGAAAATACGCGTGCCTTTTAAGCTGGTTAACCTCAGAGTCCAGATCTTGATGTAGACCGAAGAACCAACAGGTTTGACCAGGAATCTAGAAAGCTTCACTATCGATCTGTGTTGTATTTCAGTGATTTGCATGTAAGCTCGATTAACTTTTTCATGTAACAGCTCAGATAGTACTTTTAAAGTTCACTTATCCTAGAACACTATGTTATTGGCAACTAGGCTTGCTGATTTTCGTGTCGCACCGAGTGCTAAAGCTGAAAATCCAGAATTGAAACGTTACTTCTCTGTCTATCCTCCGATCGAACGTAGCTCAGGTGCAGTTAGGGAAGAGTCTCATCACTAACTGAGTGACCTTCATAATCAAGCCTGCAGGTCCTGCGACTTAGCTTGCAGGAGAGCCACTTGTGTTGCCAATGGACATTAGTTGGCTGCAAGTTGGAGAATATGGACTGTCTTCTATAGTTTCCTGCAGATAACAACATATTTCTCGTCGCCGCTGACTTTCGGGGTAGCCATCGCCGTTGTTCTACCTCGTGTCTCCCTTCTACCACCGAAGATTGGACTTAATAAAAGATATTGCAATTATCCACCATTTGCGTAGATGTATTCAGATCTGTCGTTCCTGTCTGGACTCTGATCACTCCGTAGTATGTACATTTTGGTGGTCGTCAAATTAATCTTCCTAAATAAGTCAGAGTAAGCAAATTAGATGCGTTGTAATGAAGTGCCAAGTCGAACTAGAATCAGTTCTACTTCTCGAACCTCCAACCAATTTAGATGAACATTGGTTGCATTTGCAAACCTTCATAACAAGGACGAGTTAAGTTACTTGCCACTTCAAAGAACATCCCGCCTATTAACATTGGGCTTGTATGAGTTCCTTTCCACTTCTTAACGCTCATCTTTCTATCCCCGTCCACAGTGAACACAACGGTATGCTTAAGTCCTTTACTCAACTGATCACGCAGAACTTACGTATGGACTACAAAACTTGGTGGTCAAAACATGCAATTATGATGGAAGCAGCGGCTGCATATGGCAGCAGTCGAAAGCTGTTTCAGATCATTAGCATCATCGTCATCGAACAGTCTGTAAGGGGTTGGTGTTACGTTGATCGACGGTCTACGTTAATACTAGGTATTACTGAATGAATCACTTCAAAAAGCCATCACCAGACCCACTGTTCCAGCAACCGTAACTTTAGTGTCCTGTACACTATAGTTCGTTTGACACTGGACCACCTAAAAAAGCGTATTAAGTCCCTGACGGTTAGTCTGAGGCTTGTGAAAGGTACGGACTACCTCGTTGGGGGTTCTTCGAGGCCATAAGAACCAATAGTTGCAGACGCTTGGTGACATAGCTGGGAATCGGTCACAATGGCATATATGCATTCACTCTTTGACGTCCTCCAAAGTTTAAATATTTTCATTGACGTTCATTTCCAAATTCCTTTTCCCGTACTCTTTTATCTACCTTGATATCTATCTTTTTCTGCCGACTTGTTCTTTGCATTTTGCTGTGAATGGTGACAACCTGAGCCGAGACACTTGTGTGGGAGGATGTACGTTGATTTTATGTGCCCGACAAATCACCTGTCGAAATACTATTCAGTGCTCACTAGTCACTTGTTTTGAAACTTATTTCTCCTAGTTCTAGTATGAATTCGTAAACTTGTTGGTATTACCTGGTTGGAAGTAAGGTTCATGCCTACCGATAATATTTGTGATGGTCTCGCTATATTGTAAATTGAAAGAATTAGGAAATAGTGGACCACTGGATTCCAACCTATCGGCTGAATGGTAATATGGTCGCCTTGAGACTTGATTGTCCTAGGTGGTGTCATGAGTGCTCTCTGCTGAAGAGTTCCATATCAAGACGAAACAGGTTTCCAGTGGTTTGTAGTGAAAACAAATTTTCCGTCCCGTCGTAACTTATTTCTTACGACAAAATATTGACGAGTAACATTTGATGCTATGTAGTTCACTGATGGTCTTTTCTTTTTTAATTTTCTATAGGCAAGTAAACCGGAATTCCATGATTATGGTCTTCAGGTCTTATCAAATGCTCAGGCTTTAGCGAACGCTCTTATATCGCGTGGTATTCGTCTTGTAACAGGTGGTACTGATATTCATTTTGTACTTGTTGATTTATCTAACTCACCTGGTAAACCGAAACTAAGCCGGGGTGATGGAGCACGAGTTCAGTTAGTTGCAGACCTTGTTGGCATTGTGTTAAATAAGAATTCAGTTCTTGGCGATTCTAGCGCTCAGCAACCATCTGGTTTGAGAATAGGTGAGATTTTATCAAAAATGTTAGCTTTCTGCGCACTATACAACTAAAATATTTCTATCTTCTCTCCGATTTTAAAGAGTTAAATATTGCCCATTGACTTTCGCTCCTAGAACATGTGTTTTGATTTATCTGGCAAAATATACTAAGTATTTGCAGAAATAATCGTCCTTAGTATTTGAAGCTAATGAAATCGGTTGGTAATGTAGCGTGGTATTTCTAACCAACCATTGCTTATACGAAACAAAAATTTTGTTGCATATAATGTACGGACTAATATTTAAAGTAGTTATTGTCTTTTAAATCGATATCATTGTTATAATGTTACCTTATAGTTTTTTCGTAGTGTTGTTTTCGATTGATCTTTATGATAGATTGGTCACGATTGTTATTCTACAGCCACGTAGTATAATCTCTCTCTATAAAATCAAAAATATTCTCACTGATTAAGAAACAGAAGTGTAAAAAGGGCAGAAGTGTTTTTTTTGTGAAAGCATAGAAACTTCACTAATAATTCATCGTATAAGGTGTATTTTACTGACGTTATCCCAGCGAAGTATACTAGAACAAGCAAAAACATAGTTAAGGTTGCAGTTTATCATGGACTAACATCGGTTGGAGAAACATTGGAAACCTAGGAGCACTGGACAGCTGTTTCATCCTAGTATGAGACTCCTCAGCAGTACGTGCCCGCGACCCCTCCAGAGGTTGAACCTAGGACCTTCAGGTTCCGTAGCCAGCACGTTACCATTAAGTCATTGGGTTGGAATTCAGTGGTCCATTTTTCCAACCTCTGTGAGTTCACGATATAGCACGACCATCACCCGATGCTGTCGTTGAATACCTGTCCTCATATTCGGCTTGTTTGACCCAGTGGTCACGACTTCTCATTATTTGTTTGTTACTTTTGGTATTTGTTCTAATATACTTCGTCGGGATAACAAATAAAATACATCTTATAGGATGAATCATACTAACTCAGTGCCGACGTTTTTCCAAACCATCCAGTCTATTGTTCGTCAGGATACGTTCGAATTTATTAGTAATCGTAGTATAAGTGGTGAAACTCTTATCTATCAGACTTCGTCAATCATTATTCGTCTCAATTTTGAGTCCTCTATTCTCAGAATGTCATTCATTTATAACATGTGCCAAGAAAGTTCTGGTTAACTGTTTTCTATGAGGACAGTGCCTTCATATGGGTGGATGCATGACGATGCATCAGACACTTAGTACCGTTTGAATAGTTCATGTAAGAGGATGACGAAAACCAGTTTCTTATCAAGGGGTCCAAATTGATTTGAGGATGTCAAGTAATTGAGCAATATATGGACGTGTTATAGTAACCAGGGTACATGGGAATACGATGCTTTTCGGGATGAAATACAGGATAGGTTTCAGCACTGACTGATAATCGTACTGATCAATAAACTTGAAGAGATATCTATTTCTGCTAGCGTTTCAGTCATGAGTTTGACAATCTTTCAAAGTATCTACGCAGTACATGAATTTGCATCTCTTAAACAAGCACTTTACCAAATGCCGTGTTTTACATTGAAGACAAGCTTTAGAAATCTGGATAGTGCCTTATCTATGCACGTTCCTTACAAAGCACTTCTTCAAGATTGATAGGAGCCCGTGTTTATAAGAAGTATTCCAAGTTATCTTGTGGATGCTAGCAGGGGTCGTGAAGTAGGAGACTAATCGATAACGAAAAGCCACAAAAGCATCCATCAGTCTGAAACACCTTCATGACTTCACCTGGTTGTAAAAGGTTTAGTTGGAGCACTTCTAATCTACACTCGAGAAACCTGGCCACTTGTGGTTGGAGTTGATGTGGTGATATGAGGTGTAGCAGTATGAACCATTACGTTTATATTGACCAACTGACTAAAGTTTAGGTTGTGCGTCAGCGCATGCAATTAATGTTATCCAGTCGTACAGCAGGTCAGTCGTGGCCCGAATAGCTCAGTGGTAACGATGCTGACTGAAACACTGGATGGCGTGGAACATTAGTTGCCTTGAAGCTGCAGATTTGCCTTGGTGACGAGTGCTAACAAGCGCCAAACCTAGGTCCAGAACTCCTTGCTGAACGCCTTCAATCAAATAACATCTATCAAAGGGCACCGCGATGGTGAGCCTCTTAACTTGGTGGCCATATTGCGAAATGGTCGATCGTATTCAGTCCTCACTCCGGACCAGACAACATGAGATTGGTTGCTTTCCTGTGACCAACCAATTTATGTTCATGTTATTTGCTTGATGATGGCCAGCGGTGGGATCCAGAATACACATTTTCTACTGTTTGAGACTCGTTAGTTGGCTGTGTCTGCATCCAAGTGAGTGGTGGCTTTCCCACTGAGAGCCAAACTAAACAAATAGCATCAAAAGGAAACTCAAGGTAACGCTTAGGCATCCGTTTAAGGATCCCATACGCCACGGGAGACTGATCAGTTCATCCAGTATAGTAATGGGAACTTATAAGTATCAATGAACAGCATACATGTTATCCACTGGATAGTAGAAAATTTTATACCCTATATTCTTTCATTTAGGTACACCTTCACTAACCACACGTGGATTTAAAGAAAAAGATTTTGAAAAAGTTGCTTCGTTTCTGGATGAATTACTGGACCTAACGATTATGGTTAAATCTGTTTCAAGTAAGTGTTCACTTCTGGTTAATGTAGTTGTTTATAACATGTATACAATGCAATACGAAAGCTTTCGAAGGGTTGCAGTTGGTTTTTTGATTTGTTGGTTAACACAATCCTCTGAATACTTTGGTGATGCTTCTTATGCATGTGTGGGATTTCTTTACGTCTTTTCCTGGTTTTATCTTCTGTTTCGATGACTTTTGTATCTGATTTACACTAGTGAGCCGAATCAGATATTTGAGTGAAACATGATTTTCTTGTATCTGCGATGATTTCATCTTTCAATGACCCTAAACTTGATTCATGGCTTACAGTAGGAATTATATTATTTAGTGTAACTACCCGCTCTAATTAGTACGCATACCAACCGTATTTGTAAACCAAGACAGGTGTTGAAATACGATAGTAATGTTCTTGAGCTTTACGTAGTCTTGAACCGCCTTTTGTTGGTAGTTAGGTTCAGAGATGTTTTAATCAGCTTGTGAAAGGATAGATGATGATGAAGATGCCACTAATCCTGGTGATGAAAAGCCCACGACAAAATATCAAAATTCATACAACACCAAAACACCGACAATCAGCTTTCTTGTATTCACTTTTGACCATAGTTGATACTAATCAACTATTTATACTTTAGGTTTCTCTTTAATGTTATTTTTTGCGTGATTTATCTCATTGAATTGTTGCGTGATATGATCCTGTTCAAAGTTTTATTGTTCCGAAGTCTAGAAAATCCTGTCAAGCGCTATAGATCAGTAAGCATCAATGTGAGACCTGGCAGTACTGCCTAACAGTCTATATTGCCACACATTATATCGGCACTTACAGGTACAAAGCACTTAGATGAAAGATAACAAAATAAGGAGAATGTGGTGAGTGTTAGAAAGTTGTGAGCATAGAACAAGAAGAAGAAAAATAAGGATGAAATTCGATATCTTGATTATGATGATAATTTGTGTGTGCGCTGGCGCCACTTAGATCGATTCTAAGCCACATCGCCTAGAGTCTCCAACAACCGATTTTGACTGTCACACAGATCCAAACCAAAAAATCTACATTTTCTTGCTCGTCTCAAGCCAAAAGTCAGAGGTTTCATGGAGTGATATAATGTTCCACGGTGACCGCCTGTGTAGCCTTATTTCCAACCTGAACTTCAGCTAACATTGCACGATAAGGCATGCGTAAAATATGTCAGCCATATGAGTCCATGAAGGTTTACAATCTCGTTAATTGACTTACCTCTTCTTCCTAGAACTCCGCGTTTAACATCCATGTCATGAACTTGGTGGCACCACCAATACACGACCTATACTATCAAAGCAACGATTATCTAACATTTGGAGCGTTCTCATGTTCTCTACCTTAAATGGTCATGTTTCTGAAGCGACCAAGTCGAAGTGAGCAACGACAAAATAATACGAAATCCAAGGACGCTGCTAACGTAATTAGACACTTGGACTAGATACGAGTAGTAACCGTTCTCCCTCAGAACCCTTTACTTCACCGAGTCATCAAAATCAGAATACAAGGACCAGTCTGTGACTGTAAGGAGGACAATTTTATTTGATAAAAAATACATTATCTGCATATGATTTTTCCTCAGAAAATGGAGCCACTAGGTCATAAGTTGCATACTTATTTTGACTGAGTAGCTATAAGACAAAATTGTCCAGTAAGATTTTTCCCTCCCCATACGGCAACATGAATCAGGGTTGAAATTTGAAACTTCTACCTTAGCTGATTTCGGTTTGGACCACCTTCTATCACTTTCTTAGCCATATAGTAGGACAGCAAACTGCATTGCAGTACACTCAAGCAATCGAATATCACAGCAGCTCTACAGGTGTCGTATCTGTGCAGAAATTTCGTTGGTCACTGACCCACCAAGGGTAATCTGTCTTTCCAAGTAAGTGGATTTGTCGATACGCCCAACGCACATTATTTTGGGAGCAGCAATTTGGATTTTGGTGGCGAGGGATTCATTTCAAATAACTCTTCGATTACTAATTAAGGTGTTCAGAAGACTCTGCATCTTCATAGGGTCTTCACCTAACAGGACTATGCCATCTGAGTACTGTAGGTCCACTAAGGAGTCTTAGTGATAGTCCATTCCTGTTGATTCATACGATGAGAGAGAAATCTCCATCATTGCGTCTGTATCAAAATTAAGTAAGAATGAAGTGAGCGGACATTCCTGATGAACTCTATTTGGCTTACACAACTCACTGTAGACTCTAACACATGCACAAGCATTCGAATATGGTCCCTTCAACAGGGTGATGTACTTGCCCAATACCCATTTCAGTTAGGAACACTGCTATTAGACCTCTCGGTCTACGTGCTCGAAGCCTATGCGGCTTTTTCCGGGTTTGCTTTCCCTTAACTGCACTTGGATGTCTGTATATAAAACCTAGAATTTTAAATACTATTATAGAAGTAAAACATGTGCACTTTGGTAGAATGTAATTTTGTTTTGATTTATTTATTAGATTTATCACACAGTGGAACAGTATTGTGTACTGGATTACGCTTCGGACATAATTTATTGTCCATAGTTATATCAGACACGATGTTCGTCATGCTGATTCCTTTATGGTTATCATAAGAGAATTTCTCCTTTTCTTGAAGACTGGGACAGTCAGTGATTGAAGCCCATACGCTAGACAGTACTTCGGCTAACGTGCCCTATAATCCTCTACCGTCGTCTTTGAATATTTCCAGTGCTAGTGCATTTGGCCCTGCTGTCCTTCCTTGTTTCAGATTGTTTACAACTTCCTTGACTTGCGCAAGCGTTGGAGGTTTATCTCAATACTCCATTTTGAACCTTCGCTACCCACCACTACCCGTGGTCACTGGTTAACCTTCTTGTCAGTCTACATTTGAGTGGCTTTCATCCCTAATGGTGCTCGAAGCCTCCAGGGATGCATTCACGTGCATCCTTTAATTTAGAACCTGTTGACATCCACTGGCTCTTTTTAACCACTCTCTACGGTTACGGTCTTCATCTCTGTTTCCATAGCAGGCTAGAGATGGCAGCCTGTTTCTTCTGGATGAGTTAGTTTGTTCTGTTCCAATAACTACCTAACCAGTTTTTCGCTGAAGGCATCCGTAGTGCTGTCATTGTCGAACTGCACTCTCACTGCTCTTCTTGCTGTACGTTTTCTACATCGAAGACATATGCATGCTCTAGAAGGAACTACAATCTTCCGCCGACTCTCTCCAGCGATAACTAATTGCAATATAGCCTATCTGTGTTCACCGTTGGGTTGAGATCTGTGGATGGCACGTCAGACAATGTTTCTCTCTCTCTCTCTTTGTGTGAAGTTCGTGCTGGCTAGGTGTAGGTGATTATCTGAATACTGCTGTAGCAGACGATTGCCATTATCTTTTCGTTCGGCTGCGATTCCGAAAGTGCCATCAACTCTTAAAACCTTATCAGTGATATGGTATCCTGATTCTGCAAGTTACGTACAATGGAATCAGGTAAAGGTGACTAGGAAAAGATAGATCTCTTAGATAGGAAAGGTGTTATAAATACTTGTGATCGTTCAAATGTTTCACTGTGAGGTACAAGGAGATGTTGATACTTGTGTATTATCTTACTCACAAATATTGGAAAAGTAGCTGATTCACATGTAGTTATTCCCGGTATTAAGGGTTTTCGTATATGTCTTGAGTATACATCCTCAATAACTAGTGTTTCTTATGATCAAAAACAACTTATTCCCACGGCTTCAGAGAGATATTTTAGTAGAAGTATTCCGACAATAAGTGATAAATACCATACTGTTTTTTTTGTGTGAAGTGTGTTTCATTTACTTCTGGAGGATAAACCTTATTTATGTTTCATGTCAAATTAGTGGGTCTAGTCTGAAGTGAATGGCGTTATCTGAATTGTTTTGCCGTAGTTATGCACCCCGTATACCTAGTTCATTCGAAATGTATGACAAACCCCATCCTTGAGATATTGAGAAACATTTGTATCTTAGTTTGATGATTATCCGAGCTGGAATACACAACATTACTAAGACTTGGTCTTTCTTGGTTTTCATTTTTTTCATTCATTTTTCTTGTTAGCTTAGAAATCACCGAAACACGATAACTTGCTTCTTTCACATTATTCTGGATCTAATTGTCCTATCGTCATTATTTTTCAATGAGTGTGGTATACTGATATTGTTTACCCGTATTCACTTATGTGAACCTGTTTGTAAGTTTTTATTTGTACATTTCAGAAAATCTGAAAACTTTTCGACTGGCTCTTTCGGAGGATGAGCAAATCAAACTGAAGATTGCAGATTTACGTAATCGTGTTGCTGACTTTGCCAACAGTTTTCCTATGCCTGGAATGGAGGATATGTAAATAAGTGCACCTGCAGAATTTAATGATTCGTATTTGCTAACATACAATTTATACAACTGCCAGCTTGTTGTAGTTTGGTACCATCATGTATTGCATATCTACGATTCATTTGATTTAATATTTTTAAATATCCTCGATACTCTCGCTTCGATCTATTGTATTTCCTAGAAAATTGTTAATACATTTTATTCTGTTGAGTTTGTAGAATTGTCTTACCTAGTTTCGTTTGTTCACGAAACTGCTTTTGTCAAGGGAATAAACTGCATATGAAACTCCCGTTAATGGTCTGTATAACAGATACAGCCTTTGGTGTATTTATCCATGAGGATGGATACATACATCCTTATGGAATGGTCTTATTTGACTACCCGTGATACACTGGTGCACATAAACACTACATAACGGCATATTTATTAAAACTGATACACTTCATACCAACACGGAAGAAACAAAGGAAGCAAAGCAAACATGGGAAAAGTAGTAAAATCAAACGTAAACAACTATAGAAAATAAGAGCAGCTTAGGCAAGGAAGGATTAAAAGGACGTGTTCACATGGCTAGTATAAAACCAAAGGGTATTCGAACTAACTTCACCGTAACTGACTTCCAGCTAGTGTCACACAGATCCTCCAGCCGTTTGATTTCGGCTGCTCCACGAACATCAGCCAGAGGATGAGACCCAATGTACTATATTTTGAGAGTAGGTGTTTCGTTCAGCTTTGAACACAATGTTTGCACTGCATGTTGAGGCATATTTCGATCTGTAAAAGTGGCATCTGTTCGTATAATTCATTATTCGAAATATATTATTATACGTTTGAGTTACTTTATCATGGAGAAATCCCTGTTCTAGCCACTGTGTATTGTGATTATTGGCGCTTATTTGTACCGGTGACTGACTGGATAATAGATACACGACGGGATACGTGAACTGGATACGAGTAGCGATTGTTTTGCCTCAGAACCTGATACTTCACTGAGTCTGACTGCAAGGAAGGCAGCTGTTTTGACGAAAGAACATTATTTATGTACAGTTTTTCCTCAGGAAATGAAATCACTAAGTCAGAAGTTGGATACTTACTTCCACCAGCCAGCTAAAGGTCGAAATTATTCAATAAAGTTTTGTGCTCACACGAAACCAAGGTTAGAATGACTTTAAAGGCCACCCTAGAAACAACTGAAATAATCAATTAGACTTCTCTATTTTATGAAAATCTACTTTTCCAGCCTTATTAGTCACTCTGGTCGTTGCTACCCTGGGGTTGCAATCCAAATCTTATACCTAGGCGGCTGGTGACCTTGAGTGCTAGTTTCCATTTGGGCTGCTTTCTATCATTAATCTATTTATTCCATTTACAATACTACACATAACTTTGCCGTTAAGCATAATAATAGTGGCTTTGTTCTGAAAAATACTACCGGAATACTGCACAGGATTCTCAGCATTGGATATAGCATCGATTGGACGCAATTGGTGCATAATATATGAAATAAGTCGAAATTATATATGAGCGATGATAGTATTTTTCCCATTTACAAATTTCTTGAAGATCCAAAGTTGATTTCGGTAGACAGTAGCAGTTAGATTCGTAATACACAGATAACAGGAAGCTGTGTAACGTTTAATCAGTTTACTTTCAAAGACAAGTTGATTCGTCTGTTCATTCCTAACACTCCCTTCTGCGCACAGGTTCCAAGCTAAGTACGGTACTGTGGAATTTTTGTACTTAGCATATGCATTGGGTCTACTTGCTCCTAGTCTTCCTGAGTATCGACACGCAGAGCTTCGGGCGAAGTAGATGCTGATCATCAGATAAAATAACTGCTTCCAGATCTTTATATGAGTTAAGATGTCTGTTCACAAGTTTTAAAAAACACTGCTAGTTCTGCCGACAATCTCCAAAGTTCTAGGCAACAAAGCATAGTCTCTTCTCAGCAACTCATGAAAAAATAAAGGGGAACTATAGGAAAGAATAAGCAAGATGAAAAAGTTTATAAAGCACAAGATAAGAGGCTGAATTATACTAGATGTACTCAGCTTCCACGTCTTAAACTAAAGTTTGCAGTTTGATTAGGATTTCCTGAGTTTGTTTATTTTGTCGAATGGTTGAGTATGTGAGAATTCCGTAACTGCTGAATACAATCCAACTATCTGTTACATTTCGACATTGCCAAAGTGGATTTCGCTAACCCTCGAAATTTACCTACTAACAGTTTATTTCGGGAAATCGAAGATTACCTCGAATGCTTCGATGTGCAGTGTCTATCAAACAAGTTGCAAGATGACGAAATCGCAGCTTGCTTTACTACAGTAATCAGTCGAGAAGCAAACAGTTTGCTAGATAATTGTTCATTTTCTGAAAAGACAATTTCTCTACTACGTAAGAAACTGCAAGATCCTTTAATGGATTATTTTCAATTATCTTGGTTTTAAACGCACGAGAGGGTTCATTTGGATAAACTTATCCGTACACGTAAATAAAATAGACAAAACCCAAAAGAGAAAGTGAAAAAATCGAGAGAGTGAAAGCTGTACCAGTTGTTTTAAAGTTACTAAAAACCCGTAGATAACAACTGCTGTAAGCGTAATATGAAGTTGGTACAGCTTCCAATAGGTTCCGTACTCCATCCGAAATTATTCTTTTCGATGTTGCATATCGTTGCTTCATCACCTATGAACAGAAGAAACAACAATAACTGGACTGAATAATCTTGCTTCAAATAAGGAACCTATTACATTCAACATTTTTATCAGACGGAGACTTAAGAGAGAAGAAGCGCTTAAAAGACAACCACCTAAAATTAGGGTACAAAGTCTGCAACCGAAGATAAATGTTAAGATTTGGCGGGAAAGTCGCAAAATATTAGGTAGTAAATGTACTAAGCATAAACTTTTATCATGGATGACATGTAAACTTGCAACCTAAAAAGTCATATGCTACTTACAGACAGCTGTTAATAATCACTCACCAGCCGTTTCAGGACTATACGATGAACCTGCTCCTAGAGAAACTTTTTCCAGGCACCTAGTGATGTGCATAACTTTTTAAACTACTAAGTACCCTCTATCTGAAACGCTTGGCAATCATACTGTGCTTTCTGACAAAAATGGCAGCTCATACCAGTCCCCATTATCAATCTTCAGCGTCATACTTTTGATATTAAAATAATAGATTATTACATGTTTTTTTACGAATGCGTAACACTTGACAGAAAAGTTTTCTCTTATTTCCTTACAGCACGAATAATGTTTGTTTTCACGGTTTTTAAGACACTTTTAACATCATGTGGGTTTAGAAAATCTTGTTTTCAATTTTTTAAACACGCTGGGATTATATTAAAATTTATATAATGAATCAACCTGAGTCGGGGCTCAACCTTTTTCAGAACATTCGCAAAATCTATTGCCCGGATGTCTATAATTTTTTAGCATCGCTTGTGATTTGATTTGTAGTGCACCTTCCTGGCACCAAAATACAACTAGGGCCAAAATAAATAGATTAAATTAAATTAAGTAAACAAACCTCTAGCTCGCCTCCGGATGCTTTAGGTGTTTTAAGTTTTGTTTTAACGAGCAGGCTTGGAGGACGTTTTGCGCCTCCTTAGTGGTGGTTGGCACGCACGTACTCAGAGTCCCTAGCTCAGCCATACTAGCCAGATAAGATGAATAAACGTTTCCCTTATTTGTTACTATTACATTTACTCTAATTAAACACATAAATTCTTCAAATATATTCCTGAACCAGTCCTTTTGATTTGTGTTTCGTTATCAGTACTTACACGTTAGGTAAGGTACTGGTTAAACAGGTACTGGAGAGCATCAAGTTAAGCAGAGTTGGTGAAAGGTTACGGACTAGTCACACATATTCCCTACAGATTGGTAACATAATCTGGGATGCTCAAACTCACTTTGCCGTTGCCGAAAATAAGCCCGAAATCATAATACATCCAATGCTTCTTCATTCCTGAGTTTTTTCTATTTTCCGAGCAGTAGTTCAAAATACATGCGCTAGTATAAGGGCCATGTCCATTATTATTATTAGTCCCTTGGGTTCCTAATGGAACATAGGACTTCAGTAGCACGTCTCCATTCCACTCTGTTCTCTGAAACCTTTTGGACCTGGCTCCAAGACAGCCCACAAGCTCTAATTTCCTCCTCGCACCATCTCCTCCATGTCACCCTCACCTCAGACGCCCAACTCATCGCTTCCCATGGAGATTCCACTCGAGGGCCTGACACGTGATGTCTCCAGTCGGCCTTCTCAGTGTATGCCCAATTTAATCCATCTCCACTTCCTTCTGCATATCTGTTGAGTGATAGGTTGTTGGTTGGTTCGTTCCCAGAGTTCCTTGTTGCTTATTCTTTCTGGCAATCCATCTGATCTTCAGTAGCGAGCCAGCGTAAGCAGTTGTTGATGAATGTGTGTAGTTGATTGGAAATCCCTTTCGTAACGCGCCAAGTCTCTGAACCATACAGAAGCACTGATTTGATGTTGGTGTTGAAAATCCGGATGTTGTTCCACATGCTGAGTGCAGTGCAGAAGATCTCCACACTGGTTTCAGGCTAATGAACGCCTGTCTTGCTTTTCCGATTCTGACTTTAGCATCTTCGTCTGTGCCACTACCTGTAGTTGAAACAATGCTTCCTAGATAGGTGAAGGAGGCTACTTCCTTTAAGTTTCTCCGGTTGATGGTGGTTGGAGTTTTTTGTTGGAGTTGTTGGTGCGGTATCTTCATCATTTCTGTCTTCTCTATATTCACTTGAAGTCCCGTCTCCCTTCGCTGCCTCGCCTCTTCCACCAACTTGTTAGTTTTTGCCTGTAGATCTTCAAATTTGTGTGACATCAGACATAAGTCATCGGTGAAATCCAAGTCTTCTAGGTTCTTTTCCACTGTCCAGCCAGCGTATCTCCCTCTTCTCGCTCCCCACTGTTGTCTGCTGCATGATCCAGTCGACCACAATCAAGGATATCATGGGGGATAGTAGGCAACCTTGTTTCACTCCTTCCTGTCCTCACTTCAAAAGCATCACTGAGCTTTCTATTGTGAATTACTTGGCTGGCATGTGGCATCTTCATATAGTTGTTGAATGAGGCTGATGAAGGTTTGCGGTATTCCGTAGTATTGAAGCAGTTTCCAAATTGCCTCTCGGTCGACGCTGTCAAAGGCCTTCTCAAAGTCGATAAAGTTGAGGTAGGGAGTTGACTGCCATTCTATACTCTGTTCTATGATGATGCGTAGCGTAGCGTTGCAATTTGGTCTGCACATGATTTGTATTTCCTGAATCTAGCCAGCCAACCTGTTCCGGTCGTAGTTTTGAATCCAGTGCATCCTTTAGCCTCTCCAGGATGATGCGGCCTAATATTTTACTTGGAGTAGACAGGAGAGTGATTCCGCACCAGTTCCTGCAAACACTGAGGTCTCCTTTCTTCGGCAGTTTGACAAGGTAGCCCTTCTTCCAATCAATGGCCAGGTACCTTCCCTTCCTCCCACACCTTCTGTAATAGTGGTGCGGGCATGTCTGCTGTTGTCTCTGCGTCTGTTCTCAGTGCTTCTGGTGGTATCCCATCTGGTCCTGCTGCTTTCCCACATTTCAGTAGCTTTATGGCGCTCAGGACTTCCACTTTTGTTGGAGGATTTATGTTCACTTGTAGTTCAGAGGCTGCAGGTGGTATTTTTGGACGAAGTGCAGCTGGTGGTCAGTTCGAAAGCTTTCTGAAGTGGTCAGCCTATCGTTTCCTTTGTTCCTCTTCTTTGGTGATTAAATTTCTGTCATCATCTTTTATTGGTTTCATCTGCGTTGATCTCCTCCCAGATAGCAACCTGGTTATTTGATAGGATGTTGTCAGGTCTCTCTTACCTGCAGCCTGTTCTGCTTCACTTGCCAGTGTTTCGTAGAAGTGCCTTTTGTCTTTCCGTGCACTCTTCTTCACTTCTTTGTCCAGTGTAGTGTTTTATACATTGTGCTCAGTTCCTCTTGTCGTTGAGCATCCTTGCACTGGTTTATCTCTTGCTTCACCATCCTCCTCTCCCTCCTCTATCAGCTTCCATGTATCCGTCGAGATCCATTCCTTATCTTCCTTCTTCTTCTTTCGTAATACGGTTGTACAGGTTTTTTTTCCACGTCTCTTCCAAAGACTTCCAGTGTTGTTCCACACAGGTTTCTTCAGCGATGTTCCTCGATATCTCCCACTTTGTCTTGATGGCTGCCGTGAAGATCTCCTTTGTAGTTTCATCCTTCAGTTTCCGAGTGTTGTACTTGACTTGCGGTCTATCACCAGCTTCCTTGAAGGCTTTTAACTTGATTTGGAAGGTTCCTTGAACTAAGTAGGGAGTGGTCTGAACCTACATCTGCTCCTCTTCTTGACCTTGTGTCAAGTAGACTGCGTCTCCATTTTTTGCTTGAGATTGAAGTAAAGTCGATTTGAGTTTTAGTGTGTCCTGGTGTCTGGTGAAATCCATGTTGCTTTGTGGATATCTTTGTGCTTGAACACAGTGCCTCCAATCACCAAATCGTTGAATGCACAGAATTCTGCAAATAATTCTCCATTCTCTTTCATCACCTCACCGAGTACTTCTCGACCCATGGTTAGTTCTCTTCCCGTGTTGTCCCCTCCCAGTTTGGCATTCATGTCACCCATTAGAATTTTGATATCGCCAACTGACGTCTTGTTCAGTGTTGATTAAAGTTGTCTGTAGAATTCCTCCTTTTTCTCTTCATCTGCATTATTTGTAGGTGCGTAGTGCAGCATTGTATGATTGTGACCTTCCTTCCTTCCTTTTGAGTTGAATCTTGCTGTCATGATCCTGGAGGAGGTTGGTTCTCACTGCATGAGAGATTTCGATGCTGTTGGAGACATCATGATAGCCACTCCATAACTCAGTGTGCTCGTGGTTGTCGTCTGGGTGACAATATCAGAGTAGATTATTGATTGTCCAGTTGACAGTTTGGAGAGTCCACTCCCATTCCATCTGCTTTCGTAAATTCCAAACACTTCAATGTGATACCTTCTCATCTCGTTTGCAATCTGAGCTGCCTTGCTGGGTTCAAACATGGTGCGGACACTCCATGTCCCCACGTGTACTTTCGCTTTCATCGAGAGAAGACAAATCGGCCAATTGGCTTCCCTGAGGCTTTCATCAACTGGTGTTATTTCGCCTCTCCGATTCCAGCGAGGAATAATTTTGTTATTATTTTTTATATATCGTTTGTGCTTTGAAGTTTCTTTAGCGGTTAGATTTGTTTTCCGGGGTGGGGTTGCTAGCCCTATGCCCAACCTTCCCTGTATACCCGGGCTTCGGACCGGCTAGTAACTAGTGAACTAGTTAACCAGGTCCAATAGGTAGAGTGATATACGCACTCAACTAATTCTATCTCGATATTTGATGTAGTTAAGAACTGCTTACCACTCTAATTGTTTGGGTTCATGGTCACTGAAATTGTAATACAGGCACACAACATTAGATTGGATTTTGTTAACTTGCGCCACTCGCGACGCTCGTGAAACATTCTTCTATCTATTTATTATAAAGCATGCTGCATAAGGGTTTACTCATGCTGTATGGTGGCAAAATATATCCAGGTGAAGAACTTGTGAAGGCTCTGTGTTGCTGACCACTATAGCCTCCGTAGCACCACCAGGGTATGGTTGATTTATCTCCTGAAGTATGCCGGTTAGGCGCAGTGTTAGATATGAAAGAAGAATTAGTTGATGAGGTTATCAGTCAGCTGTGAAATTAACCACTCGTCTCTGCACATGGTCTTCTTCAGCGCATAATGCTGCAAGAAGTAGAGTAAGTCAGAGGAAGGCTGAGAGTGTTTGGATGAAGAATTGGTATCAGTCCGTCACTTTTTTGGCTTCTGGTCTGGGCTGTGGATAACAATTTGGAGACCAGATGATATGGTTGCCAATCGACGGTAGTAATGCAAACTTATGCATGCTGTAACTCCACGTGGATCTCAAAGACGTCGTTTTTTTGCCGCCTGGCTGCATTCTTTTTATTATCTTACAGTTTTTTATTATTACTACTTTCATTATTTTCATTTGTTTCATTTTCTTCCTCTGTAATTTAAAATGCTGCTTCTTAGAGGGCTAAAAATTTATGCCGTGTTCATTACTTCCTGTTGATTTAGTTCTACTAGAGACGATGGGTAGAAAATAACCCTTTAAGAAGTTGGAAGTAGATAATGTCACCATTAGAAGTAGAAATTAAACAAAAAGGGGATGATGATGGGGAACCCTCCTGTCAAGTAGCACTGATTTTCTTTACTTCAGATAACAATGCCACACGCCGTTACACACTTGAGTGTATTTAAGTAAACAGCTTGCATCAATGTGATGTCACTCAGGCTATTCGCTCAGAAACCGTTACATAACTTCTTGATCAACACCGTCATGCTCCGGTTTGGTTTCAAGAAATATCACAAAGCTGAGTCTCGGCAACCGTTGGTATGTCCAAGAGCCTAATAAGAGGTGATCTAAATAATTGCATTGGTCAGAGTTTCTAACTAGCTGGTTCTCTGAGTTTTTCACTTCGGTGCTTCTGAGTTGTTGCACGGTGATGGTCCTTAAGGATTCGAAAACTGTTTATTTTTCAGTGCTTGCAATACGAGGATTTATGAGCTTTGGAATTTGAGTGAATAATACAAGTATGAGATTGTTCTGTATGAGAATCCGGGATCATCTTGGAGTTCTTTGCCATTTCTTCCCTTCCTTCCCTGTATACCCGGGCTTAGGACCGGCTGTAGCGGAAAATTGATCTGAAAATCCCTCCCGATCACCCTTATTTGCTTGTATTGACATTTATTTTAACATTTTTACCCTCGTTATGGACGGTGTACCTTTGACCCTCGCCGGTGTAATGTTATTTGCTTGTTTAACTGTCTTATTTGACTTTACACTCGGTATTTGCCTTTGTATGTTTGAGACTTATTATGAATGTTTCACTTTCCTATTATGTGACGCTGGACTGTTGACAAGGTGATGTTGTTTTACTGCGCCCGATATTTTGTTTTGGTTCAACTTACGGTTGTGCAGTGATTTGACTGTTTGTCTTTTGACTGTCTACTGGGGAATGTTTGTTTGTTGATTTGATTCCAGTGGGCAGAGTTTTGATCCCCTTTGTCGGGAGTATTCCTATTGACTGACAGTACGTGTTTGTACCCGAGAACGTTTTGGACTGTATAGTTACCCAACGGCACTGTTGAGGTATTTTTGCAATTTTGACACAACCTATTGATGCTTTGACAGTACCACAGATTTGTTACGAATCTACTATTGAATTACTACAAACCGTGTTTTGATATTTCGATCCAACCTTTGACTGTGCGTCACTCGTGGAAGTTAGGAAGCTATACAGTAGAACGCAGGAACTAGTCAGATTCATTTCAGTTGGCACCGCCTAGTTATTTCCCGCGTTCGGGCCAAGATTATTGGATTCTGGCCGCTACAGTAGTCAACAACACGTAACTGTTGTACCTGGCAAGCACAAGATGTTCCTTGAGTCAATTTCCGATGGGGAAGGTGGCATGTCCATGGATCCAACCTCAGACACCAAGCAAGTCCCTCTTGATATTATGTCATGCCGTGGCTCTGATAATCGAGCAGTACACATTGTTACAAAAGAATATCAAATCCAAAATAGTACAATGCCCATCTTTTTGACTTGAATTGCCGATTCGACGATCAACTCAACCCAGTAATGCATTCTCTATCAACATCTGGTAGTGTCACGAAGTTCCGGGACTGCGATGCAAAGCCGATGAACGCAAAGATTTCGTCGAACCAGGTGTTCGCGAAGCCTTCAACACCGGGAACGGGGAAGTCTTTGGCTGTGACGACATAAGACCGGCGGTCATACGGAACTGTGCCGAAGTGCCAAGCACACTCACATGCAACCTGTTCACGCACTCGCTGGAAGCCAGTCGACCCCCCCACCCCCAGGGAATGGAAACGCGCTATCCCTTCATCAACCCCCAAGGGAGAAGATTAAAAATAACCCGTGCGACCACGGATCGATGGCATTGCTTCCCATACTTTCCAAAGTAATGGGAAACCTGGTTGCAGGTGTTGTTTGGGACTATCTGGATGGAAACAGCATCGTTCATCCAGCCCAGCATGCCTCCAGAACCGTTTGGTCACGCGCCACAAACCTGATGACCGCTTGGGATGACTGGACCGCTAAGTGGGACAACAAGCAACCAGTCCGTGTTATCTTCCTGGACTTGACCAAAGCTTTCGATAGCGTCCCACACTGCACCATGCTGGCCAAACTTGCAAAAGTGGGTATCGCTGAACCCCTCATGGCATGGTTTACAGTATATCTAGATGACAGAGATTCTGTACTAAAGTAAATAGAATTCGATCAGCCTGGAGGAATGCAAGGAACCATCCTTGAGTCGCTCCTATTTCTACTATTCATAAACGACATTCTCGTTGAACTCTCCCCATCTATCCTCCTATTTACCGATGACGTCAAGATATGGAGGGCAATAGGTGACGAAGAGGATCCTAGGGTACTCCAAAACGACCTGTTGCGGCTGCGGTCCTGGTTAGCTGCGGAGGGTTTAAGCCTCAACGCGGAGAAGTGCAAGGTGGTGTATCTTCGCACACCAGAGGCGATGAAATCCAGCTACACTCTCAACAAGCGTGCAATCGCCCAGGTGTCTACACAGAATGACCTGGGACTAGACTTTTCTGACACACTGGATGTTACGAGGGAGTGGCAGCAAAGGCGAACGCCATCATGCAGTTTCTGAGAGGGCAGCTTGGATCGTTAACCCAGGAACTATTCCTTATGCTACTTAAGACGTATGTTAGACCACGCCTGGAGGTGTTCAGCACGACAGCTCCCTCACCACTAAAGAGAGACGCAAATACCCTCGGGAAGGTAGACAGAGGAGCGACAAGGTCGGCTGTTGAACTGACGAGCAAAAGATGCGCAACACCTCAGATAACCCAACTTATTCACATTAAGCTATCGAAGAAAAGATGACCTGATAATGACCTACAAGATGATTCACAAAGGGACCACCCAAATAGGTCAACGTTATCGGTCTAAAGCTGACAGTCTCGTGGGAACCCCACCCTCGTACCACACCACTCGACAAAGACGAGAGTGAGATCTAACTTCTTCTCCCATAAAGTATGCGCCATATGGAACGCTCTGCCGAAGGAAGTAACCACAGATACATCAGCCGACCGCTTCGTACGACTACTGGGTGAGTACGTGAACGCAAACGGCTTGCCACAAACATTTGTCAGTACCAATTGATGACATACTCTTCCACCCCTGTATTCCCTGACCCTAGTGTCTGCAATAAGGCCAATCTCTTCTTCATATTATCACTAGCAAAACCTATCATTCCATAGGTACTTTTCGCTCCCCTTTTTCCCATTCCCCATTCCCCCCAATTATAGTACTTTTTAAGTAACGCTTAATACTTACAAGTTTCAAGCACCTCCATTCCAGAAGGCCTCTCTCCGTTCAGTCCACTCATGACCCCGGCCATCTGGTCGGCGGATTTTCACACTGTCATCGGTAGATATAGATTTTCGGGGTTCGCCTCGAGCTCCTGGGTAGGGTCTATGCGAAACAACCTCCTATTCACCCTCACCTTTATCTTGCGTCAACTCCGCAGGGCTACATATGCTCTGTGATCTGGAGATCTCCTGGTTACTCCATGCTTCCCCTGGCTTTCAAGAGGCGTTCAGTACCTCGTTTCAGCCACAGGGTGCCCCGCTTTGGCATTGTTGTGACTACCAGGACGTTTACAAAGACAACCCCCATGATGTTATCCCTTATTAGTCCCCCGGTGTTGATCGACCGACAGGTCACCCCACCCCGTAGGCCATGATGCTGGCGGCGAGCATTGATTCACCACTCCGTGGTTCTTCTTGCTGTAGCAGAGACAAGGATGGCACAAGTCATATGTTAGCTGTCCGCTGTATACTAGTTTGAACACTACCATATCTCTGTCACCATTGCCGGTTAGGGTTTCAGCTTGCATGTTTTCTGCCAGCAGAACGTCGGTAGTAAGGGGACAGTCCAGTATGGACGAATTTCCACTCCGCCCTCAGCGATTGTCATCGCTAATATCCTTATGTAGCCCAGCCTTCTTGACGGTTTTGAGCGGGTTTCGGTAGAACTCCCGGCTTGAAGTTGCCCCATCTTTTCCAAGATTGAGAGTTGGGGTATTAAAATCCCCGGCTATGATAACCTGGTTTTACCCTATTGGCGTCACTGCATCACCGGAGCGGTTTTTGATCCTGTCTGACGTTGCTGTTACGGGCTCTACAGAACCAAACATCAGCTACTCGGTGCGTTTAGCCATGGAGCCACACCAGATGGAATCTAGGACCCTTGGCATTAGAGTTTCAGTGGTTCGTTCACTTTTGAGATGGCCACTCATGAATAATGCCACCCTGCCTTCTTGCGTGTAATCTCTGCCTCTCCTGAACAGACGTATACGATCTATGCCAGCTTTCACGTCAATAAAGTCTCGCGGTAATCAAGTTTCTGTTAGGATCACAGTCTTCCCAGCAAGATGGAAATACATTTCAAGCAACATAAGTTACATGAAAACAAACCAGTTTACCGGTTTGGTCACCTTGGTAATGTGAACAGACTCTTGTGTGCGGTGTCGAGCTATACACTAGGAAGAGTTTTCGGACAATTCGATCGTGCATGTTTCCACCAAATTTTAAACTGCTTCATGCAGCCTCAACCAGCCGATGTCATTAAAGCAGAAATGCGCTGCAGGTTAGTGGAAACGGATAGTTTTCTACCTTTCCTTTGTGTATTACCTGTTTTCTTTGACAGATATGCCTTGCTATGGTAATCCGGAAGTAAAACACGTAATTCTTGATTTTATGTGAAGGTTGCGTTGAAGCAGTTTATACTGGGTAGGTTAAATTAGACAGGTGTTAAATCTGGGTTACAATGTTTTTCCGATATTTAATTGCTGATAAGCATCGGAAATCATCTGTAGAAGCACTATAGGCCAACCTTGTGATTTTTTTCCTCGTTGACTGCTAAGTGTTTTCTGTCCCAGCACCATAGTAAAAATTAATTTTTCCATGTTATATGTTATTCCACTTTAGATGACCATGTTAACATGTGAGAAATTTTTTGCTGACCTCAACAGTTTGTTGGTAAACGAAGTCGCCGTTATAATGTTGATTTATTTTTTGAAGAACTGTCAGTGGTTGTGCATGTAACATGATGGAACGAACATGGATATTAAGTGTGGACTAGTATACAGACAATTGTCTAGCCTAGGAGACTCTATATGGAATTATCTCAGGTTCCCTGAAAACAGTAACACTCAGACACCGTCTTTAAAAGTTGCTTGTTTTCGTAGAGTTCTTCATTAATAACTGAATAAGTGGTCATGGTTTTTGATACAACGCAAGAACATAAAGCCTGTCTTCGAGGAGCAGTATGCTGCTTCGTTCAAAGACTGCTACTGTTCACCAAAGACATCTCTCCGGGACGAGGTGAAATCCATACGATGATACTGCGGGAGGAAGCTTCAATCTTGTCCGAACCTCTAAGTTAGTTGTTTAAGAATTCTTTGAGTCGGGGGACGGTTCTCGACTTTGGAAGCTGGGTAACATAACGCCAACCTTCGAAGGGGGCAACGAAACAATCTAGAGAAGTACGGGCCGGTGAAACTCCTATCCATTCCTTCCACAGTAGTGGAATCTCTAATATACGATGGGGTGAGGGATTACCTTACAAAGATCAACTTCCTCGCTCCCCGACAACGTGGATTTCTAAAAGGGTACTCCTGCATTACTAGTCTGCTGGCTGCAGTAGATAGGCGGACTAGCATTGTTTACCGTTGGGGACGAATTCGTGTTATCTAGCTAGACGTTTTTAGAGTGGATGATCTTATGAATCACCACTGCCCTATTGATAGACTGAAATTAATTGGGATTCGACCTGCGCTAATTGACTGGCCACCTTCGTATCTACGACGACGTTCACTTACAGCTCAAACGAGTCTCTCTGCCTGAAGAAACAGAATGTCTTAGCTCTGCCATCCAAGGTTCAGTAGTAGCGCCTCTCCTTTTCCAACATACATGAAGGACTTCCCCTAATAGGTTTCTTCCGAAATCTTTCTTTTTGCCGGCGACGTGAAACTCTGGAGAGAAATCGAAAGTGAAGATGACAGTATTTCTTTACAGCAGAACTTAATGCAACACTACAACTGGGCAGTCAACAATGGGCTGTCATTTAATCCTGAGAAATGCAAGGTGACACGCTTAAAATACGATGCATTTCATGCATATAATCTCAAAGGCATGAAAATTGATGTCATTGATAGAGAAGGATCTGGGCGTCCTAGACCCTCAACACTTGAAATCCTATGCCAACTGTGACAGAAATGCATGTCATAGAAACTTGGCGTTGGTAACTCTTAGGCGAATTTTCGGACAATTCGATCGTGCATGTTTCCACCAAATTTTAAACTGCTTCATACGGCCTCAACTGGAGTTCGGGACCATCGTCTTCCCCCTTCTCTCCAGAAGGACAAACTAAACTTAGAACGCATCCAGAGGCGTTCGACAAAATCTGTTCAAGGACTCGCGTCCGAAACATACGATGAATGGCTGGTTGCGCTGAATCGGTATTCTCCGGAATACAGGAGGCTTAGAGGGGACTTGATAATAACCCACGACATTCTGAGCATGCAAAGCCACCCACTCCGTCACTTATTAAATCGTGACTGTAGCACTAATCTTAGAGGATACACAAAAAAAACTAGGCCTGAAACACAGCAGGCTGGATGCCAGGCACAACTTCTATTCCCTAAGAGTTGTTACACCCTGGAACGCTCTCCCTGAAGATGTGATCCAGGCTACTTCGTCTGGATCTCATAAACGCCGACTGAACACCCACTTGATGTGTGTCTGGGATCTGCCCAGAACCAATTGAATTTTCACATTTTAATCGCCACATTTTCCCTTTTCTTTACTATTACAACAGGTTAACAACCAAAAGGAGTAGTGATCCACGTATTGTAGGCGTGGAAGCCCGGTTAGGCGCGAGTTTCCTCCATTCCGTCAACAACCACTTGAAACGTTTGCAACGCTTTTGAGGTGGTGACCACCCATTTGAATGCATCTCTGAAACTCTAAGTTTGGTTTGCTTTTTAGTTTGACAGCGGAGCTGCTGGTAAGATCAGCTTACTGTTTGCGATACCTGTTTTTGTAGGCACCTGCAAGTAAGTTCTAAGCGTCGTTTTAAAAGTGCAAGAAATAGGGCAAATTTGGGGAGAAAAGAGAACTTAAAGTATTTGCGGAAAATAAGGTGCTGCTAGTGATGATGGGGGTTTGGAATGGGTCTGACTACAGACAATGTGGTTGGAGAACACAGGAATGGATGAGCGTAAAGTGAGCCGCTACCGGCGGATGTTCGTGGTAAGTCAACTGCACTCACGTACTTATTCAGCAGTCGTTTGGAGGAGTAGCTGCAGCCACCCCCCCAGTGGAGCCTCCTATGAAGCGCACACCGTGTGAAAACTTTGGCCTCGCCTTCATCTCCGTCCTATAGTGGGGTATGTGAGTGGGGTTCCATGGAGAACGTCTGTTTCCAACCGGCTATCTTGACCTATAAGGATGGCCACCTGGTGAATGACATTGTGGGTTGTCGTTAGGCCACCTTTGTTCCTTCGACAGCCTAATGTGGATAAATTTAGTTGTCTGAGACTTTGCGCGAGTTGTTTACCTGTCAGTACAATAGCTGTTCTCGTCACATGTTGCCGCATCTCCTCGGGTGTACTCACGTCTCCTTTGGCAGAATTGAGGAGCTATCGTCCTGAACACCTCTAGGTGTGGTTTACCACACGTTTTAGATAGTGTAAGGAATAATTCCGGGATTAGCAATTCAAACAGCCTTCTTAAAAAGTGCATGTTTTGGCCATCTCTCGTGAAGTTTTGAGAGAGGATAACACACTCCCTTTCTTTAAGGAGTACGCTTACTTCCAGCGAATGTGTGAACAGATTACATAAACGTGTGCGTAACACTCCAGTTCAATTCCACACGATCAGCAGTTCCACATTGTAACAGCCTGGAGGTTTCCCCATTCTGATTGTTGAAATTTCCGCAAATACTTGGTTTGCCGGAGTCTGTATGCTCATAAATGTGGTATCGCCGAACTGAAACCCTATTACACTACTGGATACTGATGGTAGGTGCATCACTGTCTTGGGCTGCTTATCAAATCCGCGATTCCAAATTTCTGCTGCCTGGCTGCTTTTTAAGTGTTATACTTTCGATCTTGTGATCACGTTCAAACCTATATTCGTCTGTTTACTTCATGTCATAATTGTGACGTAAACGGATATAAGAATTTCGGACTGTAACTCAGTCGCTTAGCCAGGTTACTTTAGCATTTGTACATGCCACTACGAATGCTTATAATACATAAGTTGCATATCGTCTTGTAGCTAAGAAAGTATGATTCCTTGCAATACCGATATCTTGCCTTTATCTTCCGTGTATTTGCCTTCTGGTGGCAGGAGTAACCCAAGAACATTAGAGAGATGGTAGCCTAGTTAATTGCGTAACATTGTTTTCGTTAATCCTCCTTGTCAGTAGTGGCTACGGTATGGTAGGACAACAGCTCGATGACGACATTCGATGCTGAATTTCCATCTGGACATATCTACTAAGTGAAAATAATACCTGCTGTTTGACTCCATGAATTATTGCACTGCCTCCAATCTTTCACTGTTTCTGGAACACAGCCAACCCACCAACTGGTCAGGATTCTTCTTGCGACGAACCGTCTAGAGTTTTCCGACAGCTATAATGACACAAATGTTCTGAGCAAATGGTCGGATGAGAGACCAGTATACCGGTTGCCTCGGAATATGACCTGCCTGTAGTAATTCCACACTACACGTTTTCTAGTACTCTGTACCAAGCGATCTTCTCCAGCAGAAGTTACCATGCATCAAACACGCTTCTCGAATGATGCTGCTTACTCTAATATGAGCGATGCCTGAAGTCCACATACAACTGCTGCTATTTGGACCATTAACCGTTTCAACGTCTACTTCCATCTACTACTACAAGTATTCCCAGTGGAATTAATGCACACTACCCTCAAACATAACAAGGTGAACTGGGAATGCACTGATTCAAACACTCACCTTGATTATATAATTGTGGATATTTGCCGATACTCTAGATCCTCTAAATAGATCCTTCGTGGTTAGCAAAGGTAAAATCTGAAGAATTTCCCAGTGAATGGATGTTTATGTTAGTCAATAAAACACCATGCAAACGGACTAACAACGTCGGTTGGTTATAACGCGAACTTCAAACATTGCGCGCTTCTGTTGTTGATGTTGGGATCTATCTGTGTGATGACAGATGGAAATCCATGCCCGTCCCTTGATTTGCAGCAAGTTTTAATAAGGTTATGCATGTCAGTAACTTGGTATGTGAGTTATATAATTCCAAGTACCATTCTGTAAGCTTTCAAAAATTATCAGATTGACTTTGTTTGTAAACCGGCATCCTTCATGTTGAGTTCATTATATGAGAATAGGAATTTTTATCATCTTCATTTTGATGCTCTGCATATGACGAAAGTGGTATTTTTTGTCCCGTAACCGCGATCTGATGTTTTTGATAGACCTAAACGATCTACCCTCTGTACTACTCAGGACCCGTAAAATCTTGTAGGTTTTTCGACATACGTGAATTTGATGATGCCTGTAAGCCGACTTCTGTCATGCTAAATTACTGACGTGAGAATAAAAAATCATCTATTTACTTGTGAGAAAGAGTGCAGTGAACTTTGAACCACTTGGTCACCTACCATGCCACTCCGTTTCACTCTCTGTATTCCATGTGCACAAACATACTGTCTATTCTCATCATTATGGCATCAATAACAAAAGGTGGTCAGGTTTCAGTCAAGATTGTAGTTATTGGTGCAAGGCGACAGTATAAGATTTGAGCATTATTCATGAGTGGCCATCTCAAAAGTGAACGAACCACTGAAACTCTAATGCCAAGGGTCCTAGATTCCATCTGGTGTGGCTCCATGGCTAAACGCACCGAGTAGCTGATGTTTGGTTCTGTAGAGCCCGTAACAGCAACGTCAGACAGGATCAAAAACCGCTCCGGTGATGCAGTGACGCCAATAGGGTAAAACCAGGTTATCATAGCCGGGGATTTTAATACCCCAACTCTCAATCTTGGAAAAGATGGGGCAACTTCAAGCCGGGAGTTCTACCGAAACCCGCTCAAAACCGTCAAGAAGGCTGGGCTACATAAGGATATTAGCGATGACAATCGCTGAGGGCGGAGTGGAAATTCGTCCATACTGGACTGTCCCCTTACTACCGACGTTCTGCTGGCAGAAAACATGCAAGCTGAAACCCTAACCGGCAATGGTGACAGAGATATGGTAGTGTTCAAACTAGTATACAGCGGACAGCTAACATATGACTTGTGCCATCCTTGTCTCTGCTACAGCAAGAAGAACCACGGAGTGGTGAATCAATGCTCGCCGCCAGCATCATGGCCTACGGGGTGGGGTGACCTGTCGGTCGATCAACACCGGGGGACTAATAAGGGATAACATCATGGGGGTTGTCTTTGTAAACGTCCTGGTAGTCACAACAATGCCAAAGCGGGGCACCCTGTGGCTGAAACGAGGTACTGAACGCCTCTTGAAAGCCAGGGGAAGCATGGAGTAACCAGGAGATCTCCAGATCACAGAGCATATGTAGCCCTGCGGAGTTGACGCAAGATAAAGGTGAGGGTGAATAGGAGGTTGTTTCGCATAGACCCTACCCAGGAGCTCGAGGCGAACCCCGAAAATCTATATCTACCGATGACAGTGTGAAAATCCGCCGACCAGATGGCCGGGGTCATGAGTGGACTGAACGGAGAGAGGCCTTCTGGAATGGAGGTGCTTGAAACTTGTAAGTATTAAGCGTTACTTAAAAAGTACTATAATTGGGGGGAATGGGGAATGGGAAAAAGGGGAGCGAAAAGTACCTATGGAATGATAGGTTTTGCTAGTGATAATATGAAGAAGAGATTGGCCTTATTGCAGACACTAGGGTCAGGGAATACAGGGGTGGAAGAGTATGTCATCAATTGGTACTGACAAATGTTTGTGGCAAGCCGTTTGCGTTCACGTACTCACCCAGTAGTCGTACGAAGCGGTCGGCTGATGTATCTGTGGTTACTTCCTTCGGCAGAGCGTTCCATATGGCGCATACTTTATGGGAGAAGAAGTTAGATCTCACTCTCGTCTTTGTCGAGTGGTGTGGTACGAGGGTGGGGTTCCCACGAGACTGTCAGCTTTAGACCGATAACGTTGACCTATTTGGGTGGTCCCTTTGTGAATCATCTTGTAGGTCATTATCAGGTCATCTTTTCTTCGATAGCTTAATGTGAATAAGTTGGGTTATCTGAGGTGTTGCGCATCTTTTGCTCGTCAGTTCAACAGCCGACCTTGTCGCTCCTCTGTCTACCTTCCCGAGGGTATTTGCGTCTCTCTTTAGTGGTGAGGGAGCCGTCGTGCTGAACACCTCCAGGCGTGGTCTAACATACGTCTTAAGTAGCATAAGGAATAGTTCCTGGGTTAACGATCCAAGCTGCCCTCTCAGAAACTGCATGATGGCGTTCGCCTTTGCTGCCACTCCCTCGTAACATCCAGTGTGTCAGAAAAGTCTAGTCCCAGGTCATTCTGTGTAGACACCTGGGCGATTGCACGCTTGTTGAGAGTGTAGCTGGATTTCATCGCCTCTGGTGTGCGAAGATACACCACCTTGCACTTCTCCGCGTTGAGGCTTAAACCCTCCGCAGCTAACCAGGACCGCAGCCGCAACAGGTCGTTTTGGAGTACCCTAGGATCCTCTTCGTCACCTATTGCCCTCCATATCTTGACGTCATCGGTAAATAGAAGGATAGATGGGGAGAGTTCAACGAGAATGTCGTTTATGAATAGTAGAAATAGGAGCGACTCAAGGATGGTTCCTTGCATTCCTCCAGGCTGATCGAATTCTATTTACTTTAGTACAGAATCTCTGTCATCTAGATATACTGTAAACCATGCCATGAGGGGTTCAGCGATACCCACTTTTGCAAGTTTGGCCAGCATGGTGCAGTGTGGGACGCTATCGAAAGCTTTGGTCAAGTCCAGGAAGATAACACGGACTGGTTGCTTGTTGTCCCACTTAGCGGTCCAGTCATCCCAAGCGGTCATCAGGTTTGTGGCGCGTGACCAAACGGTTCTGGAGGCATGCTGGGCTGGATGAACGATGCTGTTTCCATCCAGATAGTCCCAAACAACACCTGCAACCAGGTTTCCCATTACTTTGGAAAGTATGGGAAGCAATGCCATCGATCCGTGGTCGCACGGGTTATTTTTAATCTTCTCCCTTGGGGGTTGATGAAGGGATAGCGCGTTTCCATTCCCTGGGGGTGGGGGGGTCGACTGGCTTCCAGCGAGTGCGTGAACAGGTTGCATGTGAGTGTGCTTGGCACTTCGGCACAGTTCCGTATGACCGCCGGTCTTATGTCGTCACAGCCAAAGACTTCCCCGTTCCCGGTGTTGAAGGCTTCGCGAACACCTGGTTCGACGAAATCTTTGCGTTCATCGGCTTTGCATCGCAGTCCCGGAACTTCGTGACACTACCAGATGTTGATAGAGAATGCATTACTGGGTTGAGTTGATCGTCGAATCGGCAATTCAAGTCAAAAAGATGGGCATTGTACTATTTTGGATTTGATATTCTTTTGTAACAGTGTGCGGGATCACTGTGAATTGCGTCTCGTTATATTTCTACACTCCTTATACGAGAAACTGCCCTCTCGACTGTGGAAACATGCCCCTCTTTCCGTGTTATGTTTTTTGCGGGAGACTGTCAAAAATTGAAATTCTGTTCACCTAAGTTGTCGGGAGCTTGACGGTTGGCACTGTCGGAGAGCACTAGGGCTAGGCTGGCTACTAGGGTTTTCTCAATGCGGTTTTCGAGTCGCCAACACTTCTGGCACTTTCTCATGCGCCAATCTTATTGGCAAAATATCATGGTTGAATATCGGTGGTCAGGTGCTCTTCCCGCCGTGGCACTATTTAACTGGCGAAGAATTCTTCATAGAAGTTGACGGGGTTTACTCGATGTAGTGTACATCATCATCATACGTAAATTACTTCTGTTTGAGTCCCTAAACCCCAGTTTTACCTGGTGTTGACTATGTTACGTTATGTAACTAGGTGCTATCTATTGAAGCTTCAGGCGCAGTTAGACGTGATCTCGGGCGCCCTGCAGAGTGAATAAACAGTAAAGTACTGACACTTAAAATGGACAAACCAAAACCATGTAAGTTGACACCTCCGGCTCCAGAAATTATCGCGACCACAACGTCGAAAGCAGTATTCCTAAACCGAGAAGGACATGGCTGATTGTGAGTCGCCAATGCGAGCAAGCAAAGTCTCACCAATATCGCGGTTGTTGGCGTCTGCATGCCTGAAGACGTGTCAGCCAGGTTGGAATTAGTCACGTATCAGCTCAGGTCACAAAGCAGTTTAATCTGTCTGAAGTATTCTTAGTTCCATGTCAGGTGTCTCCATCACCAGGTTAGAAAACAATGGGAGATTCAATGATAATTGGTAAGTCAGCTAAGAACAAGAGGAATGGCAACGGAATCAAAACTGCGAAAACCAAACCGGAATAAAACGCTAAAAACATTTTCAGGCGACATAAAGGTATCCGGAGAAAAGAGGTTATTCCAGGTCAACCTCACCAAGACACTTGAAGTAAAACCCAAAAAAATTACGCCGATTGATGGCAAAGAGAAAACCGATAAGCCAAGGAGCATGCGTCATAAAAGGTCCGAAGGGAGGAAACCTCTCTGGGTTGGAGATCGCCGAAATGTTAAGCACCACATTTGATACACAGCCCAACATTCCGTCAGGAAAGAATGCATACCTACTGCCCGAACAGCCCCCAAAGTTATCCGACGCTGCGGAGTTACACGAAGTACAAATAAATCGTGCTACTGTTCTCGACAAACTAACAAAGCCAAGCGCGGGGAAATCTCCAGGATGCGACGACATTCGCCCACCTATGTTGAAAAAATTTGCAAGCACCCCAAGTGCCCCACCATGCAGTCTCTGTCAACACTCTTTGGACGAACAAAAACTACCACGAGAGTGAAAACGGGCCATCCTCTCTCCTGTCTTCAAAGCAGGAGACATGCAGAGTCCAAAATGTTACAGACCCATAGCACTTCTACCAATAATATCAAACGTTATGGAGGGTGTGATAGACGACCGCATCGGGGAATATCCGGACACAAAGCAAGCACTCAGTGACGCTCAACATGGCTTCCGAAAGGGTAGGTCTTGCGTCTCCAACGTCCTGACGGCCCACGGTCACCGGACAGCATGCTGGGACCTCAAGGTTGCGGTCCATGAGCTTTTCCTGGATTTGGCCAAAGCCTTTGACACAGTCCCGCACACCATCCTAATACACGAAATAGCTAGGTTGGGCATCTGCGGCCGGGTGCTATCGTGGCTGCAGAACTACTTAGACAGTAGGGAGTTCTGCACAAAAGTCAACAGGGCCCACTCAACTTGGAGAACATCATCATACAGTGTCTCACAGGGGGCCATCCTGGGCCCACTCTTGTTCCTACTATTCGTGAGTGACCTCCCGCTGCATATCAGCTCTCCGATTCTCCTGTACACTGATGACGTTAAGTTATGGAGGGCGGTGACTTGCGAAGCGGAGTCGAGTGCACTACAGAACGGCCTCAAGACACTAGAGGAACGGGCAACAAATAACGAACTGGCATTTAACTTGGATAAATGCCGGTCCATGTTTTTCTGCACTCCCGATTCCCAAAAAGTATCCCACTCTCTCCATGGTTCACATTTATTCCATACCACAGCAGAAAGAGATCTGGGTTTAATGGTGACGGAGAAGCTGGACACCAGTCCTAATTACTCAGGAGATGCCTCAAAAGAATACGGCGTACTACACTTTGTGCGCAGACAACTGGGCGCCCTCATTCTAGAGCTCTTTCTGAAAATCTACAAGACTTACACATGACCCCACCTGGAGGTCCATAACTTCTTCGCTCCACCACGACTGAAAGGAGGCACAAAACTACTGGAGAAAGTTCAGAGGCGAGCGACAAACGGGGTTTTTGGGATGCAACAAAAACCATATTGGGATGAACTGAAGGACCTAGGTCTATGCAGTCTTAGTTACCGAAGGTTACCGGGTGGCCTGATGATGGCTTGCAAAATACTGAACAACACAAGGTCACCCAAACACAGGAATACTGAGTGGCCAAGATGGTGATCCTCGTGGAAGCCCCAAGAGAATTGCACACCAAAGGACAAAAACTAGTGTCCGTTCACAGTTCTCCCCGCTTGTGGTCCGTGGGAGCTGAAATGCATTGCCAGCAGAGGTAGTCTGTAGCGTCGCCCAATTCTCCAGAATCAATGGTCCAGGTCTCAGTGAGATTCAACACCGATGCTGATCTTCATAGTTTACCTGGACTTACTGAGCTCAAGGAACCCGGTCAAGTATCCGCATTATTCGGCACGTTGCCGTGTTACGTTGCACTGCTCGTAATCGACCCTCTAGCCAGTCAGTTCGAATGCATCGGCATCTTATGCGGACCTCGCAACTGTACTGCTCCACCCGATTACACTATTGTGTTCTTTCTTAATCCCGTATTCGCGAGTATATAACAAGTTCGAATAGGTAGTGATTGGCCTCGGCGTAAGTCAAGTCCTCACCAGGATTATTTCCGGAAGTCTCCGACTCATGTCTCGATAGTAGGCTAGACAGTCACGCAGAGACCCATGGTCTACCCACATGTAGCTGGAATACGAACTATACAGATGAAGCCAACTTCTGCCATGCCATTCAAACTGTGTCACTTCAGCACCAGTTTTCTTTCTGTTGTGATCATTTTAGCCCCACTCACCCGTTTCAACCGCCGTGAACTATCCTCACCTGCTTAAGTTCTTCATATCTTTGCACCCCTTTCGCCTAACTTGGGTCCAAGTGGTTTACTCCATTAATTCACTTACCTCTTCCCTTTACTCACACACATCTGTCATTCTAGGTTTTCTCTTCACTATCCATAACTCCCTCTAACGGCCAGTCTGAAAACTGTCCGGTAACTCAACATCTGAAGAAACCAACTGTATCACAGTTCAAGATAAACTACCTAACGCTCAACCTCCTCTTCTGTTTGCCAGATCTGTGGCAGGCGAGTGGCTGGATCTAGTGCATCGGAATCTACACATAAGGGAATGGTCATCAAGGCGGTCTTGAAGCAAAGCCAACTATGAGACCATGAGGGACTATCTCACGAATGCATCATGGCCGGTAGACTGGGCTGATCTCACAACAGATGATCACTGGTTGAAGGTGAAGAAAATAATCACTGGGGCCATTAGTCACAGTGTACCGGAAGTAACACACAGACAATTAGTGAGAAGCTCATGGTTAAAGCGCGGGACAGAGAGGCTTATCCAGAGCAAGAAGCAGGCTTGGTGCAAGTGGCATACATCACGCAGGGAGTCTGACTTCTTGGACTACAAAAGGACTCGCGACCGCTGTAACATTAGAGTGCGTAGTGACAGATTTTCCTATCAAACAAACTTGGCGAAGACGTCACAAAGCAATCCCAAAAACTTGTTCCGCTTCATGTCGGGAAGAAAGTCGACCAGTAAGGGAGCGAATCTTGTCACAGGCCATGGCGGGGGTATGCTAGGCAGTCTAGAGATTGTCAAGCTTTTGAGCTCACACTTCCAAGCCCAACTTAGCACTGACACAAGATCCACACTGACTCGCTACGACACCGACCAGGTCGTAAATAACGAGTACATCTGTCACATCTCAATTACAGAAGAAAAAGTGTTAGAGAAGCTATCTAGGCTACATCCAGGCGGGTCCCCTGGCTGCGATAACCTAAAACCAGTGGTTCTGAAAAACTGTGCCGAGGCGCTTACTAAACCACTTCGCAACCTTTATGAGCATTCAGTAGACTCGTGCAAACTCCCTAGAGAATGGAAGAGCGCCATCTTGTCACCCATCTTCAAGGGAGGAGACAGAAAAAGCCCTGGCAGCTACAGGCCAATTGCCCTACTCCCTATTGTATCGAAAGTGTTGGAAAGCCTGGTAGTTGACACCATCTGGGAATTCCTCAGTATGGAAAACACTGTCCATACTGCCCAATATGGTTTTTGGAGTGGTCGCTCATGTGCCACCAACATACTAACTGCCTGGGACGACTGGGCACAAAGCTGGGATAATAGAAAACCGGTACATGTTGTACTTCTCGACCTAGCCAAAGCATTTGACAGTGCCCCACCCACAGTGCTGCTTCACAAGATCATGTCAGCTGGTATAAGTGGACCCCTACTCTCTTGGTTCAAGGAGTACCTGGAAGGGAGGCAGTTCTGCACTAAAGTGAACAGAATAAGGTCGGAGTGGAGACCGTCGACGTCAGGAGTATCCCAAGAAGCAATCCTAGGACCACTTCTGTTCCTCCTGTTTGTCAACGATCTGCCAGATAAAATATCCTCACCCATCCTCCTCTTCACTGACGACATTAAAATTTGGAGGGTGGTAAACGAAGAAGCTGATTGTGCAGCACTACAAAAGGACTTGCAGCAACTCGAGCTCTGGTCCTCGGAAAATGGCCTGAGCTTCAACCTGGAAAGTGCAAAGTAATGCACATCAGTAAAAATGAGGCAAGTACGACCGACCTCCAGTACATGTTGAGCAGCCGTGCTATCCCCAGAGTGTCTGTGGAGAAAGATTTGGAGCTCAACCTCTCCGATACCTTGGACACCAGCTCCAACTACAAAGGTGTGACAACCAGGGCAAATGCCATCCTACACTTTTTGCGTAGATAGCTTGGGGCCCTCACTTCTGAACCCTCCCTCACTATTTTAAAATCCCACGTGCAGCTGCACCTAGAGGTCTTCAATACGGTGGCTCCTCCAACACTAAAGAGAGACCCTAATCTCCTTGAAAAGATACAAAGAACTGCAACAAAATCTGTTATGGGGCTAGGGGGAAAGACGTATCCTGAAAGACGTAAACACCTAGACCTATTTACCTTGGGTTATCACAAGAGGAGGGGTATACAAGAGGACATACAAGATCGCCCACCAGGCAGACCATGCAAACAAATCGATTTTGCCTGCAACTGAACGATCTTCACGAGGAAACCCCGTTAAGATAGCACACCAGAGAGCCAACACCACACTCAGGTCCAAATTTTTCTCCCTAAGAGTATGTGCTTTATGGAATGCCTTACCACGACATATCGTTATAGCTCCCTCAGTCAACTCATTCAAGAGACGATTAGACAGCTATGTCACCTCGCATGGACTGCCACAGACGTACCCAGGTAGTCACCAACCTCACTAGCCCCCAACTCCCTCCTAACTACCACTCACCATCTCCCTCCTTGATACACCCACATAACCTACTAATTCTTCTGCAGGAACCAAACCCACGCGACCATTTACTCAATTCCCAAATGCTTTTCTTTAATTCTTATTTCTCTTTTCACCCCTCCTTTTCTTCTCCTTCCCTTTTCTCTTTCTTTATTATTATTTCTTCTTTCTTCTCTCTTCATTCTTTTACCACTACCCTACTATTCTCTCTCGGGTACCTACGCAGACAGGAGTCACGGCAGTTCCCTGAACTTCCCAGCAACCCGTAGCTCCCCAACTACTCTACAAATTACAACTTACTAACCCACAAAACATCCACCTCACCGAACCGAAGCTAAAAGCAAGAAAGCAGACTGGATTTCCTCGTCCACTGCAGGAGTGAACCGAACAACTCGAACCAAGCCCTAGGAACTAGACGCCAGAGATCAAAGACTACCAGTTTTCTACGCTCGCACTATCAACATTGGATATTGGATATTGGAAGCTGCCAAAGACCTGGAAACGTTCCTCAATACCCGAGAAGTGAGCAAGAAGAAATCAACTGGCTTGGAAAAGCTCGTTGAGCAGATACTGGATATTGGGGGCTAACTCCATATTAACAACATCAGTTCCGAAAGTCACGTAAACTCTCATTAATATTCTCTTTGATAAATCAGTGATAACTAACCAGGGGTGACAACTTCTTTGGTACAGGATGCTGCGTCTCAATACAGTGAGCCCATTAGGAATTCGCAAGACCTAAAAAAGAGTGCGAAAAAAATCAGCCTGTTTATACTAGCTCATGTAAAAATACTTGGCACTGAATATTGAAGAATATAGCTCAAGCTGGGTTTAGCAGTTCGAAACATTTCTGAGTAGAACAACAATCGCGCATATACTTCAAGATTTTTGAATGGAGGCACAGTGTTTACTAAGTAACATTGCCGACCATTTGAAACTGCCATTGTTTATTTCGATCAGATGTACAAAGGCATCAAACGAAGTTTCAGTTTGCGACACTTGAAGCTGAAGGACATTTACAGATGGTGAGTTTTCGAGCCCGTTCTCTGATAATGTATTCTAGTTGTACTTGGTGCTATTAATTTTGTCAGCCAAGTGTGTTACGTCAGCTCCGGTCAACACCACTAAAGAGGAAGAAAAAGAGGTGAGTTTCCTACTATTTACTCAAGTATTATGTTTGAACTGTGCGTGGATACTGAACTTAAAATAGACAGCAACATGTTAATGCAAATGCTTACGTTACCCACTTGAGCTGTTTATTGTCATTCTTCACATGCTTTTGGTCGATGTACTGATCTAACGGATGGTTGCACGCAGTTATGCATAGATACTGTGTTTCTCATTATATCATTCCTGAACTGGTTTCTACTGCATACAGCGCCAATGTTTTGCCGTGTATTCGTGCACAATGGTCTAAGGCCTTCTGTCGGTTGTGATGCTTCACAGATTGTGAAACCATTTTAGTGCATTCATAACTTAGGTCTTTGGTAGGTTCCCCAACACACCGATATTCAACAGAGTTAAAGAATGTCATGTATACTTCAGACTAATAATGATCGTATTTTGCTATTGCACCCATCTGTGATTTGGACACAATGTTATTCTAGGAATGCACATCAGAGTTACTCGTGAGTTCATCAACGTCATGAGATGCTCGTAGTGTCTACACGCTGTTTCTGATTCTCAAATATGGTGTTTATTGCGATGTAGTTGCTGTAGTTGCCATCGAGTAGGGTGGCTCACGACGTTGTTCTGATGATTCAAACGTTGATCTTAAAAATATCTAGTGCACGAGTTCGCTGATTTTATACAGACCATGGAGACGTCAACTGGTTAGGAACTGACATGTACACATGTTGCATAGGCTTTGATTGACAGAAGTACACGGTATCTCTTGATCAAACTGTTATTCTGCCAACTTCCCGTAATTTACTGCTAATAGTTGGGGCGTTCATGACATTGAATATTTGATGGTCCCTGGTGTGCAACAAAAAATGCCTGTGCTCGTATTTGGATAATCCATTGATTTGTCAATTTAGACAGATTTTGACGCCGTAGTGATGTCGTTTCAAAGCACAATTCGTGTGTATGCTATCGGGTATATAGCTGCTCGTAGTTGCCTTTGAAAAACCTTTGAATAATGTATTATCCAATATCTGTTTAACAAGCTTGTGTAAACCAGTTGGTTCCTTCTTGCTCGCTTCTTAGTCTTGCAGAACGGTTCCAGGTCTTTGGCGGATTCCAGTGCAGTAGATCCAGCCACTCATCTGCTACAGCTGTGGTATACAAAACAGGTTAAGTGTTGGTTAGTTCGCCTTGGACTGTGGTACAGTTGGCTTCTTCAGATGTTGAGTTGCCAGACAGTTGTTCAGACTGGTCGTTAGAGGGCGTTAGGGATAGTGAAGAGGAAACCCCGGAAAGAAAATTTGCGTGAGTAAAGGGAAAAGAAAAGTGAACTAATGGAGTAATTTACTTACACCCGAGTTAGGCTATAAGGGGTGCAAAGATATGAAGAACTTAGGTGGTAAGAGCTAACTCATTCCAGGTGGAAGCGATGAAAAGAGCTTAAATGGCTGCAGTAGAAAGAAAACTGGTTGTAGAGGTAAAATAGTTGGAATGGAGTGACAGCAGTAGATTTCTGCTAAGTTCGTATTCCAGCTACATGTGGGTAGACCACGGGTCTCTGCGTGACTGTCTAGCCTTTTCATGAAGCTTTCAACAGATGAGGCGGAGACTACTTCTGCTGGCAATGCATTTCAGCTCCCACGGACCACAAGCGGGGAGAACTGTGAACGGACACTAGTTTTTGTCCTTTGGTGTGCAATTCTCTTGGGGCTTCCACGAGGATCACCATCTTGGCCACTCAGTATTCCTGTGTTTGGGTGACCTTGTGTTGTTCAGTATTTTGCAAGCCATCATCAGGCCACCCGGTAACCTTCGGTAACTAAGACTGCATAGACCTAGGTCCTTCAGTTCATCCCAATATGGTTTTTGTTGCATCCCAAAAACCCCGTTTGTCGCTCGCCTCTGAACTTTCTCCAGTAGTTTTGTGCCTCCTTTCAGTCGTGGTGGAGCGAAGAAGTTATGGACCTCCAGGTGGGGTCATGTGTAAGTCTTGTAGATTTTCAGAAAGAGCTCTAGAATGAGGGCGCCCAGTTGTCTGCGCACAAAGTGTAGTACGCCGTATTCTTTTGAGGCATCTCCTGAGTAATTAGGACTGGTGTCCAGCTTCTCCGTCACCATTAAACCCAGATCTCTTTCTGCTGTGGTATGGAATAAATGTGAACCATGGAGAGAGTGGGATACTTTTTGGGAATCGGGAGTGCAGAAAAACATGGACCGGCATTTATCCAAGTTAAATGCCAGTTCGTTATTTGTTGCCCGTTCCTCTAGTGTCTTGAGGCCGTTCTGTAGTGCACTCGACTCCGCTTCGCAAGTCACCGCCCTCCATAACTTAACGTCATCAGTGTACAGGAGAATCGGAGAGCTGATATGCAGCGGGAGGTCACTCACGAATAGTAGGAACAAGAGTGGGCCCAGGATGGCCCCCTGTGAGACACTGTATGATGATGTTCTCCAAGTTGAGTGGGCCCTGTTGACTTTTGTGCAGAACTCCCTACTGTCTAAGTAGTTCTGCAGCCACGATAGCACCCGGCCGCAGATGCCCAACCTAGCTATTTCGTGTATTAGGATGGTGTGCGGGACTGTGTCAAAGGCTTTGGCCAAATCCAGGAAAAGCTCATGGACCGCAACCTTGAGGTCCCAGCATGCTGTCCGGTGACCGTGGGCCGTCAGGACGTTGGAGACGCAAGACCTACCCTTTCGGAAGCCATGTTGAGCGTCACTGAGTGCTTGCTTTGTGTCCGGATATTCCCCGATGCGGTCGTCTATCACACCCTCCATAACGTTTGATATTATTGGTAGAAGTGCTATGGGTCTGTAACATTTTGGACTCTGCATGTCTCCTGCTTTGAAGACAGGAGAGAGGATGGCCCGTTTTCACTCTCGTGGTAGTTTTTGTTCGTCCAAAGAGTGTTGACAGAGACTGCATGGTGGGGCACTTGGGGTGCTTGCAAATTTTTTCAACATAGGTGGGCGAATGTCGTCGCATCCTGGAGATTTCCCCGCGCTTGGCTTTGTTAGTTTGTCGAGAACAGTAGCACGATTTATTTGTACTTCGTGTAACTCCGCAGCGTCGGATAACTTTGGGGGCTGTTCGGGCAGTAGGTATGCATTCTTTCCTGACGGAATGTTGGGCTGTGTATCAAATGTGGTGCTTAACATTTCGGCGATCTCCAACCCAGAGAGGTTTCCTCCCTTCGGACCTTTTATGACGCATGCTCCTTGGCTTATCGGTTTTCTCTTTGCCATCAATCGGCGTAATTTTTTTGGGTTTTACTTCAAGTGTCTTGGTGAGGTTGACCTGGAATAACCTCTTTTCTCCGGATACCTTTATGTCGCCTGAAAATGTTTTTAGCGTTTTATTCCGGTTTGGTTTTCGCAGTTTTGATTCCGTTGCCATTCCTCTTGTTCTTAGCTGACTTACCAATTATCATTGAATCTCCCATTGTTTTCTAACCTGGTGATGGAGACACCTGACATGGAACTAAGAATACTTCAGACAGATTAAACTGCTTTGTGACCTGAACTGATACGTGACTAATTCCAACCTGGCTGACACGTCTTCAGGCATGCAGACGCCAACAACCGCGATATTGGTGAGGCTTTGCTTCCATGTCAAACACTACCATAGCATGATCGCTCCTTCCAAGAGGAGTTTTGCCCGAGGTGTTTTCAAGCAGAAGGTGATCACTAGTCAATAAGTAATCCAGTTTAGATGGTTCACCATCTGACCCCCAGAGGGTGTTGTCGCTGATTTTTTTCGTTCTGTCCAGCCATTCGGTTGGCATTTAGTGGGTTACAGTCGAACTTTCAGCTGGGAATCGTGCCACCTTGCTCCGGGTTGAGAGTTGGAGCCTTGAAATCGCCAGCTATTATGATCTGGTCATACCACTTGGTCGACACTGTGGATATTACTTGGAGTATTTTTTTGTTTGTGTTCCACGTTGCTATTAGGGGACCTATAAATTCCTCTAACTAGGTACTTAGTGTGTTTGAACGTGAAGTGGCACTAGATAGAGTCTGGGAGCTCTGTTAGTACAGTGTCAGTGGTTTGTTCACTTTTGAACCAACTGTTCATGTATACTGCAAGCCCCTCCGTCTTTGTGTTCTCTGTCTTTCCTGAACAGAAGCATGTCGTCTATGCTAACTTCGGTGTCACTAATGTCCGGTGATAACCATGTTTCCTTCAGGATCATGATTTCCGGGTCAAGGTCGGAACAGAGTGATCGGGGTTCTGACATTTTACTCCGGAGTCCTCTCACGCTGCTGCAAAGACACTTGGGAGTGCTCCTCATAACGTGAAATGTCTTTGGGTTAACTAGTGGCATAGGCTCGTATGGTAGAATTTTAACTGATTGGCCAGCTCCAATAGGACCAGCCCAGTTACGTCTTTTCCCGGGTCGATTGGTACAGTCGGTGTTATGTGGAGGTTGCCGGTCTGACTCTCAATGTGTCGGTTTCGGGTGATGGTGGCCTGTGCGCTGTTAGTAACTGTTGTCTGATGTTGTCTCAGTGTTCTTGGCCTGCTTTTACAGCAGCGAACATTCCCGCTCATGGTGCTCTTGACTTTATACCATGTCTGTAGCGCTCTGGTAAGAACTTCTGGGGATTCGAAGTTGAAAGCCATTAGTCTCGGTGAGGTCATGGACAATCTGTTGATGATTGGAGTGTGTGACAGTAATAAGAACCTTTCAGCGTCTTTTGTTGAGCCAAGGGTCACTCGCATTGGTGGAGGCTTCCCTGGGGGTGAATGGGTGCGTTTGTACAGTCGACACAGTTTTGCCTCGAGAGCACCCAGACCTAGCATGACACAAAGGTAGTTCCACTATTGCCTGTCAAACGTGTCCTTATGCCCCAGAAGGCCATCATTGTGGACAGGAGTGTTAAATAGAATGATAGAGCTAGATCAGTCACTGATGCCAACATTATCCGATCCCATGGGTGCGTTTTCACGGATAATTTGGGCTTTCTTCTCTATCCTAACCCAATCGTTATGTTGTTCACTGGTTGATGTCGCTGATGTGGTTACAGGGCTTGGAGTGGATGTGGCTGCCGTTGATGTAGGCCATGTGTTGTTGGGCTTAGAAGCGCTCAGGTTGTTGACCTTCGGTAGGCCATTGTCAAAATCCTTTGGAGAGTGAATCTCCTCCATGACTGTTGTTTGGATGGACACCTGCTTTCTGGTGGTTATTGAGAACTCATCAGTTACTCTAAGTGAGCGCGAAGCCAAGTGCGGTCTCAGACGGCACTGTGGGTAAATGTACCAGAACCACGTGCATGGGTGGCTGGTCATAAGGGTATGGTAGTGATGTGGCACTGCTTTGTCACATTGACAGTGCACCCACTTGTTGCGCTCAAACGCTACATCATTTTGGGTTGCAGTGAGGATACATGTGTGGCAGTCATCGTCATGTCCATGAGGTTTGTCCAAATGATTTCGTCTTACTCTCTGACGTTCCCGTCATGTGGTTCTCACTGGGGGCTTTGGATAGGTGCTGGGTGTTACATGGGTGTCTGGGTCTACTTGACTAGGAACAGTGACGTTTATTGTGCTGGGAGGATTGGCGGCCGGCTAACTTTGAGTGTTGCTAGCCCTGACTGTTCGGGTGAGCTGGGCCTAGGTGGTGCGTTCGTATCCTAAGTAGCTTTCTTCGTCACGTTTTGACGTCTCATAGCTCTAGCCCTAGTAACCACCGAGAATGAGGTGGTCAGTGACTGCGGTGAGGCTATACTAGAAGTACTTCGAAGATTTGCATTTTTCGGGGGCAGCACACTTTTGCCACGCATATTAATAAATAGATGAAGATAACAGTCTTAATAAAAGGAGTAGAGCAATAAAGCTTCAAAGCAAGTAAACAGAAGACTTTCGATCTTACCTTTGATTTTCTGTTACTGCGACTCTGTCGAATTCCAAAAAGTACCAAGTCCTGGGCGTAGAAGTTAGTGGAGTATGTTTTGCTGCAGATGCAGCAACCTTAGCCATAACAGTTGGTCGAGGCAGCTAGACCTACCACATAGTTACTGGTTTGGAACGTAATAGTGGTGATGAAGTAAGCAGTGGTATGTTCTACAGCAAAAAGTTTTGCAAAAACGTTGAATGAGGAGTTCAAAGCTCCTAGTGCATAGTTGTAAATGTGGATTTTGTCGGGATAGATGAAGACGAGCAAAAACACGTCACTTTTCAAGGAGCGCGTGCATAAATTAAATTTCGCAAAGTTGTTAATAGACACATGTATTTCTGCACACTTTTTCCAAACACCAATCACCAAACATGGTTTGCTGTCATTAAGAATAATTACATGGGTTGGAAAATTAGCCAGCCATGAGTCCTATTTGAGTAGGTGTGAGTAACCAGTTAGTACCGCTAACTCTTAAAATCTATGTGTACTACGAATAAAAGCACGGTCGCTGAGTTACATTGTCATATTTACTTTCTTCCCCTCACCAAATAACCGTTTGTCTTGCTTTGCCTATCGCGTACCCTTATAATTCAGGTATTTCGTTCATTGTGTTTCACATTAATAAAAGGCCAGCAAACTATTTTCAATCGCACAAAGGTATATGAATCCTGTAGCGTTAGAAAATAAAACGGATTCTGGTATGGAATTATTCAACAGGGTGCCAGTATAGCCCACTACACTTTGTAAACTCAAAGAAATCGGATCGAAGTTGAAAAATATTGAAGTTGCTCAATATCTTAGTAGGAGAAGTCAGACAAGCATAAAATTGTGATATATACAGGCTTGAAGGGAAAAACAAGCGGTCAGTGGCTGCACAAAACATCTTTTCGATAAGCAGGTGAATATCTTGTCAACGTCAAAGAGAAATCAAGTTTTTGAAGTTTCAACAACGATAAATAGGTTACGGTTGGTGTTTAGGTCAACTTATTATTATTATTATTATTATTATTATTAGTCCCTTGGGTTCCTAATGGAACATAGGGCTTCAGTAGCACGTCTCCATTCCACTCTGTTCTCTGAAATCTTTTGGACCTGGCTCCAAGACAGCCCACAAGCTCTCATTCCCTCTTCGCACGATCTCCCCCATGTCACCATAGCCTCGGACGCCCAACTCGTCGCTTCCCATCAGTGGTCCACTCGAGAAAAAAAAAAGGCCTGACACGTGATGTCCCCAGTCGGCCTTCTCAGTGTATGCCTAATCCATCTCCACTTCCTAAATCTGCATATCTGTTGAGTGATAGGTTGTTGAAAAGTTGGTTCGTTCAAAACCAGAGTTCCTTGTTGCTTATTCTAAAAATTCTGGCAATCCATCTGATCTTCAGTAGCGAGCCAGCGTAAGCAGTTGTTGATGAATGTGTGTAGTTGATTGGAAATCCCTTTCGTAACGCGCCAAGTCTCTGAACCATAAAACAGAAGCACTGATTTGAATGAATTGGTGTTGAAAATCCGGATGTTGTTCCACATGCTGAGTGCAGTGCAGAAGATCTCCACACTGGTTTCAGGCTAATGAACGCCTGTCTTGCTTTTCCGATTCTGACTTTAGCATCTTCGTCTGTGCCAAAACTACCTGTAGTTGAAACAATGCTTCCTAGATAGGTGAAGGAGGCTACTTCCTTTAAGTTTCTCCGGTTGATGGTGGTTGGAGTTTTTTGTTGGAGTTGTAAAAAAAAAAAAAAATGGTGCGGTATCTTCATCATTTCTGTCTTCTCTATATTCACTTGAAGTCCCGTCTTCGCTGCCTTTTCTGCCAACTTGTTAGTTTTTGCCTGTAGATCTTCAAATTTGTGTGACATCAGACATAAGAAATCATCGGTGAAATCCAAGTCTTCTAGGTTCTTTTCCACTGTCCAGCGTATCCCCCTCTTCTCGCTCCCCACTGTTTGCTGCATGATCCAGTCGACCACAATCAGGAGTATCATGGGGGATAGTAGGCAACCTTGTTTCACTCCTGTCTTCACTTCAAAAGCATCACTGAGCTTTCTATTGTGAATTACTTGGCATGTGGCATCTTCATATAGTTGTTGAATGAGGCTGATGAAGGTTTGTGGTATTCCGTAGTATTGAAGCAGCTTCCAAATTGCCTCTCGGTCGACGCTGTCAAAGGCCTTCTCAAAGTCGATAAAGTTGAAGTGTAGAGTTGACTGCCATTCTATACTCTGTTCTATGATGATGCGTAGCGTTGCAATTTGGTCTGCACATGATTTGTATTTCCTGAAGCCAACCTGTTCCGGTCGTAGTTATGAATCCAGTGCATCCTTTAGCCTCTCCGAGATGATGCGGCCTAATATTTTACTTGGAGTGGACAGGAGAGTGATTCCGCACCAGTTCCTGCAAACACTGAGGTCTCCTTTCTTCGGCAGTTTGACAAGGTAGCCCTTCTTCCAATCGCCAGGTACCTTCCCTTCCTCCCACACCTTCTGTAATAGTGGTGCGGGCATGTCTGCTGTTGTCTCTGCGTCTGTTCTCAGTGCTTCTGGTGGTATCCCATCTGGTCCTGCTGCTTTCCCACATTTCAGTAGCTTTATGGCGCTCAGGACTTCCACTTTTGTTGGAGGATTTATGTTCACTTGTAGTTCAGAGGCTGCAGGTGGTATTTTTGGACGAAGTGCAAAAAAAAAAGCTGGTGGTCAGTTCGAAAGCTTTCTGAAGTGGTCAGCCTATCGTTTCCTTTGTTCCTCTTCTTTGGTGATTAAATTTCTGTCATCATCTTTTATTGGTTTCATCTGCGTTGATCTCCTCCCAGATAGCAACCTGGTTATTTGATAGGATGTTGTCAGGAAAAAATCTCTCTTACCTGCAGCCTGTTCTGCTTCACTTGCCAGTGTTTCGTAGAAGTGCCTTTTGTCTTTCCGTGCACTCTTCTTCACTTCTTTGTCCAGTGTTTTATACATTGTGCTCAGTTCCTCTTGTCGTTGAGCATCCTTGCACTGGTTTATCTCTTGCTTCACCATCCTCCTCTCCTCTATCAGCTTCCATGTATCCGTCGAGATCCATTCCTTATCTTCCTTCTTCTTCTTTCGTAATACGGTTGTACAGGTTTTTTTCCACGTCTCTTCCAAAGACTTCCAGTGTTGTTCCACACAGGTTTCTTCAGCGATGTTCCTCGATATCTCCCACTTTGTCTTGATGGCTGCCGTGAAGATCTCCTTTGTAGTTTCATCCTTCAGTTTCCGAGTGTTGTACTTGACTTGCGGTCTATCACCAGCTTCCTTGAAGGCTTTTAACTTGATTTGGAAGGTTCCTTGAACTAGGGAGTGGTCTGAACCTACATCTGCTCCTCTTCTTGACCTTGTGTCAAGTAGACTGCGTCTCCATTTTCTTGAGATTGAAGTAAAGTCGATTTGAGTTTTAGTGTGTCCTGGTGTCTGGTGAAATCCATGTTGCTTTGTGGATATCTTTGTGCTTGAACACAGTGCCTCCAATCACCAAATCGTTGAATGCACAGAATTCTGCAAATAATTCTCCATTCTCTTTCATCTCACCGAGTACTTCTCGACCCATGGTTAGTTCTCTTCCCGTGTTGTCCCCTCCCAGTTTGGCATTCATGTCACCCATTAGAATTTTGATATCGCCAACTGACGTCTTGTTCAGTGTTGATTAAAGTTGTCTGTAGAATTCCTCCTTTTTCTCTTCATCTGCATTATTTGTAGGTGCGTAGCATTGTATGATTGTGACCTTCCTTCCTTCCTTTTGAGTTGAATCTTGCTGTCATGATCCTGGAGGAGGTTGGTTCTCACTGCATGAGAGATTTCGATGCTGTTGGAGACATCATGATAGCCACTCCATAACTCAGTGTGCTCGTGGTTGTCGTCTGGGTGACAATATCAGAGTAGATTATTGATTGTCCAGTTGACAGTTTGGAGAGTCCACTCCCATTCCATCTGCTTTCGTAAATTCCAAACACTTCAATGTGATACCTTCTCATCTCGTTTGCAATCTGAGCTGCCTTGCTGGGTTCAAACATGGTGCGGACACTCCATGTCCCCACGTGTACTTTCGCTTTCATCGAGAGAAGACAAATCGGCCAATTGGCTTCCCTGAGGCTTTCATCAACTGGTGTTATTTCGCCTCTCCGATTCCAGCGAGGAATAATTTTGTTATTATTTTTTATATATCGTTTGTGCTTTGAAGTTTCTTTAGCGGTTAGATTTGTTTTCCGGGGTGGGGTTGCTAGCCCTATGCCCAACCTTCCCTGTATACCCGGGCTTCGGACCGGCTAGTAACTAGTGAACTAGTTAACCAGGTCCAATAGGTAGAGTGATATACGCACTCAACTAATTCTATCTCGATATTTGATGTAGTTAAGAACTGCTTACCACTCTAATTGTTTGGGTTCATGGTCACTGAAATTGTAATACAGGCACACAACATTAGATTGGATTTTGTTAACTTGCGCCACTCGCGACGCTCGTGAAACATTCTTCTATCTATTTATTATAAAGCATGCTGCATAAGGGTTTACTCATGCTGTATGGTGGCAAAATATATCCAGGTGAAGAACTTGTGAAGGCTCTGTGTTGCTGACCACTATAGCCTCCGTAGCACCACCAGGGTATGGTTGATTTATCTCCTGAAGTATGCCGGTTAGGCGCAGTGTTAGATATGAAAGAAGAATTAGTTGATGAGGTTATCAGTCAGCTGTGAAATTAACCACTCGTCTCTGCACATGGTCTTCTTCAGCGCATAATGCTGCAAGAAGTAGAGTAAGTCAGAGGAAGGCTGAGAGTGTTTGGATGAAGAATTGGTATCAGTCCGTCACTTTTTTGGCTTCTGGTCTGGGCTGTGGATAACAATTTGGAGACCAGATGATATGGTTGCCAATCGACGGTAGTAATGCAAACTTATGCATGCTGTAACTCCACGTGGATCTCAAAGACGTCGTTTTTTTGCCGCCTTGGCTGCATTCTTTTTATTATCTTACAGTTTTTTATTATTACTACTTTCATTATTTTCATTTGTTTCATTTTCTTCCTCTGTAATTTAAAATGCTGCTTCTTAGAGGGCTAAAAATTTATGCCGTGTTCATTACTTCCTGTTGATTTAGTTCTACTAGAGACGATGGGTAGAAAATAACCCTTTAAGAAGTTGGAAGTAGATAATGTCACCATTAGAAGTAGAAATTAAACAAAAAGGGGATGATGATGGGGAACCCTCCTGTCAAGTAGCACTGATTTTCTTTACTTCAGATAACAATGCCACACGCCGTTACACACTTGAGTGTATTTAAGTAAACAGCTTGCATCAATGTGATGTCACTCAGGCTATTCGCTCAGAAACCGTTACATAACTTCTTGATCAACACCGTCATGCTCCGGTTTGGTTTCAAGAAATATCACAAAGCTGAGTCTCGGCAACCGTTGGTATGTCCAAGAGCCTAATAAGAGGTGATCTAAATAATTGCATTGGTCAGAGTTTCTAACTAGCTGGTTCTCTGAGTTTTTCACTTCGGTGCTTCTGAGTTGTTGCACGGTGATGGTCCTTAAGGATTCGAAAACTGTTTATTTTTCAGTGCTTGCAATACGAGGATTTATGAGCTTTGGAATTTGAGTGAATAATACAAGTATGAGATTGTTCTGTATGAGAATCCGGGATCATCTTGGAGTTCTTTGCCATTTCTATAAAGTATTCAGTGTTGGTCATTTACGAAGTTTCTTTACACTGCCATATATCTGGTCCGGATCCCCAGTCAAGGTTTTGTTTTTGGTGCAATCAGAAATATGCAACTCTTTGAAAACTGTGACTACAGTTCAATGCAGTTTTTAGACCGTTCTCACAGTTCTACACTGAAGCACAATTTTAAGTAGCCGCATTTCTTTTTCGATGAAGTCCAGAAAAGTTTCTTCGACTTTTTATTTCAAGCAAGATAACTTCCTATACATCTCTCGTTAGAAGCTGGTTCAACAAGGTTTTGGCCCTACCAAAGTCATTTTCCAGGTCAACACGTTATAAGTCTTCGCTTCATTTGACTCTGTGAAAGAATATTGGTTTTTCACAGAGTTGTGCATGGTATTTTCACAGTTAGCTATGATATGGGAGCTGGTTTTTGTTTTGGTGCACATTTTTAACTACTTATCACAGTTCAGATTCGTTACATGTGTATGGTTGGCTGTCGTTTAGTGGTTCAAACTTGTTTTTTATTGCCTCAGGTCTTGTTTTATTTTCTGTAATTGTATGTACCTTTTTCAGTCGAGTGGATTAGCTGTATGAGACCTGTAGCTCATATACTTTCGTAGGTGGTTTTGTTGTTGATAAGTTTTCATCCCTCTCGCCAAAACTTGACGTGCTCTCCAAACCACTATCCTTCGTATACATCAGTAAATCTGAGAACGTGACAATCGGAGGACACTTGCTTCGCATAGCTTCATTGTCCTTTGTTTAGCTCACCTACACCATGTCTAGTAGGTGGTTGTCTACAATGACCTGGCTGTTGTATAACCCTTGGAATGCCTCAAAATGATCTGTTTATCAAGGAATACTGTCATGATTTCCATCACCGTCGTCACGTTTACTTTTCTTGATGTTTTATTGGAGAATGTTTGCGATTATTTGCTACTCTTCAAACTTCCTTTTGACTTTCAGTGTGGAGTAATCAACAAAATTTGTGCATTTTATTTTATCGATCTTGTTAATAGATTTTGTACTATTACCCTTGAAGTCATTTAGGGGCCGAGTCACATTTACTGTATCTTTGCACTGCATTAGATTATTACCACTTCTTAGTCTTTGTTGGAGTATGTTGCAGAGCACCAGTTTTTCGTCCAAGTTATCGTTTAGGGGTAATCGATTGAAGCATTAATATAGGCCATTTGATCTGATTTTCATGCGTATCTGCTCATCACTATTCCTCACCTATTTTATCCTCTTCAAGTCCCACGTTTTCACTTCATTTTTTGTTACAAGGACGCCAATTCGTTCGTGGTTTTATTTTTAAGCCTTGGTTTTGATCTACCACCCAGAATTCTTGCTTATTTCAACCTTCAGTCTACTCATAAGTTTTGCAGTTCGTTTTTGTGTTAGGAGGAGTAAATCAAGACGGGGTTCCTTTTATCATGCTTGTGTGGTAGTAATTGGGTGTAATATTTGCTCTTACGGCCCAAATTTATGTATTAGAAAGTATTTATGGAATTTTTTTCGGACATAAGGCGTTAATTGAAGATGAAAGCCTGAGTCGCGGCAGGATTCCACCCACCGGTCTCCAGATTCCTTCGGATGCCCTTTATGCTTCGCCACGAGAATCAAGCTTGAGGAAGTTCTTTTTTGTAAACCATCCGCAAGACAAATCAGACTGTTATCGCGAATCTGCTTAACGTAGTTCTGTAACCTCTGAGGTTAAACGAAGCATTCAGACTTTACAATCTCATCATAAAGTTTGGCTGGAAAATAGCGCTTCGAACACTAGTGTCTGTTTGACTTTGTAAATCGACACTTGATGTGGGTGTTAGAGATGCGGAATAACACTTCGTTTGCATGTTCTGTGGTAACATCATCTACTGGCCTACAGTACCAGATGATTGATCTGACCTGTGTATGTAAGACATTATATAATTCGAAAATCTACCATAATGGCGCATATTTACTCGGGTTTTAACTACAGAAATATAACACATCTCGTCACATTCATTTATTGTCTCTACAGTTGTGTCCTCATTCGTTTTTTCTCTCTACTCTTGTTGATTTTCCTCTTTTATGTTGCGAAATATAAAAGATTAATCTGATACGCGTTCTTATTTGTTCGTCTTTATCAAACAAAATTTTTTATCGAAAACTCCCTTCAATCATTATGTCTTAAGGAGGAATACTAGTTAAATGCTTATAATTGAAAAGACAAACTGCAGTTTAGCCAAGTGTTTACACACGTACCCGGTAACTTGCAAATATAAATGATGTAAGTAACAGCGATAGAGTCTTACCTTCGATTGAGACTGTCATAACATTTATTTGTATGCACTAATGAGAAACTAATGAAAAGAAGTTTGCTCATTTGTCATAACATGCAGACAGTCTATCGATATAGACTGTTATCTTACGTTGAACTAGGCTGGAAAGCTAAGGGTTTCCAAGGGAAAGAGGGACTCATTCAGCAATCTCGTGAATATCCATGCAGTAAGCAATGAGCTACACTTATTGTGTGAGGGTTAATCATACTACTTTATTGCCCAAACCTCGGTAAGTGGAGTGGTGTTCAAAATCGACTCATTAGTTGAAAGTCAACTGCCTAAACCAATGACTTACAGTTCCACTAAGGGTCTTTGAGTGAAGGGATGACAACAATCCATCAATTGTTTCTTTGTTGATGTAAACAGTGGTCTACGAAACAAGTAAAAGCGATGATTGTGGTTTAATTCAAAATCGTTTGCACTGGTTCAACTTCTGTCGTACTTTATTTTAATCTAAGTAATAGTCTCACGTTTTCTCGTTATCGTTTCATTCGTTCCTAATAATCTCTTATGATTTCTGACATTATTGTTTGACCTATCTCTTTTCACCTTGCACCTTGGTGAGCTGATGTTAAGTTTTTCGACTGGGATGGTAACGCAGCATTTACGAATCACGTATTTATGATTTTTTTGTTTTGTTTGTATGGCGTTCCCTTTACCCGTTTTTGAACTGTTTCAGGGTCAGCTGTTCAAATAATTTGTCTCACTCTGAGTACACAGTAGTTCACAAGAATAATATGAAATTTAGTTTTACAGTGGAAAATGTTTATTTTCATTTTGGACTGTTATATTTGTCAAATGTATCGATACCATCTTTTTATTGTACTCTCCTGCTTTATTTTAATAGTGTCATACTTAGGGCCTAGGTGGTATGATATAAAGGTGTGACTGATAGATTCTTGAGCTTCCTTTTTCTATACATATATTTTAATCCTTCTTCTTAAATTATAGCCGGTGGATACTATTGCCCACTATAAAGAATATTTGAAAGAGGCATCACGGTCATTGCACTTGGATCCTAATACATTGGCGACTATTAAGAAACTACTTGACAATAATGTAAGTAATTTTATGGAACTTTCATAACCGTTGATTGCGCTTTTGCATGTCTTAAAATAATCAACTTTCTTTTTGGAAGTAATATTCTAGAATGGTTTAATAACCAATTCGCGTGATTCCCAAATTATAAGTTAGATATTATAATTCTTTTTCGTTTTTCTCATACCAGTGTTGATTAAATGGATACAATCACCTAATTTTCAAGTAGCTTTTCTTTGGATTACCTCCATCATTCCTTATACATCACTTTGGACTTTGCTACAGTTTCGAAATTCTGACATGACTTTATGTAACACAGCTACCAATAAATTATACTGCACATCTTTTGTTTTGAGGTATTTTAAGTTCAAAGTAGTACTTTCTGCCTAATTGATTTTAAGTATTTTTAACTGGTCACTGATCGCCTCTGCAGCGATAGCAAAACATTTTTATTAAGTCAGAACTGTCTTAGTGGTTTATGGGCTGGATGTTGCTAAAGTATTATCCAGTGGGTTGCGGATCTGAACATTACGGTGGTTACCTCGGTTTGGATAAACTGATTATGTCCTTACTTTCGCTCGGTAGGTGTCGCAACGTAGTGGGTGAATCTTTACGTTGTTATTGTTGCATTATTATTACTGCGGAAACCAGAAAAAGATATTTTTATACTTCTGATCTGTATTTATTTGTGCAAACAGTACCTTTACTCTATTTGGTAGTTAATTTATTTTAGCATTTGTGAGAAACACATCTACATTCCTGTGTTATTAAGTGTCTACAGAGTTCAGTTTTTATTATTGGGGCCACCAGTGACGTTTCCATCTTTGTTTGCTTGCTGTAGAGTTCAATATCGACCACTTTCTATGTATCACATACAACGTGGCGTATAGGTTATCTTATAAGTTTTTGTTTGCTCGCAAAGTGTTCCTTAAAAACAGGTCTTTTGTTCACGGTGATGCATTATTCTATGCTGTCTGCATTCTTCCTCTTTCCGCATAGTATGACAGTAAGTGCGGTATTTCTAATATGAAAGTAGGAAGTAAAACTGCCTCACTGAGAATAACTTGGAAAGAGCTACCACCTACATAATACCGTTTTCCATTGATTAATTAAATTGCTTATTGTATTAATCCCAGCCATATTATAGACAACTGGAAGCATTTTCTTTAACCTTTAATTTGCTTCTTTATGGAAAGGGTTGAAGCTTGTATACTCTCTAAAGCTTTTCAGAAAACCATCTTCCCTCGTAGTTTTCTCAAAGGTATCTTTTATTCGCGAATTTACAATATCCAACCCAGAAGTCGTGATTATTCATAGCAAAATTGAGGTGCTTCCTTCAATTTTAAAGAAGTTTTGCAGTTAGCATAGTTGTAACATTTCCTTTACGCATCTGTTTCCTCCAAGATGGAGACTCATCCATATTTTCAGTGGTTGCCCAGATAATGTCACAAATTATTTGACTGAGCAACGTCATTCTCTACTTGATGCTTAAGTATCATCAATCGAGTGTCCTGAACTTAAATTTGCGGATTATTCGCTCGTGAAAGCATATCTTCAGCATTGAAATATCTTACATTACCTGATGTATAAATTGTAAGGTGATCGCGTCTCAGTTTTTGATAAACTTTGGTCGGTATCAAAGTTCAGACATTAAAATGGACTCAGAAACCATGTTTATGTTTGTGCGGTAAGCAGTTATTCATGCATATTATGTGCAAGTTAATGATACCATTTGTCTATGTAAACCTCGGCAAGTGGATCAGGGTGATCCGCTAGTTATAAATTAAGTGCCTAGATCAATAAGCCACTGTTCCACTATTACCATGGCATTTTAGATTGAATAATTTGCCTATGTCTGGCATATTCTAAAATTTCTCGCAATATTTGAATGAAATTCAAGTTCAAACACTTTCTCTTTTGTTACTTGTTTGGCATCCTGTAACTGTAGGTGTAAAACCACTTGCCGAAAATTCTTCCGATCATTATTATTCAACAAGACTATTCAGCTCGTCAATATTTTATTACACGAAAGTCATTTTTGTTTAGCATTATTTTCTTGTTATTGCCTACGAGATATTTTTACCATAAGTCTCTACAATGGACTTTAAAAACATCCTGGTAGTTGAGTCATCAAAGTTTCTCAGACGTTTACTCATCGTTTCTGAGTTTTTATGTTGTTAATATTGGCATTGATAGTTTTATTAATGGGAAACCTGTTTTCCTCCTCACGCAAGTTTGCATGGTTCTCTCCTGGTTTTAGGTCAGTATACATGATTTCCTATTTTGGAATTCAAGTCTACGTGGTGTATATGACGAATCGAAACGTCGCATAATGGATGAGCTTCTGGGAGCTGGTTTGAAAAAAGATTACTCGAGTCCGACCATCCAGATGGTGCTAATAACCCAGAAAAAACAGAAAGGCCTTCTAATATGGAACTCGTGAAGAAAGTAATTAGCCGTGTTTGAATAGTACATTGAATTCATTTTTCATTCAACTTCCGTCTTACGTTATTTTAGGTTTATTTATAAAAAAGTTTCACTTGTACATGTGCATCAAAATTAATACCCAATAGTAATAATCGGACACTGTTGTAAGCAGTCAACAGGGATTCAGTATGAAGACTAAATTATCGAAAAACCGTCTTACTTTAAGAAAATTTCCGTATTCGTGTACAAGCTAGGTGTGTACGATATATTGTGATTGTTTTTTTGATTACCTATGTACAAATTTACTTAGATATGATGATTCAGTGAAGTCACTTTCAAATATACAACATAGAACCTTACACAAAAGTGCAGTGGTTCATATTGTTTCACTTACCAGCAGCACAGAAAGAAAATAGTTCATATAGGCAAAAACAAATTAAAATAAATAGTATGAGAGGGAAATCAATAAGTAAAAGAATGTTGGTAAAATCTTCAGAATCTGGCTAGTGAGGAATCAATATTTATATGTGCCACTGTCATCGGTTTTGACCTGTAGTAGATACCACACCTTCTTCTTGCCATCCTTAACTTTATTCCAACCTTATTGTACTTCATCTAGCATTATGCGTTTGGTTTGAGTGTGACTTAACAGGTACAGTGCATACTCCAGATGTTTATCTCTTTGTGTATTCACAGCCACATGCATCAACTCACACTTCTCACCTAACGCTACCCTATATCACTGTATGGTTTCTCTAAATGACAGGAACGTCTCCAAGGTAACTACCCTTGTAGTCCTGTGACTTCTCCATATCGTCTTTGTTCGATACTCATATCTCACAGCTATATAGCTGCTGAACAGAGCACAGTGCTGTGCAGCACATATCCCCGTTAATAGATAATCAAATATTTTACTGGTGTCAAAGGGAAAATTGGTGGGCAACTAACTGGCAAAAGTGTTTTTTGTACCGGTGCTGAGATTTTTACAGTAACCTGCTGGGCAAGGCTAATACGACTTCCCGAATAAGGGGACTGGTCGTTAGATCCACACACTTTGCTGCTTATCCTTAAAGTGGGTTTTGATGCAGCCCACTTGTGTAGCATTATCTTACTCCTAACAAATGTGAAGCGCACATGCCAAACGTATTCAAAATTTTCCTCAGAGCGTACAGAATATCTTGTATTTCAGTAATGAAGTCACCTAACATGACTACATTTTCTTCATACTGCTGTAAGAGTCCTTAAAAGTCAGAGTTAATTAAGATCACTTCCGTCAGTGAACTGTATGAAGTTTGGAGAAAAATAACAGTAGTGGACCTTGGTAACGTATACTGTTGGTTGTTGTCATGTCAGATGACCAGTCTTCACATACCTTCGCACATTTGCATGAGTTTAATCAGAATGTGTTAAGTAGAATGGTCTACTTTCTTGGTAGTCTGTTTACAATCATGGTATTATAATACCCATCGGTTGACAAAGATACATGTCACCTTCATATGAAGAAATGTAGCAAGTGTAGGGTTGTGGGTAATTGTCCTTTTAGCTCAGGAGTCGACAAATGAAGAAAGTGTAATCAGCACTTACCAATTCAAACCTGCTGAGTACTTTGTTTTTCTCATTTTTCTGTTCTTTAGTTCTTGTCACGCGTTGCGTGATTATGGAGTGTAGGATGGTAGACAGTATTTTAGTGAACCTGATTCTGCTGTGGTTATTGTGATTGGGTTTGTTTACAAACCAGAGAAGTCGAGCATCAAGGCCAGTAAGGGATACATACGTCTCGTTCTTTAATCGTTGGTACTCCTTTGACTGTTGTAGGCTGTAATTGCAGACCAGAATCCATAAAATTTCTGAAAACGGGTGACTTAGAGTTTCTGATTTGTAGTGCACTGGTTGATAATACTTCTATCAACTTCTCATTTTGGTTGAGGTTTTATAGCAATGTCTCGTCTATGTGTTTGGTATCAGAGATATTGCTCGCTGGCTCAGGCTAATGACTGCTGTCTATTTTTATCTGTTGATATTTACATCGTTTATTGATGCATTCTTTACCCAACATTTATTTTTGGTTACATTTGATGGGTTTCAGTTATGTTTACTCTGCTTGTAATATAGTTTGATGATAAAAATGCGTGCATTGGAACAATTCGCTCAAGTTTACTAATCTTCTTTACCAACCTAATTTTGATTAGTTGGAAAGTATCGTTTGTACCACAAAAAATAATTCCTTTTCACGATTTATTAATGAAGTGTTGTACTGTTAGTGACTTAGTATTCAGTTGTAGTGAATATTCAAAAACATTGCCGTAGAAGTATGTTAGTTGGACGTTCCATTTTATATTCAAGTATTTATACTGTAGGTTTTTAATCATGTTTTGTAGTCTATTGATCGCTTTAAAGAACTGGATTTATTTCAAATCAAGCAATACGAAGGCCATGTAGAGAAAGAAAAAAATGAAACAGTACAAAGATTCCTTGACTTACCCGAGGAAAAACGTTCCCAGTTGATAGAGCATTATAAGAAGGTACTTGAAAAACACCAAAAACGTCCAAAAGTTCACCAACCAGTAAGTTTAGATACTAGCAGTGTACTACTGTTGATATCAAAAATGTTTCCTTATTACATTTTATATTTGTCTATCACAAAAAATTCTGTTTGTATGCTTTGAAAGCTTTAACTTCATTTGCGTCAACATCTAGATAAAGAAGTGTAACTTCATGCATCTCATCGCGTACGTCTCTATACATTAGACAATTCTCTGTTTATACTAAAAAGAATAAATACTTAGGATGATGTCAAAGTATGCCTAACAGGTGGAATAGTTCAACTTGACACAATTTATTACACATCTAGGAAATCAAAAAAACCTATTCGTCATCGTAACAAGTAATAAAAGGAGTCCGCGAAACATAATGGCTGAATATTTTTTTCTATGTTAAAGCATATCAATAATACAGTGTTAGATTTTACTGTCATGTTTTTAGGTTAGAAAACTGGATTCATTCACAGAAGATTAACTTGGAAATTACTTTCAGAACCCCTAAGTCTGTGGCTCCATTGGTTTAGGCATTTGGCTTTCAACCAATGGATCACGAGTTCGACCACCGCTTCACATACCTAGGTTTGGCAGCCAAGTAGTATCACTAACCCTCACACAACAGGTGTGCTTCATTACCTACTGCAAGAACATGCACATTGTTACTGAGCGCGTCTATCTTGAACCTTGAGAAAATTTGCGTTCGTTACGATACTCACATCGCTCTCAAACATGTGGAGATGATATTGAAAGCTGTAATGTAAATTTCTTAATTATTATTTATCCCTTGGGTTCCTAATGGAACATAGGGCTTCAGTAGCACGTCTCCATTCCACTCTGTTCTCTGAAATCTTTTGGACCTGGCTCCACGACAGCCCACAAGCTCTCATTCCCTCTTCGCACGATCTTCTCCATGTCACCATAGCCTCGGACGTCCAACTCGTCGCTTCCCATCAGTGGTCCACTCGAGGGCCTGACACGTGATGTCCCCAGTCGGCCTTCTCAGTATGCCCAATTTAATCCATCTCCACTTCCTTCTGCATATCTGTTGAGCGATAGGTTCTTGGTTGGTTCGTTCCCAGAGTTCCTTGTTGCTTATTCTTTCTGGCAATCCATCTGATCTTCAGTAGCGAGCCAGCGTAAGCAGTTGTTGATGAATGTTTGTAGTTGATTGGAAATCCCTTTCGTAACGCGCCAAGTCTCTGAACCATACAAGAGCACTGATTTGACGTTGGTGTTGAAAATCCGTATCTTGTTCCGCATGCTGAGTGCAGTGCAGAAGATCTCCACACTGGTTTCAGGCTAATGAACGCCTGTCTTGCTTTTCCGATTCTGACTTTGACGTCCTCGTCCGTCCCGCCTGTAGTTGAAACAGTGCTGCCTAGATAGGTGAAGGAGGTTACTTCCTTTAAGTTTCTCCCGTTGATGGTGATGGTGGTTGGAGTTTGTTGTTGTTGGTGGTGGTGCGGTATCTTCATCACTTCTGTCTTCTCTATATTCACTTGAAGTCCCGTCTCCCTTCGCTGTCTTGCCTTTTCTGCCAACTTGTTAGTTTTTGCCTGTAGATCTTCAAGTTTGTGTGACATCAGACATAAGTCATCGGTGAAATCCAAGTCTTCTAGGTTCTTTTCCACTGTCCAGTCAGCGTATCCCCCTCTTCTCGCTCCCCACTGTTGTCTGGTGCATGATCCAGTCGACCACAATCAGGAGTATCATGGGTGATAGTAGGCAACCTTGTTTCACTCCTGTCTTCACTTCACTTCAAAAGCATCACTGAGCTTTCTATTGTGAATTACTTGGCTGGCATGTGGCATCTTCATATAGTTGTTGAATGAGGCTGATAAAGGTTTGCAGTATTCCGTAGTATTGAAGCAGCTTCCAAATTGCCTCTCGGTCGACTCTGTCAAAGGCCACCACCACCATAATAATAATAATAAGCTATTTTTCATGTTGTGACAATTGAGATCAGCCACTTTTGATGCATGTGTTGTGTGACTTGTGTGAATATGGATTCAGTCATCAACCTTTCTTCCCATTTGTTCATGCTGAACTTTAAGGTTTCAAGATTGTCACAGTCAACATTATGTTTTTCATCCCACCCATATACTGCTATGGATTAACTTAGTTCTAAATTTTTATACTCTTGTGTCCCTGTGACCTGATCTTCAGTTAATCGTCGATGTCTATGCAGTCTGATATTGAGTGATCTTGACGTTTGACCTACATAGTTAACTGGGCAGTCAGAACAAGGCATTTTGCATATGACATTGTTTTTGTCCGATTTTTTCACTGGATCTTGTGGTTGGCTGAATTTATTTTTGATGAGGTGCATGAGCTTGAAGCCCATTTAATGCAGTTCGAATACCCACTCTTCTGAAATTCTTTTGCATTGACTCCAATGTACTTTTCCCATATGGCAGTACTTTTACGTGTCTCCCTTTTCTCAGTATTATCTCTATTGAGCTGTTCAAGCTAGTAATCTTTTAAATAACATTTTAAATCGAATGCTTATTTCTTTTCTCTGATCATCAAAATATTGTTGTCGACATATTTGCTAGACTCCTTATCGAACCTCCTTTTACACTGAGCCCTTAGACAAATCATAATCATAAATGCTTATTTCATAGTAAGATGTAGAAATATTTATTAATTGAGTTAATTTTCACCTTCACGTGTAACGATGTCACTTGTTGCCATATATATATATATATATATATATATATATATATATATATATATATATATATATATATATATATATATATATATATTCCTTCGAGTAAAAAGAACCGTTTCTTTTGTTCTCTCTTCTCAATATTTCTCAAATAGGGAAGTGGTGAACAGCTTAAAGAATATTGGGAGAAATTCGAGGGTATGGACAAAAAATCTTTCAACCCCCGAACTTTATTTTCTGATGTTGGTAAGCGTCTGTGTAGATACAAATCATGTCAAAATTTACTATATATCTTCACCTATTTAATATTTGTCCCTTGGGCTCTCAGTGGAACATAGGGCTTCAGTAGCACGTCGCCATTTCACTCTATTCTCTGCAGTCTCTTAAACCTGCCTCCACCACTGCCCAGAAGCTTTCATTTCGTCCTCACACGATCTCCTCCATGTGACCCTCCGACGCCCAACTCATCGTTTGTCCCTTTGGGTTCCACTCGACTGCCTGACCTGGCGTATGATGTCTCCAAACAGTCTTCTCAGTGTATGTCCAATCCAATCTAATCCATCTCCACTTCCTGCTTCTGCAAATTTGTTTGGCGATAGGTTCCTGGTTGGTTCGTTGCAAGCCAGAGTGAGTTTCTTGTTACTTATTCTTATTATTCTGGCCATCTATCTGATCTTCAGTATCGAGTGAGTGAGCGTAGGCGGCAGCTGTTGATGCATGTCTGCAGTCTGTTGGAAATGCTTTTCGTAACGCGCCAAGTCTCTCAACCATCACATAGAAGTACTGACTGACTTGACTGAATTCGCGTTGAAAATCCGGATCTTGTTCACGCTTTATGTTGAGTGCAGTAGATCTCCACACTGATTTTAGGTTAATGAAGGCCTGCCTGTCCTGCTGTCTTTCCGATCCTGACTGCTTTGACATCCTCATGTGTGTGTGTGCCGCCTGTAGTTGAGACGACGCTGCCTAGATAGGTAGGTGAAAGAGACAACTTCCTTTAGATTTTCCCTGTTCATGGTGATTATTGTTTGTTTGTTTGTTTGTTTGTTGTTGTTGGTGGTGGTGGTGGTTGGGTATCTTGATCATCTCTGTCTTCTCTTCGTTCACCTGAAGGAAGTCCCGTCTTGGCTGCCTCTTCTGCCAACTTGTTGGTAATTGCCTGTAGATCTTCGAGTTTGTGTGACAAGACATTAGACATAAATCGTCATCGACGAAATCCAAATCTTGTAGGCTCTTTTCATCGGTTAAACAGTGTATGCCTATCTTCTCACTCATCACAGTTTGTTGCATGATCTGGTCCGGTCGACCACAATAAGAAAGATTATGGGTGATAGTAGGCAACCTTGTCTTACTCCTGCCTGTCTTCACTTCAGAGGCATCACTGAGCTTTCTTTCCATTGTCAATCACTAGGCATGTAGCATCATAATCATCGTATAGCTGTTGAATGACGTTGATGAAGGGTTGTGGCACTGAAACCGTAGTGCTGAAGCAGCTGCCTGCCAAATTACTTCTCGGTCGATTCTGTCGAAGGCCTTTTCAAAGTCGATGAAGTTGAGGTAAGGTAGAGAATTGACTGCCATTCTATGCTGATGTTATGATTCTATGATAATGCGTAGTGTAGCGTTGCAGTTTGATCTGCACATGATTTGTTTTTCCTGAATCCAGCCTGTTCCGGTTGTAATTTTGAGTCCAAGGCATTTTAGTCTCTCCAGGATGATGTGGCCTACTATTTTGCTTGTGGTGGACGGGAGTATGATTCTGCGCCAGTTGTTGTTCTTGCAAAGAGTTAGGTCTCCGTTCTTTGTTGAGTTTGACAAGGTAGTCCTTCTTCCACTCGGTGGGTACGTTTCCTCCCTTCCTTCCTTCCTTCCAAACCTTGTACAGTAGTGGTGTGAGCATGTCCACTGTAGTCTCAGCGTTTGTTTTCAGTGCTTCTGGCGGAATTCCATCTGGTCATGCTGCCTCCCCGGATTTCAGCAACTTTATGGCATTTCGATCTTCACTTCTGCTTTTGTCGAAGGGCTTGTGTTCACTGGTAATTCTGCGGTTGCTGGTTGTATTACTGAACAAGTTGCAGGTGGTGGTGGTGGTGGTGGTGGTCGATTCAAGAGTTTTTTGAAGTGGTCAGTGCTTTGTTTCTCCTCTTTGGTAACTAGCTTTCCTTCACTATCTTTCATTGGTTTCATCTGTGTTGATCTCTTCCCTCGCAGATAGTAACCTGGTTATTTGATATAATGTTGTCAGGTCTCTGTCTCTCCTAGCTGCAGCCTGTTCTGCTTCATTTGCCAGTGTGTCGTAGAAGTGTCTTTTGTCTTTACGCGCACTCTTTTTCACTTCTTTGTCCAGTGTAGTGTTTTATAGGTTGTACTGTACTCAGTTCCTCTTTTTCTTGTTCATCCCTGCACTGCACTGCACTGCACTGGTTCATCTTCTACTTCACCATCTTCCTCTCCCTGCTCTGTCAGCTTCCATGTGTCCGTTGAGATTCATTCCTTGTCTGGTTTCTTTTGTCCTTCCTAACCCGGTTATGCAGGTTTCCTTCCACGTCTCTTTCAAAGAGTTCCAGTGTTCTTCCACGCAGGTTTCCTCGGGGATGTTGCCTAATGTGTTCCAGTTTTTCCTGATGGTTGGTTGACGTGAAGATGTCCTTTGTAGTTTCGTCCTTCAGTTTTTGTTCTGGGTGTTAAACTTGGACTGTGGTCTATCACCAACTTCTTTGAATTGAAGGCTTTCAACTTGATTTCGAGGGTAGATTCCTTGCACTAGACGGTGAGTGATGTGAACCTGCATCTGCTACTCTTCTTAATCTTGTGTTCAGTAGACTGCGTCTCCACTTTCTTCAGATTTGAATGAAGTCGATCTGATTTTTAGTGTGTCCTGGTGTCTGGAGAAAACCTTGTCGCTTTGTGGATATCCTTGTGCTTGAATACAGTGCCTCGAATCACCAAAACGTTGAATGCACAGAATTCTGTAAACAGTTCTCCATTCTCATTCATCATTTCACCGAGTATCTCTCGACCCATGATTAGTTCTCTTCCTGTGTTGTCCGCTCCACGCAGTTTGGAATTCATGTCACTCCACCCATTAGAATGAATTTTGATGTCGCCAACTGGGTAGGGGTTTTGTCCAGTACTGATTGCAGTTGTCTGTAGAATTTCTCCTTCTTTTCTTGATCTGCATTATTTGTAGGTGCATAGCATAGCATTGTATGATTGTGACTTTCGTTCCTTTTGAGTTGAACCTTGCTGTCATTATCGTGGTGTAGAAGGAGATTGGTTCCCATTGCCTGAGAGCCTTCGATACTGTTGGTGATATCATGATAGCCACTCGAAAACTCAGTGTGCTCGTTTGTGGTTGTCGTCTGGGTGACAATATGTGAGTATACTATTGACTCCTCTCCAGTTGACAGTTTGCAGAGTTCACTTCCATTCTATGTGGTGTCGCAGATTCCTAGCACTTCTGTGCCATATGTTCTCATTTCTTTTGCAATCTGGACAGCCTTGCTAGGTTCAAACATAGTGCGGACATTCCATGTCCCCATGTTTACTTTTGTTTTCATCGTGAGAGAGGAGACCCATCAGCCGGTTGGCTTCTTGAAGGCTTTCACGAACTGGCGTTCTTTCGACTCTTCGATTGCAGCTAGAAATAATTTTGTTTTTGTTTTTTATATTTTCTTTGTGCTTAGAAGTTTTTTTTTAGCGATCTGATTGGTTTTACGGGGTAGGGTTTCTATTCGTATGGCCGACCTTCCCTCTGTACCCTTGTTTTGATCGGCTAGTAACTATTTAACCAGGCTAGGTTCTGTTATGTATGAAGTGTAAGTTAACTGCACTCGTTAAAGTCATGCTTTTTTTCCGGGATAAATTCCGCGGAGTATGTTCAACAAACCGAATAGATGTCATCATCTCAATCCCTGCAATCCACTTGCTACCCCAAGTGTATGTAAATTTAAAAGTGCAGTCGGAGATGACTTGCGTAGGATATTCACTCAATTTGAACTGGTTCAGTCAGCATATGGTATAGTATACTGTTACAAGTTCGGCTATAGGAAAACTTTTTTTAAGTCTGCTTTTATTCTCGTATTTATTCTTTCGGATATGACATTTCTCTTACTCCGAATGCGAATAAAAACCTTTTTCTTTCCAACGGTTGGGTGCTTATATCCCTCGACCTATTCTTTTCCATACTTCATAATGAATCTCTGAGTATATTCATTCATTCTGAGACACTTTTAATGATGTTGAGTTGTTCCTCTAACTTGTCCGCAGAACAGAGTTTCTAGCTTTGCTGTAAAGTGTTTTGACTAGCCAGGACAGAACAAACTGTGGTGATTAATGTACTTTCCAGTTTATGTATCTTTTCTGTGGATGGTCTAGTTAATCTCAGCATCATATCTTCGTTACAAGTTCAGATCAAAAGAATTGAACTTGTTGTCATGATCTTATTTCATCGTAAATTTAATCTTGGAACAAACCTCATAAAGCTTGTTGAATAGCTGAGTTTCATGGTTCATATCATCACAAACGATAAACGTATCATCAAGGTACCTTTACTAATAAGCTTTTCCTCCAATGATTGAACTGAGGCGAGCCTATTCTAGATAATCCATAAAAATATCTGTCAGGAAATGTTCTGGAGGCCAATCTATGGTCATTCCATCAATCTGTCGATTAAGCTGGTTATTGAATTGGAACTGGACACCTTTGGTGCAATGCAGTAGTAGCTGTTTCATCTGGATTTCAGGCAGCGGCAGGAGATCAGTTTGTTGATAAATTATACCAATCTTTCCACTCACTGGTATATCTGCAAATAGGTATGTCACATCGTATAAAACTATGAGCTTATCTGAAACTTTGACAGAATCTGTTTCGTTTGAGCATTGAAATGTCTTTTAAACTGTAGATCGCCAACTTACTCCGAATAGCCTCTAAAGATTGCGCCAACCATTTGGTAAACTTGTGACATGGTGAGTTATTCACTGACATCGCAGGACTCAAAGATACACTAGGTTTATGAATTTTGGGTAAACCATATACCAATGGAAGATGTTAGCCTTTCGCTTTGGGTTCATCAAATATTACATCATCCATACTGGGTTGCTAAGAATGTTTTTATAGTAGTGAACCATACACTACCTTTTTTAATCTGACCAATAAATAAAATCGGCTTGAAAATTTATTGTTTCTCCTGCGTACTATGCAGGTGTAGCTCATTGGCTCAGGAACTCGACATTCAAACAATATGTCTCGGGTTCATACCCTTTTCCACCTATTTTGACTTCAGAAACCGTGTAGCATTGTTATTCCTCTAAGAAATAGAGTATATGTAGCTTCACAGGGTACATGTTTATGTAACGGGTTAATTTTACATTGTTATTATCATTTTTATTGTTATCTGCCTATTGTGATTGTTTCCACTTTTTTAAAACTATAAAACAGATTTGAATGGAGACGATTACCTTGATGTTGGCGAAGTAGAAGCGATTTTACAACCTGAAGTAAGTTTACTTTGTTTCATATATTTTAAACAGTATTGTGATTCATTTTATCATCTGTAATAGTTTTACCGTTCACATCAAGTTGCTCATTAAGTTTCTGTGTTAAAAGCGTGTTAACTTGCATGAATAAAAGTATCCAGGTATACTTCTATAATGCAAGAGCAGGGAAAACTGCTGAATGAAATCATTTCCTTTCGTGTGCTTTAAACCTCTTACATGAGTACTTATTTCATCACTTGAATGGATTCCCTTCCTTTCATAGTGTTTGCTTAACAAAATCTAACGATAGGACCGGTTAGCTGTATTGAATGTTGCAATCTGAAGCAGCGTACGAGCTCGTTTACTACGCCATCAGCCATATCACCAAGAGTTCTTAATTGTCTATTCATGACATCTTCAGGACCCCTATTAGGAACCTTACATCCCCTGTACAGCTTAATGCAACAGTCTTCATTGATTATTATGAGATATTGGTCTGGTCATCCTTACCTTTCTAATAACCTAGTTCTAATTCGGCTAACAGTGGATTATATTTTGGTATGAATAACATATTTAGACTATCTCATTCGATAAACGTTAGCATATTCATTGACTAACATAACTTTTTTATTCAAGAATTTTAACCTAACTCCAAGTTGTAAATCAATTCCTGAGATATGGTAGCTGGATAGGGTTACATTCACTAATATATCCTTAACAAAGTTAAATAAGAATGTTGACAATTGAAATTCATTGAGTTTGTACCTGCTTCCATATTAATAATATCAAATTGAGACTTTCGAACCAGTCGAGACCCAGGAAATTAAAGTGAACGTTTGTAAGAGAGCACACACTATTCATATTAGTTCCCCTATAAGGAGTGAAGTATCGAAGTTTTCGCGTCAAGTGTAAACAACTACCACATAACTGATGGCTGTATTCAAAGCTTTCTGAATAGGTGATCGTCCTATATGAAACCGAAGTTTTTGGGAATTAATTGTCATACTTGTTGCCATATCTCCTTGTAAGCACACTGGATGGTCATTGACTGGACAAAAGTTTGTTTGAACCAATTAAAATGTTTTCCGGATGCTAGAGAATGTGACCTACAGCGCTATCTGTCCGGTAGTCTAGAAGTAAGTACATGAATGCCTTTGGCAGTAACCGTCTTTTGAATGACCCTACTTTGAAGCCATCTACTGTTTATGAGAGAAATATTAGGTACAGTGTCAAGTACCACCATGTCAACCAGGTTTGTGATGTGTCCTCTTCGAGAATCTAAAAAAGTTGCACGGGTAGAACTGTACATTTAATAGTAGAACAGAGGGTGTCGCCCTATAATTTAGGAAGGCAGCAATTATCTGATGAACTATGCGTACCCGAAGATCGTTGCGATGCCTCGATTCAAAAAAAGCCAGATTATATCCAACACGAATGAACCGTGTGCGTTCTCCAAAAGATGTCACTCACTGTCATCATTAGAGTTTAGTCTAAACTATCGAAAAATCATTCGACTGCCAACAAACTTCTGGCACTAGAAGTACATCTAAATTTCTGCAACATCAGGTGGTTGCTTGCTACAGAGTTAATTTAAACAGCTCAGTGTGCGGGCGGAAATTATCGAAATATGTGATGTATTAGCGCTAGACATTTCAAACAATCTGACCACACATTAACCTGTAGAATAATTTATATAAAAACTGAGAAAGAGTAATGAAAATAACGGATTCATGATCTAGAAAGATAATAGGAGTAAAAGGAAAACAGGAGAGGAAAAAAAGCTCAGATCAACACCAACAACAGAATGAAGAGTTGAACTCAATACTACCAGGGTAGGTTTACTGTGAGTGTAAATGATTTTCGAATACGCAAAGGTGTTTGAATTTGTGGATAGCAAGTGCTTCAATAAATTTCATTATTCGTCCTTCACCATATCTGTACAGTACAGTAAAGGCTGTCGTCATAGAAACCTTATAATCACTTTCTAATATACTTTGCAATCGTCTGCACTTATCAAATCATCAAAGATTATTTGTTTCTGGAGCCACCCAGGCACATTTTCAATCATTCTTAACTGTATATCACGATTACTCCTCCCTGTGTATGTGTATCCACACATAGTTATGAATTGATAGACACAGTGGGATGTGATACCCTTGTCCAAACGCTATTTAGGTTTGTGTTGAAACATGGGCTTTGTCTTCTTCACTAAGATAACGTTGGCCATAAAGTACGTCATCCTAACAAGTGATATATGTGTCTTCTTCAAGATTAGGTTATTTAATTCGCCCGTGTATAATAATGTGATATACATATTTTTCTTAGGGACAGAATACTGATTAATCAGTCTCAATGTTGTACCGATTTTAAATCTGTTTATAAATTTTAGTGGATATCCATTTTGCACCAAAGTATCCGTCAGCAATTTAGCTTCTCTTTCTTTTGTATCTTCTGTGTAAATACGATCAACTCCATTAAATACACAGCTGACTAAGCCACATTTGTATTGGACTAGATAAAAACTATGAAAACTAAGGTGTTTTCCTATCCAAGTCGGCTTCCTATAGATAGATGTTCTGATTGAGCCGTTCTCCCTTCGACTAACCAGCATTTCTAAAAATGCTAGTTTTCTGTCTATCCCTTATTTGTAAGGGAGGCTAATGTGGGTTTATGTATTATTCATTTTCTCTAATAAGCGAATTGCCTCCTCAGGTCTTTCACAAATAACAGTAATGTCGTCAACATATCTCTTATAGGAGGAAACGTTTCCAATCAAATCTCCGACTAACTCTTCCACGTATGATATATACACACCAGCCAACAGGGGTCCTAAAAGACTAAACAGAGCATTACCATTCATTTGTCGAAAGTATTCACCTTCGAATTTGAACTAGACGTTAGCAGTGCATAATATTAATAAGCCACCAGGTTACCGTCCCGGTGCTCTGCCTACTGAGCTACGAGGTCCGAATACTGACCAGATTTTTATTTCACTTCAATCACCAGTCTGCCAAATCACGTCTATTTTTGATAGTCAAATGATAAGTTTAAATGTATCTTTCAAGAAAGACTACCAAACTAAACTTCTTATAGGATTCAAAAGTATTGACAACCACTTTGCTAGTTCATATGTGAATGACCGACATATAGATAATATTGGAAGGAGTGAATTATTAGCTTTATACGTTTTGGAAAGTCCATATATGTGTGTCGATATTCAGATCCCATGGGTTTTAGGTAACTAAAACCCTTGAAAATTAGTGGATTATGGAAAAATAACTGTGGAGTGGTCAACCATCTCACCAATAATCGCCGACATATTCATGGATTTTCAGGAAGAAAAAGCCCTAAAGTCATACATGTCTTCAGTCAAAATTTGGTGAAGCTATTTGAATGACACACTGGTCATAACAGAGAAGAAGGATATTGACTGTTTCCATGTACATATAAACGGTCATTTAGACTCAATTCAGTTCACTATGGAAATAGAAAATAAATTGAGAGAACTACGAATGTCAGACTGTAATATACAAAGAATGATAGATGAAAGTTTCAAGTTCAGGACCACTATGTAATGAAAACCTGAAGACTCTCGAAGGTTTCTGGATTACCACTCAGCACATCCGCTCAGTGTAAAAGGAGGTTCGATAAAGAGTCTAGCAAAATGTCGACAACAATATTTTGATGATCAGAGAAAAGAAATAAGCATTCGATTTAAAATGTTATTTAAAAGATTACTAGCTTGAACAGCTCAATAGAGATAATACTGAGAAAAGGGAGACACGTAAAAGTACTGCCATATGGGAAAAGTACATTGGAGTCAATGCAAAAGAATTTCAGAAGAGTGGGTATTCGAACTGCATTAAATGGGCTTCAAGCTCATGCACCTCATCAAAAATAAATTCAGCCAACCACAAGATCCAGTGAAAAAATCGGACAAAAACAATGTCATATGCAAAATGCCTTGTTCTGACTGCCCAGTTAACTATGTAGGTCAAACGTCAAGATCACTCAATATCAGACTGCATAGTCTTCGACGATTAACTGAAGATCAGGTCACAGGGACACAAGAGTATAAAAATTTAGAACTAAGTTAATCCATAGCAGTATATGGGTGGGATGAAAAACGTAATGTTGACTGTGACAATCTTGAAACCTTAAAGTTCAGCATGAACAAATGGGAAGAAAGGTTGATGACTGAATCCATATTTACACAAGTCACACAACGCATGCATCAAAAGTGGCTGATCTCAATTGTCACAACATGAAAAATAGTTCATTATTATTATTATTCCTGTTATTATAATTACTATTATTGTTATTATTATTATTTGTCCCTTGGGCTCTCAGTGGAACATAGGGCTTCAGTAGCACGTCGCCATTTCACTCTATTCTCTGCAGTCTCTTAAACCTGCCTCCACCACTGCCCAGAAGCTTTCATTTCGTCCTCACACGATCTCCTCCATGTGACCCTCCGACGCCCAACTCATCGTTTGTCCCTTTGGGTTCCACTCGACTGCCTGACCTGGCGTATGATGTCTCCAAACAGTCTTCTCAGTGTATGTCCAATCCAATCTAATCCATCTCCACTTCCTGCTTCTGCAAATTTGTTTGGCGATAGGTTCCTGGTTGGTTCGTTGCAAGCCAGAGTGAGTTTCTTGTTACTTATTCTTATTATTCTGGCCATCTATCTGATCTTCAGTATCGAGTGAGTGAGCGTAGGCGGCAGCTGTTGATGCATGTCTGCAGTCTGTTGGAAATGCTTTTCGTAACGCGCCAAGTCTCTCAACCATCACATAGAAGTACTGACTGACTTGACTGAATTCGCGTTGAAAATCCGGATCTTGTTCACGCTTTATGTTGAGTGCAGTAGATCTCCACACTGATTTTAGGTTAATGAAGGCCTACCTGTCCTGCTGTCTTTCCGATCCTGACTGCTTTGACATCCTCATGTGTGTGTGTGCCGCCTGTAGTTGAGACGACGCTGCCTAGATAGGTAGGTGAAAGAGACAACTTCCTTTAGATTTTCCCTGTTCATGGTGATTATTGTTTGTTTGTTTGTTTGTTTGTTGTTGTTGGTGGTGGTGGTGGTTGGGTATCTTGATCATCTCTGTCTTCTCTTCGTTCACCTGAAGGAAGTCCCGTCTTGGCTGCCTCTTCTGCCAACTTGTTGGTAATTGCCTGTAGATCTTCGAGTTTGTGTGACAAGACATTAGACATAAATCGTCATCGACGAAATCCAAATCTTGTAGGCTCTTTTCATCGGTTAAACAGTGTATGCCTATCTTCTCACTCATCACAGTTTGTTGCATGATCTGGTCCGGTCGACCACAATAAGAAAGATTATGGGTGATAGTAGGCAACCTTGTCTTACTCCTGCCTGTCTTCACTTCAGAGGCATCACTGAGCTTTCTTTCCATTGTCAATCACTAGGCATGTAGCATCATAATCATCGTATAGCTGTTGAATGACGTTGATGAAGGGTTGTGGCACTGAAACCGTAGTGCTGAAGCAGCTGCCTGCCAAATTACTTCTCGGTCGATTCTGTCGAAGGCCTTTTCAAAGTCGATGAAGTTGAGGTAAGGTAGAGAATTGACTGCCATTCTATGCTGATGTTATGATTCTATGATAATGCGTAGTGTAGCGTTGCAGTTTGATCTGCACATGATTTGTTTTTCCTGAATCCAGCCTGTTCCGGTTGTAATTTTGAGTCCAAGGCATTTTAGTCTCTCCAGGATGATGTGGCCTACTATTTTGCTTGTGGTGGACGGGAGTATGATTCTGCGCCAGTTGTTGTTCTTGCAAAGAGTTAGGTCTCCGTTCTTTGTTGAGTTTGACAAGGTAGTCCTTCTTCCACTCGGTGGGTACGTTTCCTCCCTTCCTTCCTTCCTTCCAAACCTTGTACAGTAGTGGTGTGAGCATGTCCACTGTAGTCTCAGCGTTTGTTTTCAGTGCTTCTGGCGGAATTCCATCTGGTCATGCTGCCTCCCCAGATTTCAGCAACTTTATAGCATTTCGATCTTCACTTCTGCTTTTGTCGAAGGGCTTGTGTTCACTGGTAATTCTGCGGTTGCTGGTTGTATTACTGAACAAGTTGCAGGTGGTGGTGGTGGTGGTGGTGGTCGATTCAAGAGTTTTTTGAAGTGGTCAGTGCTTTGTTTCTCCTCTTTGGTAACTAGCTTTCCTTCACTATCTTTCATTGGTTTCATCTGTGTTGATCTCTTCCCTCGCAGATAGTAACCTGGTTATTTGATATAATGTTGTCAGGTCTCTGTCTCTCCTAGCTGCAGCCTGTTCTGCTTCATTTGCCAGTGTGTCGTAGAAGTGTCTTTTGTCTTTACGCGCACTCTTTTTCACTTCTTTGTCCAGTGTAGTGTTTTATAGGTTGTACTGTACTCAGTTCCTCTTTTTCTTGTTCATCCCTGCACTGCACTGCACTGCACTGGTTCATCTTCTACTTCACCATCTTCCTCTCCCTGCTCTGTCAGCTTCCATGTGTCCGTTGAGATTCATTCCTTGTCTGGTTTCTTTTGTCCTTCCTAACCCGGTTATGCAGGTTTCCTTCCACGTCTCTTTCAAAGAGTTCCAGTGTTCTTCCACGCAGGTTTCCTCGGGGATGTTGCCTAATGTGTTCCAGTTTTTCCTGATGGTTGGTTGACGTGAAGATGTCCTTTGTAGTTTCGTCCTTCAGTTTTTGTTCTGGGTGTTAAACTTGGACTGTGGTCTATCACCAACTTCTTTGAATTGAAGGCTTTCAACTTGATTTCGAGGGTAGATTCCTTGCACTAGACGGTGAGTGATGTGAACCTGCATCTGCTACTCTTCTTAATCTTGTGTTCAGTAGACTGCGTCTCCACTTTCTTCAGATTTGAATGAAGTCGATCTGATTTTTAGTGTGTCCTGGTGTCTGGAGAAAACCTTGTCGCTTTGTGGATATCCTTGTGCTTGAATACAGTGCCTCGAATCACCAAAACGTTGAATGCACAGAATTCTGTAAACAGTTCTCCATTCTCATTCATCATTTCACCGAGTATCTCTCGACCCATGATTAGTTCTCTTCCTGTGTTGTCCGCTCCACGCAGTTTGGAATTCATGTCACTCCACCCATTAGAATGAATTTTGATGTCGCCAACTGGGTAGGGGTTTTGTCCAGTACTGATTGCAGTTGTCTGTAGAATTTCTCCTTCTTTTCTTGATCTGCATTATTTGTAGGTGCATAGCATAGCATTGTATGATTGTGACTTTCGTTCCTTTTGAGTTGAACCTTGCTGTCATTATCGTGGTGTAGAAGGAGATTGGTTCCCATTGCCTGAGAGCCTTCGATACTGTTGGTGATATCATGATAGCCACTCGAAAACTCAGTGTGCTCGTTTGTGGTTGTCGTCTGGGTGACAATATGTGAGTATACTATTGACTCCTCTCCAGTTGACAGTTTGCAGAGTTCACTTCCATTCTATGTGGTGTCGCAGATTCCTAGCACTTCTGTGCCATATGTTCTCATTTCTTTTGCAATCTGGACAGCCTTGCTAGGTTCAAACATAGTGCGGACATTCCATGTCCCCATGTTTACTTTTGTTTTCATCGTGAGAGAGGAGACCCATCGGCCGGTTGGCTTCCTGAAGGCTTTCACGAACTGGCGTTCTTTCGACTCTTCGATTCCAGCTAGAAATAATTTTGTTTTTATTTTTTATATTTTCTTTGTGCTTAGAAGTTTCTTTAGCGATTTGATTGGTTTTACGGGGTAGGGTTTCTATTCCAATGGCTGACCTTCCCTTTTTTTCCGGGCTTTGGACCGCCTACTAAAGCAGTATAATAGGGAGGTTATGAAAAGTAGTACTTGATGAAAATGATGACATCAAAGAGAACACTGTGCATATGAATTCTTTTTGTAAGTGTATGAAGAAATAATTCCAACAGTTTTTGTATAGTATCAATGGATAGTGGCTATCAGTGGAATCCGAATTGTGCATATCGTGCTGTTTGTGGCTCGTCAGCTGGTATACTACTGGCGATTATACTAATTTCAACAATTGGTGTGATCGCCGGCAGTACTTTTGCTCGAAATATTACCACAGTTAAACAATATGTTGTATAAGTGTTTATTACACATATTTTTATAATAAACTGAAATCGTTTTTGTTAGTTGAGTCTATTTTGAGTAGTTCCAATAAGAGAGAATTTGCTCTTTCTTTTAATTTGCACACTCCTTAGGTAGGACCATCTACCATACAATTGCTTTTTTCACCTTCGTGTGATAACAGTTTACATTTTTATGTTCAGATTTATTTATATCAACAACCCCCTGTCCTCTTTCAGGCTTATGCATGATGATTATAGTATGATTTCACTTTGAAATGTGGAAGGGTTAAGATAATTCCGTCTCTAAGCGACACTTCAATTTCTTTTTCTCATCTGTATATCTTCTTTCATTTTATGTTTAATGCTGATTTGTATTTTTTTCCTTATCGTTTCTGCATTTTGGGGAAAAGAAAACACCTCGTAATGAGTGTACAGAAACCTACTGATAGGTGACATGAATTGTTGTATGTGATTTTATGATGTGCTATGCTAGGGGAAGTTGGATTAGGTTGGAAGTGGGTTCAGGGTGGCCAGACCAAGACGTAACACTAGTCGATGAACTCTTTAACTAGTGGTCTGAACAGTGCTAGGGGATGCTGACTACCTGGTTGAAGTCCTCGAGACGAAAGGAATCAACAGTTGAGGACACTTGGTGACCGCTGAAAAGCGGTCACAATGGCTTAGATGTATTCACTATTTGACATCTAATGCTTGAATATTCACACCAACCGTCATTTTCCGATTCTTTATTTTCTCATACAACTTTGTCTACATTGAAATCACTCATTTTCAAATTGAAGCTTGAAAGAAAGAGGAGTAATGTCACAGTATTCTAATTCATTTGCTTATGGCTTCCAAAGTCTCAGTATCATCAATCTCGTTTTACATTATTCACTATGAAAATGTAGCAAGATCAAAGAGAAGTTTAATAACTTGTGTACTCTTATTGTATCCTGTATTCAGAATAAGTTTTTCGCTTGCTCCTCATTTACAGAAAAGACTGTATAAGAAGAGCGAAAAAATGAATTGCCTACATTAAGGATACTAGTTACTTATTTATTTCTAAGCTTTTACTTCTACGGAAACTTCAGGTTTCTTTTGTTAAGTGTCTTTTAATTAGTGCTTATGCAAATTTTACTGATTTCAATTTTTGGTGCCCTAATAACTTGTTATAGTTAATTAACTTTTTTAGGTTAATAGCTTGTAAGTCTCCGTCATTGGTTGAATAGAATTAATGAGCCGCTATTGGTATATGGGCTCCTGTGAGGAGGGTGCCTCGATATTACCTATATTTTCAAATTCGATACTAATGATGGATAATTGTCAACAATGGAATCCAGGACATACGTTCTATCCTATTTGGAATTCGTCAGCTGGATATACCATCTCCCCTAATAAATAATTTTGTTCCCATTTGGGCTCGAACCCAGGACCAATCGTTACAAGCACCAGGGTGATATCCACCAAGCCACTGAGTCACAGTAACCACTTCGTGTGCGTCGCTTATAACATGGTTTTGATATTACATCCATCTAATGAGTCCCAACTGCAACGGAACGCGTGTCCTGGATTGCTCTGGTTTCATTGACCATCTTTGAATTTTATTACCAACGATATGATCATTAAAAAAACGAGTTACTTTTTACAGAACCATGCCAGTTTTCCATTGGCCTGTGCCAAGGATAAGAAAAATATCCAGAAAAAATTGGACATGTAACACAAAAATGTTTAAATGGTGAATGATTGTTTACAGATACTTATTTACAGAGAATGATTGCAAATGGGAGTAGTATTTTTTGTCTAATCAGAAGATATATCTCTTTATTTTAATGGTGGATGCGAAACCTCTTCAGTTTGTCTATCCTCTACTGTTACACAATCCTTGCTCCGTAGGCTTCTCAATAACAATCTTGATTGTAAGAATTCCAGAAATATTGTGGATCAGTGTGACCGAATGGTTCTGATGGAGTCATATCAATTTTTTCAACAACTTTACATCATGTTGTACATCAAGCAGAAGGAAAAACGTATCCTTTGGGAATGACTAGTTGATCTATGAGATATGCATATTGAATCCCTTTATTTTAAGCTTCGATTTCATGCACATAGATTGCCTTTACTTTGCGAGTAGTTCTAGCATATCTTCTCACTTCTCCCAGTGCATCTTTATCATCTTCAGTGATAGTAACGTGCATAATATTGCACGCTGGACGCATTCAATAACAATGTTTACTAGAATCAAAAAACATTTAAGTAATGCACACGGAACATCTCAGCAAACAGTGAACGAAATCTGAAATTTGTGTGATGGGTGGGATGTAGTGACGATGAGGGATAGCTCTGGGTTAAATTGCAAGACCAGGGGTTGTAATAATAATTTATAGCAATGTGATTGGTTTTTTCTGTTCTCCACCCTCCGTTTAAGTTTGCTTTCATGCGGTATCTGGGATACCATTAACCCAGACCATACTACTGAGGTTCTCATTTTTGTGATGTTCCTCTGTCAATAAGCATTCATTATTTAAACGTTTTTGTGTAACATGTTCATTTATTTTGTATGCGTTTCTCATCCCTGTCTTATGTCATAATGATACCATCATGGTTTTGAGAAAGGAATCTCAAATTGTCATGAACATTACGTCTTTACCGTCTTACTAAATGTGTACATTAAATATATATATATATCTTGGTATTTGATTGTTAGCAAAGGGTAACTAAATCTGGAAGTTAGAAAACGCACTAAATCTATGTTTTTTGGGGGTTATGAGTGAACTTAAAGACTGGGAGTGTTACGAAAAGCAGTGTTCCAATTATTATTAATTATTTAATTCAAACATTATTTAGTTTAGTGCAAGTTACCTTCTTCAAGTTACTTGAAGTAAAGATTCGGTTAAATTTGTTAGGAGTGAATTTTGGTCACGTGTAACTTAAAGTAAATTTGATTTTATTCTTGAGCATTCGAAGAAAAAGGATTTTTACGCAGGCATGAACAATCTGTAGGTGTAGAAATCTCTTGAACGGCAGCTCAATCGTTATATACTTCCAAGCTGAAAAATAATGTTTCAGCATATTAGTTTACTTCTGCAAACTCACTTTATTATTATTCTAATCTTGTTCTATAAACTATGATCTCTTTAGATTCAGTATTTAGAAGAAAAATTATTATACAATCACAAGAGTTGGTAGTTAACCAGCGAAAAGTTGAATGTGCTTGAAGTTCTGTATACTAGCGAAATCCGTCTTAAGGCAAAGTGTTGTATTCATAATGCTTTACTTTTGCATCATGATTCAAAGTTATATAGTCACTAAGTATTTCTGGAGGTGATTTATAAACTTGATGTGCTTTACTGCTGCTTGGGAAAAGGAAATCGAGAAAACTGAAGGGTTTCTCGATATTGTTGATTTTCACCCTCCTCTAGACCCTGTAACATAAGTCTTTTGACCGTCACTCACTAAATCACATGTAGTGTGATACAGTGGTTTTATTTGCGTTCCTCACTGGTCTGGTTTATGGATGAAGTCCCTGACTAGTGGCCTGAATCGTGTGAGGAGATATGAACTGCCTGGTTGGGGTTATCAAGACGAAAGGAATCAGTGGTTGAGGACACTTCGTGATATGGCTAAAAGTCGATCACAATGGCTAGAATGTATTCACTCTTTGACATCTGAAGCTGGAATATTCACACAATTTTATCTACTTTTCTATCACTTTTTCTATCCACCTGTTCTTTGAGTACTACTATGAATTGTGGCAACTTGAACGAATGCACTTGCGTGAAGGGTTTTACTTTGATTTTTCAGTCAGTTTATCATTTCATTTATTTATATCATAAATTATCAATAGAAGCTGACTCTGGTTTTTCAGGTGTTAGCGTTTCCCCGGGAAACCAAGTAACGCGTTGTGTAGTTCTCTTGGGTAAAGATGCTAAAATTATCTAGAATTATATAAATTCCTTGGTTGTAAACTTGTTAATCCATTTTTGTCTTCCCTGTACGTGTCAAGTACATGGTTGTACTGCGACAGTGCTGTGAAATGAGGCCTAGTTTAACAATGTGATGTGAAATTAGTCGCTTTTTTAATATTTCACTTACCAGGCCACTTTTTTGGAGTTTCAACAGTTCTAGTGAGCTGGTTGGTGTTAAGATTTCTGCCTGAATGTTGAAGTTTTATTCCAACTTCACAATCTTATATATCTGCTGAGTCTATCACTTATCCACCTGTCTGTCTAACAACATAATTTCGATTAGATGATTGGTGTTCAACATCAGTTTCTTTGACATTACGTGAAGTAAATCTACGTTAGTCTCGATGACACGGACATATTCAATGATCATTGTCATCGAAATGTTGAACATCCTGTATTATTTAAATCAAATAACACAACATGGCTAGTCTGAAATAGTCAACATTTCAGTCATCTGTTAGAAGTCTCCTTTATCATCTCAGTTTTGTTGTTCATTACAGTAACTGCATTTTTCCGTTACTTTTTAGCTGTTAATCAGTATGTGAACCACTAGAACTAATACACTAATGTTTAATCTGTTTATCATTGTTTCTGTCTCAGAGATATAATTGTAAAATCTGATATCTCATTCTCATGGTGTTTAAGATAAATACTGATTTGTAGTTCTTTTTATAGGTGACCTATATAACTTAAAACTTAATTCTCGCATTTAAGAAGATAAAACATCATCAAATTTGTTTCGAGATAGTTGTAGTATCTTATTAATGTACCAAGGAGTTGAACATGTTGTGTTATATCAAAAATTGATTAAACAAACGTTGTTGCATTGATAGTTGACCAAAGTTTAAAAGTTGAACTAAGAAAGATAAACCTACTTATTGGAATTGGAACAATGATCTGACAACTTTTATTATTTTACTTGCATGTACAAAATTGTTGAAGCAAACTTAATCTCGATATGTAAGAAATATAAAGTGGCTTATCAAGTGAAATAAATCAATCTGATTGTTCAGCTTCTAATTCATTTCAGTGTAGTCAGTTGAGAAACTTCACTGTCCATAATACTTAAATCTAACTAGTACTTATAGCCTATTACGTAACAGTGGAGTTTGAAGTAGAGTGTCGCATTTGAGTGTACGGTGGAAACAACGTCACTCATTGAGAAGTAGTGGGTGCATCCAATTGATGAACTTTGACTGGGATGAAACGCACATCCTGGATTCCACTGCTAGTTACTATCCATGATTGATTTGTTCAATATTCAGTATGATATTTTGTTAGTTGAACTTAAAAATTCATTGTGAGTAAGACTTCCTTTCCAACAGAAATCCAGTTTGCTTCAAGGATGAGTTATAACAAGACATCTGATTGTAAGCATCTCAGCAATCACATATGTTAACCAATTTATGTTCCTAACATACACTATTAGGGAATTTCCATAAGGACCTAATTTCTATAATTTTATATTGGTATTAAAGAATAATATGAGGGAAAAAATGGCAACAGTCTACACAATTACTTTTTTTTATTCTCAGCTTGATAAAGCTTATGATCCAAATGACTCAGAATTTGATCCATGGGAAGAAAAACTTGATCAAACTAAGATGAGACGAAAATTTATGGATCACTACGATAAGGATGGAGATTATTTTGTTTCTCGTGACGAATTCTTACGCGGTGTAACATCCGATTATGCACGAACGGATGAACCGTGGAAGGTAAGTCTATGAGTAATAAAATGATGCTGCTATTTCACTTCTATCTACAGTTCATATAGATTTTTCTGTATATAAACAAGGATAAAACTACCACTTGTGTAACTGCATTTATTAGATATATCAGTGACTACTTGTGGTAGCTTAACTTTTGTTAACGCAAATGTTAAAATAATGATACCAATACTGTTTACAGAGGATTTCAGACTCTTATGGTGTTACCATACTATGAAGGTGCCTTAATCGAACTGATATTTAAACCTACAAATTCACTTAGGAACAAGCTTTATTGGTTAATAGATCCTGTTCATCCGATTTAACAGAATAGTTTATCTGACCACATCCTCTACTATGACTGCGAGACCAATTACACAAGTTAAAGTAGTCGATCAGGGTCAATTAGGCTGTTTGAGCACAAAAGCTTAGCCAAATAAAGATTAGTAAACCCTATTAAGATATAGTCTGAAGAGAAGCTCGTCTGTAGCTATGCTTCCACGTACAAACAACCAGATAGTTGCATAGAACAGAATGGAGATACTTGATACGACTATCGACAATAAATTGTCCGAAATGTACTTTAGTAAATAAGTCTATCTCGCTTTATGGAACATCTAATAAATCAACTATAATGAAATTACATTATTACCATAGTGACCAACTTTTGCCCGTTTATTATCATTTACCTAGTTCAGTCTAGGCAACTAGGTATCGTAATAATTTCTCACACGAATAATTGTGGTTCATAGTCTACTATATTAATATGTACTAGGCTAGAGTTGTACTCAATAAAATTTCTATTTAATACACAGTGATTCGTGGCTAATTAAAGCTAATACCTGATTGATTCCATAAATTTAGAAAAATAAACGTAACTTTGAAATGATTTATTAGCGAAATTAAAGTTCATGCAGCTTGTGTATATTCCAAGTTAAAGAATTCTGACTGCTTAATTAACTCCTCTCCTTCTCACCGCATTCCTATTTTTTATAATCGATATGATATTTCATAGGCCTAGGCGCTATCTGTCTATAACTGACTAGTTACCCTTTTGCTACTGTCTGTTACTTGTTCATTTTATTTACGGGTAAACGCAGTATGGATGAATGCTTGAGAAAGTCCAACAAAAGATGATCTTTAAAATTTTGAAGGACAGTGTTTTTGGAACATCAGTAATATCTCGTTATCAGTCTCTTTATAATCTATGATTTCAAAAATTCACTAACTCATTTTGCCTCATGTTTATAAATCAAATTATTTTACGTATATTTACCGACCATACACTTTGAAGAGTGGTTTTTCTCGAAGTAAGAATTAGGTTAACATGAAATAATTATCCTATGATTTTTACTGGATTAAATATCCATGTTTATTGCTCCAAATGGAAGCAGTATTCCAACAGTCTGAAAACAGTGACACTGATCAAGAGATATCACTAATATAGAATCCATTTGCTTTAAAATTTTCAACCAAATCATTAACGTCTTTCTATTGATGCTTCTTGCATTCATACCTTCTCACTATCTCAACTGATTATTTAAAAATCGGTTCTCCTATGAACAACTTCTCAGGAGCAGATTTTTCTTGAGAAACCCTTTAGTGTAGCCTTTATATTGGAATCCAACATTATGCAGTCTTTTGATAGTAACCTTTTCATGGTGACTTCAAGGTCTTCACTACTTCTGAAGCACATCTGCTGTTGAAATTCGTACCATGTAATTGTGATACCTACCTTTCCGACTTAATTTTAGAGAGTGATCTGTTGTCACAAGTAGAGTTTAACCCAATTAACTTAGAGGAACACTAGTGAGTAAGTTGTAAAGCAAATTATAATACCAGAAAACAAAGCCATTTTGAAGTGAATTAATTTCCATCAAATCATTTCATCGTTATTTTACTTTCTGTTCATTTCACAGTGTGTGTAATCGTCTGTACTCAGTTCAGTTACTTGTCTTATTATGTGACTAGAACAACATCTAGTCATGCAAAATAGAATAAGAAAGACTGTTTACTATGCATAGCTAATGTATATTTAAAGCACAAGAGACCGTCGTAGATAATTGAATAAACTTAAGTTAGGTGGCTGATAGTTGTACTTTTCTTACTCTCTTTAACGAAGAGTAGCAAATGAAGGGGATATACAGTATTTGTAGAATTAAAGATAAAACTTCAGATGTGTAAATCAGCCTTGATGATGGTCAAATTTAGTGATATATACATGGTATATGTAGTATAGTTATAGTACAGTACAGTATTGTTTAGTATAATAACTACATTAAGCAAGTAGGTATTACAAGGAATCAGAGAAATCGAGAAAGAGAGAGACTAGTGAAAGTAAATGGTATGCATAGAATTTTGAGTATATTGGATGAAAATAAATGTGTCACTGGTTGATTTCGACCCCTATTACCCGAGAATTTCTACTAATTGATTACTAAGATTTCGAGGATTTTAGCCCGACAAGTCACATGTCTGGCGCTAACAGTCAACGAATTATTGGGTTGATACGGCACCTAATGACCTCATCTGAGCTGACTGATATAAGAAGACTCATTCCGATTGCCTCTGACCACGATAATGAACAAAGGTAGCCAAAAAATAAGCTTCTCCAAGAATTCTTGAACTGAGCTTGATTAGTGGCGGTTACTGAAAGCTAAAGAAGGTACTAAGTACTAAGTAGTGCTCAGCTATTTCGTAGGTTTGATTAAAAAACTGGCACAAAGGAGGGTACAGTCAGTGAGACTTTCGCTGAAAAGCTTGGATCCTTAACAAACTCTGGACCGGTGACCGTGAACCACTTTGAAGAACAGCTCATACAGTCATTCCTTAGTTACCCAGATCCGGACGGAACGAGAATCCGATGTAGATGCTGATTCCTTCACTCTTTTCCAAATTGAAAACTGTGTCGAACCCTTAGCAAAGCAGCAGTGTGTGATGGCTTATCACCACAGGTTTTTTGCTTAGTACAACAATTGGGATACTAACTAGTGTATAGGAATCCAAGACACTTCTATCACATGGGTCCGGATGGCTTGTAATTCCCGTTTGTGTGATAGGAAAAGCGTCTCTGGGTATCTGACATCCTGTCCAAGACCCTAAGGTTCACAGTCATCCAGGGCTTTCGTGGTGTTTTATGAGCTTTGATATTCATGTTCAAATGCTTCTTGATAGGCTGAATTCCCTTGTAAGAATTTACCGTAAGAACTATCAAATTAGAAATGAGCAACCTTAATCTTTATTGCATATTCATCTTTGTAACTTAGAGTGAATTACTGATTCTCTTACTGATTACAGAAGCATTCAGTCAATTTCTAGTAGTTCGAATTAGTGTTCATTCTCTTCTCGGAGTAGATCTATGTTATTGTGGTTGATGAAAGGGATTTCGTTTTAATACGTTTTTTCTAAAAAGTTAGCTAATTCATATATATATATATATATATATATATATATATATATATATATATATATCAACATCGCAATAATTCTAAATAACCAAACCATCGATACTAAGTTGAAATGATTCATTTCACTGAATACTTTGTTGGATAGTTCAAATGAAATATGTTAAGACATGCAGTGTTGTCAATGTTTCGAATCGAGGCCAAATTTTTCTGGATGTGCTGAGAACGATATAGAGTTAAATGTAACTAGTTATACATGTACGATGATAGCTTAAAACTTCTGAAGCCAAACTATTCTGTTTACTTGGATGGCGAATTCTTTTACAACCAAAAAAGAATGTTCAAAAAAGCGGATATTACTTATATTCTGTTAGTCTAAACTCACAACTTTGTATAAAATGATTTATTTTTTTGAAATTGAAGTTTGTCTTTGATTATTCAGTCAATGTTTGAACATATACGAGTGATCTTTCGAAGTTCCCGTAACCTTCAGTCTACATTTTCAACTGTGGTATTTAATTGATCTAAAAACGACGAAATGTATTCACATATGCAGTACACGAATAACTGAAGTTATGTTGATTGTCAGTAATTTCTCTTTTTCTAGGTAGATAGTGATACGACTCACCAGTGAATAGTTACTTCCTTTGTTTTTCTTCAAAATTAATTGATAGTGTATCGGATATATAGGGATAGGCAATTGTTTTTCGCATGGTAAAAAATAATTAAAATATTCAAGATAATTTACATTACTTAAGATAAGCCTTTCTCTCACTCTCGACTATCAAGTTATTTATTCATACCGTCATGGTTTTAAGCGTTTCTTTCATATGCATTTGTTAAAAATTACTTTTTTAGACTGCTCAAGATGAAGAAGATACGTTTGAAACTAATGAAGACGAAATAAGACGGTTAGTTAGTGAAGCGCAATTAAGACGACAGGTATATATCACTCAACAGCCAGTAATTCAGCAACCAACGCCACAACCTGAAATAGTCTAATGGCAAAATCTTTTCTATCTGTTGATGTATAAATCACCGATTATTGTCTTCTTCTGTTTATTGTGTTCACTTTTCAGTCATGCAAGTATACGACGTTAATAATTAAATCGGACTCACCAATCATGTTTTTTTTTGATATTTTTTTCCCGTTATATTTTTATACCTTGTATGAATATTTACTTGTTTTTATTTTCAACAAGGTCATATACTCTTCAAGACCTTTATTTTATTTCACTTTTTTAATTAGTTACAGACAGTATAATTCAATATCATATCTTATCTGACTTTCTCGCCATTTTAATATTATGAAATTTATTTATTTCTGTGTGTTGTTCTTATTTCAGTCTAATGCGCTTATTTCAAGATTGGAGGGATTAATAAATACAAAGGTCTAGGAAGTTAGTGCTATTATTTATTTTGCTTATAGTGTATGAAAAGGTCATGAAAGTATTAAAACACGTGTAGGCTTTCTTTAATGTAGCATACTTTTTGTCTACGTGTCCATTTACAACTATGACTGTTGATCATTAGCAGTACTCTAGCAATTTTTATGTATGAAAATATGCCAACAATAAGCAAGAAGTCCACAGACGCATAAGAATAAGAAAATATTTTTATGTGTTTATTGGAAGAATGCAATCTATGTGAAATGTTGAGAAAGTGCCTAGTAAATATATGATTTCATCAGTTTAACTGATAAGGTTTCGTTTGCGTTGATTCCAATCAACGGGCTTTGGGTTCAAACCACGCTCTACCTATTGATGTTTGGGTAGGCAAGTAGTATCATTATCCCATACTCAGAAACGATGTCTTGTTTGAAGTTTCACGGTGGACATTGTGTCCACCTGCTATATTGTACATAATCTTGTTTCACAAGCGGTTTTTTAACGTGAACATGTTCTTGTTCTCCATGTTTTTACTTGGTATTGTATTTTCCGTTCCGAATCTTCACCAGTTGATCGTTTTTTACACTGTTGCGCCTTATTCTTTTGATGTGCTTTCTTACGATAAGCGTTCGCCACACACCTCTCTCAGTCAAATACTTCTTTCTTCAGTCGCGCCGATCACATCACAGCTACTTTCACCAGTTGTGTCTCTGATTCAGCTACCCGGTGCCACTGAACCGATTTCTGAAGTTGGTTGTTATTTACGCGTCTCTATCCATCGCCTTTGATTGTTTTGTACTCTGTACCACGCCCCTACATGTCTGCTTACGGTCGTTTCCACTCTAGGAGTGGCTTTCCTAGTTCTGGACCGCCTCTAGCATTGTACTTTCGTCCTTTATGCTTTACTTAGTCTCCCACTTCTAACGGTTTCCGCTTCTTACTTTCTGTTCAGAATTCTCAGTATCCGCTTTTTGCTTACCTTCTACATTCTTGATAGCCTCTTTCCACGCAGTTAACGACCTTGGCATGGTCCATTTCTGTTGCTACAGCCAGGTCTTATTGTGTATTTGTGTTTTCTACCGTAAATCAACTAAAAGGGTGTTTTCTTAATTGTTCCTTTCACGGAGACACAATAAGCCCATAAAATTAAAAGCGCTTCTATCTTATAGCTGTCTCCCTTTAAGGTCATCTATTCTTTCAGTATACGGTTGTTTTTGTTGTTTCCTGTCAAACAGTTTGTCAATAGATGATGTTGCGTCTTTCGTATCCTCTTAATAGCTACCTGTTTCATGAGTGATTTGAATTATTTACTCTCAAAACAGAGATCCTTTCCTGTTAATATCATCTTTTGCATCTTTTGATATGCAACAATATGTTGAATCTCAGCCTCAGCAACCATCTTTGCACAATGATCTGTAAATGCTATGGCATCTACCCTACATATAGTGCATGCTTTCATCACCATCAGGTATCGGTTGTCTCCAGCTGTATGCAGTCATATTATATCCACTGACCATAAGTCCGTGACTGCTGTAATGTGGACTGACTACAATGACAAGTGTATTCACCAATCACCTTTCGTCAATTGATACTGGGATCAAGCCAGCACAAGCTTCTGTCATAACCGGGCAGTGAACACTTTGTATAAGGGAGTCGGTATCCTGTCCCAGATATATGGAAAATTCTACTTCCTTTGAGATCACAGAGAAGGAGAGGAAACTAGGAATATATATAAACTCTCTCGAAGTTGTGGAGTCACCTGATATGAATATGGACAACAACTTGTGTCCGAAACGTTATCCAGTAAGTGGTACTGCTTCACTGCGTGACATTTCTAATAAACAAACTAAAGTGGAATTACAACCGAGCACAGTGCCCAAGTTTTACTCCTATATTAATGAAACATATGGTCTTTCTGTTCGAAGACTTATCAACAAACTCACGCAACTTTCACAGACAAGGCAGATACACAAATCACCGTATATTCAATTTTCGATGTCTCATGAATTAAATCATTCCTGAACATCTACGTCTACTTGCACCAATTCCAACAGACAGTCAAAGCAGCTATAGAACGTGTCAATAAACTCTGTTTTAAAGAAGAAACCCATAGACTAGTCAAAAAATTGCACAATATCAGGAATTATATTGGAGATCTTAAGTGTAAGCCAGTACAGACAGATAGTGAAAAAGATCATGAGCTTCTGATGGACAATTGCAATAAAGCAAGATCGGTTGCATTCAAAAACCTCAAAAATACTCATTTTAAGAAGTTCCACAAACTTATGGAACAAAAGCTTGATGTTAACAATACTGAAATTAACAATAGCACATCACCAATGATCGATAAGTCAAAGTGGGTTATGAATCTCCCAACCACAATTCTTAGCTCAACAGAGGTGAAAGTGCTAGAGAAAGGTCTTAAAGTTCAATGTACTGGTTTATGAGTTGAAACTAGAAGATGTCATTCACAAAATAGAAATAGCGTTAAGTTCAATAGAAAAGACGATTGCAGATGAAGTAAGAGCACAGCACACTCTAATACTGAAACGACAGAAGAAAATGAAATCTAATTTATCCAAGTCAGAAAGAGAAACTCTTAGGAACCTTCAAAATGATAGCAATATAGTAATTGCTAAATCAGATGAAGGCAACTCAACAGTTGTAACGAACAAATCTACAAAGTGAATGAGCATATAGAAACAGGATCTTATAAGGAAATTAAGAAATCAGTGGATACTAATATGAATAAGGTTAAGAAATCTACAAGAGATGTGATACGCTGGATAAAGCTGTTTCTAGTTGAGTTAAGACGGCTTAATTTAATGCCGAAAACTAATAATCCCAGTAGAATGTATGGTACTATTAAGTTTCAGCATCAGGTTATCCCATCAGGCCTAAACTAGATTTTAAAAACACTCCAACTTACGATTTGTCTAAATATTTAGCAATGGTGTAAAGTCCAATAAGAAATCACTCAAAATCTTGACTTACCGACTCTCATGAATTAAAGAACAGATAAGACGGCATCCACTTGGATGACAGTGAAAAAAATGGTTAGTTTTGAAATAACTAGTCTTTAACACAAATATACCGATCGACATGGCTCTAGAGGCAGTTAGAAATAGGCTAAAGGATGATAAAGCTTACGCACCGAACTAAGGTGTCAATCAAAGAAATCATGCTAGGAGTACGACTGTGCCTGACATCTACAGTTTTTAAGTTTCAAAATAAAATACCATATTTCCCTCCTGACATATATCCTCGTTCTTTACATTTCACCTGATGCTTGACCTCAAACGGTCCCCATTCACATCCTCGCTGGTCGAATTTTTCAGCATCATCTTTCTGTTCCACATTTCTGATAGCCTGTTTCCGCTCATTTCTCAATCTTACCATGCTCCACGGCTGTTTTTGGGGCCAGGTCTTACTATGTATTGGGACCAGTGGTCTCCTGTCATACATTAACTAGAACTACAACCACTTGGTTGTACCGGAGCACTATGTGCTAATAATATTAACGGCTGTTGCGTTTCCCAATCCCCTCTGACCTTCGAAGCCAGCCACTCCTTAAGTGTACGGTTATTCCGTTCCTTCAGATCGTTATTCTGCGGGTGGTACGGCGTCATGCTTATCCTCTTGATATCAGCTGCTCCAAACAGGATTTGAATTCTTCACTCTCAAAACAAGGACCTTGGTTGGTCAATATCATCTTCGACACACCGTGTTCCGCGACAGTATGCCTCGGTTACTGTCTTCGCGCGTTGACCAGGAATCGCAACAGCGTCTACCCTTCGTGTAACATGTTCCGTCATAACCAGCAGGTATTGGTTGTCATTAGATATCTGCGGAAATGGTCCCATTACGTTTTCAGACCACAGGTTACCAACTGCTGCTACTGGAATCGACTGAAGCGGCGGTCATACATACCGACCAACTTTCATCAGCTGACAATGAGGACAACCCAGCACGTGTTTGGCAACATCTCATACCTGGCCAGTACGCACTTTGTCGAAGAAGGTCAACTGTCCGTGAGACACCTGTATGATCTAACTGGTGGCATTCTTGTATCATTTTGTCGCGTAGACATTTCGGAATCACTGCCAACCAGCTCCCGTCGTTTTCTCGCCAAGTCAGCATTCCATAAGTATTCATCCGTAGGTTTTCTTTCTGAGTCAACAACGTTCTCAACTCTTTATTTCCCACAGACTTGTTTGTTTCCATTCTTTCAGTTATGGCTTTTATCACTTCTTTAAGTGTACAGTTCGACTTCTGAAGGTGATAATTTCCTTCTGGGGTCTCTTGCTGTCCTAAGCCACTGTAGAGGTTTATGATCAGTTTCAACATGGAGTCGTTGACCGAGTAGGTACTATCTCCATTCCTCAAATGCCCAAACTGTTGCCAGACATTCGTTTTGAACTGTGAAATATTTCTGTTCTGCAGGTGTCACGACACGACTGGCATACTCTAATACTCCGTCAGCCTATCTCAGAACTGCGTCTGTTCCCAAATCAATTACATCGGTGAACACGATGAATTGCCTCCTGGGTATTGGTAGTTTTAGTCATCTGCCGATCATTTAGGAGTTCCTTGATGTGATCATATGTTTTCTGTGCCTCCTTCGTCCACCTAAATTTGCAGTTACCAAGAGACTTACATAAAGATGATGCTATCTCATTGAAATTTTTGAGGAACCGACTGTAGAATGCCGCTCTACCCAAGAACTGTCGCAGTTTCCTCTTGGAATTCGGCACTGGAATGCTTTTAACTGTCAGAATTTTCTCAGGTAGTGGTTTTGTTTCACCGCTTCCAAGTTTACGTCCTAGTATTGTAACACTCTTCTTGGTTACCTGAGATTTTGTCTTATTGATGCCAAGTCCAAACTCGTCAATCCATCCTAAAACAGCTTCCGTGTGTTCTAGATGTTCTGCTTCCGTTTGACTGTACACCACCACGTTGTCAACATACGCCTCTACTTCTCTGAATACTTCAATAATAGTATCTTCAACCGTCTATATGTAAATGGCGCATCTGCAAGACCAAATGGCATTCGTTTGAATTAGTATTGCTTCTTGTCCACAATAAATGCTGTTTTCTCTCTATCACTTTCTTTTATTGGTAGCTGCCAGTTGCCTGGTCAAAGGTCTAGAACTGTGAATACTTTTTTATTCTGCAGACGATCCAGTGTTTCAGCTACCGTAGGCATGGCACACGTCTTCAGTTGCGTTATGCTATTTAACTCTTGGAAATCAACGCAGAATCTATTTACCATTGGACTTTCTTACTAAAAGCACTGGCGAACTGTATAGGCTATCAGCTTTTCAATAATACCTTCTTCTAGTATTCCCTGAACCTGGTGCCTAATTTCTTCTGCCATGTGACATGGTATTCACCGTGTTATAAAAGTTATCAATGATTGACTTGTCACTGGGATTTCATACTGAACCTTGTCACAGTATTGGTAGGGGTCTCCATCTCCCGTGAACAATCTGTCATATTTCTTAACCAACTTCATGATGTCTGGCGCTTCCGGGTGTGTCGCTTTTGAAACCTCGATCTCTGCTACCTCGCTGTTTTTCTGCGTGGTGAACGACCTGTACTTTCTCGCCACTATTCTTGTTCCCGTGTTAATAACTGCACCGACTTTTCTCAAGAAGTCAGCACCTAGGATTGTCCGTTGTAGACGCGTGGTCACAATGAATGAAAATCTAATTTTCCGATCTCGACAACACAATCTGATAGACCTCCGATTTCTAATGCATGTCCGCCAACCGTACGGACCGTTACCGCACATGGTCTTATGTTCTGAGACTGATTCTTATCTATCACAGAGACTACCTCCCCCACCCAGTATCTATTAGACACATGATCTCCCGATCATCTATTCGTATTTTAGCACAAACAGCACCTTTCTCTATGGCTTCTACAACATCCGGTCTAGTCGGAAAAAAAACTCATATTATATCGTTCAAAACGTATTCTTTTTCGCCTATCCGGACAGTTTCTTCGCCAGTGTCTCAATTTTTTGCATGCAAAGCATTCACTCTGTCTGTTGATATTCATTCGAAGTGCAGCCACCTCCTGCTGAAGGTTGTCAACTTTTTTTCAGTTACTTACCTCTGGTGATTCCAGCTACTGCTGTACCCATTAGCTGTTTGGTGACCTCGGCCAGCTCACTAATATCCATGGGTTAGGCTGCGTTCGCTAGACTTATTTGCTAGGCGATTGTATTCGGGACACTTTTGGTGAACTGTAAAGCCAGTAACTGCGCCTGGAAATCCTCATCCAAAGTGGTAAGCGCTCGTCAAAGTGGTTTAGTCAACTTCACAGCCAATACTAGCGGAACTTCGTTTTTTCCACCTATCGCGCTTCGGAACAACAGCATAGCCAGTTCCTTGTTGGCTAGGCCGTCAAACGCAGCCTCCAGGCGTTCAGGCATTCCCTACCAACTCTCCTTTTCGCCCCGCCCCCTCCCCGCTGCATGCCGTCGTATGCTGCTTTCTCTCCAATCCTCAGAAACGTTCCGAGCACCACAACCTTCGAATCCGGATCCCAGTAGTCGTTAAATACGGTACACCTTGCAATAAGACAGTCATTTTCAAAATGTGCTTCATTTCCTCTTCTGCTTCCATCTTGAATTGCTAAAAATACGACTGCGTTTTTCTGTGCAGAATAGTTACCTGCTGCAGGAAATTCCCTATGATTTCTTCCACTCTTTCAACATATACTATTTATATCCATTTTTATCAGCAACGACCACTACAGTAGCAGTAATGCAGTTGTCATTCATAATAATTCTACTACTAATGGTGATAATGGTAACAAAGTTAAGGGAGAATTCAAAACCTCTGCTGTGTCACAATACAAGGGAGGCACCTCAGAACAATTACGAAAAATTCTCAGTAGAGCTGGGATTAAAGTGGCTGGTATTTCAACAAACAAACTCCCTTAGAAACAAGCTTTGTAGGTTAAAACATCCTATCGATGCAATTAAATAAAATAATCCGGTTTACCAAATCCCTTGCAATGACTGCGAGATCAAATACACAGGTCAAAGTAGTCGACCAGGGTTGGTTAGCATAACAGCATAACACAAAAATCAACATTAGTTGATCCTAATAAGATAAGAAATTTAGAGAAAAGCTCGACTGTAGCTCTGCACATAATTACACACAATCACAAAGTAGGGTGGGATAGAGTGATAGCGCTAAAAATTTAGTTGGAGGGAGAGATCGATAACCGAATCCTTGTTTATCGAATCAACACCAAATACAGGAAATAGAAAGGATTCAATACCTGTCCCATATATAAGGAAAATTCTACCAAACTTGTCATCACAAAGAAGAAGAGAAAATCACGGCTAGTCCCTTCTATGAATTTGGATACCGTAATAGGAAATAGTTTATCTGAAAAGTTTGACGTATTTGCACCATATATTTCGGAAAGTCTCGTAACTCACTTATTTGTCACAGTGTTTCGTGTAAGAAGTGGAAATGAGAGAAGGACAAATATGACACTAAGGGATTTAATAACAGGAAAGGTAGTGAATAAAAATCACAATTTGTAAAATCAACCTTGATAATAGGATAACGTTACATTACAGAATAGGTTAAGCGTAAGTAAAAACTGTTTTTGGATGCGCGGGGGCTTGAGTTTGCATATAGCTAGCACTTCGACAAATCTAAGTATACGCCCCTGACAGTTTCTGTAAGATATTATGAAGGATGTTTTAATATCGATCCTGCGACCTTGCTGATGGCAAGCATTAGCCTTGGTTTCAAAATTACTTTATACGATTCCCCTCTGTATGATAGGTTGATATCAACGCATTTCTTTGGAGTGGAATACAGATTGGGTTTCGACACTCACTGATGTCTGCAACGGTTTGTGAACTTCAGTGACTATCCATTTCGCATTAATGTTGCAGTCAGTATTTTGTTATCGTCGTCTAATGAGTCTTGCGTACAAATACACTGGAGCCTGTCAGATAAACACCTTATCGAAGCCTCACTTATACTGATTCGAACAAAAGCTACAGACAATTGTATATTGCCCTGTCCAAGTAGGTTTCCTGTAAATCAACCGTTTTATTAATCTGTATTTCCCACGACCCAAGAGTATATCGAAGAACGTCAACGGCTATCTTTCTCTTCCTCACACGTTAAGGATATATTGTCTTGTCTAGTATAAATGTCACATCTTCATGCTTGTCACATCGTGATTACATCATCAACATATCTCTTATGAAGAGTAGCTCTCTCTACTAATGAGGTCGTTAGCCAAAAATTTAATATATGACGTGTAAATATCACTCCTCGGAATGGTCTTGGTGGACTTCCCATCGCAACACTATCTGTTAGTCGAAAATGTTCCCCTTCAAGTGTGAAGTCGGCCTCATCGGTACAGTGCACAATAATACCAGATCTTCCAAATAAGTCGCATTGGTAGAGAAAGAAAAATTACTAGGATATGAATGGTCGGGAAGAATGTCAATGGTCTTGGTTTAGTTGGGGACATGTTGATAAGTGAGGAGTTGATATCAAAGAATTGCAAATTCTTGTCTATGATATTAATATCAATCACTAAGACAACAATTTTGAATATATCAGTGGATGAAGGCTAACTATTTCAGCATGTCATTAGCTAAATCACTTGACATAACATACTGAATGTCAATTATCATTACTCATAGAGCTCAATCGGAATTATCCATGAGACGGACATTATAGCTTTTGACGGTAACCTTAAGAGAACCACAACTTCACTTGAGGTGTCAGCCACTGATTGATTGAATAGTAAAGTACATCGACTTGTCTGAAATGACTAGTTCACTGCATCATATTTTCAAGTCATATGCTAGCAAGGTGATTACTGAAATTTGTGACTGATTAGTGTGTATGCAGGAATTATAGATTCTGGGCTGAAAATCAGAAGTGGCTGTTTGTGATTTAGTGCCAAGGCGAAATGGCGAATATGAAGCATGTTATGGAACACGACATTGAGGAAACTAAAGCTGGCACTTTTCTCTTGACTTACTACTCTCTCTCTCTCTCTCTCTGGTGTCAGTGTCACTGAGTTTCATCAAGGAAGTCACTGTGCCAACTGGGCAAGCTGAAGCATGTGCTGTGATCACCAGAAGCAAATTTGGTTTGTGATGTGTCAGTAGTGATTTTGAATTCAACACCTGTTTTACTGACAAAACGCTGCCTCATGTTCCAGTGGTGGAAACAAGAATGCTTTGTTTTCTAAAAGACTGAAGGAGAAAATGATTTGTGTGACCACAGAGTTCGTGAAACATCTGTTTGACGCCTGTCACATACAGGCTTTTGAGGGTTGTTGTTTTGAGATTTGGTTGTTCTAACACCTGGGAGAGAAACCCATACCACCGACACTGGAAGACCGTGGGGCAGGGAGAGGTGTACTATTTTTAGGTCAATGTTTTATAAGCCCCACCTTCTGTAGGAAGGCAGCATCAGCGTGGCATCGGTGGTCATCCAAGGAGAACACCTTACTGCTATCATACCTCAACCAGCTAGCTGCAGTATGACTTTTCCTTCAGACGCCGATCAGAGTGCAGCAATTAGCAGTTTTGCTCTTCGTTTTATCACTAGTAAACAGACCTTTCTCGCACGGTGGAACCTCGAATAAGCCTACACCGATGTTGCTTGTCGGATCATTGTGATATGCAAACTCGACCATCACGTCAAGGTAGCAGTTGTCGAAGGGGTAGAAAATTGCTGGACCAGTCTTTTAGAACTTAACGCCAGTCAAATGCATCAAAACATTTCACGATGTGTTCTGTTGGTTAATATAATAGTTCTTGATTTCCTGGTGCTGCTCAATCTTGAAGACAACATCAAGAAGGTGTGATTTCGGAAAGGATCAGTTACCATTTCGAATGGTGAGTAAATCATGTGGAGTAGGTATGGTGTTGTAATGGTGGTGTTTCAGGGAAGAAACAAGGTCAGCAGTAACACTTGAGCAATCATTAACCTTCTTGATTACTGCAGTCGGAGCTGTGAAAACTGAGTGGTTGCTGGGTGTCAACAACTTAATTGCTTCAAACGCAGTAATTCCTGACCGACATTGGAAGCCTAGACATATGCAATCGTCCACTTTGGACGAAAGAGTGAGTTGGCATATGACAGAAGAAGAACAACTGCTTGCATTGTGATGCAATGGCCAAAACCAAGTTGGAAAGCGACTACAAATTGTCTGGAGTATCTTTCATTCAATCGAATTATGAGGAAGTTTAGGGTAGGCATGACATGAACTCATGGCAATTTGAGGAAAGACTGCTGTAGATCAGCCAGGATCTCTTCACAGCCTATCGTAAATGATATTGGTATGGAACGTAGTATCTAACTGTAGACATGCTTGAAACCACTTATTTCGTGAGTAATATATTTGCGTTCAGTATGTTAGTTTAATTAGAACTGATGTGAAAGGAAGCTAGGTGCGACTAGATTAGTACATGTCGTCAATGCATGATGACTCAGTGCTGGCTTAGGTCTCCTATAGAAATCTAGGCTTCTTACCTACAATGACTAAAAAATTTGTGATATTGCTCAAGACGGATTTCACTGGCAAAAGGGTTTTCACGGTTTATCATTAGGATTTGTAGATTTTTACTAACCTTTATATATGCGTTTTATTACACCTCGCTCAGTTTTTGTTGAAACTCATCTACTGGTGTGTTACAGCTCCTTTAGATCTCTTGATTTCAATTCCAAGTACGTAGTCAAATAATAAATAAAATAATTTTGTGAGTGTAGGTCAGATAGGTTAGATAGCTAATGGCTCACACTGAGTAGTTATGACCAATCATTACAGATTCCTATTTGTATTATCACTGGCCACTAAGAAATGCTGGGCAATTAAAGAAGGTATGTACATTGCTAAGCTATACCACATAGAGTCTACAACAACTGGTTTCTATTGTCCTACCGACCCCAAACGGATAGTCTGCATAACCACAACATGGCTAAAACCAACAATCAGTGAATTCATACATTGATGTCATGTTTTACTCTCCTCACTCTGAGCCCTTTCCCACCTCAAACCTACTTCAGTCAACACTGTGTGACGAAGTAGACGGTGGCTAGACATACGTAACATATGTCCCAACCATCTCAGTTGATGAAGGTTCACAATTTCATTAACTGCCTTACTTCTCCGGCCTAAAACTCGATATCCCACTTCTGTGTTACTCGCGTGGTGACACTAGGAAACATCGCTTAGGCTACGAAGGCAGCGGTGGTATAAGGTTGATGGTGGAAGTCATGCATACTTCTCACGAATTATGACAAGTCATTAGTCGCACATTTATGAAAGAAGACCGAAATTTACTTGTGATGACTACAGGAGAATTGACCTGAGATTTTCCGATTATTCTAAGATCCATTAGTAATGAATAGGAATAGTGATTTCCACAAAACCAGATACTTTGTTCACCATTTCCTGATACACTGAGCACAGACCTGTTTACCAGCTTGGTGTTAAGACAATGTCTGTCATCGAAATAAGTGGCTGTTACTACTGTGAGCTCAATGCTTGAATACTAACAGTTAATTAAGAGCTCATTATGAAAAAATCCAAACCAACTAGGTTGAGAAGCGATTATCAGAAATATCTCACTTCAGCACTTGAGTAAACCCAGTGACAAACATAAACGAGAAAAAATTATTTCTTCCTCTGTAACTAATTTCTGACGAAAAAACGTCCTGATAGCGATGAAGCACATGAATGCTAGATACCTGTCTTTCAAAAACTGGGAAGGAATGTAATAAGGTGAATAGCAAACATTTTCTACCTGGTAAATAAACACTGCTACCTGAGGACTGAATTGTCCACTTTCAATTCAATGAGTGAGGTGATCAACTGCAAAGACCTGACCAACTTTATTCCCTCTGAAAGCTGTCAACATTCCGATGAAGATACAAAAGCGCTATTCATCTTTTACAACCTAATGAAATCTGTGGTTGAATATATCGCAGTTTCACTACCAGACAGTAAAATTTGAGTGTTGAAATTCAAGCTCTTGGAAACTGATACCTTCAAAATAATGAAAGCATCTAGTGAAATCACTTAGTGATTAATGTTGAACTGATAAGCAGAGTTTTTGATTAAGAAATATAAATCATTTTATGCGACTGAGGATTTACATTGAACAGGGTGCATAAGGCATAACATTGCACATGTACGGTAACACTTTAATGTGCTGGGTCTCCTACTCAATGTGAGATAATCATACTATTTTTCGAATCAATCGATGAAGGGAGTTATAGTTACTAAAAGGGTAGGTGTGGATCATTGAATAGTAACCCGGTAACAGAATGGTAATACTGATGTCACGAAATCTGAAAGTCCTAGTTTCAAAACTGTTCAAGTTCATGAATTTGATTTCATTCGGGATCAGAAACAGCCATCTATATAGATGACTGATAGATTTCAACAATACGAAGAACAATACAACTACATAGACGTTTAATTTAACATATAACACTACTAAAGTGAAAGTAAATCAACAAGAGGACATTCGGGAAAACAAAAGTGGTGATAGCCAAATACAGTGTGCAGAAAACAACGTACTATACGTATATAGTGGTGGGATGTTTATAATTCATAGAAGAAAAAGTGGACTACGCAACTATTCGTAATTCTGAACCACGCCAGTTATTGTCGAATCATAAATTTCAGTTGCCTCACACATACTCACCAGGAAGCTGGTAACAACCTAAACACCTGATAATAACAGAAACTTTATGGGTCGGTACCACGTTTTGGTCTGTTACTTAGAGGCTTTTATATTTCTATTATTATCCTACCTAACACTAACATTGTGAGTTGAATTAAATTGAGACTAGGCAAGCGTAACACAATTAAATGGCCTTCGTTGATAGAATTACACAACCTACTACTCAGCACATAAAATCTGTTTGACATTGGAAATTACCAACTGCTGACTAAAATCACAGTTCCGCATATTGCTGTCACACAGCGGCCTTTTATAAGTTAGAATTCTTCATCATGCATCATAATGAATCACATCAAGAAAGAGTCATAACACATGGCAAATAAAAGATGAATTCCCATAAACATTCGAAACAACAATTAGATACAGTTCTGAGGGTTAAACAAAACAGTCATAATAACAGTGTATGTGAATAAACAAACTCCCTACCTACCTAGAGTACACAATAATAACTTCAAAGAGAATCGCAGACAAGACTTTTTCAAGTGTATATTAATATTTTACATAAAACACCGAATGCGAGCCAACAATCAGAATGCTATGTAAACAAAAAAAAGCCAGTCAACACAACACTTAGAGAAGAATGCAGCATATTACCTCAAAATATGGTACGATAACGTTAGTAGTAGTAGCAAGAGAACAGAAAATAAACGTTTAAATTAACAATCGAATTTTCTAAACATACTTCATCCTATTGTCAAACTACTCAATAGCGGAAATAAAATCAGTAGAAAAGTGTAGAAATGCTTATATCAACACACAGAAACACATAACACCTATTGTTTATCTTTAATATGCGCGACTTTATATCATAGAGACTAGATGAAGGGGAGAAAAAACGATAAACACGTATAAACTGGTTGGCAAACGAGAAAACAATACAAAAATGCATGTCTGATGATCAGCAAGAACCGAAAAGAAAAGAATAATTGATCAGTTAAACAGAGAAAATAAAAAGGATAACAGAGGTTGACTGATCGTTTACATGTTCAATGAAATGCAAGTATGAATAGGAGGCAAAAAAGTAACTCAAAGTATGATATTTATATAGAAAGGAAGCGTAAAATCCTCGTTTTCACTGGAGCGGAAGTATGCAAAACCGGTAGTAATCATATAGCAGCGAAAAAAAAAGTTGTTCAAGTGATTGTGAATTAGTAAAATCAAAAAAACACTCATGCTGGAAGTACTACATCTTTATTTTGTCCCCTAACTTATAAAAACAAGAAACTGACGAAGCGAATTATTGGGATATATAACTGGATCTAACTAATTGTTAACTTTGAGAAATATTAGCTTTCACGATGCTTGTGGACCAGTTGCAGGAATTGGAGACGGCTGAGCATTACCTGAGCCATTATTTAAATTGACTGATACATTTGGGACATTTGTGTTGCGTTTCAATTGCTCTTGCATTTTACTCATAAGTTGTTGCATTCGTTGAAGCTAGATAAATAAGAAATGCGGAAGGAATTCGTTAATCTTAAGCAAAATAAAATCTGTAATTAAAGAATAATGCAAAGCCTTAAAAATGATACATCTAGTACAGTATTTTTCAATCATCTACCATTTAGTATGATAAAACAAGATTAGTTACAACAACAACATAAAGGATCCGGATGTTTGCATAATAAATGTCAACTGGCTTGTTACTTTTTGCACTAAACTTTGTTTGTCTCCTAATTTGTTATTGCAGTGAATCGAAATAATTGCTACCTTTCAACCATTGCCAACAGTAAAACTCAGTAACCGACCCCCCTGGAAGCCAATAATAGATGTAAATTAACAACCAAGCTACTGTATGACAGTTGGTTGACACAATACGATGCCACGAGTTAATTTCACACGATTGAAGCCTAAAATTCAATGATTAAACAGTGAATAACTGTATCATCACCAGTATTAATACGTAGCAATCATCAGCTGTACATAGAATGTCAACTGAATCATAATTTACCGAGAAGCTGGTAGAGACCAGTGGATTCAAAATTGATACTGAAATGGCAATACCCATTGCTAATGTCATGTTCTTTCGTGGATGATAACTTAGCATTATCTCTTTATTAAACGCATTACTTGCACTGCCTAGTTCTCTTATTAATAAATCCTACGTTAACAATGTTTCGATAACCTTTTATTAAATTTTATAAAGAAAATAAATTCATCTTCATTGGTCACCTTTTTAAATGAATAAATCCCGAGTGAATTAGGAAACTATTCTCTCATAATGGGGAAATAACTGCCTGAAACTATGAAATAAAAAAACTTTTATGGGTAATCCTAGTTAAATCGTGGAGTTTAGAGTGAAAATTGAAGTCATTATCACCATCAAGATAAACATAGGACCAGGTATTACTGTGTAGTGGTCCAAGTTACCACACCTCATATCACTACACCAAGTAACAAGGCAATAAAGTAGATGACGACGGAAAGAAAATTGACCAGAGGAAGTGAGAAGTGGTAAACGACGGGGAGGAGGAATGAGATGATCAGATTAAGTATAGAGATTAAGATGAAGATAAGTTGTGCATACATCTATCTGCATCACTGACATCCGTTCTCAGCCATATCACGTAGAGTCTACAACAACTGGTTTCTATTGTCCTACCGACCCCAAACGGATAGTCTGCATAACCACAACATGGCTAAAACCAACAATCAGTGAATTCATACATTGATGTCATGCTTTACTCTCCTCACTCTGAGCCCTTTCCCACCTCAAACCTATTTCAGTCAACACTGTGTGACGAAGTAGACGGTGGCTAGACATACGTAACACATGTCCCAACCATCTCAGTTGATGAAGGTTCACAATTTCATTAACTGCCTTACTTCTCCGGCCTAAAACTCGATATCCCACTTCTGTGTTACTCACGTGGTGACATCAGGAAACATCGCTTATGCTACGAAGGCAACGGTGGCCAAACGCATGAAGCCTTCTTATGTCTTTTACCTTTAATGGTCACGAAATTGAAGTGGGCGTGCGCGAAGAAGCTATATTAAAACTGTTCTCTAGAACGAAGGATTCGAATTTATGAAAAAGAAAACAGGATAGAATAACGCAAATTAGTATGACATATCCATTTCACAGGAGAGTAAACAAGTGGACTACTGTGGTTCATACAGCTTTTTGTTTACTTATCAATTACATTTGCGTAGAATGAGATAGTAAGACATTGTTTTAGGTTGTCAGTTTAAAAAACAGCAAAAACAAACATGAAAAAACGAAAACAACGTGAAAGGAAAGAAGACTAGACAAAACAAGTGTAAGCAGTCGTAAACTTGTCATCAACTTTCATTTTATGAGATTAAGAAGACATTAACAGAAACTCTACAGATTGTTAATACCAATAATTCGCGTCTTTTTTGAAAATACAGGCACACATCGGCTTACATCAAATAATCATATCACTTCAAGTAATCAAAATGGGAGTACGAGAGGAACAATTTGAGCTGTACAAAATATACTACTGGCTGGTATGAGTAGACCACTGTAAACCACTTACGCTAACAAGACGCCTATATTCGAAAACTAGTAGTTTCTTCTCACCTAATTCCAACGGCAACGGGACAGAGCGAACTATAGGTTGTCGAATATCTCGTCAGTGCCAGAGATGACATAAGTTGGCAAACGAAGATAAAGCGAATGATGACGGCAGACATCCCTGGTGGACACCACTCGTTATCGTCAATTCAAATAACAACTCTCCATGATCCCCTACACAGCTGTGTGAATTCGGGTAAAGGACTTCGAATCACATTGTATACTTGCTTTGTAGGCGATTCCTTCACATACAGACACTTCTACAACAGTTCTCGGTCGGAAGAGTAAAATTTCATATTCACGTCAAGAAATATAACACCTATTGTGTTCCAAAATCTATTAGTGTATGAAAATCTGATCGACGCCCCTTGTCAAAGTCTGAAATCTGTCTGGTTTTCTAGCGCTCCAGTTAGACATTAGATAGCCAATGGACCCTAAAGTCTTAGATGCAATGTTGATCAAAGTGATCCTCATGTGACTATCACACGATGACTTCTCACCTTTCCTGTAAACTGAAGCGCTTACCTATATAGATTACTTTAACGGAATTACCTTATATACTAGCCAGTATCTCACTTACTCCACCCAGTAATTTTTTACTTTTGGTGTTTTTAAAAGCCTTCGATGACAAACCGTCACGCCCTGATGCTTTGCATCATTTCACGTTTAAAACAGCTTTTTGAACTTCGAGGAGAGTTAGACGACCAACATCTCCGTCTCCTATTCAAGTCCGGGCTGAATATTGGCCAAATGAAGTGCCGCTTTTGCCCGACGAACTGTGCGTCTGTGTTCCGCCCAGGGTTCCTGTCGTCTGTCACGAAAGGTTATCACAGTCGCATCATTTTTGGTTACGGTCTCAATAACCATCATCTTCTTACCAGTATCCATAATAAGCCTAAATAATTGACGATTATTACCTAATACTGATGCATTCTCCATCTCTGTTGCTTTCAGCACCCACCACTGCTATCTTTGTGAAGACTATAAGTCAATTAACATTCAAGCTGCTTTCGCTCCCCATAGAGCCAGCTGGAAAGTGTTTTTCTGCATGTTAGTTCAGGCGACGTTTTGGGAACCCACTGGCTTTTGTTAACCTTTGGATATAAATTACCAACTAACTTTGCCACTGTTCCTAAACCAAGTTTCCTTAGGATGAGAATTACCGTCACGTTCAGATAAACACTTAGATCCCTTCTACTTAAATACATACTTAGTGTTCACATCTTCTAATCGATCACGCACAGGCTTAATTGCTGCCTGTTTCCTGTCACAAGTAAGGCCCAAACATACATGTGACCGTACTAACGCACGACTGGAGTTCAAGCAAGTATTCCAGAAAGAGCAGCAGTCGTCTTTTGATCCTCTTTAACGATGACTTATAGCAGTATGATCCATCTTTGTCCATCACTGTTTTGATTTCAGCAAATGCCAAGTAAGACAGTGTATCTCTCTGTGTTTGAGGTTAGTGCTGGCTAGAAACAAGTGATTGTCAGAACGCAACAGCAAGAGAGAACAAAGTCATAGGTTTGCTGGCGTGGGATATTGTAGATAGTTATAAGCTGCCTTTTCGATTGCCTGAGCTTCTTTACTTGAGTGTTGAAGTCGCTTGCAAGTATGACTTTGTCTGAACATTTTACCTTCTATAGGGGAAATGGCGTCTTTTGATAGGATTAATCCCTTGCATCATCCGAACTGCAGTCGGTGGGCACATAGGTGGAGATTATGAACAGGCATCACCAAGTCTCACGACCCTGATTAGTTCATATTCGACGTTTAAATCAAAGAAAGTAGCTAATTTATGTGGTGTCAGAATGATGTCATTAAAAATCACACAAGTTTGTGATTATTAACTCATACAATACCAATTAGAAAAGCAAAAAACACAGTAATAAATTTATGCGATAGATTTTCAAAAGCTACATTTATTTACCGATAATGGAGAGATTCAATTCAAAGAACATAATAAAAAGATTTCAAACATATATTAGTATGCACCCATCAGCAGTTGTTAGCACATGAAAATAATTTAGACTAATTACAGTAAGGTAAGGTCACGTATCATTCAGCCATTTTAATGATACCTACGTGAAAATCGCCTGATATATTATCTTTTTGAAGAATGTAGAAAAGCGTATACATTGTTAAGAGAAATGATGATATTTTATGGACGCGAAAGACTTTTTTATCTGGAAACGCAACTCTTAGATTTGGTGTTTAAAAGAATATAACCATCTAAATAAATCCTTTAATCTATAACTCTTCGATAAGTCCACGATAGCTCAAAAGATTTACAAGTACAAAAGAACACATAATCATAGCTTATAATACCGTGGTTAAACACTAATCATCAGGTTTCTTTAGTCGCATCTATCCTGAATAATCTCAAGTGGTAAGCCGAACCAATTCAGTTGAACAAGACAACTAGTACTCAAACCCTGAATATAAGTGGATGAATTGGGTATGTCAGAAAAGCACTATTTCATAGCTAAACGATTTATAATGTAATTCACTACTAAGTCTTTTCTCCATAGATTTTTTTCAGTGGAACTAGAATTTTCGGAAATGAAAATGATTCGCCGAAAAGATTTCCTTCCCTGAATTGTCTTTAGTTAATTGTTCGGGAATTGTTTAGTCAATATGTTATCGTTTTGCCTTTGTAACTCTTTTATCTTCAGGGTTGATTCAAAGTTCATTTTAGTAAACACTGTTAGCAGAAGCAAATCTCATGTGGAGTAAAAATGTAAACAAAGCTGTCGTTGTATGCACTGGTGACTCCAATTCGATTAACAATGATGGGCAGTACATTAGTTGTGTGCACTGAACAAACTACAAGTACATTAAATTCCAGTATACATGTATCAATTAGTTTAGGAAAAACTAACAGCTAATACATTGGGTATCCCATTTTGTATGATGGTTAATTCCGATTTCAAAGACTAAATAATAAATAACATAAAAGTAGGCTATGATAGTAAGGTAAAACTAACCTCTTCTTCTTTTTGTTTTAACAGACTATCTTGATCAACGATAGCCTCAAAGCCAGCTCCACCCTCTTTTTCTAGCCTGGCCAACCTGTAACAATTGCACAGGAAAAAAAGTAATATATGATAGCTCAATCAAATTTATGAGTCAGTAAAACCATTTAAATAGATTAAGTCTTCTGCCATGTGTTGGTTTATCATCTCAACTAAGAGTATGGATAATATCAGAAAAGTGATTTTTAGGATTCATTTACCACATACGTAAGATAACCTTAACAGTTGGTCAACAGATATGCGATGTACATCTTGTACACCACAAGACTAACACTATTGTAAAGCAAATATTGTATTCTAGGTATGCTACTGAATAATTTTTGAGTAGTCTAATAGACTCGAAAAAACTAAAAATCACACGAAAATACTTGGAAATCCACCCAACAAATGACATGTCAAAAAACACCATCAAAAGACAGGCACTTTGCAGGTTGACGAGGAACGTTTTGCATAATGAGGTAACAATGAGAACCGAACTACATGAAGCCAAATGCAAGTACCTATCTAGCTGGAATATGTAGAAGTTTATTAAGCTCCAAGAGAAGCAGTGGAAAATAATAGACAAGAATGATTTATGCAGTAAAAAGTTAAAACTGTATGATATTAGATAATATGAATGAAGGGATTTTGTGGAAACAATTAGTTTAGGGTAGAGAAAACGTTCATTTTTAATAAGGAACGCTCGCGGTCAATCGATCAATGCATTCTGGAGCTCATTGGAAGTATGTGAGTTCAAACTCAGAAAACACATTCTTTCTTTCAGTACGGAAGTCGGAAGCGCAGTTGGTGACTTATTGTTCATTATATTGGAACAGTGGGAGAGTTGAAAGAATGATAAAATAAGAGATTGGAAATAGTTTTCGACAACACGAAGATGAGACTTAAATTAGTGGATTCGAATTTCGCAAATTATGCATAACGAAGCCACTGGTAATTCACTAAGCCTAGACTCTGTGTGCAAAAGAAGTATGTTTAGTTACTCACCACTTTTTGTTGCTTGATACTTGTGATTTCCTGTTGCTATACACGGTCGAATCCCTCAACCACTGTTGGAAGATGGGCTCCTTTGTGGATGCCTCGATACTACCTGAAGCGGTGGGTACTTAGTTCGAGCCCCAGAGGTGACAACATCACTCACTGGAGTGCAGGCATATCCAGCTGACGAGTCCCAAATAGGGCAAAACGCCCATCCTAAATTCCAATGAGAGTCACCAAGATGGGTACAACACCATAGATATCTGGCAGTGTCGTGGCATCCATATGAGCCCATAATCCGACAATGGTCGAGCGATTCAACCCACAATAACAACGGGAAATTACAAATGTCAAACAACAACACATGATACTAGTTGCAAAAGTGGTGACTCTCGTGCCCCAGTGGATAGCGCTTTGCTGCTTGGAGTGATGGGTACTGGGTTCGAGTCTCAGTGGGAACAACATAATTCAGTGACGTGCAGGTACATTCGGCTAACGAGTCTCAAACAAGATGAAATGTGCGTCCTGGGTTTTGCTGCGAATCACTAAGATGAAGACATACCATTTTGATCATGACAAACTAGAACCAAAATGCGGAACAGTTTTTACATTTTTTAAACTGAAAAACTAAGCATCACATAATGAAGCTCATCTGCGCTTTACGTCCTACATTGGTCACAGAAAATAAAGTGATTAAATATGGTAAATTATTTAGCCAAAAAAACACAACTCAAAACTGACCTGATAGACGAATTAGTCTAACGCAAAGGTGCAGTAGACTCGCAGCCAGTTGTACATTTTCAGTTCCCTAACAGTTTTCTGTTAAAAAAGTAAAGTCCTTTGAGGGATGAATCAAACTTTTCGAATGCTTAAACTTCCAAAGATACTGTGACTGGTTTTTAGTAGACACCATTTGTTTTGTCGTCACATAACGCCGATACATTTCCCTCTTAGGATAAATCAGGATATAAACTTCACTATCGACAGCCACGAAGTATCAGTGCCCTACACAGTTTCAACAGTATATAACGAATTTTAATTGTCACGAATTCGCTTCACCCACAATGTTAATGGGTTGGTGGAGGCTAGTAATGTAAATCAGAATATGCGTTTCGTCCCACGTGAGACCTTCTGATTGCACGTTTCTCTTTGTTAGTGAATAATGGCGTCCCCACTGAGGTCCGAACCAAGCACTCACTGTTTCAAACGCAAAGCACTACACTGTCAAATCTTGTGTATTAGAAACCACTTTTTTCACCTGTGTATCCTTGTCATTTCATACTGTTTATGTTATTTTACCGGACCTCATTGATCGGTCTCAGTTGACATACTACTGTCATTTATCTTTGTGATTTTCTTCTGGTACTAACACCATCACTCCCATAGTTTCTTTAACTATCTGTTTACTTACGATTCCACTCAATAATTTTGATTTCCAGAAACCATCCCGTCATAAAACTATGCATCCGTTAGATATTCCAACATTAGAATTTAACAGCAAGACTCAAAAGTCTAAAATGTATCATCCTAACAAGTGGATGAATGCTAAATTTCTCAGGTACGAACTACAATACTCAAGTGTGATTATTTGGTCAATGACAGGAATCAGTCATAATTAAGACTAATATGATGTAGAAACATAAAGTTGATAAATATAGATGTCTAATGTCACAAGATGCTTCCACTATGAAGTAGAGTTAAATAACCACTTGTAGAATGATCCTCAGATCGAGATAAGTCATTCAGTAAAGCGATACACCTAGGAAGAATCTGATGATTTGGTCATCCTTTAGGCACTGAGGATTCAAATATCTGAAAACACCAGAAGCATAGAAAAGTTTCAAAACAGTCAGATTAAAACTGGGTAAAAGACCACGAAATAACTGATCTTGATTGAAAACAGTGGCCAACTATACCGTGAATATGGATGTTCAATGAAAATTAAAAGCTAAACACAATATACAATGAGTTAATATGAGGTTGGAAATACAATAAACAACAAAGTCAACTGTTTTTACTATGTAACACTTACGCTCCAGTCCCAGCACCTTCACGACGATCACTCTGACGTTTAGACATTCTTTCAGTAATGTATTTTGCACGATAATTTTCATAATGAATATCCAATGTCATATCCTTTAGATCTTGCATATGTGTCCTAAAAACAACATCAGAAATTAGGAGGAAGAAGCTGTAGGTTAACTTGTCTTAAGAAAAAACTCAATTTTTGAAAAACAACCAATTTTCGATTCAAAAATCAAACAATTACCTGATAAACTGATATTATTGATTGACTGGGGAAAAGTAGAAAATAAAACTGATCCTACTCCTAAAACTATGCTATGATGATCTGTCAATCTTTGGAAAGTATTTACTAAACAACAGACATTATTCTTAACAGTTTGATTACCTAACCACCTTTGTTTGTAAACTTCTGAGAGATGATCGTGTATTTGCGTTCAATAAGTAAATGCTTCACCGATCTTGATCTTATACAGCACTATTTATTTAACGACTTAAGCACTACTTACAATACACTGTAAGGGCTGCAAAATCTCAGGTAGAAGTGGAATAAAAGTGGTTAGTCCCTCTAATATCAATTGCGTACTATCATAGGTAGTCTTATATACATAAACCAATATCATGCAGTAGACCAGGAAGGCTGACAAAGCCCATTTGTTGAATGTTGAAATAGTCGTGTTCAGTGTCGAAGCTAATGAGTAAGATACATTGACCCGTCACTAGAGACCGGGCAATTGCATGTTGTCTAATCCTGAGGATTGACCAAATTCTATCCATCATTTTGCAATGTGGCCACTATGCAAGAAGGTTTACCATCGTGATTTATTTTGACAGATGTTAGTTGGTTAAAGGTAATCAGTAGAGAACTCTCGATTTAGATTTCGTGCTTGTTGGGACTCGTCAGCGAGGTGTTTCTCCCATTTCGAAGGAACTGATGTCCCTGTGAAGTTCGGACCCGCACCACTCAGTGTTGTAGTCAGTGACGTCATCACTGAGCTGTTCAGCCGCTGACGAGAAAAGTGGGTGGCGTGGATTCGAGCCGCACAGAGGATATCAGTTTCCTCGGGGTTGCAGATATACCTTGCTGACGGGTGCCAACAAGCACGAAACCTAATTCCAGAGCCTCCTGACGACTGCCGCCAATCAACTAACATTTACAATTGAGTAACATTTCTGCAAAGATTCAACACTCTGATATTACAACTACAATAACAAGAAGCCTTACTTAGCTTCGGTACTGAGCTTGTTAGCCTACAGCACCAATCTTCAGTAAACTTAGATCTCCTCAGAGATTCGAACCTTTGTCATGCAATGCTGAAGTCAAAAACCTAAACTACTCATGTAGTTGGTGAGTAGTACAAAGAGATTGGGCTGACTGACTGACTGACAAAATCAACAAGAAGATTAATCGATGATAACATTTGAAAACATAACGACAAGTGGTCTGGTTCTGAATCTCAAGCAAAATATACAACTTTTTGTTGTCTAAAGAGAAGAACCTGATTTTAAAGCTTCCCACTGATTTGCCTCAATTATTCTACGCGTTACTTTTTCCAGACTTACAACAATGCAATACAACCTCCAACGCAACTTGTTTCGTTTATCAACAGGCAACATTGCTTACGTTATTGACTGGTCTAGATAATGAGAGTTATCATGTTTGACGAATTGTTATACAGCGTGTAATGCAATTATCTTAATAGTAACTCAGATCAGCTACAGAAGAAATGAAATGTAATTACTAAGTGACTGAGTACCACCACAGTGCACCATAGGCAATTTTGTGTACCAGCGGTTTTGAAGGAAAAACTGGAACAGAAGGGAATAAGCATGGAATAACATTCAAAATTCTGAAGATATGGAACAGAGATGTATACGCTAATGATTGAGATATGGAACTTTCATAGATATAATCAACTTTATAGCAAATTCTCAGGAAGGTGATACTTGTGGAAACAAAAACTATGAATAAAAATTCACCAGGATGATAATTAAAGTGTGACTCAATTGCTTATTGTAACTTTATCTATTGAGATATAATATTCCTGAATAAGTAAATCTCTATGAAGACCATAGAATGAGTTGGATTTTACACCAACCAGCTAGCAGAGCTTACTCTTTATCAGTTATCATGATCTGAACCAACCTACTTTGGTCGCATTCACATAAACTCCCATGAAGTCTACAATCGCTAACTTCTGAAATTTTGAGGAAAATGGTAATAAATGTGTATCGTGTATTTCACAGTTTTCACATCTATTGTGTAAGGGTCGATAGTGTACTACCAGCATCAGAAGGTGTAGCAAAAGTTAGAACCCTTTACCTATCTACTTATGTTAATGAGTTGTATTTCAATCGATGTGTTGGATTACCTCGAAAGGCATAAATAGGACAGTTGGGAATATAACAAAATCAGTATGATCTACGTTTTCATACATTGTCAACTCTGTTTGTAGAGTTGAGTGAAGTGAAAAATAGTATGTAGGTGTAGAAGACAAGGAGAGAAATATAAAAGAGAAGGAGGAAAAAATCAATAATCATGACAAGAATGGATTCGGAATTTACTGAAGGTACACGATAACTTTTACTTTATAGCTGCCAATACGCTGAGGTTTTGCAAGTTGTCTGGAAGACAGTGGATTAGTATAGGAAGTATGATTAACTCACTTTCGTGACCTCAGACGTGAAAATACGTTTTCAACGTTTAGTCGTTCCCTTCAAGAAAACCACTGATATTGATAGATTCCCATGAGATAATATGAAGTCTCAACTTATTCTGACCTTATCTTTCGAAACTCACACGGCAACACTGAAAATGATAGTCACCCTAGGAACACAAAAAAGACTTCATTCTCGAGTACCAATCACAGTGCAACAATGTGAGCAATTTTGAGATCAGGCGTAGAGTACTAGACGAGGGAAGACAGTGGATGACAGACAGATAAAATCAACATACAACCTTGCACATAAGTCCATCGGTTCAAATTGTCACACTTCACAGCAGTATACAGAGAACAAGTGGGTAGAAAAAGAGTGATATCAGAGTAGAAGAAGTTGTATGAGACAACATACAACTTGAAGATCAAAGTTAGTGCAAATATTCAAGCTTTAGAAGATGTCACGAAGTGAATGCATCTGTACGATTGTGGACGATTTTCAGCGTGTTCAGTGGGAGTCCTTAACCACTGATTCCTATCGTCTCGGGGACTATACATACTTTCCCGGTACTCATTTTACAGTCAGAGACTGCCACAACAACTCACGGTCGATAGACTCAAATACTGCCTTCACATCAAGGAACATGCCAAGTGTCGACCACTGATAAGTGTGCCTGTTTCAGAACCTGTTGAAGGGTGAGAATCTGACTGATACAGCCTCTTGAAGGTAAGAAACCATAACTTATTCTTTGAATACTGTAGTGAAATATATCAACTTGAACTGATGCAGTCTGGCGCCAGGTTTGTTACTGATACGCTTGTGTGTATCATACTTTATTTTACCGCTTCTTAATAAACCACTCAGGAATCATAGAACTTCAGTAAGTAGGTCAGATAGTACAGACGGAAACACAAACAGATGTGTAACATATAGCCCTGATCAAAAATATAATTGATGCCAATCAATAAGGTGCAGTATTCCATTTCTAATTTCGTTATTGTCTTACACATTCTAGTTATGTAACTTTTTAACATCAACATTCATAACAATTTCTGCTATGAATATTGATCATTGTAAACAGATAAAAAGGAAGAAAAAAATAGTAGACAAAACCATCAATTCAGGTGTAAGTAACACTTTGATACAATGATTACAGGTCATTTAAACCAATAAAATTTGATTTAATGTAGTTTTACTTTATGATTTGAATGCAGGTACAATTTATGACAATAGTCATCTACAGACTATAAAATGTCATTAATTCCGTCAACAATAACAAGATTTATGAGACTTCGAACCATTCCCTAACAATCCACTCGTTTTTAGCTCCAAACAAGACGGAGGATGTTCTGTCGCTAAAATGATGGGATTAATAGAAATAGGAGGCATTTCTAAGCAGTAATCAACAAAATAATGCACCAATATACCGATATCACTTTATGCACCAAAAATCAAAAAAAAGGAAGACTATGCAAAAGTGGATTAACTATGAGACACCACTTACTTCAATAAAAATATGCGCAATTTTGTGAAGTCACAATGACGACTATTCTCTACTTCAACTGATCCCCAAGGATATTGCCTGCCACGAGCTCGTCGACTACCATCTAAATCAATGACACAATTACTGCCAACTATGGCAAACGGTAGAACAGCCTAGTGAAAAATAAACAAAAAGAAAAGATAAAATGAAAATGAGACAAAATAATTGATCTTTGACACATACATCGCATGTACTAAAAAAAGGTTCGAGATACTTTATTTTGAAAGTACATAAAAGATGTGCGCACTAAAATCATATCAGCAGTCTAGAAATACTGCGCAGCATCTGCTTAAAGTGATCTCACAAGTTTTAAGTCATAAATATGCTTAGTTCATATCAATCAGGGTAAAGAAACGAATACTAAAAATAGCAACAGTACGAAATTCAGTGGTATACGTGAACGAAAGAAGACTTAATGTTGTTGCTTGTATTATCCGCCGTTTAGTGGACCGAATTGATCGGTTCCTATTGGCATATGGGCTCCTGCGCGCATGCTTCGATATTGCCTGTGTTTCAACTATATACCAATGATGGATGGGGCCTAGCAGTCAAATCTAGAGTGTGCGTTTCGCCCTGTTTGGGACTCATCAGCTGAACATGCCTGTCTCCCAGTGTGATGTTAGAATAATACAAGCAATAACATTAGAACTATACCCACCGTATAAGAACTGGCCACAATGAGTCGGCGGTCTAGTGGATAACGCCTTGGCATTTGATGTGATCGGTCCCGAGTTCAAGTCTCGGTGGGAACAACATCATTCACTGGTAGGTATGTACACCCAGCTAACGAGTCCCAAATAGGGCGAAATGCGCATCCAAGACTCCACTGCTGGCCACTTCCCACCATTAATATATAGAAGAAAGACTTATTCCCTAATTCCGGACAATTAACACAAAAAAAACGACAATAACTGGATAAAAGATTTACTTCGGTCAAAGATTTTGAATACCTACACAACTACACTGTTTTTACAGAATCATAACGCTCTTAAGAAAGACAAACTGAACAGTAAATGAAAAGTAGATATAAAAGTCAGCAAATAAATAGAATCATATGCAGTAGCCGAAATAGACGATGGAAAAGATGTGAAAGATGGACGGAAAAACAAATTTATATTTTACAAGGTGAAGTTTGAGAACTTTACGTAATTGATGTTAGATTCTAAGGTCTAAACAACGTCAACAGTGACCCAACATATTAAGTTAAGCTGAGGATTGGGGTAGGAAATATGTAGTATAAACACATTTAAAATTTCGTTGTCATGAGAAAGCCTCTAATTAAAAGAATAAGACCTATACAACCTATCTATATAATAAAGGAAACAAATTAAACCACACAGTCAGCATACGTATGAAGAAAAAGCCACTTTACAATCGTAATAAATATATAACTCTTTATTAAAGACCAGGGGATATGGCTCAGTGGTTTATGGAGACGACTATCAACCATTTGGTCACGAGTTCGAACCCCACTCCAACTACTAAGGTTTGCTCAGCAAGGTAGTATCATTAACCCTCACAAAATAAGTGTGGTTCATTATCTCGTGCACGGACGTGCAAAACGTTGCCTAGTGTGCTTCATTTTTAAATACCCTGTTTGCAAGAAAAACTGAATACGTCTTCCACATAAGTGAATCCATTCAAAAACATAGGAGTAAAACTTGGACACTATGCTCGATTGTAATTCCATTTTAGTTTGTTTATTAGAAACACTATACAGTGAAACAGTATCATTTACTGGATAACGTTTCGGACACAATTTGTTGTCCATATTCATATCAGGTGACTCCACAACTTCGAGAAAGAGTTTACATACATTCCTAATTTTCTCTCATCTGTGATGAAAAGGGCAGTATATATATATATATATATATATATATATATATATATATATATATATACATTCATAAGAAATCGATAGAAAAATGTTAGCAGTGGTAGTAGTAATACAGGTGTTATTGACAGTAATTCTACTACTAATGGTGATAATGGTAACAAAGTTAAGGGAAAATTCAAAACCTCTGCTGTGTCACAATACAAGGGAGGCACCTCAGAACAATTACGAAAAATTCTCAGTAGAGCTGGGATTAAAGTGGCTGGTATTTAAACAAACAAACTCCCTTAGAAACAAGCTTTGTAGGTTAAAACATCCTATCGATGCAATTAAATAAAATAATCCGGTTTACCAGATCCCTTGCAATGACTGCGAGATCAAATACATAGGTCAAAGTAGTCGACCAGGGTTGATTAGCATAACAGCATAACACAAAAATCAACATTAGTTGATCCTAATAAGATAAGAAATTTAGAGAAAAGCTCGACTGTAGCTCTGCACGTAATCACACACAATCACAAAGTAGGGTGGGATAGAGCGACAGCGTTAAAAACTTAGTTGGAGGGAGGGAGGGAGAGATCGATAACCGAATCCTTGTTTATCGAATCAACACCAAATACAGGGAATAGAAAGGATTCAATACCTGTCCTATATATAAGGAAAATTCTACTACCCTTGTCATCCACAGAGGAGAGAAAATTAGGAATATATATACACTCTCGAAAATGTGGAGTTACCTGATATGAGTATGGACAACAAATTGTATCCAAAACGTTATCCAGTAAATGATACTGTTTCACTGTGCAACGTTTCTAATAAACAGACTAAAATGAATTTATTCAGATTTTTTTTAGGATTATCTATATCTAAATGCATTCAGCAGGAAATATTTTGCACGAATAATCAACAACTTATTTACGGATTTACAATGTATGCTGCCACTTATTCAATAAATGATTTACTTACCTTAATTTCTTTATCTAAACGTTTAATTTCATCTTCTTCATCACTATCACATTCGGGTAAACGATAAATATCAATTTTGTAACGATCAAAATCTGCCATAATACGTTCTTTGAATGCACGCAATTCATTAGCAGTCAGTGCATCAGCTTTAGCTATTACAGGAACAATATTCACTTTGTGCTGAAGTCGACGCATGAATTCTACATCAATCTGTCGTAAACTAAATTTAAAAAAGGACATTCTTGATTATCATTAACCAAGTAAATTTTAATGATTATCGCAAACCGCCACCCAATGTCATCGTTGAGTATTTGTCCTCACGGCCATCAGGCTTTGACTCCACCGGTCACGACTTGTCATTGGAACTTCGGGAATACTTCTCGAAGCTAGTCACCAATGAGCACCAGTTCAATTAAATTTTGAGGGGGTTGTGGAGATTTGGGAATATTTCAAGTTGTTATTCATCGAAGACTGACAGCAGTTGGAGGAACAAAGGAAACCTGGGAGCACTGGACAGCTGTTTCGTCCTAGTATGGGACTCCTCAGCAGTGCGCACCCACGACCCCACCAGCAGGTGACCCAGTGGCTCAATGGTAACGCGCTGGTCGCGGAACCTGAAGGTCGCGGGTTCGATCCCTGCTGGTGGGGTCGTGGGTGCGCACTGCTGAGGAGTCCCATACTAGGACGAAACAGCTGTCCAGTGCTCCCAGGTTTCCTTTGTTTCTCCAACTGATGTCAGTCTTCGATGAATAACAACTTGAAATATTCCCAAATCTCCACAACCCCCTCAAAATTTAATGATTATCGTTGTTCAACCAATTCCGCAAACAAAATCAACTATATATAGAAAATCTACCTTTCTTTAGTGTTATTCAATATATACTTCAAGTTAATTAAAGAGAAGCAACATTTAGAAGTAGTATTCATCATGGACTGACATCAGCTGGGGAACCATTGAAAATCTGGGAGCACTGCTGAGGAGTCCCATACTAGGACAAAACAACTGTCCAGTGCTCCCAGATTTTCAATGGTTCCCCAACTGATGTCAATCCATGATGAATACTACTTCTAAATTAAAAATCCCCATTCATCTCAAAAATACAGAAGCAACATTATAAGTTAACGACAAAGAACTAGTTAAATGTTCCGAATATTTGATTAATGCCCACCGAATTATGAGTCAGTATAGAGTTGTAAATATTTGAATCTTGATAAGTGTAATCAAATATTATTAGTCAAAAATATTAGCAAACTGATTCGATGTAAATGCAACAATTTGAATCGATGCACCTATTGTCAGCTAGTGTCAGTCAAATGTAACACTTCACATTCATTGATACCTGATTATTTCTACTGAACAAATTGAATAATTAGAAACCTATCAAGCTGGTCTATAGATTTCCCCAGTCAGATCAGAGTGATCTGGCTAACGGAACCTACAGATCACCTTGAGTGCTTTCTAACTACTTAAGTTGTTCAATAGTGTATTTCGCTAGTTCATAACACACACATTGTGATCTTGACTATGGGGTAGTTCCCGACGGAAACCCTGTTGACTAGCAACACAGTTGGGCAATTGAAGAACTACTCAACTGTGAGAAATGTCAACAAGGACCGTACAATTGGTATATCATTTGCCAATTGATCATCCTATTGCTTATTTTTACCTATGATCCACAAATGAAAACATAGAAGCATTTCCTACTCATGATTATTGACTAGTGTATGAGCAAAGTAAATAAAATGGGCACCAGTTAGCTTGTCACTTGTCATAGATCACATAAAAACTGCACAGAAAGTTTTAGTTTGCGAAACAATTGGGAAAACACTGCACAATTTCTATAAACACATTCAATCTTTCTAAACATGATTTTTAAAAGGTTCGTACGTTATTATGGTTTGCCAGTTAATATACTCAATTATAAAAGGATCTGAAACTTCATCAACTCAGTCAAATTACGGACAGTTAACAGCCACTTTATTTTCTTTTCTTAAAACTAGTCAAATGTAAGTTCGAGAGTGTACCGTTTGTGTACACATGCAGCTCAATGAATTAAGGAGTCGACTTCGAAGGGAGAATTCAGGATTCGAACCCATTCTACCTACTTAGACCTGGATAACTAACTAGTACCATGCATCCTAACAATAAGCATGGCCCAGAGCCTAGTTCATAAAAACTTGGAGTGGGTTGCTATGTTAAAAGTATGTACAAAAGAATTGAATGTATTTGAAGTTCGGGTAGGGATTTATTTTTATTGTCACCATCATTTAATAATAATATGCCAAGGAACACAATGACATTCCAATCATAGTCATTTATAAGAATACAATTGCAGTCTAAAAGTACTCTAAAAAGAAAGCTTAGTTACAAGTCGAGACAAATCCAACGCTTGATAATGTCGTGTAACATAAAACTTGACCATACTAACATAAATACTAGTTAGCCTACTGTTATCGTACTCTACTGACTCCATGACTGATAGCTGCAGTTGTGTAAACTTGAAGAACTCACTAGTGATTCAAGTTGTACTTAGTATTGCTTCAAGTAATTCAGTATTCTCCACCTCGGAGGGAGCGCAACACTGATTTACTGTTATTGATTTAACAACTCATTAGTAACTTATATTGCTGGTACGTTTTCTCTGCATTCATGAGCTGTCTATTTACTGTTACGTGATTAGTGGACATAATGAGTCAACCCTATACTTAAGTTGTCATTTTTACCTATTGTTAACCGTAGCTTACATGTTTTGCTGTTAAGCAACCTCAGATGTGAGTTCGCAATTTATATTAATTACTACCAAATACAGAACCCCTTATGGTTATTATGCAAAAAGTCTTCTGACCTTAAGTGACTTTCGGGTGCGTAGATTCAAGTGAAACTAATTAATAAAACGAATTAAAATGAACCACAACATCTTAGGAGTATTCAAATCTTCACTACTAAAACTTGAAAATCGTACTACTCCATGCCTATCCGTATCTTTCCAGTTATATTCTTGTTCAATTTAATGCCCTTCTGCAAATGACTCACGCTTTCTGTGTCGCTGTGAAGTGTAGCAACTGGAATTGATACGCTCCGTGTGAAATCCTAGATTGATATAACTGTCTTCAACACAATAAACTATGAAAAGCCAATTCTTGTCCAAACGTAAAACATTAACTAGCCTCTTTACGTTCGTGAAATAATAAGTGTATGTTTCTGACACAAAGCTTACTATTTTACCAAATAAAGAGTTTATTTTGTGTAATTTAATAGAAACTTCTGCGTAAAATATTGCATGGAGAACCCATTATTCATCACAAGTCTTCAGAATTAAAATTAAAAATAAGTGAACAAGTATCCATTTGAATCTTAAGACGATACCTAATGTGTGAACGCTAACCGATACCAATGGTCACCTAAGTCATGATATGCGGTTATAACTCTGTAATTGAATATTTTAAAGCTTATTATCTAGATCTCCATTGTCTAAAGGATTAATCTAATTTCTTGTCTAAAAGTAATTACATCGTACACAGGATTAGAAAATATCAGATTTTTATCATCAATTAAAAGCCTCTTTCTCTTCTACTTCGATCTGTCAAGCTATGTTATTCATAATCTTATAAATGAATCTATACGCAATTAGTTCCCATTCTTCATGTCCGTTATTACATACTAGAAACAATGATGCATAAGTGCAATGAAATACCTATGCTAGAAAGATACGTAGACAGTATTTTCTTTCGTTCAAATAACCATTTCTACTAATCCACTTGTTACAAACTGTGTTGAAATGGATTTAGTTTACTCATTATCACTTACGCCTAAGATTAATTTCAATGGACTAAAAATTTAATGACATTTCTACCGCCGAATTAACATTTTACCACTTTTTCTACTTAAATAAATGGTGTATATATGGATTTCAACGAGAATACAATCAAGTTAGTAAGTGCCTAAACAGTTTTACATATGCAAATCAAATCAAACATTTACACATTCAGTGTTCAACGACTTTCATTAACATTATTGTTTGTCAAAACAAAAAGTGTGTTCAAGCAGTGTCCATGCTAAATAAAAGGTCACTAAATAATAATGAATCCATGCATCGTTACTTATTCAAGATGCTAGTCAGGTGACGAAAAAAATTATTTTACACAAAGAACACAGTGACAAGTCCATATTTAGTAAAATCCATACATGTATATAAATTATGTTCACGATCGTTACTACGAATGATACAACTTTCGACGGTATGGATTAATAATTTCACTACAAAAGTAAATCTAGTTTCTGATACCAAAAACCAAGTGGAAAGACGTAAAAAACGGTGGGTACCATCAGTAGTACAGCAATGAAAATACTTTCCGAGAGTATATGATATTACTTACAGGCTAAGAAGAAAGTGTAAAAAAGTAGATTGAACTTGCGTTCCTGCAGTCAATAACTAAGGACTTTTGTTGTAAAATGAAAGTTTTCTAATATGACAAATTTGGAAACTAAGTCGACCGTCGACTGTTTGTTTGAGCCATGTAGAGCAATGGAGATTAGCCGGTTGGGGTCCACGGCACAAGAGAAATCAGTGGTTGGAAACTCTAGGTGTCAGTGGCGCAGATGCAAACATACATTATCCTCATTCTAACCGCTATACTTAATCTCATTCTTCCTTATTCCCTTTTACTTCTTTCCACTTCTACTTCCTTTGACCGATTTTTCTTTTCTTCTTCATCTTCTATTTTATTGCCTTGTAACTTGATGTGCTGATATAAAGTGTGGCAACTTGAACCATCACGCAGTAATCCCTGGTCCAATGTTGATCTTGATGACGGTGACAATCAAATTATAGTTAGCTGATGATAAAATGAACTTTCTGCTTAAAAATGAAAGCAGGTTAAAAGGGAATACGTGTCAATACAAAAGTAAAACTCGGTCACTGTGGTGGAGTTTGATTCCAGTTGATTGAGTAAATATATCATATAGTGATACATCTAATAAATCAATGGATATCGAAGAAATCCTTGGCTTTTTTTAAACTGCTGTTTATTAACCATAAGTAAGTTCATGTGATAAACTCCAAGTAATGCTTTCTCTGTAAAATGAATAATGTCACCGTATTCCATGAGTTAGAGTCAGTGAAGTTGGATAGAGCATAAGAACAATGATTGACTATCAAAGAACCATAGCTTTCCTTTAAGTTTATTTCATTCGGCTACAAAAAGACCACGTTGTGATATTGTTAAAATTTTCGTAAACTTGTTGTGAAATGATTTTCTATCAAAAATAGAATGATCAAGGTATGACTTGGCATAATTATATATCAGTCCAAATTGCTGTACTTTATATCGGCACATTAAGAGTGAGTCAATAAAAGGAAAAGGCATGAAAAGGAAGGGAATACCAGTAATCGTAAAGAACTAAGAGGTTAATGGTAAGACAATAAAAATAACGAAAAGATTTCTTCGTTGAAGAAAGACACGGATACATATGTGCATTTGCGATCCATCTCTGATCACACCCATGATTTCATATCTCTTTAACTAAGAAGCGTATACTTACTAAGACCAATAGATGCCTTGTGGATTACCACCACATTTTGGTCTAGTCATCATTGGCATTATTCCAAAATAATCATATTCCAGCTAAAAGTGTATATCGGTGTAGATAGTAGGCTGACATGCTTAACACATCAAGGTGGACAAACTAATCACCTTTTTGCAACTCATACCTAATACTCAACGTTTTACCTGTTCACTGCTTATATGGTGGTTTCATTGCTCAAGAGTCACAGCATACTGTTGCATAGTGCACTTAGATCTCGATCGACTCAGATGCACAAAATGGCATGATTTTGCAAAAGCGACCAAGACTTCCGTATTCATGTCAAACTTTCATCAGCCAGCGACTGACTTAAGCTGGTACCACTCCTCGAGTAAGAGAGGTGGAAAACCCACTTAACTATTTCATTCCTTACTGTCAGATGACGTAACGATGCGAACAAACTCTGAAGCAACAATGTACATCTAAGATATGAGAAACAGCTCCAAAATACTAAGTGATCATTAAACTCTGCATTTTGTCAGCGTCTTCGAATAACTACGTCATCAGAGCTTTTTGAATCGATTAAAGAATCCCCTGCGAAGATATTGATACCTGCAAAGTCAGATGTGAATGAGATTTCTATAAACACATTATGACAAAAGAGAGGAAATTCAATAAAGGTGAAAAAAATAAAATCACGAACGGGTATCACTCGATATGGACATCTTACAAAATAATTAATTGTATATTCTGAAATGACAATGAGTATTCAACAATATAGCGTTGAATGAAGAGCTGTACTTGTCAGCTAACTCTTTCAATGAGAGACAGTAGCATAAAACCTTTAAATCATAATCGAACACCTCCTTGAGATAAAGAAATGTGAACTGTATTGGGTACCGGTGACTGTGATTCTACTCCATGATCTAGGAGAGGATGAAGACCTAGTCAATACACCAACGACCTTACTTGAAACCTGCTTATTTCCCTAAAATCCACTCTTATTTGAATACGTCTCAATTAATAATAGAACCTAAATTCTTGGAAACTATTTTTGTTAGTAATCGTCATAAAAGGTTATCTCTTTTTTCTTATAAACTGGGATGATCAGATGTACAGAATAATCCGGACAGATAATGTTTGACTTTAACATCTTGACTAATACATCGATTAATGAAAAAGTAGACACAGTCAAATTTATTATGACTTAAGAAATTCAAGCAACATAAAACTAACAAGATGAATAAAAGGCTAAAGTAGACTTGAGTATGCAAAAAAGATTGGGATAGAATTTTTAAAAAAGGGAGTGACATTTTACAAAAGAGTTTAGCACATAGATCAGTGCTGCTAAAGCCGATTTAAAAATATGTCAGCTTAAGTATCACGACATAATCATTTTCTGTACAACTGTAATTTGATTATTAGTTAACCTAGTGAAAATATGGTAGCTAATAAAATAAGTAACTTACCCATGACCATAAGGTGATATGAAATAGAGGCAACAGTGAACACGATGATCATGAATATTTTTACGATTCAGACCACATTCATCTTTGAAGTATTGTTCAAAAGTGCTATCTATGTAATCTTCTATTGGTTTCCAGCTAGGTGAGAAAAATAATAAAACGTAAAAAATACAGACACTAACCTTTTCTCTACAGCATATTACTGATAAAGTAGAAATTATACTACACAATACTAAAATTAGTGCAATGCAATACAATACTGCGAAATCATGCACTTTTGCGCACTAAGATGCTAATCTTACTTCATGCCATAAGGGCTACGGATAATAACCCAAAATCCGATATAGGTTTAAACTTGTCACCCTACTTACTTGAGTACTCAATATTTAGATCAATAAATACGATTTTATAGACACATAACCCTCTATTCTTCAATTCTAACTAACGATTATTTGATTTCGAAATGATTTACATAGTGAATCGGCGTCACCAAGAGAACCAATATAAGCTGTGGGACTTTAGATAGCCGTTTCATCTTATTCTAGGACTCGTTATAATTGTATTGGCTATTCCACACGGAAGCGAAACCGGGACTTTCAGGTCTCACAACCAGTAGGCTGCCATCTAGCCACTCAGTGTAGATTGCCATGAGACTTCACACTAGAATGAAAAAACTATCTAAAATCTCTTAGTTTCCAGTGCTTCTCCATCTGATATCAGTTCGTGATAAGAACTGCCTCCGAATCAAGTGATTCATCATCAAATACTCAAATTAGTTATTTAGGGAGGAATGTAATGCGATGCGACATTATAATTAGTTATGAATTTTTATAAACAGAAGGAAACCTCAGATCTAGGTTTGATAATTTTTAGCACCCAATAACGAGATATATGTGAAAACTTGAGCTTAGTTTACAATAAAAGTCAAGTCTGTTGATTTCACGTTGGTATTCATCACGGGTTGGCATCAGTTAGAGAACCATTGGAAGCCTAGGAGCACAAGACAGCTGTTTCGTCTTGGTGAGACTCCTCGGCAGTAGGCACTCTTAACCTCGCCGGGGGTCGAACCCGGGCCCCTTAGGTTCGTAAACCAGCACGTCACCGCTGGACCACTCGGTTGGGATCCAACACAACATGATGACCGCGGAACCCGAAAGTCCTGGGTCCGACCCCTGGCGAGGTCGAGTGCGCACTGCTGAGTCCCATACTACGGCGAAACGGCTGTTCAGTGCTCCTAGATTTCCAGCGGTTCTTCAACTCATGTCAGTCCGTGATGAACACCAACTTGAAATCAATCAATAAATCACCGCAGTCCCCCAAACTTAAAAAGTCGGATATGTTCGAATTTAGTATTAGTAATGTTAACACAGTTCTTTAGAGCCACAAGAATGTCACCACAACTTAAATCAATATGTAAGGTATACATACAGATGTGAATATTTGTGACTGTAGTAAGATTTGGAAGAATGTGTGCATTTGGTTATCTATGAACAGTTCACTTGGTCGTATGAAAGTGACTTAAAGTATAGTAAACCTAATTATCAATAGACACAATTTTGCAGTATGGTAAAACATTCTAAGAAATACATATTCTAAACTTACCAGTCAGTGCAATTTACGGCATCTCCAAAGCCTGGAGTGTCCACAACTGTAAGACGCAATTTTACGCCACGCTCGTCTAATTCAATCTGACGCTTTTCAATTTGAGTTGTGCTTTGAATACGCTTATTTGCCTCAATAACTTCTCGATCCTTGTATAAATCTTGGACGAACAAACTGTTAATCAGCGTTGATTTGCCCAGACCACTTTCACCTGAAAATGCATGATGTTTAGTAAGTAATCAAAATATTTTACTATATTATGCACCAGTCACAAAATAGGCGTAACCGTCTTTGAAAGTGTCGTGGATAAGCAGGATGACGGAGAGGACAACGAACGATGCGGCTAAAGCACACATTTTCACAGACACGTAAAACTTTAGTCAGAAAATTCTTTTCCTACCTCTCAGGACCTTCATATGAGTTCCCCTCAACTGAACATAAAGGAGGGATGACGTAGAAAATGATGTACTTAATTCAATAAATGGGGTTCCATGAATTCAGTAGTGAAACTGACAGTAAACGGATAAAATAAATCTACTGACGGCTTTTGTTCATATTTAGCAATTGCACAGCACGGAAGACATCAATGTTAAACAAAATGATTGACTACTGTTGAATATTCTTACACTCTATGACTGACAAATAGATAATGACACCTATAGGTCAGAAGAACTCCATTAATAATTAAATCATTTAAAATACAAATCAAATGCCATTTATTAGCAGTATAAAGCTTTATGAATCAGGTTATCAGCCACGCGTATCACTTAGCACACTGGAACCGAAGTGGGTAAAAACATGTTTCCATTTAATAGCTACTAATTCGATGACAAGTAATGATGATGATAAGTAATTAGGAGCTGAACATGCTAATTCATATTATTCTCCACAACAAAGTTAGAGGTAGACATAAGGCATAACACGAATTCCACCTCTGACAGACAACAGCTACAGATGTAACTTTAGCTTTCCTGCAACCGTGAATCAGAAACCTAACTGACAATAAAGAAGTTTGGACTAATTTCAAGCTACATGATAGGGCTATCAATGCTCCAATGATATACATACATGATATAAATACTGGGGTGTTTAAGTTATTTCACAATTAAATCTAGTTTAATGGTATATTACAGTATTGATCGCTAACTGATTTCTTCCTTCTTTATTCTCGTGTTGAAAATAATAGAATCTCGTACGAACAGCAAAAATATGCCAAGTCCTTCTACTTTAATGCACTAGAAATAGGAGGACTGAATCAGTTACTTATCATTAAGTTTGCACCACATATATTCATTAAAAAACTCGTAAAACTACTGCGATATCGTTTAAAATTAAAGGGACTACGTAAGCTAGTATTAATTACACAAACTAGAAGAAAACACTAAATAACTTGCAAGAACGGTGAACATGAATAAATTCTATCATATAACTAAGAAATCTATAGCAACTAAATAGAGCATAACACTACCTAAAGATACCATTATTGAAGTGACTTACCAACAACCATCAGCGTAAAATTAAACCCTTTTTTAACAGCTTTCCTATGCATCTGTTCAGGCAAATTTGCAAATCCCAACCGTGCATCTTCTTCGATATTCTATTTATAAAGTTACAAGAATAAGTATGAATTATCCGTATAATTGCAGCAAATCAACAGTTTGACAAAGTAATTCAACATATCTTACCAAATCTGAAATTTTCCTACCGGGTGCCAAAATGCACGGTAGGGGGGTTAGTATTCGCATTCGTCTATACGGATTGCGAACACTTAGGATTCGACCTAAATTATTTTTTGAGTGAATAGTCTGTTCCACTTGTGGTATTGAATCAGGATGTACAGGCACCTGGCTGCGTATCTCCAGTTCAGCCATTTCTAAAGCAGATATATAACAATGAACAACACCTAAGAGCGTCAAACATAACTAAAAGTATACCTGGATCAACAGATATTGGGTCGTGATTCTGAATAACTTCACAGCGATCACAAAGTAAGGATTCCAGTTGTTTTCGATTACGAATTACTTCAGAAACAATACTTTCCTCACGTTCAGATATGGTGAAAGATGCTAAACCACAGCTGTCGTTTAATTCAGGATCATTCAATAAACGACTTGAATTTAGTGAAGAAGTACTGGAAGTATGAGATGTTTTTTGACTGGAAGACTTAAAAGCCCATTTTTGAACTGTATCAAAAATACGATGAGGCAACTTATTTCTTTTATGTGACTGATTAGTTAATGTTGATGCTCTTGATTTAACACTTGACAATGAAACAAATGAACTGCTGTCGGTTGGTTGTCGAAACATGAGAAAAGTAGTAGAAATAAATCTGAATACTTGATGTGCAACAACATGAATAATCTAATCTCATTAATATTCACAACAAGTCTGTAACTGCACAATTATTGGTTACAACACCTAAAAGAGTGTTTCATGACATACCTATGTACTACACATACAGAATGAAGAAGTAAGTGGTGACGTATTGTGTGCAGTTATCCAGTGAAGTATACTGTTATAAAGACCAAGTCCTCTACGGTAGCATTACACTGGAGGTTAAAGCGCTGTTCACGAAAATGATTTACTTGGGCATTCAAAGCATATTATTACGAATGAAATTCGATCACACTGGAAATTTCTGGGACCTTTGTTACTGCCTGATACTGAATAAAAAAGCTAGAGAACGTACTGTTTGACTCATTTAAAAAGTACTCTGATACTTCAACGTCGAAATAAAACTCAAGTGGGATTTAATATTTATAACAAGTGATTCAAAAAAAGGTCGTCAGAAATGGAAAACAATAAAGCGAATAGGAAACAACAGTACTCAGTAGTCTGTTAGTACATGAGACACAAGTGCAACAGCAATTTGTCTTGAGGCTAGAATGAATATGTCTTAAAAGTACAGTGTTAGGCAACATCGTTTAAACTTAATAGTGTGATGTCGTCATTCATTATTTGGGCTTATTAGTATCACTAACGTAAGTCAACACGACAAATGTTTATTTACTACGCGACGAGCCACATTTATTATCTGATGGTTTGTGACATGGTTTGGTTACCAAAGCTGGATTAGTTAGAGTAGTCTGAAACTGAGACCTACTGTTTAAAAGAGAAGTAATCAAGCTAATGGGTTAAATCTCGACTATTAAAATACCGACCAACTTATGATTCTGGTTTAATTTACTCTCTGTTTTTCTCTCCTTTATTTAATTTCTTGCTGGAATTTCCAATCTCCTGCGAACTTTGTGGAAGTAAGCAATCACTGGAACTGAAACAAAAGTACTTCACATTGTACCCTTATTCAGTATATGAAAGTGATGAAACACATAAAAGTATGACAAACAATAGACCACCGATGAAATTCACGTTCCTTTCAACCTAAACCTATTCCAAGCAAACATGCTGAACTGAAATATATTACTCACGCGATAAGTGGTTTCAAGCATATCTACAGTTAGATACTACATTCCATACCAATATCATTTACGAAAGTCTGTGAAGAGATCCTGGCTGATCTACAGCAGTTTTTCCTCAAATTGCCATGAGTTCATGTCATGCCTACCCTAAACTACCTCATAATTCGATTGAATGAAAGATACTCCAGACAATTTGTAGTCGCTTTCCAACTTGGTTTTGGCAATTGCATCACAATGCAAGCAGTTGTTCTTCTTCTGCCATGTGCCAACTCACTCTTTCGTCCAAAGTAGACGATTGCATATGTCTAGGCTTCCAATGTTGGTCAGGAATTACTGCGTTTGAAGCAATTAAGTTGTTGACACCCAGCAACCACTCAGTTTGCACAGCTCCAACTGCAGTAATCAAGAAGGTTAATGATTGCTCAAGTGTTACTACTGACCTTGTTTCTTCCCTGAAACACCACCATTACAACACCATACCTACTCCACATGATTTACTCACCACTCGAAGTGGTAACTGATCCTTTCCGAAATCACACCTTCTTGATGTTTGTCTTCAAGATTGAGCAGCACCAGGAAATCAAGAACTATTATATTAACCAACAGAACACATCGTGAAATGTTTTGATGCATTTGACTGGCGTTAAGTTCTAAAAGACTGGTCCAGCAATTTTCTACCCCTTCGACAACTGCTACCTTGACGTGATGGTCGAGTTTGCATATCACAATGATCCAACAAGCAACATCGGTGTAAGGCTTATTCGAGGTTCCACTATGCGAGAAAGGTCTGTTTACTAGTGATAAAACGAAGAGCAAAACTGCTAATTGCTGCACTCTGATCGGCGTCTGAAGGAAAAGTCATACTGCAGCTAGCTGGTTGAGGTATGATAGCAGTAAGGTGTTCTCCTTGGATGACCACCGATGCCACGCTGATGCTGCCTTCCTCACAGGAAGGTGGGGCTTATAAAACATTGACCTAAAAATAGTACACCTCTCCCTGCCCCACGGTCTTCCGGTGTCGGTGGTATGGGTCTTCTCTCCCAGGTGTTAGAACAACCAAATCTCAAAACAACAACCCTCAAAAGCCTGTATGTGACAGGCGTCAAACAGATGTTTCACGAACTCTGTGGTCACACAAATCATTTTCTCCTTCAGTCTTTTAGAAAACAAAGCATTCTTGTTTCCACCACTGGAACATGAGGCAGCGTTTTGTCAGTAAAACAGGTGTTGAGTTCAAAATCACTACTGACACATCACAAACCAAATTTGCTTCTGGTGATCACAGCACATGCTTCAGCTTGCCCAGTTGGCACAGTGACTTCCTTGATGAAACTCAGTGGCACTGACACCTTCAGAGAAGAGAGAGAGAGTAGTAAGTCAAGAGAAAGGTGCCAGCTTTAATTTCCTCAATGTCGTGTTTCCATAACATGCTTCATATTCGCCATTTCGCCTTGGCAGTAAATCACAAACAGCCACTTCTGATTTTCAGCCCAGAATCTATAATTCCTGCATACACAACTAATCAGTCACAAATTTCAGTAATCACCTTGCTAGTATATGACTTGAAAATATGATGCAGTGAACTAGTCATTTCAGACAAGTCGATGTACTTTACTATTCAATCAATCAGTGGCTGACACCTCAAGTGAAGTTGTGGTTCTCTTAAGGTCACCGTCAAAAGCTATAATGTCCGTCTCATGGATAATTCCGATTGAGCTCTATGAGTAATGATAATTGACATTCAGTATGTTATGTCAAGTGATTTAGCTTAATGACATGCTGAAATAGTTAGCCTTCATCCACTGATACATTCAAAATTGTTGTCTTAGTGATTCATATTAATATCATAGACAAGAATTTGCAATTCTTTGATATCAACTCCTCACTTATCAACATGTCCCTAACTAAACCAAGACCATTGACATTCTTCCCAACCATTCATATCCTAGTAATTTTTCTTTCTCTACCAATGCGACTTATTTGGAAGATCTGGTATTATTGTGCACTGTACCGATGAGGCCGACTTCACACTTGAAGGGGAACATTTTCGACTAACAGATGGTGTTGCGATGGGAAGTCCACCAAGACCATTCCGAGGAGTGATATTTACACGTCATATATTAAATTTTTGGCTAACGACCTCATTAGTAGAGAGAGCTACTCTTCATAAGAGATATGTTGATGATGTAATCACGATGTGACAAGCATGAAGATGTGACATTTATACTAGACAAGACAATATATCCTTAACGTGTGAGGAAGAGAAAGATAGCCGTTGACGTTCTTCGATATACTCTTGGGTCGTGGGAAATACAGATTAATAAAACGGTTGATTTACAGGAAACCTACTTGGACAGGGCAATATACAATTGTCTGTAGCTTTTGTTCGAATCAGTATAAGTGAGGCTTCGATAAGGTGTTTATCTGACAGGCTCCAGTGTATTTGTACGCAAGACTCATTAGACGATGATAACAAAATACTGACTGCAACATTAATGCAAATGGATAGTCACTGAAGTTCACAAACCGTTGCAGACATCAGTGAGTGTCGAAACCCAATCTGTATTCCACTCCAAAGAAATGCGTTGATATCAACCTATCATACAGAGGGGAATCGTATAAAGTAATTTTGAAACCAAGGCTAATGCTTGCCATCAGCAAGGTCGCAGGATCGATATTAAAACATCCTTCATAATATCTTACAGAAACTGTCAGGGGCGTATACTTAGATTTGTCGAAGTGCTAGCTATATGCAAACTCAAGCCCCCGCGCATCCAAAAACAGTTTTTCCTTACGCTTAACCTATTCTGTAATGTAACGTTATCCTATTATCAAGGTTGCTTTAAAATTGTGATTTTTATTCACTACCTTTCCTGTTATTAAATCCCTTAGTGTCATATTTGTCCTTCTCTCATTTCCACTTCTTACACGAAACACTGTGACAAATAAGTGAGTTACGAGACTTTCCGAAATATATGGTGCAAATATGTCAAACTTTTCAGATAAACTATTTCCTATTACGGTATCTAAATGCATATAAGAGACTAATCGCTTTAAATTCCAAGAAAGTCTGGACCTGACCTGCAATCTGGAAGACATTCAGAGGTGGTACAAAACTTCCAGAAACGTTACTATCAGCACGATTTGATGAAAACCTCCGTCTAACAATATTATCAGGTTAGTGATGCCAAATAAAGAGTTGTTTCCAAGTAGACTAAAAAAGAGTGCACTAGTGATGCTTTTTCCGAAGAAACGAAATCCTAAATAGAGACGTACATCTTCATTAATCAACTACATTTTTGAAGCTACTTTATTTATTTAATCCAACTTTGAACTGTTTCCGGGTATACATTTACGCCTTTACTTCATTTTCACTACTCTTTTATTATTCTTGTCCATACAAACTGTTTCCAGTGAACGCTTTTCACACTAGGTGCATTCTGAAAGAGCCAAATGAAAAGCGCTTGGTTGCTCATTTTATGATAATCAGTGTTCCTGTTTTATCAAGTAACAAATATCACCCTCATTGTTAAGCCTTGACTTGGCATGCATACACGTGCCTAACGCAGACAAATACTAAGCATCACAAACAGGTGACATGTGACCTCTATCCATGATACTTTACTTGGTTGAGTAGGAGAGGAATCCAGAACGCACATTTCTTCCTATTTGGGTCTCGGTTGTGTGTATCAGGACCCCAGTGAGAGATGTTGTCCCCACTGAGACTCGAACCTCGTATCCATCGATTCAAACCCCAAAGGGTCATTCAATAGTCCACTAAGGCACTATAGCCACCTCCTGTACAACGGGTATTATCGTAATAAATGTGCAGGCAATATCACGGCATTGGCATAGGAGCCCATATCCCGACAGAGGTCGAACGATTGGATCCAGTATAACAACGGAGAATCACAAGCATACAACAAATAGTAATACCTGTATCCCTCTTGACTTATATACTTCATCATTCAAACACTCAATTCTTAGAATATCACACCACACAAATAATAACAAAGAGGAAATTTAACGTTAAGCAGGGCATAGATGTGTATCAGCTTAAGTTGACTCACTTCACAACAGTACACGAGAATGAATCAAGTTAATCAATGCAAGAGAAGTGTTATTAAAGTGGATAAAGATGTACGATAAAAAAGGTGGTAGACAAATGAAGGCTAATCGGAAGTTCAAAGTTCCGGAAATGACTGAGTTCAAGTAATATCACTGATTGCCGACACCTTAAATGACAACACTAGTTAAGCTCCTTCACCACTGTCTGCATTCAAACTAGATACAAAGTACTTTGTAATGTGTTCATATAGCATATACAGACGAAAGGAAAAGGTCAATCGAAATACTTTTACATATCTTTAGTTCCCAATCTCATAGACAAAATGACAGTAATTCTGACAGCTGGTAATTATTGAGTAGATAAAAGATACTTCCTTTAATTTAGTTGCGGTTAGGTTGCTATGTAGCACTAAAGCAAGCACCATGACGTAGTCACAGCATGATAAATACTATCCGCTTACAGTAAGCAGATGACATAAAGGAAAACCAGTCTTGTCGACAAGAAATTAGACAGTATTCTTCAAAAGTTGTCGGAATATTTGTTAAGCTTTGTCACTATCCACTCTATGGAACAAAACGTACTCATAAACTTCGAGCTGAAGTAGAATGTGAACTATACCATGCTAATTTAATGTAGTAGGTAACAGAACTTAGCCAATAGTGAGACATTAGGTTACTGTCCTAAGTGGTGGCATGGAGTTATTTTGTTGTTCACAGATCATAATCAATAGATCCAGGGAATAATAATAATAATAATAATAATAATAATAATAATAATAATAATAATAATAATGCGACTTAACCCGAAATATGTGCTCAACTACTAGGCTACGAGTCAAACATTGTGTATTGACTTGATTTAAATGGTGAACAAGTGGAACAAGGCCTATAGGTATGTTTGAAGTTTGCATTGGTTAGTAACAAGAGACTGACAGAACGAAGCTTACGAATTTAATACTAGTGGACAAGCCCGCGTGTTAGACAACGAGCAACTGCTTCTTTGTGGACTATGATATATCATGGTCACCAAAAGCTTGGCAGGTGATAGGGGATTCAAACCCATGTCCTTTTGATTAAAAATCGACCACCTAATCCATTGAACCGTAGTTCAAGTAACTGGGGACTAAAGCATCACTATATCCTTTAATACTTCATAATATTATACAAGGCGACACTTCAACCATAAGATGTTAGAAATGTCCTATGTGGAAACAAACTACGGCAATCATGGCACGAAAACAACTAAGTCGAAAGTTTTATAATTTCAGAAAACCCATACAAAAACCGGTTGGTTTCTGAGTATTTTCAAGATAAAAATGAATGATTACTTTTAACTACATTGAGGCAATGATTAACAGTGCATCAAAGTAGGTTTCTGTGACTACTAATCAGAAATTTCTTATTGATTGAAGATCAATTAGTATCAATATGGGACAGGACATAACTATATGACAGTTCACGTTGCCCTATTTGACATCAACACTTCAAGATACAAGGCAATAAAACAAAAGATTAAAAAGTAAAAGACCATGTCAAGAAAAGAACAGTGATTAAAGCAAATAAAAAAAATCTGATACAACAGTTTGGATGAAGATAAAGCCCAAATGTATCTGCATTATCGAGGTTGCTTCTGAGCCATATCACCCAGTCTTTCATTATCAATTGCCGTAGTCATGTAGATACTAACCAGAAGTCTACTTTTACACACATAACTCAGATTGGCAGTCAAAGAACTGATGGACTGATGCCATGTTTTATTCTCTAATATAATCTCAAAAGTGATGTAAAATACCGTTTCTTTTCTCTGATACAGCCATGTCTTTTAACTTTTGCTGTTACTTTTGTAGGTAAAACTGAAAATTCGAAAACAACTGATTAGGACATGATCTCCAACTAATGTATGTTTTTATATTACATTGACTTAATTAGGACAGGATAAGGTGATACAGTAGTATCAGTTGAATGTCGTTTTAAAAGTCAATTAAAACATCATCAAAAGACATAATTAGGTGCATAAAAGAAATGTTCAGCTGTTAATGATTTAAAGTAGTATTCAGCAAATTTATTACACTTGTAAAAATATTCTTTAAGGCAACCTAACAACCAAATATGTGTGCTATGTGCAGTCAACTACACAACGAATGGGCTACGATGCTACTGCAGGCTTTGAAATCGTGACAATGACTAGAAGTCAAGTGCCCAATTAGATAAGCCACAGCTCCACAAATGTCTCCTTAATCAAGGAAAGGTAAACAACATCAGTAGTTAATATATTGCAGCTAATAATGCATCTTTTATTCGCCCTTATGATGACCACCTAACTTTCTGATTTTCGAACTATTTGCCTGTAATCCTTTGTATTTATGAGCAGAAGCTATAAAACAATGCAAACTGGGCTGAAAACAACCACGCTGGGCAAAAAGGTTGCTAAATATGGTTACTCTGCAAATTGTTTACAGTTCGCTTGATTAGACTCTAAGAAACTACTGCAAGTTACTTCTGAATTTATAAGTATTTCTTGCAAATTTGAGAGACACTAGTAGACATAAAAGTTGTTGCCAGAAGTAAAATTGAAAAACCAGTTGGTTTAGACACCAGAAAATAGTACGTTATCCATGAAGTGATTTTTAAAATGCAGCTCAGAAAGCAAGTACAGCATTGCGCTTGGATGTAACTCAGATGACGGGCGTTACGCATCCCCTGCACAATGCAACTGGAAGTGGGTGCATACTGAAAGGAAATCAAAGGTACTCAAACTAAGACGTAGAACCAGCTTATGAAGCCTCTAACTGTTAATCTGAATCATCTTAATGGTCCGCAAGGCAACGAAAATCAGTAATTTTAAGCCAGGTGGCTTAGGATCGATCTCAGTGTCTAGACGAATTCAATCATAATTTTAATTCTAATCATCATATTGCACTTTATTGTTTCCTCCCCTTCTTCTCTATATCCACGACTCTTTAATACATTTTTTTCCATTTCCATATTGATTTGCCAATACTAGATGTGACAGCTCTAACCGTTAAGTAGTAACACCAGCCACCATGTTGATATTGACCGACCGAGATAATGATACTACACAGCTGCTCATACCGACGAAGTTTGTGAAAGGTTTCTTGACCCATGACTTAATTCATGAAAGTTGAGTGCTTGAAATGATGAACCACATCTTCGGAAGGGGTAAGTAAAAGACTACACGAAAAGCCACATAGATAAGACCACACTTTCATAATGTTTACTGAAATTTATCCTGATGATTAGACACGACAGTACATACATAAGTATTACATAAACAAATATATCTAAGCATATTACTTTCCATGCATTATTAGGCATGCAACAACATCGCGTTCGATAAATAAAAGGTTTAAATTTAGCCACAGAAGTGCATCAACTTTAGTCGATACAACCATAAGAAAGGAACTGGATTAGGCAGAAAACGAACCATAATAAGTGAGATACCAGTAAATGTAAGGAGCAGATATATAAATAGTTAATAAATTGTTTGAAATTATGAAAATGACCCAGTTCAAGTCGTAACAATGGTTGCTATTATCGTAGATGAAAGCTGCCCGTCAGCCCTTACACGACTGTGTTCGTGCAGAGAGTCTTGACTCGTCTAATGTAACTGCACGGCACTCGCTTTGCTACTAGATACTACCAAAACGGCCCCCTTCCTGCCTACAAAACCAAGTACAGGATTCAGGTTATAAAAAAAAGCGAATGTTAAGCATCAATAAGCACCCGAGTTCAATAACCTACTGAAGTGTGAATACTAGTGTGCGCGTCTGAGATACATCTTATCTTGAGTACATGATTCTACAGCTTCAGCGAGGCACCCAATGACCACGAATATTAAGATCGTAGATGCTATTTCAGCCAAAAATAACCGGTGTGCTGTCAGAGGAAAACTTTACTCCGTTTTTATAAACGAGAATGGCTGAGGATTGAGACTGATCTGACGAAACCACTCGTGACTTTCATGCACTACTTAGTACCCCAGTTGTTCCGAATGGAAACTATCCAACTACATTCTTGAAGACTCGTAGACAAATTATCGAATACCAACGCCTTGTTAATCACCCGGCTTCCAAACAACTTTCTTAACTTTGATACTCGTAAAGGAACTCGAGCGCGCATAGAGATCACATCAAGACGCAAATTCAGAAATGAATCAGCAATTACACACACAATGTTCTCTTGTTGTTGTCGGTTAATTTGAGGTATTCGGATATTTTCAGTCATATCAGTGTGATGTGTGCTATTTTAGAAACCTTACAATCCAAAACCCATCTATATGAGATATTCGAAGAGTGAATGAGAAACAACTAGCCCAAAAAACTTATATCAGAGCTAGACATGAGGCAAAAATGCTGTACAAAATACGCAGCAAATGAAAATCATGGAGGTAGACACTGCAAAATACGACCAGAGATATCCGACGAAATAAGTCAAGTCACACAAAGGCTGAGGTTGCCAAGTTCATCGTCCGAGAAATTAGTAAAGAACTAAGCGGTACTCAATGCCAAAAATATATTGGTAAGACGTTACTGTATTTACCACCTAAGCCTATTAACGAATCACATATCTTCATGTATCAACACAAAAGATATCACTGCGTGAACAAGAACTTTATGTCTTACTGAGCTGTGGACGCTATCTGACCTACTTACATCATCAGGTCTGGCATTGCCAAGGTACGAGTTCGTGGACGAACCAGAATAATACCGCGATGCTCCCTTTGTTGTGCTGTGATCATCTACATCACCTACAAAAGACGAATGACATTTTTTGAAAAAACGTGACTACCTTTACCCCTGTACTTAGCCGAAACTCCAAAACGCGGTATATTAGCCATAGTCAATACAAATAATGTAGCGTATATTTTCGAAAGCTGCACTATGTTCCAACCCTGAGCAATATCCAATATGTCTCTTGGATAAACCAGCTGACTTTTTGTGCTCACTTCTAAGACCTACTGAACAGCTTTAAATTCCTATTTGAATCTCATTCAACATCAGTGGTGAGAGTAGAGGAAACTAATAGTTTTTGAGCTGTCACTTGAGGCTCAGTTTCTTTTGTTCAGTTATACTGCCTTGGTAATCGCAGAAGTCTTTACGTTTTTCCCCCTTACAGTTTCGGGAGAAGTCGTCGTTCGTTTCAGGGTATTTTTTCTCCCAAACTGTAGCTCGGTTTGTTTGGGAGCAACAGGACTGCTGATAAAATCAGTTAACCTTTTGCAATTCCTGTTTTTGTACGGACACGAAAGTAAGTTTTGGACGCCATTTAAAAAGTGCGAGAAATGTAGAAAGTGGAAATGGGAAGAAGGGGACTCAAAAGCACTCGTGAAAAACGTGTCACAGATCCACATGGTGGTCGGGCAGTCGGATCTCCAAGTTCACTTGGTAAAGCATAGAGCTGGAAACCCGGTGGTCGCCGGTTCGAATCCGGCCGTGGTCCAAATTTTCACTTTACCTTCAGTCGTCGCCCAGCGGAAAAATAAGTGTTGCTGCTAATAATATAGGGGAAATATATGACTTACTATATATACTGGGGCTGAAGAATGCAGGGGTGGATGGTCATACCGTCAGTTGCCACCATCGGATGTTTGTGGTAAACCTTTCGGGCTAACATACTCATCCAGCACTCGTCTGAAGGGGTTGACTGATGTAGCTGTGGACATAGCCTTCGGCAGAGCATGCCATAAGGCGCACACTGTGTGAGAAGGAAATAGATCTCACTCTCTTTTTGCCCAGTGGTGGTGTATGGGGTGGGGCTCCCGCCGGAGTTTCGGTTTTGAGCCCAAAACGTTGACCTGTTGGGGTGGTCCGCTTGGCGAATGATCTTTTAGGCCGTTGTTAGGTCAACTCCTTCTCCGATAGCCTCATATGAACAGGTTGAGCTGTCTAAGGCATTAGGAAAATGTTTTGCCTATCGGGTCGACGACCGATTTTATTGCCCTTCTGCGCACCCCGTCAAGCGCATTCGTACCTCCCTTTGGTAGGGTGCGGGAGCTGTCGTATTTATATCTCTAGGTGTGGTCTAACATAGATGTTGAATATCGTTAGGAAGAGTTCTAGAGTTGGAGCTCCAAGCTGCCTTCCTAGAAATTGCATGATGGCCCTCACCTTTGCTGCCATTCCCTGTAGTTGGTATTAGTATCCAGTGTGCTTGTTCTAGGTCCTTCTCTGTAGATACCCTGACGATTGCTCACTTATCCAGGGTGTAGATGGTTTTCCCAACTTCCGCTGAGCTAAGATACATCACCTAGCATTTCTCCGGGTTGAAGCGGTAGATCCAGCAACTCCAAACTTCATGCTGTAAAACTAGTGAAACACTGTTCCTTCGGTCCTATGCCAGCCTTGTTCGGGGCACGTTCTAGGTTTAGAATGGTCACAATTATCTTCCTGGTTCCGAAAAACCGAAAGGGTAGAGATAAGTGATGGGTAATTAATCTGGTCCGAAGGCAGTATTACTGCACCTGGTCTGCGGATGACGGAAAGTTTCTCAAATACAGTCCTTCGGTACCACAAGACTCAAGACATGTGTCTGACCTTTTGGATGTTTCAGGAGATAGGGCTGTGACAAATGCTGTGGTGACTTTTTATAGCCCTGATAAAATTGGTAGATTTGTAGGTTTTGACTAAATTTGCAGGAAGATGTGTGAATTTTTCCAGATATTCAGTGCAAACAGACTTTAAAATGTAGTGTGGCCGAGTGATCTTTATAGATGCTTGCAAAGAGGCGAGAGGATTCTGAGTTTAGCTGAAGAAAGCTACTTCTCTACAATAATCTAGGTGGCCCACCTTCGGACTTTCGCCAAACCTTTTCTTCCACCTTCAGCTAGGGCAGTGAAACGATGCTGTAAACTTCAGGGATGTCTCACAAGAATCCTGCAGAGCCTGAGGAATAGCCAAATGGCGTTGGCTGCCGGCGGATTTTTCTCAAGCTTCAACACCACACATACCCTAAGGAAGTCTTCTATATAGCTTGAACTGGTATCCATGTCATCAGCCAAAATGAAACCTAGACCTTCCTGATGGGTAGTCTGACAGGTGCGTGTACTACAGAGACGTTATAGTGTTGTCTGAAACTCAGAAGTAGGGAAAGGCATTCTTGACTTCTATTTATGTTAAGTGCTGCATATTACTCATGATTCACTTCTCCGGCTCGTCGACTTAACCCCACAGTGTTTTATTCTAGCGTGGTCTCACACCCCTCTGTTGGTTATTGCCATCACCATACGGTGGAATCGGAGGGCTGAAACTTCACTGAAAGCAATCCAAAAACCATAGGAGCGGCAGCGCAACACGAAGGGCTCTTTGTGATAGACAGGAAGATGGCTCCCACCAACTTAATCCTGCTTCGTTGATTCTCGGGCTGAATTGCTCCCCACGCGTAGGGTCTCAACGCTGGCATGGTAACTTGCCACTGATGGCCCGACAAGCAATTTCCCCGTGAAGCATGGTAGGTAAAACAACACCAAAAGCTGCTGTCAGATTCGAAGAAATCATGTTGACACGGTCCCTGGGTTCCCAACACGCTCTTTAGTCGCAAAAGGCTACAAAGGGATACAGGCGCAGGGTCTGCCTTGTCTGAAGCTTTGTTGGGTTTTTTGAAGTGCCCTTCTTCTGCCAGTATCCCAAGATGCAAGTTAACAGCGCTTCGCACCTCCGAAGATGAAAAAGAGTTTGGCACATTCCAACCCTTGTGGGGTCGGTATCTTACCGAGGAGTGTTGAAATAGCTGAAAAGAGCTGACCACATAGGGTGTCCGCGGAATGGTTCTTAGCAGCCTAGGTTAAACTACTGTAACGGAGACGAAATAGAATACTCTTCCATGATAGCCTGGTGTTGATTATTAAACAGATCACCACGATTGCGTGGCCGCTGCAACCAAGAGGTGTTTCATCGTGTACGTTTTCTACCAGTAGGTGATAAACGAACACTCGAACACTTCGAGACGAATTACGAAAACTACCTAAGCTATATCATTCCTCTAAAGACTTTCTGGCGTTGCACTCAGTCTATGATGCTTATTAAGCAATTAAGACTTTGCGTGCACAAGACTCAATAAGCGAAGAGCTGAATGCTCTCAAACGTGGTTCTAGGATACATAGTCTGACCTCCCTTTTGAATAACGTTTGCAGGCATCGAGAGATATAGCTTGTTTAGTACACAACAGGACGATCCCCAAGGATCCCCTCGAAATTTGTTAACCAGTTAGCGAATCGTTCTCAAAATTCAGTCCTAGCACACTTAAACCCACCACTTTTACACTGCTCACTATATGTTCATGCGCCAGTTAGAATTTTACCGTCAAAAGTATCACACAGGATATCATGAACTTGCCACTATCAAAAGGTATAGGAATAGACAACCTAAACTCAACTGTCATTAGGAACAGTGGTGACGATATGTCTCAGTTTCTGCTTAAGAAATTCACCCCAATAATGGAAAGTGGCGTATGCCCCATTGAATGCAAAACTAGCCACATAATGCCTCGCTACAGGTACGGGGACAAATCGAATGCCAATAATTACAGACCCATCAATATAACACCGGTCCTCTCTAAAACAATGGAAAAAGTAATCAAGAGCAGCATCTCCGGTTACCTACCAACAGAAAACCTAATCACAAATTCTCAGTATGTTTTCGTAAAGAATAGGTCCTGAGTTACTTGCCACTCTGACCTTTTTAACTTCATCACTAGTAAGTAAAATCGTCATTGTTGTACACTTTGATATATCAAAAGCATTTGATAAAGTGTCTCATAATATGCTCTTCAATAAGCTAAAATCAATTGGTATTTGCGACCCCTCACTTAGTTGGACAAAGTCATTTCCGTGCGATCGTGCTCAAATCGTGAAGGTAGAATTCGTGGAGTCTGAACCTAAGCGTATAACTAGCGGAGTTATACAGGGTAGTGTCCTTGGGCCTTTGTTGTTCATAATTTATATCAACAGTGTGTACCTGCTTCAGTGAAGGCAAGACATTCCTATACGCCGATGACTTGAGGGTTGCGTACACTTGTCACCCTCATGAACTACCTAATACTCCGGATACTGCCTGTCAGGAACTGAGTGAACTTGGGTCATGGTGTGCTGAGTCCCACCTTGAATTCAGCAATGACAAATGTGGTTGGCCTACCACAGGCAACGACAACCATGACATGACCCTCGGGGTATGTGGAAAACAGCTATCTTAACTATCTTCTGTGCTAGACCTTGGCATCAGATATTCCAGGGACTTGACATCCTCGGACCAAAGAGCATATATTAGACCCAAGCCACCCAAACTCTTGGGATGTATCATTCGTAACTTCTATAGCACCGAATCGCGAGTTCTACTCTATAAAGTGTGAATTCACCCACTTTTAGAATATTACCCTTTTATTCTCAGCGGACTCCGCAGAAGCGATGAACTGAAAGTTGAAGGAGTACGACGTTTCTTCACCTCCAGGACATTAGGAACTGACTATCATCCAGAATACACGCTCAAATTTAACATGTTGGGGTTAAAACCACTCCGGAAGAGTAGACTTAAACTGAAACTCAAATTTTACCATAAGTTACTTCATCAACACCTGCAGTTTCACGGTCCGCAAATCAAGCTAATTATAACGTTTGCGTACGATATGCGCAACCATAAATTATTGGTTTAAACTGGGTATTGTACGACTAGCCTGCGAGATAATTTCTTCCTCAGTAAATTCTCGCGCATTTAAGACAGTATTCAAGAAGAAACCCGTACGGTAAGCTCGTTAACACTTTTCCTCTCTTCACCTCATAGGCTACAAATAAACGACAAGTCTATTGCTCAGTTAGCCACCGTCTATGCATCCTGGACTAATGAGGATATACTTGGACCTCTAAGTGTATGAAACAGGGCTATTGTAGTCCTCGAGTTCCTCTAACACTGATGGGTTGAAGTTAGCTTACAGGGGTGTGAGTACTGGTTCCCCTCCTCACTATAATGAACTTAATGTACACTGGCTCCCCCTCAAAGCTAATACGATACGCCCCAGATATGGAAAAGCTTTAAGAATCTCATAATGGAAGAACTGTGTGGTTAATCGCACATGCATACATGAAGATGTACAAAACGTTTGGGTTGGCCCAAAAGTATAGGAACTTCTCTCTTTTCCCAGCTGGTCTGCGTAGTCATTCCCTTTTCAATATGTGCTAGTGCTTCTTTCCCTTTTTTATGTGCAATAACAGCTTGATGACGACATTCGATGCTGAATTTTCATCTGGACATATCTACTAAGTGAAAATAATACCTGCCGTTTGACTCCATGAATTATAGCACTGCCCCCAATCTTTTACTGTTTCTGGAACACAGCCAACTCACCAACTGGTCAGGATTCTTCTTGCGACGAACCGTCTAAAGTTTCCAAACAACCATAATGGCACAAATGTTCTGAGCAAATGGCCGAACGAGAGACCAATATACCGGTTGCCTCGGAATATGACCTACCTGTAGTAATTCCACACTACACGTTTTCTAGTACTCTGTACCAAGCGATCTTCTCGAGCAGAAGTTACCATGCATCAAACAAGCTTCTCGAATGATGCTGCTTACTCTAAAATGAACGATGCCTGAAGTCCACATACAACTGCTGCTATTTGGACCATTAACCGTTTCAACGTCTACTTCCATCTACTACTACAAGTATTCCCAGTGGAATTAATGCATACTGCCCTCAAACATAACAAGGTGAACTGGAAATGCATTGATTCAGACACTCACCTTGATTATATAACTGCGGATATTTACCGATAATCCAGATCCCCTAAATAGATGCTTCGTGGTTGGAAAAGCTAAAATCTGAAGAATTTCCCAGTGAATGGATGTTCATGTTACTCAATAAAACACCATGCAAACGGACTGACAACATCGGCTGGTTATAACGCAAACATCGAGCATTGCGCGCTTCTTTTGTTGATATTGGGACCTATCTGTGTAATGACAGATGGAAATCCATGCCCGTCCCTTGATTTGCAGCAAGTTTTAATAGGGTTATGCATGTCAATAACTTGGTATGTGAGTTATATAATTCCAAGTACTATTCTGTAAGCTTTCAAAAATTATCAGATTGACTTTGTTTGTAAACTGGCATCCTTCATGTTGAGTCCATTATATGAGAATAGGAATTTTTATCATCTTCACTTTGATGCCCTGCATATGACGAAAGTGGTATTTTTGGCCCGTAACCACGATCTGATGTTTTTGATAGACCTAAACGATCTGCCCTCTGTACTATTCAGGACCCGTTAAATCTTGTAGTTTTTTCGACATATATGAATTTGATGATGCCTGTAAGCCGACTTCTGTCATGCTAAATTACTAACGTGAGAATAAAAAATCATTTATTTACTTGTGAGAAACAGTGCAGTGAACTTTGAACCACTTGGTCACCTACCATGCCACTCCATTTCACCCTCTGTATTCCATGTGCAGAAACATGCTGTCTATTCTCATTATTATGGCATCAATAACAAAAGATGGTCAGGTTTCGGTCAAGATTGCAGTTATTGGTGCAAGGTGGCAGCATAAGATCTGAGCTCTGCCATTTTACCAGCAGATCCCTTCGCCTTGATTTCAAGGCACCCGTGTGCACCTCCCATACTGTTCAGTGCCCCCTAGGTGACTGATGTTGAAGGTTCGTTCTTGGCCTTTTCAGGGTTTATGTCCCCACAGCCGGCGCCAGAGTAACCGACCCAAGCAAGTATATCCGAAAGGCAGTTTCTGCTGTCATTGTCTTGTAGAAGTTGTCTCATTGTTTCTGAATATATTGGCGGTGCATTTAGCACGAGGAGTCTACTCTCGCGGCAAAGCTCGTTTTTATTGATAGTACCCATGTCTGCTGAACGTCTATGCATCCATCTAAAATGGGCATCTTCAACCAAAGACAATGTCACTGTTACCAAATGTGAAAGTTTCGGAAGTCCGTAAATACCTGCACCCCCACCTCATCCGGCCTTAGCCATACAGACCATTGCCGCAGTCTTGAGGGCTCAGTCGAACATGCGCTTTACGGCTCGGTAGCCAATCAGAATGCCAACTTCTTTTTACTGGAAAGTTATTTTTCTCCACCTTGGTAGGTCACGCTAAACAACTTGTTTCATACTAGCTGTTTTTGCTGATTTGTATGCGGTGAATGCGTTTTAACGCTTTACTCAGCCATGCAACGGCTATCATGCCGATTTCGTTAGACGTTTCTCTGGATCACTGTTCTTATTACTTCAGTTAATTCGGCACACGGCTTGGTTACAACTAGCGTGGTTGCTACTCGTAACTGCTTGTTAAAATGCTTTTGTTCATGCTTTAAAAATGAACCTATGTAAATTTACGCGTGACATAGTGCTGAGTAATGAATACATAGATATTTTATCCCCACATCATGAACTTAACATCGGAGAAGCTAGTTTTGAGGCATCGGCACGGTGTTATTTAATGAAAAATCCGCGAGATTTTAGCTGCCCTGAATGGTAGAGAAGGTAGGTCATCAAACCTTAGCATGACATCAAAAGCATGCCGGTTATCAAACGAATGAAAAAGCACCACTTCTCAGCTTATACTAGGCGTTTGAGTTAGATGAAGAAGTAGAGGAATCTGTTGCGTAGCACTGGCATGAATATGTTACCTTTAGAGCCAGTAGTCGAGTCAATCTCTTAGATTTAATTGTTTGCATACATTTTCACTGCCATTGGATAATTCGGCGGTGGACAAGTGTTAACATGGTGTCACAGTCAAATGAATGGATAGGACCGGTAATTCCTACTTACTAGATGGTAAATTTCGTGGCAGCACGGTTTCATTTCAATGTAAGTCGGTAAGTTTTCATCACAGTACATCTTCGGAAATCGGTGATGTCTTCGTGCTGCTACTATCTGACATTTCGATAAAAAACCGAAAGAAGCAAGTATAGCTTCTGTACCGCTGTAGTTGGAAATTGATTGAACATTAGGAGGTCCTATCACGTCAGCAGTTCTAGTAGCAGTGTTGGTGGAACTTTTCACAGCACAGCTGTGCAATGTGGGGTCGAGCTGCCCTATAAACTCAGCCAGTTTTTGATTCACGTGCTTCCCTAGGCGGAGCGTTCTATGTCTGCGCATATTTTATCATTAAGTTCTGCCTGTTAATTGTATCAAAATGACCGACTGCCACCACCTTGTTTGTTTCTTAACCCACGGGCAGTTATATTTGTGAACCGAATGCCTACCCATGTGCTGCAAGTTAGTATGTTAAGGAGATTGTGAAACAGTATTAATTTCAGTCTGAGCCCCCGCTTCTACAGTGGCTCATGTCCTAGGATGTCGCATCCGGTGGTATATTTTGCGTCGTATTCCTGTTGGGCATTCTCATCGTAAAATATCTCTTCACTGCTTCGACTTTCAGTTGATCCGTAGTCCATACACTGCTGCAGATAGATGAGCAATATTCGAACGGTGACGGGACGCGTGTCTTATACGGGGTGACTCTGGATTTGGTGGTGTAAAAGCCATAAGAGACTTGCCAGTTTAGGTGATTTCGGCACCTGTGTGCATGCGTGCTGTGATAGGGTTATGTTCGGGGAATATCGCAACATTAAGCACTGTGCGGACTTCACTTTTGGGAATGAATGCCTGGTTATCACAAAGTTCGCTTAAAGGGAATAGTCACCTTTGCAGTTCCACCCACATTTTTCCACTATAAATTCCAGCCTCCAGGTGTTGCGCCGTGTGCTAACATATCTTAGTTCCTCTTGTGTAGGGTTAATTGTCAAGGCTGTTGAGGTATGTGTATACTACTATCAGGTCTTCCACAGACAGAAATGAATTACTCATCTTGAAAGATCCATATATGCCTCTGATGTAAGCTATGAAGCAGAGTGGGCCCAAGGCGCTGCCCTAGACAGTTCCACTAGTTGTTGATTTAGGCTTTGAGGCGACTGGACAAGGGTTTATTATTTTTAACGGCCACGAGCAAAGGATTTTAACTAGCCTAAGGGTGGATTACAAAGTCCAAGGGGACTAGTATTTTCTGACCCCTTCCGTAGGCAATCTAATTAATAAAAGTCGAACAAGCTCACGGTGTAGAAAGTCATACTGAGGCGAGTTGATTTGCTTAGGTTCCAGCAGGCGGTCATACATTTGGTTTTTACTTGCCCTTTCTATGATCAGCGAAACAACCGGGGTTATGTCGGTCGATCCGTAATTGCTTACGTTATTCTTGGCCCATGGCCTATGCTTTACCAATGTATAAGTGGTTTTCCACCCATCAGGATGGTTTCTGGAATCTAATGTGAGGGTAGACATTTTAAGCAGCGAAACTGCCATGTCAGCACCGGCGATACCTCTTCTCTCACGTAGTTCATGTTTGCTTGTAGTGTTTCGATTGCATTATTGCTGTTGTTGACGTTAACTTCTATACCATCTATCGTACTACCTCTACGGAAAGGAAAGGTATGTTGCATGCATGAAATCCAGTGCAGTAAATTCCCTCAAAACAAAGCGCTTTTTCCCAATAGTCTTATCATCCTGTCAGTCGTTAATTTACCCCTTAAAATCATGTTATGCCTCTTGTTTACCGAACTCATCCACCCATTCCATCTGGTGGCTCAAGAAGTTGGTGAGGATGTTGTCAGTTTCCATTGTTGCTTGCCATATTTCGGCTGGGAGCCCGCAAAGGAAAATCCGTTGCTTATTCAGTAGCATTTATCCAGAGAACTGGAAACGATCATACATATGTCCCAAGCATAAATGTGGACCAACATCTAATATAGGAAGCTACTGACCTATAAACATGACGTCAGTAGTACCCGGGACTATGGAAGAGGTGATTATGAAAGAAGTTGTTGACTACATGATGACAAACCAGTTACTCTCACCAGCGCAACATGGATTCCTGATAGACCGGCGCTACCAGCTATCTGACTATCTAGACGACGTTACAAGCAAGCGTGACCAAGGCCTATTTGTAACCATCCTTTTCTTAGACTCCAAGCAAGCATTCTATAAGGTGCTCCACAAACGCCTGGTCACTAAATTGCAATCATATGGTTTCCAGGACCCTTTACTGTCCTGGCTTAGAACATCTATAGAAGGTAGCTTCCAAGTGGCAAAATTCAGTAATTGCCACTCCTCCCTTAGACGTACACAAAGTGGTGTCGTCCAGGATAGCGTGCTAGAACTGATACTTTTCCTAATCTACATAAACGATATATGCAGTGTTATCCAAGATGGCACACCTTACCTTTCGCAGACGACTTGAAGATAGTCCACTGCTTTTCTCCTGCAGCACTAGCACAAGGTTCCTCTCAAATACGAGATCTGAAGAGAATATTCACATGGAGCGTGACCCGCAGCTCCCTCTAAACCCAAATAAAAGTGGCATTCTCCATCTGGGTAAATCTCACCAGAGGTAACACTACACTTGTGTGATATCGCACTGCAGATATACAACACTGTGAAAGACCTCGGAATCACTTGCTCCAGAAGTTTGACTTTTACGGAGTATGCGGATTCAGTAGTTTCCAAGGGCAGAAGACTCATTGGTCTTCAACACAGAAACATACACACACCTGAGGCGAAACTTATACTGTACAAGGTTACGGTTCGCCCAATGTTAGAGTACTGCACGGTTATCTATGGCAACATGAAAGTATCGGACGGAATTCGAGTAGAGAACATTCAACGAAACTTTACTCGGCGCCTACCAACACATAACGAAGGACCTGCATACAAAGCAAGATGCAAGAACTGGAACTAGAATCGCTCTGGCCGGGACGCTTTAAGCTCAACCTAACATTACATTTTCATCTTTTATCTGGAAACTCTTAAACGAAATGTGCCACCACTTTTAAATCAACACAGGCATATAATCTGCGTAATAGCGAGTACATCATCCCAGTAAATAAGTATCGCTCAAAACTTCGATGTAGGTTTTTCATGGCGCAATACGGCATGCTGTGGAACAAACTTCCCACTCCTATACGAGCACGTCGATCTCTCAGCCAGTTTCAACTATTACTTAGTGAATTCCTCCAATCTAACGATTCTCATCAGTTCGTTGAGGGCCAAGCCACAAACGGTAATACCATGTACAATGGTGCTACTGGTACCTGGACTCAAGGGAGACCAACGGCAATGACAAAAGCTTACAATGCCGAAAACCAAACGCATTGGTCAAGTTAAAATCTAATTTCTCTTAAAAAATGACCAGGGGTGAACAAGAAGCGGAGTGCGATACGATTTGCAACCATGAACTCGGTAGCCACTCTAATGTAACCTACATTTCTTCACAACCTAGCCGATCTCACAACTTAACACCTATTACCTAAAATTCGTACCTTAAAATAATCTCTCTACTCCGAAAAGATAAAAGAGCTATCTGTCGGTGCATTTTCATAGCATGTAACATGTTTTATTATTTGCCATTTGTTATCAGTACTTACGTGTAAGTATTATGCACCACCATTTTTTTCGGTAGCCGCGAAATGGTAATACTCAACAGGCAACACCATGATCATCCCCCTCCGCGACAAGGTAAAGGGAGGTTACCATCTAAAAAAGCCATGAATTTCACTCAAATGTTTATAACTTCATCAAACGTTTGTACATAGGTATATAACAGCGAATACCTGGTCTAAAATCCTCTATTCTCCCTATTTCGTAGTGATGCCTTCGGCTTCAGGCTAATTTTTATAACCGTCGTACACACTTTCATCTCCTTCCACCTAAGCCTACCTCTAAACAGTTGGTTCTGGATACTTCTTCAAGTAAGTAATGCAGTCAATACAAAGAACTCACCCAGATGTATCGTGGTTGATCTACTCCTGCTTATTTTTGTGCTCCCGTTTCGAATTTCGCCTGCTGCTCGCTTTTGTAATTCACTTTTCGGGTTTGTCTAACCAGTCTTGCATTCAAATGGAGTCCTAGAGGTCGTGTTTGTCGGTGTGCACCTTGCCATCAAGACCTTATGACGAACGCAAACACCCCGGAGTCATGACTGTACTGCCTGCCCCACCTTCAAGAATATTGGAGGATTCAAACAATGACCGAATAATTCCTAATTTTGAACTGAGCCCGCTTCAACACACCTCTTATATGCCATGAATAACGGTATCTAGTGCGTAGCTTTACGCTGTACATAATAGTCATTTCTCACGACCAAAATGACCAGACCTGTAAACTGGTTTGTTTTCATGTAGCCTACGTTGTACGAAATATATGTATATTTGTATATTGTTATCATTTACATAGCCCCATGGAGTCTCAACAGGCGTTTAGAATCAGCACTAACTAGTCTGGTTTGCACGTCAGTGTTTCTACGGTATTTCAGCTGGTTATGTGAACCAAAAAATTTGCTACCGGAGGTCTGGCGGAAGAGGCGATAAATACTTTTCAGTTGGTATGCTTATAAATCACCTATCTGGATGTTTATACGAAGAATGCGCATTACCTTGTCGACGAATGCTATCGTAATAAGGAAGATGCAAGTTTGTAGTACCCATTGAATGGTATTATATGCAAATATAGCCATAAAATGTAGTTAGAAGGTACGAAATGGAGTATCAAAGAGTAATCTAAAACTTGGGGTTGAAATGGCATATTAGATCTAAGTTGATAAGTTGCAGTCCAGAATCCGAATGCGATTTAGGTTCAGTAGTTTAATTTTTCAAAATGGTGCACAGCTATCCATGTGACCTAAATCACCTTGTGAAAAGTCCATGGTGTAGATGGTTAACCAAGGAAGTATTGAAAGTTGTTGGACTTCTGGCGACCACAGCGTCGGAACCTGAAGGCGTGATGCAGTGTTGGAAGACGTATTTTGTGACTACCTGATGAGTATTCTGGGGGAAAATTGTCTGAGTAACCTTTTCCCCGGATGATCTTAAATCATTACGCCATGAATCTAAGACAGCAGTGTTCGATAAACGAGGGAATGTTGGCCGGTTCCTGACTCGGAGTGACGGCAAGTGTCAGCAGGTGGATCAAGCGTGACTCGGCAATATCCAGCCTCCGTTAGTATTTTTCATCCTCAGTTGTCACTAGGGCTGGAGCTGTGAGACGTCAAAACGTGACGAAGAAAGCTACTTAGGATACGAACGCACCACCTAGGCCCAGCTCACCCGAACAGTAAGGGCTAGCAACACTCAAAGTTAGCCAGTCTGCTAATCTTTCCAGCACTATAAACGTCACTGTCCCTAGTCAAGTAAACTCAGACACCCATGTAACACCTAGCACATATCCCGACCCCCTAAGTGAGAACCATATGGCGGAAACGTCAAAGAGTAAGACGAAAGCATTTGGACAAACCTCATGGACATGACAATGACTGCCACACATGTATCCTCACTGCAACCAAAAATGATGTAGCGTTTGAGCGCAACAAGTGGGTGCACTGTCAATGTGACAAAGCAGTGCCACATCACTACCATACCCTTATGACCAGCCACCCATGCACGTGGTTCTGGTACATTTACCCACAGTGCCATCTGAGACCGCACTTGGCTTCGCGCCCACTTAGAGTAACTGATGAGTTCTCAATAACCACCAGAAAGCAGGTGTCCATCCAAACAACAATCATGGAGGAGATTCACTCTCCAAAGGATTTTGACAATGGCCTACCGAAGGTCAAAAACCTGAGCGCTTCTAAGCCCAACAACACATGGCCTACATCAACGGCAGCCACATCCACTCCAAGCCTTGTAACCACATCAGCGACATCAACCAGTGAACAACATAACGATTGGGTTAGGATAGAGAAGAAAGCCCAAATTATCCGTCAAAACGCACCCATGGGATCGGATAATGTTGGCATCAGTGACTGATCTGGCTCTGTCATTCTATTTAACGCTCCTGTCCGCAATGATGGCCTTCTGGGGCATAAGGACACGTTTGATAGGCAATAGTGGAACTCCCTTTGTGTCATGCTAGGTCTGGGTGCTCTCGAGGCAAAACTGTGTCGACTGTACAAACGCACCCATTCACCCCTAGGGAAGCCTCCACCAATGTGAGTGACCCTTGGCTCAACAAAAGACGCTGAAAGGTTCTTATTACTGTCACACACCCTAGTCGTCAACAGATTGTCCAACATTAGAACTAGACCTGACCGACCATAGGTGTCAAGAAAGACATCTCGAGAAGCAGCTGATCCACTAAAAACCACATCCATGGTCATACATGGAATGCTTGAAATGGTGACCGGTACCCCAGGTGACAAGTACACCCATGACGTCCAACAATGGGAGTGGTTATCAGCTCGGATGGAGATGAGTGGGATTGCAGCGCAGGCAATCGGTAGACTACCACGTCCCTCGCATCTGACAACCATGACCTCACCGAGACTAATGGCTTTCAACTTCGAATCCCCAGAAGTTCTTACCAGAGCGCTATAGACGTGGTATAAAGTCAAGAGCACCATGAGCGGGAATGTTCGCTGCTGTGAAAGCAGGCCAAGAACACTGAGACAACATCAGACAGCAGTTACTCCCGGCACTCAGGCTACCATCACCCGAAACCGATACATTGAGAGTCGGACCAACAACCTCCACATAACATCGACTGTACCAATCGACCCGGGAAAAGACATAACTGGGCCGGTCCAATTGGAGCTGGCCAATCAGTTAAAATCCTATCATACGAACCTATGCCACTAGTTAACCCAAAGGCATTTCACGTTACGAGGGGCACTTCCAAGTGTCTTTGCAGCAGCGTGAGAGGACTCCGGAGTAAAATGTCAGAACCCCGATCACTCTGTTCCGACCTTGACCCGGAAATCATGATCCTGAAGGAAACATGGTTATCACCGGACGTTAGTGACACCGAAGTTAATATAGACTACATGTTTCTGTTCAGGAGAGACAGAGAACGCAAGGACGGAGGGGGCTTGCAGTATACATGAACAGTTGGTTCAAAAGTGAACAAACCACTGACACTGTACTAACAGAGCTCCCAGACTCTATCTAGTGCCACTTCACGTTCAAACACACTAAGTACCTAGTTAGAGGAATTTATAGGTCCCCTAATAGCAACGTGGAACACAACCAAAAAAATACTCCAAGTAATATCCACAGTGTCGACCAAGTGGTATGACCAGATCATAATAGCTGGCGATTTCAAGGCTCCAACTCTCAACCCGGAGCAAGGTGGCACGATTCCAAGCTGAAAGTTCGACTGTAACCCACTAAATGCCAACCGAATGGCTGGACAGAACGAAAAAGTCAGCGACAACACCCTCTGGGGGTCAGATGGTGAACCATCTAAACTGGATTACTTATTGACTAGTGATCGCTAAACACTGACTCCACTTCTATCCTGTTCGTTTTGAATTTCACTGGTTTTGACCACATAAATGTTCGAAGCATATGAGTGCCATTTTGCTTCGTCTCTTATTGTGGTGAACAGAAGAAGGAAATGTTGGCTTTCTCGGAGAGAATTAGTGAGAACTAGGAACTAGTAAAGTGGAAGACAGGAATTGATGAAACCTAAGAGTAGAGGCTGAATTTTGCCAGACTGTCGTAGTTTCTTCATGTGACATGGAGGATTTGACTGGACATCAGTGGAATATAGAGGGGGTAGAAAGATAACAGGGAAAGCACAAGCCAAGATGAACTCGAACTAAAATATTCTCCAATGCAGAACCATCAGTGGGAGAAGAGTCTTGGAAGTGAACCAGTTCTTGTAGGTCATCTTCACCACATAGCCTAAAATCAACATTTCGACACTCTTAAGGATTGGTCGCCGGGCGGTTCAAGTAGGACCAATAACCGACTTTGGTTAAGAAGTTATCGAACTGCGAACAGTCTGGCGGGATGAATGAAATTAGTGCCACCAGGCTAGCCTCAGACCCGACAAAATTATTTTCATTCGATATAAGTAGGTTGTAAAGGAAAAATGATCTGAAAATCCCTCCCGATCACCCTTATTTGATTGTATTGACATTTATTTTAACATCTTTACCCTCGTTATGGATGGTGTACCTTTGACCCTAGCCGGTGTAATGTTATTTGCTTGTTTAACTGTCTTATTTGACTTTACACTCTGTATTTGCCTTTGTATGTTTGAGACTTATTATGAGTGTTTCACTTTCCTATTATGTGACGCTGGACTGTTGATAAGGTGATGTTGTTTTACTGCGCCCGACATTTTGTTTTGGTTCAACTTACGGTTGTGCAGTGATTTGACTGTTTGTCTTTTGACTTTCTACTGGGAACGTTTGTCTGTTGATTTGATTCCTGTAGGCAGAGTTTGGATCCCTTTTGCCGGGAATATTCCTACTGACCGACAGGTATTTAACAGTTGTATTTTTTAACCAGTTTTTACCGTGTAGTACGTATTTGTACCCGAGAACGTTTTGGACTGTATAGTTACCCAACGACACTGTTGAGGTATTTTGTAATTTGACATAACTTATTGTTGCTTTGATAGCATCACAGATTTTGTTAGAATCTACTATTGAATTGCTACAAACCGTGTTTTGATATTTCGGTCCAACGTTTGACTGTGCGTCGCTCGCGGAAGTTAGGAAGCTATACAGTAGAACGCAGGAACTAGTCAGATTCACGTCAGTTGGCACCGCCTAGTTATTTCCCGCGTTCGGGCCAATATTATTGGATTCTGGCCGCTACACCAAGTACTTAGTTAGAGGAATTTATAGGTCCCCTAATAGCAACTTGGAACACAACCAAAAAATACTCCAAGTAATATCCACAGTGTCGACCAAGGGGTATGACCAGATCCTAATAGCTGACGATTTCAAGGCTCCAACTCTGCACCCGGAGCAAGGTGGCACGATTCCAAGCTGAAAGTTCGACTGTAACCCACTAAATGCCAACCGAATGCCTGGACAGAACGAAAAAGTCAGCGACAACACCCTCTGGGAGTCAGATGGTAAAATATCTAAACTGGACTACCTATTGACTAGTGGTCACCTTCTGGTTGAAAACATCCAGGGCCAAACTTCTCTTGGAAAGAGCGATCATGCTATGGCAGTGTTTGGCATGGTAATCAGTGAACAATCATCGTGGGAAGGACCTCTCCCCTACTTGTGTTACGACAGACCAAACTATAAAGGAATGAATCAAAGCTCATCGAGAGCTCCGTGGCCAGTGTATTGGTGGTCCATATCGGCTGACCAACAGTGAGGGCTGGTAACGGACATCATTAGGGCGGCGATCTCGCCAAACGTCCCTTTGGAGGTAAAAACACCCAGAAAGCGCACCTCATGGCTGAAACCAGGCAGTGAGTGCCTACTAAAAGCCAAGAGAAAGGCAAGGCACAAATGGCGACTCTCAGGAGAAGAGGACGACCACCATGCGTAAATACCTCTACGAAATCGAAGCAACATCAGGGTGCAAACAGAGAGGAGGTCGTTTCAGGTTAACCTCAGAAACCCATATCGATTCATGGCAAAGAGAAAATCGATGAGCCAAGGTTCATGCGTCAGTAAAGCTCCGAGTGATGAAAGCTTCTCTGGACAGGAGGTCGCAGAAACGTTAAGCACCACAGCTGACTCACAGCATAACATTCCACCAGGAAAGTAAGCACGCCTACTGCCCGAACAGTCCCCAAAGTTATCTGACGCGGTAGAGTTACACCTAATACAGATAACTCATGCCGTCGTTCCCGACAAGCCATCGAAGCCAAGGGCCAAAAAATCCCCAGGGTGCGACGACATTCGCCCACCTATGTTGAAAAATTTGCAAGTACCCCAAGTGCCCCACCATGCAGTCTCTGTCAACACTCTTTGGACGAACAAAAACTACCACGAGAGTGAAAACGGGCCATCCTCTCTCCTGTCTTCAAAGCAGGAGACATGCAGAGTCCAAAATGTTACAGACCCATAGCACTTCTACCAATAATATCAAACGTTATGGAGGGTGTGATAGACGACCGCATCGGGGAATATCCGGACACGAAGCAAGCACTCAGTGACGCTCAACATGGCTTCCGAAAGGGTAGGTCTTGTGCCTCCAACGTCCTGACGGCCCACGGTCACCGGACAGCATGCTGGGATCTCAAGGTTGCGGTCCATGAGCTTTTCCTGGATTTGGCCAAAGCCTTTGACACAGTCCCGCACACCATCCTAATACACGAAATAGCTAGGTTGGGCATCTGCGGCCGGGTGCTATCGTGGCTGCAGAACTACTTAGACAGTAGGGAGTTCTGCACAAAAGTCAACAGGGCCCACTCAACTTGGAGAACATCATCGTGCGATGTCTCACAAGGGGCAATCCTGGGTCCATTGTTGTTCCTACTATTCGTGAATGATCTCCCGCTGCATATCAGCTCTCCGATTCTCCTGTACACTGATGACGTCAAGTTATGGAGGGCGGTGACTTGCGAAGCGGAGTCGAGTGCACTACAGAACGACCTCAAAACAAATAACGAACTGGCATTTATCCCAGATAAATGTTGGCCCATGTTTTTCCGCACTGCTGGTCCCCAGAAAGCATCCTGCTCTCTCTTCCTGTGGTTTACATCTATCCCGTACCATGGCAGAAAAAGACCCCGGTTTAATGGTGACGAAGAAACTGGACACCGGTCCCAATCACCCAAAAGCTGCCCCAAAAGCATGAGGTGTACTGCAATTTGTGAGCAGATAACTAGGTGCCCTCACCCCAGAGCTCTTTACGAAGCTCTGCAAGACTTACATACGACCCCACCTGGAGGTTCATAATGTTTGCTGTCTACCGCAACTTAGAAGGGACTCGAACCTACTGGAGAAAGTTCAGAGGTGAGCCACAAAAGGGTTGTTGGGATGCAGCGAAAACCATATGACGACAGACTGAAAGACCAAGGCCTATATTCTCTGAGTTATCAAAGGTTACGAGGTGACTTGATAATGGCTCACAAAATGCTGAACGACTCAGGTTACCTGAACAGAGGATTACTACTGAGTGGTCAGCTAGCTGATCCTGGTGGAAACCCTCAGAGAATTGCCCACCAATGGTCAAAAACTCATGTGCGTTTTCACGTCTCCCTCCGAGTCTGTTGGCACTAGGATGCACTACCAGCAGAAGTAGTCTCCGCCCCATCTGTTGACACCTCCAAGAAAAGGCTAGACGGTCACGCAGAGACCCATGGTCTATTCACCTGTGGCTGGAATAAGAACTAAACAGAAAAATCTACTGCTGTCACGCCATTCCAACTATCTTACACCTACAACCAATTTTCTTTCTACTGTAATCATTTAATCTCCTTCCACCTCTTCCAATCGCCATGAGCCAGCCTTACTTACCTAAGTTCTTCATATCTTTGCACCCGTTTTCGCCTAACCTGGGTATAAGTAGACTACTGTATTATTATTATTATTATTAGTCCCTTGGGTTCCTAGTGGAACATAGGGCTTCAGTAGCACGCCTCCAGTGACCTCTGTTCTCTGAGATCTTTTGAACCTGGTCCACGACAGCCCAGAAGCTCTCATTTCCTCCTCGCACGACCTCCTCCATGTCACCCTCGGACGTCCAACTCGTCGCTTCCCATGGGGATTCCACTCGAGGGCCTGACGCGTGATGTCCTCAGTCGGCCTTCTCAGTGCATGGCCAATCCATCTCCACTTCTTCCTGCATATTTGTTGCGTGATAGGTTCTTGGTTGGTTCGTTCCCAGAGTTCCTTGTTGCTTATTTTTTCTGGCCATCTGATCTTCAGCAGCGAGCGTAAGCAGTTGTTGATGAATGTCTGTAGTTTATTGGAAATACCTTTCGTGACGCGCCAAGTCTCTGAGCCATACAAGAGCACTGACTTGACGTTGGTGTTGAAAATCCGTATCTTGTTCCGCATGCTGAGTGCAGAAGATCTCCACACTGGTTTCAGGCTAATGAACGCCTGTCTTGCTTTTCCGATTCTGACTTTGACGTCCTCGTCCGTCCCGCCTGTAGTTGAAACAGTGCTTCCTAGATAAGTGAAGGAGGTTACTTCCTTCAAGTTTCTCCCGTTGACGGTGATTGGAGTTTTGTTGTTGATGGTGGTGGTGCGGTATCTTCATCACTTCTGTCTTCTCTATATTCACCTGAAGTCCCGTCTTCGCTGCCTCTTCTATCAACTTGTTAGTTTTTGCCTGCAGATCTTCAAGTTTATGTGACATTAGGCATAAGTCATCGGCGAAATCCAAGTCTTCTAGGTTCTTTTCCGTCGTCCAGTGTATCCCCCTCTTCTCGCTGCCTACTGTTTGCTGCATGATCCAGTCCACCACAATAAGGAATATCATGGGGGATAGTAGGCAACCTTGTTTCACTCCTGTCTTCACTTCAAAGGCATCACTGAGCTTCCCATTGTGGATTACTTGGCATGTGGCATCTTCATATAGTTGTTGAATGAGGCGGATAAAGGTTTGCGGTACTCCGTAGTATTGAAGCAGTTTCCAAATTACTTCTCGGTCGACGCTGTCAAAGGCCTTCTCAAAGTCGATGAAGTTGAGGTATAGAGCTGATTGCCATTCTACGCTCTGTTCTATGATGATACGAAGCGTTGCAATTTGGTCAGCACATGATTTGTACTTCCTGAAGCCTGCCTGTTCCGGTCGCAGTTTTGAATCCAGTGCGTCTTTAAGCCTCTCCAGGATGATGCGGCTTAATATTTTACTTGGGGTGGACAGGAGAGTGATTCCGCGCCAGTTCTTGCAAGCACTGAGGTCTCCCTTCTTCGGCAGTTTGACAAGGTAACCCTTCTTCCAATCGTCAGGTACCTTCTCTTCCTTCCACACCTTCTGCAATAGTGGTGTGAGCATGTCCGCTGTTGTCTCTGCATCTGTTCTCAGTGCTTCTGGCGGTATTCCATCTGGTCCTGCTGCTTTCCCGCATTTCAGTAGCTTTATGGCGTTCAGGACTTCCATTTTCGTTGGGGGATTTATGTTCACTTGTAATTCAGCGGCTGCAGGTGGTATTTCTGGACGAAGTGCAGGTGGTGGTCGATTCAAGAGCTTCTTGAAGTGGTCGGCCCATCGTTTCCTCTGTTTCTCTTCTTTTGTAATTAAATTTCCTTCTTCATCTTTTATTGGTTTCATCTGTGTTGGTCTCTTCCCTGATAGCAACCTGGTTATTTGATACAATGTCGTCAGGTCTCTCTTACCTGCAGCCTGTTCTGCTTCACTTGCCAGTGTGTCGTAGAAGTGTCTTTTGTCTTTGCGTGCACTCTTCTTCACTTCTTTATCCAGTGTTTTATACATTGTGCTCAGTTCCTCTTGTCGTTGAGCATCCTTGCACTGGTTTATCTTCTGCTTCACCATCCTCCTCTCCTCTATCAGCTTCCAGGTATCCGTCGAGATCCATTCCTTGTCTTCTTTCTTCTTCCTTCCTAATACTGTTGTGCAGGTTTCTTTCCACATAGCTTTCAAAGACTTCCAGTGTTCTTCCACACAGGTTTCTTCAGGGATGTTCCTCGATGTCTCCCATTTTGTCTTGATGGCTGCTTTGAAGATCTCCTTTGTAGTTTCATCCTTCAGTTTCCGAGTGTTGTACTTGAATTGAGGTCTATCACCAGCTTCCTTGAAGGCTTTTAACTTGATTTGGAAGGTTCCTTGCACTAGATAGTGGTCTGAACCTACATCTGCTCCTCTTCTTGACCTTGTGTTAAGTAGACTGCGTCTCCATTTTCTTGAGATTGAGATAAAGTCGATTTGATTTTTAGTGTGTCCATCTGGTGAAGTCCATGTCGCTTTGTGGATATCCTTGTGCCTGAACACACTGCCTCCAATCACCAAATCGTTGAATGCGCAGAATTCTGCAAACAATTCTCCATTCTCATTCATTTCACCTAGCGCCTCTCGACCCATGGTTAGTTCTCTTCCCGTGTTGTCCCCTCCCAGTTTGGCATTCATGTCGCCCATTAGAATTTTGATATCGCCAACTGACGTCTTGTCCAGTGTTGATTGAAGTTGTCTGTAGAATTCCTCCTTTTTCTCTTGCTCTGCATTATTTGTAGGTGCATAACATTGTATGATTGTGACCTTTCTTCCTTTTGAGTTGAATCTTGCTGTCATGATCCTGGAGGAGATTGGTTCCCACTGCATGAGAGCCTTCGATGCTCTTGAGGACATCATGATAGCCACTCCCTCAGTGTGCTCGTGGTTGGCGTCTGGGTGACCGGAGTAGATTATTGATTCTCCAGTTGACAGTTTGGAGAGTCCACTCCCATTCCATCTGCTTTCGCAAATCCCAAGCACTTCGATGTTATACCTTCTCATCTCCTTTGCAATCTGGGCTGCCTTACTGGGTTCAAACATCGTGCGGACATTCCATGTCCCCACGTTTACTTTCGCTTTCATCGAGAGAAGACACATCGGCCAATTGGCTTCCCGAAGGCTTTCACCAACTGGCGTCATTTCGCCTCTCCGATTCCAGCGGGGAATAAGTTTGTTTTCATTTTTTATATTTTGTTTGTGCTTTGAAGTTTCTTTAGCGGTTAGATTTGTTTTACGGGGTAGGGTTGCTAGCCCTATGCCCAACCTTCCCTCTTTACCCGGGCTTAGGACCGGCTAGTAACTAGTAAACTAGTTAACCAGGCGAGGTTAGACTACTGTATTAGTTCACCTTTTTTCAAGGTCATTAGCGCACCTGTTGAGTTCGGCCTTGGGCTTCATTTTTTGGTGCTTTTCGAGTTGATAGCTCAGTTTTTCCTATCATTTCCGTTCCTGATTTTCGTGATCACCGTCGAACTGTTCTGTGATTTTCTCAGAAGTGAAGTAACTACGGACCAGACAAAAATCCGGCAACAACTGTTCGTTACAAAGGGGATATGTGTAGTTGATTATCAATGTACATGGGTTCTGCAGAAGACCATGTCTTTGCAGATACTTGTAAATCGTTTACCTGTAAACCGACCAAACTTGTTTGGGTTTCCGGCATCCAAAGAATTATCACGCATATAATTTAAGAGCGTTTTTCTCGCAGTTTGTTGAATCCTCCAGATTCTTATGCTTCCATTATCGACATAGACCGGATTTGAATGAGTTAGAAAACACCGAAGAAGTAGATGGGCTTCAAATCTTTGGCTGCATTAAGAGAAAAAATAGAAGCAAAGTAACATGTTGTGCAATCTTGTCGATACTTGGAGAACACGCTGATGAGCTCTTTCGTCTGTACAACCGTCTCAACTGGCTAGATGAAAAGGACGACATGCCGCTGGACTTAAAATGCACTTTGCGGCCAATAAATGGAACAGTGGAAGGTATGAAGGGGTTCACTTTCCTTATCGATAATATTTTCAGAGTTCAACCATTTGCCTGAATTCAGACCCTTGTCTTGGATGCCTCGGGGAAACGTCGGTACACCCACCCAACATTTTTTTAATTTAGTAAAGGAATGTAAACTACAAAGCTCTATAATTTCGAAACTTCATTTGGACTTCGCTATCCGTGCAAAAATCCGTAAATATGGCGCTGTTCCTTTTATCTATGACGACTCATCGGTAAACAGTGCACAACCAAATTCTTCTCCGGACCTACAGACTGATCGCCCTAATTGTAATGTTACTAGAAGGTCCGTCTCAATTAAGGTATGTGCACGGTAAATTCGTTTAACTTTTTACTGCGATTGCAAAGTTTCTCATCATCAAGTTTCTGCGACAAAAGACAGTTTGTAGGGATTTTTGACAAGCCTTCGGTACGTGTATATTTTTCGAATAATAGTACTGAAAGAAGAAATCAGCATAGGATCTGTCACAGAAGCGCATCACTTAAAATTCCTACACTTAACAGTGGCAGCCAAAGAAAACAGTAAAATAGAGAAAAGCCTATGAAACGAGTGGAATAGATAAGCGGAGTCTAATGTATGCACCCGTACCACTGTAATAAATTTTCTCCATATAACCTATGTTATTAAAAGTTCACAACTTAATGAAGTGATTCGCTTTCCTTTCTCATGACTTCAGCTGCAAACTCAACATTAGTCACATGGCGATTCCACCAAATGCCGCGAATACACAATGAAAAACTTGTGATCACTTAACATTTGAGTCTAGTGAACATGGAGGTGAAGACAGTGACAAATTGCAGGGTCCTCTAAACGCCTTGAGCAGAAATATGAGTATGTTTGGCGTGCGTTTCACATCTGTCAAACGTAATATGATGCTCCTGGACTGGTCTGTAACCACTCCCAGCTTAATGGGGAGTGAAGTGGTGGAATGTGTCGACCACTTCGCTTAATTGGGGAGTGGAGCTGTAGGTCAGTGTCTAGAGAGGTGATAATCGGACATTGGGTCACGGGCTCCAGCGCCGCCCCAAGGTTCGGGCAGCCAGGTAGTAGCACTAGCCTTCACGTAATAGATGTGGCTCATTGCTTTCTGCACGAATGTTCATAAAGTCGCTGAGTGCTTACCTGGTGAGTCGCATCAACTCAAACGGGATAGTTGCAGATGAAATCTCAGCTTGGATACAGAAGGCCCGTTTGGCATTTGCCAACTTGCGTCATCTATGGCACTAACCGGTGAGATATCTGACTATCTATTAAGAGACGAGTGTACTACGTTACACTGCGTTCTGTCCTGTTATGCGGCTGTGAGACATAAGTTTTGAAAGTAGAAGACCCGAAACCGTAACAGGGTTTTGATCACAGATGTCTTTGTAAGATTGCTCACGTTTGTTGAAATCACCGTGTGAGCAATGTTGAGGTCAGGCGAAGGAAACCAGACAAGACAAGCAAGTCGATTGGTGAGCTCATGAAGCTTCAGGGGATGAAGTGGCTTGGAAGTGTGTTGTAAATGCCGAGTCACCGCCCACCTCGACGTGGGATGCTAGAGGAAGTTGGATTAATTTGGAAGAGGGTTCGTGATGGCCAGACCTAGACGTGGGACCAATCAACGGAGTCCCTGACTGTTGATCTGAGTGGTGTGAGATGTAGACTGCCCACGAAACGGTGGGCATCAGTGTTTGAGAACTCTTGGTGACATGACCGAAAATCGATCATATTGGCGCAGATGTATTCACTCTCTGACGTCTTTTAAGGCTTGAATATTCGCACTAACATTTGTCTTCAGATTGTTTATTCTCTCACAAAACTTAGTCTATTTTGGTATTAGCTATATTCTATCCACCTGTTCTTTGTATACGACTGTGGTGTGGTAACTTGAACCGATTTACTTGTGTGCGAGATTCCACGTTGATTTTGTTTGTCTTGTCTAGTAGCCACCATTAATCGGCTTAACACGCTTCATTTTCTAATCCCTTCCTTTCCAACAGGAAAGATGGAATAGCATGGTACTTCTGGTCATTGAGGAGAAACGCTTTATTGCTGTTAAATCCGCACCCGACCAGCAGTACGTCTTGGTCCTCAGATACCCGCCGTAGAGTAGTAGTTTGCCCTATGGAAGTAACTTTTTTTCTTACCACCGTTCAATAGATCTCGTATGATAAAACTTTAAAAAATAAATATTCCCACTTATTCATTGCAATATGGAGCCCGATCACCACGTCAAGGTAGCAGGTGTTGGTCAAAGCATTGTAATTAAAAAACGTATGGCTGATTGTCTGTTTTCTCTTGCTGACCTTTTTTCAAATCTATGTTTTGAAAATGCAGCTCAAGGACCTCTGGCCTATTTTTGCTAAATATCAGTTGAATAATGTACAAGCTTACCTTCAGGATTCTGTCTTGATGTTGTTTCACCAACTACAATTTACTGCAAGTAACACCTTATGTACTGACCACTTCAACTCAAATGAGTCTGCAACGAAAGTAGGTCCAACAACTTCAGAGTGGCAGCTGTTGTTTGGGGTACTAGGTGTGTTATGATAACTATGTGTAAACGAGAAAACTTAACAGTTGCCTGGAGACAGCTTAGTGCAAAAATCAAATGGAGAATAATTGATTACTTACCACTATAGGGTTTGGAGTGGTGGAGCATTATTCGTCCAAGCATATGCAAGTAGAACTATCTCAACGGTCTATAATAAAATTCCTGACGAAGATACGCTGTAATTCGATATGAAAAACTGTAGTGACTAATTTTGAAACATGTTGCAACCATAAAAGTAGCTGTTATCTAGTTTACACAGCTGTCAAGCGTCGGGTGTAAGCGACTTAAGGTATATCACAAAATTTTCTGTTTAACGACGCGGTCTGAAGCAGTTCATCTTTCTCACTAATCATGATAAGTAACCTGTCAGAGGGGGTAATTAAAGGGGTCATCTGTGGTAGTAGAAAACGTCTGAAATGAAACAATTTACTACTCCTCCGTCCATCATAAAGTCTGTTTAGTTGCCGGATGACGAATATGGTATGTAGTTTTCTGCAGCAGTGAATAGTTGTCGTCAGTAAATTGTGCACACAACCCTCACTATTCAATGCTCTCCTCAGTTGAACATAGCATTTAAGGTTGTTAATATGACTACCAGTTGCATGACGTGCATTATTATTATTATTATTAGTCCCTTGGGTTCCTAGTGGAACATAGGGCTTCAGTAGCACGCCTCCAGTGACCTCTGTTCTCTGAGATCTTTTGAACCTGGTCCCACGACAGCCCAGAAGCTCTCATTTCCTGCTCGCACGACCTCCTCCATGTCACCCTCGGACGTCCAACTCGTCGCTTCCCATGGGGATTCCACTCGAGGGCCTGACGCGTGATGTCCTCCGTCGGCCTTCTCAGTGCATGGCCAATCCATCTCCACTTCTTCCTGCATATTTGTTGCGTGATAGGTTCTTGGTTGGTTCGTTCCCAGAGTTCCTTGTTGCTTATTTTTTCTGGCCATCTGATCTTCAGCAGCGAGCGTAAGCAGTTGTTGATGAATGTCTGTAGTTTATTGGAAATACCTTTCGTGACGCGCCAAGTCTCTGAGCCATACAAGAGCACTGACTTGACGTTGGTGTTGAAAATCCGTATCTTGTTCCGCATGCTGAGTGCAGAAGATCTCCACACTGGTTTCAGGCTAATGAACGCCTGTCTTGCTTTTCCGATTCTGACTTTGACGTCCTCGTCCGTCCCGCCTGTAGTTGAAACAGTGCTTCCTAGATAAGTGAAGGAGGTTACTTCCTTTAAGTTTCTCCCGTTGACGGTGATTGGAGTTTGTTGTTGTTGTTGTTGATGGTGGTGGTGCGGTATCTTCATCACTTCTGTCTTCTCTATATTCACCTGAAGTCCCGTCTTCGCTGCCTCTTCTATCAACTTGTTAGTTTTTGCCTGCAGATCTTCAAGTTTATGTGACATTAGGCATAAGTCATCGGCGAAATCCAAGTCTTCTAGGTTCTTTTCCGTCGTCCAGTGTATCCCCCTCTTCTCGCTGCCTACTGTTTGCTGCATGATCCAGTCCACCACAATCAAGAATATCATGGGGGATAGTAGGCAACCTTGTTTCACTCCTGTCTTCACTTCAAAGGCATCACTGAGCTTCCCATTGTGGATTACTTGGCATGTAGCATCTTCATATAGTTGTTGAATGAGGCGGATAAAGGTTTGCGGTACTCCGTAGTATTGAAGCAGTTTCCAAATTACTTCTCGGTCGACGCTGTCAAAGGCCTTCTCAAAGTCGATGAAGTTGAGGTGGAGAGGTGATTGCCATTCTATGCTCTGTTCTATGATGATACGAAGCGTTGCAATTTGGTCTGCACATGATTTGTACTTCCTGAAGCCTGCCTGTTCCGGTCGTAGTTTTGAATCCAGTGCATCCCTTAGCCTCTCCAGGATGATGCGGCTTAATATTTTACTTGGGGTGGACAGGAGAGTGATTCCGCGCCAGTTCTTGCAAGCACTGAGGTCTCCCTTCTTCGGCAGTTTGACAAGGTAACCCTTCTTCCAATCGTCAGGTACCTTCTCTTCCTTCCACACCTTCTGCAATAGTGGTGTGAGCATGGCCGCTGTTGTCTCTGCATCTGTTTTCAGTGCTTCTGGCGGTATTCCATCTGGTCCTGCTGCTTTCCCGCATTTCAGTAGCTTTATGGCGTTCAGGACTTCCATTTTCGTTGGGGGATTAATGTTCACTTGTAGTTCAGCGGCTGCAGGTGGTATTTCTGGACGAAGTGCAGGTGGTGGTCGATTCAAGAGCTTCTTGAAGTGGTCGGCCCATCGTTTCCTCTGTTTCTCTTCTTTCGTAATTAAATTTCCTTCTTCATCTTTTATTGGTTTCATCTGTGTTGGTCTCTTCCCTGATAGCAACCTGGTTATTTGATACAATGTCGTCAGGTCTCTCTTACCTGCAGCCTGTTCTGCTTCACTTGCCAGTGTTTCGTAGAAGTGTCTTTTGTCTTTGCGTGCACTCTTCTTCACTTCTTTGTCCAGTGTTTTATACATTGTGCTCAGTTCCTCTTGTCGTTGAGCATCCTTGCACTGGTTTATCTTCTGCTTCACCATCCTCCTCTCCTCTATCAGCTTCCAGGTATCCGTCGAGATCCATTCCTTGTCTTCTTTCTTCTTCCTTCCTAATACTGTTGTGCAGGTTTCTTTCCACATAGCTTTCAAAGACTTCCAGTGTTCTTCCACACAGGTTTCTTCAGGGATGTTGCTCGATGTCTCCCATTTTGTCTTGATGGCTGCCTTGAAGATCTCCTTTGTAGTTTCATCCTTCAGTTTCCGAGTGTTGTACTTGAATTGAGGTCTATCACCAGCTTCCTTGAAGGCTTTTAACTTGATTTGGAAGGTTCCTTGCACTAGGTAGTGGTCTGAACCTACATCTGCTCCTCTTCTTGACCTTGTGTTAAGTAGACTGCGTCTCCATTTTCTTGAGATTGAGATAAAGTCGATTTGATTTTTAGTGTGTCCATCTGGTGAAATCCATGTCGCTTTGTGGATATCTTTGTGCCTGAACACACTGCCTCCAATCACCAAATCGTTGAATGCGCAGAATTCTGCAAACAATTCTCCATTCTCATTCATTTCACCTAGTGCCTCTCGACCCATGGTTAGTTCTCTTCCCGTGTTGTCCCCTCCCAGTTTGGCATTCATGTCGCCCATTAGAATTTTGATATCGCCAACTGACGTCTTGTCCAGTGTTGATTGAAGTTGTCTGTAGAATTCCTCCTTTTTCTCTTGCTCTGCATTATTTGTAGGTGCATAACATTGTATGATTGTGACCTTTCTTCCTTTTGAGTTGAATCTTGCTGTCATGATCCTGGAGGAGATTGGTTCCCACTGCATGAGAGCCTTCGATGCTCTTGAGGACATCATGATAGCCACTCCCTCAGTGTGCTCGTGGTTGGCGTCTGGGTGACCGGAGTAGATTATTGATTCTCCAGTTGACAGTTTGGAGAGTCCACTCCCATTCCATCTGCTTTCGCAAATCCCAAGCACTTCGATGTTATACCTTCTCATCTCCTTTGCAATCTGGGCTGCCTTACTGGGTTCAAACATCGTGCGGACATTCCATGTCCCCACGTTTACTTTCGCTTTCATCGAGAGAAGACACATCGGCCAATTGGCTTCCCGAAGGCTTTCACCAACTGGCGTCATTTCGCCTCTCCGATTCCAGCGGGGAATAAGTTTGTTTTCATTTTTTATATTTTGTTTGTGCTTTGAAGTTTCTTTAGCGGTTAGATTTGTTTTACGGGGTAGGGTTGCTAGCCCTATGCCCAACCTTCCCTCTTTACCCGGGCTTAGGACCGGCTAGTAACTAGTAAACTAGTTAACCAGGCGAGGTTGCATGACGTGCATGGTTACACTAATCCATAAATGCACATTGTCTATCCATATTTACTCCGCTGTTTGCACCTACACTTTTAGGGCTGGGGTCTATGTGACGGTAGACACTAGTGGTTGGGACTAAGCAATGTGGCTCAGAATCGGTGTCAGTAGGATAGATGTATCCACGCTTTATCTCCATCTGAGCTACTATACTGAATTCAGCATTTTCTCATTCCTCCTCCCTTTTTTCACTCCTTTCGACTGCTCTTGATCAAGTTTCTTTCCTTCTTTCTCTCTCTTCATTTTTCATTTTACTACTCTGTTACTTGTGCTAATGTGAGGTGTGACAACTTGGACTGTTATTCAGTTTTGCCTAGTCTTATTTTGGCATTGACTGGTTGCACTTTTAGAGATTGAGTTTAAGTGAATAAACTTGTTGCATTGCAGAACATACCTGGGGGAGTACTAAAAACTGAAAAATATCTTACAGAATATTTCTCAAAAGACTGGAAGAATTTCTCAATACTCGTTATCGTGACTATTCACAAATTTATACCTTTGTTTCTGTCTTCAAAATCTTAAGTATTTTCACTGATCTTCATCTATGTATTCTCTCTTCCTTCTTACACGTTCAGCTTAATGTTGTTTCTCCTCTCTCCACTTTTTATTTGCAAGCGTTTGAATTTCTACGAACTGAAGTGATGCACTTCTGTGTTAGGAACCACACTGGCTTGTCAACTTAGCTTAACGCTACTTTTTAGTGTGGTTTAGTGGTCAAACTTATCATTGAGTTGCGGCTTATTAATTGTTTTCACATTTTCATTGTCTAAGTAGAAGAATTTATTATGTTTTATACAGCACAACCCATCTTTCAAGGATACTTTTGGTCATATCTCATCAGTGGATTTCGATGATGGTGATGATGATATTCCGGAAGAATGGGATCGTTTCGAAGCATTACATGATGATCCATACAATCTAGACAGAGGAAATAAGGCACAGCTGAAATATGAAAGTAAAGTTGAACTCGTATGGGAAAAAGGTGGTTCTGGTTTAGTTTTCCATACGGATCAACGTACCTGGGAAAAGTTGGACCCACTAAGAAAAGAAGAAATTTTTGATGAACCTTCGTCTTTCGATTGGGATATTGACATGCAACCATATGAAGCACCAACTGCAATAGGAAGTGGTCCAACTCCGAATGGATTTACTGGTGCAGAGAGAGATACAGCTGAACTTATTGATATAAATCGGGAAAAAGAATCTATGGACGTTCAAGATCTTGCATACAACGTATATGCTGCCTTTTCAAATGAAGTAATTACCAAAGTGAGTTCTTTTAACAACTATTTTTGCTAAACAAGATTATCACTGACTAAGGGTAAATTGGTTACAAATAAATGAATGCCCATCATAATGTGTATTTCTTTCGCATCACTTCTGTTACTGCTGTGCGACTGTGATCATATGCGTATGCGTCGTATTATATATATATATAAATATATATATATATATATATATATATATATATTTATTATTATTATTATTATTATTATTATTATTATTATTATTATTATTATTATTATTAGTCCCTTGGGTTCCTAGTGGAACATAGGGCTTCAGTAGCACGCCTCCAGTGACCTCTGTTCTCTAAGATCTTTTGAACCTGGTCCCACGACAGCCCAGAAGCTCTCATTTCTTCCTCGCACGACCTCCTCCATGTCACCCTCGGACGTCCAACTCGTCGCTTCCCATGGGGATTCCACTCGAGGGCCTGACGCGTGATGTCCTCCGTCGGCCTTCTCAGTGCATGGCCAATCCATCTCCACTTCTTCCAGCATATTTGTTGCGTGATAGGTTCTTGGTTGGTTCGTTCCCAGAGTTCCTTGTTGCTTATTCTTTCTGGCCATCTGATCTTCAGCAGCGAGCGTAAGCAGTTGTTGATGGATGTCTGTAGTTTATTGGAAATACCTTTCGTGACGCGCCAAGTCTCTGAGCCATACAAGAGCACTGACTTGACGTTGGTGTTGAAAATCCGTATCTTGTTCCACATGCTGAGTGCGGAAGATCCCCACACTGGTTTCAGGCTAATGAACGCCTGTCTTGCTTTTCCGATTCTGACTTTGACGTCCTCGTCCGTCCCGCCTGTAGTTGAAACAGTGCTTCCTAGATAAGTGAAGGAGGTTACTTCCTTCAAGTTTCTCCCGTTGACGGTGATTGGAGTTTGTTGTTGTTGTTGTTGATGGTGGTGGTGCGGTATCTTCATCACTTCTGTCTTCTCTATATTCACCTGAAGTCCCGTCTTAGCTGCCTCTTCTATCAACTTGTTAGTTTTTGCCTGCAGATCTTCAAGTTTGTGTGACATTAGGCATAAGTCATCGGCGAAATCCAAGTCTTCTAGGTTCTTTTCCGTCGTCCAGTGTATCCCCCTCTTCTCGCTGCCTACTGTTTGCTGCATGATCCAGTCCACCACAATAAGGAATATCATGGGGATAGTAGGCAACCTTGTTTCACTCCTGTCTTCACTTCAAAAGCATCACTGAGCTTCCCATTGTGGATTACTTGACATGTGGCATCTTCATATAGTTGTTGAATGAGGCGGATAAAGGTTTGCGGTACTCCGTAGTATATATATACTCCGTATATATATATATATATATATATATATATATATATATATATATATATGTCTTGTGAGAAATTACCAATGACTGAAATACCTCGGATTACCACGGCTCCCACAAGCACTTAGGTATATGGCTCAGTGTAGATAAATAGTACATAGTTGGTTTCTGCCGTATTTTGGTCTGGTATGCTGAAACCTTATGTTGATTTTGTCCTGCTCCTCCTTATCTGACTTTTAGAAAGAGATAATTATCAGAACTACACGTGTAGTTCGGGAATTTAAATTGCCGAGAAGTTATTAATCTAATATCAGTAGTGGCACAACAGCTACAAGACAGGAATGTGAAGGCAACAAAAGATATGTTATGAAATACCAGGGATTTGAAAAGAAATAATACGTGGCTTGGGTGTATTTTGAGTTGTATTGCCTAAATTTTATAACTCTCGATTTCACTTGTGTTGTGCACACCACTCATGGAGTATATAGTTCTCTATGAATCAATAATACGATTCAAACCAGTACAGTTGACTATGTACTAGACTGCGAGCCGCATTTTAATGTTATGACTTACGAAACTACTTGGCTGCCTAAACTGAATAATGTGGATTTTTATACGGCTCAGACAAACAGTTAACGATCCAATAAATTGGTATTACATCTTGATACTACCCCTACTTCAACTAATGTTGTATATTCAGCCAGGTGGTAGCTCAGTATGTTTAAGTGGAGCTGCGGCTCATTATTCTGGACACTCAACTTCCAAATAAAGGAAACGAGTTCGAACCCAGCTCCACCTGAGGTTCGGGCAGCCAGGTAGTATCATTAGCCGTCACTCAATAGGTGTGACTCATTACCTGCTACATGAATCTGCAAAAGGTTGTTGACTATTCAATTCCTTCCACGTGCTTAACGCATGTCGCATTCTCAGTCTTGTTAAAAAAATTCACTTCTTTTCAGTACTCTTTTCTAAACCTGCATATTATTCATTGAGTGATACAATCATTCGTGACTGGAGTTGCTTAGGTAACTCTCATCAATTTCTTATAGTCTTCTCAACACCACCAGGTTTAATAACCGTGTTCCATAACAAAGTAGGATGAAGGAACGCAGTGCTGTTCAGTACATTCAGCTTTTGATAAGGATAAGTGAAGTAAGGTGGTTAAAACCAACTATGCTTCTTCTCTCCATTACTTCATCAACTACTAGTCTATGCAGCTGATGTGGCCCTAAGTAAACAAAGTGGTATACACAGTCAACCACCTTGTCTCCAATTGTTAGACGAGCCTCAGGGCGGACCAGTCGTAAAGAAACTCTGGAATTAGGAAGCGTATATCAGAATTTCTTGTATTAACATTCTTACTTTTCTGAATATTTCACTCTGTAACTTTCTTTACTTGTTAAGATAAGAGTACATCATCCGCCTGCTGTAAATCTAACAAGTTTTATGCGTGCACTTTGTTAATATTTCATTTCTGGGTACATCATGAACACTAAGAAACTAACCATTCAAAGTAATACAACATTATGAAGAAGTAAAGCAAATATTTAAAGGAAAAATGCAGTAGTTGAGAGTAAAGAAGGAACAGTCATAGGAGATATATTCTCAAAGTCTACCATTTTACTCTGTTATGCTTCCTAACAAATGAAGATGCAGACAAACTATATCACGGTAGCCACTGGTCTTAATTCCGTACTGATCTCACCTCAACTCAAGTGGGTTGCGTAATCTCGTCAACTTTGCTCATGGAGTCGATGTATGATGTATGCCAAATGATTATAAATATCCTTCATTCTGCGGTGTCATTGTGAGCTGATCATCTTTTTCTCCACTGAGGTAGTTATGTGTAAGAGTTTTGGACAGTTTTGATATTGTAACACTTCATCAGGCAAGAGGCTTTGTGGTGATATCTCAAATAAAAAATAATTTAGTGGATAAAATTGTTGAGTTCTTCGTGCTAGAGCGCTTAACTTCGTTTCAGGACTTACGATAAACTGTCGTTTTAAGTAATCGCATCAGTCGGTGTTAATCAGGTATAATAATCCCATTTATGTTACAGATATGCTTGTCAAAATAATATTCTCATACTTCTGAGGGTTTATTAGCTAGCTACCTAAAAAACATCTGATTAACCTAGTCAGGGTATCTGTTAAACAATGTCAATAAATTTCAGTCCTCTGTACAAGTGGGTAGAAAACATGGTTGTTTGGTTTAGTTCGAATTCAAGAGATGCAAAACTTTCTTTACTAAGTAGCCTGCTGTCATCTTAATTATTATTATCTTATTGATATTTTCATTGTGCTAGAAGTCTAGTTACGAATATGTAAGGTTTCCTTGAAATTGCACCTACATCTCTTACTATACTGAAGATACTTTCAGATAACTTCACGTCTTTTAAGGATCCAGTGCACTACATTGAATCGTTTTTTGTGATACTTTGTGGCTACAAGGTTAAAGGTATTTAGAACTTACAAATATTTGATGTCTGATGGTTCTGATATATTACACTCATCTGTGTTGTAACTGCTAAGTGGAAAATGTTGCGTTTCCACGTTACGGTTGTAGTAAATCTGTGGAGGAGACTGTTAGCCCACACAATAAAGTGATTGTTATTTATAACAGACGTTTATCCAATGATATCTCACAATATTTACCTGATTTCCAAATTTTAAGCAGGTAACAATTAGTGTGAACTTACAGTTTGCTGGTTAAAAAAATCCCCAGACAGCTTGGCTACAGCTCCACACCAACTACAGTGTCGGTGGTCAAGTGTACACAACATTCCTCTGATTTTCAGCATTTTGGCATTTATCGGAACACTTCAGCAATTATCTTCCCGACCAAGTTTGATGCGATTTTAAGTCTGCTGCTGCTGCAGCAGGAAAGTAGTAACCTGCAAACAGTGTATTCTTACGCTCCTTCATCTAAAAAGTGCCGTGAAACAACTACGTTTTAAATGCTGAAAATTCACTCGTTGGAATTTGCTGTTAATCAATTTTGTCTTTTGTCGTCAATTTTTTTCCACAGGGCTACGGTGGACGAATCCTAGAACGCATGGGTTGGACTCCTGGTACTGCACTTAGTGTCAAGAGCAGCCATTCTAAAGTCACTTCTGGCCTAATCGACCCCATCACCTGTGAAGGTAGTCTTCCTCCTAAAGTTCGTACGGGTCTTGGTTACTATGGTCCACGTATCCTACGCAATTCCTGTAAGAAAATGCTAAACCCAGGATCGACTTTCATCAATAAAGAACAGAAGTTGAAATCTGTGTACATTCGGTCTGTGTTTGATTCTCCACAAACTGTCGCTCGTCGTAGTGGACTTGGTTTGTTTCCTAGTCTTTTGAGGCGTAATGACCCTGGATTGGTCGTAAAATGGTTAAGTGATAAAAAGGTTTCATCTACTTCACCAACTGAATCGACTGTACCGTTGGATGAACGAATTTTAATCAAAAATAGAACTATTATATTGAATAGTTATGGCAATTTATCTAAAGAAGGCATTTCTTTTGTATCTGGTGGTTACCTGAATCCATCATAAATTTCAGATTTTTGTTGTGATGCCCCAGTTTTGTATAAAACATTGATATCGATCCGAACATTTTAACGTGTCATTACATTATTTTTACGGTATAACGAATAGTCTATTTCTTCCCCCATTGTAATGTAATTTGCTGATTTGTTAACTTTTACTCTTACTATGCGAATTTCTCCAATTTCGGACAAGGTCAGTTTTCATGTGTATACTTATTCACGTGTTTTGGATTGATTCATTGTTATTATATTATATTCTCGGAGTAATACCATTAGCGCCTCGAAACCATAACAATTTTCTAAAGCTTCTGTATATAAATGTATCTTATTAATATTAAGTATATATTTTACCTCAAGTATGTACAAAAGAAGGTTATTTTGCTTTATGCGTACTTTTTACAACTGATTTCTTTTGGATAAATATTAAATATACTTCTTCAGATCCTATGTTCTTACTTTCTAGAAACTGAATTATTCAACGGCCATTCAGTTTCTCGTTAGTCCAATAGCAATAAAGTCCTTTGTGGTAGTCACTCATGACATATCGTTGTTGTTGTTGTTTTCTCATAAAACCGTGTGTCATATTTAGGCGTACCATGAAAGCTGTAAGACAGGCGTGAAACTACTTTTTGATCTAGAAACGTATGGTTTTAAATCTGCATGACCAGTTGTTCTCGTACAACAATGGACCCATAGATCATTTTCTTATTTAAAAAGGTTTCTTTGAAAAGGTTGTTTAGTTTTCCAACCTTAACCCTATAGTTTACGGAACAAAAATCACAGGCTTGAGTTTTACGAACTGAAAATGAAATAGCGGTAAAAATATGTTAACTCACACTTTCAAATAAAACTCCACAATGTGTTATATGAATATAACCCATTTTCTGAAGTAAACAAAATAAACTGACTCTGTAGAACGATATCAAGGTTATTAACTATCTCGTCAATACATAAAAGTTTGAAATTCTTTTATTTCAAACATATGGCAACCAGTTAATAATTATTTTCCTGATCAAGATCACTAACGAGTGTTCATCTCTGTGGACATTCATGGACCTTCCAAAGTACTAAGTATTATATAGACTTTACTTCTTAGATCATGTTATTAATTATTATTTTTCCCTTGGGTTCCTAGTGGGACATAGGGCTTCAGTAGCAAGCCTCCATTGCACTATCTTCTCTTCAGTTTTTTGGACCTGGCACCACGACTGCCCTCAAGCTTTCATTTCTTTCTCACATGATCTCCATGTCACCCTCGGACGCCCAACTCGTTGTTTCCCCTTTGGGTTCCACTCGAGGGTCTGGCGCGTGATGTCCCCAGTTGGTCTTCTCAGTGTATGAGAAGGTCATGTTATAAATAGACTTAAGTGCTTGCATTTATTGTCGCTCGTCTAGTGATCAACTGAGTTTTTATCTTGGCAAAAGGTTGTTTAGCGGTAAACAGCTTGTCTTTAGAAAAATAGATTTATTTATTCTGAATATAAGTTTTTAGAAAATATCTTTCATAAAAAAAGAATAGATAGCTAGTACGTCAGTTTTAGTCTGTGCACAATTCGAAAATTTTCAGTTGGAACTTTTCTGTCAAGTCTATTGGTTTATTAATTTGGTTAATTAAAACCAGTAGGTCACGAATTTCACCAGTGTCCCATTTGTCGAAGTCTGAACAGTTATGCATTATCTGTGACACAATATATCTGACACAGTGTGGTTTACATACACCTATAAGTTAGACTGTTACAAGAAATTATTGTCTAATGATTGATATATGTTTGAATTTATATCGAAAGAGGGAAATGTTGCTTGTTATAATCAATTAGGTCATTAAAGAAGACAAACAGTTTAAAAGTGTTAGGATTATTCTTAGAAAACTCGGATATAGTTACGTTGGATGCCGTCTGCTTTCATTTTCATAATATCCGAACGAGGGCAGGGCGATTGCATTTTGGTGGACACTTTGTAGATTGAACTGACGCATAGTAGATTTGTGAAGAATAGTTAACATATATTGACATACTTTATCATAATATTTGTAAAGTAAGCTTTCTATATAAGAGACAAATCATATCTGCATTCACTAATCAGACCGATGATAATTGTAGTAAAAGGATCAAAGCGAAGGTCAATAATTATCATTCCTTTCACGAGAAAAATATGTAGGGGTTACATGCTGGAAAAATCTAACAAATCCAACTAGGGTTTTGACATATCTACACTTTTTAACAATAGCTTATGGAATAAGAAATAACCATATTTCAATCAAACTGATTAATGACAAGCTAATACAGTCTGACGATAAACATGTACTTATTGAAAAAGTTAAGTGGTACACTGTTGGCTGCTTGAAGTGAACAGTTATGATTACCTTTGGGATGAAGCATATGGGTTACATAAGTTCAGAATAACCTGAAGATCTTGGAATGTCGAGAATATTCTATTCATATAGTTCACCCTTGTCCCTAAGGACTTCTTTCAGCGAATGTTTTTACCAATTCAAGTAAGTGTTAAACCAGCACTAAAACACTTGGGTTTGTCTACTAAATCATATAACCAGGATAGGAAACAAAAGCTGACACGAAGTATGTAAGCATTTCTGAATAAAATTCAACCCTTTTAACATAAGTCTATATGTATCAAGATTTTCTATTACGTCTATATCAACACCCAGTTGGATTGTCAACATGAAAACAACTACCCAATTTACAGAAGCATTTAGTACCTTTAACTTACTATCTAGTAGCGTTACTGTGCACTGATTTAGAGTGGTTAGTAAACATAGATTAAGTTTTAATGTGCTCATAAGATATCTGCAAGCAAATTATCAAGTATGTCATGAACATCTTTAGTGTAAGGAGAATAAAGCTGACCACTTTGAAATAAAAAGTATCAGTTCTATTGATTAGTACTTCATAAGGTTACAATACTTCACGTAATGTCTGAAAATCGTCAAGTAGGCAGGACAGTAGAATACAACGTACAAATGTATGTTATATTTAATATTTATTACTCATTTCAATATTACATTAAATATACTTTAAAATAGAGTTCAGGTAATATTAATTATAGGTCCTTCGATAAGTACCCATTTTACTATAGAAAATTATTTTTCAATTGTTGACTAACACCACAACAACTCAATCTCATTAGTTTGTTTTGAGAAGTGCTTAAACTTCCCAATACTTCTTTTCGTACTTTAAACGCACCAGTTCGTCCATTATACCTTGTTATTTGATTGAATAGAATCCACATCTACAAATACTATCTCTGAAAAGTGGACTTCTTTTCAACATTTGATAGAGATATTTCATTCTGGTAATTCTTAGAAATTGCATTAACTTTCAACTGGATATGATCTTCAATCCATTTTTGTCTGGTTGTCAATATCGGTTAGTTGTTATAAATGATACCGTGTCGGTTAACTATGATTTCTCCGATTTTGACTGCGTATAAGTTTAAATAGTAGAAATAGTTGAGATTTCATTCAGTAATAATTTTACTGATTAGTAATATTCTTATTAGATTGTAAATGACTAGTTGAGGTTAAATTGATGTATACATTATGAAGTAAATTTAATTTCTTGGAGTCAGCGGTCGATTGAGAAATACTACTCAGCATTAGCTCATAGTTGTAGTCTGCCTCCAAATATTATTGATATCCAATATACTGTAGTTCGGTAGCTCCTCTATCCGTCAACGAATATGGCCCATTTTCTCAATCGATGAAGAGAGAAAAGAAATCAACCTTGAGGTGCTGAGCTCTGTAGTGTTTTGTATGTTGAATAAACATCGGATAGTGTCGAAAAACATTTCATGAGAAACAGAAAAAATATCCTGCACGCTGTCTTCGTGGATATATATATATATATATATATATATATATATATATATATATATATATATATATATATATAGGTCATGGTTAGGTAGTATCATACTCCTTTGTACATACATGATCAAAGAATAATAATAGGTTAAGTACTATGTGTACTGTTTAGTTTATCAACATGACTGAACTATAATCCTTAATTAACAACAATATAGCATAATTCATTTTCTAATTCATATTGCCTTCGGTTAGTCAAGAAGTGACTTTGGGAACAAAATGTTTTCCATTTGACTGAAGTAAAGATACACAGAAAATTTATCAGTCCTAAGTGATGGGATGTGACTGAATGTGAAGTTCACTCTTAGATATTGTGCTTGTTAATGCCTATAAACATAACGTCTCTGTAATTTCGAGCAAATTGATACCTCACATGAAATTCAAGCTCATCATCTTCAACATGATAATGAAAACTACTACATTCACGTTATTTATGTTATAATCATTACTTTTCTACATTCAGAACTTTTTATCGGGAAATGGAAAGTAGAAAATTTAAACTGTTGCAGTAGCGATAAAGATTTAACTATATGAAACCCTTACTAAATCTTATACTTTAGCATATCTCTGTACAGTTACTTTCTTAGAAACAATCTAATTAATTAGTATTGTAAAGTCAGGTTACTAGTGATAAATGTTCATAAAATAACCTACTTAAGTGTTCCTTGGTATTTCACACTTTACTATGTTCATATGATGATCTGAAGTTGCCATCATTTTCTTGTCTTCTGTGTCGTCACTTGTTTGTTTGCTGGTACTGAACTCAATAGATTGGTTTGTTTCGTTTCTGCTGGTGTCATTGCTACCACAATGATAATCAAAACTTTCAGTTGTCATCGTTGTCTTCATCATTATTTTACTGATGATGGTGTAACTCATTGGATTAGAAGTAGTTTCTGTGGTATGAACAAAACTATTACTAAAGCAAACTGATTGTATACTTTCACTTCTACTCATTTCCCTCGTTAAACTACGGGATACACTAAGAGAGAATTCAACAGATGAATTTACACTGATTGATCTTTTCACTGTATTCGTAATGTTGGTTTTCTTATTGGTTAATTCATTTCTACCCCTTAAACTTTTTGGCTGGCAGCTATACATATAAGGATGAGAGGATATATTCTCACTTGCATCAGTATAATCAAATTTTTCACACAACATTTGTGTACTTTTGCTTAGTTGTTCTGGAAGTTTGTATGAATTCAACATTCTCAACGGTATTCTTTCCACCTTAAACTATTCTACCTTTCTCCTCTTCTTCCCATAGGTTTTAATATCAAAATACAAAATTGCTTCTGGTGAGTATTGTTCCACAATGACTTCAATACAACTTAAAGTATTGATGCTTGAATTATCTTCGAGGCCATTGACGGACAAATGATTTTGATCTGCATAGTCTGTTCCATAGTTTCCGTGTGTTCTTTATTCAATTTATGATAGTTCAGATGATTTTGTACATATAAAGTACTATCTTCACATTCTGAATCAAAATATGAAGACATTTTTGTCATAGTCAAATGGCTATTAAGATTTTTACACGATTGACAATTGAATTTTGGGCAAAAATCATTGTACATTGAAAAGCATTTTATTCTGTTAGGAAGTGAATCTTTTAAGTTGTAGTTAACTATATTGAATCAATTCTTGTGGTTTTTCAACGCATACTTCATTACATCTTTGTTATGTTGAACTATCACACATTTTTGTATCTTTTGCTTCATATTGTACACATGATATTTAGTCAAAGTGATGTCTATCTGGTATTTATAACGATACATTGATGAATAGTATTCTATGCTGTAATTTATGTCTATTCCAAGAATATAAACTTCTACTGCATAACAGTTATAATTAAACAGAATTGGTGAAACTTGTGAACTTCTTATTTGCCTGACAATACATTTTGTCTTTGGTTTAAATCTTATCATGTTTTTAAGCATTGTTTTCACCGGTTTCAGTCTATTGTTCTTATTTTTACTCTTGGCTGCTACCATTCATGTTACGTTTGTTTTCGTAGTAATAATATATGATGTCAGTATCAAGACAGTCACTTTTACATTGTGAATCATTGTGAAGCTGCAATTCATCTTCTAAATTTCAAACTTGGCTAGTTAATATACCTGATAAACAGCTATTCCTATTCTTAGTGCAAATTTTGATAAGAAAATTGATCCAAGTAACTGTCCCATCAAAATATTTGTTTCGTTTACTGGAATTTTTTGAAGGATTTAAATGTGGATAACTTATTCAATACGTCTCGTACGTATTTTGTCACGCTTTTTGTAGCTAGTACTGAAGTAAGTTTTCTGAAACATTGTCTATAGAAATACATATATTCAAAGTTATGGCAGCATTTAAAAAAATCGAAAGCACATTAGTCAGTTGCATCGAAAGAGTCTAAATGAATACAGTGGATGGTATCGAATTAAACTGAAATAAAATAAAACTTATCACGGAATTAAATTAGTCTAACTGGAGGCTAATATGGATTTAAAACGTACCAAAATACTGGTGGTATTCATGAACGATAACCTATTCTCTTGATTACATTACCCTTGACTCAATCATAAAAATACTGAGATGAAAAAAGGCCTAATATATATATATATATATATATATATATATATATATATATATATATATATATATATATATATATATATATGCAAAAGACATTAGGCTACATTCGATGAATAGTCTTGGATCGAATAAAGTCACTGATTCTGATGAATCGATACTACCTTTCTCAATTTAAGTATCATTTTTGGACATTGAAGCTGTCCATATTTATCAAATAACGCAAAGCGAGAAATTAGCACTGAAGTTCGAAAAATGATACCAAGACACCGAATTTGTGCAATGAACCACTAAAATGTACATTTTCTTGAAGTAACCGTATGTTAAGGGAAAGATCATGTTATATGCTGAATTAGCATTTAAAATTTGCTTTTATCATGTGTGAACCTATTACTTCTCTTTGCTAAACCTAGTTCAATGGATAAAGTGAACTGCAATCTTACAAATTCAATTCACCATGCATGAAATACCACTTACTATTCAGTTCGGGAAAACTGTCTTCCAATATGAAATTTACGAATACTATATATCATTTTTCACTAGATTCCCATATTGTATTTTATTTACGAATCTGAATAAGTTAAATGTTTTTGATTAAGTAATAAATATGTTGTTCATATTTGTTGCGAATTCTCTGGAAGAATTTAAACATTGAGTCTGTTTTAATTATTGTCAGAGTAGGTCTTAGTATAGCCCCATTATGTTCAGGAAATCCTGAACTCTTTTAAAGAAGAAGATGTGGCGTACACAGAGAAACTTTAATAAAATCATATTTTAATTCTCGAAGCACTGGGATAACATTGAAACTTACCTTCCTAAATAAATACTCACTTAAATATGAACTACTTGTGAGTAACTGAATTTTACTTCAAAAATTTTATCACTCACTTAAACAAACCCAAATTTCTAGCTCGTAAAGGAGACAAATTTTGTCACTTCTATGAATCGTGTGTTTCAGAAACTGCGTAGTTAAATCAGATTACCGAATTCAAACTTTAATAAAATCGGTGATCGCTAAGTGCTTTCAACAAGTTGGTATAAAGGGAAAGGGAAACACACTTTCAACGTGAATAAGTAGAATCTGATATTCCCTTTTAGAAATAAAGTCATTGCTATGACACCTAATTTTACCAACGTTTTACTGAAAGCATTGTTTAATACGCTAATGTGATTTCTAAAAAACCGTAAATGATATACCTACCACTGAAGGCGTTTAAGAAGACCTCCTAAAACAACTTTCTGCAAAATATACAGAAAAAAGATTTGAGAAGTTAATTCGGAGAATACTGTCAATAAGAAGCACTAGACTACATTCCTATGTTGAAATATGCAGCTAGCATCCTCCAAGCCTTGAGTTCTTGTATTTCACCTCTAAGAGATATGTCTTACACAGATATCTATAAATCATTTAGAAAAGAGCCGATGAATTGCTTTGATTCTTGAGATACTAAAAGTTATTTTACCCATGGAGACTATCAGTAAAAGAGATATAACATTCCGTGAGAATTTTAAGTCAATAAAATTAGGATGCCAGGCAGATGATATATAGCAAACACCTCAAGAATATTCGACTTCCTATGTTATTGAGTAGTTTCTATTCTATAAGTTTTCATGCTAAGTGCGTCAAAAGCTAACTGAATAATAGAAAACCCTAAAAGGTTGCGTGATGAGAGTGACATACTCAGGTCTTTATATAGCCAAAGTGACAGTACATTCGGATTCACAGAGAGTTTGAACTCCAGGGATAGAACAAACACCTGTCTAGTAATCTTCTCTCCCGAAATAATATATCCAGTGATTTCGATCTGCGTACGGCAGAAAAATTTTATTCCACCCAAAAGGCATTTTTTCGTATTGCGGGAGTGAATATGCTTTCGAACATACAAGATTGCAGCAAATTATTCACCTGGCGACATAATATGTAGATTGGTCGATTAAGTGAATTTCAAATTTTAGATGGCTGGCTGAAATTTCAGTTGAGCTTGAAATATTACAAATATTACTATTTGTCCCTTGGGTTCCCAGTGGAACATAGGACTTCAGTAGCATATCGCCATTTCACTCTCTTCTCTACACTCTTCCTAACCTGGCTCCACCACTCCCCACAATCTTCCATTTCATCCTCACACCATCTCATCCATGTCAACATCGCCTACGACACCAAACTCGTCAATTCCCATTTAAGTTCCACACGACGACCTGGCCTGGCATGTGATGTCCAAAAACGAACTTCTCAGTACATATCCAACCCAATCCATCTCCACTTGATTCTGTATATTTGTTGGACGATAGGTTCTTGTTTCATTGGTTCGTTGCCAGCCAACCAGCCAGCCAGTCAGCAAGAATGAGTTCCTTGTTTCTCATTCTTGTTATTCTGGCCATCTATCTGATCTTCAGTATCGGATGAGTGAGTGAGTGAGTGAGTGTAGGAAGCAGCTGTTGATGCATGTCTGTAGTTTGCTGGGAATGCTTTTCGTAACCCACCAAGTCTCCCAACCATCACATAGAAGTACTGACTGACTTGACTGAATTAGTGTTGAAAATGTGGATGTTGTTCACGCTTTATGCTGATTGCAGTGCAATGCAGTGAAGTTCAGTGCAATGCAGTAGATGTCAACACTGATTACCTCAGATCAATGAAGACCTGTGTTACTGTCGTTCTAATCCTGGCTACTTTGGCAGCCTCACACGTGCCTGTGCCACCACCCGTAGTTGAAACGATGCTGCCTGCGTAGGTAGGTGAATGAGACAACATCGTTTAGATTTCTCACATTCATGGTGATTAGTGCTTGCAGTTGTGGTTTGGTTAGTTATCTTCATCACCTCTGTCTCCTCATCGTTCAACTGAAGGAAGTGGTATCTTCACTGCTCTGCCTCTCCCGTCAGCTTGTTAGTTTTCACGTGTAGATCTTCCAGCTTGCACGACAAGATATTAGACATAAATCACCATCGACGAAACCAGTCAAATAGCACAAGCCCATCTTCTCATAGCTCCTCACAGTTTGTTGAATGATCCAGTCGAGTGCAGTCAACCACAATCAGGAAGATGATCGGTGATAGTAGGTGGCAGGCAACCTTGTCTTACTCTTGTCTGTCTTCACTTCGAAGGCATCATTGAACTTTCCATTGTCAATCATTAGGCATGTAGCATCGTGATCATCACACAGCTAGCTGTTGGATGAGGTTGATAAAGTATTGTGGCACTGGAACCATAGTGTTGAAGCAGCTGCCTGCCAAATTACTTCCCCACCATGGCCGTCGAAGGCCTTTTCTAAGTCGATGAAGTTGAGGTAAGTTAGAGAGTTGGTTGCCATTCTATGCTGATGCTGTGATTCTATGATGATGTGTAGCATAGTGTTGCAATTTGATGCACGCATGATTTGTTCTTCCTGATGCTGGCCAGCTAGCCAGCCACTCAGCTAGCCTGTGCCGATCGTCATCCAGTTGAATGCAAATCATTTCTCAGTTCCTCCAGAATGAGGCGACATAATATCTCCTTTGATGTGGACAGGAACACGGGCATGATTCCACACCAGTTCTTGTTCGTGCAAATACTTGAGTCTCACTTGTTTGGGAGTTTGACAAGGTAGTCCTTCTTCCAATCGATCACCCGGTAACTTTCTCCCCTTTATTCCTTCCTTCCTTCCTTCCATGCAGACATTCTGCAACAGAACTGGTGTGAGCATGTCCACTGATGTCTCTGCATCTGTTTCCAGTGCTTCTGGAGGAATTCCATCTGGTACCATTCCTTCCATGGATTTCAACAACTTTATGGTCTTCGAGACTTCACTCCTGCTTTTGTCGGACGATCTGTGTTCACTGAGACTTCTGCGGCTGGACTGCTGGTGGTATTTCCGGACTAGTTGCAACTGGTGGTAATGATGGTGATGGTGGCGGCGGTCGATTCAAGAGTTTTCTCAAGTCATCAGCTCATCGTTCCCTCTGTCTCTCCTCTTTCGTGGCAACTAAGTTTTCTTCACTATCTCTCATTGCTTTCATCTGTGTTGATCTCTTCCCTCACAGATAGTAACCTGGTTATTTGATATAAGGTTGTCAGGTCTCTGTCTCTCCTTCTCCTACCTGCAACCTGTTCTGCTTCACTTGACAGTGTGTCGTGGAAGTGTCTTTTACATTTGCATGCACTCTTCTTCACTTCTTTGTCCAGTGTAGTCTTTTATAGATTGTTGTAACCAGTTCCTTATTTGTGGTTCATTCCTGCCATCCCCTCCCCTCCCTTCCCCTCCCCTGCCCTCCACTGCACTGAACTGAACTGGTTCATCTTCTACTTCATCATCTTCCTCTCCCTCCTCCATCAGCTTCCATGTATCTGTCCACATCCATTTCTTGTCTTCTTTCCTCTTCCTTCCTAACATGATTATCCAGATTTCCTTCCACATCGCTCTCACACAGTGCCAGTGTTCAAACACACACAAATTTCTTCAGGGATGCTGCTCAATGTCTCACAGTATTTCCTGATGATTGGCTGATGTGAAGATGTCATTTGTAGCTTCGTTCTCCAGTTCACTTTCTGTTCTTGCTGTTCAACTTCAACCTGAACTGTGGTCTATCACCGCCTTCTTTGAATTGAAGGCTTTCAACTTGATTTTGAAGGTAGGTTCCTTGTACTAGACAGTGAGTGGTGTGAACCCACATCTGCTCACCTTCTTCATCTTGTGTCCAGTAGGCAGCATCTCCACTCTCTTCACATTGAGATGAAGTCGGTCTGCTTTTGTAGTGTGTCTATCCACTGAAATCAAATCCAAGTCGCTTTGTGATTATACTTGTATTGGGAAACACTGTCTCCAACCACCAAATCATTGAAGGTGCAGACGTCTGCAAACAGTTCTCCATTCTCACTCATCATTTCACCGAGTGCTTCTCAACCCATGATCAGTTCTCTTCCTGTATCGTCTGCTCCTCGCAGTTTGGCATTCATGTCACCCCACTCATTAGAATGGGGTGTGGGTGTGATGTCGCCATCTGTGGTGGGGTCTTGTCCATTACTGATTGCAGTTGTCTATAGGATTTCTCCTTCTTCTCTTGATCTGCATTATTTGTAAGTGTGTAGTGTAGCATTGTATGATTGTGACTTTCCTTCCTTTCAGTTTGAATCTTGCTGTCATGATCCTGGAGGAGATTGGTTCCCACTGCATGAGAGAGAGAGAGCCTTTGATGGTCTTGGTGGTATAATGATGGTCACTCGAGAACTCATTGTGGTGGTGTTTGTCGTCTGGGTGACAATATTGGAGTAGATTATTGACTCTGCTCTCCAGTTGACAGTTTGTAGAGTCCACTTCTATTCCATCTGGTCTCGCAGATTGCTTGCATTTCTATGCCATATCTTCTCACCTCTTTATCAGTCTCTACAGCTTTGCCAGGCAGCTTCGAACATTGTGCGGACATTCTATGTCCCTATGCTTAATTTTGCTTTCACCGAGTGAAGAGAAGACACATGGATTAAGTGGCTTCCTAAAGGCTTTCAGCAACTGGCGTCATTTTGTCCCCCGATTTCAAACGAAGAATAAGGTTTTTTTAATTTTTCGTCTATGCTTTTAAGTATCTTCATCGATTGGATTGGTAGGGCAGGGTTGCATACCCTATTCCCAACCCTGCCTCTTTATCTGGGCTTAGAAGTGTCTATTGTCTAGTGAACTAGTTGACTGCTTAACTAGTTAACGTATGTTACCAATGTTTATCTAACCGTATGACAAATCTGCTCACCGGTTAGCCAAAAATTCGACAGCTGATAGTTAGCAGTTTGCAAAGGTCACCATGAATAGCTTGTTCCAGTTTGGTGAGATGGTAAATCAACTTAATGTCTGGAATGTGTATTGTGTGTACATCTGATTTGACTTCCTTGTGCACACAGGTGCTTCTTCTTCAACCTATTGATATTATCTGTTAGCACGCTGATCTCCTCTTTCTGTGAATAACAGAATTCATGAAGCTTTTTCTAATATATATGAAAGACGTCCGTTTCCAGTTTGGCAATATCCTATATGACGGCGGTGACGGAGTTGCAGTGGCCAGTCCATTAAGTCTTATATTGGTAAGCTATGCCCTTCTAGGATTTCGTATTTAAAAGTTGAGCCCCGATAAAATAATTGAAATGTATACTTTCAATCAGAATATTTGTCGTCTGAGTACATTTTCCTTATATGATAACTAGTTTATTGTTAGATCGAACTGTATGCACAAAGAGCTTGCATACACGATATGTTCGGTTCAGCTTTATTTATCCCTGTTTATAAAGACATCAAATTCTGCTCAATAACTATGATGCATCTGATACAACTGTAATGATGTCAGACCTTAATTGCTTTTTTATTCCAGCGGTAAGACACCGGTGAATGTACGCAAAAGTAGAAACATTTCACTTATTCAAATGGCTATGTTTCTATCAACATCTTGTATATTTGTATAGAGATAATGGATACCTATTTGTAGCTTACTAAGTCGATTTTAAAGCAAAGACTTATAAATCCATTCAATAAATTTTTTTCCTTAGAGGTAAAAATCGTGCTTGCTTATTTTTGAGCAAGATATAATTAATTAATTAATAACTAATTAATATGCCGTGGTATGCTTTCCATTTGAAACCATGAAAAAACTACTTCATCAGTTTCTAACCATCAAGTGCTCAATGCAGTGAGCTACACCGTGCTGTTATTCAGCTTACAGTCCAAAAAATGCATACCACTATCATTAGACACTTATTAATTGTAAGCAGTATACAAACGATTTATCCACGCTATCTTCTTTTCTACTCAACAAGTGTTGGAAATGCTATCTGTAAGATTAGCCTTCCATTGTAAACAAAAGAAACATGAAAGTTTTCTTTATAGTGTGTATACAAAACCTCTATCAATTATGTTCAATAAATGCTTACACCCTGGAAACTTTGGTTCTTAATGGATATAGTGAGCATGAAATTATTTTATTGAAGTATAAATCACTACAGTAACCTGGCGGAGGAGAATACGTCACTTTGCCTAAAACCGAATTCTTACAATCAATGATTACATATGGGAATTAGAAATTTAGCTTGAGAAAGAGACATTTACCTAGTTATATGATTTACGCTACTATATACAATTCTGTGGTATTGAGAATAAAATTCTAAAAGGCTGGAAATTTTCTCGAATTACTCAGCTGTAGGATATGTTTATATTCAACCCGAAAACTCACATGACTTTTAATTAAGTGGTATAAATGTACTGAAATTGATATAAATGAAGACATTTGATTTAAGAATGATTTTAAAAAAAATAATAATCATTAATAAAATCATGACGGTTATTGGATTAGTGAATAAAATGTGCATTGATGTATACTTACTGGAACAGATAGGTCACATGTTCTGAAATGTAATCAGTCATATTCATAGGTTGTCAACTGGTAACCAGAGTAAATGTTTAATCTTTAGGGTTAGTTGAAGTTTATCAAAACAATAATGCAATCCAGCTACTGGTGTAAAGTAAGTTGTTACAGTGTTATCCTATATCTAGCGTTAGCGAGTTGTAATTAGTCAGAAGGGAACTATGACACTTGATTTCTTGTACATTAATCATCATTAGGGAAGAGTAACTTTTTCAAATGGTATGAATAATAAATAAATAAATGCACATAAAGTTTTAAACATTCACTGTTACTACGAAAGTTAAACATCTTAACTCACATTTGTTAGTCTGAAATAGACTATAAAATCATTTACCATAAAGAAAACGATTTTATTTATTCTAAGAGTATTATCATAATCATGAAAATGAAATAGCACAAATAAATTACTTATCACAGTAAGAATTACTAAGTCTTGTTTGACTTGTGTAACAGTGATCAACTAATGAAAACATAGATTTGAATTTAATTACCACAAGAATAACATTCCTAATAGGTTAGCGTGTATCCATTATATTTCAGAGTTCCTCATCACCTGCTTACAACCCAAAGCAGTTTTACTACAAAAATGTATTAATGTGCTTACATACTTTTAAAATTTTGATAAAATACTGTCTATCTGACTATCTGAGGTAACTGTGGTTTGGTACAGTTGTACGATTGATACTGAGTGACGACTGAAGGTGACATGAAAGTCTAGATCACGATGGGATCAGAACCAGTGACCGTTGGGTTACCTGCCAGGAACCCTAACAATTGAGCTACGATACTCAGGTGTTGACCATTTCGCTTCATTCTTCAGGGATTTTGCCATACCGCTATGGGAATTAGTGATGCTTCCCTGTTCAAATATTCATTTCACCTTCAACCACCGCCCAGTATCAAAAATATTATCTGCCTGAAGAAAAGAAAACGCTGATGTTACGTGACTGACTCGACTTTATTGTATGAATTTTATTCATCTTACTTTCTTAGCCAGAGTAAATCCTCTAACGATTTTATATCTTTAAGTAAGCTTTCCCAGAAAGTATAATTCTTTTGTCTCCTTCTGTTATCCTACTTCCACTGTAGAATATTCGTTAGCATCATGAGCTTTTTAATAAATAAAGAATCACTGTGTAACAACATTCATTATCAACTATATTATGGTGTTTCGTGAGATAAAAGGAGAAGGGACTAGAACTATAGGAACTGAAACAGAAAACTGTGTATTTTCATGAGCGTATAATTTTGCTTAAAATGCTATCCAGAATGTTTCCTTCACTGCCAAAACTAGGACTGAAATTTTTTCTTTAAGGAAACTTTTAAGTCGATTGCATTGTCTTACACTTACTGTAGAGTCTTACTTACGACCGGAGAAAACGGAGACCATTAAGCTTTCAAGTTACCAGGTTAGCTCTGTAACATTACAATATACTCAAAAGTGTACCGTAAAAAGACATTTGGAAACGTAGATTTATGATTACGTGTAAGTCAGTAGAACTCTGAAACTACTTTCCAGGAATATAGTGTAGTAATTAAACTACTAACTAATAAGCGCAAGTCAAGCAAAAAGCTGTTATAAGTTTACAGATCATTTTCGTCTACAGTAATTTTGTTATGTCGATAACTTATTGCTGGTCAACACTAGCTTCAAGGAGTAACAGAGGAATTGTCTGACTAAATGAACACTAACCTACAACTAAAATTAGGCAATCTACATCGCTGTGAGTTGTCACCAAATTAGGAAGATTGCCAGTTTTCAGAAGTACCTGCTTTAAGTCTAAGTTGGTTCAACAAAAAATCCATCTAACTAGAGGTAGTGGACATCCAGCTGTATAGTTTAAAAAACAGTAAACTTGGAGATTAAAATATTAAATTACATTTGTTAGAATTTCACGACATTGATTCTTATTCTGTTGTAGTCTTCCGTCATATCTAGTATTTTATGAGAACAGCTCTGGAGATCTGAAATCAAGAATTAGTAATAATCAGTGAATCACTTTAGTCTTTGGCAAATAAGATGATGAGCAAAGACTCATTGTGACAGGATTCAGCAAAAATGATGAGTGAAAGTAACTAATAACTAAACTGCCTAATTTCCAGTTGGCAAAAACTAAAGTGGAGACGATGGCGTTACCACAGAGAAATAGTTGGCAGATATTAAAGTTCTTTAAGAAGGCCAGAATGAGGTAAGCAGTGATTTTAAAAACCACCACCCAAGAAAGATAAGGCACTCATAAGCTACAAATAAAAGGAAATCAAACCTAGGCTGATACACAGGTACTTATTATGGTTTCCCTATCCTCAACTGATTTCATTGAGATTGATCTTGTCATATTAGACTGCTTAGTAGACATCGAGTACATAGATGCCAAAGTCTTGTTAGTTGAAAGTACTTACCGAATACACAGTCTTCTGGACATTTTGACTGGAAATTTGATAATGTCTGGGATGCGTTTCTTACCATCCAAACAAAAAATGGTTGTTCCAAACCGATCTGTGTTGCTTCCCTACAACGGAGAGTGAAGCGGTTTAGTAAACTGAACACGTAACTTACATCAGAAGTGGGATCAGGCATGATAGGTGTGTACCAAAAGTATACCAGTAGCATTATTCTCAGGAGAAGAAAATCCGTTGACGAGGGCTCATTGAGTGAGGTAACTTGGATATATGTTACGCATGTCTAGTCACCGATGATATACAAACCCTCTCTTAGGATTCGTTTAGTCATGTAGACAGTTATGTGTATCTTTCATCCAAACTTGAGGCAAACTTTGATATCCCTCAAGTTCAGCCATTCCTGTTCAACTATATTGTAGACAATTTGATGGAGATAGATGTAAAGAATTAAAAATACGCGAGAGTTTATGTCATGTCTGAGAACCTAATAGCCAATCTGGAGAATGCGGAAAATACGGTCCGGTCAGGCAAAAGTGAAAAAAGGGTTTTGAGTATTTTAAGTCCCTTTGGCGGACATCTGATAAGTTATATCATATGCTTCATATCTACTAGGAGCAATATGACACTCCAGAACTCTTCTTCACCCTCAATTAACTTAAGAACGAGTGAGTGAACACACTGATTACTACACTAATTCAGAAAGTTCTACCAGTCACAATAGACTAGTAAATGACGAAGTATTAACTTGAATACGAATTGTTTTCTATTTATTCTGCAACCTACACCACCTCGAGATGCTTGAATGAACATCGAAAAGTAGCCATACTTTACCATACTATGAACTTAAAAGATATGGCTGTCGAAGGCACTAGACATGAAGCTACCAATGCTTGAGTGTATCTGTTTTCAAAATAGGTAATATATGATACAAACCAAAACCAGCAATGTCAGCTTTAAGCTCATGGTATAGCATAAAAAGGTGAATAATTTGGTAAGACTATAGATGTGTATACTAAAGTAACTGGTACATCTATCACATGTGCTACGCTACTGTCTTCAAACGGCTTGTCAATTGGGTTGTAGCAGAATCAACATGAAGAGAAGCTGGAGGTGGTTGGACAAAGACGGTACAAACATATGAAACCACTGGCTGTTCATCTTACTTAATTATGAAACTGTAAGTTATCCATTTAGAGTCGTTTGCATTTTAGGAACATAATGGTTAAAAACGCTGAAAGGTACTAATTGTGTCCAGAAGTAATTAGTTCTTACCTTTTTCAACACCATAAAAATGACCAATGGTAGTATTTCTCTACTTCAATATCTTTTTTCCTGCTCATTCCAAAATCATCTTACTTTGCTGATATCTCCTTCTCTCTGTTGCTTCAAAAGTTTTCAACCTAAACTAACACACTGGTATATAGTTGTTATTCGCTGCAGCAACATTTACTCTTGAGTGTCTTCTTTTTTAGCACCTATCATTTTGACCATATCCGTCTTCAATGAAACTTTTGTTTCTTGTCAAATTCAAATGGATATCACTCAACATTACTTCTGGAAAAGTTTTAAACAGGTTTTATCGATTGAGAAATTCTCAGCAAATGAAAACAGTAAATTAAGTTTCTCAAATGAAATTTTCCCCACTAGTGTTTCTTGTGCATCTGAAAAGTCAGTATCCTTCTGTTAACACGAAAATTGTGCTTCGCCTACGCTTTCCAATGATACATAATCCAGTCGTGGTGGCACTAAGGTTAGCTGAACGATAATTATATATATATAGTACTAAACAGCCGTATTTATCGGCATATTTCTTGAATTTGTTTTTCATGATTCCAACCCAAAGTATCACTTTTCTCATTAAATTCATACCTTCATAATTGATTTAATTTTTACTCTTTATTTTCTGCTTCACTTAACAATTACTATAGGAACCTTATACACCCAATGGGTCATTGTTTACTACCGTTAATATGTTAAATAACGTAATTAATCAGTTAGTTTAACCATAGTTGACTATTCTAAATAATTGTGAAATACCTCATAATGCAATATAAGTATCAGAAGTTTCAAAGTTGGTTACAAACTTCTGAAAGCGATAGTTTTCGATAAAAAAATGTTTATGATATTTGGCAATAAAAGATATGTTTTGAGTTAGGGAAACTAGCAAGGATCACTGTCAAAGTGGTAGTCAGAAAGATCAGAACTATCCACTGACAACATAATATCCAATTACCTACTAAGGATAAAATGAGCTATGCGGTCATTCACTCTATCCTAGTCTAAGGTGAGAAAAACTTTCATTATATTTTGAGAGAAGAAGGCTTCAGTTAGCTGCCAGCCACTGCATTCGTACCAATAGCCGCGCAACCTGGAACCAATATATGAACACTCATGAGGTCAGTTTATTGAGTTCAGGGTCTAGAAGGCGTAAGCTAATAATGTCTTAAACCTTTCGTCGACGGTAAGGAATGCGACATGTGTCATACCTGTCTGGTGTGCGAGACCAGATGGGATGGAAGTGGACTCTACAAACTGTCAACTGGAGAGCAGAGTCAATAATCTACTCCGATATTATCACCCAGACGACAAACACCACCACAATGAGTTCTCGAGTGACCATCATTATACCACCAAGATCATCAAAGGCTCTCTCTCATGCAGTGGGAACCAATCTCCTCCTACAGGATCAGGATCATGACAGCAAGATTCAAACTGAAAGGAAGGAAAGTCACAATCATACAATGCTACACTACACACTTACAAATAATGCAGATGAAGAGAAGAAGGAGGAATTCTATAGACAACTGCAATCAGTAATGGACAAGACCCCACCACAGATGGCGACATCACACTCACACCACATTCTAATGAGTGGGGTGACATGAATGCCAAACTGAGAGGAGCAGACAACACAGGAAGAGAACTGATCATGGGTTGAGAAGCAATCGGTTAAATGATGAGTGAGAATGGAGAACTGTTTGCAGACGTCTGCACCTTCAATGATTTGGTGGTTGGAGACAGTGTTTCCCAATACAAGTATAATCACAAAGCGACTTGGATTTGATTTCAGCGGATAGACACACTACAAAAGCAGATCGACTTCATCTCAATGTGAAGAGAGTGGAGATACTGCCTACTGGACACAAGATGAAGAAGGTGAGCAGATGTGGGTTCACACCACTCACTGTCTAGTAGAAGGAACCTACCTTCAAAATCAAGTTGAAAGCCTTCAATTCAAAGAAGGCGGTGATAGACCACAGTTCAGGTTGAAGTTGAACAGCAAGAACAGAAACTGAATTGGAGAACGAAGCTACAAATGACATCTTCACATCAGCCAATCATCAGGAAATACTGTGAGACATTGAGCAGCATCCCTGAAGAAATTTGTGTGTGTTTGAACACTGGCACTGTGTGAGAGCGACGTGGAGGGAAATCTGGATAATCATGTTAGGAAGGAAGAGGAAAGAAGACAAGAAATGGATGTGGACAGACACATGGAAGCTGATGGAGGAGGGAAAGGAAGATGATGAAGTAGAAGATGAACCAGTTCAGTGCAGTGCAGTGCAATGCAATGCAATGCAGTGGAGGGGAGGGGAGGGCAGGAATGAACCACAAATAAGGAACTGCTTACAACAACCTATAAAAGACTACACTGGACAAATAAGTGAAGTTGAGTTCATGCAAATATAAAAGACACTTCCACGACACACTGTCAAGTGAAGAGAACAGGTTGCAGGTAGGAGAAGGAGAGACAGAGACCTGACAACATTATATCAAATAACCAGGTTACTATCTGTGATGGAAGAGATCAAGACAGATGAAAGCAATGAGAGATAGTGAAGGAAACTTAGTTGCCACGAAAGAGGAGAGACAGAGGGAACGATGAGCTGATGACTTGAGAAAACTCTTAAATCGACCGCCGCCACCACCATGACGACCACCAGCACCAGTTGCAAATAGTCTGGAAATACCACCAGCAGTCCAGCCACAGAAGTCTCAGTGAACACAGATCGTCCGACAAAAGCAGGAGTGAAGTCTCGAAGACCATAAAGTTGTTGAAATCCATGGAAGCAGTGGTACCAGATGGAATTCCTACAGAAGCACTGAAAACAGATGCAGAGACATCAGTGAACATGCTCATACCAGTTCTGTTGCAGAATGTTTGCATGGAATCAAGGAATGAAGGAAGGAAGGAATGAATAAAGGGGAGAAAGTTACCGGGTGATCGATTGGAAGAAGGACTACCTTGTCAAACTCCCAAACAAGTGAGACTCAAGTCTTTGCACTAACAAGAACTGGTGTGGATTCATGCTCGTGTTCCTGTCCACATCAAACGAAATATCATGCCGCCTCATTCTGGAGAAACTATGAAATGATCTGCATCCGACTGGATGACGAGCGGCACAGGCTAGCTGATTGGCTGGCTAGCTGGCCAGCATCAGGAAGAACAAATCATGCGTGCATCAAATTGCAACACTACGCTACACATCATCATAGAATCACAGCATCAGCATAGAATGGCGGCCAACTCTCTAACTTACCTCAACTTCATCGACTTAGAAAAGGCCTTCGACGGCCATGGTGGGGAAGCAATTTGGCAGGCAGCTGCTTCAACACTACGGTTTCAGTGCCACAATCTTTTATCAACCTCATTCAGCAGACAATCGACATGATGCCGCGGATCTTTTTTTTCGTGGTTTTTGGCGCTTGTCAACAAGTATCTGCAGCCTCGATGGAACCGTTGTCCTGCTTGATATGCTAATTTGCATCATCCAGTTTTGCTGTTGTAGACGTCACCAGTGAGGTATTCTGGCTGCTTTTACCTCCTATAGGACTGGACTACATCCATCGACTGGTCACTGAAGGATAAGCAACTTTAAGTTATCTAGTCTTATGGGCTAATTGAACTGTGTCTGTCATTTTACAAGGTGATCAGCAGGCTAGGATACTCGTTATCGCAATGATGTTAACTGTGGTTCAAATAGCCCAGTGGCAATGCCTCTGAATGCAACACTAGGTGACGCGTGTTTGAATCTCGGGTGGGACGTCAGTTCCATCGAGGTTACAGATACACCTTGCTAACAAATACCAAAATGCATGAAACCTGTGTCCAGCGATTCCTGCCGAATTCCTCCATCCAACTAGCATGTATCTGAGTGCATCGCGTTGCTGGGCAACCTAATTTGGTGGCCACTCTGCAAAATGACCGATAGAAGTCGATCATTAGTTAAGACTAGACAAAATTTTGTTACCCTCCAGTGATCAATGAATGTACACCATATATTTTTTAAAATTTCAAACTACTGTTATACTATTACTTCATACTAATGAACTGATTCAGTGATTGATGAATTCTATTTTAGCTAGTTAAACTACTAATCTTACAAAACATATTTATTGACTAATGATTAAAGAATATTACACTCTGTATTTCTTATATTTCAAGTTAACCCAAGCAAAAGATATTCTTATAAACAGTAATTTCATTCAATTTTCAGATGAATGTTTTGCTTAAATCTCACACATTTCTATAAACATACCCGAAGACAAAAAAATAATCATGTAAACTGATTATTCTTCACCATAATGTACTATAAAATAACTGATAGAGATGTGAGTAGTTGTCAAATTCTAATGTTCTGGGTGATGGGATAGCCAATTACATTCCTTCATTTTATGGAGAAGTACTTTTCCAGGCGAAATACTGAAGTCTGATTGGTCATTCCAGTAGTTGCTAGGGTAGCCTTTAAAGTCACTCAGTGTTCCAAATAGTCAGATTTAAATGACAATCATAAAATAAACTAGAATAGAGTCAACTTCAAAACTAATCAACTTACGGACTAAAAGGAAATTTCACGAAATATGTCACCATAAAAGTCGATATCATTTGTTATCAAATTTCATTAATACTATAGGGATTTCTAATCATGTGACCTGATTAAACCAGTTTCCGTAAATGATTGATGCTTTTCAGTGGAATACACAGTGAATATGAAAAGTGCCTTATATCTGTGTCATCTTAATCGAAATTGACTTGAATCTAGGAATCGGAGATTTACATACGGTCTATGCAGTTAGTCTAACGAGGAAGATTGTGCATCGCTGATTTTTCAGCTTTTATCAACACACATTATAGTGAAATGCAGCATCCCAAGCTCTGTGAACTATGGTTACAACACAGTTCAGTTTATAGTAAAAGACACTAATTTTCACTGTAACGTAGAGTAAAGATTTTCATGCAGTAAAATCCAGTATTATTATCCACTAAGAATATATTCTTAAATGAAACTGAGAAAAAATTTACCTCCATAATTTATTAAAATCAGAAAATTTTCACTTTATTGAGAAGTTCACTTATCAGATTTCAAGAAACTATAGTATTCCGTGACAACCGTTAAACTTATGGACAAGTAGACGTCCATTAAATGTCTGACCACTGTCAATCTTTGCTCTCACGTAGAAAACAGGCAGTGTGATTTTGGATTCTGTAGTACTTATTCTAACAATAAAGTTATAAAGTCCTCTTTGAACCCTACAATATAATTACCGATAACGTTTACATTTTTCAGTATGTTTAAACAGTTTACTTCATATTTGTCACTAGGAATTTAATGAATGTAAAAGGTTTACAAAAAAAAAGAAACTATTTGCCTGTCATCTGTTTATAAAACAGATTTAAAATTTCCTTCTTAATCTACTTTTCACTATTCGATATTGTTCTTAGGCGAATGCTGTAGACTAGTGAGACAGAATACTGGCTATTTCACTCACTTATATCTTGTTATTCTACCCATCAGACTTCATTTAGAGTCTAACACATTAGTTATAACCTCTGTGTTCTAATTCACACAATTCTAGGTAACTCAAGTATTTTTGAAATAAGTAGTTAGTTTGTAAGTCACATATAAATGATTGGTTAGCTTTATTTGACTACAGGTATTTTTAGTACATTTATTTGATTGTGGCTAGCAGAGGAATCCAGAACGCATGTTTCATACCGAAGGTAACCCGTCAGCGTTTGAAGCGATGGGTATGAGGTTCGAGTTCCATTAGGAACGACATCACTCACTGGGATGCAGGTACATCCAGCTGATGAATTCAAATGGGGATGAAACGCATGTCCTGGACTCTTCTACTAGCCACACAGTCAAGTAAATTACCATAATAAATATTTAAGTAGTATCAAGGCACCCACATAGATGCCCATATGCTAACAAAAGTGGAATAATTCGACCCAGTATAACAACGGAGAAATACAAGTATATCAACAAATAGTTTTTTTTAGTACAGCTGAAACAGTATTTTACAATAGTTATCTTCATTTTGAGCATAACAGTCAAGTAACCATAGGTGTTAACAAGAATAAAAGTGAGCAGTAAACATTTATGTAACTACAGAGGTAACTTGACTACTGAGCATTTTACAAAGTATATTTACTTATATCCCTAAAAGGCGTCCATGCAAACATCTGTTAGCTTATAATTATCGTGCCTTCATTGTTACACAACTTTATATACACTGTCCTCTCAATCAGCACTTATAAAACTGGCTAAGAAACGCTTCAATCAGTAAATATCTATGTGAATACTACTATCTGAAATAGAAAAGGATAAACATGAGACGTAAATAAGTACAAGAATATTGACGGTTTGTATACAGTAATTAATAATTGTTATTCGTTTAACTGACCAGTATTTCATAATTTCTACCAAAGTATCATTTTCTGCTTTGTAGTTCAGTCACAATGTAGATTAATAACTTTTCAGGATTGTCTTTTCTTTGCAGAGTATTGTTATTTACAGTGAACTCCATACTTCAGTTCTTTTACCTACAATATAATATGATCTACACGCCGAACTAACTCACAGTGTATACAACAAGCTTCTGACTAGATTAACAAGAAAGAAACGTATTTTCTAAGGGGGATCCTTTTTCATGAATAACGGTACTCATAACACGTCATTCTTCTGAGGCCTAGTGTTTTAAGGCATATACTGCTTCATTCAGCTATGTTACTGATCCATTCTTTTTGAGTGCAGATTGTTTGTGGAACATTCTGCTTTTAATTTCAACAGAAGTGTATCAAATCTAAACACATAATTAGGCAAACAAAAAAAATCAACTTCTATATGCGATAAGTCATATGACCTATCCCCATGATTTCGACTTCATTAGTGTCTGGAGGAATTTCACCATTTTCTCCAATAAGCTCAGGAACACTAAGCGTGTTTTGTACTTTAAAAACCTTCATTGACTTCTTTTCATCTTTCGAAAACAGCATTACCATACCCATGAAATGTCAATCTCCTTGAAGTAATTGCTTAATTTGTTTTGTAAGCTAATACAATTAGAAGTACTGTTTTAATCCAAATTCACATCAAATTGTACTTTCTCATACTACATCAGTAATTAATCGTTATATTGTTGCTTATGCAGGTAAAAGTATTACAGTAAACATAAACTAATTGAATATGTAGCGTAGTTGACGACATCCGCGTTACTAAGTGAGCTGATATTGCTTTTTATTCCCAACTCCGTAATTTTTATCATTCACTAACTGTATTAAATTCCAACAAACCAAAATACAGATTTCATTCAATATTATCATTAAAATTTGCAGTTATTTACACTCTAGTAATTTACAAATTCCTTTAAAATAAACACGAGAGCACAGTTATTGATTTGCGTGCTTAAAATTTCTAGTAAAATTTTATATTATCTCATGGTTATACATATAGATAATAATACTACTAACATTAAAACCATTTTACTACGCAGTCATTATGATAAAAAGATGACAACAATGACTGAAGGTCATTTGCTTTCAACATGTCTTTGCTTATATCAACCCCTTACTCTATGTGTTGTTTTATTTTGTTGATCATTGAATGGTAAGGAATAATTTCACAGTTATGTTTTACTCATTTTATTATCACAAAATCTTCAACATAAAAAAGATGGCATCAACACTATAAATGCAAAACACTGGAGATGTATGACTCACTAACATTTCGTTATACAAATACTGCTATAGTTTTTTCGTTTTGTAGATACGTATAGGCGTTTAGTAAGGGTGGTTGTTTACAAATATTTGGATTGTTTGTCTGAGTATCTTCTAGTCTAACTGCATAATGAGCAAATATAACTCACTCAGGTCTTAGCAACATCTTATAGTCTCTATGGAATGTTTGTACATTAACTTGATTTTTGAGTTAGTCTTGCAGTGTTTTCTGCAATCTAAAAATCGAGTACGGATAACCCTAAACAGTAAGAGACCGATTTACATAATAGTGACAATGTGAACATGACTTTTGAATTCAGTAATTCTTGTTAGATTGTTACTGATTTCATCCTATAGGATTTTTTTCCTTCCTTACATTAAAGTGTAAATAATAACTAGTGATGCATCCTCGAAATGTGTGTTCAAATGCTACCCTGATACTAGCCTACTGGTTTCCAAGATAACTTTTCTAAGCAAAGCCTAGCGTATAAACAGCTTATGCTTGGTTAACCAAGCATTAATTAAACCCTGAATGTGTAGTTCTTAGGTATTTCATACGGATTTTTTTATATCTTCAAGTTGTATGAGTCTCTCTGGGTTGATTGTTTAGATTCTGTCTTCATATTGAATCAGTCTGCACTACTTTATATTCACATCAATGCCAAATGAAAAAGTTGATACTGATAAATATGTATCATTTTAATTATTTTAAATCATGAAACTAATTTCAAGGTGTTCCATTTTAATTGACAGCCTATTAGATAAAAAATGATTTGAGTGGTAAATTTTTTAGTTCATTCAAATATTGGCACGATAAATATGGAGTTAAAGTTATGTCGAAATGCTATCACCCTTGTTATTATCGTATCACAATTGATGTTTTAATATGTATTTTTTGTGCTTGTAATATGCATCTTTCCTACTGTGATATCCTTGGAAACGTATTCTATCACCAGAAGTTGTCATATATAGCGTAATTATGTGTAAACTAATAACTGCATATTCACGACCTAACTGAAAATTTACTAGAATTCCCCATGAAGAATGGTGATTACTAACTAACATAAAGTATGTAACACTTTTACTTGTAGATAATAAGTTTCATGAATTCAGTAGTTAGCGCTACTATAGTGGCTTTAAGTAAGAAATACAATGCAAAACAGCAACAGAAGACAGGCAATTAAGTTATTCTTCTCGATATATGTCAATCAAAGCAAACGTACGGATAAATAACGCCATTCTCTGGCAATAGAAATGTCTACAGAGTTTTATTATTGGATTTTTACAAAAACCATGGGAAACATGAAATCCTCGCTCTACAATTCAAAGAATTATCATAATATTCAGGTAACTGATCACAGTTCACTAAAACATAGAGTCCTGTAGGCTCAAAGCCCTGTAAGTTCATTTAACAAAGGCTATCACTTTTGATATAAGTGTTGAATACTCAGATATTCGAGCCGCACAAGAAAATGATTCGGAATTGCCACTTATCCGTTCATTCTGTGAATACATAGGTCTACTGTCTACACCATCCTTGTGATCTGGTTAAAATGAAATACTAGCAGTCAATTCGAGCGACTCTAAAGGTTACCATAGCAACGGGTAAAGTAGCCAATTAGGTCGCTTTATTTCGGTTAGAAAGCGGGACTGTCATAAAATAAAGAAGTTTAACTGATTATTTCAGTTGTTGAGTAAGCTAAAGGTCAAGTGGTTAGGTGAAGAGTCTTTTTTCTGTGACTTTCGAAGAGTTGAGGCGTTAGTAATTAAGATACAATAACGTGAATTCTCCAGAAAAATCAAGTGCTTTCTGCTACTAATCTGATCTGTTTTAGAAGAATAAATTCCCTAGCGTTTTATTACATGAAATCTTTAAATTTTAAACTTTCGTATTGTTCGTATCCCCTGATGTTTACAATTCTTAATTTATCTACCTTTGTTTATTTACTCTTACATTCAAATATATACATATACACAAAACTAAAAATTCTATTTTTAGCATGTTATCTTATTTGACTTCTAGATATGTTGGTGTTTAACGACATGAATTTTATAATCAGTCAGTATGAAGTGAATTCACTTTGCACTTGAATCACAACCACTCATCAGTATAATATTCAATTGCAAGTATTTAACACAGTATTGTCTGCAAAAACATTAATCATTTCCTGGAAAATCAGTATTAGTGCTGATTATTACTGGTACCTAGATCACAGCCTAGAGAAATAGAATGGAGTAATATTCCTTAGTCCTTATATCAGTTCACAGCTTTCAATCCTACGTTACAGCTGCTGTCAACATTATAAGCTATGAACACTACAACAAGGTTTAGGGATTATTTGTATTATATTAACATTTATACAATCTAGAAGGTTGAGTAAAGTAAAAATGTTGTTAATCGAATGAGATACTGGCAAAATCTTTTGTTTCATCTTGAGGCTTGAAAAACAATTCATTATAGGCAAATTTATTACTACAGTTACAGAAAACTGGACAAAATGTTGTCTAGATATCAATAATGTTATAAACATATTTAAAGTAGGATTCATGGCGGACTGCAATCAGTTGGAGAACCACTGAGAACCTGGGAGCAGTGGGCAGCTGTTTCGTCCTAGTATGGGAATCCTCAGTAGTATGCACCCATGATGCGGCTATGGACCGAACTCAAGACCATATTCCACGGCAAACGCGCTAACCATTCAGCCAATGAATCGGAGTTCAACGATCCATAGTTTCCTACTTCTGTCAATTCACGGTATAGCGCGACTATCCACCGACGTCTTCAGTTGACATATATTTCAATTGGTTGACCCTGCAGGTCACGGTTTCTCATTAGAACTTCGGGATATCCATCTCTAAGCACGTCACTAAGGAGCGATGTGCAGTAATGTATTTTGAAGTTAATGGGGATTTTACGTTTAAGGTACGGTTCATCACGGACTGACTACTTGGAAAACCATTGGGAACTTGGGATCACTGGACAGCTACTTCATCCTAGTATGGGACTACCTGAAAAATGAAATCCCCATTAACCTCAAAATACATTCCTGCAAGGTGTTCATTAGTGACATACTTCGAGATGGATATCCTGAAGTTCTAATTAGAAACCCTGACCTAGGGGGCCCAACTAATCGTGAGTGAAATAGCCACGTATATCATGTAAATGTGAATTTATTACAAGTTTCAAATCCGCCAAAGTCCCAAATAAATTCCTTGTTGATCTAAAAGTATTTGTGTGTAACTACCCAACAGTAACACTGTCCACTTCAAATTGGAAGGGTTATCTGTTGGAATAAAATTCCGCGACTTCTCTCCCTTCTTGTAGAGAAATGATCAATGGAGTAAACCAGCTTAATAGTACCTCTGATTGCCATATGCTACATACCACCTCCGTTACTCTCATGAGCAATTTCCTACCTCCATCTTTTAAAACCTTGAGGTGGCAAGCTATTCGGTTTACCAGCTTTGCATAGACTCAGGTTCGAAACAGCCTTCCTAATCTCAAGGACAGTTGAGGGACCGATATCTATGTCCCAATCAGGTTCAAGCTGGATACTGAGCAACTGAAGTGTGGGCCACTTGAACTGTGCTTTGAAGTGTTCCGCCCAACGTTCAAGCTGTCCATCTTGAGACGTTGCCAAAGTGGTTTCCTTTTCAGTGATGGTCTCACTCAACATCGTTTTCTTCTTGCCATTGTCCTTAATGAGCCTAAACAATTACCACATATTTCTTGGTGCAGATGCTTTCTCCATCTCTTACCCTCACCGCCCACCATTGCTCCAGATCATAGCGAAGACTGTTGGTCAATTTACGTAGAAGTTGCTTTCGCTCTTCTTTTTGGTCAGACCCTGCTGGAATCAATCTTGTCACATCAGTTGAGTTGGATGACGTTGCGGAAATCCAGTAACATTTGCTAGCCTTCGGGTGTAGGCTACCAGCTGTCGTTATTGCTGTTTCTAAAGCAGGCTTAATATCATGCCAGGTTTCCCGAGGGTGGAGATCGCTGTCATGTTGAATTAACTGCGTACTCAATCTTCCCTAAATGCATACTTACGTTCTCATTTCCCAGTCATCCATAGACAGGCTTTACTGACGTCTGCCTTGTGCGATCAGTAAGGTGCAGACATACACAAGCCCGCACTGACGTTTGATTGGAAGCCAAAGAAAGAGCGGTATTCCCCCACCGATCCTCTTCAACGATGGCTTATAGCTATATGAACTATCTGTGTCTACCAATGGTTTGATGCCAGCCAATGCCATATGAGACAGTCTTTCCTTATGTTGGAAGTTAGTGCTTCCTAGAAACAAGTGGGTGCCACAACAAAGGTGCAAGAGATGATCATCGTTGCCGGTCTGTTGGCATGGGATTCCGTAGATACCCCCATGATGCCTTTCCGATTGGCTCAACTGCCCTACTTGAGCGATAAAGTCACCTGCCATTATGACATCTGAACGTTTTACTTTCTGCAGCAAAGTTGACAGCTTCTCACAGAATTCATCCTTTGCGTCCTCCGAACTGCGATTGGCAGAGATTACGAATAGACATCGCCTAGTCTCACGATCCTTCACAGTCCTCACAGATCTACTCAATCAATCAACACACAGACGGTTGTTGACTGATATTCAACAGAGGAGTGCGCTCTCTCTTCTACAGATCAACACCATACCTATACCAGTGATGCCACAAGATCTAGCCATTCGGTCTCCGGATACTCGCAAAGTGAATTTTGAAGATTCACTAATATAGCTGGCTGATGTCGAATGAATAATCACACTCGGTTCCTGTATGTGTATCTCAGAGACACAGTATACACCCATGGCTAGAGATTCTAGAGTTTTGGTAAGCGATACTTGCTGTCTGATTTGGTATACAATTCGGATATTTAGAGCTCCTACATGAAATCGATGGCGGAGTTTTAGGAGACTCGGAATGAAGTTTCGATGACTTTCATCGTTCGCAATGGTCGCAGAATGAGAGGTGGGGGAGAAGTATACGAGGTTTAATATAAATATATTGAGGTGGATGTAAAGGACACAGAGTTGAGGAGGACAGGTTATGTTTGATTAAGCATTGAGTATTACTGGAAGTGTGAAGGTGGTTGACATTTATCGGCTGCTCACACCATGGATGTTTGTTTCTTCTTGAGGTACCTGAAAAGGAAGAGATAGTGCGTGACCACAGAGCCCAGGGGACATCTGCTTCAGGTCGCTTATACGCTGTCTTTTCGCAAGTTTGAGGTCTTCGTTTGTTGCTTTAGAATAGGACTGTGAACTCCTAACAACTGCATCGGCATGTCACGGGGTAGTAGGAGTGTGGCGTTTTTAGGGTCAACCCTTTCTAGCCCGTTTCCCACCAGGAAGCTAACATCAGCGTGGCACTACCAGTCACCCAAGGGAGACATCTTACTTCCGTCGCACTCCTGTTCAGCCAGTAGTACAACTTCGCCCTCGGGCCCCTATCGTAGTGTAGCAATTTAGACTACAACGGCAGCTGCTTTTCGTCCCATCACTATCCAAGAAACCTTTCTGATATGGTAAGACCTCGAAAGAACAAGCGTTTCACCAGTATACCTCATTGGGTTAATGTGATAAGCAAACCCGACCACCACGTCAAGGTAGCAGTAATCGGTTGGGCTATTATCCGTTGCTTGACACAAGATCAAAGGTACATTGTCTCTGAACATAGGAAGTGTAAACAGTAACTCAAGCAGGTAGTGTACCGCAGCTTCGATGTATTAGAAGAGACAAAATGCCACAACTAACTGACGTACTAGAGATATTTGCCAAAATTGTATGTAAGTATTTGCAGTTGTAAATCCTCGTGAGTGAAGTCAACGGAGAGTTCTTTTGCTGAATTAATTTTTCATCTTCATTCATCTCACTTGTTTCTCTAATCGTGGAAAGTGGTTAAATGTAGCGCGATGACCGGGTGAATGATCATGGTGTTAGAAACTGGATTCCATGTAAGGGAGTTCGACTATTATACGCCGTAGTTGACTCATGTGAAGTTAAACCAAGGTAATCCTCACACTTATTTAAAGTGTACAAACTTCTACCTATTCCATGTACTATAGAAGGAGATAAAAAAAAACGCTTGGTTTAACTCATATATGATTGACGTATATATGCTAAAGAATAAGTTAAAGAGCAGAAATAAAAGATGATTGATCGGATGATAATAATAATAATAATAATAATAATGCTAACAACAAATAACAACAATTTCTGTAGGCAACCAAGCAGAAAGGCAAGTAGCAGGTAGTTAGAGTTTTGCATACAGATATATTAAATGAACAAGTTCAACACAATAATAACACTACTAATATGAATTGTTTCTCTATTTTTTCAAATAAATGAAACTGCCTAGAGATACGTCAAAAATTTATTATTCCTAAGTATTTTGTTTTCTACTGAATAAAATCAGAAAATGAATGGTAAACATATATCCAAAGAAATAAATATGGAGTTATTTTACATAAAGGGAAATATTTCTAGAAAGGTAGTAGTGATTGCAATATGTGTAGTTGAAAGAGTTGAACAACTCGAAGGGAAGACAAGTTCAGTTGTATATATGTTGTCTGATAATCAGCAATTCTGTGGAGTAATTGGTAATAATTACTAGGCGACTGAGTAAAACAGACCAGAAAGAAACGTATAAGTTAGATCACAGTATTTATAATGTGTAAGCTAATTTATGTAGATAGGCACAAAAAAAATTGGCAAATAATATTTATATTGCTAGTTGTAACAGTAGCAGCAGTTGGTTATCAACGATTTTTATCAACAGAATGTATGCAACTGAGATAAATGATGCCTAAGAATAAATATAGTGGAAAGCACGTCGGTAAACAGATGAGCAGCTGATCAAAGTTAATTTCAATTGAAATCGTCGCACGATCACCTGAAAATATTTGTTGAGGTCGACAAAAACCAACTAGTTTCATTACTCTAGGAAGTTATTTAATTATATATGCTCTTTTCCTATCTGACTAGTTAGCTAGAATACTGTTTACAAAAGGAAACAAGAATAATTCATATTGACTAATTAAATGACCAAACATAATAGATATGCTAATGGAAATTGGTCACTTCTAAGTTAGTCTACTGTCTACTATTTATAGCAGGACGTGAAGATTGAACGGTGTTCAAATGTTCAATGTTCTGTGGAACTTCCTCCTTACCATTACTACGGGATAAAGCGACAGCAATAATCATGACTGCAATACACGTGGGGCGTGTAGAATGAATGTGTAGCATGTGATCCTGTTTGAATTCGATCGAAACTTCATGTTCTAGAGGTTTCGATGACTTCCAATCGAGTGGATACAGTGTAGTTACAAATAGCATACGACTCAATGGCCTTTGTGTGTACGTTTGATCAAGGCAAACACGTTCTATAGCACAAGGACCTTCATCATCCATCCAAACATCATAACAAGCAGGAGGCGCTATGCGACCATGAACTAAAAATAAGATAGGCGCAACCACACTACTTGATTGTGATTTCAGTTTAGTAAATCCACTTGGCCATGAAAATTTCACTGTAGCAGAACACTGACGCACATTTATCCATTGACATGGTGTAACCAATCCAACTTGAACAAGATTAGCCCGAGTAAGCCAAGTTCGGACTAAATTAGTCACACTCATTGATAAACGAGCATGGTGAGCAACAACAAGTTCATGAAGTCGTCGTAAACTGTCTACTGAAGGTAGAAAGTTTCCAGATTTGAAATTGTGGTTATCCACATTATTTAACGCAATGAGATCACAGTGATTTCCCGAATTGGAATTTATAAGTGCATTAAAAATTTGAGATCTAGGTAAGCTGGGAACATCAAATCCACTTGGAGGACAAGGTGAAGGAATAGGAGGAAACTGACTATCTGGACTACGTAACTTATCTTGAAATTCCGCGATGGCAAGATAAGATTTATGCATTTGGCCACAGTTTAATTTAGGATTTGATTGTGTAGACGTATGAGCATTTAATAATCGTACAATGAGAGCGAGGGCGGTTGTCCCGGGTTCCACCTACAAAGTTTTAGTAAAGAACTTTAGTTATACATTACTTATGGAAACATCAATAGCACCAATTATAAGAGATTTCAAGTAGGATATAAAAATATGTAGTGCGATACAAAAAATAAAACTAATGCCTCATCATACTTCGTTTTCTTTTGCTCCTCTTTCTAAATAGATATTTCATGATCCCATCGCTTAAAATGATCAATTAAATTTAAAAACTGGTGCAACTCAACTCAACACATATTTTTGTACTAGGTTATGAACTACTTTTACATTTCGAGGGTTTATGATAATACTCGGTTGCCTAAGTCGAAGTAGATGGAGTGGGGTTCGAACCCGAGACTCATTGCTTAACAGTTGAGTGCTTAAGCCAATAAGCCACACACAGTGGTGCGCAATGATGAATCAGGAAACTAATTAAAACCAAAACATGAAATCGTTTGTATAAAAATCTAAAAGTTGAAATAAGAGCCAGCAGGGTGTGGTGTAGTCTTAAATCGCATAAAGTTCAGACACAACATATAGTGATTGGAGTTGAACTGGGGCGTGGTTAGTGACTGAATCTTATAGAGTCTCTGAACGACTGATTCGGCGGTCACTTCTTTAAATCTGATCGCTAACCAAGATATCTTACAAACGTACCTATTATCAACGTGTAAAACATGCTCAAAAGAAGGAACTGGCGTAATATACATCAGAGAACATTAAAATTTTACTCATATGAAGTGGATATATTATTGTGAAAATGGCACTTCAAATACTTTCTAATTTTACTGTATTTAACAGTTTTATATCCCATTCTTTGGGACTGCTATTAAGGTAATCTCAACCTTCTATTCAGAAATAGACTATTTTACGTCTACAACCATTGCAAATACGATTGTGCAGTGATATTGTGGAAACAATTTCTTGTTTGAACGATATGTAAATCTGATCTTGTGAACCTAAATGATTAGAGAATGTTGGGAAGTACTGAATATTTCCCGCTAAGGGCTTGCTGACATGCGGAAAATGAGTTGGGTGAAGGACATACTGTGATCCTTCGACTAAGACGTTAGGCTTCATTTCACGAATTTTCTGATTGCCAGTACCTAATGTCCGAGTAAATGTAGTCTTACTTCTTGATATCCGTTACTCCAAACAGTATAAACTGGCTGATCGGAAATTTTAAGTATCACCACTCAGAAGTTATTCCAGCATATGCGCACTTATAAACATCGAATAGCCTATTATTTCCATTTCATTTGTTAAATTTAGTCTTTAGCTTTTTTCTTTATTTTAATACTTACATCCTTATGTGATCATCTGTTTTCATCACTGAGAAGTGCAATACATTCAAAGGACAAATTTTGTTAAGTTCTACGCTGATCAAGTCTGTTATAAGATTGATCAGTGTGAACTTCAAAAATAGATTTAGTTTTCAGTAGTTATAACTCCAATGCATGTTAGTTGACAATGCATTACTCAATCTAGTTGCTAATGCCCCTAAAAAACGTACCTCATAAAAATTTGCTCCAGACAGTATAAGCATGTTGGCCATATCCACGTCGCCTGCTGTTATGGCCAGACCAAGAGCTGATCGTTGTCGACAGGTTGGTTCAACACAGTTTGGCTTAGCACCTGCATCAAGTAGAGCCTGGGCAGTGTGCAAACGACCCAAACTAACCGCTAGAGCTAATAACGGCCACTTGGAATTCGGTTCGATAACTTTATTTGGGTCCAATCCCGAAGTAAGTAGTTTGTCTAACACTAACGGTCTACCCGCGCCACCAGTAACACAGGCTAATAAGACGTCTTCCTTGAAACGCAGGTCACTTCCCAAATCAGATTTGCAATCAGTTTGATGGGTTTCAAAGGCCTCTTTTGATGGTGAAGCATTTCTTTGCTCTTGATTACAGACTGAAAAAAAATTTCCAGATGTACAAGCAACAAGACTCCATCTCTGGTTATTAACAGCTTCCAAGAATTCTTCTGATGTCTGGATGCTCGTTAATGAATCATAAATGCAAAGATTTGGCAAGCATTGAAGCTCATAATGGAAGTCATTTGGTTGGTCGTCATGTGCCGTTGGATCTTGATTTGAAATATGAGACTGAATTAGATTGAAATAAATATTTACAAGTGACCGCAACGATGAAACAGTTTGTCCTTGAAACTGAGTATGAATGTTATGGAGCTGCTCTGATTGTTTACTAACAGCAGGTGGAAGAGTAGTCCCTTGCTGTGGTGTTTGAAGTGCCTTGATGTCGGTAGGCTACAAACAAGAAATAAAGTCTCTTAATTCTATTTGTCAGTCGCTACCTCTGATTGATTTAGTAAAACAAAATGATGGATAAAACAGATATATGAGTAAAAATTAGTTTCAAGCGTTTAAAAGCCAAACTATTAATGTCACTTTTTCAAAAATTGATGAAGTTAGTTCGAGTTGTAATTAGACTCACTGAAAGGTGCGTGTCAAAATATGAAGACAGTAACTGTCTCCGTCCCAATCCATATAACCTATCAATTAGTTTGTGGGATTAGTCCGGTTTCTTAAGGAGCCAAGTTTTCTTTAAGAGTGAAGTGGATATTTGGTGCTCTTATTATATTTGCAAAACTGTATCTTCAGCTACTCAACGAATATAAACAACCTAACAAGTACGGTCAGATAGAAGGTCTGAAGTGAATAACTTCGGCGACAATCACAGCATTTGACATCTTACTAGTTTAAGTTTTGTATCTCCCTTTGTTTTACGTCGTTCCACAACCTTAATAGTTTGCTAATTCGCATTGGGGTTAAGCATACCAACTACTAACCAAGATTTTAAAAACTTTAGTAAACCAGTCAGTGTACTCACAAGAAATAATCCTCTTACTTAAAAATGACGATACTGCAACCTACCGGAGAATTTTTCGTATGAATTGTTGCTTCAAAACTCATCTGCATAGATAAACCACAATAAATAAGGAGCGAAAAGGTTGAACACATTGATAGTTTCACTTTTGTTGGAAGTCTAACAAGCCTTAGTAGGTTGGTAGTTTCTGTAATCGTAGCACGGATACAAAATGGTCAATTTTCTGTTGCAAACTTACGATACAAATAGAACCGGAGAGATGCTAATATACTTTTAGGTAACCAGATGTACTGCTCAGCAGTGCGCTGTCGCAAACTATGTGACCACGAAATGGTAATTAAAGATGATAGATTTAAACGGGTTACATGTATTCGACCAGTATTTCCTTTGTGAGATCAATTGTATGTGGTGCAATCAATGAGTAATGAGATAGACGTACAAAGAGTAGTGTTATATCCACTTCGCTGCCTTTCCTTTAGCCTACCACTGGAGGCGTAGATGTCAGGCGCAGTGAATCGGAGAGATAGTCAATTATGCAAATGACTGTGTTGTTTAGATCTTTCAGTCAATGATAGAAATCGTTAAGATATACTGACAGATACAGGTATACTGACCCTTTACTAACATTCCGATCACTTTCTTGTCTCTTTTTCGAATATCCTTCTTGTCTACTGAGGAATCTCCTTCACACTCATTAATTTCTTGTCGTTGAAATTAAACAGTTTGAACCAAGGCACTTTTGTCCAGAACACTACGTCGTTCAGTCTGCTTGTAGTAGAAATGAGGTACTGTGATTGTACTCATTATTTGCATGTCATGACCATGCATACAATATACACCGACGACAGTCCAAACTGCATGCTTTCAAAAGTATTTCAGAACAACAAATAAATAATTATTGATATACTTGTATCTCTCTGTTGTTATACTGGATCGAATTGTTGCATCTCTGTTGGCATATGGGCTCCTATGCGGATGCCCTGAGACTACTTGAATACTCATCATGATAATCTACTTGGTTCCGGTTAGCAAAGAAATCCAGGACACGTCTTTCGTCCCATTTGAACTCATCAGCTGGATGTACCTGCACCCTGGCGAGTGATGTGATTCCCAATGAGACTCGAACTTTGTACCCATTGCTTCAAACGCAAAAGCATTATCCACTAGGCCACTGAGGCACGATAGTCACTTCTTGTGCAGTGGGTATTAGTTATTATTATTATTATTACTATTATTATTATTATTATTACTATTATATCAACAAATAGTAACAACTAATACCTGTTGTACAAGAGGTGGCTACTGTGCCTCAGTAGCCTAGTAGATAAGGCCTTGACGTCTGAAGCGATGGATACGAGGTTCGAGTCCCAGTGAGAATCACATCACTCACTGGGGCGCAGATACATCCAGCTGACGAGTCCTAAATAGAAGGGAACGCACGTCCTCGATTCCTCTGCTAGCCACAACCAAGTAAACTACCACAATAAATATTCAAGCAACATCCAGGCATCCGCATAGGAGCACATATGCTAGCAGAGGTACAATGATGAAAACTTATCGATACCACTGTGATCCTGATTTTCACAGTGGTCCATCAGTGACCCAATATATTTTACACCTAAAGAAAAATCTTATTCCATTCAGTTATATTATGGTGCTTCTAAAATGAAAAGTCAAGAATACTAAACATTGTGCATTTAGTTCGTGGAGCTATGACTTGCTGACTCAAGTGATTGGCTTTCAACCGGTAAACTATGGGTTCGAAACCTGCTCAATTTACTAGACTTTCGGCAGCCAGGTAGTAACGTAAGCTCCTACAAATAGGCGTGGCTCACTGCCTGCTGCATATGATGGATTTTGATACAGTACATCCTGAAAGAATAAGATATTTAGCAAATATCTACAATGAAGTTGGGTGAAAACTAACCACTAGAGCAGACAGTCAGTCACAAAAGAAACATGAAAGCTCAGTAAGCAACTCTGTAAGTGTCTCTGATAACCAAGCATAGCTGAAATAAAAATACGTGTAATTTAGCACATCACTTGTTTACTTTATTAAAATGAAACAGCAAGAATGACCAGTGTTCTTAATTCTAGGAATAAACTAGCCCACTTGAAGCAACAAACCAACTCCTTACACGGCGTAACTGTTCTAGTGCTAATTTGGAATAGTTTAATTAAATACTGAAATATAAGCCTAAAGAAATGAAATATTACACTCACGTAAGATATTGGAGACAACCCCACATCCACTTTATCCAGAGCACTACAAAAACTCAGGTTACAAGATATGCCTTTCGAAGTAGAATTAAAATGAAAGTCTGACTGAACGGCTTTGCTATCAATTTTGAAATTCCAACTGATCCATGCAACGGACCTTTAGTTGAAGAAACCATATTTTCAGGAATGTTGGGAAGATGATGCTGCGAACTGTCTGCATTAAACACTTTTGATTGTTCTTGTTCATTGATTTCTACTGTGCAGTTAAAATCTTGGAAGCATTCATTAGCACCAAAACATGAAGACGATGGGGAAACTGGTTCTCGTTTTGGTAAACATGGTGTGAACACTTCCATAGAAGCATCGCATTCCAATTCAGTTTCTCCATGAAGACTACCACTACGACTCTGAGCGGAATCGTTGCTTACAGAATTGCTAGTAGACTCTGTAGCATGACGCTTCCGAGTTTTAACACGAGAATAAAGGTCATTTGAGCACAAATCAATTTTTCCATCTCGGATGTCATCAAAGTACTTTGTTTTCAAGGCTACTAACTGGTGTTTTGGGACGTACTCATACCTTCCACTAGTACGTGATTTCGTGCAATGTTTGCGCTTCACAGATTTATTCAACTGCCGCTCTTCACTAGCACCTCTAAAACGATTATGTAGGTTCTGAACTACTGAGCCTGGTGTAGAAGGAGGGGTTGGAAGTGAAGTTGGAGAGTTTGCACAAACATTATGATAATCCTTTTGTATGTCTAAGTTTTTAGAAACTTTGCTTTTGGACCGTCTATGGAAATTAGAAATTATATCCAATACATTGGTGAGGTTTTGTTCAGGTTCCCAACTGTCCGCTTCCGGAGGAAAACCTTGCCAACGTACTTTGTAGTATTTCTGTCCCTTAATAATTCTTTCGTCAAGGATATTTTCAACAACATACACTTCTTCCGACTCAACTTCGTAATTTTTAAGATCGAGTGAACTGTTTTTGTTAGATGAAGATCGACAACTTCCTTTTATTCTGATGTGACGTCTCTGACGGCGCCTACAAACCCGAAGTTGTTTCCGCATCTGTGTGTCGCCCAGGGATGCCATTCACCACTTAAAGACATCACCTGAAAAAAATATCAGAAATTTGCATAAGATACAAAAAGTGAGAGGAATTCTAATCCCCATTACAGAATATGCATCTTAAGGTTCACTTCGGTTTCAGAGTTAACGTAACATTATTATCCCTGAAGTTGAATAAGAACTTAAGACTACATTAGGCAACAGTTAACCAAAGAACGATGAGTAGAGTTTAAGGTGCCCTAAATTTCAAGCTTTCTATCAAGATAGGTACAAATAAAGCTGTACCAATTTTTAAAATCTGCATACTAAATTCGACTTACGATAAAAGAATGAATGTAAACGCTAACCACTGAGGCATAACGGATACTACTGCATTCCCTCCATATAGGAAAACCATACGACCTTTAATCCATGAGAAAATTCTTCATTTCCACAAGTATGTGAAGTCGCTAAAACTTTGGGTACTCTAAGTAGAATGAAGAAACGACACTAGCAATCAGCAAATTAGATACGCAATGCTGAAGTGTCAGCTAGCGCAAGTATTACGTTTTGGGACAGTTTTAAGTCAGTGGAGTGACTAAGAATGAATACTTTGGGACTAACATGTGTTTTAAGAGATCTGTGCAAGGTCTTAAACAACTATTTTTACTTACCATCCCACCCCGCACCACCCCAAGAATCTCAGCTCTGTGAGCTAAACTTCCCTATACATCTACATGCATTCATCCAGTGATCGCCAGATAATAAGCAGATAACGTCATCTCATTAAGTGGATGTTCGGAAAAAATGCAACGTTTCCTAAGATACTGGACGGAAACCTGAGTACTTTAAGTCCTTCTCTCTCACCCATCAAGTATAAAATGCAATAAATAATGGTTAAGACCTATTTATGCCTCGAAACTAATAACCTCCTTAAAGACGTACTCACTGCTGATCTTTAAAACCTAAAACTTCCAGTCATAAGAAGGGAGAGAAATCTTGTGACAACCGATGAGGAATCAGTTTGACTAATACTGTCTCTGAGATCCTCGAATTCATAGTTATGGCACCTAACTAGAGCTGGAGAACAACAAACTCGAGAGAACCAGGCAAGTTTCACATCTGGACAAGGGAGCATCGATCAGATCTTTACCCTTTTACAGGTTCTGTAATATGGGCCTACTTACCAGCGATCGAAACTTGTCATATTTGTTAGCCTGAAGGCAGCATTCGACTCTGTTGACTGTGAGGTGTTGTGGCAGTGTCTGACGGTGAAGGGAGTACCAAGCAAGTACGTAACAAGAACCAAAGTTCCCTACTCAAACTCATGTAGCCATGGAAATTTGTCATATGAAGTGATGACAACTAGTGATGTTCATCAGAAATCCTGGCTGTCACTGTTTCGGTTAAACTTCGCCATAAATGTATCAATGGACATAAAATTAAGGTCTGACTTCACAGGGTCTGATTTGTTTCCTGAAGGGGATCTGGTTGGCTCGGAGTATGCAGACGATACCATCCTGATAGGTAAGGACACTGTCGAAATGCAGAAACGCGTCCAGAAAAAATCTGAGTATGTCTGGAATGCATCTCGTACCCGTTAAATGCAAGATGATGTTTCAGGATTGATCTGCAACTACTCTTAGTCCAAGGATAAGGAGGAAGTGGTGGAGTGTGTCGACCACTTTACTTACTTTGGAAGTTATATAACCATAAAGGAGGTGGTTGCTGACATGATATCAGTTCGGATACAGAAGGCCCACTTGGAATCTACCAACTTGTGTTACCTGTGGTGCTGACTAGATATCCGACTATATATGAAAGAATGAGTATACTGCGCTGCAGTTGGTTCTGTTTTTTTATACGGCTGTGAGACATGGATGCTGAGAGTAGAAGATGCGAAGCGGTTATAAGTCTTTGATCATAAGTGTCTTCGTAGCATTGCTTGTGTACGGCAGATTCGTCATGTTAGTAGTGTGGAGGTTAGGCAAGGTTGTGAATCTTCAGTGGTTGAAGTGACCTGGACATATACTCGGCATGCCGAGCCACCACCTACCTCGACGTACAATGCTGAGAGGTGGATTAAGTTGTAAGAGGGCTCAGGATGTCCACACCAAAACGTGGCGCCAGACGATGCATCTGACTGCTGGTCTCAGATGTGCAAGGAGTTGTAGACCATCTTACTGCGGTCACCGAGATGATAGAAATCAGTGGTTGAGAACTCTTAATGAAATGGCTCAAAGTCAGTCACAGTGGTGCGGATATATTCACTCTTTAATGTCTTCTAAATTTTGAGTATTTTGACTAACCTCCATTTTTAAATTCGTTCTCCTCACATACTCCTTTGTCTATTTTGGTGTGTCTTCTATAAACTTCTTTGTATGCTACTTGGCGACTTGAATCACTGCACTTATGTGCAAGTTTTTACGTTGAATTTGTCCATCTGTGCGTCTTTTGGTTTTTAATCTACTTATTCTGTTTTCAGCCTATGCGTATTTTAAGTAATTTTAAGTCTACTAATTTTCTATTTCTGTACTCCAGCTAAATATAACAAAATACACCGCTGCACTTTTCAATAAATCTGCAGTTCATTGTTTGCTACTAACAACTTCATATACTACTTTGGCACTCATATCATAATCCGAAACTGTGAGTCTGGTTTCAAATACCATACTCAGGTCAAGGAACTAATAAAATGCTGAGTACTGGTTTATCGTAATCTCTAAGGAAGCAATTATCTGGTTAGGTAACCGAATATCAGGTCTGACAGCTGTTGAAGGCTCTCATGTTTGTTGATTCCAAACGCCAGTCACATAGAATAAGTATGAACCTCTCAGAATTTACGTTTATGAGGCCTAACCATGTTACCAGAACAGGAGACTTTATCACTTTCATATACTAAACCAATGAAAGAAAGGAACGAATCCAAGGAAGATATTTTCTCCATATCAGAGCTAATATCTCAGTTAGTTCAAGGAGTGGTCTAACTAAAAATAAAGACTACTTCGGCCCGCATAGAACTCACATCAAAAAGTACACAAGTTAGTGTAATGTTTTGGTCTGGATACTCTGAGCGTTGATTATACTCCTACTTTTGTCATCATCTTAATTTGCAGGAGTTCACAGCTTACCACACTTCAGAAATATCTCAGCTACCTCGGATAATCAAGGTTTTTGACTGCAATAACTAACTAACTTTCTTGGGGATGACTCTATGCCTCACATCAACACCACTGCCTTGAACGTTTAAGCACACGTGAAAAGTACTTTGCAGATACGCGATGGGACATCGTTATGCTTGCTTCCACCTACCTTCAGCTTCCCACAAACCTTTACATCATTGAATTTGTTCACGAAGTCAAGCTTTAATAGTGCTAGTTAATTGTATATTGTCTGTTCACAGATGTTGACAGCGTGAATTTTCTCATTTTGCTGATTGGCATCCTGACAAATTAACTTAAAGTGAACCAACTAGGACTGATATGCAAGTAATGAACTCAATAGTAAATCTTTAGTAGTATGATATGCCTGATCAACTACTTTCTACTTCTATATGGTCATGAAAATAAAGTAGCATTTGCCAACCTGAGATATTTGTGATACTAATATGTTATATATACTGAACATTTTATCTCACCCCACTACACACTAGTGAAGCAGCTGAAACCACGCAAACCTGAAAGAAACAGATCGAATGCGTCTTCAATGAAATACACGTCAAGAAGAAACTTTGAGAAGACTTTGAAGATACAATTCTTAATAACAGATTCCAGCAACCAGTCCTTGCTTCACAAAGGATGTGAAAGTAAGCACTGGAGGGCGTTCAAGGAGTAGGTAATGACTTTGAGGCCGGTCTGTTTGACAAATCGTATGAGGGCCACTTAAACAGACAAAACCTTTTACAATTGTAGTATCGCAGATATCACCTATTATTAACATTCCATATTTCTAATAATAACCTTAGGACTGATATATCCGGTTTTTTCTCTCCTTTAAGGATCGATCACTTTTGAGACTACCACTAGAAAATTCAAAACTACGGGTGAATAACCCTAGCATAAGTTAACGCTTCTCAGACGAAGTCATCAACGAGTAGAATTCCTTATTCGAACAAGTAGTATCATCTCTATTAAACGCATTCAGGAGAAAATTTACCTCCACCAAGAAACGTACTGCAAGGATGAACATGGGTAAAATTGGCTTACTATTCTTATCACTGAAGACTGAGTTATTAACATTCATAAAACGCGGTCGAATCATGTTTAAGGTGGAGAAATTATATTAGGCATCCATCACAAGTCATTAAGTGAGACATACAGTAGAAGTGTCAAGTAATGGAGCCAATATAAAGAACAACCCATTAATTGCTTAAACCAGCCACAGTAATACAGCCTTTTACTTTGAGATTGATGAAAAGGCGGCGGTTGAAAGCTTACATAAAGTGATTGAAAATTGTTACTGCGAAGAACACACTACGGTTGGGTCAAGATATTACCGTAAAAACAACTCTGAGGCGATAACTAAAAACAATATGGTCAGGGGCTTCTAATGTGGTCAAAATGTTTGTAAAAGAAATATTTCGAAACGTTCCTAACATTAATTAGGTTAGATATTTGGTTTTTTCAACTGAAAAGCTTAATACAACATAATCTAGGGCATCTAAGGTAACTGATCGGTTACTCTACTAGGTAAAACCATCTGATTTGCAAGAGCTAGTATTCCTCCTAGGTTTTTGGGGTAGCCGAAAACTGATCAACACTATAACCTTTCAAAAGAATAATTTTGGAAGTGTCAACTGCTACACTAGAATTAACACAAAAGACACTTACTGCCAGAGACGAAAGACGAAAGCCTAGCTAGTGTGAACAGGGTTTGGAGTTGCCGCTGGTGACATTACTTATTAAAAGTGAAGGACATGACAACTTACTATCTTTTGTACAAGGAATGTATTGTTGTACTTGAGTATTGGTATCCTCTGCGTTTTTCCTTGAAACGTGAGTTATCAATAAGAAAATAGTTATTATGGACAGAAGAAATGAAGTAACTGTCAATTGAAGAATAAACACATCGGGATAAAAAAAGTAATATTTTTATCTTGCTATGTTGCAAAAATATGGAAACTGAAGTCCAGAAAAGAATATAATGTCCGAGAAATTGTCAAAGTTTGTGATTAGAGTCTGACATTAGTTGCATGGGTAAGCAAGATCGACATTTCAATATCCAATACCAGTAGTCCAAGTAGAGGAAACTGGGCTTTTTTGAACTCCCCCTTATACGTCATGAGGCTTGATTCCTTTGGTTCGGTTCCTTCACTGGTAGCGGAAGTCTTTATAGCTGATCCGCCCGTTGACTTGAAGATAGGGGCTGCCTTGTTGGGGGTTTTGTTTTGCGAACTGTAGGTTGGTTTGCTTGGGGGAGTTCATATTTCTAGGCCTTAACGTTCATTCCCTTTTCTCTCATCGTACTTTTTCAGTTGACACGATAGCACACTACGATACTCTGCCATGAGCTCCGAAAGTGGTGCTTGTTTGCGTGGGTACTATTCACTTTTTCAGACAGCTAGTTTGTTCTGAGAAGCTACAAGGCTTCCATGAAGATAATGGAGGTCTGTAATTTACGTTTGGACTGTCAACTATAGACATAGGAATTATCATTTGGCCAATGAAAACTAGAAAAGGACACCGAAAACAGGAATCAGGATGACATGAAGCATATAGAATGTGTAGGCTGAATAGGGATGTAAGAATTATGGAGAAGTAGGGGGAGATTCCGTACATACGTATATCTAGCAGACGCAAACTAATGCACACGTAGACAGCTTGCAAGGTAAAAGGACCATTTTTATTCCGCTGATAGGTCGTACATGCTCTAGCATTTCCAATTATTCCCTTCAAAGGCTGTTCCTACTACTATATGTGGAGAAAAATACTGAGATGCCAAATCTAATCATTATTTCGGCCCTCCGATGAGCGATTCCAACATTATAGCCATGTGACCTAATATTAATCGGAAAAGTACCTTATTTTGATGAGTCTCGTTGCAAGTGTTGCGGTGGGCCACAGCAGGATTGTCTTTTTCCCTTCATTCGCTGAAATTGAATATCTTGGTCTTTTTTAGGCCCCCGGTAAGCGTAACCTTCTAGTTCGATGACTAACATTCCTGTCCTCCTCTACAACAGGTCATAGGCGGTCATATATTGCTGGTCCAGAGGAATCTCCCGTATTTATTACCTGAACGGGTTTCCAACGCAGTTTTTCGAAACCGTGAGAAATTCCGCTGATATAGAGACATGTGCACAGGCTGGCATAGAAATTCATCCGGGATCCCTGTTGTAGACTTCGTTCTCGATTCTCTTGCTGGAATATTATGAACAACGCTAACAAAACCAACATGGCAATCCATAAAATAAGCTCTAGCTGTCTACTTAATGCATCGTCTTAAAGTTCAGTCACATCTAGATCTCAGATCATTTTGGTATCGCGTTATTTTTCAGTCCTCGGACATTGCTGAGTAGGGAGGATTTTGTCATTCTTCTTCAGGAAGCCCTGAGTGCTCCTGGTCGGATAAACCTACACCAAACCAAGCCGTACCTGAGTACCGCTACTGAACAAGGGCAGTGAGTGGACGCCTCACGAACTGGCACAAGCAGGAAAAAGTCGACTAAGCCAATCAGCCATTCGGTTGTGTGCCTCATGGAACACAAAATTACCCATGTAGACTGCGTCGCCGTAGGGGTGTTAGCAGAAGTTAACTACCAGGAAGGCATTATCTTTTAGGAATCATAGCTTTCGGAGTCGCTGTTGTCTTGATTTTAGCGAGAAGGCGCCTAATCTACTAGTGTGTGGCCGACTGTCTTACGCAAATTCAAGCCTCGGACACAACACAACATTCCTCTGGCCCGGTCATCATCGGCCAAGTTTAGATCAACCTCTGAACGCGCACAAATAACGAACGTATTGTTTAACTCCTATAGGGTGCATCAGACAGGAAAAAAGACGCGAAATTTCAAATGTCAGCAGAGCCGTACACTATGTTTACTGCTACCACGTTTCTTCAGGTTTTAGTTTCCCTCATTTAATCTCTGTTGGACTTGTTTGGTCACAACAGATAGATCCATAACTATAGACTTATAGCGCTGCGAACTCATCCACTCCATAATTTTCCGCGAGCGAAGAAAGAACTCTAGACTTTTCTTCTGCCTGCAACCAGGTTCAGCTTTTGTGGTGCACAACGCCCCACTCCGTATCGGAGTGCACCACAATAATAACGACCTCATAAGTTTCAGAATGATATGAGAACTTTGTTGATGTGCAAAGGACAAAATTCTTACGGATTTTATGCAGATTGTTACTATCATGAGGTCACTATCTCCTGAAGTGTAACAGACCCCAAAGTGATCGATCTTTCAGGAAGAGGGAGGGTTAAAAGCTTGAAGAACGCAGTCTAATTATGATGGTGTAAATTTATTTTGAACTGAACGGTACCACCTGAAGGAAAGGATACACCTGGATACAGACATTTACTTCGTTTACCTGATTATGTGGAAGCCAACCAATTGCCGAAGTTGTCATTTGGGTTCCTGTCGCTGAAGCTATAAGCATAAGAATCCATGATAAAATGGACGTTCATTACACGTAATGTGACACTGAAGAAAAGCCAAACATATAAACTGCTTGTGACGGAAATTTGGAGTTTTCCGCGACCTTTGTGCCATCTACGGCCAAAAAGGCTGGAAACCACTTGAGCTTTAACTCTCTGCGTATGCTGTAAAGAGATAGTTTTCTGCTCGCTTCATAACTAGCAGAATCTTCCGATACTTTTTGCAGAGTTGCTGCCCATAGTGCCCGAAAATCTGGTTGAAAATGTTGTTTGGGGCTTTCTTTACCGGAATATTAACTTTTATTCTATCCAGCATGTCTTCGGAATCGGGCTGCTGTGCTATAGAACTAGCGATCCCCTCGAGTGATTAGACAACCATATAAAATCGCAAACAAACTGTATAACTTGTCCATCTGGGCGTAACGAAAATTTTCGACACCCTCTAGAGTAACACTATATTGGCTGGTGTCGAATATTGGTATCGCCGCACCACTCATGAGTTGATCTGGAGCACATCTAAAGGTCGGCACGTCGTGTATCTAAGTAAACCGGTTTCAGTCAGTTTGCAGGGCTCAAGGTCAGAAATACCTCAGCCGGCAACCTTTTGGCTGCTGCTGTTTCCGAGTTTAAAATAACATGCACATATGGGCGTCCCTGCTTACTCTTCTGAAAAAAAGTCTACGGACGATGGTTTGTAACAGACGTAGCTTTAAGATACTCTGGGGTGACTTACTGCACCTGGGGTTTTGAAAGGCTGGGAATGTATTGTGCCTTAATCTGCGAAGAAGAGAAATGGTACATAACCGAACTCCAGAAATGATGAAGGATACGCATGCCTTCAAAATTCGTGCTAGCACTCAGGTGTTCACAAAGAAGTGTCTATGAGGGAAAGTTTTTTACAGAATAGGCACTGGTTTCGGTTGCCAAAGAACAATCGCAGAAGCCAGCACCATTTTACACTTTTCAAAGAGGCAACTGCGGGCCACCGCCTCTTAATTACTCCCCAAGAGTTTCATAACGAACGTTGGACCTCACTCAGAAGTGCTAAAAACGGATGCTACTCCTTCGCTTAATAGAAGCGTTGACATTCTGGGGACGTCGCGAAGAAGAGTGAAACCCGAACTGTTGGACTAGCAGGCAGAAAGCACACCATTTCCTACCCCATTTAGTCCCTTCACCACCCAAGAACAGAGAAGGGAAGCAGGCAGCCATGTAAGAGACTGCTATATTATTAATCAAATGATTCAGCCTGACAAGACAGCACTACTGATCCAAAAGCTGCAGTCTCATAAGAATTCTATCCACTTGCCCAACAGAGAATTGAAACAAGATTAGACGGATTATATTCCCACGGAAAGCATGCGTTCAGAAATGCCGTGCCAAATCTGTGGCAACACTCTCCTCAGTTAGCTCATGCAAGCAAATAGTGGAATAATGCATGAGTGCATATGGCTAACTGACAACACAAGATGGCGTCAAATGGACATATGTTTATCTATCCCTCTGCTATCTAACCCTAGTATCGAAGTGACTAACTTTACTCTTTAAGTTATGTAAATAGTATCATTTGCGAGCAAAATCAGTCCTCTCAAATCTTCGATTCTTTTTTTCTAGCCTCTCCAAGCTAACCCCTGATCTTCAAAACAGCTTTGAGATCAACGCTTTAACGCTTGCTCTCAGTCACTCATTCAGACATGAATTTCGGATTGTTCTACAATCTTATCAACCGTTCTATTGCCCATTTTGCTAACCCTGAAAATGAAAATCGCAGCCATCAATGCTACACCAAGTACACCTAAATTACCTTTGTGGCTACCAATAGAGTACAAACAGACATGGGGAAAGCAGCCTCAAGATCTGAAAGTGGGAGTTCAAAACTGTCGATCTACTACGCTCACACCGCTAATGTTGGATGTTTCCGGGCTACCTCGCAATTGTTCGATGGACAGATGACTGCTGAAGTCATCTCTCTAGATAAAAATGCAGTTTCAACCACACGTTGGTTCAGAATTTAAGGAGTATTCAGCTACTAAGTGAAGGAACACGGGCGCTAGATTACGCTCACTTGGTTATTGAAGAGTACAGTAGTTATAACAATTCATCCCCAAAGCATATAGGTACATACGGGCTTAAAGCATGGCATTATCTCACTTCAGGATCCATGGGCACCTAACATACGCAGGAAACGACAGTTAGTTGACAGCGCAGTGCTGAAACGAAGTTTCAAAATAAGACCTCAGTTGCAGTATTTTACGCCTATCAGGAGTTCAGTGTGACCGGATGTAAGGCCGAAACACACGCGGAAGGGTTAAGGATGGGTAGCAAAGTGTTAGGCTCTGCCAGAAGTAGAAGAATGCGTGCAAGCTCATGGCAATATCGACTGAAGAAGTTGGAGGTAGCCTCTGCCTCTAAGAGACCAGCGTTTTTTCCCCGAAAACACCGTGATATATAATACCTGGGGGACCGCGCAATTCGCTCTTCGAACCCTTAGGGGCAAATCATTTCAATGGGAGCACCAGTCTTTGGAAAGAATAACTGCGAAGGTCAAACATTGTCGCGTTTCGCCCAAAAACATAATTACTGCGTTCTGAATTCCACCCTCAGACTATCATCACGTCCTTCCAAAATTTATTCGGTCGTTCAGTGGCATCTTTCGCCTTGTGTTCATGTGTGAAATATTAATTGCACTTCCACATCTGAACAAAAATGTGGTAGGAATGTTCTTGAAAAAATGTGCCTGAACTTCGAAGCGAAATACTCAAAGCCATAAAATGGCAGAAAATAAGCTTGGTAAGTCTGAGCAGTGCTGTAACCTATGTAACCATTTTCATGGAACACATAGAAAGTGAATGAATTCCTTAACGTATACCGAAAATGAAAACGTTATTCCCACCTGGCACTTCTGAAAGATTTGCATTTCCATTAACATGCGTGAAACTCGAGTTTGTTCATCTGCGGCACTCTATTTCTTGAGAATACAGCATTGCTTTGGTGTTTTCGACCACGTATAAGCATATTGTGACTCGGCTCCCCTGTGTTCTTTTTGTTTCCTTCTCTGCCTGATCCCGTTTTCATGAACTTTTACAGGAGCCAGTCTAATTCGAAACGCATCGACAGTCTACTGTGCGGTGGTACCTCTGAAACTTTGTTGTGATCACACCAGTTGGCTCCTCAGATCGCGTTGCAGAGGCCCAGTGACACTATTCAAGAAACTCTCTTGGAATAAACATACAGTGTCTATTAACTAATTGAATTTCTACTTTTGTTGATTTCCTGTCCCCTTATTACTGTTAGCGAGATACGCAAAAGACTTCATTTTTCATGTTAGCAGTCTCTGGGTTCACTGTAAACTTAATCTTGAATAGAATTAAAACTCTGGATGGACTCCTGTTTGTGGTTGTGAATTAGAAGCAGAGGATGTATTACTGACAACCTCTCATCGATAAATGATAGTAACCCCGTGAAAGATAGCAAAGTGTTGCTGTACGACTTCAATACAAAGCATAAAATCTTAGTCATATAACTTAGGTAATCATGTTGACTTTTAAGGACTGCAAACCAAAGTTTTTCGGTTACTTTTATGCATATAACCTGTTATTCTTCCTACAATCCGCACAGACCAATTCTATTTCTAAGCACTTTGTACACACATCGCACAGAAGCAGACGCTTATCAGCGCTCTTGAACTGTCATCTTGTAAATAATAACAATGATAATTGTGACAGTACTGCTTTATAGTAAACAAAACCACACCCATGTGAGCATGCCAGGATTTATGCTTGTACTGCCTCAACTGTTGAAGCTGGTAGAGCCTAAGTGATGTGTTATGGATAACTGAATATCTGACTGGTAAGAATGATATATTTGTAAGCAAGAAGCCAAGCCACCATGATGAAAAGTTTCCACGCAACATGCATCCCAAAGCGGAAATGTCCCGGACAAATTCTCGGGGGGTGAGAGTTATGAACCGTATATATATATATATATATATATATATATATATATATATATATATATATAACCGTCAATGTATTATAAATTGAAGTAGGTGTGGTAAACTGTTCGTACATAAACATGCCAAAAATAAGTGAAAAACAACGAATGAAGTTTACAGGCAGCTGCCCATGATAATAGTAGTTATAATTTGTTCCTAAATTTACGGGTGTACATCACTTACAGGTATAGTTGTAACAGTTAGTGGTGTAAAATATTCGGTAATATTTTTTTTATTTGTAACCATCTATCTTTCATCCGGGGTGATGGAAGTCCCCAGTCTGAGAGAAAGAAAATTTTGCAGCACATCCAAGTAGTGCGCTTCAGGTTAAATTTAGAATTTTTGTTACTCTTTGAGGTTACATGACAGTCATGTCTAATGGATATGTAAAAGCATCACTCAAAAAGGAGGAGGATTAACTCCGCAGGTTCTGTCTCAAAAAAGGTTATACTGGCCAAATACTTAAGTGCTTCAATTTGAAGGATCAAACATACTGGGGGAAGTATCATGTCAGATCCAATTTATTTTTCAAAGGACATGCGCCTCCAGGTTCTATGAAACGTCAAGACATACTAAATAGACGATAACAAACAATGCTGAAGACAGTATACCACCCCCATCCTCCAATGAAACTACCCATTTTTGCTTAACCATGCTAAACTGGGCATATGTCTACCATGTCCGCCACGGTGCTCTGCACGGCTTGATGAATATCAGTCAAATTTCCCTGAATTTCAAGGTCGTGCCAGAGAATCCACTTCTGTAGATAAGACCGGTATTGTCCTGCATTTCTGAATACTTTACGGCTGCAGCGGAAGAAATGGCACCAGTCAATGAAATACTAGATGAACAAATGTCAAGAGACCTCGAGGAAATATCTTCGTGTAATGCCATTGGGAGGCTCACCGCAGGTTGCACGACTTCGGAGGAGTTGCTTGAAGACGGATGCAGTGATATTTAAGAACAGTACCGATGAAGTATCGTAATTCCAATCTAACTGCAGGTCTCCAAGATTCTGTTTACAATAAGAATACAGAAAACAGAGGGAGAACCGGGGCACAAGAAAGTTAATAATGCATAAATTTAAACTTATCCACATGGTGTCCTGCCTGCTATTAAATGTATAGTCCTAGGTTTCATATGTGTGTTCTTGTCAAAAACACGTTATCCGCCGCTTTTTGGAAGTGCTTTTTTGAGGGGCTACATCGGAAGATGTCTACATTAGTGATGATAATAGGCGGAAGGTATAGATGGACAATTTGATGAGCTAAGTAGTTCTAATTATGGCGAGCTTATCCGTGGAGTGTAATGGGAAGAGTATGGATTTACCGATCACGGTATACCACCTAATACATTTAGGGGGCCTGTTATACCGAGCGTTGCAGGACAGCTGTGATTCACTCTGTATGTTGGGGAGTTTGCCGGAGGATAGGAACCCCTCCAGCATACAACCAAACTGGATTATTGAGCTGAAAGATCTGATGTCAACAGGAAGATGGTTCCACATTTTCGAGTATTTAATCGAGAAAACCCTAGCTCGAAAGGATGTTCTGAAGGCTTTCGCTTTAATACTGTAGGCTTAATTGCGAAGACTGAAGCAACCTTCTGGTGTGAAACGGGCCTCCTCACTAGCTGTAAAGGGTATTTTATGTAAAATCTTGAACAAAAATGTAAGGTTAGTCTCAGGAGGTCTCATCTGAGGTGGTTGTAGACGAAGGGATGAACACCGAGATGCACAATCCTGACCACATTCGTAACCGGGTAGCCTTAATGTAAGGTAACCCTACATACTCTCAGTCTTAGGTTTGTCGTTTATGCCTCAGGATAAACAAACAGCATTCGAGCAGGGGTCGAAAGCATGTTTTGTATAGCAGTAATTTGGCTTCATGGAAATGAAAGTTACGAATTACACAGCCTAGTAGTATTCTGGACTGACTAGTTTGTGTCGCAACATGTTCAGAGAATATGAGGTCGTTCAACTAACGGATCCCTAGGCCTAAGACGCTACGGAGGCTAGGTAGCGTTATGGTTTGCATAGACAACTGCAGGCGAATAGAAGGTGCTCCGAAGCACATCCAACCACACTTATCCAAGTTGAACTGGAGGTTCCACGCTGTGGACCAAGTGGTTACTGGGTCAAGTTCCCTCTGTACCAGCCCTTGGAAGTGGGGCAGGTAGTCACATCCTTTAGATCATCAGCAAACAAAAACGGTTTACCAACCAAAAAGCATTTGTGAAGGTCACTAACATAAAAGGCTAAAAGAAGAGGACCAAGCACGCTACTCTGAACTGCACCAGCGGTAACGGGCCTAGGTTTAGACAGCTGAGGCTCGATTTTTGCATCTTGTGAACGGCTAGAAAGAAAATACATAATTTGGACTAATAAGAGGCCTGTGGCGTATGGATAAATAGTTTGTGATGCATGCATCGAATACCTTGCAGATATCAAAATAAAGGACAAGGGCCAACTTGCATTGACCACGGCCGGCGGTCAACAAGTTACAGAAATCGAGATAACGGCTCATACACGGTCGTAGCCTCAAAAATCCGTGCCGACTAGATGTGACGACATTATTCTTCAACATGTGTTGAAGAATATCCTCTTTAACGACTCTCTTCATAATTCTAGACACAACTGGCGTGATATTAATAGGCCTGTAGTTATTAACTTCCGTTTTTGAATCGGGTTCGTGCCTAGGTATTACGGACGACATGTTTCACATATCGGGATATGTAAAAGTCTCCATGGATATGGAATACAGTTTAAGTAATAATGACGAAATATCAGGACCCCGTTTTTACAGAGGTATGAAGGTATTCCATCAATACCCTGCAATACCGTTAATATGGCAGTTTGTTGTTCATTCAAGCAATATAGGTTCACCTTAACGATCATACCAGACCCCAATGAGCTTACTATTGGGTGTTAGCAAAAGCATCATCCGGGTGAGATAGAAAGTCGCGAAGTAGATATGTGTCACATATACAACCATTGGAACGATTTACGCCCTTTCTGCCCACATAATAGCATTGGAAAACTTCGTGGCTGGTAAGGGCTGAAAACCTGGGCATTATGGTAGAATGAGTTGGGTTGCCGATTGAATGGACCATTATCAAATCAAGTATACTGGTTTATCCACGGCATTTATGCAGAAATTGGTATTCAGACAAGACTGCAAAGGGAGATGAATAGGAGCCTGATGTTTCGGCGAGCGCATTAATCTTCAAGCATCTGAAAAAAAGTGGGGAAGCGTGGATAGTTTTTGAGTTCTCATAATTTCAGCAAATGATGATCACTTGTGGTTGGCACTTACAGGTGGAGTAGTCTTGTCACCAGAAAGGAAGAAATTGAATTGGTTCCTGAAGACTTCAATAGCTAGTCTCCCTAACAGCTCGGGATTAGTGATCGCAGCGTCAGGTGAAGCTCATGATTTATAAGTTTGCCTCCAATGATGAAAATTTGGATGCATACGCAACATAGTCCCTACCAGCCAAATAATTACCAAGTGAAGTGCAATAGCGTAGACTTCATTATGAAGTAGGTGGCATGGAGGGATGAGATACAATTCCAACCTCTTTTTCCGCAGTGGATGTAGAAAGAGTTGCTCGCGTCTATCTCCGCAGCTAAAATGGGATACGTTGCCTACTGAGTGTTTTGCCAGTATTCCTGTCTTACTTCGAATCCTAAGTTTGCCAAATATTCCTAGGCCACCTACGATGAAAAGACAATACTCAAGTAGCGGTCGAATATAAGTTTCGTAATGCACTAGCCTGTGATAACACAGTAGTTTCTTATATGGAATCCAGTTTCAGAGACGCTACAGGAACAATGCCATGTGAACCTGAGTTTAATAGGTTACCTCAACCTTGGGTCTCAAAGAGGCTTCAGTTGAATGAGCCTGGCTTCACCGGGTAAAATCAGTGGGCCCTCTAATTGATCAGTAGAGAGCATCCAACCGTTTACCTCAAGTAAAATGCTAAAACAAAGACTACACTCAAAGTTTTATCAACCTTTTATCTTCTAGCAAGACCACTTTGTACCAGAGATTGTACTCACCCAACTGCTTGTTCAAAATTATTTTGTAGCTGGATTACTAGGACACGACCGCAAACAGGACAACAGCCCCAGATGCAGAACCCTAAGTCTAGAACCAATTTGGATGAGACGACTCAAAAGTAACCTGTGTTACTTAAATTCGCTTTTACAGTCAGTGGCGAATTTCAGTTCGAACACAACAATCGGCAGTATCTGTGCAACCACGCCCACAGCATCACAATGAAACCGTTCAAATCCCGCCTGCGCGCAAACTTTTTCACCGTCAAATTCTCTCAGCTGTGAAACAGATTTCCTGCCATGTGAAGTCCTCCAAATCAGTCGCTGAATTTGGTCGGTTACTGGTTAAATTCTTATGGTCTGGCAACTTTCCCGGCTTACCAAATACACCAATAGCATCATACATGACATTTTGTATACTGGGCCCTCTTGATGTATAACGAGACACTCATCCCACCTGCGCTGGCCTTTCATATGAAGCGTTGGGGAAACTGCCGAGAGTCATGACCTCAAACTAACGGCACATTCTGCCGTGCTCCACATAGTAATCAAAAACAGAGGCTCTACACTATATGGCAGCATGAAGTTTATGTTCTTAGGTACTCAACAGAAAAAGCACATACAATGAATGCCATAACAAGGAAAGTTAAGTAGGAAGAAACACGAACATATACAAGACTCTCCTTGATGGAATTCTTTCTTCTTTCTCTGCCTGTTGCTTTGTCTGTCTTTCCCACGTTGTAGAAGAGCAATTGAGTCCTGAATGTTGGCTTGGTCGTTATCGAGAATTAAGTATTTAAGGGACAGACCTTGGCTGAAACTTCTCTTCATTTGGGGGGGGGATAACCAGCCGTACTGCCTTCATAGTACCTAACTACAACAAGCAGAAATAGAAAATATTCACTGGGCTAAAACTTTGTAGTTACCTAAATCCAGGATTTACTCGTTATAAAAGTGACCAGGAAGGTCCAACACTTACCGACCACAAGGCTGTCGCGACCCGTGAAAACGGCGGACAAGATGGCCCACAAGGTCACTTGGTGCATTCAAACAAGTTTATTGCTTCTGGATGCCACAGCCAGAAAAGTGGGGATATTTGGCTCTCAGTCATAATATTCATCAAGATCATGAATATCTGAGAGGACTTGGGAGGGCCCTCCACATGGAGGGGTAAAAGGAGGTTGAATTCCGCAACCGTGAGGCCGCACTAGTGCAGGCGTCTGTATCCCCAGGGGTACAAACTACCTTCGTCCGCCCACGGGTTGCAACTGCCCTTAATTTGGCTATTTGATGTCATCGTCAGTCATCACGCCGGCCGGTCAATTTTGTTGCCTTCAGTGTTGGGGCTATAAACTAGCAGGGGGGCCTCAGAGCGCTACGGAAAACTAGTTCGTCGATCTTCATCACTGCACCGATTCCCGGCAATACTCCTGGGAGATACTCTGTCTGGTTAGCAGGGTTGCAGTAAGATGTCATAGCAGCCTTAAGTTGTTGATAAAATCTTTTTATCCAGCCGTTTACTTCTGGGTGGTATGCTGTACAACGAACCCTGAGTGGATTGGGCTGAATTGTTTAAGAGCTCTGACCCAACAGGACACTACCGGTTCAGTATGAACCCATATCGTCAATAGAGAACTTACCTGAAGGCAGGATCATGGTGATATTAACTACTAGAACATGTCAGCCAGCCCAAAGAAAGCTAGCACCGACCCATGCAATGTAATGCAGTCGGACAAACAGATGTACTGCATAAAAATTGCACCCTACGGTAAAATGCAGCAGTAAATAATGTGATTAAATAAAACTACCGCCATGTTCATGTGCAAGAAGGAAAACAGTGAAGTAGTACTGTAAATTCTGATCCAGCCGGTTTTCTTTTCGCTTCGCAACTATGTTGTATACCCGTATATACTACAAAGGCCTTATAAATACCAAGATGTTTACTTTCTACAACTGTTCAAGTGCATCAGCGATCCGAACCCAGCTTGGGCGTTTTTGACTCCATGGTAACCCATCAAATATGTCCTTGTCGTTTAGCACTGTTGTGTGAGAAAAAAGAACGCATGAAAGTATAAGTAAAAACATGCTGCACGCTCAAGATTCTCGCGATCCTCAGCAACAAGGCATTAGGCTATTCGCAACTTTGGGCTACAAAAAACAGTGGTGACTAGGCAAGTAGCAGCCCTGAAGGCAAGAAAATCCATTGTACTTTTTTTCGTCAAAATATTTCACCTGTAATTGAAGCAAGCGTTTTTCACCACGAAAAAGCCATCGAAAAGCGAAAAATGAGCGTTAAAAAGGAACAGAAATCTAACTGTAACACGAACAGACGACAAACCAAGAAACAAATATTGGCTGCATACTTCTGCCGCCAATAAGGAGCATAACTGTACAAAAAACCAGGCACTAAGATGAAGAAGGATAAGTTCAAAAGCTACGACTTCCCTATACTCCCACTATTGATGTTAGATGTCGGATTTTGGATGAATTGGCGACACCACATTCAACGCAAGCACACCGATGCTGCATATACAACATAAAAACGTGCATTGCGCCTCCAAAAAACAAAGATATTCCCCAAAATACCGAACATGCACGCAAAGCTAAACGAGAGAGCAATACACTCAACCCACGTGCGTCGGCTAGCTTTTTCAATGTCGCAGCTTAGCCAGTCATAGTTGCCTCCAAGACAGGAGGCAAAAATTCCGTGGTGGCCGGCTATTAAGGCATATTAACGTGGCAGTATTGCACATAAGGATTGCCACCAGAACAATGACAGTCAGCTCACTGAATTGTCACATCTCGAGGCCGAAGTCACCGAATCAATCATAAAGGAAACCAGCAAAATCAGGGGAAAACAGCAGACAAATAATGTGCTATAAAAACTGGGGCTCACCACTCCGACAAACAGATTAGCCAAGTTGCTAAGACTAGTCCACGCGCAACACCGGTCAGGGAAACAAAGATAAGCTTTCAGAACGAAGGCTACGGTTACAAAAAGGCAGACTGGAACAAGTGAACTGTACTCATAACAAATGGAGAGGATGTTTCGCTCGAACTGGAGAAGTGGGCGGGCACTTGGATAGAATTACGACTACAGCTTGTTGGGAAGCAGAGATGGACACAACCGTAAAGAGGCATAACATATTCAATGGACGGAACATCCCTAATTCGCCTTTTCTCTTAAAACCGGGTAGTCAGTCCTGTAGTTGCAGCTTCGCCATCATCCTTAAAAGTGTTCGGAGGTACACTGTCACAACCGAGTGCCATATAGCACTTCAGGACTTGGAGTGCTTTACGAACCTCTGTTTCATCAGGCTTGCTGGTGTGCAGCGAGCAGTTGTCGGCAGGTTTCCGTCTAGCCTGTAGGTAAGCACGCTGTGATAAGGACTGTGCAGAAGAGTTTGGGTCTAGGAGAGATCACGAGAATCCGGAAGGAGAATCAGGAGGGGTAAAACGTGAGCCAATTGCTCAGCAGGTGCATATGATGTATGTACCTTTAATAATAAAAGATAACTGACTAATGTTGGAGCCTGATAACAAGGGTGTCAACTCACAGAAGAACGCAGGACACAGGTTGATGTTCCTATGGCGAGTAGCCAGCTAAACTGCTTCTGAAGTGCTCTACTCAGTGTTCCAGGCGTCAACGAGAGTTAGTGATCAGTATGATTCCTTCGTCTCAGACATGTACGGTAGCTGTTTGATGTCTGAAGTGCCCGAATGACATTAGATGAGATGTTGATCAAACGTGAAACTATGGATGAATGTTTGCAGAAGAATGGGTCAGTTAACCAACGTTGAGACAAGTGATGGCCTCCTGTGCAACTGAGAGATCATGAGAATATTTCTTGGTGTCATAATTTGATTTTCAGATATAAATGAATGACTTCTTGGCGAATAGGTGAGCCAGTGACCTGTTACAAATTTTGTCCCTACCACTAACAAATGGAATAGTCGTTTACTTCATGTAACAGACATAAATGCTGGTGATGAACTTCATGTCAGTATGGTAGTTGAAGTGGACGTTCTTCTTCCTAATGGCTTTGGATGTCATCATCTCAATCCTGATGTATCTCTGAATGGGTTTGTAAGTGTACTATTGCAACTTGTGAGTTGACAGCTGTGACGAGGTATTTTGGCTTTGATATCAACAGTTGATCTCTCATATCTATCAATATTCGACCACTTATTCTTGGAGATGATTGTCGATGATATCGTGAATTGTTGGCAAGGTGAATAAGTCATAATCTGGCTGGCTGAAATGGCAGATTTTTCTTACTGACTCCAGTTTTAATTGAGTGTTTATGAATCTGGCATTTGCTTGTTTAATCTCACTACATTAGATTTTGCTTATATATCTGCTTTTCTGTTCGTTGAATACTGCCTTTTATCAAACGGCCGAAGCATGTGTCTTGTCTCAATGCTCATAGTCTGCATTTGTTTTTTTGTTTTAAACCTACTGATTTACTTAGGTTCGGTATTAAAAAATGTATCAGACTGATTACTACAACTTGAGACTTTACAACCCTCTGGTAGACTATAATTACACCAGTCTATGCATTTTTCAGTAATTTTGTCTTGTTGTTCGGCCGCATTTAACTTATACAAAGGCTATAATAGATGATGCGTTTCTTGATATCTATTATATTGCTGTTACTAGGCCTAAGGTCACTGTTTTCTCCAAAACTGTACAGATTAGGGGTGACCAACATATTCTCATTCGTTCTTAGGTGGCAAAGCGACTAGTTTAATAATTTTATTGATAAAGTTAAATGTAATTTGGAACTGTTTTATATATATATATATATATATATATATATATATATATATATATATATATATATATATATATATATATATATATATATATATATATATATATGTACATCATGTCTCGAAGATGCTGGGTACTTTATAGTAATTTAATTGTTATTATTATCATTTGTTCCTTGGGTTCCTAGTGGAATAAAGGGCTTCAGTAGCACGTCTACATCCTACTCTGTTCTCTGCAACCTTTTGAACCTGGCACCACGACTGCCCAGAAGCTCTCATTTCTTCCTCACACGATCTCCTCCATGTCACCCTAGCCTCGGACGCCAAACTCGCCGTTTCCCATCTGGGTTCCACTGAGAGCCTGGCGCGTGATGTCCCCAATCGGTCTTCTCAGTGCATGCCCAATCCATCTCCACTTTTTTCTGAATATTTGCCAGGCCAGAGTTCCTTGTTGCTTATTCTTCCTGGCCATCTGAGCTTCAGTATCGAGCGTTCATAGCAGTGGACTGCGTTAAATTCTAAAGTCATCTCTTCACTAGTTCAACCAAGAGTGGTGTAAAAAAAAACACCGACTTCAAGAGAAATAAAATCTATTGATATAGTGGAATAGTCAAAAAATAAATGTACATTAGTTTTCCATGTAGGGGTACAACTAACCGAACTTACAAAGTGTAACTGCATGAACTTGTAAATAAATCACAGAAACTGTTTCCACTAGTACTTAACTCTTAGGGTGAAATACACCATTAATTATCTGTGTTAATAAAGGAGTCTAAAATATTCATAATTTCACTTGCCATATGGTTTCATACACAGCAGGACAGAAAAATATTATCCGGATAAATGAGACTCAGTTGTTCAGTAGTACTAATGATGATCATTAGTCAGCGAAGTTTCAATACATTTAAGTCAAATTCAAATAGATTGAAATTAGTTAGGAAAAAAAAATGAATTGTGCGTTAAAAATGCAAGGACATGGACAATAGTTGACATGGGCAGTGTGTCATTTTACATCCTGTTCACCATCCTGTGACTAGTATTATTTCAGTATTACTGATAGTGGATATATCTTTCCTCACAGTACTCTCATCAATTGAGTTTATTGAAGAAAGAGGAAATAGAATAATATCAGTAAATGCAGGGAAAACTGTTTTATTGCTTCATTTATTTACTGGTTATTTTGGCGTTTTGCACCCTACTGTGTACAAATAGAATAAAAAGATGGTGATAATGTTTGAAATACAGCGAGAATGGTAGGTAGACCATTGAACTGTTTAAGTAATTTATTAGTTGTATTTTAGAAAAGAACTTTTTCCTCTTTTGTACTCTTCTGCTTAAATTTCTTTTCATCAAGTAAGAAAAAGACAAGTTTACGGATTTAGAGGCAAGTGATGATAACAAACAATTTAAGGTTACTGATTTTGCATTTTCCTCAAGTTATTGATGCGGGTTCCTACTGGTTATTTTCCTTACATATGTATGTAGTATGCCAGCTAATGTATTTTCTTAATGTAGAATGTCTGTGACAGTGAATTCACCTGTTTTTTGCGTATATATGTGTGCATAAAGAAATAAAATTAATTAAATGACAGTTGAAGATGAAGAAAAAGACGTGGACAGCTGAAGCACTTAAACTAGTGGCTATCAGGTCACCAGCTCAACATTTTGCCAGCTAAGCTGCGAGATGCGACTCCTGGCTACGTTTCATTTTCAAGTTAATCATCAAGGAATTTACATGTCTGTTATGTGAATTAGTAGTAAGTAACCACTTGTTAATCGTGATCACAGCAGCTGTTTAGTCAAATCTTTTCATCTCAGAATTTATCAACAGACTAAGGTAGACGACTAGAAGGTATGACCTACATTAACTAATATATGATGGTCAATTAATGTTAATTTCCCCTGTAAAATTTAGATGGAATGAAAAGCTGTGAAACTCAAACATCAATATTTTGTAGACAAAAAAGCATGAAAATTCAACGAAGCATTTAGCAGTAAAAAATCATCGATTTCCTTGTGACTGTTATCCTTACTTTTTGTAAGACTATCTGGAAGCCACTTATTAGGAACCTCACAACACCCCAGGTTTCCTTTTTAACCACAGTAATTACTTTATCACATTAAGACCAGTCTACTAAATTACAGCTACTTCTGATATTCTTATTCAAAATGGAATAAAAGTGAGTGGTTTCTTCATGACATTTTTTTCACCAAAGAGGTTAATAGGAAGTTGGCCAATCTAAAGATATTCATCATTAGTGGATATCAGTTTGAGAAACAGTTATAACCATTAACCAATGGACTAACCTTTTCGCTGTAACTTGGGACTTCTCAACAGTAGGCATCCACGACCTCGAAAGACTTTGAACTGCTGACCAATTTTAAATTAGGCCAAGACAATTATCCACTGCTGTTTGATTTTAAGTATTTTTCTAACAGATTTTGGTAGGTGATTTGTTCTTTGAAAGGTTTTTGTTAATTTTTAATGCAAGATTCACTCCGACATTTATTTGAAAAACGACTTTATTCAGTGCTGCCTTAAACATATGCTTCTTATTTCATCTCAGCATGAAACGCCATAGCTATAATCCACTTGGGTACATTTATTGGTGCCTACAGACAGGCCTGACTATGTTGTCAAGATCTCGTTACCAGTTTTGAACATCAGTGAATGTTTATTCAATGTAAAATAAGTCCATACGTCCATGTAAGATATATCCATAAATCAAGTACTGTCTAAATCAAGGTGACATCCATTGGCCGGAAAGAAATATAGCACTGAATAGACAAGTTCTATTTTAATAAGCGAAAAATACATGCTAAATTGTTCATCACTATAAAGTTTGTGGAAATTTAAATAATTTGAATAGCTTTCACAAAAACCTACAGATTTTTCGTAAATTATTTATTCCAATTCAAAAAGGGTATGGCTGTCGAATAGTGAATTTCGCAGCTTGTCATATTACATCAAAATTTATCTGTAAATACGTTATCTGGCGTGTAAACATTTGATTCTTTCAGTAATGTCTGGTGTGTGCAAAGATAATGGATTTTCAGCTGACAACGTGAATTTGTTCATTTTGAAACAACCTTCGCATATCCTAATATACCTTACGATGGGGATTTATCTCAATTAATTAGCCAACATTCAAAAAAAATCAGAATAGAATTTTGGCGAAATATTTTCTTTCCTGCTGTTGGTCAGTGCATAAATAATTGTAAATTAGTCTCAGTTCAAACAGGTAAAGTAAAAGTCAACTTTTGCGGAGGATAGATTCAAAGAATTCAGGAACACACCTGTTAACATTATTTTCTGCCAAATACGCTTGAATTATCTCAGAAACTATAACGTTCAATGTTTCATTTAATAAATCTGAAATGTAATTTGTGAAAACATTGGTATTTTTTGTTCATGGATTTATATATTTGTACGTATATGCTTAATTGACTTCAAAAGTAAAGGAACTCGATTGATACATTAAGTATAGGTAAAAAACGTTCATCTTCATCTGTTGCTAAACATGTATTAGAAACCAGCCATATAGTAGACGGTAAACCAATCTTTTAAGTGTTACATGAAAGCTCCAGTCATCTGTTAATTTAAATCCCTATAGTGTAAACAAAAACAATTCCCACTCGCTTTGAACTCACTTTGATTGTATTGATATTACTACGCATACCAAGGTTGGTGTGCTTCAGATATTACTTTCGTTGTTCCTTATGTATTCTTATATTTTTTATACACTTGACTGACCTTCCTTGTGAATCTTCATACAGATGATTTGGCAAGTCCATATGTTTATCAGTTTTGACTATCTGAGATAGCTGTGGTTTGGTAGACTTGCATTGATGCTGGGTGATGACTGAGGATGAAATGGGAATCTGAGCTGAGGTAGGACTCAAACCAATCTACCTCTAGGTTACCGGATTGGTTCTGTATCACGTGAGCTGCAAGACCCACCTGCTGGCCAGATTTTCATTTTACCTACAATCATTATCCACCATCAAGTTTATATCCTAACCTCGCCTACTTTACTAGTTCACTACTCAATAGCCGGTCCTGAGCCCGGATAAAGAGGGAAGGTTGGGCATAGGGCCACCAACCCTACCCCGTAAAACCAATCCAGTCGTAAAAGAAACTTCAAAGCACAAAGAAAATATAAAAAAATAAAGATAAACTTATTCTTCGCTGGAATCGGGGAGACAAAATGAGGCCGGTCGGTGAAAGCCTTCAGGAAGCAAATTGGTCGGTGTGTCATCTCTTCTCTCATGAAAGCAAAAGTAAGCATAGGGACATGGAATGTCCGCACATTATTTGAAGCTGGCTGGCATGCAAGGATGCCCAGATCGCAAAAGAGATGAGAAGATATGGCACAGAAGTGCTAGCAATCTACGAGACCAGATGGGATGGAAGTGGACTCTACAAACTGTCAACCGGAGAGCAGAGTCAATAATCTACTCCGATATTATCACCCAGACGACAAACACCACCACAATAAGTTTTCGAGTGACCATCATTATATCACCAAGACCATCAACGGCTCTCTCTCATGCAGTGGGAACCAATCTCCTCCTGCAGGATCAGGATCATGACAGCAAGATTCAAATTGAAAGGAAGGAAAGTCACAATCATACAATGCTACACTACACACTTACAAATAATGCAGATCAAGAGAAGAAGGAGAAATCCTATAGACAACTGCAATCAGTAATGGACAAGACCCCACCACAGATGGCGACATCACACCCACACCCCATTCTAATGAGTGGGGTGACATGAATGCCAAACTGCGAAGAGCAGACGACACAGGAAGAGAACTGATCATGGGTCGAGAAGCAATCGGTGAAATGATGAGTGAGAATGGAGAACTGTTTGCAGACGTCAGCACCTTCAATGATTTGGTGTTTGGAGACAGTGTTTCCCAATACAAGTATAATCACAAAGTGACTTGGATTTGATTTCAGCGGATAGACACACTAAGAAGCAGATCGACTTTATCTCAATGTGAAGAGAGTGGAGATGCTGCCTACTGGACACAAGATGAAGAAGGTGAGCAGATGTAGGTTCACACCACTCACTGTCTAGTACAAGGAACCTAACTTCAAAATCAAGTTGAAAGCCTTCAATTCAAAGAAGGCGGTGATAGACCACAGTTCAAGTTGAAGTTGAACAGCAAGAACAGAAACTGAATTGGAGAACGAAGCTACAAATGACATCTTCACATCAGCCAATCATCAGGAAATACTGTGAGACATTGAGCAGCATCCCTGAAGAAATTTGTGTGTGTTTGAACACTGGCACTGTGTGAAAGCGACGTGGAAGGAAATCTGGATAATCATGTTAGGAAGGAAGACAAGAAATGGATGTGGACAGACACATGGAAGCTGATGGAGGAGGAAGAGGAAGATGGTGAAGCAGAAGATGAACCAATGTAATGGAGTGCAGGGTAAATAAAGAAAAGAAGAACTAAATATAACCTATAAAAGACTACACTGGACAAAGAAGTGAAGAAGAGTGCACGCAAATTCAAAAGACATTGTAACGGAAAATTGATCTGAAAATCCCTCCCGATCACCCTTATTTGATTGTATTGACATTTATTTTAACATCTTTACCCTCGTTATGGATGGTGTACCTTTGACCCTAGCCGGTGTAATGTTATTTGCTTGTTTGACTGTCTTACTTGACTTTACACTCGGTATTTGCCTTCGTATGTTTGAGACTTATTATGGATGTTTCACTTTCCTACTATGTGAGGCTGGACTGTTGACAAGGTGATGTTGTTTTACTGCGCCTGACATTTTGTTTTGGTTCAACTTACGGTTGTGCAGTGATTTGACTGTTTGTCTTTTGACTTTCTACTGGGAACGTTTGTCTGTTGATTTGATTCCTGTAGGCAGAGTTTGGATCCCTTTTGTAGGGAATATTCCTATTAACCAACACTACGTATTTGTACCCGAGAACGTTTTGGACTGTATAGTTACCCAACCGCACTGTTGAGGTATTTTTGTAATTTTGACATAACTTATTGTTGTTTTGATAGTACCACAGATTTTGTTACGAATCTACTATTGAATTACTACAAACCCTGTTTTGATATTTTGATCCAACCTTTGACTGTGCGTCACTCGCGGAAGTTAGGAAGCTATAGAGTAGAACGCAGGAACTAGTCAGATTCATGACAGTTGGCACTGCCTAGTTATTTCCCGCGTTCAGGCAAAGATTATTGGATTCTGGCCGCTACAAACACTTCCACGACACACTGTCAAGTGAAGCAGAACAGGTTGCAGCTAGGAGAGTTAGAGACCTCACAACATTATATCAAATAACCACGTTACTATCTGCGAGGGAAGAGATCAATACAGATGAAACCAATGAAGATAGTGAAGGAAACTTAGTTACCACCAGAGAAGAAAAACAAAGGGAACGATGAGCTGATCACTTCAGAAGCTCGAATCGACCACCACTTGCAACTCGTCCAGAAATACCACGAGTAGCCCAGCCACAGAACTGTCAGTGAACACAAGCCCTTCAACAAAAGCAGAAGTCCTAAACGCCATAAAACTGCTGAAATCTTGAGAAGCAACAGGACTAGATGGGATTCCTCCAGAAGCACTGAAAACAGATGCAGAGACAACAGCGGATATGCTCCCACCACACCACTACTGCAGAAGTTCTGGAAGGAAGGAAGGAAAGGTATTGCTGACCTATTGGAAGAAGGAATACCTTGTCAAACTCCGAAAGAAGGGAGACCTAAGTTTTGTCAAGAACAAGAACTGGCGTAGAATCATTCTCCTGTCCACCACAAGCAAAATATTAGGCCTATCATCCTGGAGAGAATAAAATGCCTTGGAGTCAAAATTACAACTGGGACAGTCTGGCTGGCTGGCTGGCTGGCTAGATTCAACAAAAACCAATCATATGCGGATTAAACTGCTATGCATCATCATAGAAGAGAACAAAGAACGGTAATTAACTCTCTGCCTTACCTCAACTTCATCGACTTTGAAAAGGTCTTTGACAGTGTCAACCGATAAGTAATTTGGTAGGCAGCTGCCTCAACATTACGACTTCAGTGTCACAACCCTTTATCAACCTCATTCAACAGCTATATGCTATATGATGCTACATGCCAAGTGACTCACAATGGAAAGCTCAGTGATGCCTTCGGAGTTTGGATAGAAGTAAGACAAGGTTGCCTGCCGCCTACTATCACCGATCATCTTGCTGATTGTGGTTGAATGGACTTGACTGGATCATGCAACAAACTGTGAGAAGGATGGGATGCGCTGTTTGACTGATGAAAAACCCAAGGAGATTTGCATCTCGCAAATGATGATTTATGTCTAATGTCTTGTCGCACAAACTCGAAGATCTACACCCGAATACTAACAAGTTGACAGCAGAGGCAGAGCAGCGAAGACAGCACTTCCTTCAGGTGGATGTAGAGAAGACAGAGGTGATTAAGTCACCTAACCAACAACAACAACAACAACAACAACAACAAAAGTGACAAGCACCAATCATGATGAATGGGAGAAATATACACGAAGTTGTCTCCTTCACCTGCCTACCTAGACAGCACCGTTTCAACTACGGGCGGTGGCTCAGCCACAGATGAGGACGTCGAAACCAGGATCGGAAAGACAGCAAGATAGGTCTTCATTGATCTGAAGTAATCAGTGTTGACATCTACTGCATTGCATTGCATTGCACTGCACTGCACTGCACTGCACTCAGCATAAAGCGTGAACAGCATCCACATTTTCAACACTGAAGTCAGTCGAGTAAGTCAGTGCTTCTGTGTGATGGTTGAGAGAGTTGCCGCATTACGAAAATCATTTCCAACAAACTACAGACATATATGGACAGCTCTCGCCTACACTCACTTGATGCTGAAGATCAGATGGATGACCAGAATAATAAGAATAAGCAAGAAGGAACTCACTCTAGCTGGCTGGCTGGTTGGCTGACTGATTGACTGACTGTCTGACTGACTGACTGACTGACTGACTGGCTGACTGACTGACTGACTGACTGACTGACTGACTGACTGACTGACTGACTGACTGACTGACTGACTGACTGACTGACTGACTGACTGACTGACTGACTGACTGACTGACTGACTGGCAACGAACCAACCAACCAAGAACCCATTACCCAACAAATATGCAGAATCAAGTGGAGATGGATTGTATTGGACTGGATTGTATTGGGCATACACTGAGAAGACCATTGTGGGACATGACACGCGAGGCCAGGGGAGGCCACTGAGTGGAAAGCAAGTGGGAAATGGCTAGTTGTTGGTCGGAGGCGATGGTGACGTGGAGGAGATGGTGTGAGGGGGAAATGAAAGCTTTAGGGGATTGGTGGAGCCAGGTTGGGAAGACTTCAGAGAATAGAGTGAAATGGCGACGTGCTACTGAAACCCTATGTTCCACTAGGAACCCAAAGGACAAATAGTTAAAATAGAATTTGTATATGTTATCAGATTATTAGAAATGTATAGCGTTATTTCTTCACTTGCTGCAGACAATCTTCCTATTCGTATTAAACGCTTGTAAGTAAACAAACAGTTTGCGGAAAAATTAATTTCCAGACCAGTTCTAGCTTACTTTCAAAACTTGCTCTCTCAGTGCTCCAGCTCAAAGATAAAACCATGCATCCATGTGCTCTACAATTTCACACTACCACAACCAACTACTTAATAGTAGCATAATTCTACAGTGAAAATATGAAGTAAACTTCTTGTCTGCTCCTACTCGTTAGATTTATTCTGCTGTATAGGCATTGTAATATCAGTAAAATATCCGTAAAAACATATTTCAGAGAAAATAGGCTTCAAAATGCAGTTGGCTATCCGTAGAAGGCTATCTTTTCCAGTCATTCATCAATATAGCCATTTCAATGACTGATTTTCATATATCACATTCTATACTGATATAAAGTGGGTTGTTGAGTCAAGACAATATGTGAAAATCTATTTTAGTATTAAATGAAACCCACTGAGTGTTTATAAGACAATACTTCCAGAAAAATGAAGTTTCTGTTATTGAAAATGTGCAGACACTAATATTTCCATATCTAAAAACTTCTACAAAGTTCATGCACATGCGATAATAAGTTTCGTGATAACTTACTAACATTTTGTTTCAGTGTATTTCATATGATTCATATAAAATGGATTTGGTTGCTGAAACGTAAAGCTGAGTTAGCGAAATGTATAGCTTAAAATGTCCTAAGCAGACATCAAAGTGGTAAACAATAAGAATTTAAGTGTTCGAGTATCAAAAGAATATTAGTTCATATTCGACAGGAAAGCGGAATCACAGAATCACTTACAATTAACTCATATAAGCTACAAATAAAATCTGAAAATTTCGAATTTATCTGATGACTAGTACTTATTTATGGACTAGCTTATTTTGCAAATATCTTCACGTCATTGTTAGTTGTACGTAGCATGCCTATCACTTTTTCTGCTACCAGTGCGATTTAAAATGTACAATTCATGTCTTTCACTAATCACCAAATAAATATTATCACCTCTAGCTTGAAGTCCTTCCTGATTTTCAAACTTAATACTTACTACTTAAAACGATAACACTTCATACATACAGTGAAATGCAAGTAGCAAACTGACCTCTCTCAGCCGACATATAAATTCACACTCTTTTAAGTTAACGTACATATTTCACTATGAAAAGAGTTGAAAATGCTTTACAAAACATCTATCAAAAAGTGAGCTTGTATGAACTGAACAGAATCCAAGCTCTCTCTCTCTTCCTATATATATATATATATATATATATATATATATATATATATATATATATATATATATATATATATATATATATATATATATATATATATATATATATATATATATATCCTGCTTGCTCAATTCCATTTCCTCTTAACAATATATGAATGAATATCACTCGAACTGTGTTTACCTACGGAAACGTACATTGAATGCACACTAGGAACGTGTCCATATAGGCTACATCAAGCTTGAAAGCCAAATTAGAGTAAAATGTCGTGTTTAAGAACAAATTATTTTTGTTAAAATAAGATCATTTAACAAAGAAAAAGGGAAATTCTGGATAGAACAATTTCTGTTTAACATCCATTTTCACACAAAACATACACACATGCAGACATTTTGTTGTACATTTGTCTACATATTTACAGTTACACATACACATCGAGAAAAGTTACGTAATAATAGACAGGACAATAGTGAAGAACAGAATTATTGGATTAACGTAAAATGTGTTCACTAAAATACATAAAGGATAAAAAACAAAGTGTGAAATCAAAAAACTGAATTGTGAAAGAAAGGGAAAAGTGATGAGAGGAGAAAAAAGAAATTTAATTTCCGTTTAAACGATAGAAATGAAAATAAAAGTATAATAACATACTTATCTTTGTGTCCCCTTTTCAATTCAGCGAATTTTAGTTAACCGCTTACTGTTTTTTATCTTTTTGTATATAAGCATGCAATAAGAACTGATCATTTTAGATGCTTTCAGTTGCTAAAAAAATTGTGGAAATTGAAAATGAAACTTGACTTGAAGTCATATTTCAAACTATGATTGAAAAAGAAAATCTATATTCATTCACACAAGCTTAGGTTTGAACTTTGAACATCGATTCAATAAACCAGTTGGTAAGTGGTACATCTCAGTACGTCTGAATTTAAGATTATGCGCATCCAAATCATAGTTTTGATTAGTTACCTGAAGAAACTTGGACTAGATTTTCGTGTGAAACGTTGAAACTATCTGATTCTAAACACACTGTGACTTACACAAGTACAATCTACATCTAATATCAACTTTTTACTCAGTGCCTAATATTTGCCATACTATTCGGTCAAATCTTGATCATAGTTTACATAAATAGACCATAATTATTCCGAAAATCCTGGTAGAAGTTGAACGTCGAGTTTGGTTGAGTCATTACAGAACTATACTTTAATATAATCCCAGCGTGTTTAGAAAATCAAAACACAACGAAACGTCCAGAAATATCTTATGCTGATTTACTAAGCACAATGGTATCATACTAAAACATATTACTACAACGATTCGTCTATATATATATATATATATATATATATATATATATATATATATATATCCACTGCTTAGTGGGCAATGCTGTTCCCATTGGAACTCGGACTAAGTACCGACCGCTTCAAACCCCAGAGCGTTATTCACTAGGCCCCTGAGTTATGATAGCCACTTCTTATGAGACGGGAATGGTTTTCATGGTGTTATTTGCATTATCCTGCCATTGATTGGACCAAATTTGATTGGCCTCTATTGGCATATGGTCATATATGTGATCAGATTGTTTAAAATGTATTACGCAAATATATCACATTGTTAATATAAACTTTATCTTTTAATAAAACTAACTGAAATATTTATATCAATTTCACTTGAGATAACTGATACTAGCTGTTTGCTTTCGGCGTACAGTATCCTATCAATAAAACTATGTGAAATAGCCGTGGTTTAACAGATCAGTAATCCAGAAGCCACTGGTTCGAATCTTGTCAGGACAGAGGTTTTCATTTCACTTTCAATCATCAATCCAAAGTTATAGTATCCCATGGAGTTGCTTTATTTTAATTACTGTAAGCAAATATTAATTTCTAGTAAATCAGTAAATTTTCGATAATTCAAATTATTAATTTGAATACCGCTTTAATCATTCACTTCAAAATACTGTCTTAACTTTTAATTTAGATCGAAACTTCCGAGTTCTTACTGACTGACTCAGTTGTACTTGAATGTTGTGAGGTTGCAATGCTTTGAATTTAACTGTGGAAGGCATTCATGTTTTTTTACCTAAAAACCATAACAATGTTTGTTTATGATGCCTTCCAGAGTTAAACCCAAAGCATTGCAACCTTGCGACATTTAACTTACAGCTGAACCATTTGGTAAGAACATTGAGGTCTCGATCTAAATTAGAAGTTTAGTCAGTATTTCGAAATATAATTTACCATATATCACTGGTTAAAAGATATAACAAAACCTGGTTGTTTATTTGCACATCCTTTTTGCCGCGGTTGAGATGAATAAGAACAGAGCCACGAATGTGAGAGATAACTGAAGTGACAACCTGTTCAAAACGTCAGTTACAGAAACAGGATGCAACTTTTATAGATTGTAGGTCATCAATAATACAATCGGATCCTAAAAAAGGTTAAAGAATTACCGTAATACATTCGTAACCAATCAACATTCTTCGAATATTTGAGAAATAATTTATGCAAAATTACCTCGTCTATAATAATTCATTCCCCAAACCCAATGATAAAACGCCTCTAAAAATTTTAACAAATCAAGGTCACTAATAGTGTTTCGTAATATAACTGCCAATCATTTCACCATATCTGAGAAATTCAAGAACTTTTAAAAGTCTCCTGATTTATATTTACCACTGACAAGTTATGCTAGAACAGTGAGTTAATGGGGGATTTACTCCCTTTTAATAATAATAGTAATAATGTGCAAAAATATATGAATATGTCATAAGACTGAAAAGAGGAATAACTACTGCAGAAAATTCTTCCATTCGTGTTTCCTCATCTTAATTTATTCTACAATGTTATTAGGTTGAGATTCTGTACAAAATTGTGTGATAATTGATCTGTTATCAAGCATGGCCAGCTACAAACCATATATTAAGACTATACTAGATTTATCCGGCTATATTTTCACCGTTAAAAGCGTCGTCATACTTATAAATATTAGTTAAAAACTGATCTCTTCAACGTGAATAATCACCAGTCTGAAGTAAATATTTAATCTAACTTACCCTCATCCACGAATCATCCTATTACCGATGAATAAAAATCGATATGAAGATTGTCAGTTTGATTATTTGAGTAGTCATAGTAAATTGATTCATGATGGCTAACTGAGACAGAAAAATTGGATTGCTGATGAGTTGAAACTACCGACCTTCAAGTTACCAACCTAGTTGTCTAAATATAAGGCTCCAAAATTCCTGATAATTGAAATCAAATATCTCTCTCTTTGATGGTAAGGTTTCCGAGTTCGTTTGATGAGGCTCTGGAATATGGAACTAAGGGCTACTGGTGATAGTTCCATCAAAACGAAGCCCTTTTGCCACTTTGGTCATCCCTGTCATGTGTTGAGCTATCAACATATGAAAAAAATGATATTATATGAGTATAAGAAATATTTTTCAATAGAAGATAACACCAGTGAAGAACTTTTATAAGAAAGTTATCTAGAAGCTTTTAATTTCATTTTGGGAACTCATGATTTATTCTATCTGTCTCCTATTTCCCCTACCGTTAATCAGCTGGTTAGCAGCTATCAAATATTACCAAAACAAATCAGAGGTTTGATAGTCTCAGCCATTCAGTTTTCTTTCTTTTTGCCTTTTATGACCTTATGGAATTTTATGTTTTGTAGATTCAACACTGAAAAGAGACAAAGGATTTTCACTACTGAAAGGTTACTCAGAATATAATCCTTTCAGTTATGGTCCATACTAATTCAACAGTTTACATTTCATAAGAGTGAACAATCCTCAAGAGACTTTTAATGTTAATACAAGATAGTTTGAGTGATAATAATTTCACTAATCATCTATAAAAATTGGAGATCATAAACATTTATTGTGGACTAAAAGCTTTAATCTAGTCGAAAAGGTGTAAAACACATGTAGAGAACAATTTCTAGACTACTGCTGAAATGTATATTTATTTTTCAGATATGGTAAGTTAATTATATTAGGATAGCAGATAAATAAACAAATTATTATGTATTACAAACAAATATGTATGTGCCATAAATTCGGTTGGATCGTCTTGTGCGTCGCGTACATTAATAAAAGTTTAAACCTTACTTCCCACCCCTCCTCTCTTCAGGTTTATTTGCGACATATACATGACAAAGACTAAAAATCATGAGATATAAGAATTAAAAAGTTAACTTTACGACACCACATAAAGGTAGATATCTAATCATCGAATAAAGTCTGTTCTGAACAATCTTTTATAGAATCCTGTTTTACTTAAGGTTTCCTGATCATGAACATATTATTTATTTATAAACTCATGACATTCATAGCCTATTAACTTATGAACAACGACTTTAACAGATGTATATAATTAAGAAACTTTTAACTGTAGTATGTAAGCAGTTTAATTTTTATCTTGGGGACAAATAATTGTTCACTGTACAGGTTCAATACATTTATGCGTGCTGAAGTTGATACTACCAATGATAAATAAAGTTTCGAAGCATTTTACAGTCTTGTATTGCATAACTAGTATCTTCTTAAAGTAACTGATTCTGTTATGTAAACTACTCTCTAGTATTCATTATAGTATTATTCCTTTTTATTATTTTCCCTTTGGGTTCCTAACACGCCTCTATTTCACTCTCTTCTCTGCAGTCTTTTCAACCTGGCACCATGACTTCCCATAAGCTTCCTCACATGATCTCCTTCATGTCACCCCCGCCTTGGACACCCAACTCGTCGTTTCCCATCCGGGTTCCACTCCACAACCTGGCCTGATGCATGATGTCCCCAGTCGGTCTTCTCAGTGTATACCCAATCCCATCTATCTCCACTTCCTTCTGCATATTTGTTCAGCGATAACTTCTTGGTTGGTTCGTTCTCAGAGTTCCTTCTTTTTTATTCTTTCTGGCAATCCATCTGATTTTCAGTATCGAGCCAGCGTAGGCAGCTGTTGATGAATGTCTGTAGTTTGTTGAAAGTGCTTTTTGTGACAGACCAAGTTTCTGAACCATCACATAGCAGCACTGATTTGACATTGGTGTTGAAAATCCGGATGTTGTTCTTGATGCTGAGTGCAGTACAGAAGATCTCCACATTGGTTTAAAGTTAATGAAGGCCTGTCTTGTTGTTTTTCTAATCCTGACTTTGACGTCCTCATTTGTGCCGCCTGTAATTGGAACAGTGCTGCCTGGTAGGTGAAAAAGGCTACTTCCTTTAAGTTTCTCCCGTTGATGGTGATTGGATTTTTTTTTTGCTGGTGATAGTGTTGATTGGGTATCCTCATCACCTCCGTCTTCTCTGCGTTCACCTGAAGAAAGTCCCGTCTTCGCTGCCCTGCCTCTTCTGTCAACTTGTTATTTTTCGCCTGTAGATCTTCGAGTTTGTGTGACAACACATTAGACATAAATCATCGGTGAAGTCCAAATTTTCTAGGCTCTTTCATCGGTTCAGTGTATGCCTCTCTTCTCGCTCCTCACGGTTTGCTGCATGACCCAGCCCACCACAATCAAGAAGATTATGGGTGGTAGTAGACAGCCTTGTCCTACTCCTGTTTTCATTTCAAAGGCGTCACTGAGCTTTCCATTATGGATCAACTGGAATCTGGTGTCTTCATATAGCTGTTGAATGAGGCTGATAAAGATTCGTGGTACTCTGTAGTGTTATTCTTTTTTATGGTACCCGATTTCAGGGATATTTAAACACCTGAATAGCTTGAATATTATTTCAGTGAACGATTTGAGTACCGGGGAAATCGTCGAAGAGAAGATTCTTTTTTCTATGACTTAGTATGAGGATTTTCTGTTCATTAATTACTTAATAACAATCTGATTGCTGATTTAAACAAAATCATGTATAGAATGCAGTCATCAACATTTTCCTTATACAACCTATTTCTTCCTGTTTGTTGAAGTATATATCCAGTAAAGTCTTCTAATAATTCACTTCAGTTTCTTTGTAGAGAACGAAGTGATTGAGGATTTAAGAACGTTAGATTTGGAGCATTAGCATCTAAGATTTTCGTTTAGTACCTCAACACATCAGCAAACAAACCAAACGATTAAACTGATTTAATACTGACTCAAAAGACTGAATAATTTGTTTAACTGTTACACAAATGAGAAAATTAAGGATTCCTTTCGGTTTAAAATGAAGAAAAACTCAATTAGTACATTTGAAGTTGAAGAGAAATCCACATATTTTCGACTCAGTTAGCTGATTATTTTCGGTCAAGAAAAAATTGGTTATAAACAATCAATTTAACAGAAACAATACAGTTTACTTTCACCTTTTACGCTTAAACCTAAACTCTGACTGATATATTATCAGTGTATATGATAACTGTGCTGAGAAAGAAAATTGAAGGAAGAAGAATCTTTCAGAAAAATAATCTTCTATTTACATTTCCTTTGGGTTCAAGATAAAGTTGTACAGCTAAATTAAAGGGATGAATATACTATGAAACAATTGGTCAAATACTTAAGTATATGTAAATCTATTTGTTCATGTGAAAGTATCATTCAACTTAAAACCTCAAGATGAGCAAAATTCATATCATCAATACTTGTCTAAAACCAGTTATGGTTAGTAAATATCTCAGTTCCTTTCGAAAGTTCTATATCTACTCACTTAGTCTTTTGTTGCTCTGATACACATACACACACACACACACACACACACACACAAAATCTTTGTGTATTAACAGACAGGTATTCGGCTATAAGACATTGATCACATCATTGAAATGTTGAAAAAATTTCAGGAAATCAACGCTACTACTACTGTTATTACTAACTACTGATCGTAGGATTGATAATTATACACAATGGCTGAAAACTAATAATAACGAGGATAAGATGAAAAGTAGTAGAAGTGGGTAATTTATTTCCGTTTATTTATCAAAAAATTAACAATAACAACTGCAATTAGATATCCAGCTGCTCGTTTATGAAAATACACAGCAGGGAAGATGAGATCATATAAATAATGAATGAATACAGAGTTATGATGACGAAATGATTACACTTGAATAAACTTTTTAATTAATTTTTCGTTTTCATTCAAACGAGCAAATAAAGATATTTTTCTTTACATTCAGTCTAATTTATTTCATAATTGTAAAGTGTCCTTACTACAAAACAATGTACGCTACATACCCATAACGTGTTCAACAAGATAACTGAGTATTCTCAGTTTAATATTTTAAAAAGCAGAGAATGAGCAATGGTAAAGAATCATAAACTACGGTAACGTGTATGTTCAATACTTTCGTCAATTGTCAGTAGATTTTCTCCTCAGATTTCGTAAAACAAAATGTCATTTTCAGTAAATTAAGCACTTGAATAGTGATTTGTTGATTCTACTTTGTTTGTATTTTATCAATTTATCACCTGAAATGCTCAGAACCATTTACTGTATAATGAAATAAAACTATGGTAAATAAAACTAACCCTAACGATTGATAAAATTCACTGGTGAATTAAAAAGCATGTACATGCAAAGCTTGTTCTGGATTCCATAACTAGCCACTATCCATCACTAGTTTCAAACTTTAATTAACGGCAGTATCTAGCCATCCGTATAGGAGTCAATATCTCAATAGGGATTGATCATTTTGGTTCATTCAGTGATAAGAAACCATGAACTATTACAACTAATTTTACCCTTTTGGAAATAGATGTTTAAAATTTATTTTGGGCAAGTATTACAGATCATTCAATAATGGAAAGCTTGACTTTCCAGTGTTCATTGTTTATTTACTCCCTCCATAAAGTTATTCCAACTATGTATAAACATGTCAGAGTTAACAGTAAGTATTTATTGTCCAATTTGTAGGAACGGTAACTCAAGCTTTGCTGCAGTGTTTGCTACTATACAGAGTACTTTAAGATTACTTCACATCGTGTTGAAATGATGAGCTACTCAGTTAGAAAAAAAGCTGATACTGTTTGCTTTCATTCTAATAAACTTTTTCTATGTTTGCCATAAACTATGTATCGATGAATTTCGGAATGCTACCTGTTATATGATAAACATATATGCCCATGAAGAAAATAATTGCGAACAGTTTAGAATGTTTAATGTTTCCAAAAATACGAAATTTCAGTTTAGAGGTTTGTAGGGATGAAGGTCACGCTATATTGTCAACTGACAATAGAAGTTCCTACCCAGTGCTCCACATGGAATTCCAAGATCCTGGGTTCAATACTTGTTGAGGTGATGGGTGCGCACTGCTGAGGAGTCCTTCAACGAGACAAAACAGCTATTCAGTGACCCTCTTTCTTACATGATTATCCAACTGATGTCTGTTCGAGATGAATAATAACAACTGAAATGTATTTGTCATCTTTTCCAGTTGATATTCCTCAAGATTGCAGAAAGTTTTGAAACATCCCAGGCTAATATATTATATACCAACTAGTTCAGATTAGGTATAATTTAGTATTTTAGATGTTAAGTTATGAACGATACCCAGTAAATCATTACATGACACAATTGTTACCCCATAGTAAATTGATTTCACTTATGAAAAAACCCTAGAAGATTCGCATCTCGCAAATCATGATTTATGTCTAATGTCTTGTCGCACAAACTCGAAGATCTACACCCGAATACTAACAAGTTGACAGCAGAGGCAGAGCAGCGAAGACAGCACTTCCTTCAGGTGGATGTAGAGAAGACAGAGGTGATTAAGTCACCTAACCAACAACAACAACAACAACAACAAAAGTGACAAGCACCAATCATGATGAATGGGAGAAATATACACGAAGTTGTCTCCTTCACCTGCCTACCTAGACAGCACTGTTCCAACTACGGGCGGTGGCACAGCCACAGATGAGGACGTCGAAACCAGGATCGGAAAGACAGCAAGACACGTCTTCATTGATCTGAAGTAATCAGTGTTGACATCTACTGCATTGCATTGCATTGCATTGCATTGCACTGCACTGCACTCAGCATAAAGCGTGAACAACATCCACATTTTCAACACTGAAGTCAGTCGAGTAAGTCAGTGCTTCTGTGTGATGGTTGAGAGAGTTGCCGCATTACGAAAATCATTTCCAACAAACTACAGACATACATGGACAGCTCTCGCCTACACTCACTTGATGCTGAAGATCAGATGGATGACCAGAATAATAAGAATAAGCAAGAAGGAACTCACTCTAGCTGGCTGGCTGGTTGGCTGACTGACTGACTGACTGACTGGCAACGAACCAACCAACCAAGAACCCATTACCCAACGAATATGCAGAATCAAGTGGAGATGGATTGGATTGGACTGGATTGTATTGGGCATACACTGAGAAGACCATTGTGGGACATGACACGCGAGGCCAGGGGAGGCCACTGAGTGGAAAGCAAGTGGGAAATGTCGAGTTGGTGGTCGGAGGCGATGGTGACGTGGTGATGTGCTGTTTGTAACTGCCACCAACAATAACAACATTTCTATCTTTTGTTTAGGAAAAAGTAAAAACAACAAAAATATCTTCTGCTATCTACATCCTCATTGTACAAAATGAGGTCAGCATTGTTATTTAAGAAAAGGTTGATATTTACACCTGAAACCTTTTTTCTGAAAATCGTGTATTCTTATTATTACTCTAGGAAAATCAACAATAAAGACACAAAGAGAAATAAGTTGAAACATGAATGGAAGCAAAAGAAAGGTGAATAAGCATTTGAAATTATTTACTTGTATAGTATTACATCTGTTATGTTTTAGAATTTTTCTCCATAAGTTAATACGTGAATTAAATAAGTTAAATTCCCATATCTTTATGATGCAACTTGATTTCTCATTACCAATAGTGTTGGCATTACATGATTGTCAATTAAATGGTGTCCTTAAATTATGCCTCATAATAGGTATTCTTATCATAGACATTTATATGTATATATAACTGAAATATTTTTAGATTTTTAATTTTTTTTTTTTATTGTTATAACTCTACAAGTAAAGAATCAGAATTCCCTGGAGGTGAAATTTTTTTAACTAAAGAAAATGTCATTAAAGTCTACAAGAAATATTCACTTTCTGTTTTTGTCTAATACTTGCAGTTACTGACCATCATATATCCAGGTAGTAGGAAAGATATCTATCTTTTCAAATGCTAACATGATTTTAACTAAATTCATTCTTCTCATTTCTCTATAATACATAATAAACCACATTTATAAAAACTTTAATTCAGTACGTTCTCTGTGAATATCTACTAAAATAAGCATCGTTTACAGTGTGTTTAAATAGTAGTAGATCTCATTATGTCATTCATGAATTAGCTTAGAATCCAATATACATCATCGGTTCATTTTTATTTTTGAACTGGAAAAGAAGATAAAGATAAATTTTAGCTAGATTATATAACACTTCCTTTTTTGGGTAAACACGCAACATTATGATTCTCATAGACCTCAAGTATCTTTGAATTTTGAGCCAGATTTTTTTTCACAATCTAGTAATCAGTGGCCTAGTTGGCGTTTAAAACAATGGATACTTGGTTTGAGTGTTAGTGGGAACAACATTACTCATTGGGATGCAGGCATATCCAGATAATCAATCCCAAACAGGACAAAACTCATGTTCTGGATTCTCATACAAGCCACCAAGATAAATATTTGTTAATTAGTTGATGCATATAATCCAGTTGTACAGTGCGTTTGATAAAATGTACAACATTATAAGAAAAATTTATTTGGATAAAAGCCTCATAAAAAACCGATGAGCGAATGATCGCACATTTTTCGATCCTTGCAGAAATCGTTTGTCTTCTGAATACAATGGTGTACAATAAACATGATTTTATTGTATCTACAGTATTTTTCTGCATTCTTTCTATACGAGAATCAATAGGGCACCAGGACAATAGATTATATGGAAGAAATACTTGTGGTGTTAACGCTTTGGCTCTGCATACTAGATAGATCAGCATACTTTCTAAATTAAGTACTGGTTTTTTGAAGGCTATTCAAGCTGAATATAATATTTTTTTTCTCCAAAGCGATGCAGTGATAACAACTTTCAGAAAGTATTCATGCTGCGATTTCTACTAATAAGTACAAAAATTTTCTGTAGGAAGGTACTGTACAATCTTAGAGAAAAATCAGTACCTGAATATTACGCTTCAGATAAGTGACTGCACCAAAAAGCGTAACCAGAGCAGTTTCTAAGTATCTATCAATGAATAAGAAACAATAATCTAGGTTTCATCAAAAATACATGGTTTTTATAGTGAACTGTGGTCATTAGGTTTTTTAATGGATTTAGTAAGAAGTTTTATTAACATTTATTTACTATATAACCCAAGGAGGAAAGATGATTGTCACAGACGAAAGATAGAAAACTAATGACAGTAGGCTCACCAGCCTACAAATCTACCAGCTAATCTATAATATCCAGATGGGAAACGATGAGTTGGGCGCCCAAGGGTGATATGGAGGAGATCGTGAGAGGAAGAAATGAGAGCTTCTGGGCTGTCGTGGAGCCAGGTTCAAAAGATTTCAGAGAACAGAGTTCACTGTTGACGTTTTAAATACACCTACTGTTGTATTACTGCCTTTTTTATTTATGGAGATGAGAGACCATAAAGGCGGGAATCTGAAGGTAAATCGTATGGGTGTCTGCACACATATGTAACTCAGGATATATCAAGTAGCAACTGTTTAAAGATATAAAAGATCTCTTTTATGCATTCAAAAATAATTTTTCGGTAAACTATACCTTACATAACATCGTCTGGTTAACTAGTTCACTAGTTACTAGCTCGCCCTAAGCCCGGGTATACAGGGAAGGTTGGGCATAGGGCTAGCAACCCTACCCCGGAAAACAAATCTAACCGCTAAACAAACTTCAAAGTACAAACAAGATATAAAAAATAATGACAAAATTATTCCTCACTGGAATCGGAGAAGCGAAATGACGCCAGTTGGTGAAAGTCTTCGGGAAGCCAATTGGCCGATGTGTCATCTCTATCTCGATGAAAGCGAAAGTAAACGTGGGAACATGGAATGTCCGCCCCATGTTTGAACCTAGCTGGTAAGGCAGCCCAGATTGCAAACGAGATGAAGAGGTATCACATTGAAGTGCTTGGAATTAGCGAAAGCAGATGGAATGGGAGTGGACTCTCCAAACTGTCAACTGCAGAATCAATAATCTACTCCGATATTGCCACCCAGACAACAACCAAGAGCACACTGAGTTTTGGAGTAGCTATCATGATGTCCCCAACAGCATCGAAGGGCTCTCTCTCATGCAGTGGGAACCAATCTCCTCATACAGGATCATGACAGCAAGGTTCAGCTCAGAAGGAAGGAAGGAAGGTCACAATCATACAATGCTACACTACTTCTGTAGGAAGGTACTGTACAATCTTAGAGAAAAATCAGTACCTGAATATTACGCTTCAGATAAGTGACTGCACCAAAAAGCGTAACCAGAGCAGTTTCTAAGTATCTATCAATGAATAAGAAACAATAATCTAGGTTTCATCAAAAATACATGGTTTTTTATAGTGAACTGTGGTCATTAGGTTTTTTAATGGATTTAGTAAGAAGTTTTATTAACATTTATTTACTATATAACCCAAGGAGGAAAGATGATTGTCACAGACGAAAGATAGAAAACTAATGACAGTAGGCTCACCAGCCTACAAATCTACCAGCTAATCTATAATATCCAGATGGGAAACGATGAGTTGGGCGCCCAAGGGTGATATGGAGGAGATCGTGAGAGGAAGAAATGAGAGCTTCTGGGCTGTCGTGGAGCCAGGTTCAAAAGATTTCAGAGAACAGAGTTCACTGGAGACGTGCTAGTGAATCTGTATGTTCCACTTGGAACCCAAGGGACAAATAATAGTAATAATAACAATCTATAATATCCGATTTAATTAGATAGGCCCCAGTATTTTTATAGTCACCGGCTGTCACACAAATGATACGTAAGTAGTCATTCAAATATGGCAGAATTAACTGCTAGGATGAATCTTCTTTAACCTATGAACACATTTACTTATGTGTGTAGTGATTCATAGAAATATTTACCACTTTGGTAAAAGACTTTATTTCAGGCAATATGAATAAATCCAATTTAAGTTCATATGTACATTCATAATAAGCAGTAAATAAAGTATAAAAACTGTCCATTATACGTCACAATCCTCAACTACTTGAAATACCCAATACATGATTACAGAGGACCATGCCATTAGGCTAAGGTGGAAAATGAAATACATGCAAGTTGTGAGTTTACGTCATGAAAGAAGTATCAGTAGATACCTTTCTTTCTACAGAAATGCGAAACACAGAAAAACCACCATTCAGCCAGTCCCAAAGAAAGATGTATGTGGTGTCATGTCTTCTAAATTGCTGTCCCTCGTTGGACCGAACTTATTGGCCACATCTGACATTTAGTCTGCTATATGGACGGCAAAACGTGCATCCTAAATTCCTCTGCTAGCCAGTGCTCACATTTACTATCAGCCGAAACTAATAGTAACATCGAAGCATCCTTAAAGGAGACTATACCAACTGTGACAGATCAGTTCAATCTAATCAACGACGGAAAATTAAAAGCAACAACATCACGATTACGCTCCTCATACGGGTAAAAGCTATCCCGATCCAGTAGCCTATTGGATAACATTAGGGCTTTTTGAAGCTACTAATTATGGGAGGCAGGTATGTCCAGCTGACGAATCCAAAAGTGGATGAAACGTGTGTACTGGGTTCTATTGTTAACAACTACCCATCATTACTATCAGACGATGTGTATATTACGCCACCGTATATGGGTAATTCATAGATTTGACTACCAGAAAAATATATAAGGCTGTCATTCAGAGAATGTACTACTCAGTAAAGATCAACTTAATAGAGAAAACAAAACTTACATAGTCTTGTAAACCCTCATAGTATTTGAACAATGAGGTTAAATCACACTGCATTCATCAGTTTGCATGTACGCGTTATCACACATGCGAAGGTAGGACCAGAGGGTTTACGCAAGTAAAAGGAATTTCAAAACGACTGCAGTAACAAATGAAATCGAATGGTTCCACTGACCTCGGCAATCCGTACGCAGCTTCACCTGTACAATAAATATACCACTCCAAAGAGTAACAAGACCTTTTCGCACATATCTTTTAAACCTACTGACGAAAAAAGTTGGAAGCGTACACTTGAGTTTATCCAAGGTCTTGCTATCAGAAAGTTTAGATCTGTTCTAGTGTGCACAAAGATTGACAAAATCTTACCAAGAAGCCGCATATATCTGAAGCCTTTTTCAACAGACCACTTTGGTTCAAATCTTCGGGAAAAAACACGTGAATCAACGTGTAAGTATCAGATTAGTTGAAGAGATGAAAAATCAACAGACATTAAATCTAGTAGGCCTGGAAGTAGCCGAGACCCTAGTAATATATATGTAAACCTTGTGATTTTTAGATACTGTTGACGTTTTAAATACACCTACTGTTGTATTACTGCCTTTTTTATTTATGGAGATGAGAGACCATAAAGGCGGGAATCTGAAGGTAAATCGTATGGGTGTCTGCACACATATGTAACTCAGGATATATCAAGTAGCAACTGTTTAAAGATATAAAAGATCTCTTTTATGCATTCAAAAATAATTTTTCGGTAAACTATACCTTACATAACATCGTCTGGTTAACTAGTTCACTAGTTACTAGCTCGCCCTAAGCCCGGGTATACAGGGAAGGTTGGGCATAGGGCTAGCAACCCTACCCCGGAAAACAAATCTAACCGCTAAACAAACTTCAAAGTACAAACAAGATATAAAAAATAATGACAAAATTATTCCTCACTGGAATCGGAGAAGCGAAATGACGCCAGTTGGTGAAAGTCTTCGGGAAGCCAATTGGCCGATGTGTCATCTCTATCTCGATGAAAGCGAAAGTAAACGTGGGAACATGGAATGTCCGCCCCATGTTTGAACCTAGCTGGTAAGGCAGCCCAGATTGCAAACGAGATGAAGAGGTATCACATTGAAGTGCTTGGAATTAGCGAAAGCAGATGGAATGGGAGTGGACTCTCCAAACTGTCAACTGCAGAATCAATAATCTACTCCGATATTGCCACCCAGACAACAACCAAGAGCACACTGAGTTTTGGAGTAGCTATCATGATGTCCCCAACAGCATCGAAGGGCTCTCTCTCATGCAGTGGGAACCAATCTCCTCATACAGGATCATGACAGCAAGGTTCAGCTCAGAAGGAAGGAAGGAAGGTCACAATCATACAATGCTACACTACGCACCTAAAAATAATGCAGAGCAAGAGGAAAAGGAGGAATTCTACAGACAACTGCAATCAACACTGGACAAGACGTCAGTTGGCGATACCAAAATTCTAATGGGTGGGGTGACATGAATGCCAAAGTGGGAGGAAGAGAACTAACCATGGGTCGAGAAGCGCTAGGTGAAATGAATGAGAATGGAGAACTGTTTGGAGATTTCTGTGCATTCAACGATTTGGTGATTGTGTACAAACACAAGGATATTCACAAACCGACATGGATTTCACCACAGGAAAACAATAAAAATCAGATCGACTTCATCTCAATGTGAAGAAAGTGGAGACGCAGCCTACTGGACACAATATGAAGAAGAAGAGTAGATGTAGGTTCACACCACTCCCTACTTAGTTCAAATAAGCTGGTGATAGACTTCAGTTCAAGTATAACACTCGGAAACTGAAAGACGAAACTACAAAGGAAAACTTCATGTCAGCCATCAAGACAAAATGGAAGATATCAAGGGACATCCCTGAAGAAACCTGGATCCCGGTGGATACATGGAAGCTGATAGAGCAGGGAAAGGAGGATGGTGAAACAGAAGATAAACCAGTGCAAGGATGCACAACGAGAGGATGATCTGAGTACAATGTATAAAACACTGGAGAAAGAAGTGAAGAAGAGTGCATGGAAAGACAAAAGACACTTTTACGACACATTGGCAATTGAAGCAGAACAGGCTGCCTGCTGGTAGGAGAGACCTGACAACATTGTATCAAATAACCAGGTTGCTATCTAGGAAGAGATCAACGCAGACGAAGCCAATGAAGGATGACGAAGGAAATTTAGTTACTAAAGAAGAGAATCAGAGGAAACGATGGGCCGACCACTTCAAGAAGCTCTTGAATCCACCACCACTACCACCTGCACTTCGTCCAGAAATACCACCTGCAGCCAGGCCGCTGAACTACAAGTGAACATAAATCCTCCAACAAAAATGGAAGTCCTGAACGCCATAAAGCTACTGAAATGTGGGAAGGCAGCAGGACCAGATGGGATCCCACCAGAAACGCTGAAAACAGATGCAGAGACAACAGCGGACATGCTCACACCACATCACTATTGCAGAAGGTGTGGGAGGAAAGGAAGGTACCTGGCTAGTGATTGGAAGAAGGGTTACCTTGTCAAACTCACGAAGAAGGGAGACCTCAGTGTTTGCAAGGACTGGCGTGGAATCACTCTCCTGTCCACCCAGAACAAGCAAAATATTAGGCCGCATCATCTCGGAGAGACTAAAGGAGGCACTGGATTCAAAACTACGACCGGAACTGGCAGGCAGGCTGGCTAAATTCAGGAAGTACAAATCATCTGCCGACCAAATTGCAACTCTATGCTACGCATCATCATAGAACAGAGTATAGAATGGCAGTCGACTCTCTACCTTACCTCAACTTTATCGACTTTGAGAAGGCCTTTGACAGCGTCAACCGAGAGGTAATTTGGAAACTACTTCAATACTACGGAACACCACAAACCTTTATCTGCCTCATTCAACAACTATATGAAGACGACACATGCCAGCCAAGTAATTCACAATGGGAAGCTCAGTGATGCTTTTGAAGTGAGGACAGGAAGGAGTGAAACAAGGTTGCCTACTACCCCCTATGATATTCCTGAATGTGGTCGACTGGATCATGCAGCAGACAACAGTGGGTAGCTGTGAGAAGAGGGAGATACACTGGCTGGACTGCGGAAAAGAACCGAGAAGACTTGGATTTCGCCAATGATGACTTGTGCCTGATGTCACATAAACTTGAAGATCTACAGGCGAAAACTAACAAGTTGGTAGAAGAGGTGAGGCAGCGAAGACAGGATTTCAAGTTAATATAGAGAAGACAGAAGTGATGAAGATACCTCACCACCACCACCACCAACAACAACAACAACAACAACAAACTGCAATCACCATCACCATCAACGGGAGAAACTTAAGGGAAGTAGCCTCGTTCACCTATCTAAGCGGCACTGTTTCAACTACAGGTGGCGGGACAGACGAGGATGTCGAAGTCAGAATCGGAAAAGAAAGACAGGCGTTTATTTGCCTGAAACCAGTGTGGAGATCTTCTGCACTACACTCAGCATAAAGAACAAGATCCGGATTTTCAACACCAACCCAGTCAAGTCAGTGCTTCTGTATGGTTCAGAAACTTGGCGCGTTACGAAAGGGATTTCCAATCAACTACAGAAATTCATCAACAGCTGCCTACGCTGGCTCGATACTAAAAATCAGATGGATTGCCAGAAAGAATAAGCAAGAAGGAACTCTGGGAGCGAACCAACCAAGAAGTTATCGCTGAACAAATATCCAGAAGGAAGTGGAGATAGATGTGATTGGGCATACACTGAGAAGACCGACTGGGGACATCATGCTTCAGGTCAAGTTGTCGAGTGGAACCCGGATGGGAAACGATGAGTTGGGCGTCCGAGTTGAGGGTGACAAGGAGGATATCGTGTTTGGAGGAAATGAGAGTTTGTGGGCTGTGGTGTAACCAGGTTCAAAAGATTTGAGAGAACAGAGTGGAATGGTGATATGCTACTGAAGCTGTATGTTCCATTAGGAACCCAAGGGACTAATAATAATAATACCTTACCTGGTAACCCAGCATTAACATCAATGTTGATCACTATCATATTTTACCTTTCTCTTTTCATCAATTACTCAACCTATGAAATCAGAATTTGACCGTTTATTTTGTCGACTAATTTTTTAATCCATTCATCCTTTGTTCCCTTTCAGATAAATTTGCACAGTAATTAAGATTATCAGAAATATATCATGCTAAAACTTCACCCACTTTAGAAAAACTGCGTTTTCTTGTTGTTTTGTCAAAATTTAGAAAGGTCAGACGCGAAAGCACTTTTGTAAACCGCTTTGTCTTTATTGTGTATACGAATATAAACTTCGATTCACTTGCAAATAATTCACAACCTTTTTCTGTATGAAAAATAACTCAGTATTTCTATCTTTGGATTCGTAATTTCTTTGACTATTGCTTGGATCAGTCACTGCAGTCGAAAATAAAATCCGTTTCAGTGTGTCCATTACGTTATGCCGTGCTGACAGGGAACTGCTGTGTACGAGTGTTCAACCAATCCAAGCCATTTATGAGATAGAAAATGAATAACCAGAATTAGTTATGCTGGATTGCAGGATAAAATGAAGTTTAGACGGCGGTATGGATAATACCGTCTACAGGAAACCGACACATTCTAACAGCTATCTAGACTTCAAGGTATATCACTTAAGGCGGGTTCAATCAGATGTCTAAATGATACAGCTAAAAAAACTCTTTAGTCAATGTAAGGACTTAAACAAGGAATGGAAACACATAATAGGGGTGTTAATAGTTATCCTCCAGCGTTTATTAAGAAATTCGTATGAACACTTGAGAAACAAAACGATAACAGCGAAAATATGAGTAGAAATTTGTTCAACGAACATCAGAAACTTTAAGTATGATTTTCAACAAGGCTAGAACTATGGTGCCATTTAAACCTATAAACTCACTCAGAAGTAACCTTTGTCAGCTTAAGGATCTGGTAGATATAATTAGACAAAATCATCGAATCTCTTGACTTCTATGGAATGACTGCGTGGTCAAGTATATTGGTGAAACTAACCAGTCAGGGTCAGTTAGATTATCGGAAGATAGAAATTAAGCTAAATGTAGAATGACAGACCCCAGTAAGATCAATAATCCAGAAAAACACTCGGCAATTGCAATGCATGTATTAATACACAGCTATTGTACTTAAGTCCATTATAATTAGGTGGAGAGAGAGAGAGAGAGAGAGATTGGTTTCTGAATCTTTGTTCATCGAATCACCACCAAACACATGTAACAGGAATGATGCAACACCTGTACCACTGATATAAAAATTTTCACTACCAACAAAAACAAACAATATGATGTGACAGGACTATAAAAATCAGACATTGAAAGTTGTTTGATTACATGAATATGATTATGAGCAATAGTAATTTATGCTCGAAACGTCACGAAGTAAATAACACTAGGCCACTGTGTGTTATAAATCAAATTGATAAATCTAATATGAAATTACATTCTACCACAGTGTGCAAGTCTTTTACTTGTAATAAACTGTTCAGTTGTTTTTTCACTGTATGATTATCTACTCTCGCTATCTGACACTAGATGATTGTTCATGCATTTACCTGAAATGATAGTCCCAGAAAATCTTTATTGTAGAAGTGAGTGTAAAGTCTTTTTGAATAAAGCTCTAAACTTCACAAATATAGGCCTGTTAAAAAGACTGAAAAGTTAAAAAAAAATTCAACTTGAAGATGAATAACTGGGATAATAAAACAAAACGTGTTTACGGGAGAGAGGCTAAATGAAGCAACAAACCAGACTATTCACTTTCAGAAAGTATGAAAAGAAAAGAGGCAACAACATACTTACAATACCGAATAATCTATTACAATTGACATGAGTTGTCTTCCTTTACCTCTTAAGCATAATCTACCTAATTAGACCTTGTAAATGATACAATTAGGTAGTTGTTAGTCTAACTAACTAAATGAAAAGAGAAATATATAACACGCTCATTAAATTATATACTCCTTTTAATTAATATATGTGCATAAATAAATGTATGTTTCGCCTGTCTCTCTATAAATAAAGACTAAAGCGAAAGAAGGAAATGCGTATGAGTGTGAGTGCCCTGTGTACTCATAATAAATTCTGTAAAAATGTCTACAAAACATGTTCAACGAAATGAGACAATTATGGCAATCAGTGTAAGAACATACACAACGCAGCATTCCAAATCACACAACGAAATAAGAAATTACAAGTGAGAAGAAAAGAAAACAATAACATACAACAGTGAAAAACATAAAATGATTTTAAGCAAAAAAAGTGATGATTATCAGCCAGTAATTTTCAGTTCTTGTAAGAATATTCAATCATTAAAGACATTCAAATATTGTCTCGAAAGTTAATTTAACATAGGGTCATAAAAGAATGTACTACAACATTGATTAATCACTGAAGAGTAATCAAATTCATTTTGCCTAGTGCTAGGTGGTGATCATACTGGGAGATTCAGTATGACAGTGCATTTTGATTGATGTTAGATAACTGGAGGCAGTCGGAAGTCATACAGGAGGTCAATCGTAGCCTGAGTAGATTACTAGTAACTTCTACAACTGCAGCTCTGGGCTAGGTTCGAATCTTTCAGAAGATATCACTTCCTTTGGGGTTGCAGATATGTCTTTCTGGCAAGTGTCGACAAGCATGATACTTAAATCAGTGCTTCCTGTCGATGGCCTCCAACCATCTAGCAGATATACTGTAGCTTTTACCCAAATATGTTTTGCAAATTATTCGTAAATTACCTATTTATGGCGGTTTTGAGGTATGAGATACTAAGACTGATTTACCTTAAGTGTAAGTTCTTTGTATTTATCTTTCTTGGGAATATTAATCACTAACATTGTTATGAAGATCCGAGATTTGTTAATTACCCTCCATTTATGCTTACTATTCTGTTTGACCGTGACATTAGTTTTGACGTAACAGTATTGTCCTTAAAACACGTCGTTGCTGCGTTAGTGATTGTTACAATCAGACCTGTGTTCAGTTACAGGTTTTGCTGGATTGTTCATTCCAGTTTTTTAGTACCTCCGATAAGAAGTTATATGCTTACAATTCAATTCGCTTTCGCAAATTGCTTTGAAAAGACTGAAAATGAGAATTCGATGCAGACTTGATTCTCATGCAACGAACTGAAGGTCAGAATTAATCCTACGAATAACCAAAGCAATTAACTTTGAAACTGTACTCTTCAAAGTAACAGTTACTTGAGACATTTATAATGCATCCAGTTAAATGAATACGATTAGATCGTATAAATTACCCTGAAAAAATCAGTCAGAAGGATGACAGAAAAAATTACTTCACTCTGTCCAGAAATTTTGTATTAACTTCATTGTTCAATATAAGCGTTTTTGTTATAACCATATCTTCTGAAAACACTAGAAGCAGATATAACTGCTCTTCTAGATTGATGGAAACTGAATTTTCACTTAAGCTTCATGTCGTAAGCTACTTAGTGGTGACAAGTAGTGGAATCCAAGTTGTCAGCCGGATCCACCTGCACCCCAGATACTGATAATGTTTCCACTGATATTTGAACCCTGCACCTATCACTCTAAACGCCAAAGTCTAGTAGATAAAACTTTGTCCACTATATGCCAGAGTGGACGACATATCCATCCTGGATTTCACTGGGATCCACCACCAAGCAAATCATAACATAATGAATATTTAGGCAGTATCAAGGCACTCACATAGAAGTCTATCTGCCAACAGATGTCGGTCAGTCTGACCCACTAAGACAATGAGGAATTACAAGTGTCAACAAATAATAAGCTTTATGTCACTAGAATTATTGTGTGAATCAGCTTTCTTTAGAGTTAAACGTAGAGATTGGAATTTCAAGTTTGGGTCTTGTCTAAAAGTAGATGGGTGGATGTTCTTGAAGATTTGAAAAGGGTTTTCCAATTACGTCTAGGAATAACAAAGAATGAAGGCTTCCTTCATGTGTTTCTTGTAGATATGAAGCTTACTAATTGTTGGATAAAAACTGGTGTGTTTTTATGATTATCGTGAATTAGTTATATCTATGTTCCACTAGGGTGATCTTAGTTAGTGAAAATGTAAACTGAACAATGAGTTCCGTTATGAAACCAGAGGCGAAAATTTCAAGTTACAGCAAGAGATGAACACTGTAATGCACTGGCTTAGTGAGCAAAATCCTCGTATTTTTAAGTGATGAGCGCCAACTGCAAGTTTAGTAGAAACGCTAGCTGAGGGAAACACTGACATTTTCAAATGAAATATCTCAAACAGCATATGATAGCTGTGTTAAGTTCCACTTATCAATTTGAAGTTTGCTTTCAATGCATACTTGTATAAAATATGGAGTTCAAGAGAACTAGAATGTCCTATACACCTATCGTCTCAAAGAGTAAACACTTTAGTGATAAATTCTAATTTAGGATAATTACAATTTATTTGAAATTCTGTGGTTGTAATTCTTCTGCATGGTTACTCTTAACCGTCGATGAGTGGCTGCTAGCAATCGTAATTAATATAAGAATTCCATTCAACCTCCACTATTTCTTCAAATGATGATCATTTGCATTGTGAAGCAGCCTCTGAATCATCAAATCCACTAAGAGTACTAGGAAAGCTTATTGAGTTTTGCTGATGTAAAATACCCTCAATTCATGAATGACTTCACCGCATCTCATTATATTTACTAAATTTCGCTATGAATACAAGCAGTGCACTGGTTTTCAATTGAAGATGGACATAAAAAATTACTTCCATCAACTATGAGGAAAGTGATGGACGCTACTATAGTAAATACAGTCATCATTTTGTTGTCTACTTGGTGGCTAGTACTGAAACATAGGATGGGCATTTTTCTTATTTAGGACTCGTCAGTTGGGTGTATCTGCACCCCAGTAAGTGATGTTTTTCCAACTGACATCCAAACCCAGTACCCATCTCTTCGAATGCCAGACCGTTATGCGCTAGGCCACTAGAGCATGAAATTGATTACTTTTTCACCGTGTGTCAGTTGTAGTTCAGTGATACATGTTATTTCCTGTTTCTATGTTGAATATATACCAATAGGAATCTGCAAGTATCAAGAAACAACAACTGATATTCTGTGCACAGTTAGCCGCAGTGGCCTAATGGATAATGCTAGGGCACTTGAAGCAATGGGTATTAGATTTACGTGTCAGTAGAAATAGCATCACTCACTGGGATACAGGTGCATACAACCGACGAGTCCCAAATAGGACGAAATATGCGTTCTAGATCCCACTGATAGTCATCAAGCAAACCACAACATAATCATTATTCAGCAGTATTGAGGTATTTGCATCAGAGCCCATCTGCCAGCAGAGGTCGAGCAGTTAGACCCAGTATAACAACAGGAAACTGCAAGTACCGGTGAAAAATAGCCATGATTTAGTTAACCATGCCGTCCATGTACAGAAAAAATATTTGCCAGCAATTGCTAGAGACAGTATCCATACATTCAGGCGTGAGTTTTTGCAATTATAAAAGAATATAGATTCTTTCACGAAGGAGTGTAGAGTAGTAGGTTCTTACACACTAATCTGAACTGATGACCCTACTGCATAGTCTGTCACCTTGACTGAATTACGACTGTGTTTGAACACATTGTCTAACCATATTGTTTTACCTCGAATTTTACACACCAGGTTGATTCCATACAATATTACGCTTTGATTTTATTGGTATTTCCCCGACAGTGGAAAAGACCCTTAAAAAGACAAAATGTAAGAAGTTGTAGTACTTGTTTATTTTCGAACCAAGTATAATAGAGCTGGCGTGAGAAAACTATCTGAGATGTAAGTAATAAAAATCAAGAATATTGGCTAGGAGCGGGACCTAAAACGCTGACTGCGTTTCACCAAGGAATCACCAGCTGAATGTACCTTATTTCAAATGTGTTAAACCTAATGATTGTTAAATGTAGCGTCAGCTTCATCAGGAACCATGAAGTCGTCCCCTAGGTTATTAATTCACCATGATTTCCTGTTACAAAATCTGACATACTTCCAGCAATTGAATTTCAGTGATATTTATGATGACAAACACCAATTTTTATGTTGTTACAGGTACATCCAGCTGACAAGCACGAAACAGGACGAAACGACCTCCCTTTATTCCCTTGCTAGCCACTATACATCGTTATCATAGATAATAATATAAATCAAGTTTTGAAATCCACAATTCGTTATGGACTAGCTGAGTAGTATGAATTGTAAAACGATTTGACTGAAAACTGAAAGTTATGTCGAAGATAACCGGTTACACGACATGAAGCAAACAGAAAAGAAAGATACTAATTTGAGATTTACCAAATAAATAGTACTCATTAGCAGACGATAAAAAGAGAATGGATGCAATTAAAATATTACCAAGTGAATTCGATGGAAATCACCGTCTTTCTGTAAAACGTAAATTACACTTTTTATCCCGCAGTTTTGATGACATTTCAAAGACTTAGCACACTAGATGTGTACTACCTCTTATCTACTGAGAAAAATGTACATATATTTTGACCTTTCCTTTCTACTATTAAATAAAGCACCGTTAGAAAGCTTCTGGCGTTTACTTTTACTCACCTTAAGTTATGTACATGGACTCAAGAAAGAAACCAGAGACTCATCTCTTTATCATCCTCCCTCAGTGTATTTTCCCTGGCAGTTATATGCAGACACAGTTTGACGCGGTATGAATCTAACATGTATTTACTATCCCAGGCAACCTAGAACACCAAATCACTAAAAATTATGATCATGTGCAAACAGAGGCACATAAACGAACTACAAATTTCACAGACTCTTGTGTTAAATATTCTCAAACAGACTCTTCTTTTCAAATAGCTGAAAAACTACTCACTAGATGGTCCTTTTAAATATCTTGTTTGACGGAAGTAGACTTCATTTATTATTGAACAAAGATATTCATTTTTATAGAGACGGAAACTACATAACTCCCCTGGTGATCATCTCCACTTCTGAACAAAGATTTGTGAAATCCCCATTTCAGTTCAAAAGCCATTTGAATGAACCAAGAATATTCTTTTCGATAAACTCTTCTTAAGGTCCTGCAGTTATATGTACATATTGAGTAATTTTGTGTCATCAATACTAAGATTTCTTTTGACACTTTGTTGCTAATATTATATAGTTGAGGAATTCTCCGCCGCCGCTCTAGGAATTTGATTTTTCGTGTTCCCCAGCACTCTTCAGCGTGATTAAGCAAAGGTCTGATAAAAGCCAATACCACCGTATTATCACACTTAGTCTAAACGAACCATATGGTGAGTGTGAACAAATTATTTTCCATTGTTTACCGGGTTCCCACTGGGTTGCCAAAAGGTACACGACTCCAAATCCCTCCTAACTTGGCTCCATCACTACCTTCAAGCTTTCATTTCCCCCTGACACCATCTCCTCCACGTCATCATCGCCTCGACCACCGACTCGACATTTCCCACTTGTTTTCCACTCAGTGGCCTCGCCTGGCCTGACGTATCATGTCCCACAATGGCCTTCTCAGTGTATGCCCAATACAAGCCAGTCCAATCCAATCCATCTCCACTTGATTCTGCATATTCTTTGGGTAATGGGTTCTTGGTTGGTTGGTTCGTTGCCAGTCAGTCAGTCAGTCAGTCAGTCAGTCAGTCAGTCAGTCAGTCAGTCAGTCAGTCAGCCAACCAGCCAGCCAGCCAGCCAGAGTGAGTTCCTTCTTGCTCATTCTTATTATTCTGGTCACCCATCTGATCTTCAGCATCAAGTGAGTGTAGGCGAGAGCTGTCCATGTATGTCTGTAGTTTGTTGGAAATGATTTTCGTAATGCGGCAAGTCTCTCAACCATCACACAGAAGCACTGACTTACTCGACTGACTTCAGTGTTGAAAATGTGGATGTTGTTCACGCTTTATGCTGAGTGCAGTGCAGTGCAATGCAATGCAGTAGATGTCAACACTGATTACTTCAGATCAATGAAGACCTATCTTGCTGTCTTTCCGATCCTGGTTTCGACGTCCTCATCTGTGGCTGTGCAGCCGCCCGTAGTTCAAACGGTGCTGTCTAGGTATGCAGGTGAAGGAGACAACTTCGTTTATATTTCTCCCACTCATCATGATTGGTGCTTGTTGCTTTTCTTGTTGTTGTTGTTGTTGTTGTTGTTGGTTAGGTGACTTAATCACCTCTGTCTTCTCTACATCCACCTGAAGGAAGTGCCGTCTTTGCTACTCTGCCTCTGCTGTCAACTTGTTATTATTCCTCTGTAGATCTTCGAGTTTATGCGACAAGACATTAGACATAAATCATCATTTGTGAGATACAAATCTCCTTGGGTTTTTCATCAGTCAAACAGCGCATGCTCACCCTCTCACAGTTTGTTGCATGATCCAGTCAAGTCCATTCAACCACAATCAGCAAGATGATCGGTGATAGTAGGTGGCAGGCAGCCTTGTCTTACTTCTATCCAAACTCCGAAGGCATCACTGAGCTTTCCATTGTGAGTCACTTGGCATGTAGCATCATATGGCATATAGCTGTTGAATGAGGTTGATAAAGGGTTGTGGCACTGAAGTAGTAATGTTGAGGCAGCTGCCTGCCAAATTACTTATCGGTCGACACTGTCAAAGACCTTTTCAAAGTCGATGAAGTTGAGGTAAGGGAGAGAGTTAATTACCGTTCTTTGTTCTCTTCTATGATGATGCATAGCAGTTTAATCCGCATATGATCGGTTTTTGTTGAATCTAGCCAGCCAGCCAGCCAGACTGTCCCAGTTGTAATTTTGACTCCAAGGCATTTTATTCTCTCCAGTATGATAGGCCTAATATTTTGCTTGTGGTGGACAGGAGCATGATTCTACGCCAGTTCTTGTTCTTGACAAAACTTAGGTCTCCCTTCTTTCGGAGTTTGACAAGGTATTCCTTCTTCCAACCGGTCAGAAAGTACCTTTCTCTCCTTCCTTCCTTCCTTCCTTCCTTCCTTCCTTCCAGACCTTCTGCAGTAGTGGTGTGGTGTGAGCATATCCGCTGTTGTCTCTTCATCTGTTTTCATCGCTTCTGGAGGAATCCCATCTAGTCCTGTTGCTTTTCAAGATTTCAGCAGTTTCATGGCGTTTATGACTTCTGCTTTTGTTGGAGGGCATGTGTTCACTGATAGTTCTGTGGCTGGGCTACTCGTGGTATTTCTGGACGAGTTGCAAGTGGTGGTCGATTCGAGCTTTTGAAGTGATCAGCTCATCGTTCCCTTTGTTTTTCCTCTCTGGTGGTAACTAAGTTTCCTTCACTATCTTCATTGGTTTCATCTGTATTGATCTCTTCCCTCGCAGATAGTAACCTGGTTATTTGATATAATGTTGTGAGGTCTCTAACTCTCCTGGCTGCGACCTGTTCTGCTTCACTTGACAGTGTGTCGTGGAAGTGTGTTTTGCATTTGCGTGCACTCTTCTTCACTTCTTTGTCCAGTGTAGTCTTTTATAGGTTATATTTAGTTCTTCTTTTCGTTATTTACCCTGCACTCCATTACATTGGTTCATCTTCTGCTTCATCATCTTCCTCTCCCTCCTCCATCAGCTTCCATGTGTCTGTCCACATCCATTTCTTGTCTTCTTTCCTCTTCCTTCCTAACATGATTATCCAGATTTCCCTCCACGTCGCTCTCACACAGTGCCAGTGTTCAAACACACACAAATTTCTTCAGGGATGCTGCTCAATGTCTCACAGTATTTCCTGATGATTGGCTGATGTGAAGATGTCATTTGTAGCTTCGTTCTCCAGTTCAGTTTCTATTCTTGCTGTTCAACTTCAACTTGAACTGTGGTCTATCACCGCCTTCTTTGAATTGAAGGCTTTCAACTTGATTTTGAAGTTAGGTTCCTTGTACTAGACAGTGAGTGGTGTGAACCTACATCTGCTCACCTTCTTCATCTTGTGTCCAGTAGGCAGCATCTCCACTCTCTTCACATTGAGATAAAGTCGATCTGCTTCTTAGTGTGTCTATCCGCTGAAATCAAATCCAAGTCGCTTTGTGATTATACTTGTATTGGGAAACACTGTCTCCAACCACCAAATCATTGAAGGTGCAGACGTCTGCAAACAGTTCTCCATTCTCACTCATCATTTCACCGATTGCTTCTCAACCCATGATCAGTTCTCTTCCTGTGTTGTCTGCTCCTCTCAGTTTGGCATTCATGTCACCCCACTCATTAGAATGGGGTGTGGGTGTGATGTCGCCATCTGTGGTGGGGTCTTGTCCACTGCTGATTGCAGTTGTCTATAAAATTCCTCCTTCTTCTCTTGATCTGCATTATTTGTAAGTGTGTAGTGTAGCATTGTATGATTGTGTCTTTCCTTCCTCCAGTTCCTGTGTAAAGGGGATCAATTGCTGTTTACTCACTGATACTTTCAGTTTCTCGCTGCTATAATAAGTCGGAATGCTCAATCTTTGGAATAATACTCTTGAACGTATTTACTACTGTCTTTAATAGAGTTATATATACAAAAGTATGCTGAAGGAAATTGCCAATTTATGATCATAGTAAAGTTATAATACATTAGTAAAAAAACGAACCACTTTAGTAGGAAATAAAACAACAAAACAAGACTTTATGTCAGTATATCAAGATATACAACTATATAGACATAGACTGCCATCTGACTGCAGCAAAAATCCTGTTTGCATTTGATGACTGTTAGGGTGAATTTTTCATTTGAACAGGTAGTCATTTAGCCTTTCTTTGTTCATTTAGTGTAATTTATCAAAAATAAGTCAGTGTATTTTATTCACCTTTTAAAATCTTAGGAGTAAATACTCAACGAACAAAAAATACAGAAGGAAAATGAATTCAATAGCAAAAGAAAAACAAAAATAGTTCCGGCTATCCACAGGAGTTTGATTTCAATAAAATTTAGATCGAATTCTATCTCACCTGATGTCACTTGACAAGACTATACAACACTATACACTATGTATCAATGTAGAGTTTGAGTAATATTTTAGAGAATATTTAAGAAAATTCGCCTGAAGTCATTAACTCAGCAGGTGATGAAGGAGGAAAAGGTTTTTCTTCTTGTTTGACTTGTCAGTTGTTATTATCGCTTTCTTTTTGCGGTTCACTTTGAAATATTCTTTTTTTTTTCTTTTATTGACTATATTGTTTAAATGTTCAATTAACAAAAGTGTTTTGTGATTGTCATAATTTTTCATACACCTATATTATTTAGAAAATTTGTACAGCCTTTTTGCCGGAGAGAATAAAAAGTATCATTAATTTATTAAATTCATTTTTATTCATAAACTGTTTTTCACTGCATGAATTTGGAAAAATATTCTGATTCCTTATTTGATAACCATTATGCGTCCATTGAACCATATTCTAATCATAACAGAAGCTAATAATTGACTATACAGTATTTCTTGGTAAGCGAATGACTGTAGTGTAATTTAAAAATAAACTAGAAAGATGACGGTTGATACTCCAAGCTTTGAATCATCATTGTCTTCTTAACACTGTTAGCTTATATGGAATTCAACATGTATGCTTTACTGAATATAAGCGTTAGGTACTGCACAAGAAAGATAAGTCAATCGATCAGGTTATGAACCTTCGGCGAATGTGGTGACTCAAATATGTGTTGTGCACACCAAAGCACTGCCGACCTCAATGTATAATGTTGACTAAAGTAGGATTAGGTTAGAAGATAGCTAAAGGTCACGAGACCAAGACACAACAGAAGCTCAGGAAGTATCTGACTGATATTCTGAGCTATGTAGGAACATATGTACTACCCGTTTGTGGACCTCGACAACAAGGGAACCGATGTTTGCTTCCTGTTAGTGATATAAGTAGTAAATGGGACATAGTGGAGTACATGCAACAAACATCCCTTATCATCCTTAAAATTTTTGGCAGTTTCATTAATCTTCATTCAATTCTCTTCTCTCCCCTCATAGTCTGTTCTCTTTCTAATGCTATTCTTTTTCCCTTCACTTGCTGTTTGAATGCTTCTGTGCAGCGCGGCAACTTGAACCGACATACTTTTATGCCAAGTTCTACGTTGATCTGTTCGTTTTTTGGATACTACAGTCCAGCATGAATTTGAACGTTAGCTAACATTAGATAGCTTTGGGAACATAATTTATGGTACTCTGAATTCCATGATCAAGAAAAATCCTAAGAGGTACTGAAGTGAAACTTTTATGCAATCTGGCTACCTCTTGATATTGATTATATGATGTGAATTTTCCGAAAAATATAAGAAAGTAGTAATTCATATGATACTACAGAAATTTTATTTATTGATTCGTTAATCAACAAACTTGACTACTCATTTTGTGACCTGCAAGAATGAATGAGGGTAACGTCTGCCAACAGGCGTCCTATACTCTCCTTCCCAGTAGATTTGAAGCTGATCTCATCAGTCTAGACGATAAGTTATTTATATTTAGAAAACGGTACTAAGTAATGCTCAATATAGCCGCTTACAATTACAGTTAGTAAACAAGACTATTTAGGCATGGATGTCTCCAAAATGACTTCATATATTCGTATTACTGAAGACCGACAAAATAACATAATGTCTGTTGATCAAATGAAGTTTTAAATAACGGTTCAATGAGTGATGAACAGTAATAATAATAATAATAATAATAATAATAATAATAATAATAATAATAATAATAAAGCTGATTTATTAATGAAGTCGCCAGTTTTGACGTTTTAGGCTCAAATCCCTTCAGGAACCTTAGTCTTCTAAAGACGCAAGGTGCTCTTTACATATGAGTGGGAATAAAAAGTGAAGTCGAGGTCAAGTTCTCCGGTGAATTACTCGAAGAATACAAGACCAAAACAAGGTATATAGTAGTTGTGTGGCACTTAGCTTGGTGGTTAAGATGCGAAACTGATTGGCACTTGTCTTTTGACATTTAGAAACTAAGTACTTAACTACTTACTACTACTTAATCAGTTCTCACCCTAGGATTTCCTAAAAACTGCATACTTTAGTCAGTGACTTGTGAAGATTGATTGGTTTGAATATAGTATTCATCGGTTAGAGGACCTTTAAAATTCTCAAAGCATTGGACGACTGTTTCGTCCTGGTATGGAAATACTCAGCAGCAAGCACTCAGGATCCAGAAAGGTATATAGCTAAGGATCGTTGGGTATCGCAGAAGGCATGTTATCATTCAGCTGCTGGTTTAGAATCCATTGGTTTACATGATCTTACTTCTGTCAACCTGTGATGTAACGCGACCGAAGTCCAATTCCATGCCTTCTAAGTTTAATTCTTAACTTGCTCGGTCGTGCTGATATTCAGTGGTAAAAGCACCCACAATTGATATGTGAGATCAGTTACTGTGTGTCACCTTCTATCATAAGCTTGTTATACACAACACTTTTGGGCTGTAAATGCGAGAGTAAGTGTTTTAGTTTGGACTAATGATTCCACAGTTGATTAAATAGAACACTGTTGTTTAGGAGAAAAAGATGATTAAAGTATTAAATAGCAAAGTAAAAAACCGACCATAACAAAGGAAGAGATAAAGCCAAAATATCACCATTCTTTTTGCAGTTGTGAATGAAGAAGAAAATACTTCATCATATTGTAGTCTGCTTGGTGGCTGACAGTGGAATCCAGGAAGAACGTTTCGTCTTATTTAAGACTCGTCAGCTGGATGTGCCTACACTCCAGTGGGCAATATTGTTTCCACTGACACTGAAATGCAGTATCTATCGCTTCAAACACCGAAGCGTTATCCACTAGGCCACTGCAACACGACAGCCATCACTTGTGCAACGGGAGTTATTTACGGTTGCTTAATACTCGTGAATTCCTCTTGGTATATAGGATCGAACTGCTTGACGTCTGTTGGTAGATAGGCTCCTATGTGGATGCGTCGATACAACCCAGATATTCATTATGTTGTAGCAGCATGAAATTATAAGTATCACTAAACAACAACTGATGTCCGTTGGGCAGATAATGGCTCTCGTGACGCAATGGCCTAGGGGATAACACTATGGCATTTGACGCAATCGGTACTTGGTATGAGTCTTCATGGGAACGATGTCACTCACTGGAGTGTATGTACATCCAGCTGACGAGTCTTAGATAGGACGAAATATATGTCTTCTATTCTACTACTAGCCACTAAGTATACTGCAAAATAATGAATATCCGTGCAACATCAAAGCATCCGAATAGTACCCTATTTGACCACAGTGGTCAAGCAATTCGAACAGGCGTAGCAATGGGAAACTACAAGTATGAATAAATAAAATACTTCCTTTACAAACAGTAAATAAATTGAGCAAAAATATCTTTACTCTCATTCACGAACTGATAAACATCCTTCATAAATGTTTAAAATTAGTACAATGAAAATAAACCGTTATATATGAATCATAACAGAACAATACCATATGAGTGGGGCAAATTGCTACTGAACATAAGCGTTTTATGAAATTAGACAAAACAGCTCAAATGATAACCTTCTTCGAAAACATATGAATTTGAGGTTTCTGTTTCAGTTGTCATAACCCTAACTTCACAACAATACTAGGAGTAGTAGCTATACAAGTAGTAGTAGAAGTGATCATCTGAATAATTATGACAGTATTCTAATACAGTCATGTTGTTTGATGCTTATTTCCTGTCTCCATAGGCTGGTTCTTTAAAGCGCAGTGATCAGAAAGGTCTTATTTTCTGCTTTGATTATAAAATGATAGAGTTTTTGAACGTGGAGACAAGTTGACAAATCACTCGGAAAATCAGCTTACTTTAATGATGAGTAAAACAACAAAATGCTTTAGGAAATGTATGATCTTCATCTAACGTAAAAGTATAATGCAAACTTAGCGATCCCTCACATATCTATGCACCAGGCGATAAATTACACACTTATATGTTGACTGGTGACATACTATCTGATACTATCAAGCAAAGACTCAGTAGAATGAACTGAATTTAATCCTGTGACATGTTAACTAGAAACTGAATGAATAGAACAATGAACCATAGCTCTGACAACGATTAGAACCTTATGAACAACAATTTACACTGGTTCCATGCTCAAGATAAACTATTTAACCGATCTGTTCTACTTAATTCCCTATTCCAAAAATACACTGATAATTTCGAGCAGAAATTGATTTCCTTCACGAACTCATCTATTACAAACTCTAGTGTAATGTTAATGTTATCAATAATGATGATAATCTTTTTAAAGTTCTAGAGAGTAAATACGTCATGGTTGATACAAGGCGTCCATCTATCTATCTGTTGCTACTATTATGAGTACACTGATGTAAATAAATCTAGACTTTATACAGTTTATTTTATTTTTAAAGAACACCCGCATTTCTCTTTAGATAACTCTAACTGTAGAGTCTTTTCAGTAAAACTATATATGACCAATGTTATTTGACAATTTTTAACTATTTTCGCCCTTAGGCTTATTTTAATAATTATCCCACATACCATGCGAAAAAATGAATGTTGTTTGTACACGTTACCGCCTATTTATCTTTTTCCTTTATTTCAACTCCACTACTATAGTGATTATAACTGTTTCTGTTATTGTCCCATGTCCATCCATCTTTTCAATACTTAATTGGAGTATTATGAAGCAAAAAGGAAAAACAGAAGCCTTTTCATAGATTACCAAAAGTTTTTGAAATTTATTTGTCCCCTTTGATGTTCTTGTGATTTTGTCTTGGTTTTTGTCAATTTACTACCTTCATACTGTTGTACTACTCAGTTCTTGTTATCACCCCTTATTTCTCATTTTCTTTTTCCCCCACTGCTGTCACCGTCACACAGAATCATTTATTTCACCACTTATCAGTAGGTAAGTGTGTCATTTCTTCCGTGTTCTGATTATTTTTTCTTTACCAAGGTTCACTTGTAGAAAATATCCAGACGAAAACAACTACAGAGAGAATAATTTGGAGATGCTCATCATATACCCCGCTGATTGACAGCTATGACTAAAGACTAATAGTCGGTTTGGAATTGGCGCCGAATTTGTTTTCTATGTTAAAATATTCTTTTTCCGTGAATAAAATCTCACTACTCAACCACTGCTTTATCGTGGTTTTCTATACAGTTGTATGGATTTGAAAATAAAGTTAATTGACTTCATGACAGTCATGTAAGCAACATTTTGAAAAGGATATCGACAAAGATAAATGTTTAAGAATAACAACTTTTGCAAGCTTTTAAAATCATCTTTAATGGTGGACTCTTGTCACACAAGTAAGTGAAACTCAAAACTCGCCACAAGTCTGTCTTGAAGTTCTATTAGTAAAATAAAGTGAAAGTGGACTAAGAAAGACTGGGGTAATTGGGAGGATGCTCTGCTCAATCCAGGTTTCGCGCTTGTTGGCACTCGTTAGAAAGACGTATCCAATACCTATACGGAACTGATGTCTCCCCTGATATTTTGAACCCATATTACCCACTTCTGCAATTAGAGACCTTACTACTGAGTCAATCGAACGGCGACTAACCTCCTGTAGTTCTGGACTAAATACGCTGATAAGTCGCTGGAGATAACTAACTTCATGTTGTCTAGTCTTGAGTACTTATCGAATTCCGTAGATCATTTTGGAATGTGACCACCAGACTAGTTGACTCAACATTGCAATGCGTTTTAACAGATGTTGGTTTGATATGGGCAATGAGCAGGAAGCCTTGGACCTGGGTTTCTTACTTTTTGGCACTCGTCAGAAACACTAGGTATCACAAAATTGCAAAATAATTTAGCTAAGCAGTATGCAGGGGATAAGCTGACTTAGACATAGTTCTGATTCTAACAGAGTTGAGTAATTGTAGAAATTCAACCAGCGTTGAACAACTGTTTCATAATCGTCTAGGAAGGATTGAGGATGGATAAAATGCCATTGGCTAACACTTGGTTTTGACCAGGTTATATAATAAAAAGAGAGAACTATTGAATATCTACTAAAACGCTGTGCGGTAGTCATCTGGATACAAGAACCTGATGTCACGTGAAGTAAAGGTATCGCCAAACTCAAGTATTATTTCAATGTTTTTCTAGCTAATATCAATCAGCCATAAATCCTACCTGGAAATCACAATTTTGGATTTCTGTACAACTTTGGTATACCTAACGATTTTCTGACTGGTAGTTTTGCTGCCATCCGACAGAATCGCCAAAAGAAGGTTTGAAGTCCAGAAAACAACTGAAATATTATCTTAAGGTCTCCTAAGAAGATGGTTATGACATTATAGCTGATACTTAGTGTTATCAGGTTTTCCTCTTCAGCTCATGTAAAATGGCAAGCTCCCGACTTATACAAGAGCTTATAGCTTAATTTGAGGACAAAGCCCGAGTTCTCATCTTTTCTGAGGATGAGAGAAAGCGCTAGCATTCAATATTGTATTACATAAGGACGCTGCTGCAGAATTCTGCTTGAAATGTCCTCAATACAACTTGCTACAAGGAAGCTAAGAATATTCAGTGTATCTTTAATTCTCCTTAGACAAAAAGAAAATGTAATTAAACAAATGAAAACCCACCGTTCCGAGGTAAATTATGTTTTCCGATCAAGTGATATATTATGCTATGATGCATTTAAACTCTTTGTTTCAGTAATAGTGCTCAAATATGTCAACTTTAAAATCGCATCTTCCCACTCATTAGAAAAGAGAATCAAGGAATATTCAACCCATTTAATGCACTATCACATAGTTTTTCTTATTTATCTTACAATATCAATGTAAAGAATGATGGTTTTGCTATCATATGTATAAATTTACAGAGATTTCATTCATATCCCGGATGGAAGTAGACTAGTTCCCATCTGAGGTTGCCTCCAACAGCCTTTACAAATGAAAAAGTAATTGATGAAACAAGCACATAGGAAAGACAAAAGTATAAGCTTCTATTCATTTCTTCTAGCATGTACCTCAAAGTTTGAGGTTAAGCACAATGCAATCACTCACAAGTTCAGTTGAGTTTCATCCGATTAATTCAAGCCAGATTTTGAATACAATCACATCCTTCAAGATTATGAACTAACAAACAACTTCAGTTTTATTTCGCTCAACTGAATTTATCGATGAACTCCTTCAGTCAAATTCACTGCCATAAAGAAAGACAGCGTTCAACTTAGTGTTATTTCAAAAAGAGTGTCGACTTGAGGAGGAATGAAACTCTAGGTCACAACAACATGCAAATTAACTACCTAAAAATGACCGACCTGGCACTCTACCGACTAAGCTTCAAAACTTCCTATATATATATATATATGCTGTAAGGTTAATGGGGATTTTATATCTGATGTAGTTTCTATCACGAACTAATATCATTCTAGAATGCAACTACTCAGAAGTACGCACCCAGTCAGTGATGAATACTACCTTAAAAATAGAATCCCCAAAGTACCTCTAAAGTACATTACTGCATAAAGCTCATTAGTGACATGCTTACAGATAAATGTTCCAAAGTTTTAATGAGAAGCTCTGACAGATGGAGTCAACCAGGTGGAAGTGAAGTTGATACCAGTTGAAGACCACCATGGATAGTCTCCCTACACCGCGAATTAAAAAGGGTTTGGGACTGTTCACCTGACTACTGAACCGAAAGTCGGTGGCTAAACGGTTAACGCGTTCGCTGTGAAACCTGGTGGTCCTGAGTTTGATCCTTGCTAGGGTAGTGTCATGGGTGCGTATCGCTGAGGAGTCCCATATTAGGACGAAATAGCTTTCCAATGCTCACAGGTTTCTATTAGTTTTTCTAATGGTATCATTCCGTGAAGAATACTACCTTAAAAATATATGTATATATTTCAAACCCCTTACAGAATGGAAAAGTCATCTGTCAGTTACTACGTGGACCGGTACTTGTTCCCCATGATTATAAATACAAATGTACAGCCTCAGTAAATGAGGCTGTCAGCAAGGAGGAATTTTATTCACTTAATTGTTTCCCTTGTTCTTCAAAACATAGTCGGCCTCCTTTGTTATTCAAAAATGTTCTGTCATCATGATTTTCATTTGTATACGCTTCACTAGAACTTCAGTCTTTCTTTCTTTCTTTGGAAAGACTCTTAAATAAGGGAAATGTTTTTGCCATCAGTATACTGCAACACATTCCTTATTTGAGGTTGCGTTTTCCGTCTAAATTTCTTCACTGTAAAAGCTAGTTCTATCGCAGCCCAAAGGTGTCAGTAATTTTAATACCTACAGATTCATTTCACACCTGATGTTCTCATTTCCTTCTACAGATGTATATTTATTCCATTGGTTACTTAAGAAGTGTTGACTTTCCATGAAAGAGAATCCCCAGTGTGTCATGACACAAGTACGATGAACAAATACATTCACTACCTTATCAATTATAATCTCGATTATAAAGTACACTGCTAACAACAAATCTTTTAGACAGTCAATACAATCTCTTTAGCGATAATTGGTCATGTAATTTTGATGGCATTTAAGAATTTTATATTTCTTACTTTTCAGCTGTTATTGTTGTTCATGTTCACAATACTTCACAAAATCTATATGATGTTGCTTGTATAAACCCGTCGTTGATTGGACTGAACTGGTCGGTTTGTACTGGCATATGGGCTTCTGCACGGATGCCTCAATATTGCCTGTATTTTCAATTTAGATATTATTGATGGATAATGACTAGCGGTGGAATCGGTGGCTTAGTTTATAACGCTCCGGTGTCTGAAGCAATCGGTTCCGGCTTCTAGCCTTAGTGGGAACATCATTCACTGGGATGCGGGTACATCCGGATGATGAGTCCCAAATAGGAAGAAACGCGCGTCTTGGATTCCACTCCTAGCCACTATCCATCACTAACACCACACAATCATCTAACCAGCACATATATCACATAATGTTTCTTTTTTTCTAAGGTAATTGTCATCATTAGTGAAATAATATTAGTTACTAAGTGTACAGTGAATATTTGTTGTATCTTATGTTTGAATGAAAAAACACTAAACTAAATGAACCAATGAATTAATCCTCGTTTTGCATGCAGACATTTATCTGTTTATTTGTTTATTTTTGAAGAACTTTCATCACGAAAACAATTTTTTGGCTACTTTTCTCTTTGATTTTCTTTCCTTTGCGTAGTTTTTCTCTCTCCCGTTTCACTAATTTGTAAATTCTAAGCGCTATAAAATTGATATAAGGTCTTTTAAATAAGATGAAAAAAAGCGTTGGAGAATATAGCCCTATTCGTATGACCAAGAACCATGAATGGATTAAACACTGAAAGTATTTCAAGCATGTCAAATCTTTTAATTACTTAATGGAGATTTGCTAATTTTTCTGTCGCTTAGCATAGCTTTTGTTTTATCTAATACCAATTCAACATGTGCTTGCATGCACCTATACGAAAGAAGAATTGAATGGACGAAATATGTGTTAGTGAGAGAATGTCTTGCTGTTGCCAAGTTGGAAAAAACTTCATTGTTCCTCCGTTGTTGTTGTTATTTTGTTGAGATTGTTGATCTGGTCAATATTCTCGTTGTGAAGGCGTTAATATTTTAGGTATGAAATCAGTCAACCACAATGATCATGTCGTAGAAGTATGGTATTTATATAATCCATCATATTATTGTTGCTGTTGTTAATATCAATAAAGATGTGGAAACATGCATATGCACTTAAGAGATAAGGCACTGAAAAGTGTACATATACACGGAAGAAGAGAATCTTTCGTGATCAACATTTAGGCGTGTTTAAATAGATAGATAAATACACGTGTATGCATATATGCGTATAAATGTATAAAAATGTGTTTGGTCATTTTTTGTTTCCATCGAAGCCAGATTACTTGATTAGTCTGTTTCACCATTAAGATACTAAGATAAACACTCGCTGTTTAACAACATGTGGCTTCTATAATGCACCCGGTAATCAATGTAATTAACTATTGCGAGACAGGATATGTATAAGTCTGAGGACTTCACGTATATCACAAACATGATCTAATAAGTAAAGTTTGATTTCTTTCAAGTAACTGTTTTGAAAGTTGATGCAGTATATTAGTCATTACAATGCTAAATGACGTTTTGTTACCGTTCCCATTGATAAGTGGAATCTGCTGCCGGTCAACTTTTGCAAGCGGCTGGCTACTTAAGCATGGCCAGCTTCAACTTCGCGCTTATCAGCAATGATCAACAAAGCGTATCTGTTAACTCAGGAAGACTGGTAATTCATATAAGGTTTGAATGTTCTGAATAAACAATGGCGACCCAACTCTAATGCGATTCCGATGGAGTCCGATTATTTCAACATTTTTATTTTACATTTTCTTGATGTACAAAAGGAGTTTGAATCTCAGAAGGGATATTAGTAATCTACAGATTTCAGACACACTTTGACTTTTAATATTAACAGACAGTTAAATATGATAGCGTCGTTATCTGTCTATTAATCTAGTTTCTCTAAGGACGGTTATTAAAACAGGTCGGTGTTAGCGTTTTGGAGATTAAAAAATATCAATTTAACAATAGAATCAACTTTTTCCCCACCCTCTTCTCATTCTTTGTTGCTAAGGCGAAAAGAGTCTAACAACATCTGGTGTAACTTCTATTTCGTGGTTGAAGCCTATTGAAATTCAGCGAAATAGTTTCTTCTTTCAGGATGATAAGTTGCCTGTCCTTCTTCCAGTGTTCATATAGTTACTTTCTTAGCCTTAGGAATTATGTTTCATTTCTTCTAAGAATATTGAGTCAATATTCATTACGATAGCGTAGAACTGTCTCTGATGATTGAATCTGTAATCGCAACGAAAACCTTGCTATTGGGTCATTCATAATATCTTATACGGTGTGAAATTCTCAGCAAGTTCACTATCAGTACACTATATTCAAATAAAATGATTACTGCACCTGGGTGACGTTGATAATAGGACTATTAAAGGCAATATTGTTGAACAGTTAGTTGGTGTCAGATTAGATTCCGATCTAGAATACAGGATGTACAGAAACTTGAACATATGTTTGGTGGTGACGCTTCATTTAGTCAATATAAGAATCTATCAGTCGAGCTAAGCGTCCGACGAGTGGGAATGTTCTGAATTTTTGCTCAACGAAAGTCTAGTTACAACAAACTTGACATTTTTTCTTCGTTTTGTTATTTACGCGAGAAACAGCTAACCGAAAACATTTTTAAACCATGAAAGAGTATACGTTACTTTTAAAAGACAGTTACATGACTAAAACAAATTGAAAGGGAATTTTTTTATGTAATTGTTCGGTGGAAAGCTTTGATAGCCTAAGATTCAAGTAGGTCGCTAGATGAATGCCACTAGAAGGTGAGTTTCTTCTATCAAATAACTTTTGATGTTGATTTGACCGAAGTGACCACCCATCATTGGTATATAGGATGGTGTGCGGATGCCTAGATATTGTTGTTATCTTCAAATTTGATATTAATGATGAAGAGTGGCCAGCATTGAGTGGATATCATGACTCAGTGGCCCAGTGGGTCACCCTCTGGCTTATGAAGCTCTTGATCCTGGGTTTGAGACCTAATGGGAACAGTACCACCCACTAGGAGGCAGGTACATTCAGTTGATAAGTCTTAAACAGGTAAAAACGTGCGTCCTAAATTTCGTTGCTACCCACTATCCGTCATTAACTATAAAAAGATAACAAATCATCATCTTAAACGTATATTACTTTGTAGGATGTAATACTTAACATTCAGGGATTTCACAACATTTTTTGAGAACCAGATTTCATCATTCTTTGATAATTTGACGCCAAGGTATCCCAAAGAACAACTCAGTCCTATTGTAAAGAAAACTATTCAAGTATATTTTATTCAAAAGGGATACAACTGAGAAAATACTCAAAAGTGGATTGAATATAGCATTGAGAAAACCTTGTTCCTCGTTAAGATAGGAAGCTGTTTCTTTCTCATCCCCAATTGGTTCGAAAATGTGTTTAAAACAAATTTCTACATTGAGCCAGCACCATATCCGTCTACTAATTTACCTACTCCTGTGAAGTTGCTTATATAGGATGTACAAAGAGTATTATATTTCAGTGCATCTTCAAGCATTAATCCTAGTCGGTTGTTCAAGCAGACATTTAACTGGACCAGTCGTTTTATTTTTAAGCATTTGGTGAACCTTAATCATCGTGTTTTGTCAGTGACCATATCCATAGTAATCCACACGCTAAAATAAACATTTTCAAAGGAATATGAATTCATTAAACAGGTATGACTAAAGTTTCGATATTTCATCATTTGAAACATAAGCCCTGCAACCAATATAAGTACATTGAATCACTAATTCTATAGTAACTGTAATCTGGCGATAATTTCTTATTATTTCTTCATAATTTCACTTTTTTTTGTCGTTTCTTTTGACTCTACACTCTTTAATTACCTTTTTTTTAATTTCTAGCCTATGGAAATTGGTCATTCGTTGTGAAATATTTGCATTTTCATGCAGATTTCCAAACCTTTTCTACTGCCTTTTAGAACATTATGAAACAAACCAGTACTTCACTTTTGAACGTCTTAAGATGAAATACTACTTACCTATTATCCAACTATACATTTTATCTTGGCTAACCTAACTTTGAATACGATAGTATAGCTTCAGTAAATAATATTCTCAGAAAGTAAATTCTCACCATTGAACTGTCTTTTGTCACTATTCCATGATATAATGAATCATGAATTACGAATCTGTTATCTTTGAATAAGAAGTGAAGAAAGTTTCAACTAAGGTGTTAATTTTTATTTGAATAAATATATGAGGAGGTAATGACTGAATTTAAAACATATCCCTGAGTCACGACAAGATTCAGACAAATGGCCTTGAATTAACAGGTTTAGTGGTATGATGACTGAGGTATGAGGCCAGATTACTAACCATGTTTCAACTTTGCTTCAGTTAATAAGGATACTTTAGATAATCAAATAAACAAGATTGTACATTTATCCTAAAACTAACTTCAAAGGCCATCATATATTGCACTTAAATTATTTTGTTTTGAAATCAAATTACAGACAGTAGTAGTTACTAGTAAATACACTAACTGAGAATCTGTGAATATGATTGCTTAGTAGAAGGCCCAAATTTTGTATTGGTTGGTCACGGGAGTGCAACCATTTCCATGTTATCTAGTCATTAGTGCATACCGAATCCTATTGATCATATTTGAAATGTGGCAACTGAGCTAGGAAGCTCAGCATCCCGGTGCACATTAGTAGATGTTAGTTGGTTGAAGGCAATCGGCAGGAAGCCCTGGACCGAGGTTTTGTGCTTTTTGGCACTCGTCAGCAAGGCGTATCTGCAACGTCGACGGAACTGATGTCCTAGCTTGATTGCCACAATGCAAATATGATCAATAGGATTCGGTCTGCACTCAGGACTAGACAACATGGAATTGGTTGCACTCCCGTGACCAATCAATACATGTAAGCCAGTCCTACAGGAGGTCAATCGCGGCCCGAATATCTCAGTGGTAAAGTCGCTGACTACAACACTGGGTGACGCGGCTCCAAATCTTAGGCAGGACATCAGTTCCGTCGAGGTTGCAGACACGTCTTGCTGACGAGTGCCAAAAAGCACGAAACCTAGGTCCAGAGCTTCCACTCGGTTACCTCCTACCAACTAACGGGCCCAAATTTTCTAACTTCAACTGACTTTAAGGTGATGGTTGTACTATAACTGAGGTATTCTACATTAGTATTTCATTATTTGTCCCTTGGGTTCCTAATGGAACATACAGCTTCAGTAGCATATCACCATTCCACTCTGTTCTCTCAAATCTTTTGAACCTGGTTACACCACAGCCCACAAACTCTCATTTCCTCCAAACACGATATCCTCCTTGTCACCCTCAACTCGGACGCCCAACTCATCGTTTCCCATCCGGGTTCCACTCGACAACTTGACCTGAAGCATGATGTCCCCAGTCGGTCTTCTCAGTATATGCCCAATCCCATCTATCTTCACTTCCTTCTGGATATTTGTTCAGCGATAACTTCTTGGTTGGTTCGTTCCCAGAGTTCCTTCTTTTTTATTCTTTCTGGCAATCCATCTGATTTTCAGTATCGAGCCAGCGTAGGCAGCTGTTGATGAATTTCTGTAGTTTGTTGAAAGTGCTTTTTGTGACAGACCAAGTTTCTGAACCATCATATAGCAGCACTGACTTGACTGGTTTGGTGTTGAAAATCCGGATCTTGTTCTTTATGCAGAGTGCAGTGCAGTATATCTCCACACTGGTTTCAAGTTAATGAACGCCTGTCTTGCTGTCTTTCCAATCCTGGCTTTGACGTCCTCGTCTGTGCCGTCTGTAGTTAGAGAAAATTTATGGTATTCAACTGTTAAGTAGCTTGTTTTCATTTACGACGATAAATAATATATACACCGTCATCACTTCATTTTGTAGCTTAGCTTTATCATATCCTGAAATTAAAGGAATAAGATTTGCTTCATCATTCTTAAACTAACAACCGGGTGATTCAGAAGTTTTACCACCTTGGAATTCATCTGTTGTTGTTATCAAACTTTCATTTCGTATCTAAACTTCAGATTATTTGCTTACAGAGTCTAGGATGGATTCATCATCCATCAAAGCACTTTCTCTGCCATTACGACACCCTTAAGAAAGATGTATATGATGTAACTGACTGACTTGCTAAGTGTCACGCTAGTCAGTTATACTCATCATTTGTTTTTTGCCAAAGACTGAGATTTTCATAAGAAATCCTAATCAAACTCATCATTTCTGGGTTCAAAGATCAAACTTACAACTATGTGCATTATCTCTTCTACTTATTTTCTAAATACTTAAGTGCCAATGAATGAAATGAAAAAGAGTAACTGAGGCTGAATGTTAGCATAAGTTGTCTACCCAATTTCACATGCAAATGTTCAACATCGTACATTATAATAACATCACCTAGGTGATTCAAGTGTTAACGGTCTACCTAACTTACGTTGATGTAAATTAAAAATAGATAACCTAGTTAGCTGTCTTTTGTCATATAAAATGAACGGAAACAGTTGATTCTATCCAAAGAATGGGTAGATGAAACACTTATGCTCATTAGTGACATACCTCGAGACAGATACCCCAAAGTTTTAATGCGAAGCATTGACATAGCGACTGAAGACTTTAATGGATAGTCGCACCTGGTCGTGAATTGATAGAAACAGGATATCTTAGAGCATTAAACTCCTATCCAGTGGCTGAACGGTTAGCGTACTTTTCATAAAAAGCAGAGGTCCTGAGCTCTATCCCTGGTGGGGCCATGGGCGCACGCTGCTGAGAAGTCCCTTACTTGGACGAAACAGATGTTCAATGCTCCCAGGTTTCCAGTATTGCTCCGACTGGTGTCATTCAGTGATGAAATACTTTGAAATTGTTAGTGATAACAGTTTTTATAGATCTGTTGTAGTTATTGTCATTATATTTATCTACAGAAGGGGTAACAATATCTGTAGTGACAATCTAATAACTATGGCTGTCTTACATGGACTAATTATCCAGGTGCTACACTTCCGTTATGTAACTGGTTTTAATTAATTTAATCGTACAGCTATGAGAAATGAGATTCGGGAAAAGTAAATTTCCTAAACCATTACATCTTTGGTATTTTAGTTGATTGTGGCTGGCAGAGGAATCCAAGACGCAAGTTTCGTCCTCTTTGGGACTCGTCAGCTGGATGTACATCTTTGTTCAACTTTATCGATAAAAGGTCAACATCATTTTCATTCTCATCTGTTACTCCTTTAAAAAAAATAAAATCATGAAATGGGAATTGATACTTTGTGAATTCATTTTAATCATCTTACAACGACGGCAACCGAAAAAGTGAATTCATCATCGATTATTAATACACTATCCACCTTGACAACTGGTATTATAGGCTTGAGGATTAATTTCTTGCAATGTGCTGCTTTTTTCTTACACCTCAAATGAATAAAAACCCTATAATTAAATCGGACAGTGTAGCCATCTGACTGTCTGTCTTTTATGCGTGCGTGTTTTGATATATAAATTAGCTAACTTATAGGTTCTCATGCATTTAGATCGTGAGATATATGGACAGAAAGACAGGCAATCAACAGACAGATCGATAGATAGACAGATGGACAATATAAAACATGCATAACTTGTATGCTAGTGATCAAATGGTAACCATAATAATATCATGAAATTAATAAAGTTCAAAAATTATGAGAAGTTACATCGTCCACTCTTCAGCTTCAGTAATAATATTAATAATAGTAGTAATAATGGTCATAATAACAATGGAATTTGTATGAGATTTAGAAATCCAGTTTAATTACACCTGTGTTAGATATAATGTAGACTATTGTTTTATATGAGTGGCTACGAACAGTTTCTAATGTTGCACTTCATTCACAAATAGAAATTCCAGTATATATATTTCCGTTGGTAACTTTATAATTCCCGAGTTCAAAAATAAAAAAGTCAAAAAGGAAAAAAGTGGAAGAAATAAAAAAAAATATGTATTAGTTCCCTATTTTTCAAACCATATTTTTAAAAGAAACTGGTTTAAATTCATCAACGACTTCATACTAGCCATTGTGGTTAAGTTATATCTTGGGATTTCGACAATTATCTGCGTTCTGATTCAGCTTAGAAATTAGGTTACTATGTAGTAGATTACACAGCTAGTAGACATATATTCTAGAGGATACAAACTGCGCTTCCGTTGTCTCCTAGTTTATACACATACATACACACAAACAGATATATGTAAGCGAAATAAAGTTCACTGGTGAATAATCGAACAGCGTAAAGACCATTTTATCTCTAACAAATGCTACCAACACTGGTAGTGATCATAAAAAGATTCTATATGAATAGAAGAAAGTAGATATAACCACTATTCAGTTATTTTGATTTGATGTCATTCACTATGATACTGCATAAAAACGATGCTTTAAAAGTAGATTTTTGTCCTACTTTCCGTAGGATCAAAGTATTAGACTATAGGATATGTACATAATCAACGTCTATCAGATATAATCAATAGAATATTCGGGTTTTGCATCTGCCTTGTTATGAGCAACAAAGCACCTATTAAGTAACTAGTGTCAAGAAAAGTGAGTAATTTAGTATTAGTATTTCTTAGTCTAAAATGAAACTAACAACCAAATACTAGTCATAAAGTTGAGATAATAAATACCGAATAAATGACTTGCCTACTTACAGCTCACATTGAGATATTATCCGAGTTTATTACTAAATTTAGTAACCATTATTTACCAGTTCCTATAGCAGATTATTATCAAATTGATACATTTATCGAAACTGTTGTTACTTACAAAATATAGCTAGTGCTCATTACTAAAATACTGAGTAGATGAGATCCACTTATATCTAATGAGAAATTAATCATCAATTAACTCAATTTTGAGAATTGTTCGGTGTTCTCCAATCTTTGAAGTTTGTTCCTGAACATTTCATCACCAGGTTAGGTGGCTTCATCAGTATTTACTTCGCTAAAAAGATGATATATCAAGAACAATAAGGATCACCTACTTTATGACGGCTACACAGAATCGAAGGAAAGTAAATATTCCAATCTAAGTAGGTGAAGTGAGAAACTCATTACTGAAGATAAACGTACAAATTATCGTCTGCAACACATTGAGGTAAAAACATCTCGAGTCTTATTCTTGTGTTGGGGCTACCAGTGCAAGAAATAGTAAATCTAGTTCCGAGGATAAAGTAATAAGGAATACGATGCCAATTTTGCATAAGACAAGATTGTCTTGATCAGAAAACACAAAACCCTCAAGTGATCCTTCAGTTGTTGTCAGCACATTATTATATTATTGTTAGTCCCTTGGGTTCCTAATGGAACATACAGCTTCAGTAGCATATCACCATTCCACTCTGTTCTCTCAAATCTTTTGAACCTGGTTACACCACAGCCCACAAACTCTCATTTCCTCCAAACACGATATCCTCCTTGTCACCCTCAACTCGGACGCCCAACTCATCGTTTCCCATCCGGGTTCCACTCGACAACTTGACCTGAAGCATGATGTCCCCAGTCGGTCTTCTCAGTATATGCCCAATCCCATCTATCTTCACTTCCTTCTGGATATTTGTTCAGCGATAACTTCTTGGTTGGTTCGTTCCCAGAGTTCCTTCTTTTTTATTCTTTCTGGCAATCCATCTGATTTTCAGTATCGAGCCAGCGTAGGCAGCTGTTGATGAATTTCTGTAGTTTGTTGAAAGTGCTTTTTGTGACAGACCAAGTTTCTGAACCATCATATAGCAGCACTGACTTGACTGGTTTGGTGTTGAAAATCCGGATCTTGTTCTTTATGCAGAGTGCAGTGCAGTATATCTCCACACTGGTTTCAAGTTAATGAACGCCTGTCTTGCTTTTCCGATTCTGACTTCAACATCCTCGTCTGTCCCGCCACCTGTAGTTGAAACAGTGCTTCCTAGATAGGTGAAAGAGGCTACTTCCCTTAAGTTTCTCGCGTTGATGGTGATTGGAGTTTGTTATTATTTTTGGTGTTGTTGGTTGGGAATCTTCATCACCTCTGTCTTCTCTATATTCACTTGAAGTCCCGTCTCCCTTCGCTGCCTCGCCTCTTCTGTCTACTTGTTAGTTTTCACCTGTAGATCTTCAAGTTTATGTGACATCAGGCACAAGTCATCATTGGCGAAATCCAGATCTTCTAGGTTCTTTTCCGCAGTCCAGCCAGCGTATCCCCCTCTTCTCACAGCTACCCACTGTTGTCTGCTGCATGATCCAGTCGACCACAATCAAGAATATCATGGGTGATATCAGGCAACCTTGTTTCACTCCTGTCCTCACTTCAAAAGCATCACTGAGCTTCCCATTGTGAATTACTTGGCTGGCATGTGGCGTCTTCATATGATTGTTGAATGAGGCTGATGAAGGTTTGCGGTACTCCGTAGTAAGGAAGCAGTTTCAAAATTACCTCTCGGTTGACGCTGTCAAAGGCCTTCTCAAAGTCGATAAAGTTGAGGTAAGGTAGAGAGTCGACTGCCATTCTATACTCTATTCTCTGATGATGCGTAGCGTAGCGTTGCAATTTGGTCGGCACATGAATTGTACTTCCTGAAGCCTGCCTGCCAGTTCCGGTCGTAGTTTTGAATCCAGTGCCTCCTTTAGTCTCTCCGAGATGATGCGGCCTAATATTTTGCTTGTTCTGGGTGGACAGGAGAGTGATTCCGCGCCAGTTCTTGCAAGCACTGAGGTCTCCCTTCTTCGGCAGTTTGACAAGGTAACCCGTCTTCTAATCAATAGGCAGGTACCTTCTCTTCCTTCCACACCTTCTGCAATAGTGATGTGGTGTGAGCATGTCCACTGATGTCTCTATGTCTGTTTTCAGTGTTTCTGGTGGGATCCTATCTGGTCCAGCTGCCTTCCCACATTTCAGTAGCTTTATGGCGTTCAGGACTTCCACTTTTGTTGGAGGATTTATGTTCACTTGTAGTTCAGCGGCCTGGCTGCAGGTGGTATTTCTGGACGAAGTGCAGGTGGTGGTGGTGGTGGATTCAAGAGCTTCTTGAAGTGGTCGGCCCATCGTTTCTTTGTTCCTCTTCTTTCATAATTAAATTTCCTTCATCATCTTTTATTGGTTTCATCTGTGTTGATCTCTTCCCTTCCGGAAGGTAGCCTGGTTATTTGATACAATGTTGTCAGGTCTCTCCTACCAGCAGGCAGCCTGTTCTGCTTCACTCGCCAATGTGTCGTAAAAGTGTCTTTTGCCTTCCCATGCACTCTTCTTCACTTCTTTCTCCAGTGTAGTGTTTTATACATTGTACTCAGATCATCCTCTCGTTGTGTATCCTTGCACTGGTTTATCTTCTGTTTCACCATCCTCCTCTCCCTGCTCTATCTGCTTCCATGTATCCACGAGATCCATTCCTTATCTTCTTTCTTCTTCCTTCCTAATACGGTTGTGCAGGTTTCTTTCCACATCTCTTTCAAAGACTTCCAGTATTTTTCCACACAGGTTTCTTCAGGGATGTCCCTCGATATCTCCCATTTTGTCTTGATGGCTGACATGAAGTTTTCCATTTTAGTTTCATCCTTCAGTTTCCGAGTGTTGTACTTGAACTGCGGTCTATCACCAACTTCCTTGAAGGCTTTCAACTTGATTTGGAAGGTTCCTTGAACTAGGTAGGGTGTGGTGTAAACCTACATCTACTCCTTTTCTTCATATTGTGTCCAGTAGGCTGCGTCTCCACTTTCTTCACATTGAGATGAAGTCGAACTGATTTTTATTGTTTTCCTGTGGTGAAATCCATGTCGGTTTGTGAATATCCTTGTGTTTGTACACAATCACCAAATCGTTGAATGCACACAAATCTCCAAACAGTTCTCCATTCTCATTCATTTCACCGAGCGCTTCTCGACCCATGATAAGTTCTCTTCCTGTGTTGTCCCCTCCAAGTTTGGCATTCATGTCACCCCACCCATTAGAATTTTGGTATCGCCAACTGACGTCTTGTCCAGTGTTGATTGCAGTTGTCTGTAGAATTCCTCCTTCTTCTCTTGCTCTGCATTATTTGTAGGTGCATAGCATTGTATGATGGTGACCTTCCTTCCTTCCTTTTGAGTTGAACCTTGCTGTCATGATCCTGTAGGAGGAGATTCGTTCCCACTGCATGTGAGCCTTCGATGCTGTTGGGGACATCATGATAGCCACTCAAAAACTCATTGTGCTCGTGGTTGTCGTCTGGGTGACAATATCGGGTAGATTATTGATTCTGCAGTTGACAGTTTGGAGAGTCCACTCCCATTCCATCTGCTTTCGCTAATTCCAAGCACTTCAATGCGATACCTCTTCATCTCGTTTGCAATCTGGGCTGCCTTACCAGCTAGGTTCAAACATGGGGCGGACATTCCATGTCCCCACGTTTACTTTCGCTTTCATCGAGATAGAGATGACACATCGGCCAATTGGCTTCCCGAAGGCTTTCACCAACTGGCGTCATTTCGCCTCTCCGATTCCAGTGAGCAATAAGTTTGTTTTCATTTTTTATATCTTGTTTGTGCTTTGAAGTTTGTTTAGCGGTTAGATTTGTTTTCCGGGGTAGGGTTGCTAGCCCTATGCCCAACCTTCCCTGTATACCCGGGCTTAGGGCGAGCTAGTAACTAGTGAACTAGTTAACCAGGCGAGGTTCAGCCCATTATAGAAAACACTTTTAAAATCAATCATTTCTTCGTAAACCAACTACCCGAATGACAGTTGCATCCTTATTAGTAACTAACCTAATAATAAATTTCCTGAGGTTTTGTGAGAAAGTTGTAATCTGTTGAATCAACAAAGTAGTGAGTAAGAACATATATTTTCCAGTGGCATAGAAGGATAGCTGTACTGTCTCGCAAAAGTGCATAATGTGTGATACATCTGACAAAAAAGTTCTTTTGGAAAACTTTTTAAGGCATGTATACCACTAAAGGGACTTTGCAACAGAAGAACAGTCGAAATTACACCAAAAATCCAGTAAAATAAATAAAAAATTTCCGATGTATTTTTGTTTCTTAAAAATTCTGTTTGTGGTTCAAGAGCCATTTGAGCGGAAAAAAAATATTCTTTTCGATAACTTCTTCAAGTCCTACGTACTGAATAGTTCTGAATAGTTCTATGTCAACACTGTTAAGATTTCGTGTGACAGTTTGTTTATTATATTACACAGTTGACGAAGTCACTTCAGAGAAGTCTTATCTGAATGTGAATGTCAGAACCAATTATACTGGAATTCAATTCAAAGCAGCTGATTATCTAAACGATTATACAGTTAATGTAACATCATGAGGTTATAGTTTAATAGAGGGATCGGAAGGTGTTTATGAAAGTTGGATGAAATAAACTAAGAAGAATAGCTTGATAGTATGTTAGTCATGCTAGAGTACAAAACGGTAAACGAGAATACAATGAAGTGCCTTCAGATTATAGGGATGAGGGGATACGAACAATATGGAAGTTGAAGTTAGGTTACATGAGGTAGGTTCGTTTGGAATAAGTGGGATAAAATGGAGGTGATAATGGTTTTTATTAGACCTTTACTTAACCACTCTGAAAGGTGTTTGGTGAGCACGGAAAATTAGATTTATAGAACAGTAGCCAACATAGCTACAGGAGTAGTCGAGCTGGGGAACACAATAAGAAGTGGCCAGTCTAAGCAATTCATCTCGGTGTCTGACATGAGAATTTAATTTATAATATCATACTCTCAGATTACGCTAGATAATGATTATTTGTGTGCGGACCGTAATTTGAATGTCAAATCATTGCTAATTACAGCCTAATTTTACTGATGCCAAAATAATTAATTGTGAAAGGATACATTTTTCAACCTACTTATAAACTGTTTTACTACTGAATTTCCATTAACGTTATCAAAGATATCTTGAGTTCGGTTCAGTTATCACTTTAGAAACAAATCAGGTAAAGCAGTACACTGTAACTATTAAGGGAATCAAAGAAGGGCTTCTCAAAGGTAAACATCATCACTAGTTGATACCAAATAAATGGTTAACAAAAATTCAATATTACTGGACAACTGTTTCATCATAAAGTGCCTTAGAAATATATAATCATATATTTTTGAGATGAATGGGGATTTTTTAATTTAGAAGTAGTATTCATCATGGACTGCCATCAGTTAGGGAACCACTGGAAGTCTGAGAGCACAGGACAGCTGTTTCATCCTAGTATGGGACTCCTCAGCAGTGAAGTGGATGCTAACTAAAGACCTTGGGTGACAGTCGCACTATGTCGTAAATTGACAGGAGTTGGAAACTGTGAACCACTGGAGACCGACCCAGTAAGTGAATGGTTGACGCGTTCGCCGTGAAACCTGAAGGTCCTGAGTTCGATCCCTAGCTGGGTCGTGGGTGCTAACTGCTGAGGAGTCCCGTACTAGGACGGAACAGCTGTTCAGTGCTTCCAGATTCGCAATGGTTCCTCAACTGATGTCAGTCCATGAAGAATACTACTTCTATATAAATAATAGTTTAGCATATTTAAAACTTTCGAAATCTTAGGAAGGTAACCTTTTAAATGAAGAGCTCCAATTCTATCAAGGGACATTCCTCATAAAAGTCATATATTAATCGAATCTTATTTCCACTAATTGATTCACCACTAGTGACTTTGAAGCACCAACCATTAAAAACAATCACTAAAAGCTCTAAGACACTGTCATATCTCCCAATGAGTATCTGACCGCCAAACACCTCGGTCAGAATCCAGTAGTTCATGTCTTTTGATATTTCTCACTTCGCGTTATAGTGATACCACTATTCTTTTCGTCCAGTGGACATTCCTTTTCACACTAGGCCTTACTGACTCAGTCTCAAGCGTACAAGTAATAACGGTTGCCAATAATAATCATAAGTCAGTGTTACTTAGTTTTCGTCTAGCAGAACTAGGTAACTGTCAACTACTTCATAGAAATGGATTGCATATGGATGCTTTCTTTTCACACCAAAAAGGCATCTGCGAAACAACCTCTATAAGAAAGACAAATTGTAGAAATTCCTGCATAGTAACCAAGTACATATCCTTAAAATGTTCCTGTTAGTTGACTTTTTCACAAATGACTCCTTAATTTTATTCGACATATTTAGTTTGATCATGAACACTACTGATGTTTCCCCGTGCATTTCTTTTTTAACCAGTGTATAGATGGATTGGATTCAGATTGGAACACCATCCCTTTTAAAACTAATCAGCGACTAATTCTCTGTCCTATGATAAACCTTGATTTAGTGCTACTTCTGCAATAAAACTAGTCCGTTTTCCGATTTGTTTTGAAGTCCATCCTGTGGAGGCTTCTTAGTCCGAAAGTGAAGCATCTGTTACTGAACCGAGTTTACGTAAAACAAATAGATTACCAAGACAAAATCTCTGAATCACGGATCTTCAACATTCTTCACACATTAAAATAGCCTATGAGTTATATTGATCTTGGTGACTAGCATAGGAGTCCAGGACGCGCGTTTCGTCCTGCTTGGGACTTGTCAGCTGAACGTACCTGCACCCCAGTAAATGATGCTATTCCCATCGACTCTCGAATTCAATACCCTTCGCTTCAAAAGCCAGAGCATTATCCGCTTAGTCTCTGAGGTATAATAACCACCTGTTGTGCAACGAGTATCAGTTGCTGTTATGATACTTGTAATTATCAGTTGTTATACTGAGTCCAGTAATTCAACCCGTTGCACAAGAGGAGGCTATCGTACCTCATTAACCTAATGGATAATGCTTTGACATCTGAAGCGATGGGTATTGGGTCCAAGTCTCTATGGGTACACCATTACCTCCTGGGGCAGAGGTACATCTGACTGATGAGTTTCATAGTAGGTGGACTGTATGTACTGGATTCCCCTACCAGCTACTATCAAGTAGCCTACAAGATTTCACTTTACTACCAAACCCTAAACCTCCTGGGCGTGTTATGCACAACCCTTTTGACCTTGATTTTAAGTAACTTTCCTGTTAAAATGACAAAAAGTTAGGCTAAAATTTCTCTAACCAATTATAATAAATAGCCTGTGAAGTGTATCACCGGAAATTGATAATGACCTCAGGTGTTAAATAGTAAATTGTTATTAAACAAAGAAGAGTTTTCTGTTGCAGACACCACTGTAGTCATGCTCTATGCTTTTGCTCCCTGTTACTTTTAATGGACAAGTAGGTGTAAATACCATATGAAGGTTCATTTTCATATTGGTTTTTCATATAATAACTTGCAACACAGTGAACTGTATACCTAAAATAATTTCCTGTAGTCTTGGTCACATCTGTTACCAGCCCATGAATTAGGCATAAAGGAGGACAGGAAGCTTAATTCAATATTTCTATAAACCGTCACAACTGGAAATGGATACACACATCTATCTATAAGTAAGAGAAACAAAAAATAGATTAGCTAGTATAGAAAATCTGTTGTCAGGGCATTTTATTTTGTCTCACACTTCCACTTTTCTACAACATCTCTTATTGGTCATACTGAATTTCTCCCTAAATCCCATACTTTTTGTATTTTATTGGTAGTCAATTTTCATACATACTTAATATGACGGAAATTTTAATTCTATGATTGGTCAGTTTGAAAAACACAGCCTATTTCAGTCCTACCATGCTTATATGTAGGGTGAAGTAAAAGCAGCCAATCGGACAACTATTGATCGATTTCCCTAATTTATTGTCATGCTTCTAGACAATAGTAGGCTGCCACTTATTTCAGCTGTACATACTGTAGGACTCACGTATGTGCGCACAGAGGCAAGTATACAATCAACGATGTACACTGATCCCCTGCCTTCTACCTATATTTTAAAACAAAACAGTCAAGAGGATGAGATTTTTCGCAGTATTTTAAATGTGATTCGAGTTAGAAATACTTAGTTTAGTGGAATAATAAACTAATCAAACATTAGAAATCTGACAATACGTAGTAAACTGACTTATCTTCTGGTTAGTTTATTATCTTTGTTGTTTTATATGGAATAACTATCATATTATGCTTATTATTTTTGTTTTTAATGGATGGTTGGATGGATGGATGGTTGATTACGGAGTATACTGCAGTTTCATGAACGTCTTGTGCGTAAGAGGCTTCAGCCTGAACTTTGGGTGAAATTAAAACATAAATCAGTATTTCGGGTTACAGAGTAGTTCAGTTGTATAGATATCATAAAACACTTCTATGGATATGGACAAGTGTCCAAATATTGCTGTAGATAGATTTATCTCCCCTCAACCAGCATGTATAATTCAGTTTGATAAAATAATGTGTAGAAAGTGTTTTATTCATGTTGGTAACAAGCGGAAGAATTCAGGACGCGTATTTCGTCCCATTTGGGACTCCTTAGATGGATGTAGGTGCACCTCAGTCGGTGATATTGTTCCAATTGAAACACAGTACTCACTGCTTCAAACTCCATAGCGTTATCCACCAGGCCATTGATGTACGAATAGCCACCCCTTGTGCAACAGTAATGTGTATGCAGTTAAGGAGTAAAACTTGTTTCGTTTTTATTGTCAGAAAACATTGACACAATTTATGGCAATAAATAAAACTGTTTCAACTAAGCGGATTCAATTTATTACTGTGGATTTATTTTGCTTTGTTAATTTAGTGTTGAAAGTGATTTCAGCTTAGTTCGCTTATCAAACTTATTATACAGAAGAACAATATATTATAAATTGGACATGACTGTAGCAAAACAAATTACAAATCATCGTATCTCGCTGTGGATACTGTATATATTAAATCATTTGACTTGTCATTCACTAGAAAAGGCAGAATAAGAGATCTGATTTTATACGTTTTGAGTTCGAGCATTTTGGCCCTTTAAAAGGAAATCCCTTAAGAGTATTAGACACTATACGTTAAAAAAAGAAAATTTGTTCAAAAGAGTCATTTTCACGTAGTATACACGAACGTGAATAATGAGAACTTTCATCTTATTTATTTGTTACAATTCAAAATAGAGTAGCATTAGTTCGAGTTTGTGAAGTTAGAAACATTTTGTGCCTGATGAAGAACCAGTCGTTTATCAACTGCCTACTATGCCTGAAACAATATCGCCAAACTAATATGTATAACTTTTTACACTGTGACTTGTTATGTGGAATAAGCTTAGATAAAGTATCACATTAATTTAGCATCCTAAGGCCTGTTACTTTGAAATCGACCTTCAAAATATTTCAAACCAGTAATCATAATAATAGTAGTTAGAAGTGCATTCTATGTGTGACAGTCAAACAGAATAACTAACCCCATTGTTAGTTAAAATGTTTCATACCTGGTTTGCAACTACACAAGTTTTTCCCTTCAGAATTCTTCCTCTTGCTGAAAATATGCGTGGATCGACATATCTGATCCTTCCATGTGGACTGTTTTAATTATCGTACTTCTTCATGCATTTCATTTCCCCACTTTTAACAATAAACTCTTATGAAATGCGTGTTTTTTTTCTGTGACTATATTCTCTCTCACTGAATAGATTATAGTCCGTATGATATGCATTCATCTTTTAATATGTTTTTTATATTTTCCTTACAATTTTTCAATAGCATTATTATTTATTCAAATATTACCGAATGACGACATCATTGGGGAATTTTTCTATTGATCGATTGATTGATCCTTCTCAGTTAACAAGGAATCATGTCAAGCTGACAACAAGTGATAATAGGGAAAGTGAGACAAATTTAATTTCGAACTGGTCAAAGGTTGACAAGTCAGTTTCAACAGCACCAACAACAACAATGGCAACAAGCTTGACACTATCAACAGATAACATTGTTCGGAATGTAGCCCTAATAGACGGTATGTGTTCAGAGGATCAACAGTACAGATCAGTAATAAAGAATGATAAAATGATGAAATTACAACCAAGCGATAACAGTACTCCTGTCATTGGAGTGGGAAATACAGGTGATACCTCTTTGAATTGGATGAGCAGACGACAAAATTACCAGTCGGATGATCCATTGAATACAGGTCAACAATTACACAAATCAGTTCACTCAAATATCGACATTTCTTATAATCATAATGTAATAGTAGCACAACAAGTTACTTCTTCCACTACTAATAATCCCAAAGGTAATATTGCTCAGAGTGTGGGAAATAGTCATGATTTTGATGACGATATGATAGTAGATGTGACGGTAGACGAGGATGGTGATGATGATGATACGAAGACGAATTCAGAGCATAATACATCGGATAATACAACTACAGGCAAAACGTATACATGTCCAGAATGCGGTAAAGTATTTACAGCTCATTACAATTTAACAAGGCACATGCCAATTCATACCGGTGCAAGACCTTTCATTTGCAAGGTAAGTCATTCTATTGATGGATAAATTGAATTAATTTTAAAAATTGGGTGAACACATATTAAATGTTTGCATGGAATATGCATGGCATATTTTCTACACTCCTAGACTTCACAATGACTTGAAGAGTCATAGATAAACGGGGAACACTTATTAGCTGTTTAGCTCTCTGTTTTACGTCATAAACTCCTTCTTCGTATTTTCTGTTAAGTAACTCGGTATTTTATAAGGAGGTTGATAAGAGACAAGAATCAAGTGTAATGTCCAGGTCTTACTATCTTTGAACAATACCTAAGTGATCTTCATTCGAAGTAACAAATAAGGATTCATGATGGCTTTTGACAAAAGTAATACCCTTAATACTTTAGATATTTCAGATAGGAGGCGTTTTCCACGAAGTGATCTGTTCATTTGTTATAAACTGTATATGAAGGGAAACAATCACATTGCCTTAGATAAAGTTTATAACTGAAGACAAAAGGTTAGTTCTTCATTGCAAAAGAACTTGACAAAGTGCAGATTTTTAATGACGTTGAGAAATGTGATAGGAAAAATCTATTCAACGTTGTCAGAAGTCTAAGAAGAACTATGAATCCGCTTGTTGAATGAGTAGGCAAATAAAAATATAAGGGTTAGTTATGTCTTCGCGAAAAATGTCTTTACCCATAATTACTGTATAAACTTGATTAGTGAATGTTGATTAAATTATGCGTTATAAGAGTACAGTTTATTGAAATGTACCCAAAAACTTATATTTGTAGGTTATATCAATATTATTTCAACAGCTTTGAACTTTGCTTCAACGGATTATAACTCCCCACTGGTTGTTCCATATCAATAACAGATGCATTTTTAAATAAATGTTCGATCCTGATCAATAAAATGTTCTTTACTTTGTTATATACAACCATATCGCCAACGCTTATAAATCAAAAACAATGTGGTAAGGGGAAAGTATAAACGTTCCGTGAACTACACACATTGTAATAAAAGTTACAAGTTAGAAAAGATGGTGGAAATACTCGCTGCATTTTCCAAGGAATTTGTGCTTATCCTTAGGATACCCAGTCAAAACATAACTGAAGAAAGTTCTTTACTCCTAAAGTGTTAGGGAATTGTGTATATTCATAAGCTTACAACACTACTTTATCTAAGTATATATAGAAGTCATAGCGACGAAGTATTTGAACAAAGGACTCAATCAATCCACACAATGAGATGATTGTATTGAGTTCAAACTCATATTCGCCGTAGGAATATTACGACTGGATGTATTATTGTAGCTTTCTTTGTTGTGCATACTTAGAACGTAACAGTGGTTAGAGTGAAAATATTTAATTCAATTTCTTCAGAACCCTTTCATTCTCACTACTTCTGTTTACTTCAGTATCCATTAAAAATAACTTTATTTTGTAGAGTTATGCACGATGTTTACATTGAGTAGAAAAGTAAAGATTTTCGAACAGTTACATCTTTTGCACATAGTTTCATATACGTAGTATTTTCTGCATATGGTTGACTTTTAATAAATTCCCGTTATTGTTTCCGCTTTTCTTTTCAAAACATAATAGGTTTGTAACAAAGGCTTTCGTCAAGCCAGTACACTTTGTCGTCATAAGATAATTCATACATCAGAAAAGCCACATGTATGCTGGGTTTGTGGGAAGGCCTTCAATAGGAGCTCAACTTTGAACACTCACTCCCGAATTCATCAAGGTGAGACTTTGTTATGATATTGATAATTTCCCGTTGCTATACGGGTTTGAATTGCTTGACCTCTTTCGGCACGTGTGCTGCTATGCAGATCCTACAATACTGCTGAAAATCCATGATGTCATAGCAATCTTTGTCACTAGCAGAGGAATCCAAGATGCGCGTTTCATCCTACTTGGGACTCGTCAGCCGGATGTACCTTGCACCCTAGTGAGTGATGTTGTTCCCCGTGAATTTTGGACCCAGTGCCCATCGCATCAAACGCCAGAGCGTTATCCACTAAACCACAGGGGCACGGTAGCCACCAAATTGGACGAACCGCACGTCATAGATTCTTCTGCTAGTCACCAAGACCAATATAAGGTGAGACTTTGCTTCCATGTCCTTCTATGAGCTGAAGTTCTGTTAATGCATTAGGTAAGTACTTATTGTTGCATCCTGCAACTTCTACGAATGGAAGTCGGGTTTGTAATAAACATGCAGAACATACACAGGCTAGGATGAGTGTCTTGTTAGTTGTTTGATTGGGAAACAAAATATTGTAAAAATTATCTTGCATTCAATTGAAATGTTTTGAGTGGGGAATTAAAATATTCAGAAAATTTCCCTCTTCATAGTATTAAGCGGTAGGAAAAGTCTGCCATACCATGACTATATCAGGTAGTCAAACTGAAGAAGAGAGTGGTTAATAACTGCATAGAATAGGAACACTACTTAATTCTTATGTTCCACTGTCACTTTATGTAATAAACTTATGCTTAGGGTAATTTCACCAAATGATGTATATATTTCTTAATGTTGCTCATTAGTGAGATACTTCGAGACGGACAGAAATAGGGAACTGTGAACTAATGAAATCCCATCCAGTGGCTGAAAAGTTAACGTGTTCGTTGTGAAATCTGAAGGCCTTGAGTTCAGTCTCTGGGCGGGTAGTGGGTGCCTATCTCTGGAGTCCCATACTAGGACGAAACAGTCCTCCAGTGCTCCCAGATTTCGTGATGAATGCTGCTTTAAAAAATATGTATATTCCTTAAGTGTGCCAGAAGATAACCAATGGAGGCTTTCTTAAACTACAGAGAGCTGAAGGATACCGCGTGTAGTTCTAGACAAAGGTTTCATGCTTGTTGGCACTCATCAGCAAGAAAAACCTGCAAACTAAAGGAATATGGCACTCCTTTCAAAGATCCGAAAATGAATTACATAGTGTTTTGGCCGCAGATGTTATTTTAGCTGTGACTTCCTGTAAGATTGGATCAGACCCAGTGATTGTTTGTTAGGCAATGTTATGTGGTCTAATGAAAACTAAATTCTACAGATCAGTTTCACAATCTGGTTGTTAAGCTGCGGTGTTCATTATAATGACCCATCCGATGAAAGATAGTGAAATCGTCAGGAAGGCTGCCATGTTCAGCATCAGCATATGTACACCTGTCTTCAAAAAAAACGATTTTTTCAAGAAGCGAACAACTTATTCTATTAGTTTAGCTCAAATAAATGGAGTAATAACCGACTGTTTTACAAACCTAGTACAAATAACTCAATAACAATAGAATATATTAATCCTGTCCCTACAGTCCCTGTCAGCCATATTCAGGATTGTAATGAAAGTGGGAAAAGTGAAGTCTTTGGAAAGATAATTTTCTTCAAAATAGATCTATTAGCCCACAAGTTTGTAAAATATTCATTTGGCATTTGTTTATTCAACTTGTTTAATAAAATAAATTTTAACCTTCTACGAAGAATAAGGATTAGGTTACAAAATGAAAAACCTAGTCCAACTACATTGACCACTTAGCAGCCTCAAGAGCTCATTGGAAATATCGCTGACTGCAACACTAGGTGACACAGATTTGAATCTCAAAGGAGACATCACTCTCCTCGAGTTTGCAGATATGTATTGTTGACGAGTCCCAACAAGCATGAAACATGTCGATTACCTCCAACCAATTACGACCCAGGTACTAGTTTTTCACTTTTTTCTCCCCACTCCGGCAACCATTAACAATATCCGTTGAAAACTCACCTTTAGACTTGAATGAAGTAAGTAGTGCTTAACGATTATTCATCGAACCAATTAGCTTGGTGTCAGTAACCAATATAATCTAGCTTGTTGCTGTTATCACTGGAGAAAGGTCATAATTGTTTTATTATCATTGATGCGAATTGCCGTTTTAAATTCATCTAGTCATAGTGTAAACATGAATGACTATAGAATAAAGAGAACTTGTAATGAGTTCAAAGATATTTGTACTGTTACCTACCATCGCGTGATGTTGTGGATGTACCATTAATCAATGAATATAAATCATAGGTGGTATGGATGAAAGCTGATGGAAATGATAAAAATCCATCAATAACCTAATTTCTGCAACTCTTTATTTATTTATTCCCTTCTTTTTTCCCCGTTTATTCGGTTATTTTCCAACTATCAACAGTATTCACTTTTGCTCTGTTGGTAAATGTAGTAAATATGACTGTTTTTGTTTGGAAGGTCATGCACTACCATGTCTGTCACTGTCATTTAACAAACTACCTATGAGTTAACAGTATAAGACTTAAAGTAATAACTTTAGCGTTTTACGTCTATGTATTTTTAACCCTCAAAGCAAAGTACACTAGCGAGTGAATTGTCGACAAATATTCCTAGTCAGAACTAGTTACAGCCCAGTTAACTTCTTTCAGGTCAGCTGAAAAGGTTAAACCCTAGGTGAAATTATTACAGTCAACAATGCCTTTTTAGCATTTACAAAGATTTCCCAATAAGAACCGTTACTCAATCTTTATACATCGTGGAAACTACTAGTTGAAATGAGCTAAAATGGTCTTCTAAGGTACATTTTCCCACTTAGTCAAGTGGATTTTAATATTTTGGTGTTATTTGCTTCATGCTCTTGGTGGAATGAAGGACCCATATTTCTTAGTATTTGGGACTCGTCAGCTGAGCATAGCTGTATCTTAGTGAAAGATGGCGATCCCACTGAAACTCGAAGCCAGCACCCACCACTTCGAACTCCAGAGCATTATCCACTAGGTTATTAAGTTACAGTAGCCACCACTTTTGTGATAGGTATAATTTGTTATTTATAAGTGCGTATCAATTCTCTTTCATCATTATACTGAACTGAATCGATTTGTCTCTTTTAGCATATCGACTACTTGAATGAATCCCTTGAAATTGTTTCAAGATTCGTTTTGATATTATTTGCTTGGTAGTGGCTTGCTATGGTTTACGAATCGACGGATGTTGGTTGGGCTCCACTTTCAGTGAAAACAGCACCACTCACTTGGATGCAGGTGAAACCGAGTGACGAGTCCTAAGTAAGACGAAACGCACCATCTAAAGTATGCTACAGACCACTGTCAAGCAAACAGTATGGGAACAAAACTTAAGGCGAGATGGAAACATCTACATAGGTGACTATATACCAACACGGACAGATCAATTCAGCACACCATAGCAATCAACTGCGAATCATAAGCATCAGTAGATAACATGTCTCATTATGTTTTCATTTACGTTGACTTTTCTTCATCTTATATTGTTGTTTTTTCTACTTATAGGCTATAAACCATTCACATGTGAAGTATGCGGTAAAGGGTTTCATCAAAAAGGTAATTACAAAAACCATAAATTAACTCACAGTACAGAGAAACAATATAAATGTCATATATGCCATAAAGCATTTCATCAAATCTACAATCTTAGCTTTCATATGCATACACATCAAGCACAGAAACCATATATATGTATTATCTGTGATAAAGGTTTTTGCCGCAATTTTGACTTAAAAAAACATATGCGGAAACTACACCCAACTAGTGATGGACAATCCAGATTGACAGAAGTTGAGAATGGTAATGCACTGACAGTTAACATGACAAATGACAATATCAGCAGGAACATTAACAGTTATTATTCGCAATACAGTGAAGGTAAGAAGACACAAAAAATGAAGCCCAGTATCTATGTAAATGGAAATTACATCAATAGTGATAATTCTATGGAATATGATAGCATGAAGCAAATGATTAAATCCTTACCATCGCATAAATCAACATCTATGCCAACAGTCTCCACATCTCAACAACAGCCACAAAATACAATGGTTACTCGATCTGCAGTGAGACGAAACGATTTGAATCCCTTCAATTATTTTGACGTTAATACTGATCCTTCGGTAAATCATATAAAGAAGCCTTTTAACTTAAGCGCTTTAAATTCAAATAATGTTTCTATGACCTCGATAAGAAATAAAGTGAATTCAACAAATATGATAAATGATTTCGACGTTCAACTGTTCAATGAACTCATCTATCAATCTATAAATTGCAGTAATGATCAACCATTCCAACAACAAAACCTTTTAAATGAAGCGAAAACAAATTTCAATTTTTCAATGAAATATTTGAAAAATTTACATCCGGAAACTCAATTTAAACAACTTTTGGAGAAAATAATTCCAAAACAGTCACCTCCACTGGTGGATAAACCTAATTCTTGTACAGATTTTCCACCTTCAGTAGTCCCACCATTTTCCTCAACATCCTGTTTACCACCAATATGTCCTTTATATTTATCCTCATCCTCCACTGATTTATTCCCATTGGTATCCAAAGTAGGACAAATGAAAATGGAATTATCATCGAATTACCCTCATCTTCAATGTCCGACTACCTTACAATTAGAAAACTGTTCTAACGCAAATAACACAAGCTTACCACTCCCTTCTTTCGTTGTCAATAATCGAAATATGCGGAATTGTCAGGTGGATACTATTCAACAAAATATAGTATCAAGAGTTCAGAATATACATTCAGATGTATCATTCAGTTCAAATCTAATTTCGTCTCAACCTTCATCAGTTGTCAACTCAGATATATTTCAGAAGTTTATGCTTCAAGCTTGTTTATCATTAAACAGGCAACAAATGTGAAAACAGTGTTTGAGTATCTCTTTTACTCCTGTTCCTAGCACAATACACTTCATCCACTATATTATAACTTCCTTCTCTACTGATTTTGAGTATGCACATATAAAACTAGTTGATAAAATGCAGTTTGTGATTTCACTTATAATGATTATGTAACTATTACTACTAACAAATTTACAAGAAACATTTGATGAATTTATTCACAGTTTGTTTTCATTTATTTCATTAATTTTCATGAAAGAATACATTTCAGTACATGCATATAAACAATATCTTGTGTTTTCTCGAAAGGCTGTGTACTGCTTACAGCATAATATGTTCTACTCTCTGTTTGAGTTAATCAACTGAAGGCTGTGTTCTATAGTAACCTTTTGACAAGCTACACTATTTGAAACATTGTTAGCATCAATGTCTTAGATAACACGGACAGTTCTTCTATGCTAAACTGTGTTAAAGAAGCTTTACATTCATCAAAACAAGTGTGTAGGACGATCCTTGATAAAAGGAATGATGTTACTGAGGAAAGTGAAAAGTTATGATAACTGTTGTCAAATAGTTAAGTTTTGTAGCCAATCAATAAAGTTGTATACTGATAATCTGGGGGTGGATAGTTTGAATCTTGCTCCAAACTAACTTACCTTGCAATTCCGGTCATCGGTTTGTATCTATTTTAAGCTTTTTTGTCAAACAGGATTGTTTAAAGCCGCTGAATGGATGGCTTGTAAAATTTCTGAACATATCGATAAAACCAATCTAAGCTGTTTGACTTATTCTTGCTGAGCAAATGGATTCATTACATCTAACCCATTTCTCAGTATTTCTTTTATCCATAGTGAGAAAGACGGTAAAAATGTGATTATAACTCATTTTGAACAAGTTACTTTCGGAAATAATATTGCCCTCATCGCAGGTGATCATTAAGCCCAAAAGGTTCTTCACATCAACAACTGGCTGACTTATATTAGTCATAATTTGTCAAGCGTTGCGTTTATCTCTAACTGGATTCCTGTAAATTTCCGTAGTTGATCAAAAACCACTTTTTAATCCAACACTCAACATTACTTAAAGTGGACGTTATCTGTACACTCCGATGACATTTTATTTTTACTCTTTATAATTTTAATAATGGAGTATTTGTATATTTATATTACAGATATGATTTTCAAAACCAAATAGAATTTTTTTTGTGTCTTAACAGACCTCGTTGATAAACTTTGATCAACACTATGAACTTTACAACTGAATCAGTTATAAGCTGGTAACTATTTCATATAAAGTCACAGTTAAAGGTTCAACAAGTCGATTGCAATCTGAATTTATGTGTTTCATTCAGTGGAGTCAATAAGAATTTCATACTTTATCGAGTTAATAAGTGTTAATACGCTTACTGTTTTCCTAAGTCATTCACTATCCTATAGAGAAACTACATTGGTCTAAACAGCTTAAGATCTTCGACTTCAGTTATGAATGAAGTATGTTCAGATTTCCAAGGCAACATAAGTTTCATGAATGATCTAAATATACCTCACTATTGGATGTCAACCTCGGCTCAGTTTCCTCAGTTTAACTCCTAACATCTAACATAACTCATATAGTATCAAATCTCTCTCCTTAAAAAAATGATTAACCATCAGAGGAAATTACTATGCTTGTTAATTCAGTAAAACTATAAACAGGTGTTTAAATATATATTCCAAACTGTTCAACCATTTCAAGGATTGGCAGTCTTTTATCTTAAGCAGTCCTGATATCTAATATAGAAGAGGAACCTATCTCGTCAGTTAAATGAAAATAGAGACCAAAGAATTACTCACACTATGCTCTACTGCTTGAATTATGACAGAAAACTACAAAATACTGCCTTCAGTAATTTTACCTTCACTTTAGAACTTCGCCTAATATTAAGTAATAATAATAGTAATAATCACTTTATTCTAAACAATTTTTGGTAAGATTTGGAATTTTCAGCATGTTATATTACAACAAAGATAAATATACTTCTTTACAACATTTTAAATACTATAAATTATGTAAAGAATATTAATAAAGAGGAAAAGTTTAGGTTGTTAGTTAGAATATTGGAAAGACTGATTATTTATTGTTAAAAAGTTGATGAGTGAGTTTTGTTCTAACACTTTTTTCCTCACACAGTATGCATTCTAGGTAAGGCACAGTCGAGTTCTTGTACAAGCCTATGGTCTTATGTAATTTCTTCTTTTCCTCCTTGAAGAGATATAAGGAGAGAGCTGTGAGTAAAATGGACGCTTAGTGTCAGTTAAAATTACTTCAGCTAATTGCCTGCTAGAATTTAAGTGTCTATCAACTACAGTGTTAATCAGTTGAGCCACAGACACAGAACTTACCTTACTGATGGCTTTCAAAACCCTACTCAATATACCAAAGTCCTTTTTTAGTAGACCAACGGGAAGCAATAGAGAAGAATATGCAAAATGTTAGAATTAATAAGTTGTAAAAGTAGAGGTTAAGTTATAGCAGAGAGTTTCAGTTTCTTTAACGCATTAAATGAAAGATTTTCTTGGAAGTCAACAAGATATAAGACGACCAATAAAGATCAGAAGTAAAACTCAGACCAATATAGTTAACACTTCATATACTTTCAGTAACAATGCCATAAATGCAACAGGAGTTATGGAACCTAAGCAGCTCACACCAATCTTGTTTGTAGTTGAGGCTAAAGATTTAGATTGAAACCATTTGAGGAAGACCACTGGTCAATTTCAAACAAGAAACCATTTAATTCAGAACAATCTACATGAGAGTTAACTTAGAAACCTAGAGAGGAATGATCAGTGTGGAAAGTGTTAAGTATGACTTCATAAAGTGGAATAACTTGTCGATATATCGAAATGAATAGGTTATGTGTGAGTCTTTTGATAATTGCTAGGTGGCACCTTTATACAGTTTTTGAAAAATGAATGTTGACCTTAAGTCTCAGGAATTCAGGAAAACGTTTCTTATAATACTAAAAGTCTTTGGATATTCATAAATATTTGCTTACTGACCATATTTTAATCAGTTGGAGTAAATGTGCTAACGGTGGGGAATATCTGCATCTCAGATTGATGATTTCAGTAATATTGTATTCATTACAGAGCATGGTTCATCAACTTCCAGATATCTAAAGATGTCAGAAGAAATAAACTATTTCCTAGTAAAATATATCAAAACCACAGTATAACTAGATAGACGGAATGGTTCCGTATTCCATTGGTAATGACACAAAGGAATAGATAGTAAAGGAAAGGTGAGCAGGGATATTCAGAGTAGACGTCTTTACCACAATATCACTAAAATTACTGGCCATTTACAACTTTTATACCTTTAAATTATCAGCCGATCCTTAAAAATATGGTTTACCACTTCACATACCCAAAAACTTGAAAATTTGCTTTAATCTGATATAATCAGGATAATTACCGTTGAATGTAATTTACTAATGATATCCTACACTCTCATTGGAGTGCTCTTAAAGACACCCTCTGTTAGTGTCTATTTTCCCTTCTTTAGTATTTACAAGGTGAACTTTCATGTAGGCTATCGGAAGCAGATTACTGGAATATGAAATAACTTTAGTATATATATATATATATATATATATATATATATATATATATATATATATATATATATATATATATATATATATATATATATATATATATATATATATATTATAAGGAGAGGAGGGGCTGGATGCAATCAGCCTGTAGCCTCCAGCCACATGGCATCAATTAAACATTTCGAAATGCTGAAAGAATTCCAAAGAAACATATTGTATGAGTAAAGTGATCATAACTTCATATTATTAAAGTTCTTTCATTCTGCGTCCGAAAGCATTTGTTGCGAAATTACCGGCTTAGTTCATATAACTTTCTTTCGGTGAAGTAAATAAGGATCATACAATAATATCATGGAAAGCCTTTCATACTCTTAAACCGAGTGTAATAACTTACAGTACGAAACTACTTGGCTCAGTTATCACGCTGTGTTAATCTCAACTGATAAATCGCTGCGTAAGGTTGAGTACAATTCAACAAACTTTTTATGAATTTCGTTCTAATAATAATGGTAATAGTCGTTAAACTTTTGTAAATATTTGGTACCATAATTACCCACATGTTAAACAACATTGTAACACCCGGTGAAATGATATAGAAAAGTCATTAGCTCAAAACGATGTTTAATTTTACATAGAACAGGCAAAACTACAAGAGAATAAAATCATCTGAAATAATGTTAGAAATAAAATTTGGTGTTTAAACAGAAGTTACTCAGTTTTGATATTATGATGGATAGTGGCTAAGGGCAGAATCTAAGACTCGCGTTTTGTCCTGTTTGAGATGGATTATCTGGATATGTCTATCTGTCTATCGATGAGTGATGCTGTTCCCACTAACACCTGAACCCAGAACCTAAAGAATATTCCTCTGGGGTTTGAAGCGATCAACTTTGGGTCCGAGTTATAAGGGAATTACATTGCTTACTGGGAGGCAGGTACATCCAGCCCAAAAATAAGACGAAACGCATGTCCTGGATTCCACTGCTAGCCATTACCCAACATAAATATCAAAACCGAAAATACCAGCAATATCCCGGCATTCTCATATGAGCGCATATACCAAGGGCGGCCTCTCAATTCGATCCAATTAACGACAAAGATTTACAAGCTATGACGTCTGAAGTTACTCAGGTTAAAGGGAATTTCTGCATTTTCAGTGATCATATACAGCATAGTTTGGTAAAAAATAAGCCTCATGACCTTTTACCTAGCAGGACATTAAAAAATAAACTGTAACTGTACAATGTGATAATCAAACACTGTAATCATTTTACCTTTCACACAAAAAGAACTTTTATTTTAATCGAACAAATAGTTAGTGAAATAACAAACCAATCCCTATTTCAATTATCTCTTCACCTAATTGATATATGTATAATAAATACAGACGCCATTTAAACATAAGTTGATTAAATAAAATGCACGCATACCCGCATTGAAGAAATTCTTTATGCAGTAAAACAAAACTATTGTTTCAATGCTTTCAAGTAGTCAACAAGATGAAGGCGTAGATGAATATTATATCGTGTATTGAGCAAAACGGATACACGTTAATAATAATATTATGTTTTAAGTGTAACTTTGCCATTAGTATAATTTATACTAATAGTCAGTCTTGCTTCTAGTTATCTTGTCTAGTTAAAAAAAGCTCATTTTTACTATCATCTGTATGAAGTATAATGTTATCAGAACTGACTACAAGTGTTATATTTTTTCGATGAATAAGGTGAACAGTTTTAAAACTACTTGACCAAAAACTAATTAATCAGTAAAATTTCAAGTGGAGTTTTTTTTCTTCTTTTATAATATAAATCAAGAAGTGTCCATTTGACTTTACCACACAAACACACTACTTGTTTACACGCAGATACTTATGTTTACTGACTGGCCTTAAATATACTCAATTTGTATCTTATTTACTAGGTGGTTACAAAATTTTCTTTTTTCTATCTGATCATAAAGTCATCATCAGCATCGTTTATACAATTTCTTTTTGACATACTTTCAAGTACAACTCTTCATTAGTTGTTCATGCATACTCTTCATTATTCTTGGTGGCGAAGTTGTTGTTAGCCTAATTACCAAGATTTTGATCTCAACTCCAAAGTCCAATAGTTCAATTATGTCCCTCTTCCCTTTCATGTATCGATCATTGAGCCCAACCACACATAGTCAGATATGTATACTTACGCGTATGTTGCGGAGAGTTCGAAGTCAGAAGAGGAGAGTGTCAGTGATCTATAAATAAATACTGACACTACACAATGAATAAAATTTGTTTATAGACATTTGAATGCAAATATGTTTTTCTAAACAAACTTCTTAGGAATTACGCTTATCTATTGTATAAATTATAAAAGGTAACAATATTACTTTGATTCATTGTATAAGGTATGTTTTCTCGTGGGATTCCAGCGTAGTATATTAGAACAAATAACAAAATAAATGTATTTTTAGATGGATGAGGATTTTTAATTTAGAAGTAGTATTCATCATGGACTGACATCATTTAGGGAACCATTTAAAATCTGGAAGCACTGGACAGCTGTTTCGTCTTAGTATGGGATTCCTCAGCAGTACGCGATGGTTCCCCAACTGACGTCAGTCCATGATGAATACTACTTCTAAATTGAAAATCCACATTCATCTAAAAATACATTACTCTATAGTGCTCATTAGTGACTTGCTTCCAGATGGATATCAGGAAGCTCTAATGAGAAGCCATGACCTGTGGGGTCAACCAGTCGGATGTGAAGTGGATGCCAACCGAAGACTTTGGGCGACAGTCGTGCTATGTCATGAATTCACAGAAGTTGGAAACTGTGAACCAATGTAAATCAATCCAGTGGCTGGATGAGTAACGCGTTCTCCGTGAAACCTGAAGGTCCTGAGTTTGGTCCCTAGCTGGGTCATGGGTGCTAACTGCTGAGGAGTCCCATACTAGGACTGAACAGCTGTCCAGTGCTTCCAGATTTTCAATGGCTCCCCAACTGATGTCAGTTCATGAAGAATACTACTTCCAAACAAAATAAATAACTATTTTGAGGATTATACTGCAACATTTCGATCTTGCTAGAAAGATCCTTTTCAAGAGTATGAATGTGATATGAAGGTTTCTGGTTAATGACCACGTTTTTTACAGGAGGTGAACTTTATGATCATTCATTTACATCACCATATGGAACAAAGATCAATATCATTTAGGTGAGTGACCAAGCAAATCTGTCAGAAATACTTAATCCAGTCGTGGAAGTAAGGTAGAACAAAACTAGTGTGTTTACACTAGGTAGCCATCTGAAAGTGATCACTTGACAAGGAAATAGATTGGTAAACTAAGTAACAGTAAAAAGAGTACAAGACTTCAAACTTATTCCTACGAATAGACAATGTTTGTGAGACACATATATGCAGGCCAACATAACTAGCATTATACGTTTCTGTTATCCGTCCAATCAGAATACAACTATGAAAACCCACTGTCATTAATCTATCTTCTATTTATGAATAAAATTAGTTTACATAATAATTCTAAGGATTACCAAATATTTCCATGGATAAACTATGATTGATAAATGAAATGTCGTACCGTAGAACAGCCGTAAAATCTTCAAGGAATCATTTGACCGAGATATGTTACCTGTTGTCTTAGGAGATACTGTCTATTTCCATAATGTGGGAAATATTTAATGCAGTGAAGTTCTCAAATATACTGTCCACTTGTTAAGCCTTCTCTTTACCACTGCCTTTATCTACATGAAGGTGTATGTAGGTATTATTCTTAAAATACAAGTTATCACTTTACAAGTTACTCAGAAAATTAACCGCACTTATTCTCAAACCTCTTCATTTAATTTGTGCATATTATACTCAACACTAAATTTGATAAGATCCTTCCGAATGTTTGTATCTCCCGATTTCAATCGGAGCAATGACAGAAAGTGATCAGTACGTATCTGCAAAATGAGATAGTTAATTTGCAAATGATTTACAAATTCCACGCTCCATCTTGACATTTCCCACAGCTCAGTAGATTTTTAACTGCTCAACTGTGATGCAAGTCAACAGAGTTCCCGTTGGAAACCGTCCCGCAGCTATAATCACGGTGTGTATGTGCAAGTTCCTACACAGACGTGTCATGAACTAGAGAGATATACTACTAATCAACAACTCAAGTGGGTAGAAAGCACTCAGGCTGATCTATAGACTTCACCAGCCAGATCAGAGTGAGCTTGTAACGACCAGCTGTAGACAGGTTTTCGTCTAGCATGTAGGTAGGCATTTTGTTGCAGGGGTGCGTAGAACAATGGGAACAATGTGGTGACCATGAGAATCTGAAAACAAAAAGAGGAAGAGAAAAAAGTGAGCCAACGACTCAGCAAGTACACAGGATGTACTTACATTCAATCATACAAAATAACCGACAAACGGTAGAGCTTGACAATGAAGAGGTGAGGCAGCCTAGAATTCGAAACTGGAAGGTGAATGAGTAAGATTTTGAATGCGTTAAGCTAAGCACCGGACGACCATCTCGCTCGTTTGGGACGTAGCTCATCAGTGGTGTACTCTGGGAAACTCCGCTGACACAGTCGAATCAGTTCAGATCACCTGATTCTACCTAGCTGACTTACATGGACCGGTATGCCTAAATTAGGATGACCGATTTGAAAATGATTTACAAATTGTATGGGAACACCGCTGATGAACTTGGCCGAAACAAGCGAAACGGGCTTCCAGTGTTTAGATTACTCTGATACTGTTGCCTGGCGAAATCTACAAGTCAGCCTGAGTGGTTTGTAACCACTCACTTCGTTTAGTAATATATTTATCTGTTAAATGCTATTCCACCCATTGTTTATTCATGTCATTTTGCAGTAAGTTTTATATACAACCTTGGCTTTCATGATAATTTTAAGTCCGTTCATCACTTATTAAACATCAGTTTCACATACTTTACTCCCAATTACCAGCTTCTTAACCTCGGTTTCAGGCCATTTCAATGCACATTACCAAGTTGGTTTCGAATATACAGAGGCCAAACTAGCAAAAGGTTGCTAGACTGGAGGTCTGTTTTTCTAAAAGGTATATAAGAATAAGAACCATAAGGAATGGCTGTTGGTAAGTAAGATTATCGGATCGTCCGGAGGATATTTGTCGCTTATACCGCTTTTTGATAGACAGTATACCGTTTCACTGAAATCAAAAATGAATTGGGGTCTTAAAGACAAATGCTAATGACCAGTGTGTATATTATGAGAAGAATAAAGAAAACGATGATGATATGTAATCAAAAATAAGGGTTGACTACCTTTAATTCTTACTTTATTTAGTAGTTTTATAACTGGATTCTTGAAATTTTTCCAAATCTAAGCATACTTTGACCCCTTACTGTCAGTTTTTAAGGGCTGTTTTGATTGAAACAATCAGCACATACGGGAAATCAACCAACTTCATGTTGTTTAGTCTTGAGTGCAGACCGAATTCTGTTGACCATATTTGTAGCGTGGCCATCAAGGTAGGAGGCTTAGCATCGCGGTGCACATTGGTAGATGTTAGTTGATTGGAGGAAGTTGGTAAGAAGGCGTATCTGCAACCTCGATGGGACTGACATCCCACCTAAGGTTCAAACCTGCATCACTCAGTGTTGTAGTTAAGGACGTCCTACAAGAGGCTGATCTTGGCCTGAATAGCTCAGTTATAACGTCGCCGTCTGACCACAAGGCTGAGTGATGCGGGTTCCAATCCCTGGTGGGACACTGGCCCCATCAAGGTTGTAGGTACCCCCTTCTGACTAGTGCTAACAGGCACGAAACCTAGGTTCAGAGTTTCCTAAAGATTCCCTCCAACCAACTAACAAGGATTCGTGCGATTTAACTAAGATAAATGTAACTTGTAAGATAAATGTTTGAGGAAGGTTTTATTCTAAAGTAAGGAAATCTTATACAGACTATACGATAGGCACTTGAAGTTAGGACTACAAGAATAATTCTGACAGTTTTGTTTTGTCTGACTTGGATAGTTGAATCCCAAAACCTTCATTGTCATTCTAGACAACATCATCAGCACAAACTTCAGAAATTCCTGAGCGCTCATCACTACTTCATTAACTTAAGTGCACAAATGTTACTGGTGGTAATATTCTTCAGTTCACCGTTTATGAAGACTCAACTAGTGAAAGAGATACAATTTGAGGAAAAAGTCACCTTCTTGGGTTAAATCCTTATCTTATGGGTAAGTGATGAGACCAAAAAGATCTCAAGTCCACTATCTCAACCACTCTGCCATTCCAACTCAAGTAGTGTTTTGCAGCTGGCGCCATCAAGCAGAAAACACTCAGGAAAAGACACCAATACTAAACTCTGTTTCGAGAAATTTACCGCTGAAGGTGAGAGCCAAACAGTGTGTTGAATCCGAGTTCATCATTTTCGTAAACGTCATCTCATTTAATAAACGAAACCTTGTCACCTGCAACGAACTTTTTTATGTAGCCAGTCGATAGGTATCTTTTGCTTGATTACGAAGTTCTCACCAAATGGGTTTTGAAAGATGTCTGTTAGTGTTATTTCATCTTTTATCACATAACCGCAGTTACACAAAGATAAAACCCTTCGCTAGCTATAAAGCAAAGTAAATTTCAAATGCTGGGCAAAATTGAATTTTGACTACGGTGTATCAGCATAGTAAATAACGCGCCAAAAATTCTTCCAGGTGTCTTCTGTTCCCAATAAACTTTGAACGAAGTGCTCTAGAATTTGTGAACATAGGGTGAACTGCTTAAGCCATGTGCTGCCGAAACTTATCCACTGAATATATTTCATTAAATTCTTCTCTTTCAGTTTGTTTTAGCCTTTTAAATATGTCTTCTAAATGTATCATATAATCTCGCACATTTTTAACATATTTTCAAACTTTCGTTTCTCAGCTAAGAACAGAAAGAGTAAAAACGTCAAGCAGGAGAGAAATGGGCTTATATTATATTACTTGTTCCTTGGGTTCCAAGTAAAACATAGGGTTTCAGTAGCACGTCGCCATTTCACTATCTTCTGTGCAGTCTTTTGAACCTGGCTTCACGACTGCCCACAAGCTTTCATTTCTTCCTCACACCATCTCCTCCACGCCACCATCGCCTCCAACCCCCAACTTGTCGTTTCCCACTTGGCTGCCATTCGACGGCCTGGCCTGACGCTTGATATCCCCAAACGGTTTTCTTAGTGTATCCCTGATCCAATCCATCACCACTGCCTTTTGCATATTTGTTGGGCGATGGCTTCTTTTTGATTATTCTTATTATTCTGGCCATTTATCTGATCTTCAGTATCGAGTGAGCGTAGGCAGTAGCTGTCCATGTATGTCTGTAGTTTGTTGGAAATGCTTTCGTAACGCTCCAAGTCTCTTAACCATCACACAGAAGCACTGACTTACTTGACTGAATTAGTGTTGAAAATCTGCACATTGTTCACACTTTTTGCCGGGTGCAGTGCAGTGAAGTAGATCTTCATACTAACTTCAGATTAATGAAGGCCTGTCTTGCTGTCTTTCCAATCCTGGTTTTGATATCCTCATCTGTGTAGCCTGTAGTTGAAACGGTGCTGTCTAGGTAGGTAGGTGAAAGAAACAACTTCCTTTAGTTTTTCCCATTCATGGTGACTGGTGCTTGTTGTTGTTGTTTAAGTATCGTCATCACATCTATCTCCTTACCATTCACCTGAAGCAAGTATTGTCTTAGCTGCTTTGCCTCTGCTGTCAAGTTGTTAGTTTTCGCCTGTAGATCTTCGAGTTTGTGCGACAAGACATCAGACATAAATGATCGTCGGCGAAACGCAAATCTTCTAGGGTCTTTTACTGGTCAAACAGCGTAGGCCCATTTTCTCGCCCCTCAAAGTTTGTTTCACGATTCATTTCAGTCCACCACAATCAGGAAGACCATGGGTGATAGTAGGCGGCAACCTTGTCTTACTCTTGTCTTCACTTCAAAGGCATCACTGAGCTTTCCTAGGATACCTATAACGAACTGCAGATTTTTGTACTGCCGGACTGAACTATCACCACCAAAATTATACTTGACTTAATATTCATTCCCGAGTCCAGACCAGAGGCAAATGTAACACCAACTGCCCATTTCGTATTAATGCCTTTAAAACTGTTATTATTAACACCATTCAGATGCAGTAACAGTTTCTTTTACAGGGAGGAAATTTGTTGAAATATTACATGTTGAGAATTCCATACTGTATCATACATTTTGTTTGAACTAAAGCTATTATTGTTATTATTATTCTGTGGAAGGAGGGAGAGGGATTTCTGGTGAAATATACAGATGCTTGCTGAAGTCACCTTTATAACTTTTCCGTAGAATGGATTATTCCCATGTGATAAACGAAGGGAAGGGTAGTCGGAGAAACAATTATAGAAACCTTTGCGAAGTAGTGTAATCCCATCAGTGAAGTATGACAATTCTCATTTTTTCCAGTGAAATTTTTTTCTGCTTACAATGTATCTCACTAAAAATACTGAAGTCTACAACCATTATACTGCTATCTTGTTCAAACGACATTTCATTAACTCTTTTCCTATAAACTATTTGCCGCTAGCTCATAACGCAAATAGTGAGTGTTAACACAATGTAAACTGCAGAAGAAAACTCAAACATGAGGATAAAAAGTCCATAAATCCATTGAATATTTTCAAACACTAATTGTTTGTATATAAAGTTTGTTTCCAAGCCTAAAATATGCGGGTTAAATAATTTATTTTCAATACTGATTTGAAGAGCTCTAGGATTTATTTACTTTTCAAAAAAACTTGAGGCGTATTTCAGCTAAGTAGTGGGTAAACTGTAGTCACCTAATTACCTACCATCTTTTAAACATCTTCCCTTATTAGGCCTGTTAGACCTACAAAGTACAAGTTTTTTTACTAATGTTGTTTAGAGAACAACTATTCAAGCAAAGCAGGAATGAATAATTCTGTCTGTTAGCGAGTTGAAAACAGCCTTAATATGAAAATTAAAACAAGAAAGAAGAGTGGATTTTGATCACGGTCTCAACAAACTGTGTTTTCATATGCGAAGATAACTTCTGATTTCTAGCTTCAAAACTGACCGGATTTTTAAAGTTTACTTTCTTATGTTGATCAGTTTTCAATCGAGGGCATTCAACGTTTTCTGGTATTAACTAACTATCACCCATAATTCACACCCTTATTAAATTGAACTTCACTGATATTATTTTTCGTCTGAATACTTTCTAACAGATTTTTATAGACGTTATGTCTTCAGTAAAATTTTGACTGGAATCGTGTACACTACTTTCTGTAAAGTATTGAAAGAAGCAGAAGACAGGTATGGCGGAAGGAATCTTTATTGTCAACAAGTGGGACAGTAGTCGTTAAATTTGGTGTACCTTGCACTAAAACCGTCATTTGCAAAATGTGCTTCATCTCCCCTTCTGCCTCTTTCTTGATTTGCTTTTCGTACACCTGCCTTGTCTCTTGCGTTTGTCTTGGCGAAATCCTTACCCATTGCTGATAATTCCCTATGATTTCTGCCACCCTCTCAACATATACTACTTATATCCATTCTTATCAGCAACGCCCACTACAGTATCACATTTAATCTTCCAACGTCACCATGTAAACTTAATCACTTTGAAATAAATAACTTCATGCCATTTAACAGTAGTTGTGAAAAATGAATTCACACTACACTTTATTTCTACGTTTACTTTTAAAATGTAATTGCAAGTAATGAAAGCATGGAAGAAATTTAAAAAGGAATGATGTTTTTCATCTTTCAATAGGAATTAAGACCAATTATGCAGTTTAATGTTTATAGTGATTTTTATTTTTTAGGTATTATTCATCACAGACTGACATCAGTTGGAGAACCATTGAAATACTGGGAGCAATGAACAGCTGTTTCATCCCAGTAAAGGACTCCTCATCGGTGTATGCCCACGAAATTGTCATGCATCGAACTCAGGACGTTCAGTTTTCATGGCTGTAACTACCTTCAAAATAAAATCCCTATAAACCTTAATGTGCATTATTGTGTAGTGTTGATTAGTAACTTACTTTAGAACAGATATCCTGAAGTTCTAATGAGAAGCCGTGACCTGTTTAACCAGTCAGTCAAAAGTGAAGCGGGTACCAACTTGAGACGTCTGTGGTTAGTCGCGCTATATCGTGAACTGACAGAAGTAGGAAACTGAGGGCCACTGAACTATAACTCAGTGGATCAGTGGTTAAGGTGTTCGCCGTGAAACCTAAACGTCCTGACATCTGTGAGGGGGGGGGGGGTCATTAATTTGTACTTCTGGGGAATCATATACTAGGACAATACAGCTGTCCATTACCCCCAGGTTTTAAATGGTTCTCCAGTTAATGTCAATCTATGGTGAATACTATGTTAAGAACATCTGTTTGTGTTGAGATCTATTTAGAATAACTAATAGATAAAGCCATTGTTCAAAACAGATTTGATCAACTTAACTTCTTTAATTCGGCAAGCAATGTGAATGCATTCACAGTGTACATATTACATTCTCAATATAATTTTACCCCTTACAAATATCTTCTTTACAGTGACCAACGTATTTTTGTGTAAATGAAATGAGAATTACAGTCGGTACTTCAAAATATTATCTGAAGGACCAGCTTGTAGAATGTAATTTTAAAAGATAAATGATACATACAGTGATGAATTCGATCAGAAAATTTGCAGTAGCCACTTAGTTACCGACCAACCCCTTTTTGTAAACAGAGTTTTAAATAAATCCGGTAATACCCTATTACATTCCGTGATCAACCAATTTTGATCCACAGAGGAAAATAGATTATATCGTAACAATCTCTGATGAGAAATGTAACTCTAAAATCTAATAACTGTCACCAGTTAATGACATTTTCTAGACGGAGTGAAAACAAATTTAAAATTTAAATTTTCCAAGTTTCTTGTTAGTTTGAATAAACAATCTTCTGAAACACGCTGTTCAACAAGAAATCAAATTAAAATAGCCAAGGTAAAAATTTCTAAATCTAGTCACTGTTGAGTGGATGAAAAAGTCCAATTCATTTATTCGTCCTTATAGTTCGCCTGTGTTAACGAATACTGATTCGAAAAACCAAATTTTTGACAATACCTAGTAATAATAAAATTTAGACTATATAAAATTTCCAATACATTATTTACTTATTTATTAGTATTCAGGTTAATTATAATTTCATGTATTGTAAATGATCTAAACATAAGTATTCTAGATTAGTAAAAGTATCCAAATAGTAGACAGTAGATGGAAATGACAAGTGTTAAAGAATCGATTCCATATAGACAGTACTTTCCTGGCAGATCATTTGAATCAAAGTTAAGTGTTATTATGCAGAAAGTCGAATAGTGAACAAATGATCTTTGAAAAAAGCAGGTTTGAAATCTAGTCAGTTACTTTCTATCTTGTTGAGAAGTGATTAGCTATCCTCACTCCAGAAATACATCATTTAACAAACCATTGATGTACAGACAGACAGATAATTACACAGACAAGCAGATAAACTCCAAACCCTTCACAGCGGTTCATGAGTTCGGTTCACCAAGCTTAACAACAGCACAGGTTGATGAAGGTAACATAAGAAAGAGAATGGGTGGAAAAGAAAGCAAATTAACGAAAAGTGATAACAATTATCAAAATGGCGAATACCGTAAAGGGTATATTTGTCGACGTCGTTGTTGTAAATGTTGGCACAGTGTCTCCAGTCACTGGTTCGTGACATTTCCAGGACTTTATCTAAACACCCGTGATCCAGCAAATCCATAGATACAGACCTCATGTTCTTGGACCACTTCTTGGTCTTGTCACACTTGGCTTTCCTCCAGCTCAGTCCTACACTAGCCAGTATCTCTCATAACGAAAAAAGATGGGTCAGTATGTGTCACAAATGTCAAAGTCACCTTAGTTAGTCCGGATTCACTAACTCATCCATTAACAGGTTTCTTTGCCGAACATTTTGCGCCGAAATTTAACATTGCTCACTGTGTTGTTATTCCATAGACAAACGATTCTACAAAGACGCCAGTAGTCAAAAACTTGAAATCTCCTTATGTTTTTCAGCCTCAAACATCACTTCTAACTGCTATATGTTAAGAAAAGGTCAGCTGCAAAATATGTCACCTGGACCAAAGATGATGCTTACTAGCAATATCTGTTGTTGGTATTCGCCGACTACAGTTAATACAACTTTCAAATAACTGACTATTCAACCTTATTACAATAAGAGGAAACTAACAAATTTTGCTCGGTTGTGGCTAGCAGATGAATTCAAGGCGCCTATTTCCACCCAGCTGACGAGCCCAAAATAGGACGAAACGCATGTCCTGGATTTCTCTGCTAACCACAATGAAGTGAATAATGATAATAACTATTCAGGCAATATAGAGGCATCCGTACATGAGTCCAAAAGAGGTCCATCAATTCGACCCAGTATAACAAGGATATCAACATATAGTAATAACTAATTAACGAAGTTTAGTTGCAACTAACTTTTGTTGCTGAAATTATGGAGAATATTTGTAGCTCAGGTGGCTGGTCTTGGTTGTATTGTGTTCTCTAAGCTGGGTTGTTGATTATTATTATTAGTCCCTTGGGTTCCTAGTGGAACATAGGGCTTCAGGCGCACGTCTCCAGTGAACTCTGTTTTCTGAGATCTTTTGAACCTGGTTCCACGACAGCCCAGAAGCTCTCATTTCCTCCTCGCACGACCTCCTCCATGTCACCCTCGACGTCCAACTCGTCGCTTCCCATGGGGATTCCACTCGAGCAACTGGCCTGACGCGTGATGTCCCCAGTCGGTCTTCTCAGTGTATGCTCAATCCATCTCCACTTCCTTCTGCATATTTATTGCGTGATAGGTTCTTGGTTGGTTCGTTCCCAGAGTTCCTTGTTGCTTATTCTTTCTGGCCATCTGATCTCCAGTGGCGAGCGTAAGCAGTTGTTGATGAATGTCTGTAGTTTATTGGAAATCCCTTTCGTGACGCGCCAAGTCTCTGAACCATACAGAAGCACTGATTTGACGTTGGTGTTGAAAATCCGGATGTTGTTCCACATGTTGAGTGCAGTGCACTTTATCTCCACACTGGTTTCAGGCTAATGAACGTCTGCCTTGCTGTCTTTTCCGATTCTGACTTCGACATCCTCGTCTGTGCCGCCACCTGTAGTTGAAACAGTGCTGTTTAGATAGGTGAAGGAGGTTACTTCCTTTAAGTTTCTCCCGTTGACGGTGACTGGAGTTTGTTGTTGTTGGTGGTGGTGGTGCGGTATCTTCATCACCTCTGTCTTCTCTATATTAACTTGAATTCCAGTCTTCGCTGTCTTGCCTTTTCTACCAACTTGTTAGTTTTCGCCTGTAGATCTTCAAGTTTGTGTGACATCAGACACAAGTCATCGGCGAAATCTAGATCTTCTAGGTTCTTTTCCGCTGTCCAGCCAGCGTATCTCCCTCTTGTCACAGCTCCCCACTGTTGTCTGCTGCATGGTCCAGTCGACCACAATCAGGAATATCTTGGGTGATAGTAGGCAACCTTGTTTCACTCCTGTCCCCTGTCTTCACTTCAAAAGCATCACTGAGCTTCCCACTGTGAATTACTTGGCTGGCATGTGGCGTCTTCATATAGTTGTTGAATGAGGCTGATGAAGGTTTGCGGTATTCGGTAGTATTGAAGCAGTTTCCAAATTACCTCTCGGTTGACGCTGTCAAAGGCCTTCTCAAAGCCGATAAAGTTGAGGTAAGGTAGAGAGTCGACTGCCATTCTATACTCTATTCTCTGATGATGCGAAGCGTGGCGTTGCAATTTGGTCGGCACATGATTTGTACTTCCTGAATTTAGCCAGCCAGCCAACCTGTTCCGGTCGTAGTTTTGAATCCAGTGCATCCTTCAGCCTCTCCAGGATGATGCGGCTTAATATTTTGCTTGCTGTGGGTGGACAGGAGAGTGATTCCGCGCCAGTTCTTGCAAGCACTGAGGTCTCCCTTCTTCGGCAGTTTGACAAGGTAACCCGTCTTCTAATCAATAGGCAGGTACCTTCTCTTCCTTCCACACCTTCTGCAATAGTGATGTGGTGTGAGCATGTCCACTGATGTCTCTATGTCTGTTTTCAGTGTTTCTGGTGGGATCCTATCTGGTCCAGCTGCCTTCCCACATTTCAGTAGCTTTATGGCGTTCAGGACTTCCACTTTTGTTGGAGGATTTATGTTCACTTGTAGTTCAGCGGCCTGGCTGCAGGTGGTATTTCTGGACGAAGTGCAGGTGGTGGTGGTGGTGGATTCAAGAGCTTCTTGAAGTGGTCGGCCCATCGTTTCTTTGTTCCTCTTCTTTCATAATTAAATTTCCTTCATCATCTTTTATTGGTTTCATCTGTGTTGATCTCTTCCCTTCCGGAAGGTAGCCTGGTTATTTGATACAATGTTGTCAGGTCTCTCCTACCAGCAGGCAGCCTGTTCTGCTTCACTCGCCAATGTGTCGTAAAAGTGTCTTTTGCCTTCCCATGCACTCTTCTTCACTTCTTTGTCCAGTGTAGTGTTTTATACATTGTGCTCAGATCCTCTTCTCGTTGTGCATCCTTGCACTGGTTTATCTTCTGTTTCACCATCCTCCTCTCCCTCCTCTATCAGCTTCCATGCATCCATCGAGATCCATTCCTTATCTTCCTTCTTCTTCCTTCCTAATACGGTTGTGCAGGTTTCTTTCCACATCTCTTTCAAAGACTTCCAGTATTCTTCCACACAGGTTTCTTCAGGGATGTCCCTCGATATCTCCCATTTTGTCTTGATGGCTGACATGAAGTTTTCCATTTTAGTTTCATCCTTCAGTTTCCGAGTGTTGTACTTGAACTGTGGTCTATCACCAACTTATCTGGAGGCTTTCAACTTGATTTGGAAGGTTCCTTGAACTAGGTAGGGTGTGGTGTAAACCTACATCTACTCCTCTTCTTCATATTGTGTCCAGTAGGCTGCGTCTCCATTTTCTTGAGATTGAGATAAAGTCGATCTGATTTTTATTGTTTTCCTGTGGTGAAATCCATGTCGCTTTGTGAATATCCTTGTGTTTGTACACACTACCTCCAATCACCAAATCATTGAAGGTGCAGACGTCTGCAAACAGTTCACCATTCTCATTCATTTCACCTAGCGCCTCTCGACCCATGGTTAGTTCTCTTCCCGTGTTGTCCCCTCCAAGTTTGGCATTCATGTCGCCCATCAGAATTTTGATATCGCCAACTGACGTCTTGTCCAGTGTTGATTGAAGTTGTCTGTAGAATTCCTCCTTCTTCTCTTGCTCTGCATTATTTGTAGGTGCATAGCATTGTATGATTGTGACCTTCCTTCCTTCCTTTTGAGCTGAATCTTGCTGTCATGATCCTGTAGGAGGAGATTCGTTCCCACTGCATGTGAGCCTTCGATGCTGTTGGGGACATCATGATAGCCACTCAAAAACTCATTGTGCTCGTGGTTGTCGTCTGGGTGACAATATCGGGGTAGATTATTGATTCTGCAGTTGACAGTTTGGAGAGTCCACTCCCATTCCATCTGCTTTCGCAAATCCCAAGCACTTCAATGTGATACCTCTTCATCTCGTTTGCAATCTGGGCTGCCTTACCAGCTAGGTTCAAACATGGGGCGGACATTCCATGTCCCCACGTTTACTTTCGCTTTCATCGAGATAGAGATGACACATCGGCCAATTGGCTTCCCGAAGACTTTCACCAACTGGCGTCATTTCGCCTCTCCGATTCCAGTGAGGAATAAGTTTGTTTTTATTTTTTATATCTTGTTTGTGCTTTGAAGTTTGTTTAGCGGTTAGATTTGTTTTCCGGGGTAGGGTTGCTCGCCCTATGCCCAACCTTCCCTGTATACTCGGGCTTAGGACCGGCTAGTAACTAGTAAACTAGTTAACCAGGTGAGGTTGATCTGGGTTGTTTAATCGTGAAAAATATGGAATGCTTCACGATTTTGCGATCAAACAACCCAGCTCAGAGAACATAATATAACTTTTGTTACATTTTACACAGCTGACCAACCGATGACAATAGTTCCCTACTTCATGGACGGTAACGTTAGGACAGAACAAAGTATGGAATTTGAAAAAAATATACTATGTGAAGAAATATCATCATACCACCAGATATCTCCACTATGACGAAATTACATTCGATTTAACTTTCTTATTTACTAAACAGTAAAATGAAGGTGTGAACGGTGTTATTTATAAAAACCCAATTGGAGAACCTTAATGGTTACAGGATACGACCAGTAAGTATAATAGTTGAGGCTGTTACTGTATACCCACTAAGATCTAAGTGACGTTAGCTAACAGGTACTGCAATACCACAAACAACATTAAAACACAAAAAAAACATTGAAAAAACAGATGGATACTAGCCAAACCAACTAGTCTAGCCAATACTAAGTATTCTGAAGATTGCTTCCATTACTTAGAATATGAAAGAAAACCGTAAAGCGTCAGATAGTAGTCACGGATTTAGCAGTGTATGCAATTATTAACTGTCAGAACCACTGCTTAGCATATTAACAGTGACATACAGAACTGAATTTTCAGTGATCAGCGGCTTTCAACCAAAATCCACTTAGAACACAGTGTAACTGTTTCCTTCTGTTTTACTTATACGATGAGAATTGACCCTGAAAACCATGAATTGTTGTTTGAGCACAAAACAAAGCTCACATTTCGTCCTACTTTGGACTCGTCAGCTGGATTCCTGTGCTAGCCACAACTAACTAAATTACCATAACTGACATTCAGGCAATATCGAGGCATCCGCATAGGAGACCATATGCCAATAGAGGTCGAACAGTTCCATCCAATAAAACAACGGAGAATTTCAAGTATATTAATAAATAGTAATAAGACAGAGCTTTTTTAAACTGATTATATATATGCCTTCGATAAAATCAAAACCACTTCCTTTTTTTCGTTATCTCTATTTAAGCTAATCAACGGTCAGTGATTCAGTATTATCCCAAATAATCCAAATCTCTGTACATACTAGACGTGTATATAAGTCAAATCTAAAGAAGTAGTTATCGAGTTTTACCTGTATTCAAACTTTATCAAGTTCAAGCAAGAAACATAATTTCTGTAGACGAATTGGTGTGGAAATTAAGTGGTATAAATGTATGCAAAATTTTAACACTTTGTACAATTCCGTCATCTCAAAATCTCTACTTCAAAGTATGATTTCATTTACATTCAATTGACAAAAAAGGCAAGAGGGTGGTATGGTAGGCATGTGTGTGAATTTATTTACTTCCTAAAGTATGGATACAGGGTAGCTGATTAAGAAGCTTATCCATCTAAGCGTCCATATATGCATATAAATAGATGAATACGCTCATGCATACAATACACTTAAACACGGTCGAAAGAACTCAACATACCTCAGGCGACAACCAATTTAAGTGGATCATAAAATCATTCTAAGTATGAATTGATCTAAATGATTTTTGAGAAAAAAAACAACTAAATAACAAACACCGTTAAAGCATTTTGTTAGTTGAACCGACAAAAATTCTGTTGAATGTCCAATCCACTTGTCTGCATACATAAATATCCAAAGAGTAATATTTGTATGTTTGATTATGTATATACTAATTTCCTTGCATATAAAGCTTACTAAGCAAATAATGAAGTTATATTACAAAGTCACAAACGACTAAATGAGTTTGAAGTGGTGTTCTGGCGCTCAGTTCTATCTCCTTTTTCTTTTCATTATGGAAAAGCAACATAACGGAACTATCAACAGTACTGTTAGTATCGCTGTTACTACGATAACAGCAACAATAACAACAACAACAACAACTACTACTACTACTATCGTTACTACTGCTGTTAAAATTGTCAGGCTTAAATAAAGAACACTTCTGTATAGTCTATGAAATAAATCAAGTGGTTGTTGAAATTCTCAGTAAGCTTATTCATGCAAACTATTAGTAAACGTTTTTATATCACGTAAAAAAAATGTGAGAGAAGAAAAGATCTCTTTACATTCTACTAAAATGATTAAATAAAGCACTTTACTAAAGTAGTTAAATGAAAGGTATAATGCACTAAACTATCATTCATCTAAATTAAATAAGTAACATAATTTAATATCGCAGTTCGTTATTTCCCGTTGTTAATTTGTTTGCTGGAACAACATAATTAGGCATCACTGGCATAAAGCCTCCTTTTATTTATACTTATAGAATTAATGACAATTTCATACTAATTCTTATTAAATAAATATTAAGTTGAAAATAAATTAAACCCAAGGTATTTACACAGGTTAGCCAACAGTGGCCAATTAAGCTGGTTGAAATACATAGAACACAGGAAATTATAAGACTGAAATATACCCTTTACACACATAGTAGCTTTCGTAACTGAGTGGATTGATGAAAAAAGCTGAGAGATTTGAAACAGCGATTTCTGGATCAAAGTTTCAATATATAAAAAAAACACTCATTGAGAGACAGGTCCATTCAGTTGACGAGTTTCAGGTAAGAAGAAATATGTCTTTTGAAATTTCGATGATGGCCATTGGTTATTGCTACTTAAGTTTATCAGATGTGTTATTCCAGTGAAGTAACATATGTACATACAGAGATGCATTCACAAGCAAACTCGAAGAAACTTCTACAAAACCATTAATTGAACTGCCTTCGCAGGTATAGGTTATTTTAATTAATCGGACACATACTTAAAGACAGTACATAGCTGTGAACGAGTTTTCAGACTGCCATGTTATTTAAAGCCTTCATGAATACTTTACGCCATCCATATATTCACCTGGTGTACTCATATACTCTTGACATGTTTCTTTTCTACTTTTAATATACTTACAACTTTAGTCTTGGGCATCACGAAAATCTTTAATTCACACCTAACAAGCGTTATTAGTTATGGAATTTCCGGGTGATTGGTGTAGTAAATTTTTATAATTGAGGATTTCCTTCAGTTTTCCGAGCACTCATAAGATCCTTAAACGTCCGGCTAAGTAGCTGAAACGTAGGAAATGTAACTCAACAACCAGATGCAGGTTTGCGCAATAGGCAAAGAATCACATATATTGTTCATGGACTGATGATACCATATGGCTGTCAGACCTCTGTAGGTGAACTGGTGTTTTAATCAGCGAAGCAATTAATATCAAACTTCCCCATTATGAATAATTAACGGAATCAACTTGTTTAGGCCTCCAATAAATATAACTGTTAGTACAACCAGATGAATGAAATCATTGCATACAAAGAATTATTCCCAGGGTGTTTCAAGTAATTATGGGTATTGAAATATTTATATCAGTTGGTAATGCTCATCTGCAACTTTATTTCATAAGTTCCATTTACTATGAGTTATTATCATTTTAAAGAGAAGTAGCTACTACTCATAAAAAACTAATGAATGGCCATTTGTTTCTAGCTTAATTCTTTACTCGGTTTTAGAATATAAAGGAAGCTATCTTCAAGTCAGTAAACTATGAGTAAGAGTTTGTCATCAGCTTACTTTGGAGACATAGATTTCCTTCATTTACCACATTATGTCACGAAATATGAGGTCATTTAATTTCAGAATGAGACTGAATATTAGCCAATAATACTAGAAGATGATTCTACCAATTTTTATAACAAAAATAAATCTCACAAAATTAGATAATTGAACGAATATTATTTTACTGAATATGAACATCTGGAAGAAGATCTAAAGGTAATTATTACAAAGTCTTCAGCACTGACAGTTTTTAGAGCGAAATGTAATAACCGCCTAATGTTAAATATAGTTGACAGAAGTAGGAAACTATGGACCACTGAATTCCGACCCAGTGACTGAGTGGGACCTATAGATCCTGGGTTCGACTCCTGGTAGGTTGATATCGTCAGTGTGTCCTGATTAGGAGTCCCATATTACGACGAAACAGCTGCCCAGTGTCCCTTATTTTTCAATGGTCCTCCAAGTGATATCAGTCCTTGATGAACACTCCTTTAAAAGTAGCTTCATAACTGACAGAAATTCTCCGTTTGACTTTAATTTACAATGAAAAATATCTTTAAACTAACAACTAACTACTTCTGAAATTACAAAAAGAAATTAAGTTCCAGCTATAATGGTAAATAAGCCTTCAAACTTAGTGATACTAAAGTGCGTTATCACGTATTAACTGTGATGTTTACAGAGGAAATACACTCCACGAATTATATCATGTGATTTCATAATTTTTAATTGACACGTCAAATAACCCTTCCGCAGTATGGAGTTCTAAGCTTAAATGAGATAGGTGCAAAGAATGAAAAAATTCTAGGTATTGATAAAACATGTTATAGACATCGACGAAAATGCATTACAGAACTCTCATTACAAAAGAAACTTTTCTGGACTGAAAGCGACAACATTTAAAGGTTGTTTGTCATTCTTAACCATAAAATAATCGAATGAGTTTCCTGATAAAATAAATCTTTTGAAAGCAGATATAATGAATCAGCACTTGTTCACTATGATATGACTGGTAAAATTTACAGATCAGCTTAAATGGCTTCTAACTACTCAATTCGTTCAATCGTCGTATATTTTGCTAGTCCATGACAATTTTGTGTCACAGATCATATCTTATGATTATTGTTGAGTAGTTTCCAGTGAGAACCTTGGTGACACCACAGTTGAAAAACTACTCAGCTGTAAGAAGTGTCAAGGTGCGGTGCGAAATTTGCAAAGCATCTGCAAACTGATAATCCCATTTTGCATATTTTTCACCTGAACTTGTTGGAGTATCTGCTGATATGAACTACTGATGGGGGAATATATATATATATATATATATATATATATATATATATATATATATATATATATATATAAATGATGATAAATATGTGCATGAAAGGCTATTGAGTTGAATTTCAAAATATATTTGTTATAAGGTTCTCAAGGTTGGTAAATTTCTTTGAATGAACATGATAGCGCCGAATAATTCTTGCTTGATTCTCATGTAAAAGGGATATGATGCTTTTGCTGCAAAGTAAATCTTTAGATTATTCTATGCTGACTTCTAGAATGAGATTCTCAAGATTTTTAGTCGTTTTAAATTTGTTAATTCATTTCACTATGTTGTCCCTCAGAATATTCAAGTCGCCTTTACAACTCACTCAGAGCCTTAATATCGTCACTAAAGAAAAGAACTGAAAAGGCTGACCTGAAAAAGTGTCACCTATAAACAGCGAAATCTTTAAGAAGACTAGTGTGGGATGTTTACGGCTATTAAGATGATTCTTGCCAGTTTGAGTAAACCTTATTCACCAAAGTGAAGTCACTTCCCTCTGTGTACTTGTAGCAAGGACTTTATTTTGTACATATTGACATATCGACTTTATGATCTAATAATGATTTAACTGCTTCGATATTCAATTATCTTCCTGATTGTTTTGAAATTGCTGTTTAATTGACAACAGTAAGAGTAAAAGTTCTTTCAGGATGCTATCACGTTTGTTATACTATATCATACTCCATGAATGCACTGCTTACCTTCATTTTTAAGTTTTTCAAACGTTATCGGTCGTTTGGTTGTGTTTTGTATCGTATATTCATATGTAAACTATTAAATACACTTCCAAGCGTTCAATGAGGATTCATTGGAATTATTTATGAAGAATGATGCTAACAAACTGAAGTGAATTATTTAAACTGCCAAACTGCACAAAATTAGCTACTTAGGTCGCATTTGGGAGGAAATATGATTTCCAACAAAAATTACACAACAATGAAGCTATTTACATTTGTGGCTGTAAAGTTGAAGTAGACTTCTTAATAATGATGAAATGTCCTGTCAGTGAGAACCAGTAATAACTGTAGAACAGGTGACAGTATATATATAACTCCAAGAACTAAGGAAAAAAATACACAGGTGTATCAGCATTTTTCGGGATACTGAGAAGAGCCATAGTGTTTCGGGAGTTAGCTAGAGACACAATATAGTGATATCGCCCTTGTAAAGCAATTTCTCGTTAATTTCTTTGTTCATGATTCACTGATGTTACTAATATCTTTATTTCCATAAAGAAATTACAAATAACTGAAATCCATATGCTATTCGGATATATACCAAGAGCATTTCTGACCTTTTTCTGGCAGGAAGTTACACTTCTTACGTTACTGTGTTTCTCTTGTTTGTATTATTATTCTTAGTATAATTGAATTTCGCTTGATCATTCCTTATCTCTTTGAACTCTAGTAATTGGCAACTTTTGGATACAAGATGCGTGGCCGTTACAATTATTCTCGTGTCTTCTTTCATATCTGCTGACCCAAATTCATGTTCACTTGTCCAGTACACTTCTTTGTGGTTTGTCGTATCCTCTCTCAAAGCAAAAAGTTTGGGAACATAGGTTCTGTTGCCTGAGGAATTTGCTAAGCAAATTTTCAAATCTTACGCAGAAAACCGTACGATTTTCTAGAAGAAGAAGTGATGAAAGCCACTTCATTTTCTGATCAACAAGCCGTTGAATAACTATCATTTAGCATGCACCTTATTAAAAGGGCACCTTCACAACTTTAGCAGCATATAAGAAGCCAGTTGAGAGATAGGAATATAGACAACCATTTGTTCCATTTTCTCTGGTTACGTGGACTTCTTAATAGTATTCAACAGATATTGGCATTTCAGGATACTGATAGCGAGATAGATAGATTACCCGATATTACTGAACGTATCAGTAAAAGGATAAGGAAACAGTTGAATTAAATAGCTGAGAAAACACAGAACGATTAAGCGACATTATAAAAGGGAAAGATTGATTAACAGAGCAATTAACAGCCCAACAGTTGCTAAGACAGCCACATAAATTCTACAGAAGTAGGTCGTAAATCCGTGATTAAATCGAGAGTAGAACTACGTCAAAAAAGCAACATCTGTTGTGATGTCAAATTAATGAAGATAAAGCATGCGGTTGTGTTTTATTGTGTGACTTTATTCTTTTCTTTCGCCGAACAGTGGTCCCCAATCAGTGACGACTGCTGTCACTAGCGTGCAGTAAATAAATAGTTGTTTGTTTTGTTAGTCCTACCGAGGCAGTAGTAGAGTTCCTGATCGATGCCAGTATTGTAGTGAAACCTAAAAAGAAACAAAATCTAAACGTAGTATAAGTGTTACAAGCTATAAACAGATCAGCAGTTCATACTTATAATGCTATAGTCTTGATTCTAACCTTTGGTTTCCATATATCATTCTAGAGGCAATTTTTCACTGTTGACATCTCGTTTTAAATCACCGGTATAGATTCCCTTCGATATTACTAACTATTATATGACTTTGGTCAGCACAGAATAGTTGACCACAATCGTCAGTATTCTGTCTTGGGTATTCTTACTGACAAACGGAAAATTATGAACACCAAAATGAAAGAACTAAGTGGGCTCACACAAGGTGGCAAAGAGTCCTCACCGAAACACAGGTGATATATCGTACTGTTACTAAAAATCCTCCAGTCCTATAAAAACATAGACGTTCAGATTCCAAGTGATCGCAGATAGTGAGAGAAGAACTTGATAATCGGAAGTTAAATACTATACGCCCCTCTAGGGTTCGTTTTTTACCATTTACGCATGTGGTTCCCACAAATACATGTGAAAAGCAACCTTTTGATGAGCATATTATCGTGTATATTAATTGTTTACCTTTTTTAATGTAATCCAAAACTTCGGGCATTTATTTTGTCTGGTTTCATCAAAGTAGTGGTAAAAATATATCTAACACTTCATTTCGTTTCGCCATGCCTTCACATTTAGGACCGGTTATAAGTTGTAACTAAATCTGGTTAATATACTTCATCTGTAGAAAACATTTTTACCTCTTTTTTATCACACCCTGAATGTGTTCTTTGTTTGGAATTTAAATGTTCTGAACTTAGTAGGTTTGGGCTTGGATACGGAGACTCAAGAAATTGGTATTTTTTTTAAGTAGTACCCAGTAGTTTGGGCTATAACACTACAACATTGCGTAACCACGAA